>CM074576.1:148027109-149277109 GCA_037305975.1 Chrysolophus pictus
AGTTATATATACATACTTGGAAAATATTTGGCAGTCTGTATCTTGCATTCACCTGGTGGAAAGGAGCCCTGGTTCTCCCACAGCCTTTGGCTATTCAAGGTCAAATTTCCCCTGGTCTCCATAGCCCAGCAGGCTGGCTTGCTTCAGGTCCTCCAGCTCTAGGAGCCCAGGACGCACAAGACATGATGTGGCTTTCGTTTCTCTGCTGCTTGTCCACTCTTCAGTAGGAGACAGCTTTCTGTAGCTAGATAAAGGAAAGCATTATCTCCCACCTCTGGGTTGGTGCTAGGATACTTCTTTTGCCCTGCCTCGAGTGCCATGCTTTTTGCTTTACCTCCTTGACTATAAAAGTTCTTAAGAAATTATTACACTAACGTGATTGGTTTTTTTTGTTTTGCTTTGTTTCTTCTAATTATTTGGCCCCAGTGAAGTCTTCAAGAAGTTTGCCACACATTGACAGGGTTCCACTGTCCTGACCAGGGGTTGTTACCCATGTACAAGTTGCTAAAACCGATTGGCTACTATTTGTACTTGCCAGATGGGAAGCTCTGACTTGCCTGTCTTACTGAAAGGGGATGAAAAATGGAATTCCTCTCTCACCAAACTACAGCCTCTGAATTTCTCAGAAAGCTTCATAAGCTGTTAACCAGCTGTCTCATATGCAAACAAAGCAGATTTCAAACTCTTCTGTATGTAGCTGCCACCTCTCCTCTCGAGATCTTTTTTATCAGTCAGTTTTCTCCTCTCAGTGAACATCTACACTTCAGTGGTATTAACATGAGCATACTAACCAGCATCTTTCTGCCTCGCTCACTTCTGTTTTGTGCTTGCCTGGGATTATTCAGAATGTGCGTTTTGCCCTGTTGTGTTTGACTTCCAAGGAAGCTGACTTCCAGCGACGTAACATGATTTGATTTGGGATAAACGGGCTATCTATCTCCAGTCTCTACATACATGCAAGCAAAACTGTGCTGTAGCTAATATCACATAGCCCACTTAATTGCAACAGATAAGACTGTGTTCACATAATACCACACCTACTTGTGTTATGGCTATGCAAGGAGATGTGTGGTAGTGGTTCTCTACCGGAGAAAATGGTGCTCTCTGGTCAGACTTTATAGACACCTAACAGTGTGACAGATGTGAAACGTATAGCCTTCCAAACGTGTACCAAGGAAGTTTTAAAGCCTTTGCATTATCTTTCATGCTGCACAGGTTCTGCATAATGCTCACATGCTGGGCAGCTGCATGGAACAGTCCCTAGAGATGCCTGTTTTTCTGTAGAGGGTGGTCTGATCCTAGAACGGCCCCTAGGCCTGCTGTGCCTGTAAGGCCTGGGTCAGCAGTAGGGCTACATGGTCCCAGCATGCGCGTGTGGGTCTGTCTGTGGAAGAAGTAGGACCCCTGAAATACCATCTGTTAGGGATAAGCTGCACTGCCTGAGGTTTGCAATCTTCTGCTCTGTGTCGAAGCAGCACAAGGCAGGTCTGCACAGAGCAATCCAGCTTGCAAAGAGTCTGCACAATCCTACTGTGTGCATTGCTCTGGCAATAACTGCATGTGATGGCGGCTTCTTCCACCAATTGGGTCTCTGCTTTCATCTCAGTTATTTTACAAGGACAACTATTTTTAAAGTTGCTATATCTGTACTCCTTTCTTTTGCTTTCACCTACCCCCACCCCTCACACCTCTGCATTGTCCCTAGCTTGCTCTGCTTCCTTCCCTGACCCACAGTTTTACCACCAGACATTCATAGACATTTTTTTCTCTTTTTTCTGTGGTTCTGACCCACCCTACATCTTCCTTTAAAAGTGGCTTTAATTTAATTCTTTTCCAACTTTGCTGCCGTCAGCTGCAGTAACTGATAACTCCTTTCTCAGACTTATCTAGAGGAATTCATGGGTGAAAGTGCTATGCAAAACAAGACCAGAGAATTTGAAACATCACAGGATATTTAACAGTAAGATAAACCACAAAATCAAGGTCTGAGGACACTCAAGGATTTTTTGTGCCCTTCCAAAACTGAGTCATTGAGTTGAACTGGATTTTATGCTGTATATTCTTTTTTTTTTTTTTTTTAATTGTTTATAAATCAAGATGTGCTGTTTGACTGGTGGAGACAAGAAAGTGGTGTTTTGCCACTGCAGTCTTAGGGTTGATTTCTGCCATGGGGCTTGACAGTTAGAGATTGCTGATGAGGTTATAGGATTCTGAGCTGTGAGGAGTCTCAGCTACTGCTGAGGAAGTGGAGGGTCATGTTATGAGAAGAAATTGGAGGTAGGAGAAAAGGAAGGTCTGAAAAGTTGTGGTCACTTTAGAGTGGCTTTGAGTTATATGTTGGGAGTAAAAGCAATGTCAGTAATGTTAAAGCTAGGTGACGATAGAGGGAAGAGGGATGCTTTAGGAGTGAAGCTTGAGAAGCATCTGTACAAGAGATTCATGAGTAATAGAAGAAAGAGCAGCACGGTCTCTTTAGTCTGCTGTCCTCGCAGATTATTTACCAGTGCAATGATTTAGGTTTGAAGTATGCCTCCGCAGTTGTGCTGGCACACTCCTAGCTGAGAAGCTGTTGTAGCAGTGTAAAAGTGCCCTGTACCACCATACCAATAGAGCAGCTGCCACACTGTGAATCTGTAAATCACCTCCTCTACCAGGATAAGTGAAGGGGCACAATTATGTGTGTGGTCAAGCTGGACAAAGAAAAGAATACAGAAGCCCTGCAGGTGGTGCTGGCAATTCTGACTGATGTTCTAGAAACAAACTGATCACCACCTAAGTGTGGATCGGGACACAGTTACAGCCTTGAAAACCTTGCAAACTGCAAATGATAAGAGTAAAGAACAGAGGGGGAAAGTTATAATATACAGAGGCACTGAGGAGGGTGATAATGAGCATTACCTAGCAATGCCTTTATTTTCTTGGCTTTGTGTTGCTGTGAGCTTTTAAAATGTAATGTTCTCTCAACATCTTGGGGTCCTGATCAGATTGTTCTTAATGCAGTGGAGGCTGGGAACATGTCCACCAACCAAAGGCAAGTCAAGGAAAGATCTACTGGATGCAACCAAAAGACAGCATTAAGAACAGCTGGAAGTGTAGATAACATAGTTAACAAAGAAAAATTGAGAGATTGAGAGAACTGGGCTTCTTTATCCTCAACATGGGGAAGAAACAGTTCAAGAGTCATCAAAAACACAAAAGTCACCTTCAAAGAGGAAAAGACAATTCTGATTTCTCTGTCTATGGTGAAGACAACAGAAAATAGTACTAGTCTTGCAGCAGGAGGACTTCAGTTCAGACAATTGGAAGAGCTTCCCAGTAGCAAAGCCCTGGGGTAGATTGCTCAGGGAATGGGGAGTCTCCAGCGGTGGCCATCTTCCACTGGAGGCTGGATGAAGAGCTGTCAAGAATGGTGATGTTTAAGAGAGCCTTGACAGAGAAAAAAAGACATCTTCTCAAGGCCAGATCCAGCTCTGTTATTTTGCAGCATTGTTCATGGTATGGTTTGGTGGACAATACTGATGTATTTGGGGGACATGAAAAGGGTAAGTCTCCTCTCTTTGAGAGTCACTGATTAGCTATAAAGGTTTGTTTCTTGGCTGAAACAGAAGAAACGTGGCAGGCAGGGCAAGACATGCTGCTGTCCACAAGTGGTCTGACAAGATTTAAATGAGTGAAAATCACTGCCCTAGCCTTAACAAGTTCTGACTGAAACTCCTGTGCAAACATCCCGACTGGACTCTCAGGCAGTGAAGAAAGTTGCAAGCTGACTGCAGTGATGTGCAGCTGAACCAGAGCAAAAGGGGACAGTCAAGGATCTTTGGGCAATGCAGAAAGATTGTGCTAAAATCATTCACTCAGGCATGGACTATGCTTTTCTAGCCTTATGTCACTAAATCTTACGTTACAGTTCACTAATAAATGCCATATTTTAAAGAGATATTTGGCTTGTGTTGCAACAGATATCTGCTGGTTGTAAGGATGCCAGAATAGCAAGTAGATTGCTGCTTAGAGGTGCCTGTGCAAAAAGTTTTGACTGATGCCCTGATGGACAAATTCAAGAGAGTAGTAGGCATTTTGGACCGTATGCTACCCACAGCTTCTGTCTACCTATGCTTTTCGTGGACAAAGCTATCCTGGGGACCAGATGGTTTAGTGGCTGGATTCACTTGTGCAAATGTAGATGTCTAGAGCCAATATAGCTGCACTGGAGTATCCAGAATCAGGTGGTTGGTCCTGGTACAGGGGCTATGAGGGACCTGCTTGCAGGTTGAAGTTTTCTGAGGCATATCAAATGGCCCTTACACACTCAGGCAATTGAACTGAACTCAGTATCTAACATGGGTCCAAGATCTTTTGGGCTAGCGGGCAACAGAGAAGCTGAACCTAGGGACCTTATTCTAGAGAGTTGGAGCTTCAAGCAGTAGAAAACTGAGGGTTTGGGCCTTAGAGAATGAAAGGAACCCTCACAAAGAAGCTGTGTATGTCTAAGATGCTACACATAAACTCACTTATGCAACATTTTAGAAGCTCATTATATTATGCAGCACTGAATTATTTTTGTTAAAAAGTATAAAAGTAGATCAAGTGATAAAAAAGAGCCTTTATGCTGTAGGACCTGCTGAGTTTGGGAATCTGCATTCAGTGCTATTGGCAAACACTCTACAGCGTAAACAGAGCCTACATTAGGCAGATAAATAAGTGCAGATGTGCTTTTCTGTAGGAGCCATTTGGTGATAGACAAAATCTTTAAAAAAAATTCTCATCAAATTAATTGTGACCAATTAGACATAACCCCTTCCCCTCATTCCTGAATCCTCTCCAATCCTGGCTGCCTGAATGGGAAGAGCTCCTATCACCTGTTTCATTATGCAGATTGATATTCGAACATCTGAGAACAATGCTGCTTTCTGCACGGCACGGCTCCAAATTGCTAATGAAATAGCTCTGCCAGACAAGTCACTTAAACCCACTCTCACTGCTGCTGCTGACAGCTCTCACGGAGAGGTGCGGGGGGAGCAGGAAAGGGGCTCTCCACTCAGGATGTGCTAATAGCCCCCAGCCTGTGTGTTTATTGCTCTCCAGAGCAGTAAGATCTCTGCTTTCTGACTCTGAGAGGTTACTTCTCCAAAGCTGTCGTCCGATTTGGGCTTAATCTTGCTAGATTTCAATTTGTTGACTGAGGGGTTGAAGAGGTGGGCAGCCTCCAAGGACAGTCCAAAGCTGCCTTCTGGCTTGTCCTTCAGGCATACTTGGTGTCTGCTTCCCACCCCTAGGTCAAACAGGGAAAGGACCCATCTGTAGCTTCCACCTCCCTGCTAAATTTGATGTGAAGCCAGCTGTCTCAGGGATCTTCTTTCATGGTTGAGAGACTGTCACGTCACCTTGTGTATGAGGGGAGCATCTCACAACTGAGATCCCATGGTGAGCAAATGGGAGGCTGCAGCTGGGGTGCACCTCCAGCCAGCATTCCTTGGGTGCAGGTCTGCAGCCAAGCTCCTCAGGTTCCCTTGCAGGCAGGGTGTCCTTGAGGGAGGTAGAAACAGGGTCCTGCTTCAGGTAGAGGTGAGGTAGGGCTTCTAGGTGTGCAGACCCTGCTTGCCCCTCCCTGTGACTCCTGTGACTCTCTGTAGCTGTGTTTGCTCAGCAATCAGTGCAGTTGCTTATCTTCCCTTCCTCTGTCATCATCTTTTTTTTTTTTTTTTTTTTTTGGCCAGAGCCTCACGTGGTTCCTGTTCGCAGATGCCTAGGGCAAAGCAGTTGTGACTTACGGCCCTGGCAGGGGTAATGATTACATGAAATGATGTGAGAGCTTTCTCATTAATCTAAATTCAGACCATTTCTGTCAATATCTCCAGTTAATTCCTTTATCAATATTTACTGAAGCCTTCAGATTACTTCTGCATTGACTGTCTCCGCGTAATAGCACCTGCATTGTGCCTCTGCTTCTGTCTCACATCTCTCAGACTCCTCCTAGGCCAGTCTGCCAAAGCGTCCTTGTTTTCTGAGGCTGACATCTTTGGGCTAGACCCACACTCCCAGCCCTTTGGAAAAGCCATATGAATGTCTTTCATTACTAAACTCTTTGACAGCAGTGCCAATTAACCTTATTCATTATGAGTCTTTTATAGTTCTTCCACAGAAATTCCTCCACCTCATTGCCATGAGAGAACATACACCTTCCTCATCAATCCCTATGTTTTCCCATTCATGGGTATGTTTACAGCTCTTCTTGCTCCTTTGCTATGAGTTATGTGGGGCACAACAAAGCCCAGAAAGATGCAACTATTTCTGGCTCTGGAGAGTTCTTTGGAGATCCATCTCTAGTCTGAGCTGTGCCCATGCGCTGCCAAGCAGTAAGTACAAGGAATTTTCAGCTGCTATTTCCTGATAGACAGTTGTATGCCAGTACCAGTATTAGTCCTTAAATGTGGAGAAATAGCTGCTTATCTCTGGCTTCATGGACTGTGGAGTTGTTGGGCATCAATTTTTTTCAACTTTGCAAACACAAGCCCAGGAGGCTGGAGATGAGTGTGTGTGCTCCTCTTAGACATGCAAGCTAAAGATCTCCGTTGTGGGTCCCATGTGGATCCTCTCCAACTGTTCCGTGTCTTGTTGTCCACCACTCTGTGGTTGAAGTATGTGCACATATGGGTGTGTGAAGAAGAGTTTGCATTTGCAGATCTGTTCTGACTGAGGAATTAACAGGGAGTGAGGAATGATAAGCTAACGTGCAGTGCAGTATAGGGCATGGGTTTGCAGAAGCCATCAACCTGCTTTTTTTTCTCTGAAAGCATGCTTTTCCAGTTGCTAGAAACAGGCCTTTTCCTTAAGAGGAATGTTTTCATTTATTTATTATTTGCCCAGAATGTTAAAAATGAAATACAGAGCATTTTACCCCTACCTGGCTGGTGCTAATGGGGGGCCCTGGAACTTGGGGAAAATGAAGGGTTGTTGAGGAGGGCTTGTTTTCCCTATCACAGGTTTGCCTGACCCTATATTCCCTTTTTGCTCCAGTTCATGGCCATTGTTGGAAGCAGACAAATCTAGAGATTGCATCAATAGGGATGGAGGGAGGAGGCATAAAATGGATGTTGGATGTAGCCTCTCCTTCCCTTAATATTTTGTGAGCCCCGAGAGAAGCTCTCATAGCTGATGCCTTTCCAAAGGGCATGCTGAAGTTGAATATTTATCAGGCCTGCCTGCTGCTTGCCTTGCTGGCTTTCCTGTGTTGGAGGGGTCTTTGTGGATGGCAGCTTCCTATTCTGCCCAAAAGTTTGGGTTCTACAGCCTCTGAAGAAGCAAGCTGCCCACCTTGGAAACTCCAGTTTCAGCATGTCAGGAGAGAAACTGTATTCCTTTAGCCTGAAATGGCTTGTGATGGGTCTCCTAAGCTGCTGCTATAACCAGCTTGGTAAGAAAGAATTTTTTTTTTATGCTGCAGTGATTTTTCTCCCGTCAAAATTTGCTTTCAGTACAGGTTTTGATAGCTTTGAATTTGTCTTCATCCCTTGAGAGTGTGACAAGTTTCTAAGAGGCACCTTACTGCCTATTTTATGCTATATGAAACCTCTCTTTTTTTTGGTGGTATGCCAATCTGTGTTTCAAAAAACATATCTGATGTTTCCTACTGGCTTAAAGCAGCAGGGCATGTACTCTATCTCACATGCACATATATGTACATATGAACCAGTCCATTCTCTCCACCTGAATATGAGGTGTGATTCCCTGCACAGCTGATGAGCTGATTTAGAGGAATAGATGCAATAAATTCCTTTTGGTGATGTGAAATGTGCCGTCAGCCTACCCACGGGCACAAGCCCTTGTTGACCTTGTTCTTAAATGCTCTGAATGAGTACTCTGCTTTAGTAGCTTTGGACTCCTCAGCTGGGTCGAGCAAGTTTCAGACTAGCTTTGAGCAGAACTTAATAGCTAGACCTGACAGCGTGCTTTTGAAGGTACAGCTATAGATGGTAGCCACATTTCCACCACAGAAGACAGCAGTGCATGACAGATGTGGCAGGAGAACTGTTACTGTTAAATGGGTTTGGCTTGATATCATGTTCTTAGCATGCTTCTTAAGATTATCCAAATATACAGTCACATTTGAGCGCCCCAAACTAGCACTGTTTGATGTATTAAGAGGTGAGGGAGCCTTCCATCCATCTGATTTTTGCATCTTTTCTTTTACTGCCTATTCAGTTCCTGGCTTACAGTTCTGTGCCGCTTTCCATCTACTGGTTTTAGGGTTTTTAAGCAGTCTTGATAATTGACAGTCTAAATTTTACTGCTCATAAAACCCCAGAGAGCATTGATTATGACTTGAGTTAAGCAAGTGGCATATAAAATCTCACAGCCCTGCAGCTGTAGCTGAATGTTATGATGAATGTATTTCTTGGGAGCAGCAAAAGGTTTTGAGCGTTCTGCCAGCTCTGTTCTGGGCATCAAATGTTACTAGTGACTTGTAACCACTAATAGAATTTCATTTGGGACATTTGCCCAAAAGTTTGAAAGCTGATCCTTTATTTGGTGAAGTGGGTGAGAGCTGTTTGGAGTGGCATCTCTCCTCATTAATTGCTTTTTCACTTGAGTCAGAATCAGGAAATGCAAAGGCGTCAATAAAATGGAAATAGATACTTCTTAGAAACTAAATGACACTATGTGGGTAAAATTCACATTGATTTTATTGAAAAGCTTTATTTTACCATGTTGCAAAGATGTTGGTACTTTTTTTTTTTTTTTTTCCTTTTTGTTTTTACTTATATCTAAACTCCTTTTAGTTTTTGATCACATATGCACTTTATCCACAGTGGACAAAAGACCAGATTGCTCATTTTGGTTCTTGGACACTAACAGGAAATGTTTGTCTTTGAAAACAGGAAAACAGTGAAATACACTATCTTTTTAATAATATGTTCCATCTGATAGTAAAATAAAATGAGAGCTACATTCTGTGTTGCAGTGGGCACAGGGTCTCTAAGGAGAGCGTGTTCTCCCATGCAAATGACTGTTTCTTGATGGATGATTGTGAGCAATGTTCTTTTTCTGTTTCTGCAGTTCCAGAAACCCAATGACTTCTCACCCCCTTTCCGATTTGGGACAGTTCCCAATGGCAGCACAGAAAGAAACATTCGCAACAACTACCCTGAAATGCACAGCTACATGGTGAAGTTCAATCAAAGGGGAGTGGATGATGCCCTATTCTCATTGAAGACTGGGTGAGGATTTCTTCTTCCAAACTTACTAGCTGACTTCTTTGAATGATTCTCTGGGAAATCTTTGTGGGGTTTGGAAAATGAGCATTCATTACCATTGCATGATTAAAAGTATACCTAGACCACATACAACACAGGAGAATATTTCTGTGAGTCTCTTAGCCTTTTTTCTTATTATTCACTTCTTTATAAGTGTTTCTGGTTTTGCAATGCTTATAAGACTATTTGGGGAAAAAAAAAAAAAAAACAGAAAACAAGAGGACCGCCTGTACCTTTGTGTATGTTAGCATTATGTGTATTAGTCCCAAACACCTTGCTTTAGCAAGCTGTTTCATGCTTATGGATCCTTACGTGTACACAATAAAAGCTCACAGATCTCTATGGGCAAAGATTTTTAGAGAACATTTGCATTGTCATCTGGAAATTCCTTTATTTTCTCTCCTTCTGTGTATAAAAGATTATGTTAATCAGGAAGCTGAAGGAATCCTTGTCAGACTAATCCCACTCCAGTGTATCACTATCTAATACAGTGTAATGGAAGGTGTGCTTGAAGCAAGTAGTTTTGCAAGTAGTCCTTCTCTCTGGAATATTTTAGTGTCAAGAGCTGACAAAGATGCTGTTTGAATATTAAGGAAGTATATTAAATAGAAGTGTCTCCTTGGGTAATTTGGGAAATGTGGGAAAAATCATTAGCAGAAGGTATCTTTGAACATCTCACTCTATTTTAATAGCAATGAATTTGTAGAGGAGCTAACTTAAAACCTCTATTAGTCTTTGTAAGCCTTTGTCCCTTATAATTAAAGGCCTCCTCCCAGGAATGCCCATTGTGGTTGTCAGAACCCAGCCCTAGTGAAATGAAACACCACCTTCTCACTTACAACAATGTCACACTGTTGTGAGAAAGTTCATTCCAAAGCACGAACAAAGATGTTCAGCCAATTTAATTACTAGATTGACTGACTATTCCTAAACCTGTTTGCCAGGTTCAGAGACACATAGCCCATTATAAATTATTGGACCGTTGTTGGATGCCATCCTGGGGAGGTACATTTGCCAGTAGTCATCATCCAGGAAATAAATATGCTCTCTCCTGGAAATATATAGATGAAACAGAGCTCATCACTTGTGGTGTATGTCATTCTGGCTTTGTATCAACTCTTGGACAGACTTCCCCATGGATATGCACTTAAACTGAGATAATCACTATACTGGCAGTATATTTCAGGAGGCGTATTGAAAAGGTAGTGTGGGTGTGAGAATTTGTAAGGTAGAAGGTCTTCAGTCTTTTATTGGAAAGAGCTTCATTTCAGATCTAGTGGGAGGATTTACTCATTGGCTGTCTCTGGTTGTATAGAAGATGCAGTCCCCTGAGACTACCCCTAAGCCCGAAATCAATTTGTTGAGGTAAGAAGGTTCTCATCAGTCTGTTGTGCTGTCTGCCCAACCCAGCCTATAATGGGCATTTCACTGTGTTGAAACAGACCCTTTCTTGTGGTTTTCAGCTAAGCAGTCTTTACCAAAGAGCTACTTAGCACAGTAAGCCGTTATCGTGGCCACTTGACACTGGTAAAGATCTGGTAGCACTTTTCACAGTAATTAAAGAGTTACAGTGACCTGGCTACATTTAATTTGAAATTAGTATATATTTTACTCCACTAAGTCATGCCAGCACTTTGGAGAAAATCTTTTCTTTACTGCAAGCCTTGCTACACCATCTAATATTGGTATATTTTATGAAGTATTTTAGGTTCTTTTCAGATGAAAGGTAGTGCAGAAACATAAGCTATTCTTAGGACTACAGATCTCTTGGACTTCTTCTTCATTCATCTTTATCTTGCACTATGTTTGTCGTCCAGATTTCCTTTCAGTACAAAAATGACAATTATCAAAGAGTCAGAGAGAAATAGATCTCATTTATAATCTAGTTTCACCTGTAAACAGATTCTAGGATCAGATTTTAGTTAAGTGAAGATGCAACCTATTGAACTCTATCTGGAAGAGGTTAATTTCTGCTTAATTATCAAAGAACACCTTTGCACTCATACAGATTGTATCTTCTCTGTGCTATACACTTCTTGTTTCTTACACCTGTGCAGGAAGTTGGATGCTTTCATTTATGATGCAGCAGTGTTGAATTACATGGCTGGCAGAGATGAAGGCTGCAAACTGGTGACAATTGGGAGTGGGAAAGTGTTTGCCTCCACTGGCTATGGCATTGCCATCCAAAAGGATTCAGGTTGGAAGCGCCAGGTTGATCTTGCTATTCTACAGCTTTTTGGAGATGGTAAGTGTCAAGAAAAATAGGAGGTGGAATTTTCCTAAGAAATAATAAGTTTTGCATGTATAGATTAATGTTCCATGTCCCTAGCTCTGGTGTTTCAGATCCACGTTGACAACAGGAAATTATCAAAAGGGTTTGTTAGAGATGTTGTGCCAGAAATGTGCAGAATGTCACCTGTTCTGTATTGTTGATGCAGGATATCATCAAAAGCAACTTCAAAAGCATTAGTGGTTTCATACAATCAGCTCAGATGTGTGTATGAGCAATATCTTGTGAGAAGAATGTTGTGTGAAATCAAATTTTCTTTTGTGAACTTTTCGCTACCTCAGGAGTTTTGCCATGACCAAACCCACAAACAATGCTGGACTTTCCATTGTTGCCCCATATACTTGTAGACAGGATCAAACCATGCAGAGTTTAGAGAAAAAAAAGCTGATTATATCTGGATGAAAAAGTTAATTCATATTCCCCTAAATCTCATAAACCAACCAAACAAGCAAGGAAGAATTTGAGACTCAGAAGTTTTTAATCAGAACATTATAGTTACCTCATCTGTCTTGTCCATAACAGAGAAAGAGGTGTTATCAAAAAAGTTTTTCTCTTTCTATGCTATATATTACACTTTCCTGAGTCCTTTAAAAAAAAAGTAAAATTCTCAGACTATTTTATTTATAAGCTTTTTTTTTCTGAAATATGAAAATAACATATGACATAGTAGATACGAAAAGAACAAAGCTCTGATATGCTTCATCAGAATATTGGCCACCTGACAGACAGGGTGTTCTGTCTCCTGAATAGCCTAGTAAGTGTTGTTTCAGAACAAAACATAATGCTTTTAAGAATGTGCTGTGATGCCATATAAACATATAGATTTTTTTTCCTGCCAGCAGACTGAATGTTGAAAATACGAAATAGTAACTTCCCTAGCAGCATGAAAAGAATTGCCAACCTGTAAAATTAGTTTGTTTCTGGATGTCTCAGTATGTTCATATGTATGTGTGTGGTTTTCTCTCTCTTCTCCTGAAAATACCATAATGAGAGGAAGTGGGGTATGAAATTAGACTACAGAACATTTGTTTCTAGCTAATACAAATTAGTAATATTTTTCATTGGTCAGAAGGCTTGGAATTGTCACATTTGGACAAAATTGAAAGGAAGAAAAGCAGGTAAAAATGCAAAAATATTTTAGGGAACATTGCGCCTCACTTTAATGAGCTGTAGACATGATGGAAACAAATTAAAAAATCAGACATTTTGATGTAAAAAAAATCATCATTTTGAATTTTAAGCTGGCAGTGTTTTCATTTAAAATGACTCATTTCTGTTTAACAGTATCAGTCACTAATTTTCCCTTTGTTGACCTACCGTGAAACTGCAAGTTTGTGAGCTGAGGTCTTCAGTAATGTGGTGGACAACTTGTTCAGGAAACTATAGTAAATAGCTGTAGATAGTTGTGTTGCACAATAGAGATTTTTGTGCCTAACATCTGTCTGTGCAAAAATCCTATTGCCTTCCCTGTAGCTAATTGCATCTATCCCTATTAGAAGAACATTCTGATATGCTTCTTGTTTTCGGACTACCTCAGCACGAGATCCATAGGCTGATATTAGGAAGAAATTCTTTACTGTGAGGGTGGTGAGACACAGGAGCAGGTTGCCCAGCAAGGTTGTGGATGCCCCCTTCCTGGAGGCATTCAAGGCCTGACTGTATAGAGCTTTGAGCAACCTCATCTAGTTGGGGGGGTGTCCCTGCCTATAGCAGGGGGGTTGGAACAAGATGGTCTTAGAGGTCCCTTCCAACCCAAACCCTTCTATGATACTATGATTGCAGGGCTGGCTAACGTGTTTCTTTCCTTCTCTGTGTCTTTAAAGGGGAGATGGAGGAGCTGGAAGCACTGTGGCTCACTGGCATTTGTCACAATGAGAAGAATGAGGTTATGAGCAGCCAGCTGGATATAGATAACATGGCAGGTGTCTTCTACATGCTGGGAGCAGCTATGGCCCTCAGTCTCATCACCTTCATCTGCGAACATCTCTTCTACTGGCAGTTCCGCCACTGCTTCATGGGTGTCTGCTCTGGCAAGCCTGGCGTGGTCTTCTCCATCAGTAGGGTAAGTGTTGTTAGCTAGTGGAGAGAAAAAAGATCAATCAGGATTTATTCAGGTGGTTGTAGGTACTGTCGATGGGGAAATCCACCCAGACCATCAAACACACAGATATTACAGAGAGATGATCTGCAGTGTGAAGCCTGCTGTCTTTCCTGTGTTAGTGTAGGAAGAGCATTTACTGTTCTTCTGTCATCTCTGGTCTCTGCCTCATTATGGTCATGGAAATGGAAATTTCATAAGGAACTGAAAACGCAGTATGAAAAGAAGTGATCTGTAATAGTCTCCTCCTTCTCATTGAGTTGTAAGCAGGCAGAATCTGGGGACAATAAGTCAAGTAATGTTGTTTAACACGGCTAGAAATTCAGGAGTTTCTCATTGTCTTCTGTGTTACATCTGTTCAGATGAACTTGTGTTTACCGGAATTGTTCTATCATGGACATTCAGAAGTCCCTAACCTCAAGCCCTGCACTAAGCCATGCAGAAATCCTTCTAGAGAGGATGACCACACGAACTTAGCATTTTCTCTATGCAAATCTGCCTTAGGGGATAGTATTTACATTTAAAATAGATTCTAGTAATTTCTGAGTCATCTTCCTGCTATTATTGTAGATAGCAGTGTCCCATTTGGAGCTTCTCTTTCTTCTTTCTGTCACTGGTCTGATCTCTTGATCTCTTATGAAGTGAGGTCAAATCTCAACATTTTTGACCTCAGTATCTCTTGTAACAGAGTTAACTTTGATTGTACAAGGACTATATAATTGCAGTATAACATACTGTTGAGAAAAAATGACAAAGCCTTTGAGTGTTGGGACACAATCTCTCTTCTTTGTCGTTAGTTTTTAACCTGCTTTAATCTAGAGATGAAGTAGGGGACTGTATTTGGTGATCATTAACTGAACACAGATCTTTTCAGTCTGGAGTTATCTGTTAGACCTGGCCCAGGTTGATGGAAAGTCTGAAAAAAGTTAATCAATTGCTGGTTGTTGAAAAACCATGGTAACATGATGTGGTGGTGTCCATTTCACTGTTGACATTAATCAGCATGCTCCATTTGGTAGGCTGGGGAATAAATGAGCCCTTTTCCTTCTGCTCCTTGGGGTAGCTTTTGCAAACAGACTTACCATGGATGAAATGAGCTAGTGGAGAATGTGGAGGAATCAGGCACTTCCGCTGTCTGATTTGAGGTTGAATAGAGGACTTCCACTTTCAGGGATGTCGATTTGGAGCCTGTTATCACTGCTAAATTCAATAGGATGCAATTAAAAATTCTGTTGTACCATACTCAACCAGATGCAAAAGGACTAAATACCTGTTTAGCAGTCCTGCGCTCTCTGTTTCCTTTCTAATCTGTACTGGTGATTAATGTAGCTAAGTTTATGACAAATGAAGCTGTTCTCTTTTTACGATAATTCCTGTCATGTTGATTCACTGATGTCCAGATGAATTTCAAGGGGCAAAACAGACCTTCCTCTCATCCATGCAGAATCCTTTGTTTTGATGTTTTCATTTCCAAGGATATTATTTTCCCCATTTGCAATTCTATGTTATACCTGGTAAATTTGAGTAACCTTATGGATGCTAGCAGTTACTTCTGCATTCCTCAGATATGATATGAGAAAAAAGAGGATAAATAGAGGGGAAAGAAAAAATGTGAGGGGTAAGAAAAAGTGGCAGGGTTGGTGGGACGGGTCTGGCTTCATCTCATTTGCTTGTGTATCACAATGGAAGTCTGACAGTCTTTTCTGCCTTATAGGAATGTGCTATTCCTGCATAAGGTGCTTTCCAGCCTACATTTCCTTTTGTGTATTCTTTGCAGGACCACTCAACTTCGTGCTTTCTCTTATTTCAGGGTATCTACAGCTGCATTCATGGTGTGGCCATTGAGGAACGCCAGTCAGCAATGAACTCCCCCACAGCGACTATGAACAACACTCATTCCAACATCCTCCGCCTGCTTCGGACAGCCAAGAACATGGCCAACCTGTCAGGGGTCAATGGCTCACCACAGAGTGCCCTGGACTTCATCCGCCGCGAATCATCAGTTTATGATATTTCTGAACACCGCCGCAGCTTCACCCACTCAGACTGCAAGTCCTACAACAACCCCCCATGTGAGGAGAATCTATTTAGTGACTATATTAGTGAGGTGGAGAGGACCTTTGGCAACCTCCAGTTGAAGGACAGCAATGTATATCAGGACCACTACCACCACCACCACCGTCCCCACAGCATTGGAAGCACCAGCTCCATCGACGGGCTCTATGACTGTGACAACCCACCTTTGAACGCCCAGTCGCGGTCCATCGGGAAGAGGCCCTTGGATCTGGGGTTGCCCCCTGCCAAGCACAGCCAGCTGGGTGACCTCTATGGCAAGTTCTCCTTCAAGAGCGACCGCTATGGGGGCAGTGGGGCCCACGATGACCTGATCCGCTCAGACGTCTCTGACATTTCCACTCACACAGTCACCTACGGCAACATTGAAGGCAATGCAGCTAAGCGGCGGAAGCAGCAGTACAAGGACAGCCTGAAGAAGCGTCCAGCCTCAGCCAAGTCCCGGCGGGAGTTCGATGAGATAGAGTTGGCCTACCGCCGGCGCCCACCCCGCTCGCCTGACCACAAACGCTACTTCAGGGACAAGGAAGGGCTACGGGACTTCTACCTGGACCAGTTTCGGGCCAAGGAAAACTCACCACACTGGGAACATGTGGACCTGACGGATATCTACAAAGAGCGTGGAGATGAGTTTAAGCGGGACACAGGAGGAGGAGGAAGTGGATCCTGCACAAACAGAGCCCACCATAAGCACGGTTCGGGTGAGTTTGGCGGAAGCAATGAGCACAAACATGGTGTTGTGAGCGGGGTCCCGGCGCCCTGGGAGAAGAATCTGACCAACCTAGACTGGGAGGACCGGTCTGGGGCTAATTTCTGCCGCAGCTGCCCTTCTAAGGTGCACAACTACACTCCATCAGTGGTGGGGCAGAATTCCACTCGCCAGGCCTGCATCCGGTGTGAGGCCTGCAAGAAAGCAGGCAACCTGTATGACATCAGTGAGGACAACTCTCTCCAAGAGCTGGACCAGCCACCTGCCCCTGTGCCCGTGGCCACCAGTGCCACCTCCTCCTCCAAATATCCTCAGAGCCCTTCCAATTCTGCCTCCAAGGTGCAGAAGAAGAACCGCAACAAGCTCCGCCGGCAGCACTCCTATGACACCTTTGTGGACCTGCAGAAGGATGACTCGGCCCTGGCCCCTCGCAGCGTCAGCCTCAAGGACAAGGGTCGCTTTTTGGAAGGGAGCCCCTACGCCCACATGTTTGAGATGCCAGCCAGTGAGACCACCTTTGCCAACAACAAGTCCTCAGTGCCCGCCACCAGCTACCACCACCACAACAACCCTGGCAGCAGCGGGGGATACATGCTCAGCAAGTCGCTCTACCCTGACAGGGTCACCCAAAACCCTTTCATCCCCACTTTTGGGGATGACCAATGCTTGCTCCACGGCAGCAAATCTTATTTCTTCAGGCAGCCTGTGGTGGCAGGAGGGCCCAAAGCCAGGCCAGACTTCCGAGCCATCGTCACCACCAACAAGCCGGTGGTCTCAGCCCTTCATGGGGCTGTGCCAGCCCGTTTCCAGAAGGACATCTGTATAGGGAACCAGTCCAACCCCTGTGTGCCTAACAACAAAAACCCCAGGGCTTTCAATGGCTCCAGCAACGGGCATGTTTATGAGAAACTCTCCAGTATTGAGTCTGACGTTTGAGTGAGAGGGAAGGAGCATGGGGAGGGACTGGGGGTGGATGTGGAGCATGGGAGGGTGGGGTGGGATCAATCCCATCGGCTACTCTCCCTGGTCATCCTTAGTTTGTGGGATACTGGAGTTCTGAGTAGTACAGCATTGGTGACAAGTGCCACCTCTTTGGTTTCCCCTCTTCCTCCTCCTCTTTCCCACCCCTCCCCTTTTATCTCTTTTTCCATGTTCTCTCTCCTCCCATTCTCCTCCATTCCTAGCCATTGCACTTTACAGTGACGTTGGAGTTGGATATCCTCATTCGTGATTTCACGAGGGGGAGAAGAAGGCAGGGAAGGGGTGGGTTGAGGGGGAGCAATAGTGATTCTAGCATTTCACTCTTGCTGACTCCCAGCAGAGAAAGGCATGTGCATGCACACATGTGGCAGGAGGAGACAGCAGAAGAAGTGTAATGGACATGCAGGAAAATATGCTTGTTCAGGCAACTCTTCCTAAAACTGCCTAGAAAAGAGTGATGTTTGAAGACGTGGAGAAAGTGAAGGAGGAATAACATGACTAACTTGATGATGCACTTATATGTTAGGTATACTGAGGTTCTTGTTACATTATTTTGTGAAGATTATGGGGGTTTAGGGCTGAAATATATATATATATATATTTGCGTATACGCTGAGAATTTTACGCTGACATTTTGAATCGTTTGCTGGGAGCTGTGGGGGGAGGGAGAGAAGGCTTGTTTGCAGGTCTGGTGAGTGGTTTCACTATGGCTATTACAGCCATTGAATCTGTGACAGATCAGTGGGAGAGCTGGAAAGGAAATGGGTTTCGAGTCTGGGAGAGCAACCCTTGAATCAGGGGGGCTTCTGGGAGCTCTGACAGGATGCTGTTTTGCACTGAAATGAAAGGAATTTTGAAAAAGGGAAGCAGAGTTGGTTTTTTAGCTATGAATTGCTCACTAATTGTGGTTTACTTTAAGGGTGGGAGCAGTATTTAGTATGGGTTAGCCTATACGCGAGTATATACAATGAATTTATACTTGAAATGTCTGTGGAGAAAGCAAAATAAACTCAAAATCCTATAAGGTGTCTGGATAACACAGAGTGGAAAAGAGCTAAAGAGTAGGGAAAGGTGGGGAGTTTTGTCACTGTCTCTTCAGAGGACACCAAGCCTGTTTTGGCATGTTCTTTAGCAAGGAGAGCAGGACAAGAAACATTTTCATCCTTCTGCCCTCCCCACCCTTGGCCAGCAGGATGGAAGAAAAGGAATGCGGTTTCCTGGTGTCCTCTGCCAATGGTGGCATGGTGCTGGAGAGGAAAAAAAAAAAACAAACCAACCATGAAAAGGTGCATGTGGTGGCAGTGATATTGGTGGATTGTCTTGATGCCTCCTTGGACATGTGGAAATGGAATGGAAAGAGGGTGTTTGCACCCATGGGAAATACATATGTATATTTATTATTGAATGTACAAGGGAAGTACATAGCTTGTCTTCCTGGCAATGGGTGTGCTTGAATAAATGCCAGAGAGCACAGGAACGTGTGCTGAGGGCTGAAGACAAGACGTGCAAGGCTGAGATGTGTGTGTACGTGTACGTGTGCCTCAGCGTGTGACAGAGATACTAGCACAAGTGCAAAGCTGGAATAGCCTAGGGTTTCCCATCCCTGCAGTTGTAGTGACAGCTTTCCTGGTGCACATAGTATCGATAGGAGTGTTTTTTCTTTCCACTGTATCATTTTAGATGCAAGTTAAACTTAATGGAAAGGGAGCAATGGTAGGAGTGAGAAGTTGAACTCCCTCTTCATATGTCTTCTTTTTCCTGAGGTAGAGCATGGGCCAGCCTCTCTCACCCCGAGAGATGTGGCAGAGTCCCTTCTGTTTCTCCCGAGTCTGTCCCAGTGTCACAATTACCATGGCTCGCCAAGGAGAGGGTTGAAAGAACCCTGTGCTGAGGGCATGGGGACACTCCTGGGGACTGACTGAATGGAGATGGCAGTCCCTTTATGAGCCTCTTGGAGCTGAAAGCCACCTCGCTCGCATTCCTCACCGCACCCTGGTTGATTTTATCTTATCTTTCTCTTTTTAAGCCAACAGAAGGCCTTTTATTTATTTACCTATTTATTTTATTTATTTTTTAGAGCTGGGGTGAGGGGAGGGTGGGATTTGCCTGTAAAGTCAAAGAGTGTAAAGAGAGGGTGGGCAAGGTCTGTGAAGGGAACATTTTCTTAGATTTCACTGAGGAAATTGAGGAGGGAAGAGGGGGAGAGTCTTTGTAATGCCACCCCTTCGTCTTTGGGGTAAGGGAACTTCTTATTCTTTCCCTCTTCTCTCATTACAAGGACAAAAAGGAAAAAAAAAAAGAAAAAAAAAAAAAAAAAGAAAGAAACCAAACAAATTAACAGAGCGATCTGCAATCCAGAATACATGGCAGCTTGTCAGATGCTTCTGACAGCAGCCACCGAGAAGGCGTTCCTTTCATTTGTAAATATTTCTTTTTTATTGCGTTTTTGTATAAATTGGTGTTTCTCTTCTCGTGAATATTCAGGTCGTGGGGTGGGAGGGAGGGGAGTTTGTTTCTGTTCTGTTTGTTTTTTACGACTTTTCAGGCTGCGTTTTTGGAAGCGGTTTACGCGGGTCGAGGCCGTATGAATGAGGAAGAGAGAGAGAGCGAGAGAGAGAGAGAGGAAAAAAACCACGTGTGTTGTGTACCCCTAGGCCCCCCGTATCGCCCTGTCACCTTATCTTCATGAATGGAAGACGCCGGAACGTCACTTCAAGCCTTGCCAGCAGGGTTTCATGTTTTGATGGGAACACCCCCAATTCCTTTTTGCATATAAACTCTCTGTACCAGCATCTCTCTGTGGAGTTTGAGCCTCAAGGCACTACGCTGTCTTGGTAGTGGTGGGGTGAACCATCAAGTTGGCCGCTCAGGTTGGACCATCACTTGACATTAAGAGACTTCTCCAATGCTACGTTGGTTTAGAAATCTTGGACCTGGGAAAGCTCGTGAGAATTTCTGGTTATTTCCTAAGGGCTTGGGGGGGAGCTTGACAGCTGGCAAGGGCAGCTAATCTCACTGGTGGTTATTTCAGTACTTTACGTCCCTCCCCACCTGGAACAAGGAAACCTGGAGGGTGGCTCTGCAGGGAAATTAAGCCGAAAACAAACCAAAAAGAAGTTAATGGAACTTTTTTCAAATCTCTTCTTAAAGGTTCTGATTTTTGTGTTCCAGGGTGAAAGTTGGTTCGTATTTTCTCCAAACTGGTCTGTCCCTTGTTCCACTGATTGGCAAATGATAGTTTGCCAAAATCATTATCTAGTGTTGATACTGTGTAGCACTGTTAACACTGGGAGTGCTCTGCAAATACTAACTGTGCCACAAACCACTCAAATGAATGCTCTAGGGCAACCAGAAAAGAAGAACTGGAAATTCTGGACTGAACCACTGGTCTAACTACAGGAGTCTGGTGTTTTGCCTTCTCCCACAATAAATTAGGCCACGTGTCCATCAGGTTATTCCTTTCTCTATAAGTGATCTTTTCTGGTTGCTTTGTTTATTTTAGTTCTGACAGGTCAACAAATTTTGGAACAGAGGTGAAGGGGAGGGGCTGGGAGGGGGGAGGGTGTAATTCATAATCCAGAAAATAAACCAATGATGTTATTAAACTCTGATTATATATTTAGAATTTTAGATTTGGTGTATTTTCATTCTAAGTATTCAAGTGAATCAATCAGGTAATATTAGCAGCAGGTGTTGTCTATACTAGAATACCACCCATGTGCTGTTTATTACCTGTCTTGAAAAGAACGGGATTTCATACCAGAGCCTGACAAAATTCCACATCTCCTCCCTTGCCATTTCCCTCTCTCTCCTGTAGAAACACCGGCATTTTCTGGGGGTAGTGGCTGGGATCATTTCCCCTTCTGAACATTTCTGCACACATGAATAATGATCAGAAATCATTGCGTCCTCTACAGGTGTGTGACCTCTACTGTATATTTGCAGCCAGCCTCCTGGGAAAGATTAGGCGCTTTTGGCAATGTTTCTGACATTTGCCTCCTCAGTCTAGTTCCAGGCATGGCTCTTTAAGAGGTATTTCATGAACCGTGTTCTTCTGAAGTGGTACCGGAATGTAGGTACTCAGCTGAAGGAGGATGTGTATGAAGGAGATGGAGGAAATATTCAAAGAAAATATCAAGAATGTGCCATGCACAGTGGAGTGCATCTGACAGGTAGAACTTGCAGCCATGGATCTCCTCATAATCATAAACCTTCTTGGAGAACTCACACCAGCTTTTTACTGTAGCGCAACAAAACTCATGCTGGTGTAGCAGTCCTATCTCCCATCATGCTTCCAGGGAGGGCACAATCAGAACTCACCTTGTCACCTCATAAATAGGAAAGAAGAGCTGCAGTCAGGACTTGTTATCAGTGGGGGTAATGAAGCACACCGGCCCCAACTCCTTGGTAAAAAAACATCCTGTTCTCTCTGATATCCAGCATACGTCATCAGAACTCTCCAGGTGAGATCCCCAGTATGTTCAAAATGCTCAGCAATATGCAAGGATGAACTTTGCCCATAGGGAATTGCTATTTCAATTTCCAGCGCATGGGGGAGGAACGTTCCTTTGTGTGGTCCTGAAAGATTTGGTGGAGGAGTTAAGAAATGCCAAGATGGCCCTCTTTGCTTCTGACTTCTTCAGTAATGTGTACTGATGCTGAGCTGCTCACTCCAAGAAGACGCTAGCATCCATCTTGAGTAAAACCCCTTAGTACCTTCAAATCAGAGTTGTTTCTCACAGCAACACTGTCAGCAAAAGAGAGAGGGGGAGACGTAGAATATAGATGATGATGGTGAAAGGTTAGAGTGATCAGAGATACCTCAGGGATCTTTATAGGCAAGCCTTTGCTTTAGAGCTTTCTATCAAATGTGGCATATCCTCCCACCTCCATTGCTTATCAACAGATGGAAGCAAACCTGGGAACACAGCCAATGATCAGACTTAGGCCTTTCACACATCCTCCACTCCAGTCAAGCAACCTCTGATGAGCTCTTCCTGTGGAGAAGGGTGGGAGGTTGCACTTCCCCACATATTTTTGGTTGCCAAAACGAAAAGAAAAAGGGGAGGAGATAAAGATGAGTGTTGATGAAGGGACTTTGCGCTGACTCTTTGTGCTGCTTTTCTAAGGATTTTCACTTCACCCTTTCTGCTCAATTCAAGCTGGCAGAGGGTAGGGTCCAGTTCTGCTGCCTCTCTGTGGCAAATGCCTGGCAGAAGCCTCTGGGAGCCGTGTGCAAGAAAGGAGTTGGATTGCTGGCAACGTATGGGGACAGACTCCAAGCCACAATCCCCGTCTGCACCCACTCTTTCCCATAAGTGCTTCCCTGCTGCTGAACACACCTGGCGTGTCCACCTGGAACACACCTACCATGCTGCTGGATGCTGCAGGGCACATTGAGATAGTAACTAGTGGGACTTGATTGTTGTCCCCACAAGGGCTTATTTTCAATTTGCAGCCAAATAGATTTCCAAGCCATAGACCCTCGCTGCATTCACCCACCTATATACCTGTATCTCCCTCCCTCCTCCCCCTTCAAAGGCAAACTGGGGCGCTGACTGTCTCACTGGCAATATGAATGCTATTGTTTCATCCTCATCTGGATGAAGAGCTCTCTGGACCTCCCTGGTGCTGACTGCAGACAGACCTGGGTGTCTGCCATTAGAATGGTAACAACTACAACAACAAAAAACACTTTGTGATTGGCTTTGAGTTCTTTCTTCATCTCTTCTGCATTCTTAAGTTCCTCTCCTAGCCATACCATTTGAGTGAATTCTGGCACCCTTCTGTCACTGCTAACAACAAAAAGGACACAGCGTGAATCTGCCTGTATACAGAAAAGGCAGTAAAACTGTGTATCAGAGAGCAGGACTCAGGTCTGCTGATGCCAAGGGTATAGTTTCCTGGTGCTGAGGTAAAGGAAGGCCTCTGCAATGTGTTAGTAGCTACATATCTTTTACTCTGCTGGCCTCCTGCCATTCAAGGCTAACAGCAAGCACTCCAACGGGTCAGACAAATTCTATACTGTGGGGCAGGGGTTCGTCTGGGCGTGTGCACACATATGAAATGTATTGGGGAAGTGAAACACATGTGAACAAGCCTGGCACAGCAGGAAGCTGTGAGGCTTGTGCGCTTGTACGCACATACACACACACACACACACACACACGGTACATTGCAGTACGCTTAATTACTCTGTCCCACAGTGCATTTTTGCCAAGTAGAAACAACGCGATCTTTCCTAAGGTTCTGCTGGTAGTTATTTAATTTATGTATTCACTTTGTGACCTTTACATCATCTGCTTTCTTGACTGCAGCATTACTGTGTAAATATATATGTATATATGTACAGAAACGAACTCAAGCAATTATATTCAGGTTGGGAAAAGGGTGGTTTTTATATCTGTACAGAATTTCCTTATTAAATAATGGCATGGGGGGGGGGAGGGGGCTGGGAAAGTTGACTTCTAAGTTGTGGTTTTATTGGTCTGTGGTGTTTGAAGTTGTTTCAGTGGTTGCTTTTGCTGGTTGGAAAGTTTATCTGGATGTTATATGTATGTGCCAAGAAAGGGTCCCCAGACAGGGGAGGTTTGGGATCGGTGAGGGGTGGTGGGTAGCAGAGGGTGTTAATAATTTCCTGTAATAAAAGCAGTGTTGATTGCTAGGGATTGTTTGTGTGAGGCACAGGGCTGTTTCCTTCTCTATGTGCTTTGCTTTTTGATTACTTTCTCTTCCCTGGTCCCTGTTGTCCTCTCTCTTAGATGTCAGCAGACTACATTTGTTACTACAGGGATCTCTCTCTGGGCCTTCATTTCCTCCTGACCAACTCTTCCATCTCCCTCTTTTTATGGCCTTCTCTCTACCACTGGGAGAGGAGATGGTACCGTCTTGGACCCCCTGTGTCATCCTTACCCACTTTACTTCCTCTGCTTTAGATATTCTCTGTCCTTTCTTTGAGCAGAACCTCATTTTCAGGTGTTCTGACCACTCCAGTTTACTGCCTCATCTCCCTGGCCTCTTATCTACTTATTTCCCATCTTACACATCCTGATTCTCCAATTTCATCTCAACACCTCTTCCCTCAGAATGACTTATGCTGGTTTTTTGCCCACTCTGCTCTGCTTATTACTGTCTTGTTGCTTTGTTGTCTTCATTGGACTGTGCAATGCAGTGCAGAAGAGTGAAGGGCAGGACCCTACTTCTCTCCTGGAAAATTCTAGCCCTCACTAGATCATTAGATTGTGATATTTGGTAGCTATTTTTGACTTCCGTCTCTTTCACTGAGGTGGAGTTCTACTCTTATCCACTCAAGGAATAAGAAATGACCAGTCTGGCAAATTAATCAGTGCAAGGAAGCAACAGAATTGTCTTTTCTGAGAAAGCCAGGAGAGAGAACAGTCCTTCCTTCCTTGGTAGAAGACTGGTGAGTTTAGAGCAGGGGCAGATATAGTTTTTATTCAGTTCACTTTGACTCACGTCAGGCTCAGTGGAGTCTTATCCTTTTACTCTGTGTCAGTCAAGCAAGGCTGCTGGAAAGTATGCTATCTTTTAGAAGCACAAGGATCCCTTCCTTTATTGACTAGAGGCCACTGGATTCTAAACACCTACGTGATGTTTTGCTGTTGGAAACCTGGGAGTGAGTACCTAGTAGTATTTTGTCGCTTTGAGCCTGATAAGTCAATATAAGCTTGTGTTTGACACTAGGTAACCAGGATTTGTGTTCTAGCACCACGCCTGTAAGGGAACAGAGTAGCAGTATGACATGGTAAATATGCAGTCAAAGACAGTGTGAAACTGGTAGTGGCTTTAGGCAGATGCCAAGACACTTCCTTCTTTTCCTTACGGAAAACTTGCATTGGTCCTTATTGAATCTCCATTGGCCCACCATTCTCTGAAAGCTGAGATTACCATCCATGGCACTAGCTTCTCATCCCTGCAGACATCTGAGTCTGCTTGCTGGTCACAGTCTGAGAAAGGGTCAATTAGTCTCTGTGTATGTGTGTGTATTGCCATGTCTCTGAGAGTTTGAGCTGTACTGTATGACTGCATATGGACAATGGTAAAGGTATTATCAGAGGTTATCAAGAGCAGCAGTCTCCTCCTGGATGCTTCTGCCAACTCTTAGTCACTCTAAATTTCTGATTTTTGCGTGGGAAAAACCTCTGCAGCTAAATGGAAATGGTGCTTTGCTGAGAGGAATGAGCAGGGTAGATGTACCTCTCATGTACCCTTGCTGTGACCTTGACATGACTTTCCCAATGTGAACTACAGTGGCCCCTGTACTTGTGGATAAATGACTGCAAATACTCATCAGTTTGGGAAGAGGTGTATATTTGAGACTTTCATTTGCGTGACTCTTTGCAGAACTCTAAACACAAGTGAAGTCAGAAAACACTGGCCCATCTGGTGCTACCCCAAGGATGTGCATCTATATGGCAGCCATCTCCTTGGGAGTACATTTCATAAATTAGCTTCTGGCCAAAACACTGAGTTACTTTTGTCAGTGTCAGCAGGCTCCTTTCTGCTTATTCAGTGTGCCATAAACATGACATACCTGCAGCATCTGCAGGGCATCCGGAGAGAACACATCTGTCCCATAGGACTTCTGTCTAGACCCATTGAGCAGTGGCTGGCAAGTCCCATGTCACTTGGAGAAAGATTATACCTGCCTCTGAACAGACAAACATTAACTAAGGGGATAAGATGATAGCTTTGTGCTTTCTCCTGCTGCTTTCCTTACAGGCCTTGGAACCAGATCCATCAACACAGGCAGCTCAACTCCTGTGAATACTGAGGAGTTTTTGGGAAGCTACCGGGGAGTTTAGATGCCTAGAATGCTCTTTGTGGATTTTTTGCTTGTGTGGGCCTCTTCCTGCAATGCATTTTGCCAGGACTCATCTCCCAGGAACTCACCTTGCTTGAATATAGCTTTGAGGGGTTCCCTTTGCTTGGGATCACCATTTGTATGTTGCATGCCTGTTGCTACTTGTCTGTTTTTCTTGCATGTGTCTATTTGTTGGGGGGCAGGGGTGGGTTCATAGTGGTATGTGTATTTATGCAGCTTGTTCACATTTGTATGTGTGGTGCCACAGCTTGTATGTGTGCTTAGGTGTGTATGCGTATTTGAGCTGAATGAAAAGTGTTTAAAGCTGTATGCTGCTAAAACCAGGTGATGGGTACCCATATGTACCTTGGCAGCCCTGTGGTTGCTCTCACTCATCTGGTGAGCCCTGGCATGGCTGCTTTGTTAGGACTCTAGGGGACCAGTCTGAATCTGTGACAAAGCTGGGACACAGGCTCCTCCTGGAGATGGCTTGAATACAGCGTCAGAAACTTATTTCATGCTTTCACTCACTTATGTGCTGAATCCACTGTGCCACATTTTCAAACCATTGTGCCACACTCATTTACCTCCTTAGGCCTTAACTGGTAGCTGGAGCAGGAAGAAAAACCTGCATTGACTGGTAAAGTCAAAAGACATCTAGCCAATCCTGCCCTGTGACTAAAAGAGGCTATCTTACCTTTCTTTTTGCTGCTTTCCAGGGCAATGCAAACACTGTAATTCCACTCGCAAGCAAGCACTAGCCTGTTCTTTCTTGCTTTTGGATCAGATATAGGCAGTATCTGAGTTGTGTTAGTTTGGTCTCCCACACCCATTACCTGGAAGAATTTCACAGTTGCTTCTTATAGCTGTGTAGGGATCCTGCAAATCCCAAGTTCTGGGGTAATTCAGTTTCTTCAGAGGAGGCAGTATATAGGAAGGATGAGAGAGAGTGAATCTTCTGCAGCCATCTTCCATCCCATTCATTTCCCAGAGAGATCTCCACACTGGTAACACCAGAGAGAAAAACTTGCTGGAGGGCCCTACAGTGCCAACCAGAACAGCACTTTAACTGGACAAAATGCTGACAAGACACTGCCGTGTTCTGTCAGCAGCAAGAAAAGACAATCAGGACCTGATGAAGGGATGACATGATTAATCCGATGAGGAAGGAGCAACACCTGGGGACTAGTGTCTCATCTAAAGTCTGCTTCACCAGACCATTAGTTTTGGTGTCACTGGACCTCTTGATGGTTTCCTTTTATTTATATATAAAAAATGTAACATAATGGTCTGTGGCCACCAGTGACTCCTTCAAATAGATTGCATCCATTCACCTGCTTTGCTTTATTCCATGTTCAGCTGCTCTTTCCTCTCCATCACATTGTATCCTGTGCTCTGCCAGGCTTGTGTTTTATGGGAGAGAAGATATATGTGTGTGTGTGTGTATATGTACGTGTGTATTTATGTATTGTAACTATTACCAACATGCTATACACCTAAAAGCTCCTAGCAAGCTGGAGCCTTCAAGAGGTGCTTGTAGGAAACGACTTCCCCACTAGACAGTGTGGATGTTATCAAAGAAAGCTGCTAGCTTTGGAGGCCTCTTTGCCTGGCTGGATGCTTTTCTTTTCTTTGGAACAGGCTCTCTCTCACGCGTGGTCAGAAATGCAGCGAACTGCTCTTTTTAGCTTTGCATTTTTCAAAATTTCTAATGCGGAAATAATACATTCCTTGATTATCTGTTGATTTCATTTTTTGTTTTTGTTTGTTTGTTTGTTATTGCAGTACTTTTAGTGGGAGCAGGGAGGTGTTTTCAGCAATACAACTTTCCGAGACCTCAGTTCTGTGCAGTTGTTTTTTGTATGGTTCAGCTGTGTTTGGGGTCTTTCCTTTGTACATGTTTTCCTGAATGGCAGGGCTATCTTGAAGCATCTCTTTGCCAGTGACCAAGGCTCCATCTGTATTTGGAGGCATGGGCTGGTCTATAGAGAAGGCAGCAGCCTTTCAGGAAGTAGTAGCTTTCCACTGGCTTCCCTGTGGAGTCACAGAAGGCAAACTAATACTGATGCACAGGTGGGTTTTGGCTTGGAGTTGTGGGTTTTCTTGGTACTCCTCCTCTTTTCCTTCCTTTTTTATTTTCTCTATTTTTCCCTTAAAAATAAGTCTTACT
Source organism: Chrysolophus pictus (assembly GCA_037305975.1). Taxonomy (NCBI): domain Eukaryota; kingdom Metazoa; phylum Chordata; class Aves; order Galliformes; family Phasianidae; genus Chrysolophus; species Chrysolophus pictus. The sequence continues at coordinate 148,055,506 of CM074576.1, forward strand.
TCAGTGAGCTTTGGGGTGGGGAGAAGGCAAGGAGGGAGTCTGACCCCTAGGTCCCTCCCTCCCGACTCCATTTGGAATTGCCATTGTGAGAGGGAGAGAGGCCTTTTTGGGGGGGATTTCTGTGGTGACAATCAGAGCAGGGGTCTGGTGGCTGCTGAGGGGACTGGCCTAAAGAGGGTGATTACCCTCTGGCTTGCACATGTCTTGGGGCAGGCTGGAGAGTGGGCTGAGGAGAAACCTCACACCCACAACTCATGGGAGGGAGGTGGGAGAAAGAAGACAAACAGGCAGAAAGGAAGCCAACAGATTTGGATTGGCCTGAGCCATCCCCTCAGCTTCCTGTTTTGCCTCCTCCTCACACAGGTCTCCCCATGCAGGAGTGAGGCCATGGAGACAGGCAAATGGCTGTGCCTGGGCCAAAGCCGTCCAGCGTTGCCTCCAGTGGATAAGGCTGACTCTTGGCTTGGACAATGCCTTTTAGGGCCCAGCAGAGTCTCACAAGCCATGAAGTATGGGTTAAAGGCAGGGCATGGATATCTAGCCAGATATCAATGCCTTGCCACTAGGAGAAAGCCCAGCACCTTCACCCTTTGGCACTTGGAAGTGGCTGCGAGCAGCAGCGGAGGACTGCTGTGTCTACTGGGGTTGGGGCAGGTAGTATCTTCAAAGTTGACAGAGATTAACTCTGGCTGTATTTGATTTCTAACTAATGTACATTTACTTTTGAGAGCACATTTGATTAGCTCAGTCTATCAACCAAAAGGAAAAGGAAAACTCACCTCTAGTGTAAGTCTTCTACTGCCCAACACTGCTACCTCCTCTTGAGCTGTTGGTATCTTGTGATGAACCTGGCCACCCGTCAGGCTGTTGCACACAGCGGATATTTCCCTAATCACTTCTGAGACCATCTTTGCCTAAATTTTGCCTCCTCCTCATCTCCTTTGCACACGCACATGCGCGCGCACACACGCCCACCTCCAGCCACTCCACTGGTGAAAATCAGAGCCACAGAGACATGAGTGCCAAATGACTTTTTGTTTTTCAAGTAAATGGTAAAAAATAAGGTTTTGTTTCTTTCTTTCTTTCTTTCTCCTTCTTCTTTTTTTTTTTTTTTTTTTTAACATACACAAATGTAAAAGGGAACTGACAGCGAATTGGTGGTGGCGAGAGGAAATGGGATGTTTTGTAACCCTAGCTGCAGTTAAAAAAAAAAAAAAAAGAAATGAAAATACATTAAAAATATTTAAAAAACACAAAAAGGAAAAAAAAAAAACTTGAACTATTTTGGAAATATTGTGAATAATTTTTTGATATAAAAACTAATTTTTATGTAGCATGAAAACCACCAAAATAAAATTATCAAGAACAAAAGCTGTGCAGAGGGTGTTTTTGTTTAGTTTTTGAGGGAAAAAAGGGAGAGAGAAGCAGCGGTGTATGAGAGAGGGATGCTGCTGCTGTGGCTTTTATGTCAAGATTAACAGTATGTGATGTTTTTCTTCAGTCTTGGATACTGGAATTTTGTGATTATGTTAAAAGGAAAAAAAAAAAGAAGAAAAATCACAACTCACATTTTATATGAAAAGATTTTTTTATCTGTGATTGCTATGGAGAGAGTCTTGAAAATAAGAACTGAATGAATCCCAAAGGCTCAAAAAAAAAAAAAAAAAAGGCAAATTAAAGTAGCTACAAATTGCTTTTGAGTGTTAACAGTGTTCATGAATATTTTTCTACTTGATTTGTCCTTTTTTGAGAAGCTGAGGTTGTGGTATTGAGGAGGCAGGTGTGAAAGAGTTGAGTAGTCTCCCAATTCCAATTAAAAAGTTCGTTCTCTCAGCACGCCAGCCCTTTCTAGAAATGAAAGGGATTGTCTGCTCTCCTGAAGGAAATGATTTGCTAGTGCTCTTTGTCTCCTGAGAAGCTCTAATGTTAGGTACTGGAATATTAGATGGGTAGCAGCCATCCCACATTGCCAAGGAATTGTCAGAAGACAGGAGATATTGGTTTCTGGACCCTCCCATGGAAACTGGTGGGCTTCTCTGCCCATCTTTTCATCTTCCCTCCCTCATGCTCTCATCTTTCACCCAATCATTAAAACATTTTCCCATCAGCTGCCAGGGAGCCTTGTCTGTTACCTGTGTCCTTTCTGTCTTGGAGTCTTCTGTGGGATGAGAGAGAGAAGGCAGATAGCACACCATGTAGCTTAAACTATGGATTCTGCACCAGTTAAAAAGAATTAAAGTCAATAAAGACTAAAGATCAGACTAAACTATTCCTCTGACAGTATAGAGGAAAAGAACCATGGGTCAAAACCCTGTCTTCTGCTCAAGCCAAGATGCTTGGGTGGAGTGGGTAGGGAGGACTTGGAGGCAGTGGTGGTGTTGAATACCAGATCTGCTGGTGGATTCTTAAATTCTTGAGCCTCAGAGATCGTCTGCTCCCCTTGAAAGAAGATGCATGGAGCCACTGCCTCTTGGTGGAGGGAGTGCTGTTAGCATAATAAAAAGACATTGAAGTTTTGAAGCAGATTCCTATCTAGGTCTGAATTACCCTTTCTTTGCCTATTGCGAGTCCCTATCCAGGCACTTTCTGCTTTTGTTCTTTTACTACGATAGAGAAGAAACTAACTTTCCTATGCTTTGTGAAGCTTCTGCCATTACATATGTAACTATAAATCTAGGTAGTTCTTCCAGTGAGTATCTAGCTATTTACCCTCTGTCCTCTCCCATAGTCCCATCCATCTGCCATCAAATCTTGCCAGCAATTTGTCTTGCTGTAAGGAACAGTATTCCTCTTGTGACCTTCTGGTCATGCACGTAAAGGAAAAGGTCTGTTTGTTGCTTCCTTATGGGAGGGAGCTAATACTGTTCTTTGTCCTATGAACCAGAAGAGTTGAGAAGTCATACAGAGCTTAGGGGGTATTGTTCACCTCAGCTGGTGAACCAAGTCAGTTCACCTCTACTGACTTGGATATTCCAGGTGCCCTTCCTTCAACGGATATGGTATTTTACATCTTTACATCTTTACCCAGTGTGAACTAGCTAGGTGTTTGTGTTATCAGCTAGGTGGTTGTGTTGTTCCCTCAAATACAGCAAGACAAATTACAGGCAGACTGCAGGCTTTAGCCTAGACAGTGACTTCTGCTCCATCAGCTGCCTCCTATTCATATGCTTACTATTCCCTTAGCAGAGTCAGACAGGGAAAGGTAGGAAGAGTATGATGACTATGTCATGCTACACTAGTGTGCAGTATGCTTACCACCAAGAGAATGGGGTGAGAGGGACTCCCACACTTTCTTGTCTCTATCTGAAAAGTGGTCCATCTCTCTCTCTTCCCTGGGCATCAGGATGCCCCACAGAGGGTGTAAGGCAAGGGACAAGAGCACCTGAAGAGCCTCAGCTTCAGTATGGTAAGTGCATCCTGTGCACCGTAGCCTGAAAATATGTATCTGTGTGGAATACATTTTGAAAGCAATGCCCTGGAAGTGAGGGAACAGAGCTAAAGAAAAAACTTGGGAAATGCTCTGGAAACTCAGATTGCCTACCCTGTCTTTGCACCTCACTGCTCACATTTGCTAGGTCTTTCAAGAAGACATTTAACAAGGCCAGAGGGAGGGCAGATATCCTTCCAGAACACACATGTATGTCAAGGTCAGGAGTCTGGAATTTTTTCAGTACTCCAGCAACAAATGCTCTCCTTGAAATATCTCTTTGTCTCTCTTAATGTGAGTGCTGCACTGTTTGTTTGCCCTCACAGATTATTTGCATGGTCCATTGGGAAGCCAAGATTCTGCCAGTGGAGAAGAGCTTTCCTATGTGTCTTTTCTGCATCTGAACAAGGGGCCAAGAAACATAATTAAAAAAAAAGGATGTAAGTCCCATAACTGTGGGATATTTGCCTGTGTATTTCACATACAGGAACAAACAAGTTCAGGGCTTGTCTTTGGCCTTCCACACATAGGAACTTTTCCAAGTGGTAAATGCACTTCCATAGACTCTGGTGGTGTTTTTTTTCGTGTGCAGATATTTCTTTTTTAGCTGTCAGCTGAATTTTGCTGTGTTAAGACACAAGTGGATGTGTACCATTTGGGACCAAGGAGAACCAGTTGTAATGAAGCAGCTGCTTCTGCTAGCTTTGCAGCTTCATATTTCTTAGGCACTAACTGTTCAGATGTTCTCCTTCCTTCACATCAGAGCTCTTTGTGTGCCGCAGTGGTAGCCTGGTTTGCTGTCCCTGCTGACCTTCCCCTTCTTTATATGCAGAGTTAGGGCTTCATGGCCACTTTCCTATCTGAGGTATTAGATTAAATTGGAGAAGCATGACATTTTGGACCTGTCCCTGTGGTTCTCTGATTAGTTATCCTCACCAAGGTGAGAGACTGAAGCCTGCCAGCTGCAAGATTAAGCTCTGGGTAAGTGATTGTCCTTTGGCTGTGAGTTGCTCTTATGCTATTAGCAGAAGGGATATGCGCTACAATGCTAACATGCTTGTTACTCATTCAAGATTTGTATGTAAATATAAGCCTAAGCAGAAGAGAGGAGGCAAGTTAACTTCTTGTCTATATCCATTGCCCCCAAAAGAAAATTTCCTGAAAAAGAGGAAAGGTAAGCTTCTGTTCTTTAGACTTTGTGCATTGATTTGCAGTGTTAGAATAAGGCAGATATTTGGCTTGTGCCTACAGAGAGGCACTGACTGTGCCTCCACAGCATTTCACAGTCTAGTTTCTGCTACAAAGGGCAGGGCCACTTTCTCTGCCATGGTAATTTTGAGGGATGAGCTACGAGTCCAGAAGCCCCAACATTTTGTGCCTGGGTAGCTTGCATGACATCCTTAATACACCTCCTGGATAGCTGGGGGTGCCTGGGGTCAGCAGCACTGAGTACAGAGAAAAAAACAATTAATGCTTGTGCAATTTTCAGCAAGTAGGGAAGGATTTTTATAAGTACTCAAGATATCTATTAAAACAAACTCTATCTCACTGAAAGCCAGTAGTATTTAGCTGCTCAGATGCTGGTTGAAATTGCTGCTACAAAATCTGAGTGTTTATTGTTTTTGAAAATCAATTTATGAACAAGATGGAGTATTTAGCAGTTAGCAGCTCTTGGAGGAGGTCTGAAAAGCTCTGATTGGAGCTCAGTATATGAAGCTGCTCCCAGAAGGTGTGTGTGCCTTGCTTGGCAGTGGGAATTGGGTAGGACATGATCTGGGATTTCTTCGGAAAGGTATGTCTGAGGATGCGCATTGCATACAGGCAACGACTGGTGGCACTGGAGGTAATTTTGTGTTGCTTAGAATGACTCCATCTGTAGCAGCAGTGTTGCTGAAGAGTTGGATAGGGTCAGCATCAGCCATTAATCTGGCAAGTACCAGGTGAAGCAAGATGGTAAACCAGCAAGATGAAACCCTGACATAAAATTGATCAAAACCATTTAGGTTTTGTTTTCAGATAAGATTTGTCCCTTTGATGCTTTGCTCTGCCATAGTCCTTACTTCAAAGAGTTTACAGTTTTGATGCTAAATTAAAATACATTGATGTTAACATTTACAAATAAGTTGACAGATGCCATAGCTTATGTATATTATGCAAATGTCCTGAAATCTTGCATGTATTTGCATCTAATTTTCTTGTGATTAAATGAAACATGTACACATTATAGGGGAAACAATTGAGGCACCCAGTGATCAAGTGTGCTAGGTGACTTGATGTGGTCTGTTGTATGAACTATGGTAAAACTACGGGGCTGGGGGGAAAAGACACAGAGCATTTTCACATATTAAATTCATGGTAACTGTCTGGAGAAAATAGTGCACAAATCTCTTCAGGATGCGGTTATAAGCAGTGCAAGAAACCTGTGCTGGCAGACATGATTTGAGATTTGGGGACCTCAACCTGAAGGGACTTTCAAGGTCTTAGCCTGTTGGGTTGGTTTTGTTTGCTTGTCTGTTTTTGTTGTTATCTGGTTGGTTTGTGTTTTTGTTTTGTTTTGTCTTGCTTTGAGATTTGAGCTGCACACATGTGGGAACAAGGATTTTCTACCCAGGCAGAGATTTTCTTACCCAGAACAGTGAGGAGGTGAGTGTGTGATCCATACAGGAGCACAAAGCCACTGCAGGTTTAGCACAGATCCCAGCCTTGCCTGTTATCACTTCAGTACCTGCCATCTTCTTACCCCTCTGGATGACAGTGCTATTTGCAAAGCCACGTCCTGAGCAATCAGATTCTGCTGCATGTGAGTTTTCTGAAGAATGCTATCTTGCTGTTCAGTTTTCTAGCTTCTCTTCACTTCCTCCATTGAGCAGAGCTTTGAGGATGCTCTACCTCATCTTGGTCTCCCAGTCTTGCCCAAAGAGAACCTTTACTGGCTATGGTAGGTTATTTTTTTTCTCTCTTCCCCCTCCCCCACACCCCCCCTTTTTTTTTTCCTTTTAAATAGTTCTGATCTTGCAGGTAGAATCTTTAAAGGCAAGCATGATCCTGATTCAGGGAGGTGCTGGGCAGTACAGACTCTCTAAGACATGTGCAGTGCATGGGACTCAGCCTCTTCTGCCACCTTACTGTGACTTCTCTGAGCTGATCATGGAGGCTCTGCTAGGAGTCAAAACACAACTAATTTCCCATCCTTGGAAGCTCTTAGTGTACTCTTCACAGGTAGCCCTGAGCATCCCTCTTTTACTTTTGTCAGGCTGCTACAAGCTTTCAGCTTTTACAGGGAGGCTGTCAAAATATTGCTTAGAAAATAATTTCCTTATTCAGTTCTACCAGTGTGCAGTTAACATCTCAGGCTGTTGTACTGGAGAAGCTTCATCAAGAACCTCTTTGCACCATGCACAGTATTCATCCAACTTGGCCTCTCTCAACAGAGATCATCCAAGACAGCCTCACCTGTTTCAAAAGTGACTCAGCTTCCCAACCAACTTCTTCTCTGGCTTTGCTTCCAAAGTCTTCAGGATGCTTTGAAGTGCAGACAAATATGCAACTGGACAGAGTCTGACCTAACGTCCTTCCCTCTTCAAAAGGATAGGCTGATAGAAATAGATTTCCTAAGGCTATAGTTCAGCATAGTGCAAGTTCCAGCCTCATAATGACACCAACATTTTAGGTCTGTCTTGCCAGTGCTCTTTAAATTATGCATACTCTTGCTTACAGACTCACTGCCACTCTTCAAATATTCAAGTGTTCCTTACATTTAATTTCGGATGGTTTACTCTCTTCAGGGAGGAGGCAGTGTTTTAAAAAGAAATTGCTGATGGGAAAAGTACTGCTTACATGATTTGCAGCAAGCAGCAGTTTGAGTTCTTAAGAACATGCGTGGCTTGGACATGTAAATTTTACTCATTTGCACTTCAAGGGTGCATGTGATATATAACACCGCTTTCTCATACAGTAACATTATCTAAGCTTAATGGCTAATGTCAAGTTTTTATTAACGTTTACAACTGCATTGGGAGATTAATTTGTTTACTTGTATTATGCAAAACTGATTTAAGACTGTGGTTTGCATTTACACACATTTACATAGTGTTTCCTGATTAATACATCATAATACACTCAAATCACGTGTAAATTGCAGGCTCACATCTGCAACATCAATTTCATTCTGTGCAATGTCATATTTGACTTGTCTGGCAAAAGTTTTCCATCAGTTTGCAGTTGGAATCATTATATGGAGCAGAGGGGGGGCGAAGGACAGGGATCAGAGATGGCTTTTCTGTGGAGAAGTCTTTCCTTAGCACCTGTTGCTTGCTGATACCTTACAGGCCTGAAACAGAAAAGGAGGATGCCAAGGATAACTGGCAACAGATGAATTTCATGTAATGCTGTGGCCCTGGGGCCATGCTGCCGTGAGCAAGCAGCTTAGGTGACTTGAGGCTTGGGATGACATGGGTGAGCAGTGACAGTTGCGAGTGGAAGGGAAAGGTGTGAGAAACAGTGCTGCCCATCATGGCCTTGTTACCTTGGTCTTGGCCTCCTGGAATGACTTCACTCCCCAGAATACCTCTGGTTGGAAGCACAAGACCGGCCTGTTGGCAAGGTGGGGGCAGTGGAGGGTTCAGAGAAAAGAACAGCAGTGACCACCATGCACCTGGTGTGGGGCCGAGACGGAGACCAAGAAAGGCAGCACCCTTGCATTGAACATGGTAGCAAGGGAACACTGTGGATACTTCCCCAGTGTAGCGTCTTCCTAAGGGAAAGCGTGGTCGAACTCAGGCTTGCCTCATCTCTCCGAGGCCCTAATCCTATTATCCTTCCTCCACCAGTCACCACCTCATCCTTCTCTTCCCTACACCCTCACCCCCCTCCGGTTCTTCTTTCTGTAAATAACTCTTTCTGATTTTGGACAAGCAGGGATCAACAGATTCTGGAGGGGGGCGGAGAAGACACTTGTTTTGTTCTGTTTTCCTTTCTCTCTTGAATTTTGGTGTTTGAACTTGAAAAAAAAATAATATATATAAATATATAAATATATATATATTTAAGGAAATGGATTTCCTGGAAAACTATGAAAGGAGTTGATTTCCCCCCCCCCTTTGATTTATCTTGTTTCTCATTGGGGTTTGTTTTCTGGGGAAGAGGATTTTTGTGAACTGTTGAGATTTTCAGTTCAGCATTGTTTAAAGGATGTGGAGGGGAAAAAAATGAAGAAAAAAAAAAAGAGGAAAAATCATCAAGAAAACATGAAAACCTTTGTGATGTACAAAACCTGTAAATAGTCAAAGATACTTTCTCTTTTCTAACAACAAATTATTTCTGTCACTTTATATTCAAAAATAAAGAAACCTACCACAGAATATCAGGGTTAAAAAAATCTGAATCCATATTCAGAACATTTTTTTGTTTGTCTTGGTTCATTTTACACTGGAGAATGCCTGGGAGTCTTGCACTGTATCTGTGATGCTTAAAAAGTCTGAAATAGGGATGAGTTGAAATTAGGATACAATATCCCCTGAGAGATGCCTTTCCTCTGGCATTCACTAGGAGCTATAGATTGAGCCTGGCATCTTGGGGTCACCTGGCGAGAGTGGATGAAGGAATAACATCCACTGTCTTCACAGTCAAGAAGAACAAACACACACTGAGGAAGAGGCATGCCTGGGAGACACTATCCATGGGTTGTAGCTCACTTTATACCTCCAAGAAAGTGGATGGGGGATGCATATTGAAGGCTAGAATGAAGCTGTTGATAAAACTGCTAAAAAAACCTGCTGGATTTTGGAGCTGTCTTGAGCTCTTCCTGTCAGGCCAGTAAGTTTTCTTCAAAAAACAAACCCCAGGCTGGAGTTATAGAGGAGGAGAGAGTGGCAAAGACGGTAGAAAAGTCTCCATGATGTCAGTTCACCCTGGCACCAGCCACAAGAATCATGGCCCATAATACCACATGGAAACTGAGGGAAAAGGTAAGACTGGACCTTTGCAGAGGTTGCCCTGGTCCAACTATCAGAAAGGGCCAAAGAGGGTTTATAAAGAAGAACTAAGAAGTAGCAAGTTTTGGAAACACAGAGCAGTGGGTCACCTTTAATGGTGAGAGGGTAGTCAGCCTTTAGATATTTTTAAGGGAACTAAAAATAAATAAAATAGACTAGCTGAGCCAGAGAGAGAATGTTAGACAACTTGTGGGGTGCAATTAGAAGGGTAGAACACAGAAGAAACACGGCAAGAAACACGGCAAGCAAGACTCAGAATAAGAAAGCAGTGTTCATCTGGGGAGGCTTCCAACAGCAAATAGAAGTTAAACATTAATAAATGCAAATAGTTGACAAGGGGAAGAACATATGAAGCAGGGAAGGAAAATCTATAGCTAGTGGATGTAAAGGTAAAGAGGTTTATATCTTTATATAGGCACGCCATATGGCAAAACAAACAAACAAGCAAACAAAAAACCTGTTCTCTATCTATCTATCTATCTATCTATCTATCTATCTATCTATCTATCTATCTATTTTTCTTTCTTTCTTTCTTTCTATCTACCTACCTACCTACCTACTTATATATCTATCTATTTTCAATCTCAGCCCATATGCGTTATCTACTAAGGCGGAGGTGCTCACCCTTGTATTTCTGAGCTCAGAACATCCCTATTTAGATAGGGAATCAAATTTATTTTCTTCTGACGGTGGCATAGATAGTGCAAAAATGAAATGTGATTGTTTGGGGCCAGTTCAGACAGAACCTGATATTTTTGTTAAGAAAACAAAAATGTCTTCTTCCAAGTTGGGGACAGAGCTGCATTAATGCAGAATACTGCCAGCAAAACTGGGTAACCTCCAACACATCACTGTAATACAGTATAGCTCATTAAAGCTTTAGGTCATACCCTGGTTCCTCAGCCAGACGGGGGGTTTTTCACTATATTTCACATGCAATCCAGAGCTAAGTCCTGGCTGGAGGTGTAGGAAACTGTAAACAACTTGAAATTCCAAGCACATTCATTCTTCTATTTTTTCAAAATAGACGAATTTTCAATACTTTTCACAGTTCCTGTGGTTTTTTTCCTTCTCATTTTATTACTTAAATTAATAATTGGCAAGTTCTATTTTCAAACAAGAAATGCCTGCCAGGCTGCAGTTTAAATCTGAAACTTTTCACATTTTGGCCAAGCTGCATACTTTGAAACTGCTAATGGAGTAAAACCAATCCAACGGGAAACTGAGAAAAGCAAAGATAATCATCAGAAGGAATTGAAAAAATAATAATCAAACTATACAAAAAATACTTCCTCATTAGGTTTTATTTGTGCAAAATATCACTGAAATAAGATCCAGGCAGAACTTCTCAAACAGTTCAATTGGCAGCTGAAGCAAATAATTTTTAAGAAGTCTAGTGATGTTATCAGTGAATGAGATAGCGATGAGAAAATTCAGGTTCTCTCTGAATCTCCCAGATGTAACAGACTGAAACTAGAAAGAGATTGATTAGTTTTCCTTCTTTTTTTGACTTTCACCTCAGCCAGAAGCTGGGAGCTCAGGAATAGCTATGGACAAAAAAAAAAAAAAAAAGAAAAATGGAAATATATGGAGGAAAATTATCACCTTATCACTAGCCTTATGATACTCAGGTGTCTTAAGTTTAGGTTTGTTCTGATGTTATCAGCCCACACTGTCACCTTTGGTTCTTTGAAGAGCTAAACTTTATAGAAAAGCTTTTAAACATAGCATAGTATGACAATGATGGAAAACAGCTGTTCACTGCTGTAGCCAGTCCCTGGTACCCATGCCACAGAGACAGGTATATATCTCCCCACCATTGGGTGTCTGGCATAGGATGTTTCCAAATTTCTTTCTATGCTTGGAACAGAGCAGAAGGCATTTTTACATTTCTAGAATACAAGTCTAAAGCCAATGTCTGGTTTCAGTTGCCCCTATGTGAACCTTTCGCTTGATAATTGCCAAAATGATTGAAGTGTGTGTGTATATGTATGCATGTCTATAGAGAGTCTCACTCAAGCCTTAGGGCTGAAATCTCAGCTACGTGCTTAGGTTTTCACTGAACTTAACTAGAATCCAGTCAATGAACTCTAGAGAAGGTTTTTTTACAATCTTGTATAGATGTCTCTTTTAGTCCAGACACCATTTATCTCCCAATAAATGCTTGGACAGGTCTTTGCTGGAATTCTGAACTCATGGACACCTTCACCAGAAGACAGCTAAAGGTATGTCAACCGAAGCCCACTTCTGGTATCTAAGTGAAGGTGGAAGAGATGATAGGGGAGATATGTCTCCTTTACAGTTCAGTTGTACTGAGTGTCAGGCCCTGAGCATAGAGGGGCTGGGATTTCTTTCTGGGACATAAATTTTTAGGAACCAGTACTCCTTTTCTGGGCGCAGCATCTCTTGAGGATGTCCCTCAGAAAACGCTGGCAAATAGATGTAACCCACAGAAGTGGGGAGAATCTCCTGACTCCTTGCTTTGTTTCAGCGAAGCACCATAAATACCATCCACTCAGATCTTTTCAGCCTTCACCCCATGGTATGTAGAAATTTGAAATTCAAATAAAGGTCTTGTGCCAGGTGCCATATTACCCTGTGCAAGGTATGGGCAAGGAAACTATTCCATTATCATCAGTAAAATTCACAAAGCAAGAGGACCCCCTTCCATCCCAGGAGGACAAGCGAGTGTTTAGCAAGCAATTAAGATGTATTAGTGTCCTCCCCAGCCTCTACTATCCTGGGCTGCCCTCTTCCTTGACTGGCCTGCGGGATGTGAACCCTTCAGCACTCATTATTCTCAAATTAGGAAGGCTTATTAGAGGACTCTACAGCAAAAGACATTGCTACGATGCTTTGCATAGGATAAAGCTTTAATGGGAGAGGGAAATTAGGGTTCTGCAGGAAGATCAGTTGGTGTAAGATGTACTTGATGCTCTGAGCCAGGACAGAAAGAGAAGAATGAGGTTTGACAGACAGCTGTGATGTTGTGTTTCCTTTCCCTTTCCCCCTTTTTCTGCCACATGAGAAGTAAATAAAGTACTGTGCAAGTGGAGGGATTGCAGGTCCCTGTGCACTGTTCAGCAGTGGCAGCTGTACAGGAATGTTTTCCGTATCTAAATACTCATGAGCCATCTTCTCAGCTGGTGCAACACTTAACACAAATGTATGCAAGAGCACAAAGGATAGTGGTGCCTGAAGATGGTTTTGCAGAGACTGGATCTTGACAGATTTACTGATCAGCAGAGCCATAGAAAAATTGCAATCAGGTTCATGTTGTCCCATGACAATTGGACAGAGTGGACTGTGCTGGCTTGCTCCTGCTCTCAGAGAAAAGTCATGCTCAGCATTGTGTCCTCTGCTTCAGTTAAATGCAAGCATGTTCAAACATGATAACGTTGTGTAGTTTCAGAAAGAACACTGTCCTGGCCCAATTCCAGCTTGTATAATTGATTTCTTCTTATCTAAAAGTTCTACCTGTAATTTTGAATGGACATAACTGGATTTCGTAATTTCTTTCCAGTCATGACTTCAAACTGCCAATTATTATTTTTTTTCCTTCTGACTTCTTAGACATCTTGTGGCTTCCTTTCATACATGTGTGCATGCATATTTATATTCCTCTCTTTATCTTTTGTATTGTTGCAGCAAAAAAAGCTGTAATGCATTTTTTTTAATTGTGTGATTATGCAATGCATTATATAGGGCTATATGCAATAATACTCTTCTAAGAAGAAAGCATAAGAAAGAATGCTCATCCATTCATTGAAAACACCCTGAACTCTCCAAACCTCCCATAGACAGTTTACTGCAGCATAGTGCTCCTTGCACCAACTATCAGAATGCTGTTCTTCATTCAGTAATCAGCCACATACGCAGTGCTGTGTATGCATTTGGATATGTCTGAGCTCAGGAGATGCAATCACAGAATGATTAATCTGTGAGACAATACCTATTCTTTTTAGGCATATTCTCCGGTTAACAATGTGGAAGAAAATGTATGTCCTCAAAGTACGCAAATAAGCTGCATACACCTTGTTTTAGGGCCTGGTTGAAGGGCTGCTGTGCAGATGTTCTCAGTTAAACCCTGCGAGGGGGATCTGCCTGCTATACCCCATTTGGTAATTACAGACAAAGCAGCACCAGCATGGAAAAGGTGCCCTGCCCAGCTCAGTGCAACAATGTTCTGTACAGTCTATCCAGCCATTGCTGAAACCATTCACATTTGCACACCTGCTTTAATGAGCCAAGAGATGGAACAGCTCCCTGTAAGGGCAGGCTGAGAGAGCTAGGGCTGCTCAGCATGGAGAACAGAAGGCTCCGGGGAGACCTGAGAGTGGCCTTTCAGTATCTGAAGGAGGGATATAAGAAAGAAGGGGGCAAACTCTTCATCAGGGTCTGATGGGATAGGACAAAGAGAGTTTCAGACTAAACTAGGGTTAGAGTTTTAAACTAAAAGAGGGGAGATTTAGGCTGGGTATAAAGAAAAAGTTTTTTTACAATAAGGGTGGTGAGGCACTGGCACAGATTGCCCAGAGAGTTGGTGGATGCCCCAGCCCTGGAGAGACATTCAAGGTCAGGCTGGAGGGGCTCTGAGCACCTGATTGAGCTGTAGGTATACCTGTTCATTGCTGAGGGGTTGGAGTAGGTGACCTTTAAGGGTCCCTTCCAACTCAGTTCTCAAATTCTGTGCTTTGTGAGTGATAGGCTGTGAGTGATAGACTTTATCAGTGAAAGGAAGCATTGTTTGACTGTGTGATGACACGTGCCTGGAAAGCAGTGATTGATTGAGCTGGGAGGTTGCTCTCCCAGAGCAATTAGGCACGTCCTTCTGTACAACTTATATCCACTTCTGATACTAGGTTGTGATATCCTGAGTACCTGAGTACTGCTGACTGCCAGAGGTCAGTTTGTTTCAGCAGCGAGTGAAATCGTCTCTACATGTATGTCTGTCACATGGGATTTGAGTTTGAGCCTGCAGAGAAGTCAGTGACCTTTTTGCAAGCACAACTATTGCTTAGGCTTTGCAGCTCAGCCAGGGGAGGGTATTTCCAATAGTCCCAGCACTGGGCAGGACAGGGTGGGAGGGCTGTTCAGTACAACCACAGTGTGCAGAAATAGCATCCATGCCCAGCTTCCTTAGTGTGTAAACAGCCAGGTTGGATGGGGCCTGGGCAGCCTGGTCCAGTGCCTGATTTAATGGTTGGCAGCTCTGCCCATGGCAGGGAGTGGGTAATAGATGATCTTTGAGGTCCCTCTGAACTCAAGCCATTCTATGAGATCACAGCCCCACAGTGATGTTATAGGTGGTACTAGGAAAAAACAAAAAACAAAACAGGTTTAAGCATCTCTTTCAAGCCCTGTAACTTAATCACTGTGGAGGAAGGACTCAGTAGCTATTCTCTCTACCTCCCCAATGTTTCTGCTGCTCTGCTCTCACCCACACAGATGGGAGGTACTACTGCTTTTGACCAGGTGGGTCCCCTCACTCCCTTGGCTTGGTAATATGATAATCTGAACGTGTGCTGCTGTAGGTGACTGGGTGTCTGAGCCAATTCCTCAGTCAGCAGCACCTGTGTAACTAACGTGGCATTTTGACGGCTATCCAGTCCTTAGCAGCTAAGCTGTTTCAACACCCTGTCACCATGTGTTGCCAGGTGGTTGTAAAACAAGCAGAGGTGTGCCGATACAAACAGAAGGATAAACAGGAGGAGGGAAAACAGGAGTGGTGCAATTAATGAGGAGCACAGAAATCACAGAGGTCCAATGAAGGGCAATTCAAATGATCCAAAGCAAGTGGGGTTGGAGAGCTGTCAGGGGAAACAATGATACACAGGGAAAGTGGGGATGCTGGAGACTGAACTGAAGGCAGTAAACAGGTAGATGATGAATGATTAAGAACAGGCCAGTAGACACACTACGTTAGCCTGGTACAGGAGAGGAAGTCTTAAAGGCAATATGTTTTCCCTTTTTATGGATTAAAAGGGCTTACATTTCTCACCCTGCCATTAATCAGACCCTGGGATTTGCTCTTGTTACATACATCAAATATATATAATGCAATAGCTTTTGTGGAAATTCAGGCAGGGTATTTATTCACAGCAAGGCTCCTGGGCAATGCCCTTAGAGAGACTTACAGCTCTTCCCCCCATTGCTCCAGCTGGCTGGAGTTCTCATTGCTCAAAACACCCCTCAGAGAGGAACAAATTCATCAATTCCCACCTGTCTAGAGCAAAACCACTGTCACAGACCAGCACATGGACTAGTAAATTTAAAGATTAGACATTTATATAGGAGTGCTGTGACCCAACAGGTAGTTTGAACTTGGTTGAAATTTAGCTGAACATGATTAAAAACATAAATTAATCTCTGGCAGGGACACAAAGACATTAGAGGATTACACAATTATGGATAGCGTAAGGCTTGAGTAAGGGAGAGAAACTGCTTTATCCGTTATTGATGCATCTAAGGTTACAGCAAAGGCCATAGCAAGGACATATTGCAGGGCCTATCCATCATTTGTTCTTGTGCAGAATAAAGCAGGTTTTTAGTCTGTAGTAAGGTTGTCTCCAAAGGTGTATGCCATAGTACAAACACAATGTAAGTAAGCCTCCTGGGGGAAAAAAAAGCAACGTGTTTTTGTCACCTCTATCACATTTGTAAGTGCTCAAGCAGGGACTCAGTCCCCAGAGAGGTTTCTTTTTCCAGTGGAAGAAAAGCAGAACTCTAAAGGGTAGGCTAAATACTTTCAGGAACAAACAGCCATGCAAAACCACATGGGCGCTCTTGAAAATTAATCCCAAATCAAAAGCAAACTCATGGAAGTGAGTTAGTGACTAGAGACAGCTCTGCATGGGAATTGCCTGCCCTTGAGAGAAGCACAGCATCCATCCTGCTGGCAGGATTTGTGTGTGATAAGCTTGTGAGCACCAGGACTGGCTTTCCTCTTTGAATGCAGTTAGATATTTGGTACTGGAACTCTGGTGCTGTTCTTACACCTGGTGTTCATCTGCTTTGCTTTGTTAAGTGCTGAGGCATTCAACATGAATCAAATATTCCACAGGGAGTTATCACCTGGCAGTACAGCCCATTGCACTGCCTTTCTTGTGACAGGCACAGAGGAAAGATGAGCCATTTCCATGGTCTTCTGTCCTTGCAGCTGCAAGGATGTGACAGCAGGTTTGCATGTCAGCTCAAGGAGGGCTGCAAACAGCCCGGTGCAAACAGACTGAGCCTGGTGGCTGGCTTTATCTGCCATATATAAGTGATTTGCTCAGTGCCTCAGTTTTAAAGGTACAGAATCTATGGATGTACAGCAGGCAGAACTGATAGGGGGAGAGATCATATCTCTATGTAATCCCATAGAGAGGATGTAGACAGGCCTTGAGACACACAACAAGGCTTCGACATTATTGCTTTAAACCCCTAAAAGTACCTATATGCCTGAAAATATGTCCATTTTCACCAGAGAATAAAGGCACTGTACTGTGGGGATATGAGTGACTTCTTGGCACCACGTATTCTGATCCCTTTTTGTTAATTCTATTATTTTACTAAAAGCAAGCATATTGAGCCTGTAACAAAACCGTGACCAGAGATAACATCAATCTAGCAAATAAAAGTCAGACAGTGGGAAAAGAAAGTTATTCTTGATGATCAAATTATTCCTGGTTCAACAAAAACATCCTTTCTGGCCACTGTGCTGTTTCCAGTAGCTGGTAAATCTTGTTCACTTCCCTGAGGGATGAGTACCTACTGCAAACACAGAACAGGATTAGCAATGCTGTGTGTGTCCTGGAAAAGGAGATGCAATCTTCTGTTTCTCTTAGGTAGGTACCTCTGAGAGGCATCACAGGCCTCTGTAACCCGGATGTGGGTGGACAGAAGTGTTTTATCAGCCTGCCTTTCTACTTTCTGTTAAAACTATTAATTGCTGCCCTTGGACTCTTGATCAAGCTGTGATTTCTCCAGTGGCAGGCTGTATTTTAACCCAAGAAAGCTCATGCTCAGCCTTCTTTTTCAAATATTGGTGTTGTTCATCTTTGTACAAGCGTGTCACGGTCACTTTTGCCACATGGTCTCCTTTAGTGGGTATGACACATCTAAATCTTTCTCATTTCTCTAGCAAGTAACAGTTAGAGTCCCAGCACATAGTTTTTTTGGGTTGGGTTTTCTTTTTTTGTTTGTTTGTTTGTTTGTGATTTTTTTTGACACATAGTTTTTTGGTTACTAATTAACTTCACTATTAATTAATCTTGGATCCAGAGCAACAGATTACTTCATGGTAACAAAAGTAATTTTTTCTGAACAGTCCCCAGAACAAGGATGACCAGTAACCTCTAGGACCTTCTTGGATGCTTTCTCAGTTTGTCTTTAGACTTTTTCTAGACACCATCGTTTGTCAGACTTTCCAACAACTCCTCTGTGATCTCATACCATGCACTGTTAATCTCGAGAAAGTGGCTTTTGACAGCGTATTTTTCACCTTCAAAGATTTTCTGCTTGCCAGTTAAGTTTACACAATCACAGAATTGTTGAGGTTGGCAGGGACCTCTGGAGGTCATCTTGTCTGACCTCTGTTCAAGCAGGAACACTGAGAGCAGGCTGCCCAGGGCCATGTCCAGATGGCAATGAATATTTCCAAGGAGAAGACTCCATAGCCTCTCTGGACAGCCTGTGCCAGTGTTTCAACACCCGTGCAGCACAGAGGTGCTGCCTGGTGGTGTTCAGAGGAAAACAAACTGTGCTCCAATTTGTGCCTTTTACCTCTTGCTCTGACACTGGGAAGGACAATCAGGTATTTATACACACTAACGATATCCCCTCTGGGCCTTCTCTTCTCCAGGCTCAACAGTCTCAGCTCTCCCAGCCTTTGCTTGTATGTGGAATGCAGTTCCATCAGCTCAATTGTAACAAAGCAGAAAGACTTTAGGCATCGCTCTATCTATTATTTTAAGTCCTGAATTTTTAACATATTCTTTTCCCATTGGTAAAAACTTTCCTGTATTTTTATCAGCTGCCTTCCACAGAGGTTCTATTTAAATAATCTTATTCAGTCATTTCTTTATGCTCTACTAAATACTCCTCTCTTGGCATGCAGTAAAGGAAAATTCATGAACTTCTGTTGATAGGAAAAAAAAAAAAAAGAAGAAAAATGTAGTTTTGAGAAAACAAGCATTGATCCATCTGCTGAGTGCCAAAGGGAGCTCTGTTCCTCTGGGTAGCATCTCAGGTCAAGTACTAATGTCTTCACTGGCACATCATCCGCTAAACTAGGCCCAGGTGAGGTTTTTTACTCTAAGCTCTACTGGTGTAATTGGTCCTGGTAATGCAAAAATGTCAGGTTTAGTTTTGCCATATAAGACCTCTTGGTGGCTGTTTCAGAAAATGATTTTTATCAAAATGAGTCCTTGCTGTGTGTAGCTGTGCTTGGCTCAATCTCTGTCATGTTTCCTTTGCCTTTTTGATTGTTTCCTTCTGTCAATCACAAACCAGTATGTGGTGAAGGCTGGTTTCAAAACAGTTATTTAAATCATCAGTAGGGCTTTGTCCTTCAGAGACATTTCATTAATTTATTTTACATTTATTTCTGCTGGGAACAATATTTCCTCTCTAATGCTTTCCTGGTGCGCACAGCACAGAGCCCTTGTGCCTAGATGTCTTTCATTGTGCTAAGATTGTCTCTGCTTTACTTCAAGTTACTCATTGCTATTTGTCTGCCCTAATATTTGTCCTTTATACCACGGCTTTTTTTAATTAGGTGCATAGTTGTTCCTGCAGTGTTTGTGCTTCGTTCTGGGCAGTAAGTAACTGCTAGCACTTTTCAGCTAGAGCATTGTACACATTTATTTCTCACAAATGCTGCTGTGATCACTGCTACAAACACATATCAGCTGAGAGAGGTAACATCAGAAAACAAGCCTGGCAATCATCCGGTCCTGCCATTGAGGCACGGCTCTCACAGCCGTCTAAGCAATCATAGCCATTCCAAGGTCAAGTGGTCAAGTCCACTTCTTGAAATAACTGCTATTTTGGAGCATTAATTATATCACAAATAATCCACTTTTAAATGACTTCTGTTCATATTCATATAATGCTGGTTTATTTCCCTGCTGTGTTCTCTAATAGGATGATCAGTGTTATAGGCTGCCAGCTAGCTTCTGGTAGAAACAGGGCATCTTTTCCAAACAGCATTCTTGTCCAGATCAGAAACATGGTGACTTTTCTATCACGTCAAACAGTGCAGGGTTCAAATGCTTGACTTCAGAACTGCTTTCATAATCTGGAAAGCTGCACTGGGCTGTAGCATGTGGTGACCTCTGCACAGTGGCACACAGACTGGTGATCCCTAATTTTACAGTGGTTTATACTAGTTCCCCCATCTCTTCTCCTCTTTTCCAGAAAGAGAGAAAACCTGTTCTCCACATGGCAAGGCAGTAACACAAGCTCCTCTGTGTCGCAATATATGTGATATGAAATGGGAATACAAATGTGTAAATCCCATTTGCAAGAATAGGGATCGGTATTTTCAGCAGCCTTTTGTGTCCCTTGCTGAACACCAATTGCTTCCTCTGGTGAGTTACTCATGGCCCAGTGTCTCACATCACTGAAATCCCTGCTGAGTACCCAAAGCACAGTCCAGTCACTAGAAATAGAATTGAAATGTTGAAGGCAGAGGAGTATTACAAACCTCTGTATTCAGTTTTCCATGGGGAAAATGAATATGACAGAGGCAGACCTGCCTTTCCCAAATGCTTGGCACAGAGAGTCACTCACCACTCTTTTCCTAGATCAGCAGGTGATGATAAAGCTCTGATGTGTGACTTCTGGAGCCCTGTGAATGACTACTTGTGTTAACAACCAGCCTAATCCTTGCTCATGCACTCTTTGCACCTTCTTCGTTCCTTTATCTCACATATATCTGGAGTTCCCCACGTGAATACAGGACTTTTTTTCTTTTTTGCCTCTCTGCTTCATGCCCCTGCCTACCGTCCTGCAGGCTCTGACTTAGTGGGTCTGCTGCCTTTGCACCCAGCTAACATGCCTCTCATTGCTGTCAAATCATCTTCCTCACAACAGTCCACCTACTCAGACAGTGAACCATCTAAAAGCCCAACTCCTTATTCGGCTCACATATTGTATGACCTTTCCCACATCTGTGCTCTCCAGCATCCATGTGGACCTGCATCCTTCTTAAACTGTGCATCTCTCTGCTCTCTGAAGCTCCTCAGGAGAGCTCATCATCTCTGTGGCTGCCTTGTCACAAAGTATGCCACCCCTGTGGATGGCTGAAGGTCTCAAAAGGAGAAGGCGGGACCTAATCACTCACCTGCACAAAAAGCTGCCAGAGCTGCAACATGATGCAGTTGTACCCTGCTGGCAGATTGTGAAGCTGCAAAACATCAAGGACAGCTTTGCTGTCTGCAGCTTTGCATGCTGCAGCAATTTGGACAAGTCTGGGACATCACTGCTGTGCTGTGTTGAAATTTATGATTGCTGGGCAGTAAGGGGAATGCCGGTGGAGCAGGAAATGAACACCCCAGGCACAAAGAGTCATCTATGGAGGGGCTGAACAGCAACGTGGATGCAATAGACAGATGGGAATCTGGAGCTCTTACCCAAACACCTCAGTGCTGGAGGCTCCCTTAATCTCCCCTCTGTGGTGCCTCCAGCCCACAGATGTGGCAGCACCTGGACTTTCTGTCTCTGTCAACGACATTCTCTGAACAAAAAGCAGTTTGGATATGGACATCCTCTTAGTCCCTAAAAGCCATGCTCTTACAGCCAAGCTCTGATGGCTTTGCTTCCCTCTCTCACCAACAAATCTAGAGGCTAGGGCAGGTGATAGCCCAAAGACAACAAACCCCAGAACACAGTCTTCTGGCAAAACTGCTTCAAAGCAGTCAGACCGGCTTCTTCATTTTAAATATATATATTTGTGCCAAATGGGTTCTATGTTTTGTTCTGGTTTCCCTATCATTTTTCAGTGCTGCTTAGTTACAAAGGCTGATTCCTCCTTAGGAACAGTAGCTGTGGAGCTCAGTTTGAGGGACACTATGCTGGAGGCAGTCTGTTGCTGGGAGGAGATACACTGCTGTGCTGTGCAGCCTGGTGTTCCAGTGGCCCATAGATATAGAAGTGGGCTAGAACAGCACAGTGCTGCAGGATCCAAAAAGTAAACCTCAGGTGATATTGTGTGTGGATTTCATTTGTTATGTTCATTATTGTGCCAGTAAAAGCATGTTGTAGCATATGGCTTGCATATGGAAAACACCAGAAAGGCCCTGGCGTGAACATGTGCAAGTGGTCTTTTTGCAGTCTGTCATAGATCCTGTTAGTGATTGATTGTCGAAGCCACTAGCAATGCCACTGGCCATTGCATAAGAGCCATCCTGAGCAGACTGTGCAGACTGCTGAACAAAGCAGAAAGGAAAGCCTGAAAGTCAGGGAAGAGAGCCCAAGGCAGGAGGAAAGGGACAGCAAAAGATAGAAAGCTCTCGTATATGCCTGTATCTGAACATGTCTGAGAGGTTACCTGCTCACCACAGTACAAGGAGCAGGGGTGAGGATGACCAGTAGAACTCAGCATCCATACGTAGACCTCCACACATAGTGTGCTTGTGACCTGCAGAGCCTCCTTGCCAGCATGCCTTCTCCTTGAGGGGTCTTGCTGGTTGGGTCAGTCAGCAGCTCATCTACATAGAGATTGCTCTGGAAGAGGGATTTGGCTCCCATCCAGAGTCATTAAACATAAATACAGAACATTCTCTTCCCTACTCTGCTTACTAGCATTGATGTGCTTTCAGGAGCAGCCAGTTAAAGTCCTAGCAAGACACTGGAAACAGAGTATCTTGACTATAGAGAAGCAGTCCAGGCCCTGTTAGGTCACCTAAAAGCTCCGTCTACTACTTCATTTATCTTTGTAAGTTAAAACTGAGTGGTCTGAAAATGAAGGCACACAGCTGTACCAGAAGACAGAAGAGATACTTCCTTTTGGAGAGAGGGTCCAGGCCATGGGTCTAAAACCTATGGGGATGGTTTCCACTCCTGAAATGTTGTATGTGTTGTAGTGTCTCCTAGGATGGGCAGGATTTGGGGGCTTGGTAAGGAGTTTTTTCAACAGTATGCTTCTTTTAGAAAATGCTGACTCATGAAGCTCTTGTTTGGCAAAGTGTGCTGATTTAGATCCACAGCTCGCAATCCACAGATGGGGCTTGGTCATACTAAAAATTTGGTGAGACAGAAAAATAGCAAGGATACAGCTGTTGTCCTACCTCTTACCTGGGCTCCTTGCTCTACAGTCCAGGAGCTGGAGCCAGGCTGGGAAATTTTTTTTCTTTTTCTTTTTCTTTTTTTCTTTTTCTTTTTCTTTTTCTTTTTCTTTTTCTTTTTCTTTTTCTTTTTCTTTTTCTTTTTCTTTTTCTTTTTCTTTTTCTTTTTCTTTTTCTTTTTCTTTTTCTTTTCCTTTTCCTTTTTCTTTTTCCTTTTTTTTTTTTTTTTTTTTTTTTGGCTGTCAGAACGTAGCTATCCCTTAGGCATTTTCAAAATGAAACATCTTGAATGTTTCATGTGGTGGAGCCACATGGGCTTCAAGCAGTAGAGCCAGAGGGGTTTCAGAGCCCATTGCTGCCTTCAGTGGATGTTGCTATCACTTAGCAGAGTCCCTGTAACTAGCTGTATGCTGGCTGCTTGCCTCACATTGCGCAGGGCAAGCAGGGATCATTCATACCTCTTTCAGTGCTCTCCATCTGCATGTTTTGCGTTCAGGATGGCACAGGGGAAAGTAGTTTATCTTCCAGATGAGAGAGACATGAAGGGGAAAGGCAAGCCAGACTGAAGGTGTGGTAATGCCAGCATCTTAGGAATAAGGCTCTGACCACAGTGAGGTGGCCCTGCTTGGGTGTGGAAACAAAGCATCTCGTCCACCACTCAGGTGGGAGAAGACTAAGGAAGTCATGGGAGACGTAGGAAACCAGCAAGGGGACTGCTACTGGAAAAACACCTTGGGGTTGTTTGGCTGCAAAACCTGTGTGAGTCAACTGGTCCCACTGAGCTGATGGGTTCAAGGTCAGCTTTCCTTGATGGGAAAGCATCCAGCAGGGGACAGTGTGCAGAAGAGCTGCAAACTACTGCAAAGACAGCCTTTTTCATTCAGGTCCAGTCTCCAGCTGCAGGTGTTCCTGTCCATGGGGTTTGTCACAGGCCTACCCCAGCCATGCCCAGCTCTGACACACAGGAGCGGAACCATGGCTGTGCAGTGGAATGGGCAGCAGCAGCTCTGTGGTGACTTGCGAAACATCTCAGCTCTTCCCAGCAGTTCTGGGGCACGATCTATAATTGAAGAGCTCCGGGAGTTTTCCAGACTTGTGGTTCTCCACCAATTAGGGCTAAAAGGTTTCACTTATTAACAACTGGCTTGTTTTAATGGCAGCTCCCATCAAGTGTGTCAGCTGTGTGCTGGCGTGAGCATCAGAACACTCAAGCCCTGTTTGGGCCATTGCATGGTGCCTTGCAGGTATCTCTTTCTGTGGCCCCTCTGCATCTCTACTCCCCTTTGTTGACCTCCAGAGGGGCATTAAACCCAGTCCACCTCCTCCTGCCCTCCTTGATGTCTACACACACAAAGACCCACAGTGCTTCCCTGTTCCACTAATATGCTCACAATCTGTGCATCAATTAGGTTGCTTTTTGGAGGGAAACTGGATTTTACATTAAGTGCCAGTTCTAGAGGGACAGTGCGTTGGATCTTGATAGAAGAGATGATGTGTTGAGTTTTGCTTTCTTTTCTCCCAGTGCTCCTGAGACACACTCATGTGGTGCTTGTACTACTCCTGCTGAACATATTTTCCCACTCTTGGACTTCACAGAAGCTTTGCAATTATCTTCTTCTTTCTTTGCCAAAAACAAAACAAACCATAATTTCATAACTTTTAGAGTAAAACTTCTACCAGCAGAACATGCTGAGAATTCAAATGGGACAACCATTGAAAATTCAAAAACACGGGTGGTTGGGATGAAAAGAAGCCTTGTGTTTTTCTTGTGCCAGGCACAATGATATATATTGCCATAGAGCTAACTAGTGAGGAGTTACCATGTATGCTGGGAAAAAGGTCTGCACAGTACTTTCCAAAAGTTTGTCAGTTTTCATTGTAGAGACAGAAGAATTGGTAGTCATGGCTGAGCTCGCAGGATGAGCCAGTGGCAGAGCTGGGTTGAAAGCCAGAAACCAGGCTCAACAAGGGGCTGCTGCATGCCCACAGCAGGGCGTAAGACCATCTCTCAATTGTGAAGGCAGCAGCTGCAGGGAAAGGTGAATGGCAGACAGAAATAGGGATGCTAAGCCAGGTAACATCCAGAGACCCCATGGTGATGCAGAGGAATAAGGTGACATGCTGCACTGCCTTTAGGCAGGTCCACAGCAAAGAATTTGGAAATGTAACACCAAAAATGTCTCTTTCCTTGTGATCCTGAGACAGGGACTGCTGCTGGGGGATTTTGTTGTGAGCAATAATAGCAGCAAGGCAGGAAAAAGCCAGTGGAGGGGAAGGGTTATCCCCACCACTCACTGACTTTCTGCAAAAATTTTGGTGGCCATTTTTGCACAGAGGATAGAGGCAAATGGCAGCACGTTAGGATTTGTCCTCTATTAGGTTTAGGGCAGAAGTGGGGGTAGCTTTGTTCTACGCTGGTGACGTTCTCATTGAGCAGAGGTACGCACGCACTGCTCATTGCCTATTCATGAGACAAGCCATGCAAAAGGCTGAAACTGCAAAACAAGCCAGTGCTGGAGCTCAGGAGCCTTGGAGCTGGGGCTCCCTTTGCTACAGTATAGTTTTGCAGCTTTGTTCCTGCTCTGTGGGCCCCTATTACTCCCAAGCAACCCTCTTGTGAAGAATTGAAACTTGTGAAGAATTTATTTTTCTCTCCTTGAGCTGCAGAGAGGGAGAGAGAGAGAGAGACAGAAAGGTCAAATTATCCTCTCTGGCTCTACTGATAACATTTCATTCATCTGTGGACAAGATGAATGTACTTAGCATCCTTCAGGCAGTCTGGCGCAAAGTCTTCTGCCAAACTAGACTCACTAATTCCTCTGCTCCAAGCACCAGTTCCTGGGACTTTATGAAGCAATGAATCTGGTGTTTAGTGCCAGACGTGACACCTTCCACAGTCCCATTGTAGGACAGAGTTGGTTTATGAGGCCAGTTTTAATTGCTTGTGTTGTGCTCGTACTCTTAGTCCAGGTGCTGCAGGTGTGAGATGTCTCCAAAGGCAGCTTGTACTTACAGAAGAGAACAGCTGAAAGGTAATGGGACAGAGAAACCATGTGCTGTGGGCAGGATAGATAGTGAACAGCCTCATTTGTTCTGTGTTTATTTGCAGGATGTTTGCTTTTGTAATTTATTCCAGATAGAAGCTGAAGTCTGTGACTAGTAACTTACAGCTAGTGGTAACGCCAGAGACTGCTGAAAACCATTGAAGTAAGTTTCCCAGCATAGGATTTTACTAAGCTTGCTAAGGTTGGACTCTGGTGATTTCATGAAATCTCAGGGGACTTTTGGAAAGTAAGCTTCTAGATCCTTGCAAAACAAGAACTGAAACTTCTCTATGCACATCCTAAATGAATGGCCCCAGTCTGTCTCTGGATGGCTGTTGTGATTAGAATGCCAACTAGCGCTTTTTTTTCTGAATGTTTTATCAAGAAATAGGGTACTTATAATCTACCCCTAACACATGTGCATCTGCACAAGTGAGGATGTGAACTGGAAGGGGACCTGTGACACAGTAACTCAGGCTGGCATTTGGCCAGAGCTTAGCCAGCACACCATTTGCAGAGAATCCCCATGGGTGCACCTTTATTCAAAAAACTGTGGCTTGTATGTCTGCTCCTGGAAAGCAGTTCCACAACTCTCCATCCACATTCTATCCTAGTAGTAAAATTTTCCTTCTTCAGGGTTCTCTCCAGGTGCTACCTGAATTCTCCCACTTGTGGACACTGGCCAGACTACTGTATCTGCACAAAGGATGGAGAAGAAATTTATGCAAGAGTAAAATTATTATTTTCCAGCTTTGTAAGCTTGTTTTTATGTGGTCAGCACATCTGCTCTCACACACACAAAACTAACAGCTTTCTGCAACTGGAACTAATTGCATTCTTGTTGGCAGTCACTGAGGACATGCCAGAGATGGAGCCAGCCAGCTTCTTCCCTCATACAACGATACTGAAGCACTGGGAGGAGGAAGCTGCTCCATACCTGTTTGTCTTCAGTAAAGGATGTCATTCTCCAACACCAAGACACAAATATCTCCAGCTGGAAACCAGCAGGGATCATTCATATATGGAAGGGGGACTGGGTTCCTGAGCTGTCACTGTTCACTTGTATGTTGTGCCTTTAAAACTGAGCTGTCTCTCTGTGTTTCCCAGAAAAGGGGATACTTTTCTTAAGATCATCTTCTCATTTTTTCTGTGAAGCATCTCTTGAACACCATATAGTGGCACAGCTCCTTGTCTGCATCTATCTGCCAATCAGAAAGAGAAAAGCCAAGTGATCACTTTAATTGCCCTTTCTTCAGGTGGCGGTGGGTTTTCCTCAGCAGCAGGCCCTGCTTCAGCTTTCATGGGCCAAATTCAGTGGACCTGAAGGAACAGAGAAATGAGAAAGATGAGGCTGAACAGACAAAAACAGTAGATCCTGCTTGACACCAAGGCTGCCTAAGTGATTGGATAAATGAGCTCGGTTTTCTCATGGAGGAAATGGCAACTGCCTGTTTTTTTCCCTCTTTCTCTTCAAAGATGGTGGATTTTTCTCTCTGAGGATAGATGCTCACCATAGTGCCAGGCTCCTCTTATAGCCATGAGAGAGGAAGAGCTCTCATGAGCATGATTCGGCTTTTCCTTAAGTATCTATCTCAAATAGATCAAAAGAATCACAATATAAAGGAAACTGTCTCTCCCATAACTGCATAGATCCATAGACCCTTAAATGAGTCTAGCTGCATTTCCTATGTTACGTTTTCATCAGTACTTGGATATCAAAAATTATAGGACATTAATCTCCCCTAGATGTCTAACTCCTTGGTATCAGAAATGAAACCCCTGCCCTCTCTATTGCTCTCATCTTCAATCAACAATATTATCTTTGTGGTCAAAGTTTCCAGGCCTAATGTTTGTATATATTAGTGGAAATGCTAAGTTCCAGCTTGAACCAGCAATCGAGCACCTGGTGGGAAGGCAGGGCCAACACAGGGAAGCTCAGGTGCATGCAACGCACCTGAGTGACTGGAAGGGCTGGAGCTAGGATCCATCCTTTCCCAGACCTCATTTAAGGGTTGGCAGTGAAGACAAAGGTATCTCTCTGAAGATCTTTGAATGCCTGAGGTCTTTTGAAGGTAAGTAGCTTCTTTTGTTTATTTCTGTGCCCATGGTTGTTTTGTTTGAGCAAGTCCTCATTTGCTGTAGCCTAAGGTTTTGTTACTGCTGTGCTTTCCTTGTGTTGTGTTCCCTCCAGACTCAGTGGGGAGCTTTGTCTGAAGACTTGGCCAGCCTCTGGGGTGCAGGTTATTGAGATTTTATGCCTGCGCTATTGGAAGTTCCTGGCAATTCAAGGTGTGTTTGCCTTTGTGGTTTTATGGCAGCAGCTGAAACCTGGCACCTTACAGTCTTTGTGATTTGGCTTTCCTTTAAAATGAGGCTAAATAATATCTATGGAAGGTATTGAGAGGTGTTTAATTGCTTTAATGGGCTGTTTCAACATATAAAACAGCAGTAAGGGGATAAATAACTGGGAAGGCAGTAATGTGAAGATGCTCTCCTAGTTCTGTTTCTGCCTTTTGGTTTTTTGTTTTTTTTGTTTGTTTGTTTGTTTTTGTTTTTTGACAAAGTCACTGTAGAGTCAAGCTTGAAGGAGTAGCCCAATACTCCTACAAGAAATCTACAGTGATGCTGTCTCGTAAGTTCTTTGGAATTGTCCTGAACAACTCTATATCTCTCTTCTGAAGGACTTGGCAGTCTCCAGTTCTCAATAATGCTGCCTAAATCTCTCATATATTGTATTATGCCTCTCAATAAACTAAGCATCAAAGGCTTTCTTCCTCTTCTTATAATAACTTTATTCTTCCTTCCTTCCTGGAAATGTTGGTAATGTTTCAGTCACTACCCAGGGCCAAGAGTTTACTTGGAAGCTGCCTGCTTCCCCAGATGAGAACTGAAACTTGCTGTTCCCTGAAGAGCATACAGAATTTAGGACAAGTGCCTATGCTGCCCAGTCTGATAATCTAGCTTTCTGGGATTCTGCCATTAAATGTCCAGAGGGCTGAACTTATTAGAAGAAGAGCAGATATTGTCACAGTTACTAAAAGAACAAGTTATAATGCCTAAGCAGGAGATTTTTGGAGATCATTCTCTAGAACTGTGTTTTCCTCTTGTTGGCTTACTGCAGGCAAGGATGATCAGAGGTGGTCAGTCTGCCTAACCCTTCCTATCTTTTACATGGTTAGATAGCAACAGGACAAGGGGAAATGATTTTAAACTAGAAGAGGGGAGATTGACATTAGGTGTCAGGGAAGGCTTTCACTGAGTAGTTAGCGAGTTACTAGCACAGGCTGCCCAGAGAAGTTGTGGATGCACTGTCCCTGGAGGTTTTCAAGGCCAGGTTGGATGGGCCTTTGGGCAGCCTGAGCTGGTGCCTGATTTAGTGGTTGTTAACCCTGCCTATGGCAGGGGTTTGGAACTTTATGATCTTTGGGGTCCTTTCCAACTCAAACTATTCTATGACCTCTGGTCAAAATCTGCTGCTGAGAGCCATGAAGCCCATTCTACCCACCTGGAAGTGGTGTTGGGGAAAGAGTCACTGTGAATAAAGCACACATTTGTCCTTACTGTCTTTGCCAATGCTGTTGTTTGCATTGGTACATGAATCTTAGGTATAGGGGAAAGACTCATATGTGAATGTGCAAGATGGATGCAGAGGAGCCTCCTTATTGGGGTAATCTGTTCCTATCCCTTAGCAAGAGCAAGTGTGTGAGTCTCCTCAAGTATGAATGATTGCTCTTTCCCACACTAATTCTTCTTGTTCCTCACCAGGATCTGCTCCTGTCTACCTCAACTTACCTTGAACTATTCCCTTCTTGGGCTATATTTAATTTTAGTGATGGATGCTTGGTACACTTTCTCCATCTCTTTTTATGATGGAACTGTTCTGGGCTGAGTCCTACATCTGCATAATCTCTCCATTCTTTCCTTTGCTGTATGCAGTGTGGCCTATGTTGTTTTCAGGTTTTTTCATCCTCATGTGGGATGTGGGTCCTTTTTTTTTTTTTTTTTTTTCACCCCCCCCCTACTCTACATATACAGTAGAGTTGGTCTTTCCCTGCTTATTTCCTGCTCCCTTTATGCTCTCAGGCCTTTGCTTGTAGTCAAGGCCTGGTCACCTGCCTGGTGGGCTTTGAGGAGCATGAACTCTGAAGGCAAAACAGCTGTTGCCAGGAGGAGGTATGGCTGTGTCCTATTGCTTCTCTCTGACCTGCCTTCCCACTAAGTGCTGAGAGCACTGCAGACATTGGTTACTGTCTGCATCCCCTCAAGAAGCATATGCACATGCAGAAAGTAAAATAAGGTTGCTTCACATTCTTCCTATCAAAAATAAGCATATTTCCCTGGCCTTTCACACTGATGTCTGAGTTGGTCTTGGCAGTTTCTCTTCTTAAACTGGAACTGTACAAAACCACCTAAAAAGAGGTGAGATAGAGGTCAGCCTCTTTTGTCAGATAACAGCAATAGGGAAGAGAGGGAATGGCTTCAAGTTGCATCAGGGGAGGTTCAGGTTGGGTATTAGTAAAAAAAAATTATTCTCTGAAAGAGTGGTGCTGCCCAGGGAGGTGGTGCAGTCACCATCCCTGGAAGTGTTCCAGAACTGTGTGGATGTGGCACTGAGGGATGTGGTTAGTGGGCATGGTGGGGATGGGCTGATGGTTGGACTTGGTGATCTTAAAGGTCTTTTCCAACTTTATTAATTCTATGACTCTATGAAAGGGATAAATATCTTGTATCCTCTGAGGAGCCTTCCTAAGCAATTCATGCTGGATGTGCAGCATAGGAGAGGATGGGCTCTTCTCTCCAGCATTTAAATAATGTTTTCCTCAACTACCAGGCAGACTGGAATAGGAGCTCTGTCTAATTAGTCATCATTGAAAGAAATGTCTTTCTCCAGACAGCATATTCTGTATTTACCTGACAACAAATTGTAAAATTTCTTAATTACAGGCCTATTTCAATTAATTTGTTGGATATGGAAATGGAGGGGGGGGGGGGAGGGCAGGAGGAAAGAGAAAGGAAAAGAAATCCTTGAATAGCAGTTCTTTACTCAGAGAGTGGTGAGGTGCTGGAACAGGCTGCCCAGAGAGGCTGTGGATGCCCTGTCCCTAGAGGTGTTCAAGGCCAGACTGGATGGGGCCCTGGGCAGCCTGGTCTAGTATTAAATAGGGAGGTTGGTGGTCCTGCCTGTGGCAGGGGGGTTGGAGATTCATGATCCTTGAGGTCCCTTCCAACCTTGGCCGTTCTGTGAGCATACAGAATTTAGGACAAATGATTTCACACTGGGGTAGCTAAGGCTAGTGCAGCTCTAGAAAATGAGGCAGAGCCTGCTTCTGCTTCCTCTCCTCTAGGAGGCACTGGAGAATACCAAGATTTTGGGTTAGTGACTGTATCTACAGCTCCTTCCAAAGACCTTAACACCACATTTGCAACCACCCTGCTCACAGCCTTTTCCCTGCCTGAGGAAGAGAGCAAGATGGGATGGGGACTAGGCCACACTTGTGGTTGCTCCACCAGTCTCTGTCTTCAGTGCCAGCGTGCTGGGGCTCTGAAATGAGAGACTGAAGGAGTGCAGAGACTGAAAGCCCGCTTGAGGTGCTTCATCTCCATTCCTGACATAGATCCAAAGTGCTGCAAAGTGGTTAAAGCTCATGCTACACCCCTGCCTTGCTCTGGAGAGCCCAGCCTGACCATCTGCGTCTGTCTCTCCTCCTCTGTTCACCCTGTGTAATGGATTTATCCTGTAGAGAATCCCAGCTTTCCCGATACACTTTGAAATTTTTCAGCAAGTTTCAGAGAGGCTTTATCAAGGATTTGTGCTATCTTCAAATATACTTTTCATTTGCTCTGCAATTCTCAGCTTCTTAATGCTGCAGAGGAAAAGCCTGCTCTCTCTTTTCTGTCTTATCACTTTACTGGCCAAAGAGCAGCAGGACAAGAGCCGGTTATTTCCTTCTCCTGATATATTCTTTTCCTTCTGCTTGTCATACAATAAATTTAAACAACAGGCATATGGAGAGAAATCAACACTGACTTGCTTGAGCCAAGGGTACGTTTAACCCTGCTGCCATCCATGTCCTGGTGTGCTGTGGTGTCACAGCACTTGTAACACTGCTGTCAGTACAGAGGCAAAACAGGGAGACAAACTGCCTTAAGTAATCCCCAGGTGCTGCAGGAAAGAGGGATGGGTTTCAGAGGTGCCTCTTACTAGGAGACCACAGTGAAACACATCAACTCTGATGGGTGGAAATCCTAAGCTCTAAGTTCAGGATGGCCATTCCTGTGTTCATGTCCTGGGAGTCTCCTGTTCATCAGGCAAGAGGTCACCTTGAGTGGGCAGGCACTGGAAAAGGGAGATGGTGGAGTCACCATCATTGGTTCAAGAAATGTGTAGATGTAGTACTTAGCGATATGGTTAGGTGGCCAGTGCTGGTGGAAGGGGGATGATGGCCAGTGAGAAGATTAATGGCCTTCGATTGTGCCAGGGTAAGTTTAGCTTGGATATCAGGAAAAACTTCTTTACAGAAAGGGTGGTTAAGCACTGGAACAGGCTCCCCAGGGAGGTGGTTGAGTCACCATCCCTGGATGTGTTTAAAAACCGTTTGGATGTGATGTTTAGCGACACGATTTAGTGGAGGGCTGTTAGTTAGGGTCGTATAGGTAGGTCATGGTTGGACTTGATGATCTTCAAGGTACTTTCCAACCTGAGTGATTCTATGATTAGACCTGATGTTTTAGAGGTCTTTTCCAACCTTAATGATTCTATGATTCTCAATGGATGATTTTGCAATGGATCACTTTGTTCCCAAGGACCTTCCATCGATTCTACCCAAGGACCTTCCATCAATTCTAATAGAAATACATTTTACGCTCAGATGTTCAAGCAGTGCTGAGGCTTGCAAGCAGCTGGAGCAGTTCAGGTGGGAGGAAAGAAGTGGAAAGACGGATGGTACTCAGGCATTATTGAACTCCTCCTATTGGGAATTAGATGAGAAAGCTGGATTAGATGCTTCATATGATGTGCCCATAGCACCCCCTGGATCATAGAGTGCTCTCTTTCCTGTCAGAAAATAAAACCTTAAAAAGCACACAGGATCCATGTGGGATGAGAAGCTCCATCCCTGCTCCACTTGGGACTGACCCTCTTGTGTTGACCAGCCCTGCTGCTGTAAGATGTGACTAGATCAGAGGTGAGGTGGTTTGGTTGTTGGCAGAATAATTTTTCCTTTTATGGAATTCTTCTGCTTCTCCCCCGACAACAGCCTTCAGATCCCTGCTTAGTAACAGAGGAGATTTTTCTCCTTCTCCAGAGCCCTCACAACAGCGATCTCACCCACGTAGAAACCATCTTGCTTTCTGCAAAGAGCCACCCCTTGTGGGTCTCTCTCTGCACGGAGGTTCCAGCTGATGGAGGGGTGGAAAGAGTGTGGGCAAGGAAGATGTCCTTCCAGTCTCTTTTGCTGGCAGCTGCTAAGGTCACAGGTAAAATCTGCTGAGTGGGACAAGGAAAGGTTTTTCCAAGCTCTCCAGTCACTAGAGTGCAATATTTGTTGCTGCTAATAGACAGTGGCAGAACTTGATATTAGTAGTGCTTAGAATTAAAGCTTGTTTGCAGAATCTGCCACTGGTATGTATAACACCAGCTATATCTATGTGCACTGAGCCAAGAAGGATTCAGTTTCCCATCTGGCAGCATCTTCACCCTATTTGTTCTTTCCCTCTATAGTAATGCTACCCATCAATCAGGCAGCTTCTTCCCTTAGGCTTAGTGGAAATTTTATCCTATAGGTTCAGGCTTTTGCATTTAAGCACCCTTCCCCCAACCTCCACCCCCAAACAGTACTCATTTAAAAAAAAAAAAAAAAAATCTAACTGTCAAGGGATCTGCCCTGCCTACATAGGCTTGGAAAAGATGTAGTGACTTCAGCTGAATGAAATCATAGAGGAGCTGGGGGAAATCAGGACAAAGGAGCAGCTGTGATTCTGCAGAACTTCAGCCCTGCTGAGTCTCCCTGGCAGGAGCTGCCCTTGGAGCAGCAGACACAGCCGGGCTGTGCAGTGTGAGTGTGAACAATACAGACAGTAGATCTGGAGACCGCTGTGCCCTATAAGGCGCAGGTTAGGAGACTGTTCAGTTCTGATTTGCTGCACCAGTGGAAATACAGGTTGGCTGCGAGACCCTGCCAACGGTACGGGCTGCCAGTCTGCTTGCTGGGAGCACTGGTCCAGGAATTGGTTCTAAGCTTCAGGGATGGGTGTGAGGCAGGATTAGAGATGTTGAGGTTTGAGGAGGCAACATGGCTCTCTAATCTGATGAAGACAGGTTTAGCTTTAGCACTGACTTGAAGAGGAGGCAACAATGTGGGATCTTTCATGTTGCTTGCATTTGAGCTCTGGTAAGATTAGAGCTAGTGGGGGAAGGGTTTGCTGTGCTTAGGTAGGGCTGTTCCCAGGGGTTTGCATGAGAAGTAGCTAGGCTGATCTGTTCTGCTGGTTGACTTGTCCTCCAGGCCAAACTTGTCCATCCCTCTGGGGATCCAAGTTACTATTTTTTTGGCGGCAGCACTTGCTTTGCCAGTTCACTTCCCACACATCACTGCCTGCATGTATGTTCTCTCCTGTAGGTGGAAACAGCCACCACTGGGACGCAAAGGCAGTTTGGCAACATGGTATCTGTGCTAGAGGATCTACATCAAATAATACCTCCAGGACCTCTATGTAACACTCTTACAGGACTTTGTATGATGTAATGATGTAACATTTTGAGTGTCTGCTCAGATATCTCTACATAACTGTGTAGGAGTTACCCTCGATTTTTTTTTTTTTATCTGTGACAGCGTTTCTATACTCTTCCAGGTGAAACTAGAGAGACCCTTTGCACACAGGTCACCAGATGGACATGCACCATGAAAATGATATCTTGGTGTGGCAGTGTCCTAGGCTGGCCTGTAACTGCAACTCTAGAAGGCACACACTCAGTGCCAAGTGCACTAATGCTCTTCTGCTGTTTGCCAGAGTTTCCAAAGAGCTCTCAGGAGATTTCCTTACATGACATTGAACATGGCACCATCTTGCATGTGCATGCCATCCTTCCTAGCAAGCAGCTCCAATAATCCCTTTGTATTTTTGCCTTGCAGGCTCAGATGCAAATACATGATCTTGCTGAAACTGCACCTTGAGGATGGCTGCCTTAAATTGTTCCTTCCTCTAGAGCAAACCCATGACTTGAAACAATGACAAATAGTACCTGCCAGTCACTCAGCCTCCAGTTACTCAGTTGCCCATGTTTTAAAAGACTGTCAAATGAACCTCTCATCTTTTTCTAATTCTGCATATTGGCATCTCTTCTTGTTCTCACCGAAATGCAGGGAAGCCCTGTCTGCAGAACATGGTTGACCGTGGGAGCTCCAAATCTGAGCCAATTATTAAGTACCAGAGAAAATTATTAAGTACCAGAGGTGCACTGAATTTGGATCTCAGTGTTGCCTGCCTCTACACATGTACTCCTTGTTTTTGAGGCTATGCAAGGAGTAGTACCTCATTCTGGTCCGTACCTGGATTGTGACATCTCTCAGAGTGTTACAGGTGTTTTGTGATGGGGTGGCATGCAAGGCCATATTTGTAATGCCAGTGCTTTTCACCTGTGGCTGTGGAATAAATGGGTTTCACATTCCAGGTTTTCTGTTTCTATCATGTAGGAGAGTGTGTATGTGTATATATCTCAAAGGTGAGGAAAGGTTTTTAATTGTATAGGCAGACTGGGCCAAAACCTCTTATTCTTTTCCCAATTCATATAAACAAAAGGAATGGGATAGTAAATGCAGTAAAATCTACATGAGAAAAAAATAAGTGGATTATTGTGGAAAGAAAAGAACAATTAGGTGATGAAGCTCAGCTATCCAAGGAAAGAGGTCAGGAAGATTCAGAAAGAAGAGAAGCTGTGCTAGATTTTCTCTGATCCTCTCTGAAGCCCAAGGCTTCTTGGGAAAGTTTGTCAGTGCTTGCATTGGAAATAAATCTTTGTTATGACCTAGGATTACTCCTGACTGGTTTCATTCTGAACACAGTGAACTTGATGGAAGCAATTCATTGGTTTTCTCATAAGGCCTGGACTTGTCTCATCTAATGTTAGGTACTTAACTATAATATTCAGTTAAATATTTTAGAGACATCAGGAAGGTGATCTGCCTTCTCTCCCTTTTTTTATTGACTGAAAAGGGAGGCATTGTGACTGGGTTTCTAAATCTGGGTGATGAGTTTGATTTCAAATGCCAGCTGTGTGGCAATCTGGTTACAAGAGAAGAGAGAAGGCTGCTTGGGGTAGGGGGACTGGAAAGTAAAACCTTATTCTGGCATGTTCCAGTGACTTGCTGGGGACCAAGAGAACCTGCCAGGTGGCCATGCACAGGTCTGCAGCAGGCAGGAAGATGCCATATGCCACAGGCCATCAGCTTTTCTGTAACATATTTTATGGTGCTCAGAGGGCCCTAGGATAAGCCCCAACTCATTCAGAAACAACTCCGTATGTTTTGTTCATGTCAAAAAGGGGAGGAGTCTGGCTCCAGCTGACCCAAGATGCTTGCTCTCTGAGTTTTCCCTCTGGCATGCAGCATGCCCTGCGCTGCTGATGAGAGAGTTGCATCAGGAAGTACATCTTTCTTTTTCCTCTCCTATCTCTACTTCTCTCTGTCTCTTTTTTTCCCCTTCCTTCCCTTCTGTTGGCAGCAAAATAATGTCTTGTCTCTGAGCAATGTTCGCAGTGTATAATTTGCAGCCTATAAATAGATCACCATTATTAACAAAATAAAACCCCAATATATATATAAGGTATACACACTTTATTCCTTTTCCAAGCATTAATACTTTTCAAAGCATTAAGTAAACTACTGTAGGCAGAGGGGAGCTGCTTGCAGTGCAAGGTGTGGAACCCAGCTGAACAGGTCTCTTTCTCCTGCAGTTCCTCACCAACCCATTCCACCGCCCTATCTCTTCATGCACCTGCCTCCTTTCAGCTTTTCCTTTCTCTTGACTTTGCTCATCAGCTTAGTGTACCCTCCCTGCCATATGAAGCTACCACCTGTCCACCACTGTGCTTCCTGCTCCTTCCCCCCATGCTCTTAGCCTGTTGCTCCAGCCCTGGCCGTCCCCAAGTGAAGCTCCTCCTTGACCAGAGGAACAGGAAAGTGAGTGCCCTCCACCTTGCAGGTGCCATCAGGCTGCTTTGGCTCCATGGGAGCATGTTCCCTGTGGTGGCTCCTGAGAAGCTGATGGCACATAGTGAGGGTGACTGGATAGGAATGGGTGATGCTGTGGTCTGGCTTGGGGGCAGGAGAGGAATGTAAAGCCCACGTACAGGCTACTCTCTGCAAGGTGGCATCTGGGGTGGGGAAAGTCAGTGGGGGGTGAACGTTCCCTTTGCAAGAACTGAAAGAGGGATGCAGAAATCAGCGTATAGGACTGAAGGTGTCTCATGTTTCTATAGTGCTTTGCATGCTCAAAATCCCATAGGATGAACCCTTCACTCCATAGCACCCTTGCTACTCACTGGGGCTCATCGTGTATCTTAGAATCATAGAGGCTTGGGTTGGAAGGTACCTCAAAGATCATTTAGTTCCAGCTCCCCTGCTGTTGGCAGGGCTGACAACCACTAGGTCAGGTTGCCCAGGGTCCCATCCAACCTGTCCTTGAACACCTATCTTGAACCAAGTGCAACTATGGTCCCACAAGCTTTAACTTAACCCCAAGCTTTGTGTGACTGCCAGCTGGTTTGCACAATCTGCAGAGGACTTGGTGGCTCAACTGGGAAGACTGCTGAGAAAAATAAAAGGCTGTACACCTTCCACTGAGCCATTAGCAGCACTGGGGCAGGTCTATGACTCAGAGGTGGTTCCCACCACATGCTCCAGGTTCCAGGACAGATGAGTCACCACTGTGCAGCCCAGCCCCAGGTGGTGGCAGGAGGAACAAACACAGGTGATCCATGCCAGAACACGTGCTGAGCACAGCATGGGTGGCAGCTACAGGGAGGCAGCTTGAAAGGCCGGGCCAAGGCAGACATCAGTGCTGCATGGGGCTGTGAAGTCCCTGAAGATTTGGGTTATTATTTGTTTTAAATAATTACCTAGAGGCTTGCAAGATTTTTGCTGTAAGAATAAAGAGGAGAGAGGGGTCTTTCTATTTTATGTGTATATGTCCTATTATACAGTTGTGTATTGCTAGCTTGTGGGGAGGGGTGTCCATCCCTCTGTATTCTACACTGTGAAGCCGCAACTTGAGTACTGTGTTCAGATTTGGGCCCCTCACTACAAGAAAAACATTGAGGCACTGGAGTGTGTGCAGAGAAGGGAAACAGAGCTGTGAAGGGTCTGGAGAACAAGTCTTATGGGAAGTGGCTAAGGGAACAGATTGTTCAGTCTGGAGGAGTTCGG
The DNA here is from genome assembly GCA_037305975.1 of Chrysolophus pictus. NCBI lineage: Eukaryota > Metazoa > Chordata > Aves > Galliformes > Phasianidae > Chrysolophus > Chrysolophus pictus. Next base: position 148,093,663 of record CM074576.1, read on the forward strand.
GGAAGATCTTACTGCTCGCTACAATGACCTAAAATTGGTTGTGGTGAGGTGGAAGTTGGCTACTGCTCCCATGTAGCAGTGATAGGAGGAGAGGGATGGGTCTCAATTTGCTCCAGGGGTTGTTCAGGTTGGATATTAGGAAAAATTTCTTCTCTGTAGGAGTGGTGCTACACTGGCACAGGCTGCCCAGGGAGGTGTTGGAGTCACCGTCCCTGGGGGTGTTTAAGGAAAGGGGAGCTGTAGCACTTAGGGATGTGATTTAGTGGTGAATTTTGGTGTTTGGACTCAATGACCTCAGGAGTCTTTTCCAGGCCTTAATGGTTCTATGATTCTGTGATCACTCTGAGTTGCCTAATCTAGCATCCTGGAGTCTAGCCCTGAGCCACCTTCCTGGGCTTGCAGGAACAGCATAGAAAAAGAATTAGCTTGTGAAATAGCTGCCAGAAATAGCATCTTGAGTCATTGCTGGTATGGACAGCAGGGCTCTCTCTCCTCTCCACCCCCAACACATCAGTATGTGTTCCACAGAGATGGAAGAAGCTGCAGACCTGAGGCCAGGGCCTTCATCCTTATCAGTGATGGGGCCATGACAGTGATGTCAGGCCATGACAAGGTGACCCTGGTGCTCGGTATGGACCAGACAGGGGAATGAGGGGCTCCTACCTCCTCCGAAAACTTGGAGATGGGAAATTAGACATGGACTTTTCTTACCCTGAAGCCAAGTCTCAGCTCAAGTCTCAGCTTGACTCAGGGAGTCAAGCACCCTGTGGAAGTTCAGTGAATCCTGTTCAAAGGGACAGAAATATTACATTAAGAGCAAATTCAAAAAATAAAAGGTTTGAAGTGCCAGGCAAGTACACTGGCAGCTCAGTGGTGATTGGTCTGGTTTCCCACCTGGAGATCAGCCTAGAAATAACCCTTTTCCAGGTATCCTGGGATCATTCTGCCCTTTTGGCTTCGTATGGTTTTATTGCCTTTTGGATTTAGACAAGTGTCTTGGCTTTCAAATATCAACTCTGGCTCAGTATTGTGCTCAGTGAGGAAAAAGTTTCAGTAAATCTTGGAAGGGGCGAAAAATTCAGAAAGAAATAATGCCTTAATGCAGAGAACTGTGCCATGTATGACAACCTTAGACGTGCCTTTAAAAATGTAGTGGTGTGTATTCATGTGCTGGGTTGTATGTTTGTGCTCTGCTTGCATTTCTGCCTGCTGGATGCCAGAGAAATCTCCTCCAGCAGTGTTGTATGTCATGCATAACTCTCACTCAGAGGGGCTCTATTTGACTGAGAGCAGATACTAACGTGCAGCAGAGATATCACAGTATCTTGTATTACTGTTAGTAGCTAGTCCACAGTAAATAATCTTGTGGATGTTAATAGCTTGTTATGGGTGGGAGATAAAGCATCTCAGCTGTCATCACCTGCAGCTGCACAACTATGACTTCCCACTGGCCAGAGGAAATTGATACCATGAAAAAGCCATGAAAAACTCACTGTGTATCATTCCAGTACCACCAGATTCGACAGTATTTCTTCTGGGGTTAGTAGACTGGGTAACTTGCAAAGGAGTGTTTGTTCTAACAGGGCTCCAGTGCTGAGTGCCTTCAACTGCATTGAAAGCTGTGCCATTTTCTGAAATCAGACGGCTCCTACAGTCAGTCAAAATGACCCGTGGCTGGTGTTTATCGGTCTGACCACCTGTCTATCTGTGTGTGAGCCCATGTGGGTATGTCATCGCCATCCCACTGAGACATAGCAGATAGGTAGATAAAATCCCTTTGGAAAATACAATCAACTGGTCAGGACCAAGAGAACTTTACTGCCTGGAAGCACTAAATGTAAATCGATGGAAGTCCTAATGTTCTAAATGAGCCATTTTACTTCTGAAGGCTGCAGGCCATGCATGGAGATCATTAACATTTCTGGGTGACAAGTTGACAAATCTAGACAAAGCAGAATTGTCACGTTCCAGCCTCAAGACTTGGTTCTGCATCCTAAGAGGTGACATTCAGGTGTGAGCAAGGAAGAATAGAATCCTTATGCTTTGGGGTGTGACTTGTGTGTGGAAAGTGAGGGCTTCCAATGGCTCCCAGTTGTAAGATGCAGCAGAACCTGAACATCCCTCCTGCACTTAATTTGTTCAAACAGTCTCAATTTTGGAGCTGAAGGGGACAAAAGACTGCCCCGTGCTGGATGCGAGTGGCAACTCCTGGTGATGCTTTTGCTTAACCCCGGGGGTGATGTGACTGCAGTGAGGACAGAGCCAGCCCCTCTCTCAGCTCCAGTGGGGGAGTGTCCTTGGGTGAGTGGGGGGCTGGGGGGCTCTGAGATCTCCTAGGTTGTTTGGGAGGGCACAGAGGAGCCTGGAGGTAAAGCAGTGATGCTGAAGTCCCCCTGACAGTCCATTGAGACGCTATCACCATCAGTTTAAAAGTAGAGTAAGGGAAATGGATACTTTTGCAGACCTGTTACAGAGCAGGAATCTTGTAAGGACACTTAGGAGAAAAGAAGCAGAAGGGTGTTTGGAGAGGTAGGAAGGAAGAGAAAACATGAAATAAACAGGATGGAAAAGGAAGTCATAAGTTGAGGAGACAAAAAGAAACAAGCTTGCTTGGAATTTCAATTGGTTGTTTTATTTTTTTTTCACTCCTTGATGTTCCTGATAAATCCTCTCTTTTGAAGTGGCTTCTCTCCTAGCACTGAGGTGTCAGAGAGGTGAAATTATGGGGGAAAAATGTCAGTGTGGGCTCTGGGCACACCTTATGAGTAACCATGGGCTCCTCATCTTTCCCTTTTGCCCTGCAAAATTCATGGCCAGAGCTGGGACATTTGTGTGTACTTCTCTGCACTCCCCAGCCTCAAGGCAGACCCCAGAGGGCTGTGAGATGCAGGAGGTGTGAATGTTGTAGGGCTCCTCTTCCCTCTGGATCATGAACATCCCCTTTTGGTTTGTCTCATCAGCAGAAAATCTGGATGCTTCATCAGAGTTCATCTGAACCTGCTCATTCTCTTTTGCATGACAATTTTTTTTATCTGAAATTAGTCTGATGAGAGTGCTTGACAGAAAACCTGGGAGACTGACATTTCCCATTTCTCATCTTGCCAGATACTGCTCTGGCTGAGCAGAGCAAGTTCCCCATCTGCACCTACCTGCTGGCTGTTCCTAGCAGCAGGGTCAGGGAGCTCAATCTCTATCCTAATGGGGCTTTTGCCTTCTGGTCTAGTGTTGTCAGAAAGCCCAGAAGTGTGTTCAGAGAAGGGCAGTGAAGCTGTGAAGGGTTTGGAGCATAAGTCTTATGGGGAGAAGCTGAGGGAACTGGGATTGTTCAATCTGGAGAAGAGGAGGCTCGGAGAGACCTTATTGCTCTCTACAATAACCTGAAAGGAGGTTGTGGCGAGGGGTGAGTCGGACTCTGCTCCTATGTAACAGTGATAGGATGAGAGGGATGGGACTCAAATTGCTCCAGGAGAGGTTCAGGTTCCTAATATGGAAAAAAACTTTCTCTGAAAGAGTGGTGCTGCATTGGAACAGGCTTAGGCTTCCCAGGGAGGTGGTAGAATCACCATCCCTGCAGGTGTTCAGGACTGTGTAGATGTGGCACTGAGGACATGGTCAGTGGGCATAGTGGGGATGGGCTGGTGGTTGCACTAGATGATCTTAGTGGTCTTTCCAACCTTAATGATTCAGTGATTCTATGAAAAATGGGAGTTAGATCAAATTTCTGGGTGCCTACCAGCAAGGAATAGCTGACCCATTTCTCATCGGACATTGCATCAAAAAACATTTTGTCACTAACTCTGTGGAATGCGGGGGAAGGAGTCACATGCTTCAGCACCCTCATCTGTTTAATACTTTGACCCATGGTAGAAACAGCTTAAGTTCAGCTGAAGAGAGATCTGTCTCTGTGCTGTGCCCATTTCTTACTGCAAACAGTCACACGGGTAGATTTCCAGCCAAGACAGAGAGCTCATAAATTACTGAGACATCAATAAATGACTCAATGATTTTAGAGTGACTAAAATGAAACATATCTTATTTATGTTAATGAAAATGACTGACATCCCCAGCGCCTGTCATCTTGAAGAATCACTGAGTGCTCTGCAGACTACGTACACAGCGATCATTCAGCCACAGCTAAAACACAGCTACCTCTGGGGTGGACTGTGACAGATGCTTAATAATGTCTGGAAACCCAGCAAAGGCATGTACAGAAGGAGGAAAAGATAACACTTTGCTTGGAAACCAGTGGGGAAAATTTGAAGTAGCCAGCGTGTGAAGACAAAGTGGAGTCTGATGAGATGCTGAGCTCCTCTTTGAGTAGTGCCTGACACTGAAATCCAAGGACTTGGCGGTTGGGAAATTGGGGGGTGCTGTCCATTATCACTGGGGTAGCACGTCTGCTTGTGAGGAGGTGCATACTTACTTTACGTATATGACGTGGCAGTTTTGCATTCAAATGAAGCTGTGTAAATACCAGTTTGCTTGTGAAAAATGCTTGGTTTGTACAGGCAGTTCCACTATTGCAAAAACCAATGCAGAAATGCATGCTCCTCTGGGCTTTGTTTCTGCAAACCTGAATGATCAAGCACTTGGCTTTCTGTGCCATTCAAAGCCAGCATGTTGCAAATTCTCCCTGCTTGCTGTTACTTAGAGCTGTGAAGCAAAGTGATAGAAAATTGAAGGCTTTACCACTTAATTCAAAAGCGATGCTAATTGGTTTCTTTCAAGTCAACTCTGCAAACACCACCTTGGTAAAGCTAGAGATTATTGCAAGGTTAAACAAAGGATGATGCATGATTTGCATTGCAGGGGTTGGGATGGAAATATTTCTCAGTTTTGCAATCCTCTTTAAGGATATATATATTTAAGATCATTCAGAGCTTTCCATATGAGCCAGTCATGGCCCTAATTGTGAAGGAGAAAGGGATTCAGAAGGTATAAATGACTGCAGCATCGTCCAGTTCAAGGCAGAGTGGCCATTTTACACCAGCAGAGCATGGTTGGAGGATGCAGTATCAAAAGAGCTGAACAAGAAAACCAGCCCAAGAACTTCAGTACCTAAATGGAAATTCTAAGAAAGAAGGTGACAGACACTTTAGTAGGATCTGTTGTGATAGGACAAGGGGAAATGGTTTCAAACTAAAAGAGGGAAGATTTAGGTTCGATATAAGCAAAGAGTTTCTGGAACAGGTCATGACTACTGCTTCCTCAGGGACAATCAAGGTCAGGCTGAAGGGGCTCTGAGCACCTGGTGGAGCTGTAGGTGTCTCTGTTCATTGTAGGGGAGTCGGACTAGAGGGCCTTTAAAGGCCCGTTCTGATTCAAACAAGTCTGCTTCTGAGCCCAGCACTCTTCCCATCTGCAGACTCATCTTCTCCAGCTCTCCCTTCAGCAGAAGGAACAATGCTACATGAGACATCGTCCCAAAGAGAGAGATGTAACCATTTCTCCTGAATGATGCCCACTGCAGCACACACTCTGGGGGGATGCATGCTATCACTTTAAGGCAAGCTCCTTCCTTCTTGTATGTTACTGCCTTTTGCTCAGTAAATGCTCTCTGGAGCATGCAATATACTGAGGGGTGCAGACGGTGATTCAAACAACAGGGGTGTACGTGTGTGCAGCCTGCCTGCATTTCCCCAGCTCCACCTCATATGTATGGCCCTGATACCTCTCTTTCTGGTAAGCACACATCTCATATCTTGGAGTGGTTTTGGTCTCTGAATGCACGGCTGCACTCCCCTCACACCCTGCCTGCGTAACAAGTCCAGAGGAGTCTGTAATGCAGAACAGGCAGGGCTACAAGTTGGGAGGGAGAAAAAAGGAGAGAAGAGGGGGAGGAGAGGCTGAGCTGCCCCTCAGCTGCCATCCTCAGCTGCTTTCTGATTTGCAGCCCTGGCATTCACCTTCCCCATGTTTATCATCTTTATTTATTAGACTAGCCAAAATGATTGCAGAGGAGAGCGGGCAGAGCTAATAATTAAGATGGCCAAATGAAAGCAGAGCCAGGTGGGAATATAGGAGATTTTAGGAGGCAGGGGGAACAGAGGGAGAGAAATGACAATCTATTTGGCCCTCTGTCTGGCCCATCACCCCAGCTCCCTGAAGACACCCAAGGTGAATGAATCTGCTGCCTCTTTCCTGACTCAGAGCTGAACAGTGTTAGCTCTGCAGATATTGCAGTGGGGGAAAAAAAAAAAAAAAGGAAAAAAAAAAGCTATTGCCATATTTCTGCTTACAAGGTTCTGAAGGCCCTTACCTTCTCAATGGGGCTGGTGTCATACAGCATCCTGGCTGCATTGTGTTTCTACATCTACGGATTAGATGCCACTGGATTTTTCATGCATGGGAATGCCTGCACCTGAAAAACACCCTGAAACTCAGACTGCTCTGGGTCACATACAGCCATCTGGTACATCACATCCCAGCTTGAAGAGTGCTGCAGTAAGTGAGGTAGCCCAGGAGCTTCAGACTGTAAAGATCAAATTGCCTAATGAGGGGTGTGAGTGAAATAGGAAAGAAAATGACAGTTATGGGTCTATAAACTTCAGTAAATAAGGGCTAAAATGGAGCTTGTACCAATAGCTTAGAGAATTAGACAAAATTCTGTCTCATCCCTCCTTGGATGCTTTCATTTTGTCCCAGGCAACCTGGAGGGCTGTCCCACATATCGTTCCCCCTAGGCTGTAGTTTCTGGTTTTGTATTGACTCAATAAAAAAGAGCAAAAAAGCATGCTATTTAAGGCCAAAGAACAATTACTGCTTTCAGTAACAGTGCTTTTGTACTTTTTTACTTCTAATTTATCCTACTGTCCAGGTGAGCAGAATCAGGATGCAAACCCTGGTTCCAGTGCAGCCTACAGTCACAAGGCATGGACAGAGCGTGGTCTGCATGCTCTGCACTCAGAAATCTTCTTCACTCCTTTGTCATTCCAAGCCAGCAAAGTGCTGTTGGCTGTCTTTTGAAGGGACCATTGGAGCAATCCTCCTTATCTAGATAGTGAGTGTTGATCTACTGTATGTGAGTTGCAGCATCTCCTTAAGAGCTGATGTCTCTATTTCTGTGGAAATAGAGGTCATGTAAGTAGAATCATAGAATCATATGCGTTTGAGTTGGAAGGGGCCCTTAAAACCATCTGATCCAACTCTCCTGCAATGAACAGGAGCACCTACAGCTCAATCAGGGTGCTGAGTCTGACCTTGGATGCCTCCAGGGATGGGGCATCCACCACCTCTCTGGGCAACCTGTGCCAGTGCTTCACTAAGTGTTGCTGGACTGCCTCCACTGTGCTGAGATCTGTGTTTTGTGCAGTACCTGGTGGTGTCCAGCCAAGCGAGACCTTGCTTGCCATCCCTTGTTCCCACACGGGGTTTGGATCTGCAAACTTTTCTTGGCGTTTGAACATCAACTCTGAAAAGCCTGGAAAAGGCACTAAGGCAGGTGGCAAGAGGAGGGATTTGTGCTGGAGTGAGAGGAGAGTATGTATTTTAAGACTACAGGGAAGCTGTAGGGTGTATGACCTTTCGTAATCTCCCTGCTTTCAGGTTTCTTTCCTCCCCATTGAGAGCCTCTCTCAACTGTTCCCCAGGGGATTTCAAGCATTGCTATTATATGTAATTGCACAAAAGGAGAACTCTCTGGCCCATGAAAGGAATAAGAGGGATAAACTAATTAATTCCAGGCCAGAGAAGTGGAAAAGAAAGCAAATACTCAGCAATTAATCAGGGGGCAGCTGAGCCCTTCTTTCCTATCAGATATGGATGGAAGTGCTAATTGCAGAAGATAAGCCACACAGTGGGATGTGGGAAGCTGCTTTCGGAACAGGAGAGAAAAAGTAAAGCGTGGTACTTGGCTGGTGGCTGGTTGGCTGGTGGTACATGGAGTGGGAAGGATGGGGCAGTGGGTGCCCTCACCAGAGCTAGAATGCAGAAGCAGAGGGTGGTGTGAGGAGTCTGGGATTTGGTATGGGCTAAAAACATTGTCCAAGCTTTCTCAGAACTCTGGCCGCTTAGGGCTGTGACCATGCCCACCGCCCTCTGGTGCAGATCCTGACCCTAACCCCCAGCTGCCCTCCCCTGACACAGCTCCATGCCGTTCCCTCGGGCCCTGTCGCTGTCACACAGAGCAGAGCTCAGCGCTGCCCCTCCGCTCCTGTGAGGAGCCACCATCAGGCCTCCCCTCAGCTCCTCTGCTCTGCGCTGAGCAAAGCAGAGGACTTCAGCTGCTCCTCATACACCTTGTCCTCCAGACCCTTCATCATCTTCCTAGTCCTCCTTTGGATACCTCTAAAAGCTTTTTGTCTTTCCCATATTGTGGTGCCCCAAACCTCATGCAGTGCTCGAGGTGAGGCCGCACCAGTGAAGAGTGGGACAATAAATAGCTGTCTGTGTACATGGGGCTGTTGGCTCTCCTGGGCACAGCTATGGCCTGGGACTGCTGCATGCGGTGTCTCCAGAACCCATCCAGCTGCTTCTCCTCCCACCTGAACAGCTACAGCACTTCCAGCAGAGGTCTGTATGCAGACATCACCTCTTTGATGTTCCTCACTCAGCGCTCAGAGCCCAATTACAGACTGAGACAAACAGGTTTGCTCCTTGGAGAATGCAAAGAAAAGCATAGCTCCCTCAGCGTTATGGGTTGTTGTTGGTTTTCTTCTTCCAAGTATTCAGATCTCTTGGGGACAAGCCTTTTACGCTAGACCCAGAAGGGACTGGTTGCCAATTGGTTATATGTATTATTCGTGACAGAGCCCCAGAAAGCAGGACATGTGCAGTAGTGCCTGGGATGCAGAAGGCACCGTGGAAAGCTGCATTTATAATCCCTCAATGGCAGTGTAAATCTGGAATAACTCCCTGTTAGCTTCAGTAACCACAGATTTACATCCATGCTACGAGCAGCTTGGCCTTCCCCTATAATTCAGTACGTGCGAATAAGCTTCCTGCTTGCTCGCCACGTTTCTGCATTGTGCTGGGGAAGCTGGCAGAGTGATACAGTGAGCAACTTCCCTGCTGGCTGCTGCCCTGCCCCTGTGCAGATCCCAACGTCAGCTGGCAGCTGCTGCAGCAGCCCTTCCATTTCACTGTCCCATTCCTCCCAGGATTTCAGCAAATTTGCATTCCTGATGCTCTGAAGATGAACTGCGGGCTGCTGCTCCAACAAACCTTCATTTGGGGGTGCAGAATTCATCAATATTTCACGCTGAAGAGAGGGAGAAATATGTGCTTGTGCATATATATGTAGAGAAGGGAAAGGTTAGTGAGGCAAAAAGGAGATAAAGCTGAGGAATTTTTGGAGAAGGAAGGGTTAGAGGAACTGTTTCTGCATTTATCTGACCTCTCAGGCTATGCGTAATCCTAGGGAAGGAAAAATCCACGTGGTATTGAAGAATCCCTGTTTAATCATTCTTTTATTTGTAGGCATCAGCGCTGGCAGTAATTTCATGATAGCCAGGCAGAGACTGCAGCTTCAGATAGGGAAGAGGAAAGAGGAGAGGCAGAACAAATGACATGGGGAGAACAAGAGGCAGAGCGAGCGAGTGAAACGTATGCACAGGGACTGGGGATGGGGGGGTTCAGCAGCAAGTCTCCTTTTGCTAAAGCCCCTGCAGCCCTTACTCAGCATAATGTGGCCAGTCAAGTGCATACGATGCTTTTAGAAGTCTCTGGCAGTTCTTTCATTAAAAGCTTGACCGCGAGGCTGGGTTATAAATAATTCGATATTAAACACACACGTCAAAGAAGAGGGTGAGGAGGGAGGGAGATTGTTTTCAAGCCACAGAATAATTATTCGGGTGTATAATTTTAGCTTCAAGCTTCTTGGGGATGAAGAGGCAGCATAGGGTGAGGGACTGGTGAAGAGTAATGGTTTCAATATCAGGCAGGGCTGTGTTGGTGCTGGCTGCAGCACAAGGTGGGGCTGCCAGCTGGCTCAAGAACTCCATGTCGGGCATGAGCAAAGGCTCTGCTGCTCACATCGTGTGGGATGGGCTCAGGAATGTGTGCCTGGGCTTGCACCCAGTGCCACAGAACCTGTGTTTTGCACCTGCACCTACCTTGAATGCATGCACACACGGAGCTTGCATGTGCATCCACATGCTATAGATGCTGAAGGGCTGTGCATCACAAGAGGGGTTTCTGTGGGACCCAACACAGCATGTGCAGGAGGAGGGCTAACTACTGCAGCTATTTTATTTCTAGAGACTCCAAGGATGCTGCAGCTTCCCCTCTGCCCTGGGCATACTTGCTCACCCACACGCCAGTTTGCAGAAGTTCCTTCATGCTGGGGCACTGGCCTGTCTCTTGCGTGCAGCTCCACAGCATGTGCATGCACACGTGCTTTCCTTCCCTCCCCATGCTCCTCTCAGCCCATGCCATCCCTCGAGGTCCCATCTCTGTGCTTGCTCCAGTGCTGCTTCACATCCCAGCTCTGAGCTTTTCCTCAGTCTCTTTTCTCCAGATTTGGTGCTGCCAGAGCCAAAAACTCAGTCCTGGGGGAGAAACTGGGCTAGGCAGGCTGGGGTTGGTTGATCTCCCCTGGATATACACCAAACTGCCTCTGCCTTGTGCTAGGAAAAAGGGCTGTAGCCAGAGGCCAGGTCCCTTCAGGCTCTGTGTGCTCACTGCTTTGTCCCAAATACACATAAACCAGCCCAGCCCACACAGACCTGCACCTTGGCTCATGTCACATACAAGCCCCATTTCTAGCTACCAGATCTCTCTCATTTCAGCCCTGCAGAGTTTAAAACTTCAGTGATGACTAAATCCTGCTGCTGGGGATGGGCTACAGCGCCTAGTTGGAGAGAAAGATAATGTGACCTGGAGATCTCCCAGCCGGGGTGCCACTGGCTTTATCTCTCTGTCCTGGAAAACAACTGCTCTATCTGTGCAGACTGCTCCTTGTCTCCCAATCACCACGGTGGCTGACGTCTAGGGAAGGCCGGGTTACAGAGGTTAAAAATCTCTTGGGAGTCAGAGATTCAGTGTGGGGCTGTGGGGAAGGAGTTGGGCAGCCAGCAAAATGAGTAGCCTTCAGACTCTTGATGACTGAGAGAGAGAATGCTGTGGGATTTGCAAAAAGCATCCACAGGGGTACTCTCCAAGAGGATTTTATGTCATCAGTGTAGTGAGTAGGGGATGGTATGTTGTCATCCCTGCCCTTTCACTGATTTTCATCCCAGTCCCCACTGGATGAGTTTGCTGCAGCGTCACATCCTCCTGTGTTGCGTAGGGCATCTTGTGGGGAGCAGCTCTTACCTGTGTGCTGCCCGCTGCCTTCCAGCTGTTCCCAGCAGCTGCTTCCTCCTGCACAGCCCTGAGCACTGGGTGCACGGTTACCTTAGAAACTGATTTTTTCTCTTCCTCCCATGGCTGTGCACAAGTTAAGCAACGGGTAGCAGGAGGCACACAGGCTTCTGCATCAGGAAAAAGACCCAACATTCTGCAGTGGTCTTATCTATGTGGGAATGGGGCTCCCAGCTCTGTGAGATGTGTGGGAAGCCCTGATGTTCTGCCATAGGTTGGCCAAGTTCACAGTGTGAAGAGGCAGGATGCTCTTTGGGGTGACTGATATAATGCAAGGTTGTGGATGCTTTTGTTTCAAAAGCAAATATTTCCTGTCTAATGCAGGCATTTTAAAGCAAATTTGGATTCACTGAATAAATAAACACACTATACATGAAATACTTTTTGCAACATGGAAACACTTTCTTCTCTTGTCTGAAAGCTGTGATGAAGCTTAGGAAGGGGCTGAGATTTGCCCTCTAGATGGTATTTGGAAAACTGATGTTGAGTAAGGTATTCACTTTCTTAAACCCCTTGCTAGTGGGAGCAATGGCAGTAGGTTCTGAAGTAGGTGGATTTCAGGCTGGTTTCCAGGGAGGAATAAAATGTCGATATTGCACCACTACTGAATATCTAAAGGCAGTCCCAGCAGGAAAGGAAAAAGGAATGAAAAGCAGTGAGCAATTCATCAATATTCCTCACTAGTTCCATGCTGGAGTCACCTTATCCTTTTCACAAAATGGATGAATAAGCAAAGAGAGCTCAAGTTCATCTTGTGCTGTGCTGACATTCTTATTCTATACTCTTCTAAAACCAAGGTCCAATACTAAATGTTTATTTACTATTGCTTTTTGCTTGAGAACAGGTGTCCATCGATTTTGAGGTGCTGACGGACGAGGGGGGTGGTGTTATTTTGTTGGTAGGGAGGCAAGCGTTATGCTGGGGGATGGCTTTTTCTCTAGTGCTCTGTGGATGCAGCCGAGCTGTTTGTTTGTTGCAGTTTGGGATTTTGTGCTTGCTTTGTGGGTGTTGTTACCCCAACCCCCTCGAGCAGATTTCTGCTTCTCCATCTCAGCTGCATGTGGCTTCAATTAGGCTGGGTGTTTGTGTGTCTCAGTGTGCAGGGAAAGGCTCCGGATCATTACTGTGAAATGTGTTTGATCTCCTCTCGCCTTCCCATTTGAAATGGAAATCGCTGCATTTGTCAGTTTGTCAGGTCCCCAAGTAATCGTCCCACCAGATCCTCCAGCAGCCTCCCTCTCCTTCCGCCACTTGGGAAAGCTAATGACCAGCCCCACTCCACCTCAGCAAGAGGCTTTTTTGCCTTTCTCACACTGTCATTTTGATCCAAGTTTGATAATGTCTTGTTTTCCCTTATTCAGTGATCCCTTCTTTTGCTCTCCTTCCTTCCCTCAGGGCTTGCTTAACTTTGGCACCCTTCAGAGCAGGAAGACACGCAGTTTATTTTTTTTCAGATCATGAATACTCTTCAAGGCTGAAGAAATGAGAGAGCTCCTGGGTCCTTTTACTGAGGTCTTCCCTTTGCCCACATCATATAGGCAAGAGTTAGGGTTAGTCAGCAAAGCCATTGCATCCCCCTTCCCACACCTTCCCATGAGAAGCTGATGGAGACAAGGTGCCCTGCCTGGAGGTGTGCACTGCCCACTGCCCATCCCAGCTGCACAGACAGCCCTTTACCCTGGGATTTCTGCCCTTGGCACCATCCTTTGTTTCCTGCCCCTCCCTGACATACAGCAGTATGCTGCTGCTGTCATCTCCAAAGGGTTGTTTCTGGTAGGACTGGTGGTCCCGACTTTGGTGGTGGTCAGTTGTTCATCCTCTTTCCGCCTCTCTGCCTTCCAACCAGAAACTGGCACCAGCAGTTCCTGAAGAGAGGCCAGGACAATTACTTCATTCTTCCAGTTCAAGAACATGAGAGAAGACAGATTTCTGTGTTAACTTCTCCCCCTCAGGCAACCTTTTGAAATAGGCCTCTTGCCACAGCTGTAAACCAGAACCAGGAATGGGTTTATGGAGCAGAGAAGGACAACACAATTTCTCCCTTCAACATTTTATAAAAGAAAGAATGACAGCATTTGAAAATATCTAGTTTGAAAAGGACCACCAGCTTCTCAGTTTCTGTAGGACTCTGCACAGCTCTACTACATGTCTCTCACACCCCACCCCATCCCTAGTGTTATCTTCCTGCCCTATGGTCATCTCTTGTTTTTTCTTCACTAGTCCCTTCTTCCTTACCCCGTGTATCTACCACCTCTTAGGCTGCTGGAGCTCTCTTCTGGGATATCCATGGCTCTCGTGGTGAGGGAGATCAGGGACTGGTGCACAGGCATTCACAGGTTTCTCAGTTGCAGCTGGCCTCAGCCCTACAGCAGGTCCCTTGGCAGAGTGGGTGTGAGCTTGCGTGTGTCCACATCACCTCAACATCAGCACTGGGCAATGAAGGAGATGCTGCCCCAAGGAAAGAGGCAAAGAGGCCACAGCTGATGCCACCCATCAGCCTTATATTCATCTCCACAGAACATAATTAATACTGCTCATGCACGCTTCCTTATCTGAAACACAGAAGAAAAATGAGCTGCAGGAAGAGTGACAGGAGAAAAAGGAAAAAAAAAAAATCACTGCCTCTGGTTTTCGTTTGGCAGTGAGTTGAGGCAGCAGATGGGAAGCCCAGCATCCTGTGGTCCTGGCAGCCCATCTACCTGTGCTGCCATCAGCCTGCTGCCTGTGCAGCCAGGTAGGGGCAGGCCCTCAGTCCTTCTTAGGGCAGTGAGGTCAGGCTTGGAAGGCAGGATGCTGCTCACTGTAGCACACTGCAGATGAAGATTCCTTCATGCTTGGATAAGAGATAATGGCCTTAAGTTGCACCAGAGGAGGCTCAGGTTGGGTATTAGGAAGAACTTCTCAGAAAAGTGGTGATGTACTGGAACACCCAGGGAGGTGGTGGAGTCACCATTCCTGAAGGTGTTCAAGAACCATGTGGATGTGACACTGAGGGACATGATTAGTGGGCATGGTGGAGATGAGCTGATGGTTGGACTGGATGATCCCAGTGGTCTTTTCCAACCTTAAGGATTCTATGATTCTATTAATGTCTGGCTTAATGTATGCAGCAGCCTTGTGTGGAAGACCTTCCCTCCTTTTCTTAGTCCCTTTCAGGAAAGCCTTTCTCTCCTAGACACGAGGACCAGTGACACTTGTTATGGGGACCATGAGTTAGACAGTTCTCAGAGGAGTACAGGACTTGGAGATATTCATGTCATGGCTCCTTACTCTTGCTGTTCTCCTGTTTCCACCTGTCTCCTGCTCCTTATTCAGGTCTTTATTTCCCCACTCAAGGACCCATGAAACCACAGGACATCTTTAGCAGTTCCAGGACTTGGCTAACTGGTCACTCATGTCCCTCGTGGTTCTCAAGGATGAAGCATGATAGGGGAGCAAGACAAGAAAACAGACATGGGGCTATTTCCATGGCCACATCTTTGGCAGAGCACCTCTAGGCAATGCCTACTGGCTTTTGGATGCTATCAAGAGGAAAAGCTGGAAAATGAAGGAGTTGCTTTGCTGAATGTCCACCTTTGAGTTTCACTTTTGAGATGTTCTGTTTCTGCTTTTCCAAGTGTTCCACCTCTTGTGCACTTTTTTTCCCCATGAAAGCATTAAATCAGCCTTAGTGTGAGATGCAGTAAGACTTGTCATGTTTATGTTGGGACTTGGACAATTTAAGGCTGTTTCCAGCTTTACCACAGGTACCATATGGGATGTCAGAAGAATTATTTCCTGTCTACAGGTCCAAAGCTTTCTTATTATAAGAATGGCAAAAACTACAGAGAAAGAAGTATATATGTCATCAGACCTCTGGTGCTCCTGATGGTCCAGACTATGTGCCTCAGAAAGAGACAATAACCTGGATCTCCCTTAGGGTATTTTCTGCTTCCAAACCTTTTTCCCTTTCTTCCACCTTCCTGCTCCCATTTTTCCTCCTTCCCCTAATAGCCCCATCTCTTTGCCAGTCCTCACAGCTCCATGAAGGTATCTGGCCCACAAATGGGTGTTGTCCTCTTCCTGGGAGACTGTGACCTCCTGCACGTGGTTGCCTCCAGCTCACTGCAGTCATGAGCATGTGCTGGCCGTCAGCCTGCCTGCACTCTTTCAGGCAGGGTTATTTATTCACCCCTGTGACAACACAGAAGGGACCTGGGCATAGCTCAGCATAGAGGTGGTATTGAACTGACACTTTTCCCACACACAGTGTACTTTTTGTGGTTGGTGGGAGAACAGAGGTGTGACCTGACTGCTGAGCTCTCCCATTCTCCAACAATGGCTGTGTTTGTCTACCTTAAGCACACTGCAGTACACAGTGTGGCTTCTCATAAAAGAAGCATTCCAATTTGGGTTGCACGCCAGTTTTTCTTGCTCTCTGGTGTAACTGGTGTTGTTGAGCACGAGTCACCACCACCCATTTCTAGCACAGTCAATGGCTACAGTTTATCTTCTTTTTGAAAAACCATGGTTATTTGGCTCCCTTTCCCATTCCCTTGCATGCTCCTTCTCTTGGTGGTTTCCTCCTTCACTGACAGTGCAGGGTGTGGGTCTTCTCTTCTCCAGCACGCCTGCTGCAGGATGGGATTGAGCATGCAGATGGCTCTGACACGGGTCTGCACATAGGCTCTGTGCATTGGCTGTGCCAGTGAAAGGTCACCAGCCAGTCAACGTCTGCCTCTTCTGCTGTCTTTGCTATGTCACGCTGCTCAGCTGGATTCACAGCCGCCTGCCGCAGGCTGCTCCTCCAGTCCAAACCAAACCTGATAATTGATGCAGTAATCCTTTGGATTCCCTCATTAACAGTCACTAATGGCCACTGTGTTAGCAATGAGCATTGCGAGCAGGACCAATTCAATTAAGCCTCTAATAAACCCATTGTAAACGGCAATAACCACGGAGTTCAAAGGCAGGATTATGGAAACTCTTTGCAATGGCTTGTGACAGCAGACAGGGCGTAGGACTTGCTCTGATTAATTGACTGCAATGAGCTGAATGCCTTTCTCAGAAACCCTTTGCACCACAGTCTGGCTGGCAGGAGAGGGCCACCAGCAACACAGGATTTGGCTCTGATGATCCATTCCCCTGGCCCTTCTCATTCGGTCATGGGCCCAAACTAATTCACCCAAACCTAGTGCAGAGTTATCTTTCAGTTTCTTCCAGTTGGTGAGGCACTGGAACAGGCTGCCCAGGGAGGTGGTGGAGTCACCATCCCTGAAGGTTTTCAGGAAAAGGGTGGATGTCACATTAAGTGACACTTCAGTAGTATGGTGTTGATGCACTGAAAGGTGGACTAGATGATCTTAGTGGTCTTTCCAATCTTAATGATTCCGTGATTCTATGATTCAGCATCCCAAAGGTTTTATACCCTTGCTGGTGCAGTGAGGCTCAGTGCTGCTGGCAGCTCCCTTTGTTACAGCTGGGTAGTCGTGGATAGTGGTGAGCAGAGGTGACTCGGTGAATTATTCAAGAGCACATTATGGTTTCCTTGCACGCTTAATGTGAAATGATTTGGCAGGTGATTTCTGTAGATAAATCGTGACCTGTCACTCATCCAGAAAGACTTTGCAGAGAACAAGGCCAGGCAGAAGTACTTCACTGAAAACTTCTTCATCTTGAAGGCTGGGAGTTTTGTTTCTTTATTGTTTTCATTTCCCTGGATAAAAGTTGAATGGATTTTGTGAAATTCTTGTTGAGGGGGTGTGGGAAAAGAAACCTTCATTATGAATAAGATCTAATTGCTGAAAATGCTGGATTTTCATTTGAACTTACTGTTTTAGAATGTAGATTCTTCTTCTTTTTTTTTTTCATATTATTTTTTGATGTGAAGATTACATATGCTGACGTCATAGCACATTTAAAAGCTATAAAAGGTAACATAAAACTGGAAAATGAAATAAAAATGAAATATGAGAAATGAAAACATAATTTTGAGATGTTTAAATAATTGAAATGTTACCGAGTTCTACTTTTTGAGGACCATTGTCATATTCATTTCAATTTCTGATTGTTGTAATTAATTTCATTCAGTGTGAGCTGATTAGGCTGGGCAGGTAGGTCACTTAATAGGCCTTTGTTCTTTTCTTGGATGTAATTCCTGGAATTAAGTTTCTCATGCAAATCCTGACTACAGTGAGCCTGAAATCTCTCTCTTCACATCTCCTGTAGGACTCATTTAAATGTTGCTGCTTCTGCACAGACACACACAAGTGAACTGATTTCCTAGAAACATGGTGAAAATGATCATACATGGGGTACTAACACGCTGAATGGTTTTATAATTGAAATGAATGCTTCCATCTGACTATTGCTTGCCTTTATTTTTTCCCCATGACTTCCTTTTGCTCTACAACCTCCTGGCCCACCTTCAGACTTTGCAACACCTTCTGGATACTCCGTACACAAACCGAGACTCAGAGCTCAGCCAAACATGGAGGGAGATAGGACTACATGCACAACAGAGTTCCCAGCTTGCTCCTGGGCAATATGCTGGCTCACAGCCATGTTTGTTGATCAGATCAGATCAGAAGTTATGAAGTTTAAACAGTAGGGTTTGCCTAGCCACTAGGGGTAGCCCAGCTCATGTAAGAGTGAGCCAGGCAGGAGATGTTAGCCATGAAGAGGAGTAGATGGACTTGATCTACCATCAATCTCAATCACTTCTGAATCAGTTTGACATAAATCGTATTGAATAGAATCACAGAATCATTAAGGTTGGAAAAGACCTCTTGGTCATCTAGTCCAGCTGTCCGCCCATCTTCACCATGCCTGCTAACCATGTCCCTCAGTGCCATATCCATGTGTTTCTTGAACATCTCCAGGAATAGTGATTCCACCACTCCCTGGGCAGCACCAATGCACCACCACTCTTTCTGAGAAGAAAATTTTCCTAATATCCAGCCTGAGCTTTTCCTGGCACAACAACTTAAAGACATCACCTCTAATCCTAACATATTCCCATGCCAGCTAAGGAATCACAGTACGTGTGATGGGTACTGGACAGGAATGTCTTACCACAGAGTTCTCATTCAAGGTGTGATCACAGAATTACCAAGGTTGGAAAAGACCTAAAAGATCTGCCAGTCCAACCATCCACCTATCACCAATAGTACCACGTCCCTCAACACAAAATCCAGCTGTTCCTTGAACACCTCCAGGGTCAGTGACTCCACCACCTCCCTGGGCAGCCCATTCCAGTGCCTGACCACTCTTTCAGAAAAGTAGTATTTTCTAATGTCCAGCCTGAATCTCCCCTGGTGCAGATTGAAGCCATTCCCTCTAGTCCTATCACTAGTTACACGAGAGAAGAGGCTGACCCCCAGCTCACTACAACCTCCCTTCAGGTAGTTATAGAGAGCAATGAGGTCTCCCCTGAGCCTCCTATTCTCCAGACTGAACAATCCCAGCTCCTTCAGCCACTCCTCATAAGGCCTGTGCTCCAGACCCCTCACCAGCTTTGTCGCCCTTCTTTGAACCCGCTCCAGGGCCTCAATGTCCTTCTTGCAGTGAGGGAGCCAAAACTGGACACAGTACTGGAGGTGTAGCCTCGCCAGAGCTGAGTACAGGGGGACAATCACCTCCCTGTTCCTGCTGGCAACACCATTCCTGATGCAAGCCAAGATGCCATTGGCCTTCTTGGCCACCTGGGCACACTGCTGGCTGATGTTCAGCCGAGCATCAATCAATGCCCCCAGGTCCATTTCCTCTACACAGTCTTCCAGCCACTCTGCCCCAAGCCTGTAGCATTGCCTGGGGTTGTTGAGGCCAGTGTTCAGGACCCGGCATTTGGCCTTGTTGAACCTCATCCCATTGGCTTCAGCCCAGCTCTCCAGCCTGTCCAGATCCCTCTGTAGGGCCTCGCTACCCCCAGGCAGATCGACACTTCCAGCCAACTTGCTGTCATCCGCAAACTTACTGAGGGTGCACTCAGTGCTCTCATCCAGGTCATCAATAAAGATATTGAAGAGGACAGGCCCCAGCACCGACCCCTGGGGAACATCACTCGTGACTGATCGCCAGCTGGATTTAGCTCCATTCACTACCACTCTCTGGGCCCAGCCTTCCAGCCAGTTCCTTATCCAGCCAAGAGTATATCCAACCAAGCCACAGGCTGTCAGCTTCTGCAGGGGAATGCTGTGGGAGACAGTGTCAAAGACTTTGCTGAAGTCTAGGTAGACTACATCAACAGCCATTCCCTCGTCTACCAGATGGGTTACTAGATCACTAATACAGTCTCTTTCCATGGATGACTCCCAATACTTAGAGAGAGAAAGATAGAGCTGTTAGCTCCTGGGGATCCTGCCCCCTGTGAAATTTCCAAGTTAATGCTTCTCTGCAACCTCTCTCATGTTCCCAGGAGAAATCATTTGCAATGCATCTGGCTCAGATGAGGAGTAACATCAATGTTATCTTCTTTTGGTACTGCCATGCTGGTTGGCGACCCTGCACATAGCAGGGGGGTTGAAACTAGATGATAGTTGTGGTCCTTTTCAACCCAGGCCATTCTATGAATACAGCTTTTCAGTTATTAGCCCTTTCTTATTATCACATTACATCTCAAGTCTCTCTAAGAAGCAGTGGAGTTTTTTCATAAAAAATGAGAGTCCTGATCATTTAAAAAAAAAAAAAAAAAAAAAGGCAGAAAGAGAAGAAAAGAAGAAAGAAAGGAAGGCAATCAGGTCCAAACCTAGTGGTTTGGACTGGGGACTGAGGACCTTTGTTCCACTCATTACATCACTTAAGAACAGATAAAATTCTCCTTACTTCTCTCATCTGAGAAAGTGAATCTCACACACTCCCTCACCCCCTTTCTTTCTCCTAACACTCTTAGAGGTATCTGTCTGTACTCAGTCACTTTTCCTGCAAGTTTCATTAGATTGTAACTGGATAGTCTTCCAGATTCTAGAGGACACTTTGTCAGAGGAATTCCGGTGGATATAGCCTCTGTTTGATGAAACTGAGAGTTGCAAAATTAACAAAAGACCAGTTAAAGATGTGATTCTTTGTTCCTTAATAGAAGTCTTCTTTTACCAGCAACTATTTTTTAGGAACTCTATAAAAATATGTACTTGTACATTCATGGTCTTGTGTTACATTTTCTATCAAATAAAACTCTCAATTTATGAAGATTGTGATCTGTGTTTGCGTCACAGGAAATTTGCACCTTAGCTACCCCGCTGTGTTGGGGATCCTAAATGAGCATGCACGATTCCAACTAATTTCCCCAAATCAGTTTAATTTTTCACTCTCTCTCTGAGTGTATATTTACCCATAACACAAAGAAGGGAGGGCTACAGCACTAAGTTTGCCTTGGGTTGGAAAAATTCAGCCTGCCTTGCTCACCCCAGGAGGATGGTTTGGATACTGCACAAAGGTATAAGAAATCAGGGCAGAACGGATCAAAGGGCCAGGAAGGAGGGGGCAAAACATTGTGAAGTATTTCTTTCTTAAATTATACCCTTGGAGTGTGTGTCAGCAGGGACAGCACTGAATAACTCAGTGGTAACCTTGCCTTTGGGTGCCTGTCACCACCTCCACTTTCTGTCATGCCTTTTTTTTTCTTTCCCTGCTCCTCACTTCCTGTACACTTTTATTCTCTTAATTCTTGCTTGTGAAGAACACCACAGCATTCATATGTAAATTGCACGATGCATTGCAAAAGGGAATGTGTCTGAAGGAGGAATCTATGCCATGCCCTTCCACTGAGTTTTCCATTCCCAGACGGGTTCCTCTCTCCGGTCTCTGAGAAGGCATCATGGGTCCCATGTCTATGAATGGGAATTACAGAGTGCCCAATCACTGTAAGAATGTACCTCACTGCTCTAGGATCACCCCAGGTACAAATCTTGCACAGCCCTCAGCTTCAAGGTGGTTCCATCCCCTTGACACAACTGCAATGACTCTCACAGCACTGTTGATTGTATAGGTCTAAGTCAGATGGAAAAATCACATAGAAGCACACGCAGTGATTCCCTTCTGCCCCCAGGAAAGGGATTTTCAGAAGAGACTGGAAACAGAATTTCTTCATGTGTAGGCAACATGCTGGCAGGTTTTTGTCACTTTCATTCACTCCCTAGATAGGTTACTGGGGGACTGAGAGCTACTGCTCCTCTCTTCTCTATCATCTTTTAGCTGCATAATCAGCTCCAAAATCAAAGATTTCTGCTCTGCAAGTCAATGGTGCAAAGCCATGCAGTCCAGCCTGAAAAAGGAGTGGACATCAGCTTTCCCATTCTGCTGGGTGCTGACACACTTATTCTCACCACTCTTCTCAGACCAGATTTAGCTTACTCAGCTGTGGGAACACAGCTGCCTGGGACCTGAGCTGCCTTTCCTCTCAGGCTATGTATGACATCTCCCCCTGCTTTGCCTTCCTTCACCTCATGTTGAGGAGCAGGCTTTGAATTTGACACAAGTGCAGGAAGGGATGGAGAGATTTCCCAGTGGCTCACCCCCTCAGCCAGTGCTGTCAGAGTGTCTGCACTGAAATATCAATGCAGCCAATTGAGAAAGTCACTTTTGGGAATGCAAGGGATAGCTGTGCAATACCAAATGTGCATTGTTCCTGAGGACATCCAATCCCTTCCATGGCTTTCCTAGCAAGTCCTAGGAGCACTGCAGGGGGAAAGGATGCAGCTGCTCTGGGCAAGTCCAGATTGCCGTGATGGGAGATGCTGGGCACCTCCTGTGCTCAGAATTTGCCAGGGCTAGAGCAGGATGGTGAAGGCACAGAGGACTGCAGTGGGATGTGGAAGGCCACTTGCCACACCACTGCTTGGTGACAGGTCCTTTTCATACTCTGATCCTGAGATCAACCCCAAAGGTCAGTGCTGCCTGTGCCCCATGTGAGTTCAGCCTGACTTGGACAAAACCATGCTAGTTCCATGGCACCCCAGAGAATGAGGCTGCAACTGGAAAAGATCTGAGGATTCCTTGCCCGGAGAGCCCTCTTTGTTGCACTGACCTCCACTTGTCTGCAAGTGCCACCTCACTTTTTAAATGTTAGTTCATAACACCTTGATACTGCCCAGAAACCCTGGAGGAAATGCTTTTGAGCTGGGAAAAGGTTAAATGGTAAGTGATCATTCTGACACCAGAAACAGTTTGGAAAACAGGTTGGATTGGTAGCACAAACATGTTCCCTGGGTAGTTGAAAATCCAGCAACAAAACATTTCAAGCAGTGCCTGTGGGAAGTGTATCCTTGTACTTGAGAAATAACTCATCAAGAAGAAAAGTTCTTCCATCCTCCCTCCAGACCCAACTACGGTCTGCATTCCATTCTTGTTTCTTTAGGTTTTAGCCCCAGGAGGAATCTTCTTTAGAGGGAGGTAATATCAACTGATATGACCGGGTGCAGGAACAGGGCAGCCCTACCTCTGGTTGTGCTGAGAACAAAGGATAGTGTAGTGGAAATGCTAAATCATGGCTTGAATCATTGATTGAGCACCTGGTGGGAAGTCAGGGCCAATTCAGGGGAGCTCAGGTGCATGCAATGCACCTCAGTGACTGGAAGGGGTGGAGTCAGGTTCCATCCCTTCCCAGACCTCACGTAAGGGTTGGCAGTGAAGGCAATGGTATCTCTCTAGAGATCTCCGCATACCTAAGGATCTTACAGGCCTTCTGAAGGTGAGTAGATTCCTTCTCTGATTTCTGCAGTTATTGCTCTCGCATCAAAGTGGTTCCTCACTCACTGTAGCCCAAGACCTTGCTGCTCTGCCATCTTGTTACACTTTCTATTGCATTACAGATGGGAATAGGCTTTCAGAGAGACATGATTCTCAGCACTGTCAGGAATATGAAATGCTCATCCATTAGGGAAGAAGCAGCAGCTTTATGCTTTTGATGTCAGCTACTGATTTACAGTGATTTATATCAACAGCTACAACCTGTATTTACATAGTATTCTTCACAGGACTGTCAGGGCTCTTTACAGGAAAGAAAAAAAATGGTCTTGGGCTAAAATGATAACTCCTGCGAGAAGGAAGAGCTAGATTCTGGCCAGAGCTCTGCTGAAGCCCTCCTGCATCCACTTAGAAAGGCCATTTTAAGCTTCGTCCTTCATGCCTGAGTTTCTCCAGCTTTGAAATGGGGACAGTGATGCTGTTTGTCTTCACGTGGAGGGGCAGGCGATGTGAAACTTAATGAGATGTGCTCTAAAAAAAAAAAAAAAAAAGACAAGGAGTTTAAGATCCTGCAATTGAAAATGCTAGGTAACTGCATGGCTCCCAGCAATGGCATCCCTGGGGTGAAGGAGCACAGTAAAATAGATAGGACAAAGAAAATGGTTTTAAACTAAAGAAGGGGAGATCTAGACTAGATGTCAGGGAGAAGTTTTTTGCAGAGAGTGTGGTGAGGTGCTGGAACAGACTGCCCAGGGAGATTGTAGATACCCTGTCTCTGGAGATGTTTAAGGCTGGTTCGTATGGGGCCCTGGGCAGCCTGACCTGGTGCTTGATCTAGAGGTTGGCAATTGTGTCCTTGGCAGGGAGTTGGAACTAGATGATCTGTGAGGTCTCTTCCAACACAAGTCATTCTGTGATTCTATTAAATCTCTATTAATGCTGTCTTCCTCTGGGCCTGTCTCCAACAAAGAGCTGTGTTGTCTCAGGCTGGACTAGATGGAAATGCCTGGACCAGGAGGCACTTCTCTGATAACTGACATTTGCATGCTTTGTTGTCTATGCAAGTGAAAAATGATGTAGTGGGGTCACAACCCATGCAACAGAGGCAGCTGTCAGAGACCCCATGTAGCTAGGATTTCTGCACAGAAATGTACAGTCATTCCTAACAACCTCTGCCTGTGGTGTATGGATTCATAGTCTGGGGTCTAACAGCTCCTGCAGCTCCATGTGATCCCCTTCACCAGCATGGGAAGGGCCTGGGTACCTTGCAGGGGAGTGACAGGTGCTGCTGCCTGGCCAGGTTACATGTGAGGGTGAAGGGGTCTGTCCTAGTTTGTGTGTGGCTTTCCTTTTTGAGTACTTTCCCATCTAAATAGGATTTATTTGTTCTTGATTTTTGGATCACAATTGTCTTCATTTTTTTCAATGCATTTGAACTTTCAGTATGTTTTTTCTCTTGTGGCTTACAAAGTCCTGGACTAGTCTAGCTACTTGGGTTTTTTTTTTAAGCCTCAACAAATAAACTAACCAAGTCAGAAGACTAAACGTAATTTTAGTGAAACAGAACCAGATGATGTTATTTGTTCCTTATGATGCCCACAGTTGTTCTCTTTCTATACGAGCAGGTAAAATGAATGAGCTTTCACTGCTGTGCCAGGTCCAGAGAGGAATCTGTTCTTCTAATTTCAGAATGGCAGAGTAAAACAGTGGTTAGTAAGAACCAATGTTTCCAACTCAACGCAGATCCCCCTTTATGTCCAAATTCTGCCAGCCCAGAAGCAATTACTTGCATGAATAAGACCTCTTAAATGTTCCCTTTGTGCAGATTTGGGAGAAGTAACCCAGTTTAAGCTATTTGAAACCATTCCAGCTTGTTCCAGCTCTTACAGTCGATATAGAGGAGAGGCTGTTGGTTGTAGTGAGCAAGAATGTGTGTTACATGTTTTGGGCCTACGATGGACTATGGTGAAGATAGAAGAGCATTACATGAGGCTGCATCATGATGGCATTAGATAATGTATCTCTTCCCCCACATAACTAGCAACAGGATGAGAGTGAATGGCCACCTCAAGTTGTACCAGGGGAGGTTCAGGCTGGATATGAAGAAAAATTTATTCACTGGAAGAATGGTGAGTCACTGGAACAGGCTGCCCCCAGGGAAGTGGTGAAGTCATCATTCCTGGAGGTGTTCAAGAAGCATGGAGATGTGACCCTGAGGGATATGGTGGGCAATATTGGTGGTAGGTGTGTGGCTAGACTAGATGATCTTGGTTATATTTTCCAAACTCAATGATTCTATGGATGGCAGCTCTCTCCCAGCGCACAGGACTAAGCAGCTCTGAGCACAGTACTGGCACTTGTATCACTAGAGATGAGAAACAGATTAAAAGCCTTTGGTCCGAATGTCTTGAAACTGGCCACAAGTAGGGAAACATTGATTTGTGGTGATGAATGTAATTTCTAAACTAACGGAAGAAAGACAGTGTTCTGTTTCTAGCTGTGCCATTTGCATAAGAATGAGATCACCTTAAACAAAAACAAAGAGACCCTTATACACAGTGAACTGTGGGGAAAAAAAAAGACAAATTAGCTGGAGGTGGGAGAACCAAACAGCCACTGATAGAACAAAATTAGCTAGTCTGGATCATAGCTGTTGCAGAAACAACAGAGAGAAATCAAAACAAACATTTTAAGAAAATATGAATTTTTCACAGGAAAATATACAGCAAGATGTACATTGGAGTGTTTCACTTGATTGATAAATGACCTAACGAAAAATGCAGCAGTATCTACCATTAGCTAACTCTGTCCAGCTCCTGGTGCAGACATAATGCACACAATCATTTTCAGAACACTTAACATCATCTGATAAAGATGTTCCCATCTCCAGTCACTTCCATGGGTCTATTTATGCACACTGAAATGTTTACATCCATGCTAAATTCAAGCTTGAAAGAATAATCTTTGGATGTTGCCTGTAGTACTTATGATTATCTCCAGGCATTTGATTAGGTTAACCTTGTTATAGGATACTGTACATACACTCCACTACGCAATAACTTGGCTTTAGCAGTTCCTAGCTGATGGGGATGGACATGGGCAGATGCAGATGCACCTCCACTGAGTGGCAACACAACCTGCAAGACAAACCTTGCATGCCCAGATAGAAGTGGGTGGGTGAAGCTCTCCTAATCCTGGGAAATCCACATCTAGCACATTTTGGAGCAGTCTTTCTAATGGAGCCTGTATGTTACAACCTCCATGCTCAGCAGGAGTCCTGGATGCACTTGTCTCCAAGGTCTGGTGCAACCTTGGAGCTGAACAAGGCATCTAAGATGGACTCAAACTGGTCCTAACCTGTGCAGGGCAGTGTGCTACTTGAGCAGGCCAAGGTCACAGCTAGCACCTGAGTTTAGGGTCTCTTGTTTCCTAATTTTGTGCTCAGCTCTTCCTTCTGCACACAGCCCCCTCCTATTTCAGGTCTAAACCTTGATTAAAACACTCTTCCTGGTTTCCAAACAAGCTAACTTCATAGAGATGGGGGGGGGAGGGAGGGAAAGCACCCTTCTATTATTTCATGGCAAGTGTTAGCTTAGCTTGTCTATTGACTATGACTAAGAATATTTCATACTCAAGTAATCCATCATACTTATTGCTGTTAGCTTTTCAATACCAACTGTACATCCCACAGAATATACAAAAAACCCTTCTGGGGTTCTTTATCATCATAGCAACAACTACAGAAACTACTTGTCCTCCATGTGAAAGACATTTAAACAATGTGATCACCCAAAGTCCTTCCAGCCCTTTTCAGGCTAGAAAAGAGAAATGATTCACAAGTGAGGCAAATCCTTACTGTTTTTCACTTTATAAGGTGCATCTTTGAAATAAGGTGTTCAGGGAGGCTTAAGTACTAAACCTGAGGCTAACTGCTCCTCTTCCCACACCCCAATCCACTGCCATATAACTGTGAAGGTTCATTTCTTCTCCCACTTAACGTGATAGGATGAGAGGGAATGGCCTGAAGTTGTATCAGGGGAAGTTCAGATTGGATATAAAGGAAAAATTAACTGAAAGAGTGGAGAGTCACTGAACAGGCTGCTCCTTGCCATCTCTGGAGGTGTTCAAGAAACATAGAGACGTGGCACTGAGGGCATTATTGGTGGGTGGGCAGTTGGACTAGTTGATCTTGGAGGTCTTTTCCAGCCTTAATGATTCTAGTGAAGAACATGCTATATTCCTGTATATGGCTGTTCTGGAAACAGAAGCCATTTTTACATAGTTACAGACCTTAAAAAGGGAGAATGTTAAACTGAATGGAGTTTCAGGATTTTTCTGAAGTGCAAATTGTCCTGGATTCTGTTGCTGATGTGTGGCTCATCTCTGCCAACTACAGTGATTCATCCAGCAGATCCTACGTGCAGGAAACCCAGACATTTCTTGAGAATGCCAAAAACCTGCTGTGCGCTTACTACAGATCTGAGTGCAAATCCTGAATCTACAGTCTTACCTCAAAACAGTGCATTTCACAAGTACAACCTCTCCCAAGGGCTGATATCCCAGATTGATCATTTCCCTCCTGAAAGGGAGCGCTGTTTCCCTTGGAGCTGAGACAGGGCAAGCAGATAAGTATGAGCTCTAACTGCACAGGGAACAGGTTCCTCATCCAAGCCCGATCTTGCTGCCATAAGGTCACTCTGACATCTACAGAAAGCTCTCAGCTGCTTGAAATGCTGCTCTCCTCAGCAGAGAGGATCTTGATGAGACCTGCAAGCTTTGCTTAGGAAGAAGTTGCACCAAGCTGACTCTCAGTGTCCTTGGAGAACATTATGCTCCCTGACTCATCTCAAGTGTCCTGGAACTCTTCTATAAAAATCTAGTTGTTATGTCCGTGGATACAGTTTATCCCCAGGCCACTTTCTGTTTTTTGCAAGGTGGGTCACTGGCCCTGAAGGCTGTGTGGGCTTCAGCTGGATCTCAGGGAAGAGAGTTCTGATTGGGTCAGTCATGAGGGAGTCGTGTCACCCAGGAATGCATGGAGCAACTCCTTTAATAATATCCTGAACCTACACAGAATCCTGGAAATCACATTTGGTAGAACAAAACCTGCTAGATCTACTTGAGATACTGGAGTTAATCTGGATGTTCAGATTGCAGACTGTGTTTATTACAAGCATTGGGAGCAGCAACACTTAAGCTATCAAGATGGTTAAGCACAAACTGTTAGGTAAATAGAATGAGGAATAGTCTAGGTCATCTAAGCAAACATCGCTATAGGACACTGACAAACTGCCGCGAGCTTAAAATGTTATCATCAGTCTTAAAATAAAAAGGGAGATGTACTTTGGTAGCTCTTTCTGCCAAAGGTGCATTGAGGTCTGGCTTTTTACCTCAACAAGGGTAAAGGCCTAAGCAAAGACATTTTCAGGCTCCTGTTGTGTTAAACCTTCTTACCCTCTGTGAAAGATGACCCTTTTCTCTCTCCTGCCTCCTCAGAGCAATACAAAAGCTGCCAGCTCAGGTGCCTGCAGCAGGGGAGGGGGTAAGAGTCGCAAACAGGAACCAGAACAGCTGATACAAATTACCTTTCAAATTGGAGCAAATGCTCCTAGAAATGTCACCTATTAAAAGATCAACTAATAACTTCCTGCTGCAGCCTGAATAACTTGACTTTAAAAAATATATATATGCTGGTAGTCTTCAGGACCAGTTTTTTTTGCGAGCTTTACAGTTTGAGGTTTGTCAGTTTTGTACTTAGCACAATTGATGAGGCTCTGAGCAGTATTTATTACAAAAACCTGCTGGATCCCTTTGAAAATCTGGACCTTTAAGGACTGGGAACAGACATGTGACTTCTTTTTGCTAAGCCATAGCAGATAGCCAGAGCCTGCTGGATGCCGGGGAGGGGGTGCTTTGCTGATTCTTCACCTGCTGTTTCAGTATGTGTTTAATTTGAAAAATGCAGTAAGCCTCCCAGAGCTCCAGAGGCTGAAAGAGCAGAATGGTTTTGATGAGGTCATGCTTAACATAGTGTATGTTATTTCTACAGCTTCCAAGATGAATGTCTCTTGGATGCAAAAGCTCTAAAATAAGTGTGGTTTGACTGCATTCTAATGGGTGGATTTCATTTTCTTTGAGTGACTCCTGATCACTTTTCAAAGTCATGTTTGTAATCACTGTGAAACCTACAATTTTCATAATGATAAATATTGGCTATTTTAAGGTTTATGGAATCTTCCTACCATACATTCTTGTTTTTCCAGTTAACTTCTGATGCTACCAGCTGTAATGTTGGAAGGTCTGCACCTTGCTGGCATGAATAAGGATCTTATTGGTAAAAAGTTATTTCAGCTATAGAAGAAGCCTGTCAAAGATGGACTGACTACAAACCTGTGTAATTAGTAGGTTCTCAGAGCTAATGACAGTGAGAACAAGCCTGAAATTGAAGGCTGTATAATCCAAAGGTCACTTGACCAGCTGTTTGACAGGATTTTGTCTCTATGCACCTCCTGATTGTGGCTATAGTGAAGCCTCTTAAACTTCTAGTCATCTGCTTCCTGACTCATCTCCTGTGGCTAATGCTGAAGCAGATATGGCTGAATAAAACCTATCTGCAATTGATTGACACTAGCAAGTCAGCTTTTGCTTGTTAAACCCTTACAGAGTCATTGTAAATCAGCAGAGTGAGCTGTAGGGCCAACCAGGAAGATGCCAAACAAGAGCAATGTGTTCATGCCAATTATGTCATAACAGAAAGTAGCAAGGCCAGGTAGGTGTACAATGGCAGTCTGCTCCTATCCCCAAAATGTGTATGGTTTGGTTGAGGAGAGCACCCTGCTGCAATGTGATAGCACTCTGTTTCATTTATCTACCAAGTAAGCTCATTTTATGTCTGCCCTTATTGTGCTTGGCATAAATCCTAGTTGTGGTGGGCTGGTGGCTATCAGCTGCTGGTAGAGGAGGACTTGCTGTTGGGGTTAGACCATCATCCATGTAACCCAGCTTAGAATTAGTAAGGATGCTTCTGCATGGGTGGCAGTTGCACTTGCATGTTGCAGTGCAGATATGTCTGAAGTCAGGAGAGGGCTGGAGAGAGATGTGTTTTTTCTCCTGTTGAACAGGAGAATAAGATGAGTGGTTGTCTGAATGCAGCTCCAGTTTTCTGTGTTGATGAGTAGCTGAGGGTGTTTATTTTGAGGTGCTCCATCTGAGGGAGGAGCAGGACAGCAGAGAATCTTCTGTCTCCTTCCAAGTAGTGTGCAAGGTGTTTCTGTGCCTTTGGCTTGTTCCTGTCTCTGACACACACTCTGTATATGAGCAGCATTGGTGCAGACTCTTGCAGAAGACTTCGTGTCACTGCGCCCCATATACCATTTAAACTCACAGCCATATTCCAGGTGAATTACAGAGTTAAATGCAAGTGGCTCTAACCAAGAGGTAATGATCTGAGTTCAGACTTAAACCTACCTATGCCATGAAAAAACTGCTGTCTATTCAGCAATGTGTGCAGAATGCACACCTTGCTGCTCTGCTGTATGTACCATAATAGCTGGATGAGCTGGGTTTTCCCTGAAGGACAAAGACCACTTACCTTGGTCTTACTGATGTGGTATGGACAAGTGACCACTGACACTTCACTGCTCTCCCCAGAGCTTTTGTTCTGACTTTCTGACAATCTGTTGCACCATTTAATGGGACGCTTCCTTGCTTCCTGAGACCTTCACTGAGCTAGCTCATCTATGATCCCTGAGCTGGGATACTCTCAAGTTGCCACTTTTGCTGGATTTGTGGGCAATCCCTTGGTCCTGTAAGGGGAATGGCACATCCTGACAGGCAGTTTGAGGTGGCAGGA
The DNA here is from genome assembly GCA_037305975.1 of Chrysolophus pictus. Classification (NCBI taxonomy): domain Eukaryota; kingdom Metazoa; phylum Chordata; class Aves; order Galliformes; family Phasianidae; genus Chrysolophus; species Chrysolophus pictus. The sequence continues at coordinate 148,124,477 of CM074576.1, forward strand.
CTTGTCACTTCTCATAGTGGAGATGACAACAGAGCTCTACTCCTGGCTGGGAAAGAAAATTTTGGTTTGTCATCTGGGGAAAAGTAGTTGCTTGCTACCACTTTCCCCTCCAGATCCTTTCTAACACAGGAATAAATAATTTGTTCTCCCTCTCTGTAATGCTGTTTCTGCCGGGGATAGCATAAAAAGAGAAATAACAGAGTATATGGAGTCAAGAGGCAACAGAGTGTCTGTGCTGTGCCAGACAAATCAACTCAGTGCAATATATTAGGGAAGAGCTAGAGCTCTAATTTGCAGTGGCTGTAGTGCACCATGTTTCCAAAAGCTGGTACGAAGTCTCCCCTTCCTCAGATCAGCCAGCCCCCTTCTATGAACAAAGCAAAACTCATAAGGCTCTCAGTATTCCCCACACACGTTTGTTGGGGAGGATAGTTCTTGCTACGAGCATTAAGCTTCTGAGTTGGCTGAACATAGGGGGTAAGAGCAAGGTCATGGCCCTTCTGCTCCCCCTCACTGCTCCCCTGATATTCCTGGTTGGTTGAAACTGTGGAGCTGGATGTTAATAAACTAACATTCAGCCATAGCCTTCTGAATAATCTTCTGTTCCTATAAATTATCTCTTCCATCTAATATTGGTGATTTTTGTATAATTAATACTAGAGATGGAAGGACTTTGGATTCATGGCCTATAGGAATGAAGGCTCTTGCTATTCAAGTTTCCCCTGCATCTGAAATAACTCTGCCTTAAGTAACTGTTGCCCTGATTATAGGATTACTGTTGGAATAAGCAGACAAACTGAGTTGCTTGATGCATGACAGAGGGGGCTGGAACCATAAGATCCCTGTTTTCTCTTCTCTGTGCTGATAACACCTTACACAGGCAAACTGTGCACTAATTCCAGAGCGGTGAGAAATCTCACTGGGAAGGATGCTGCCTGCCACTCCTGTGTAACGGAGATGGAGTGCTTAGACATGCACAGGCTTACATAATTTTCCTGACTAAGTGACTTCCTCTTGGATAATGTATAAATCAGATGTACCCTAAACGTCCGCTCTGTTTTCCTGAAAGCTTGGGCAAAGCTGTGCAAGCTGGAGATAATGATCCCTTGATAAATGAGCGATAAATACTCATGGAAGGTTCAGAGGAAGCCTGTGCAGAGGCTTAGCCAGTATCCCTGAAATTGGTTTTGGTTACTGTAGGGGTCTTCAGGTGGAGAGAGAGGACTGCTGCCCACCTGGCTTGGAGTGGAAGAGAATATGTGAATCTAGGGACATAGAAAAAAATCATTCTGGCCCAGCCACATTGTGGTGATGATCTCCAGTCTCTCTGACCTCTTCAGTGAATTTCTGCTCATTTTCATGAGAAAGTGATTGAAGTCTACTGGTGTATGGGTGTAGGGAAACATTAACTGGTGTGATGATCATCTGGCAAAAAGACACATGGGCAGAGATGCTACAGCTTCCTATGCAATTTCTGCGCAAAAATGGTCGTACTTTATATATAGGGAATTGTGTTCAAAAGACAGTAACAAGTCCACAGGTCTCATGAGTTCTATTTGTACAGCTTGTTACTAGAGGTTATAAAAAGGTTACAAACTGAAGCCACATTGCTGATGTTGAGCTTCTTTGGGAAAAGGGCAGCACTCACAGCTTCAACATGTGCAAGAAGCAATTTTTGGCAAAGGTAATGGTGTGTCTCTCTCGTCTCCACTGTTTTACATTGATTCTGAGTGAGACAGGTACAGAGACTTTTCAACATGGCTTTTCTCTGTTTTCCTTTGGAAGGCTCACTGTGTCTGTTTCAAATCTTGCTCAAATGCAAACTGTTTGTCTATGTCTACACAAATGTAAAAAGCGAGGCTTTATAGATGTAGAATCAGTTCTTTACAACTCCTTGGGTAGAAGGTATAATCCTCTCTTAAGGATGAGGAAAGACACACAGATAAAGCTTCAATGACTGACTAGAGGCCTAATTATGGGTAGAGAGTAAGCCTGAGATTAAAAATAAGGCTTGAATTCAGCCCCTTAATGAACGCTCCTAGATCTTGCTGCCTCATTTTATGCAGATGTACAAGCAGCATATGTTTTACACAACGGGCTCATCATGTTGACTCATCGGAAGGAACAGAAAAGGGAGTGTTTCTGTTTTACCCACTATCTGCTTTTTGCGATGCACTTTCCCTGTCTCTGTACCTTAAATGCCCTCCTTGATGTGGTCTTTAAGTGTGCTCGTCTTTAGGAAGAGCAGGTTTCCTCACCAGATGGGAGTCTGTGCAATTGTATTTCAAAGGAAAGATAGGTGGAGGTGAAAGGGAGGGGATTTTGGCAGAATGGAGCCAGTCATGGAATCTGTCCCTTTGTCTGAGGAATGGTGCAGATGAGGAGCGCTGTCTGCCAGTGCTTGGACTGCCTGGTCTGGGGTGAGAAGGAAGCCTACAGATTTGTCTTTTTCTTTCTGTTTTAACATTTATTTATTTTTCGCTTTCTTCTCCCTCATCCCTACCTACCATAAGTTGCAAATTAATGGCATTGTGTCAAAACCTGTTGATGCATCTACTACGCAGATTCAGGTTATCGGATGTTTGCACAGTGGCTTGGCTAATACTCCTGAGGAACATCTGTGTACCATCACACAAAGACTCAGAAAGGAAAGTTAACAAATATAGTTGGTTATGAGGCAGTATTAGGCATTGAATAACACTACCTTGAAATTCTTCTAGTGTCCTAAAAGCTGTTGGATGGACTGTGGCCACTGAGGGAGCCTGGGGCTGGCTTGCTTTGTATTTGCCAAGTCTCATATGCTGGTGGTTGATAGCATTGGTATGAAGTTCTTGTTTCATTATTGCATCATATTCTCTATAATGACCCCACTGATGGTGATAATGAGTGGCTTTCCCCCAACCATGGATGTACTGAAATTGGTAGTGGGTGTGCTTTTTTTCCCCTCTCAGTAAGAGTATATTCTGCCTTTTGAGATTTCTGCTATGAGTGACAACTCTTTCTGTTTCTCTGCGTAGCAGATGCTAATTGTGTCTCTTGTAGAAACTGTTCCTCCTTTCTCCCTTAAGATATAAACTATAATTATCCAATCTAAAGGCAAGAGAAGGATTCATAAGGTGGAAACCAAAGATGGATGTCGTTTTAGCAAATCAATAGATTTCTGAATAGTAGTGCAGGGAGAGTTGTTGAAGGACTGGCAGAGAGGATCAACAGCGTGAATCCATCCAGTGTGAGGCACAGTCACTCGCATTGACTCAACCTCCTGACTTGCTAGAAAATCAGAACAGGAGGATATAAAATGCTTTCTCAGAGCAGTCTTCTCTATGCAGAGCCAGATAGGGTGGCTAAAAATCTGTTCTGCTATAGACTGCACTGCAGACTAGGTTTTTGTTTTCCGACCTCAGCAAACCATGGCTGCCCTAGGGAAAAGAGGAATGCAAGTGGCATGAGGAGCAAGCAGTCCCAGAGCAGTGGTGAAATACTAGTTGGGAAGAAGCTGTCCTTTGATGCTATGAGAATTCTACTGCCTTAGCCCATTTGCTGCTTCTGGATCACCTGTCTGAGCTGTGATCAGCTGTGGAAAAAAGACTGCTTCCTGGAGTATGGATTCCCATTGTGGAGTATGGCTGATTGCCTGGGTAGGGGACAGGTGAAAGAAAAAGTCTCAGGGTTTGATATTCTGGGTCATTCATTTATACTGATGAATACCATCAGAGTTATATGTTTAAAATACGTGGTTCTGTTTCCTTTGGCTGCTCTTCAAAACCTCTACCTCTCCTGAGGTCCACAAAATGTGGTTAGTACCCTGTGAGACCCTCACAGTTGGTATTTAGGCACCTCCCTGACTGTAAACTGACACTGAACTTGGCAGTTCAGGATCTACTAGCTCTTGTGGAGATTAGGGTGAAACTCATTCTCTCAATCTGCAGCAAGTTGGAATTTCTTTGCTAGGTTCTCCTACCTGTTCTAGGTAGTTATGTCCTAGAATTAGTGGCTGGTTCCTTTTAGTGGTCTCAAGTATCTTGCCTCAGTATAATGACCCAGAGAGAGATGATGAGGAATATATATATATATTTTTTTCCGCTCCCTCTTTTTCGTAGAATGGGGAGAGATGCCAGCTGCCGTAGCAATGCCATGCAAGGAGATAGTGTTAGCTGATGCCTAGCATGCTGTTGATAGGGACCTCTGGAGATTGTCTGGGTTACTGTGATGAGGTGTCTGATAATGCAGTTGATACCTTTGGACATCCAATTCCAAGAAAGATGAGCTTTTCTCTTAAGATATGGGTGCTACAGTCTGACAAGGTTCCACACTCCTATGCCTGACAGTGTCTCACGAGACAGAATTGGGGTGAGTGGAAAGGTCAAAGGCCAAGCATTGGGTACGAGTGGGAAGAGGTGGAAGATCTTTAAGGCACCTGTCAAGACAACTCCATTGAGTTAGAAGCTGATTCTACTGAGAAGACTCTACTAATGAGACTGAGAAGAGGAGGCTCAAGGGAAACATTATTGCTCTTTACAAAGACCAGAAAGGAGGTTGTGTGAGGTGGGGTTTCTCCCAGGTAACAGAGTTAGGGATGAGAGGGAATGGTTTCAAGTTGTGCCAAGGGGCATTCAGATTGGATGTTAGGATACATTTCTTCTCTGAAAGGGTGGTGCTGCAGTGGCACAGGCTGCCCAGGGAGGTGTAGAGTCACCGTCCCTGAAAGTGTTCCGGAACTGCATGGATGTGGCACTGAGGAACATGATCAGTGGGCATGGTGGGGACAGGCTGATGGTTGGACTAGATGATCTTAGAAGTCTTTTCCAAACTTAATGATTCTGTGAGGAAAGTTCCTGCTCTGACAGTCCCTGCTTTTGTGCATGGGCTAAGTGAAATCACTGCCCCTGGATACAGACTGGTTTCAAGGATTGCTGTGAAGCATCCCTTTGGTAGCTGTGGCACCAACATCTCTATGTGTGAGGCTGTTCCCTACTGGAGGAGTGCTCAGTCCCAACAAGACAATACCTTATGATCTGCTCCATGGTCAAGAATTGCTTGCTTCTATTCTTTGCAGAGCTGTATCTGTGCCCTACAGCCACGGCTGCTCTCACCTCTTTCCCCTCGATGCTGGCTGCAGGCTGAGGATGTCTTTGTGCCATCTGGCAGCCCCTCCTGCAGTGCCAGTGCTCCCAGTCTCCTTGGTAGGCTGGGCACGTCGGGCTCTGCTCCCCTGGGTAGTTTTGTTCCTTGCCCACCTGAGTGCTGATGCTATGGTAAAAATAACTCTGCACGGAAATGAGAGCACTGATTGGGATTTAAATAAAATTTACATAAAACTCTGCTTTGAGTACTAATTAATTAGGTGTTAAAAGCCCCTGAAAAAGGAGAGGGGGGCTTGTTTGCCTTCTCAAATGGGGGAAGCTATTAGGAAAGAGAGGCAAAGACTTTCTGCGGCTTTAGTGTAGCACCATGCTCCAGCTGACAGGCGTGGTGGGAGATCTGCTGTTGGAATGAAAGAGAGGAGACTCCCTTCTGCTTTACCCAGTGCAAGACAGCCAGCCTCCTAGCACAGCTGCAGGATGCCTCTATCAGGTACCAGGGAGGGTACACCCTAGCTCTAATCCAGCCCTCCTTCTTGACCAGGTAGTGCTCATCCCTTCTGCTGGGCAGAAGAGGAATTTGACTCTTGATCTTGTCCTCTAAGGGGGGCTGCAGGAGGTAAATGCGATGTGGAGAGGGGTTATTCTAGTACTTGCATGCATTTACTCCTTCATAGCCCCTCAAGGCAATTTTTTCCTCATGTATTACAATTATTACAAGGGACAGCTCTATGACTTGTGGTGACTTAATAGTTAATTAAGCAATGAGATGTACACATTGGGGTAACACCACCGATTTCCGTGTTCCTTGTACTCTCTACCTAATTTAATATATCTAGGTTTTTATAGAGTGCTCATAGCCATGGAGAAGCTGAGAGTAGGGAGGCCCTTAAATTTTACTGCGGTTTGTAGCGCTGTCTGAATCCCTTGGCCACCGTTAGAAAATGGGTCATATGAATGGACAAGCAGGGATGTTCTGTTGCGCGAGCCTTTTAGACTGAATTGAACCAACTTTCAGAGAGGACATTTAGCTCTCCCTTGAAGTGGACTGGGCTCTTCACACCCCAGTAGGTCTTCAATGAATTTCAGTGAACTGGGTTGTGACATTTCTCCACTTGGTAGCCACTTGCTGCGTGCTGCAGAAAGTCTTGCTGCAGCCAGTGGGTGTGCTTAGAGATAGAGCCGGCAGGATATTTATAACAGTTGGTGAAAGCTGAATGTTTGTTCCAAACTAGGGGGATGGGCCAACTACAGCTACAGATATTAAAATCCGCTCCAGCATGGAGTGTCCCCTCCTTGTCCAGCCGTGCTCCTGAAGAGTGCCACAGGCCACTATGCAAATCTGAAGGTGATATACTTCATGTAAATCAAAATCTGTCCTGTACATCTTTGATTTACAATCGATTTGGGCTTTGTTGTTGTTGTTTTTTAATGTTCAGAGATGTCCAGATCTCACAGAATCCATAGGCAATGAAGAATCCCCTTATGCCATATTAACCTTTCTCTGCAGCTGACTGTTTCTGTGGGGGATACAATAAGCCACAGTCTATTCCAACCCTGATATATACTATGCTTTTACCTTGAGATAACAACAAATCCCAACATGTGTGTGCTTTCTCACTCTTCTCTCCCCAACCCCCAAAACAAGCTTTAGACTGCGAATATTTTGTTCCCATTTTCCTTTTCAGCATTTCCACCTAGATACATCTGTGTCCCCAAATGTTTTGAAACTTCCACCACGACTGGTTATTGTGAATATAACCAAGGCAGACATGCCCTCACAAATGCAAAGACATGGAGCTTTCAAGGAAAATAAAGTGGGCAGCAACTTTATTGCAGCTAGCTGGTGGATCCACATGTTTTGTTTTTGTTTTGTTTTTTTTTTTTTGCCACTACTGTGCCAGAAAAGATGAGACCAGAGACCCCAGTTTACTGAGGTCAGAAAACAAAATGCCAGCGCTTTTTCCAGTGCCTAACAGGTTAATGCTCATTCCTATGCCAAATTCCAGATGAGGTTGTTACATGTTGCTTATCTTTTCTTTGCAACAGCAGTTGGCTATCAGTGTATTCAGGATATTTTACCAGAATGGTAATGGTCAAAGGCCAGGAGAACAAAACCTGATAATGCAAACTGGAGTCTGGCATTGCTGAGTGTTGCCCAAAGATGGGAGCAACCAGCTTGGAGGCAGATGGACCTCTTTTCTCCCAGTCTCTACTCACTTTAGATGCCCATAAGCATGTTTAATTTTCAGCTTCAGGCTGAGTGAGAATGCAGTTAGCATAGCAGTCTACATGTACATTTGATAAATACAATTATTCCTGGAATCGCTGGTGCGCTCAGTTTTCATTTTCAGGTTACATCTGGCACCCTCCAAGTGTAAAAGCAGAGTTTCTCTGTTTGGTGTGAATATTGAGGAACTGAAGTAGCTGCACTTCTCCAGAATGAACATGCCTCCTTTCTAGTGTCTCCTTGTCCCACCCTGCACAACCCCTTACCAGCCTCTAGCGTTGTTGCTGCCATCCTACAGGTTGTTGCTGCAGGTCTGGGACACCATTTGCAATGTGATTTTTTGGGATGGGTTTCTGTGGACTCCATTTGGGTAGATGTCAAAGTAACAGCTCCCTCTAACTGTATGACATGTTATGTAACCAGTGGGGTAGGGATGACTGAAAGCAGCCGCATCTGCATGCACTATGCTGAATTTAAGGTGTTTAAAACTGATCTAGCTGTCTGGATCTCTAGGAAAGTATCTAGATCACTTTGAGTGTCCAGTGTAACTCTGATTTCTAACACTACTTTCACCACAGAAGTGTTTGAGCCACACCTAGCAGTAAATTGTGTTAAGAACTTGATAAGCATGTGTGTAACTAAACAGAAAGATTTCTGAAGAGAGGAAATGACTTTGAAATATGAGTACCTAAGTATCCCTTGCATGGGCTTATCAAATGAGTTTGGAAGGAAATTCAATCTCTGTTTGTTTCCATTATATTTATCTTATGTCAGGCTTCTAGTTTAATGTTTCCACGATTACCAGGGCTTATAAAAGCTTCACTCCCTCCTGTCGTGTGGATTTTGTTTCTTTTTCACCTCTCTCTACAGCATTGGAGACAGTTGTGGTTCAGGACAGGGCACGGATCAGGATGGTGGCAGTCTCAGATGCCTTTGGGGCATTCTGTTTGCATGCTCAGGATGTTTGCTGAGCTTATGAATTTTCCTAGATGTTGGGCTCTGGGCCCTTTGTAGCTCTTTTCTGGGGAAGCATGAATGGAAAGAAAGGTATGATGGGCTGGTGGAGCTGTGCAGGCTCAGTGCCTCTGAAATGGAGGCTTCATTTTATGTGAGCCATTTCAGCCACCTCCTGTTATTCTTGGAATGACAGGAGAGTTCATTCATTCTTAACTCTCTTAAAATCTTCAAGACCAGTTTATGTTCCTGGGTGGCACTGTTTTCTATATATTTTTCCTTGTAAATCCAAGCTCCTTTGTCCAACTGTGTTCCACTATGCATCTTTCTAGTAAAAAGGTATTTTAAATAACACCTTTTAAAGGTTTTCAAGAGAATTCCATTGCGATTAAAGTTACAGCCCAGTATTACAAGATTCTTCCAGAACTGAAAAGAATTTCTGTGTTTTGAGGACAAAATTGTAGATTCCAGTTGAAAGAGACACAGGAGGTCACTCAGGCCTTGCTCAAATAGGGTCAGTGTTCTGCCCTACCCCTCTTTGCTGTCTCACAGACCCTGTACCCTTAACTCTGACCATGGCTATCAATCACCGAAGGAAAAATGTCCACCTAATATTCCATCAGGAAACATAACCACAAACACTGACTTTTTTTTTCCTCCCACAATATAAGCGAATCTCCTCTGCTAACTGCAAACTGCCGCTTTCCCACCTGACAGCACAGTTCCTCAGAAATGTGTTACATGCAACTGCTGCTGGTTCCAGTCCAGACCTGCTGCTGTATTTGGAGCTGTTAGGAAATGCTGGAGGCCGTACGCCGTGAGCTCAGTGCTCTGGGAGAGGCTGTGTGCACTCTGAGGCAGCTCTGGTGCAGACGCAGTGTGAGACTCTGCTTAAAGGCTTCAGACTTTCAGTTCCACATGCAGTGTGGGGAAATTTGGCCCTGGCATCCTGACATTTTAGGCACCAACTCTAAGCAGTGGAGAAATGGAATCAGCTTTTCTGAAGTGGGTGGTCTCATCTCTGCTTTGTTACGGCTGTACCAGGGGAGATCCTGGAGTACGGCTTTATTTGTTGGAAGGGGTCTAGAGCAGGGAAGAGCCTCTGGTGATTTCAGTCCTGTTCTCAGCTTCCCCATAAGTCCCGCAACAACCACTAGCAGAATGTTTCCAATAGGATATAGGTGCCTGACAGGTGTCCTAGTGGAATCTTTGAAACTCAAGTACATCAGTAAATATGCAACACATTCACTGCCTCTTGGCAGGATCCTGGATTTATCCATAAGGAGATAATCCATTATAGAGGAGATTAGATCAACTGCTGAAAATGATCCTGTAAATTCCAAGAAGTTCACACTGCAGCTGCATGATGTGAGGCTGTACCCAGTGCCTGCTTGGCTTTTTTGATGTTGTTTAATCACAGAGGTGGCTGCACAGCAGTTGGTGCTTTTTAATGAGGCAGCAGGTTTCAAGCCACACGTCTGCACTGAGAGGTGCAGGCAGCCTGGTGCTGGGACTGTGATCTTGCAATGTGTGAGCACGCTTCAATTTCATTGAAGCTGCTGGGCGCATGGTGGGATGGTGCTCTGGGGATCCAGGCTCTCCTTGAGCTCAGGAGTGATGAGTGACAAAAGGCAGAAATGATGCAGAACTGGGAAACTGAACTGACTAGAATCCTTACCGAGCCTCACTAGCTGGCTGTCTCCTTCTTCCAGGGCTCAGCTCACCTTTCCAACCAGACCACAATCTTCAGGTAAAAAATAAGAAATATATCAACTTATCCAGTATTATTTTACTCGCCCGAATGTGGACTTTTTCCCTCCTAATCACTGTGGCTTATAGTCCAGATTTGACAGCAATCAGCTGAGGGAGAAGTTTTATACACATCTGCTTGTCCCTTGGAGACCAAAATCCTCTTGTCATATTCTCTGTATCAGGTTGCTGTGCAGCCAGAACGTGCTTTTTACAGACATGAGAATCACCAAGGAGTGAAACGGCTTTTCTTTAGCTAAATATGCGTTGCATTTTGAATGTCTGTCTTCTGTGATAGGATCTTCCAAGGATAGTGATGGAGAGTGTGTGGGCTGGGACTGTGCCTTAGCCAGAGATACAGCAGACATCTGAAACACTGAGAGTGGTATGAATGGGCATGAAAGGTACCAGAGGATGTGGCAGCAGGCTGGAGTGGCAGGTGTTGGTGACAGCTAGGCTAGAAAGTTATCTAGATCACAGCACACCTTACAGCTTCCCAAAACACCCAGACTGGGAAACCAAAGGTCACCTTCAAGCAAACGACAGACTGAAGCCATTGAGAGATGGAAAGATAAAGGACAAGCCTGAAGTCATTGAAGAAATCCAGGTAAGGAGACTAAAAATAATGAGTAAATCAGTAATGTTTCCTAATAGTTCTGACAGGTAGAACAGGGTGGGGAGACAAAATGCCACATCCACTGTGAACCCTTAAAGTGATCAAAAGGCAAATCCAAAAACAATTGGCCGTGGCCTAAGAGGAACGCAAGAGATGTGATGATGACCTTGTGTCCCTTGTCCTCCTGTCTTTGCAAGCAGTCCTGGCTTGCATGGGGGCATGAATGTCTAGGTGCCTGAAAACTTGTGGGCATGAAAGAATGAGTATGAATGAAATCAGTGATTTAGAATAAAATAATCTCTTCTGATAAGGATTCTCATTGAACTTTGCTACATAAGCTATGCGCAGCAGAGCACTCCTGTTCCTAGCCAAAGACTCACAGTGTAATAAACCTTAAAAGAGGATGTTCTGCATGAGGAATGTGGTATATTCACACACATCCCTGTGAAAGTGGGTGTGTGCTCCAAAGCCTGTGGTTAAATTAATTCTTAAAGCTCCTCAGTTTGACATGGCTTTCCTTTCCATATAGAATGTAACTGGAGGAGGGATAATTTTCTCTCCTCCTCTGCTTCTTTCTTTCTCTACCACCTGCTCGCACATACGAGGTCTTCTGTTACCAGAGACTATCCTGAATGAGCCAGCTCTGCTGCATGGCTGTGGTCTTCAGGCAAAGGTGTGTGAGGAATATTAAAAAGTCAGGCTGTGAATGAGGGGAGAGACACTCTGCAGTCTCTCTATATATATTCCTCCTTGTCTTCTTTCTCTATAAACTCTGGCTCGAGCTCATGTGTGAGCTGCAAGACAGCTGTCAGACTGAGCCCTGCTTACTAAATACATATAGCAAGGCACTGAGGGTTGGGTTAGTGCAATGAGGAGAAGCAAAGCCTTCCCCCCAGCTGGCAGATGGGAAAAAGCCTGGACCTGATGCTTATCTCCCCATGGAGACTGGAAGTGACTGCAACTTCATCCTCCTCTCTAAGTGCTTGGCTGGACCTGAGGGTGCTTAGATAACTTCTGTAGTTCCTATACAGATTTTCCCCCATGCCATTTTCTCTCAAAGGCTGTGGAGATGCATGCTTGCTGCCTGAAGGCAAAATGGCTTATTTACTACTTCTGCTCAGCTGCAGCCCTGTTGACTTCAAGCACAAGGTTACAGCAGTGGGTAAGGCAGGATGAGTTTTGTGTCAGTACAAGGGAGTCAGTGCTCAGACAGGTGCCTGACCCTGCCCATAGGCTGTGTGCCCCTGATGTGCACGGGGCTGTGACCAGGTCAGGACTAATGCTTGCTGGGGTGGAATGGCTGCAGATCTGAGCGTAGTATACCTCCATATAGGCTCCATACAAGCTGGGCTTGTGTGAAATCACACTAGTGTTAACATAAAATGCCCACTGGGACAGAGCAATGGTTCCCATAGCTCAGTGTCTGTCCTACCATGTCAGTACAAGATGTTTCAGGAGAGTGAGGGCAACAGGCCCCAGTCTGCAGTGTCTTCCCTGTGTACCCAACAGCACCCACAAGCTTGGGCTAAGGGTGGTGGTTGTCTACCCCTGTCACCACTTGAACCCTCTTATTCATGAATGTATCTAGCTCCATATCAAGGCAGCAGTTCAAGGGTGCAGCAATGAACTGGCTACTTAGGGAAATGAAGCAACCTTGGGTAGGATGCCTACCTCAGCAACATGGGTAGAAGTGTGATGGCCCAGAGAGGATTGAAGACGGGATCTACAACTAATAGAAACAGCTTGAGAGGATTTTGAGACAGACTTCAACTATCTGAGATAGCAGTTATCTAGTGGAGAACTTCTCCTACAGCAGTCTTGTGTAGTGTCTGGCTTTCTGCTCAGAATATAGTTTCTGGTACAGTCAGTACAGACTTTTTGCCATTTCATTCAACATCTTTCACCAAGAAAAAGTAGGAAAATGTGAGAAAGGGGTTGACTGTGCACCACTATTACATGACTGTGGCTTCTGGAAGCCTTCTTGGGTCCTAGTGGCATTGCTTGTGCTGGCTGGATGCTCTGCACTCACTATAACAAGGGTTCTCAGCTGGTCAAGCACAGCACAGGCACACTTTGGACAGGGCTGTGGCATGGCAGGACCCAAGCCTTACTGTCCTCAGCTTCTGAGTATGTTGTATAAGAAGGCAGAATATCCCACAGGATGAGAAAATGTTTTGAAAAACACGTTTGCCCATTTGCATCCTGGTCCTTTTGCTTAACTCAGCTCAGTGGAGATAATATCTTGAGCCTTCTGAGTCTTAGTGTCATCAGCTAAAAAATGGGGCCAATATCAAGCCTACCTACCTTCCAGTGTGTTGCAGCTAATTAGAGTTAGCATTAGTTAATGTTCGCACAGCTCTGGGATGTGAAAATGGCAATATCATGCCAAGTATTACTCCTTGTTCCTAGACACCATGATTCTTCATAACCAGGGCAGTCAGTTATATTAGCTGACAGAGGAGAGATACCAAACATAATACTGTATGCATGATGTTCTACAGCTGCAGAGGCCGGGGAAAACTCTGCTCCTGCTACATAGGGAGCCAGTGAGAGCAGTCTGTTTGCACAGGAGAGCAGGTGTTCCCCAATGGCTTTGCTGCAGCAGTCCGCTGAGAGAGGAATGGAAGGACCAGTTCCTTGCAGATTCTTGGATTGAGGGCTCTGCTCAAATCTCACATGGGCCTTGCTCATGTATTTCCAAGGATGCCGTTTTGGTTAAAGCCCTTAGGAATGATACTGCCAAGCTGCTTGCTGGAGGTGCAGCAGTTTTTCTTCTAAGCTGAGCAGAAATTGTGGCAGGTTGGTTGAGCTACAGGAACAAGCTGAGCAGCACATCCAAGTGCTTGCTGCCTCACGTTTGTCTAATGGCACTATCCTCAGCTGGAAGCAAAGAAGACTCTTCACAGGGCTCCACACATGGCAGCATTTCACCAGCTGCTGTGCAGGAGAATTCTGGGCACAGTGCAGCCCACGGATGTACGCTGTCTCTACCAGGATACCTGTGTTACTCAGGGCCATCATACCAGCTGTGGCCAAGGAGCAGGCACTCTGGGAGAGCATAGGAGTAGCAGGCCTCTGTACCCAGCAAGGCACCATTCTGAATAGGAAACAAAGGTAGTGGGACTTGCTTGAAACCCAAAACTGGGAATTACAATTGTGTGATGCCATTTCCCAAAGCTGGACTTTGTCCAAGATCAATAGCCTGGGTTTTGGCCATTGATCCAAAATGATTGCCCATGTTGGAACCTTAGCTTGTGGCCTCTTTCAGGAGCCGTCCCCAGGCACTCAGAGGTCCTTCCCCTTGCAGAGCCATGATTCACTAGGGAGGCTGAGGGAACAGTGCCATGCACTGAATCACCAGGGCTGTTTCTTGCAGTTCCTCAGCACTAACCTACATATTAGCAAAAGAATTGGCCACCGTTCCTGGCCAGCTTCCATCCTTTGCAATTGCATTCTGTTGCCTTGAAACCCCCCTCTCACACACATGCACATGCTTTAGAGAGACACAGAAGCTGTCACTGTTTTCTGTCCAAAACTCCTGCACAGTGGTGGAGCTGGCTCATCCTTCACAGGAACAAACTCCATTTCAGTGCCACTGGACATGAATTATGTGCCTGGAAAAACGCCTTGGGACCCTTTGGAAGGCAGATGCAGTCTTGAGATGTAAAGTGGTATTAAAATGTCACCTGGTTTGACTACTGGCTGTTCAGGGCCTATGGCTTTGACAAAGGAGTTGGCCTTGTGGTGCCGAACGGCAGATTGCTGACAGTAAGCATATTCCATTTATGAAGTCATAAAAGTGTCCGTACTGGGTAAATGATTTAGGATTTTGTCCCTCCTTCCTCCTCCTCTCTTTGTCCTGTGGTTCTTCAGCCTTCTCCTCTCCACAGCAGCTCTTCTCCTCCCAGATAAGCCAAGTATCTCCTGCCTTCAGATGACTAATTTCCCCCCATATTTTAGTGAACGAATGATTAGTCCCTGTCTAATTGCCTCCATAACCAAGTGTTGCTTGAAAGAATATTGTAAGTAACGAAGGAGGTTGCTCCCTCTGCAGCTGTCAAAGCATGGCACAACTCTCCACTGGCTTATGCACCAGAAGGTTGGAGTCCTATGCAGATGCCCATTCATAGCCAGGACCTGATAGAGGCACCAAATGCCCAAGCTGCTCTGCCTGCAGATATCCCAGGAGGGATGTGTGCTCATAATGAGTCCCTTTGCATTCACCTATGGCCTGCTGTCCCAGTCAATGTATGTGTGTACAGGGGCACATGCTCAGGCCTCCTCTTAGGTTCCCCAGCTCTAAGCAAGCTTGTGCACGCCTGACCAAGAAATATGCTTTCAGCTCACCCTTTTTTCTGCTTCCGTTCTCATTTCCCTGACTCTTAAACAACAATTTAGTCCTGTCCTGTCTCATATTTGCCCCTTGATAACTCCTCACATTGAGAGGAGGCTCTCAGGGGAGGACTGAGATGAAGGGAGAGGTGGTAAGTGGGGAATGGATATTAGTCAGCAATAAAGTGTAAAGAACACCCCACCCTTCCTATAAATATCCTATCAGCTCCCCTGCTTCCTAGCAGCACTAATGAGGCTCAACAGGAGTGATGGAGGGCAACAAAGGAATCACTGATGAACAATCAGAGATGGTGCTCTGCTACAAATGGAACTAATTAGCTGTTTTGCATAAGCTGAAAGGGAGGGAGAAAGGAAGAGGAACAGAAAAGCTCCTAGAAGGAAGGCCAGTAGCACTGCAAGCAGCACTTGCTGCTGTCTTCCTGTCTCTTCCCTGTCAAGAGAAGAGATTGCAGGAGAACCAGCACTGGGCAGCTCTCCCTGAGTGGCACAGGCACAGACTGCTGTGAACCAAGACTTACTTCAACATTCCTCAGCCCATATGGCACATCTTATGTAATCGTTGTGGGCAGAAAGGTCAATCCAATCATTAACTGAGGAAGGTGGACACATCTTCCATAAATCCAGAGGCCATGCCATAGATATGTGGACCTCCAGAGAACAATTTACCCTACTTTTAAAGATATCTAAGTTAGATCAGACATGTCAGACTCAAGTGCATTCTCTATAGCAGGATGGGTTAATTCTCAACTTGTATATCTTCTGTGCTGGCACCAAGTGCGAGCAGGCAGATAGGAATTTCAAGGGGATTTAGCAACTTATTTCCAGCAGGAACGAGGGGCCTGCTGTAGATGAGAAAGTCAAGTTTCACTGAGGGTGGGCAGCTGTAATGCAGTTGAAGAAGGAGCGTGCAGAAGGAGCAAGAGGAAGAGGCGTGTCCTGCAAAGGAGAGTTGCTCATCTGTGCCTCAGTCAAGCAGGAATAGGCAAGGGGAGAGAGTTTAATCCCATCTCACACCACTGAGGTTTGATAATGACTTTGTGACCTAAAAATTAGAGTGGCCTGGTGTACTCTTGCAATGCCTGGCAAGTACACAAAGTGAATTCCCCAGCTTGAGAGTCTGACATAGACAAACCACTTTTGGGTCACTTTTTGTTGGCACTTTACTGCTATTTCTGTGCTTGCTAATGATGTGAAACCAGTGCCCTTTTCTGCCTTCTTGGCCTGGCTGCCTGGCTGAGGGCAGGAATACCACCAAGACACCTTGGCTGAGGCTGTGGGCAACCAAATGAGCTATGATCTCTATTATAATCTGGACAAGGGTCTGCTAATAGTTGGCCTGTGCCCCATTAGTGCATTTCCCTTTCACAGAGGCTCCCCAAAGAAACCAAAGATGGTGACAACTGCGTGGCAAAAGCAGCAGGTTAGAAAGGCTGCAGTGTTGCTCTCGTTTGAATTCAGAAGCAGATGCTATAAATTATCTTGCAAATGGAGCTGTAGGAATGATTTTCTGCCTCGCCTCCATAATTTGTTGGCACTTTATCTAGGTACACAGCTGCGGGTGGGGTGTCCTCGCAGGAGGGAAAAGGCACTGTGCTATCAGCCCACTTACTAACTTATGCTGGGAGAGATGATTATGGGCTGGGTGCAGCTCCACTAGCAGAGAAGAGCAGACAAAAAACATTTTTCCCCTAGGGCAGGGTGTGTGCAAGGCAGTACAGACTCCCACTCCTGATATAGTCCTCAGTTTAGGGAGCATTTCTAGGACGAGATGAACCAGTTCTGTATTCAGAGCAGCTTTTGGACTATGTAAAACCACACAAAATTCAGATGGATCCTGTGCTTCTTTAGCTTTTCAAGGGAAAGAGGAGAATGGAAGGGGATAACGTAGTACTAGGCAGATGAAAAATATAGTGCTAAGTTGACTTAAATCTATTTAATTGGGAGAGAGACTCCATGCCTTGGGGTGCTTGCAGGAAAATGGCAGCCTTATTCTTCACAGGTGTGTTGCAGATGCTACTTCTCCTTGCAGTGTCCTACATGTTGCACTCCAACATGTCAATTCCTTCAGTTGGGCCCAGGAGCATATGATATCTATACCAAAATGAGATCTAAAGTGAGCTGTGAGGCAGATCATTTACAAGATCCTCATGTTGCTTACAGGATATTCAATCCTGCCACATCTGCTAATTCTGTGTCTCTAAGTGCTACTGAAAGTGCCTCTGCAGGATTACCTTCTGGCAGCTTTGCTTAGTTGCAGTAGAGCGCTATAGAAAATCTTTGCAAGTTTTCTTTGACTCTGCATGGAGAATACTGCAAGAAAAAGAGATAAGAAAAAGTGCAGTTAGCTCAAAATCTACTTTCCATCTCTTCAAATAGCCACCATGCTGTTCTGATGCCTCATCAGAGAAAGAAATTGACTTTTTTGGTAATGTGATGTGTAGCCTTTATGATGACAAAGAGACAAAGCTCTATCAGGACAGTTTCCAAACATACAGGTGTAGATATGTAGATTTTCTGTGACTCAACAACTCACAAGAGAAACCTACAATGGGGGCAGGGGCAGAATGCAAACAGAAGGGACAAAATGCCTCATGAGTTTTGTTATTGCAGTGTGTCACCATCATTGTGGTGGTGGTGGTAGCGGTGAGATACTGGCACTCATCTAGGTGGGATGAAAGAGGGACTGGAGCTCCAGCCTGTAGCATTGAGAATGGAAAGCCTTGTGTCAGTAAACTGCAAAGAGCAATGGGAGAGTGTTATCTGTGGCCATCAGTCTCTTCCTAGTCTGCTTTCTGTAACTCCTTTGCCAGTTTCAGGCTTTGATTGGCACCACTGTCAGCTCCTTTGCCAGAGAAAAGAATGTATCCTGCTGTGTGCATCCTCACACTTCCATACATCTATCCCTTCAGGATCCAGAGGTGCTAAGACTGTTCTGTTGGAGCACAGTTTTGCAACCTGTTTATTTGCTGATAGTCCTGGCACCGGCACCTGAGTGCACATGTACTTGTTTTCTCTAGCTATTGGCACCCTTCAGTACCCACTTGCATTATCCCAATGGTTTCTTTCATAAAGGTTAGATATGCAGAGGCAAAAATAGGTATAAAGACAACAGACAGATACCCCCAACAGAAGCTTTTCCCAGCAAGTCCTTTCAGGGTTTGACCCTTAAAATATGAGAGAGAGAGGCTGCTGCTTTCTCCCTCCATAATTACACCGCAGCTGATCACTGCAGAGATATCTTCCTTCCAGCTGGTAAATGCTTTCCTGCTTCCTTTATGTAAAATATACTCTTATGGCTGAAAGATGATGGGTTTTTGTTGTTTTTGTGTATTTGTGTGTCTGTTTGGTTGTTTTTCTTTAATTAATTATTTTATAATACTTTTTTTTATTATTATTATTCTATTTTACTTTGGTACTGTTTCTAGTTTGGGAAGAAAAATCTTCACTGAAACCACAGTAGGCAGAGGAGTGTCAATCAGGTTCTTGTGGCCATAAAGTTGCTGCGCTGCCCATATTTACTGCATCTGCATGATTATGCTGGGTCTCAACAGCTGAGCTATATCTACTGAATTCTGCAACTGAACACCTAGAGATACTGTTCTAGAGATATTCATGTAGCTAAACATCTGGGTGGAGTTCGGGAGCAAAACATTCAAACACTTTTGTTACAAGAAGCAAGGTGTTTTAACCTCTTGTACCTTATCCCTTTCTATCAGCTGCAAAATACAGTTATCTAAGTCGTTGTTTCATAATTGGATTTGAAGTTCTTTGGAGCAAAAGTTTTCTTTTACTACACGCACAGCATTCTCTTTTTGGACTTCTGATTATCACAATGCTGTTGACAGATAGTTTCAGTTAGTATTAAATCTAATTACTTTCGGTAAGTAATGATCTTACGATGCTCTTTGTAAAAGGGTGAAAACTATGCTTGGAGTCCTGTTCTAGTTCTTCTTATATTGATATTCTGTGTCCTATTCGTGCTCTTTTTTCTCTTGATTTTTTTTTCATGCTGTGCTACTGGTGCATGAAAGCTGCCATAGACCACCATTTGACATACATATATGTGGGAAATCGGAGGTAATTGGAGATGGGAATAAAGTCCTCTTACCTTGGAAGATAATGGCAACTTTGCAAACCAAAATCTGCAGTCAAAAAGGATTTTAACTCTTAAGATTATCTTGAAACCTCAGGCTATTCAATCACAGAACAAGAAAAGTGAAAGGACAAAAACACCACCACGTGCCTGAAGCTACATAGAAATTTGACCTGTGGTACTCACCTACATTTGTCTAGGAGCTCATTCTCTTTTATCTGCAAGACATCAATTTCTGGGGACTATGTTAGATTTGAATGCTTAAATACATCAAATGAAATATTTACAAATGCACCTGGTTGAAGGAGAGGGTCTCTGTAATTATCTTTCATTTCAGTGGCATCTCTGATAGGAAAAGCCCTCTTTCTCTGGTAGATTGCTCAAGCAGAAGCACCATAGGCCCTGTTACTATGGAAACAAAACCTTTTCCTTCTCATGTTCCAATAATATACAGAAGGTTTTTAGGGCCTTTCCCCATTTTTACTTTGCTTGGCCTTTCAGCATTTACTGTGCATAATATGCTGGAAGTGCAATGCTCTTATTCTTCCAAACCAAAACAAAAGAAGCAACCCATAAAATTGTTCCTCCATCTCAAGTGACTCTCTCTGCCATCTTTCCATCTTATTCCTTGTCTGTCATTTGATGGCTTAGACTTTTCATGGCAATCTAACTCAGTAGCTGCAATTTGCTTTGTATGATACAAAGCTCCTCTGCCCCTGCCCAAAATCTCTCCCCAAGGGTGATGAAGAAACCCTGCTGCTGTGAAGCTGTCGTGTAGATTAAGTTTTTGCCTGTTATATAATGCAGTTGAATGTCTTAGGGGGTACTGGGGGTGAGGAGATAGGAGGTGTAAGGATTTCCACTCCTGGGAAGAAAGTGATGAAATGTGCTCTCACAGCAATGATTTCTATCTCTTCAGTTTCAATGCCTTACAGCTTCTGCTATGTTGCCTATAATCTGAGCCTGCTTGCTCTGCTGCATAGAGCTGGGTGTACCAGTTTATTAGCATCTTGGTCGTTCGGTTGAATAACACAACAGATGAAATTAAGAAGAAATCTAGGAGCAATTAAGCACTGAGCTTTTGAGATTGTCCTTACTGTGCTATGCAGCTCCTGGCATAGTCCATTCCTCGAACAAGCCATGCAGTTCCCTTTGAACAGTGCAAGTCCCACCGCAGCAGGATCTCCTCCTGGGTGGTGCAGGGGCCACTCCCAGCTCATGAAACATCAGCAAAAAGCCTAGAAAGGGTCTGATATTTGTGGTCACTGTGGTACAGTACCTGAGCAGTCATGGGCTGCGCTTTAGATAAGCATTATTATGAGCACAGCCACTCATCACTGCTTCCCTCTACTCCTTATGCTGCCCTCTGCCAGCATAATTTTAGATACTTTTGCTCTTACCCACTAAGCTGGCTATAAAGAATTCAGTGTGTTTGGGTTTTGTTGCTTTTGAGTGTGTGGGAATAACTGTCAGGCCTAGAGGGCAAATAATGTTGTCTAGAAGATTAAAAAAAGAAAAAGGCAATTTATTTGAATACAGCAGGGGTCTGACTGGATATCTTTTGCCTGGACAGCACTGAAGGCATTCTCTGACCCTTCAAAAGAATAATCTAGGACATTAAAAAGCACTAGAGACAGCAAACGGTTCATGTGTTTACCTGCCAAGAATAAGAGCATGAGCTATATTTTACTTTCATAGCTGAGATATTGAGATGGAATGACAGGAGAACAGATAAACAACCACCAGACTTGATGGGCTTGAGGTCTGCTGCAAAAAATAAATAAATAAATAAATAAAGGAAGGGATGCTTATGATTCATCTTGCTCCTCCTTGGTAGTATGGGAATGCCTCCTAAACCAATCCACCGTTATCACTAATTCCCAGTCATCTACAGCAATTCCTCCTCGGCCTACTCCAGCAGAGGGCTTAGCAGAAAAGTTACTGGGCCCTGAAGTGGGCTCTGCAAGGATTAAGGCTGCAATAGCACAGCATACACATGTGACTGCCTCCCAGTGAGAATAGTCTCTGCTGTGTTCTTATCTGTGCTCTCAAACTGAGTTGGGCTGAGCTAAGTCATTACTTGGATAGGAGGGAGACTCGTAATTTGTGCAAGAAAATGGTTTTAATGGATATTCGGCATTGGTGACATTTCCACAGAGTCTGTAGAAAAGGCTGTTCACAAGTCAGAGGTGTACATTTGGCTGTGGGAGGTGCCCTCTTTCCGGGGAGCAGAACCACAACATTGAGCACTTGAAGTCATGAAGGACTTTGCTCTCCGCTTCCAAATGGCACAGGGAGGCAAAAGTGCTACACCCCACTCTGAGTTCACCGCTTAACAACAGGAATGTCTACCCCCAGGGAAAGTGCTTGAGACTACATGATTATGTAATTTCTCTGCAAACTCATAATTGCTTATTGTGTTTCCTTCCAAAGAGGCAGGGCTGAACAGAGTGTCTCTTATTTTGTAGCAATTGCTGATAACAAATGATTTAGTTAAGGCTTAGTAAAGATACTTTCGGTCAAAGCCTCTATTTTCCAGCCTGGACTGGAACTTATTTTTGGCCACAGCCCAAGGAGGTGACATTTTAAAGTGTGAGTAAAACTAGCATCACAACCTGGAACCGCGTGAGGACAACTAAGATCTACATTTCCTGTAATTCCTTATGTTGTCTGCTGGTTTTTCTCATTATTTGGATCATCACCATTTGGTTGAACAGCCAAATAAGAAAAGAAAGACTCATCTTTCTGCTACAGTTCTGTCTAATGCCTTGAAGAATCAAGGGACTGCTGCTGGGGGCTGAGGTGTGGGGCCACACCAGCAGTGATTAGACTGCTGATGCCACGAGTGACACTGAGCTGGATTGCAAAAAGCTGATGGAGTTCCGGAGGAAATGCAGTCTTCATGCTACTGCTAGTTAGTGCAACCAGGGCTTAAATTCCCTTCGTCAGGGATGTCAGAGAGTGATCAGTGCTGGCAGGAAAAGGGGAGCGGTTTAAACAGATGGGATATCTCTAATCTTCCTGTAGTTTTGTCTGAGCATTGGTGCCATGAGGGTGAATAATCTGGACATCTAAATCCCTTGTCTACACTTGGAGTGTATCCAAATGGATGTCAAGGTAAACAACCACAAATCCTGGCTTGGACTGTCTCCCCTTGAGGCCTCCAGTGATGTCACTGAGCTGGGTGACTGTCTGTGGCCTGTGGTCCCTGCCAAGTGTACACAAGGCTTAATCTCTGTTTAGGGGAGAGCAGCCTTCCCAGCATGGCTTTCAGGAGCTATCTCATGCTCTGGCATCCAAGATGGGTGAGGTCCCACCTTTCTGTGCCAGTCTGTAGCCTTGTCTTGCAGTGGAGAAGGGCTCTGGCACTGGTAACAAACAGAATTTGGGACAGCTGGCAGTGAGTGGATGACATCCTCTCCCACTTCTTCTGTGCACAACACTTTTCCTTGGTGAGGGTCTGTGCTCTTTAGAAAGAATCAGTGTCAAGGCTGTGGGTGCCTAGCTGAGCTCACTCTTATCCCTAGTTCTTCTGATGTGCCTTTAGGCTTTGCACTCAGGCTACTTGGCTTCAAGGGCATAGAACAGAGATGTGTGCCTGTGTGTGAGATGGGTAGAAAACCAGCCTGATTTCTGGAGAAGATGGAGGCTGTCTGTGAGTGCTGTCTGGCTGATGTAGGAGCACAGAGTAAATATGTCTCTGCCCATCAAACCAGAGCTCCAGTTAGAGGTGCCCAGGGGTTTCCAGCAGCTGTCCACCCACCAGCTTGGCACTAGTGGCCTCTTTCATTCCCGAGCCTATAGCTATCACACTGCTGTCCCAGGGCTTAAATGCTTCTTGCTTCCTTTCCTGTCTAGAGACTGTTTTCTATCCCCTCCCTGCAAACCAGCCCCAGATTACCTTCCTTCTGTACTCCACAAATCCTGCTCTGTCCCAGGTCCCTCCTAACTCCTTCAGAGCAGTCCAGATGATAAGAGAAATCCACTACAATTCCACTAGTTCCTTTTTTTTTTTTTTTTCCCCTCCCCAAATGTGCCCCTCTTTTATTTGTTCTTGTCAGTGGCGTTTCTACTGGTTAGTAGAACTGACTAATGGTTGATCCAGGGAATGTCAAAAACACAGCATTCTGCGAGCATACAAAAAGACAGAGGAAGCACTTGCCAGAATTCCTCTTCTGTGATCAAAGATCACAAAAACACATGTCTGGAGAAGACTGGACCTACATTAGTCTTGTTGTGGTTGATTTCTGGTAGGAATTTAGGGATTTATTATTATTAGTTCTTAACTCTATTATGCATTTGTTTAAAAACTATGGAAGCTGGAGTGGGCAGGACCAAATTACTTGAGCATTTGGGCAGTATTTTTGAGAAGATCTTGAGATGTTGCCACAGTGAGTTTTGGACACAAATAAAGATTTGATGGGTCATTTTGGAATAGGACTGGAAAAAAAAAAAAAAAAAAAAAAAAGCTGTCTTTTTCAACCATGGTTATTCTATGATTAGAGGTGGAGTTGCCCATACTTGAGTGGAGATAGCCCTACTTTTATACGGTATAAAAAGACAAGGGGCAGGCCCAGCAGAGAAGAATGCACAGTCTCTGAAGAAAACAACAAACAGAAAAAGAGAGGTGAAAGAACTGTCCTGTCAGCAAAAATGAATGCTTTGATAAGCTGTATTTGTTTTATGGTGACATGTATTAATAATGATTTTTAGCATTTTTTGGCCTGCTTAAACACAAGTTTTATACAGATTTAACTAAAATGGTTTACAAAAGAATTGAATTAAGTCAGGCAATTTCTTACAGCTCAGACACCTGTATCATTTTAATTATTTATATTGGCTTAGCTTGTGCCAGTAAATCATCCTTCCTTCGCTGCCCAACTCCATCCACCAGCAGCCTGTGTTCTTGCATTGCAGGTGGCTCTGCCTTCCTCTCTCCCTCTGGAACGTGACCCCATACTGCTGCAGTGGGAGAGTAGTGAGCTCAGAGAAGGACTGGGGGAAAGCAGCTCTGTCTCCCTGGTGGGCTTCTTGGGAAGTTGATGCTGAGATGCAAAAAGAGGCAGAGGGGAGGGCCAGCAGCTCTGCGGATGCAGTGCCTGCATCAACTCAGAGGTGTAGCCTGCAGCTGACTACAGTGGAACACTGGCTCTCCCAACAGCCATTTTAGTCACAGGAACTAGGGACTAAAGCAGTTCTGAATTTTTTTTTTTTAAGAAAGCAAGCAGTGCAGATGAAGACATCACTTCTGCATATTTTGTCCCTATGCTAGCTAATTCCTCCTGTCCCAAAATGCTTTTTGAGAACACCTTGGTCATAGTGATGCTGTTGTTATTTGGTTGCCTTTAGACTCACACTGATGAGGAATTCCTTGGTAGTTCTGCAGTATGAGCTCAGAGAGGAGCAGGCCAGCAGTGTGCCCTTGTAGCCTAGGAAGCCGACTGTATCCTGGGCTGCATGAAAAGGAATGTGGCCAGCAGTGTGAGGGATGTGATCCTGCCCCTCTGCTCCGTGCTGGTGAGACCTCACCTGGAGTACTGTGTCCAGATATGGAATCCTCAGCACAGGAGACACGTGGATCTGTTGAAGCGTATCCAGAGGAGGGCAGCGTAATTAATTGGAGGAATGGAACACCTCCCCTGTAAGGACAAGCTGAGAGAGCTGGGGCTGCTCAGCCTGGAGAAGAGAAGGCTCCGGGGAGACCTGAGAGTGGCCTTTCAGTGTCTGAAGTGGGGCTATAAGAAAGAAGGGGACAGACTCTTGAGTGGGGTCTATTGTGGTAAGACAAGGGAAAATGGTTTCAAACTAAAAGAGGGGAGATTTAGATTGGATATAAGAACAAAAAAAATTGCAATCAGACTGGTGAGGCACTGGAACAGATTGCCCAGAGATGTGGTAGATGCCCTATCTGGAGAGGCTCTGAACACCTAGCTGTAGGTATCCTTTTCATTGCAGGGGAGTTAGACTAGGTGGCCTTCAAGGGCCCCTTCAAACATAAATGATTCTGTGACTCTATGAAATGCTCCCCTCAAACTAAGCACTGTCATTTTGGGGCTGTCTTGTGCATTATGTTTTGCTGGTATCCACGTGGCATGTGGATACCATACAGACATGAAGAAAGGCAGAAAGGTGGGTGGCCTTTCAGTCTCAACCTGTTGCTGATACACAGAGGAAGATTATGGTGGCCAGGGTACGTGGTGGTGGAGCCATGTGACTTCCAGGGCCATCTGAGGGGATCAGCTGCCTCTTTGGGAGCGTGTCCAGAGAAGGGCAACAAAGCTATGAAGGGTTTGGAGCATAAGTCTGATGGGAAGCAGCTGAGAGAACTGGAATTGTAAAGTCTGGAGAAGAGGAGGCTTGGGGAGACCTTATTGCTCTCTACAATGACCTGAAAGAAGGTTGTGGTGAGGTGGGAATCGGCCTCTGCTCCCATGTAACAGCGATAGGATGAGAGGGAATGGTCTCAAGTTGTGCCAGAGGAGGTTCAGGTTGGATATTAGGAAAAATTTCTCAGAAATAGCAGTGCAGCAGTGGCACAGGCTGCCCAGGGAGGTGGTGCAGTCACCGTCCCTGGAGGTGTTCCAGAACCGTGTGGATGTGGCATTGGGGGACATGGTCAGTGGGCATGGTGGGGATGGGCTGGTGGTTGGACTACGTGATTTTGGAGGTCTTTCCCAACCTTAATGATTCTGTGATTCTATGATTAGTTGTACGATTTTGGTCTAGGAGGCATCTGCATGTTGAGAAACGGGGAGCGAATTAGCGGGGACTGGAGCTTTCAAACAGCACGGTAAGTGCCGCTGCTATCATTGATACCACGCACGTAGCAGGTCCTCCATCAAAAAAGAGACCGCACTGTGCTCCTAACCAGAGCGTAGGGCCGGCCCCGCCAGCTCCCTGGGGCAGGCGCTGGGACCGGGCTGCGGTACAGCTGCCGCGGCTGAGGGAGGCGCCGGGCCGGGGCGTTATCAGGGGGCGGCGGGCGCCATCTGGTGGAAGGAGGCGCGGGGCGGCGGGCACAGCTCGGCCGTCCGCTGCACGGCCTGTCGCAGCCTGGTGATGCCCACACCGCGGCTGTTCCATCACCTATCGCCGTCCCAGAGGCTCGGGCGGGGTGGCTGAGCCCCGCGGTGCCCGGCGCCTCACGCTCCATAGGCACCTTTCGCTTGGCAGCGCGGCTCACATCCTTTTATTAATTTCTGCTTCACACTTCCTCTTACCTTGCCTCTCCGCTACAGCCATCCAAGATGTTCGTTCTCACCAGGGCATCTTTGCCAATCTGGTACATATCAAGCTAAATGAGGCATAATTAGGAATAATTATGACATGACATGGTCTGGAATGAGAAGCAGATGGGGCTTCCCCCTGGACGCTCCACGTTTGATGTCAGGGAGGAGGGGAGATGTGGCAGTCTGTAACGAGTTCCTGCTTTTGTCACCTCCGCTGGCAGGGGCTGGACTGCAGAGGACAGGAAGGTGTTTTCACCCGTCCTCTTAGTTACGCCCATTCTGCAGGACTTTCAGCTGCTTTGTGTGGCACGATGGGCCATACCCGCATGGAGAGGTGTTGGGTACCACTGTAAGAGGAATATTTGAGGGAAAACTCAGCCTTTGGCTTCTCTGTGAGTTGCCCTTTGGAAGTGGGGTGAAGGAGAGGCCCTTGCTTGTGAAGTTTCTGGCATTTTTCTTGCTTTTATGCCTATACAGAGGCAGGAGGTAACATGGGATTTGACTAGAGATGTGACACAGTGGATGTACACAGCTGTGTGGTGGACAATACACAGGGTAGGTAAGAGTGTGAGCTGTCATGTGGGGGTTAGTTTCTCATTAAGAACTGATATACAGAAGAATATCCAGGACTAAGGGAACATAGAACCACTCTCCCTCATTACAGTAACATGAGTTGTTAGAAAACTTTGTCTCTGGCATTTTGTCCTCTTACGTAGAACCATGGAATGGCCTAGGTTGGAAGGGGCTTAAAGCCCATCCAGTTTCAAACCTTCTGCCATGGGCAGGGTTGGCAGCCACTAGATCTGGCTGCACAGGGCTCCATCCAACCATCTTGAACACCTTCAGGGATGGTGTGCCTGCAACTTCTCTGGGCAGCCTACATAACTGAGAACATCCCCCTCAGGAGAGAGCCAAACCTTACCACACAAGAGGTGGTGATATTCTGAGATAGACTTCAGTACCAACCAGAGCCCTGGTATAGGTATTTATGCATACCTATCTTCATGTCTGGAAGAACAGACAGGAGACAAGAAGCCATACTAACCCAGATCATGTTGGTTGGCAATCAGGATAGATGGCAATACAGGACCACTGTGCTGCTCTCACCTTCAACAGCCCTCTGCCCAGCCATGTTTCCAAGGAAATATATGACATGCTGAACAACTGGCTTCTTTATAGTCATTGCTGTGCAATCTTGGCTGCAAGAGAAGATCCAGAGGGATTAGTTTCTTCTATTTTACTCATACGAGAATAAAACTCACTGGTTGTGGAGAGTTTAGTGCTTAGATTTTCAAGCTGCTCCTGCCTTCAGTTATATAGATTTGCTGTTCCCAGCAGACAGCCTTTTTACTAAAAAATGTAGGCAAGTGGGTCCTTCTCAAGAATGTTATTGGAGATGGATGGATGCACTTGGGAGTAGTCAGCAGCCATAGGCTAGTTATTCTTGGACGTGTGCTCAATCCATACCTGCTTATCTTCATCCCACAGAGCAGGTGACACTGTCTATTCTTGTTTGTCTTGTGTTCAGACTCACTGAATTGCTCTCTGGATGCTCCTGTTAAGCCCAAATTATTGGTTTTGTCCAGATGCCTAGTTGTTAGATAGCTAAAATTAAAACGATGATTCTTACCCCACAGGTCTAATTCAAATTTGAAAATGATAATTCGATATTTATGTCATTTGGACATTTTCAAAAATGTCCTCACTGATAAATGCAATCATCAGTACCCTTCGTACCCCTTGAGTATGCATAGCTCAAACGTGGCTTCTTCAAGAGCTATTGCTCGGCTTCTCGGAGAGATATTGCTCATGAGCATAATGCTGTTGTTTGCTTATACACTGTGACACATGCTATGTTCACACACACTGATTGGGCCCCCCTTGGGCATCCTAGATAGCACTTTCCCAGTGATGGCATCTTTCATCATGTCCAGTTTTAAGAACTATTTTCATCAGTAAGACAAACTGGGGAACATTTTATGCTAGAATCATTCCAAGAATAGAAGTCTGCTGGATATCGATGCAAGATGCCTCCTGGGTTTATTGCCTCGTGGGCTTTTGAATCCATTCTTGAAAGTACAGGTAGACACTCTCTTTCAGGCAGATCACAGAGACTCCTCTGTGCTGGCTGTTTCACGTATCCCCACAGGTTACAGACTTGTAGCAGTGTATGACAGGGTGGGGACAGTTCAAGTAAAAGTAATCTCCTCCCCTGGCCTGCTGGACACCTGAGGTTCAGCATCAGATATGAAATCAGACTTAGAAAAGATATATCTTCCTGAGTTTGACTTCTCATGAGGTCTATAGAAGCCCACAGGTAACTTAGGTAACAAAAGACGAGGAGGGGATGACTTCCTCTCTTAGAAACTCTTTTAAAATAAATAAATACTTCTATCTGTATTTTTAGGTTTCCTGATACCTTTTTTTTTCTCGTATGACCTGCTCTCATTTCTGTCATTCCATCTCAGTTCAAAAAACCCAGTTTGGCATAAGCAGCTATCCAGTCTATTTTCTCTTGGTTCTGGCTGGGAGCTGCGTCTAATAAATAGAAATGATGGGGCAGCTCTGACCAGGTGGGAATTCTTGTCTTTACTGTTGTCTCAGCACTGCAGGATGACCCTGATAAACAACAGATAATGCAATTTATTTCCACTTGCTCTGTGTCTCGTCCAAATTTTTGGCACTTGGCTGATACAGGGGCATAGCTCTGCCGTGGAGAGCTGGGGGAAAGCGTAGCATTAATTGTTTACTAATCAGATATTGTAAAGACTCCTGATTACCGACCATTCCCATGGTGTTTTTATCCTGTCTTCAGCATCCTTAGTTACAGCAATAGGTAGAATGCACCAGTAAGCTGCTCAGCATATGGCTGAGTTTCACCTTGAGACCTCAGTTCTGTCAACAGTTTAAAGATTAAATGCCACCTCTCTAAGTGACTGTCAGAATCACCACAAAAATCACCGAGAGGTAAGAGAGATAATCCCTTAGGAGCTTCTCCATTGATCCTCCCATGGTTCTTAAGCAGTGTGTAGCCCTGAACGCATGACTGTCCATTTCTCCAGATTAGTTGATTTAGTTACACATCCCTTGGGCTTGTCGGGGGAAATTTGTATCCCTGAAAAGAAGTAAAAGTCAAACAAGAGATACTCCAACCCATACTAAACAGCATTACTCACTGCAGTAAAGTGCAGATATCTCCTAGAACTGGAAGGCCATTTCTGTTGGTCCTGCTGACACCAGCTCCGTTTCACTTTCTCCCACAGAACTGTGCATGCTCTGCAGCTTGGTTTATTCACCTGGATCCAGCATGGCATCTAAAAGCTGCTGTGCTGGAGAAAGAGAATTCTTTGCATCTTCACCCAGGTTTAGAGACTGTTCTCCCCTTAGACATTTGGCAAATGGTTGTGTATATGTGCAGCACCCTCGAGAATTGTAAGACATGCCCTAAATGATGCTCTCCCAAGGAAACATTGTTTTCTCTCTTTTTCTCTCTCTCTTTTTTTTCCCTTCCTCCATCTATTGTTTTCTAAAGTATCTGCTGTTTTCTGATATTCAGCCTGTGAAGATGCAAGGTGATTTGTACTCCTGCATTCCAAGGCACGTAGAGAGCATCACATTACTGGGACCATGTTCATGGACATTTTCTCAAGACAGCCTATTGAAAAAAATTTTGCCCAACTTTTTTTTTTTTTTTTTTTTAATTGCACAGCAGAAAATGAAATGAATGGAGAGACTTGATTGTCATTTTGCATACACAGGCATTTTTGTATAAATTAAGGAGCCAACTTGAGCTGATCGTTTCTCACACAAGAACCAGAGCCCTCTGGTGGTCGTTTAAGATTTTTAATTTTTTCTTTATTATTATTTTTATCCAAATAAATAAGGACTTTTATAAGACTTAGTTGGCATATCTGTTTTTTAAATGAAAGTTTGAAAAAGTTAATGTAATTTTTTTTCATTATTTTTCCACACATTAAAAATGATATTGTTCTTTTGCCCAGTAATGTCAACCTGGAAAATTGGCTTGGCCTGAGTGCCATATTTACTCTGCAGGCAATGGAAACTGTTGATGTGCAGTTAAAGAAAATTCAGGGAATGTTTTGGAGTTGGAAATCATTTCAAATTAGCATGCACTGAAACTTTGACTTTGCCATAATTTTTCCTTTTAACCCTCCAGCTCAGAAGCAGAATTTCAATTACTCTAGAAAGATGGCTGATGTGATGGAGAATAGGGAAAGTGATGGAAGAAAGGGAAAGGAGGGACATGTGAAAAGTCAATACAGAGTTCTGAGTTTTCTAGATACATCCTTCCTTCATCCTTCTCAGGCAGTTCAGCTGAGGCAGCACAACTGGTTGGGTACTCCAGATTCTTAAAGACAAGATTGGACATGCTTGTTTTGACCAGAGAACAATCTCTTCTGGTGTCATGCTGCAAGAGACATCATGATCAGAAGATGATTCTCCCAGGTTAGAGGTGCATCTTGCACGCCATGTGTACTGATCTCTGTAACAGCCAGCTCTGGAGTTTGTCACAGAGGGTCCTTCATCCCAGTGCCCCTGGGGCATCTTTTTTGAAGAAACAGCCTTATTCCGAATGAATGGGGCTGTCATCTATGTGCTGGGCTGGGCAGTGAAATGGGAAAAATTCAGCAGGAAACAATGAAGTATTTCCTCTTTTGCCAGCTGAGGAAAGAGGAAACAGGTCCTTCAGAGGAAGAGGCAAGGAAGGAAACAGAAAGAAGAGATGAAAAAGAAGGAAGAAAACACAAGTGAAGGAAGGGAGGAAGGGATGGAAGGAGGGAAAGAAAAGGAAGGAATGAAAAGGAAGGAAAAAAAGGAAAGAAAGGAAAGAATGGAAGGAAGGACAAAAAGAAGGACAGAAGGATGGAAGGAAAGGAAAAAGGAAAAGAAAGGAAAAGGAAGGGAGGGAGGAGGAAAGTAAAAGGAAGGAAAAGGAAGGAAAAGAAAGGAAGGAGAGACAGAAGGGAGGGAGGGAGGGAGGAAAGAGGGAAAGAATGAAAGGGCTGGAGTGTTCAACATGTAGTAAGCTTATATGTGTGTGTTTATGTGCATGCAGATGCAGGGGAGATTGAAAACCTATTCCCAGCTGGCTTGGATAAACTTTCCCATTTTACTTTGGAGGCAAAGCAGCTATATAGTCCCTTTGGGATACCGACAGTCAGCAAAAGCTGTGGCAGCTATATGATGGCTCTGCAGGAAGGAGCAGTAATCGTACAACACCATGGTTAAGATGTGTTGCAAAGGCCCTCCCTACTGAGCTCATTGCTCAGTGGTTGCAGGGCAGAATTATGAGTGATATGATACATCCAAGGCCAGCCAAAGAGCAGCCGGAGTGGAGATCTATTGCAAATCTGTGGCCAATCTGATGCTGTTGCTTCTGCCATCATGCTGAGAACTGTAGCAGATTTGTATTGTTTGTTTTCTGGGTAGGCACCACCCCAATATAATTTACTAAAACACTACTTATGTACACTTAGTGTGTAACAGAACATTTGCTGTCTTTATGAATATTGCTCTAGGTGTCTGAAGAAGTAAGGGTGGTGGAGGGGGGAGGTAGGCAGTTTGTATAAATTTTCTCATGGTGTACTTTGAGCCATAATTTTGTTGTTAATCTAGGTGAAAGCTGTAGAGGCCAAGAAGTAGCCTGGTAGCTTGTGTGCTCTCAGATCGCTGTTCTGTGTACAGGGATTGTACACTGCATAATCTGAGTCACATTGCATCGAATAGTAATAATAGCCATCACCTGGCCTTACAGGCTGCTAATAAAATTGAATAGTTAATCAATTTGAAAATGTTATGATATTGCAAGTCAAGCACGTCTGGACCTGGTCTACTCTTGGTGACAAGATTTGGGTGATACAGTAGATGACACTGAGATCCTGTCAGTGAGATAATGCCGAGGTAATAGTTTTTATGGCACTTCTGCCATCCTATCATTTGTATCAGGCAATAGAATCATAGTTTTCTTGCTTGTTAGCATTTTCACGATGATGTAGCTTAGTTTGAACTGGTGACCTTACCTTTCTTTAGTCTTCTAAGCCAGCCTGGCTACATGCTAAAAAAAAAGATTCTTTCTTTTCCAATCTCAGAGAGAATAAAAATCAAATCCCTACAGAACAAAGAGCCTTGAAGCGCTATAGAGCAGTAGGAAGCCGAGTCAAGCCATTGGACAGCATGAGAGCTTTGAAAGCCTGTGTTAAATTGCAAACTTACTGAATGACCCTCCTGAAGAGAAGAGATGTCACCTTTCATTCAGAAGTGGAAATTTGTCCTCCTAACTGTGTGTATGCACGTGTGAGAAAGACAGGCAAAGAGGTAGAGGAACAAGGCTGGCTTAGCACCAGACTTCTATCAGGAGCAGAATGCAACAGGTTAAGCAATTTCCAACAGCTGAGCCAGTCTTTGCTGGCTTATGAGGTGCAGAAGACATCTGTCCAAATCCTCTAGCAGGTAACTAGCTTACCCAAATATTCAGTCTCTGTTATATCCTTCCAGACAATAGTTGGCTGTTTTTCTCTGTTCTGGTTATCTTTTACATTTCTGACGAGGTAAGGAACCAAGGAGGAAAGATAATTTATATTGCTTTGGAGAAATAATAACATCTTCTTTTTGCTTTTGAACATTGTAGAGAACGCCATGTTGGAACTTCTCAAATAGAAACTATCTTTGGTTCATCTGTGTGGAATTAGAGGCTAGTGTGGCCGAGAGTTTTTCAACTGAAGTCTACAGAAGTACTGTGATATAAGTGCTGCAGGAAAATCGTTTTATATTTAGATATTGTAGCCTTCTCTCCAGAACATGAGGGATGTGGAGCTATTGGAGTGTGTCCAGAGGAGGGTCACGAAGATGCTCTGAGGGCTGGAGCACCTCTCCTGAGAAAACAGGCTGAGGGAGCTGGGCTTGATCAGCCTGGAGAAGAGAAGGCTGCAGGGAGACCTCATTGCAGCCTTCCAGTACATGAAGGGAGCTTGTAAGCAGGAAGGGGACTGACTTATTACACAGTCTAATCTTGATAGGACAAGGGGGAATGGCTTTAAACTAAGAGGGGAGATTTCAGTTAGATTTTAGGAAGAAATTGTTCACTCAGAGGGCAGTGAGGCACTGGCACAGCTCCCCAGGGAAACTATGGGTGCCCCATCGCTGCAGGCTCAAGGCCTGGCTGGATGAGGCCCTTGGCAGCTGAACTGGTGGATAGTAGGGAGTGGGACTGGGTGGACTTTCAAGTCCCTTCCAACCCAACCATTCCACAATTCTATGTTTCTGTGATACTATGATTCTACAATTACACGTTCCTTTTCATGAATCAAAATGTCAGAATCCAGCAAAACAAACAAACAAACAAAAAAAAACCCATATATATCTCCATTTCCTCCCTCCCTTCCCCATATCCAGGCATAGCAGCATTCTCTCACACATCTGCTCATAAGAGGAGCTGGGCTACTTTTCCCCAAAGTGGCCTCTGTCTTCCTTAACTCTGCTCTCTTCTTCCAGCTGCTGTGGAGCCAAGGACTGCTTGAACCACTTTCCTGCTGGCAGCTTAGCTCCCACGGGGCAGATGCAGGGGAAGGACACTCTTCTGTCTCAGCAGTGACAGCATGAGAATTTGGTCTGTGTATTTTTTAGGGCTGTTGGTTTCCCAATGTTTTTTTCTGACAAAGCCCTTAATTCCTTCTATTGATGTAATAATTGATCTCCTAACAGTACAGCCTGAGATGCTGCTAAGCGTTTCAAATGGGCTCAGATTAAATAACATACAATTTCTCTGTTCAGCTGTGAAAACATCTACCTGAAATTATCCTGTAGGTGAGATCAAGTTCCTCATCAGGCTACCTCTGAGTTTTCTGTAGCACTTCAGAGGAAAGGGAAGCATCCACAGGATATTGTTTAGGGATAACCTTCCTGGAGGGATACTTTCTGTTAATCCTTGCCACTTAGAAGCTGGATTTTATGTGCTGTGGTACAAAAAAATAATTTTAAATCTCATCCACTGTAAGATGTATAAATCCTGTTCTACATTTTCCTGAATTCTTAGCCTGAATAATGTCTTCCAACAATAAATTCCACACATTATTTAGATGCCATGTGGAAAACATTTCACTGTACCTGCCTCCATAATAATTCAATGCTTTACCATTTCCTGCACAAGGGAGTCATTTTGTCTTCTCCACCCTTTGATATTTTTATCTATTGTAGCCCTCACTTCTTTATTGCCTCTTGAAATCTAGCAATGCTAATCATTCTCATTTCTCTTAATGCCATAGTCTTTTCACTGCTCTGCTTTTTGCCTCTGTTTCTAGTTCATATTCCTTTCTGTGATGTCCTTGACATCCTGATCCAGTGAAGTCAGAGGTAAAGTGAGTGGGATGGCTTTGTTGGTGCCTGAGTTTCACCGAGGTGCATTATAGTTTTGTCTTCTGTTATTTCCATCCTATTCTTATATGCAAGTTACTGATCCTACCAGGTATTCACGTTGTTCCACAATTTGGGTTATTGTTCCGTAGGAATAAGTACTTATGTGCTGTAATAAATTTGTTTGTCAAGTCATTTGCAAATATTTAACAGTAGCTGCTGTTTGCTATCCAAAGTGTGCACTCTGGTTCTCTAGTATTAATTATACTGGAAGAAGTGAGTTTGTTATCCTTATCAAAATAAAGGCAGAGATTTCAACTCAGCTAAGTCATTTCTTTGTTTTTAGTCCTGAAGTTCTGCATATCTCCAAAGAGTTATATCCATCACATGCTATTTGCCTGAGAGATTTTACGAAGAGGCAAATTGGTATTTAGCACTGGCTTTTTCTTAAAGAATAGTAGTTTTTGCTGTAGGGACTCAGGTCTGTATTTAATTGGGGGAGCAAATGCTTGAAAAGATACCGTTGGCTTCAGCTCTCTGATGTCTGAAACACTGAAAAATGAATCACCAGGGTGGAAGAAGTACTCAATTTTACTTTTCCTCTATAGCCCCAGCATGAAGTCAGGTTGGAACCTGCAAGTGTATCACTTCAAATCAATTCTGCATACATATCTGCCATGTGAATTCCCTGTTCCCCTCCAGGTTAGACTCCAGGCCTGGAGTGCTGTGTGTAGGCTGCTGCAGATATAGGGAGCTAGCCATTCATGACTTCTGAGTTTGTTTTCTTCCCTCTCCTTTGGCTCATCGACTTTAGATCTCTTTCCTGGGCAGGAATTCCACCACTGTGAGACCCCAAACACTAGGTCTCTAACAGATTTTGAGTAAATAAAAATAAAAATGCTGATGAGGACAAAGATTGTTAAAAAATTCTCAGGAAATAATGAAACCACAGTCAGAAGGACATAGATTGATGTGCCTGTGAGTGAATGTGGGCTGGTAGGAGACTGCTGAGCTCACGGTCTGTCAGACTGACCAGAATTGCCTGATTGTCTCTTCTTATTCATCTCCTGGTTGGTATCCATCTGTTGTCTCTTGTCTTAGCATATTAATTTAGGCTCATAATTGCATCCGATCATCGAAGGGATAATTTTAAAAAAGCTTTTAAAATAAATGAACATTGAAATTTAACCTATCCATAAAACTTTCCAGTCTCCGTGCTCTCCCTCAGCTTTGTTCCCCAGTCTCACTCTTGGCCATTCTGTTCTCTCCCCTGCATTTCCCATTTCACTAATCCATGACACCACTTCTCTGTTCCTGTCCCCATTTCTCACACATGTCCTGTTATTGTCACTGCAGAGTCTGAAGGACTCCTGCAAAGAGCTGGGACTTCAAGGGTCTGTGGTGGAGAGTTCCCATGAGTTATCAATGTGCTCCTATTGAAGGGAAGTTGGCAGACAAGGTTTTGTGCTTTTTTTTTCTGCATAGTCAGTGACTGGACATCTGCTGTTTTCCTGTCCTTTTCATTTTTTCATTAGGCTTCTCTTATTTCACCCTTGCGACCTCCCACACACATGTAACAACCTTATTCCTGGGAGCCTCCATTAGTGCCTTGCCTCTGAGATAAGTGCCCCTTGTGAAGATACTGTCCTTGGTCACTTGCAGGTTTCCTTGGGGGAGGATGTGGGGGTGAGGAGTTGGTCACCTTTATCCAACTAGACTCCATGAAGTTAACCAGTCCTGTCAGTGAATTCGTTGCCAGTGTGACTTTCCTGAGTAGCTTTCACTGTGCTGAGGAAGAGGAGTGCATAGGAAGGAGTAAGAAGCTGTCCCAAAGACTCTGAGCCTGCTTTTCCTTGAGGCACCATGCTGCAATAGGTGGATGACTGGGTGACTTGCTTGTATTGTGAGATCTTGAAGGGTCATAGTATTGATAGAGGCTCTCAGGTTTTGTATGGAGACATGAGGGGCTGGAGATGCTGGCTATGGTAGAGGTTGAGATGCTCCCAGAAACTGTCCTAACACTAGATCTCTGGGCCCAGACTTGTCTGTAAGCCGATGAGCTGTCCATAAAGTGATCCAGTAACATCAATCTGATCCCACAGCATATCCTGTCCTGACTCTCTCCTTCCCAAATAGCCTTCAGTTTCATACTGGTAAAATCAGGCTGCCATTTCCTCATTATGATCTACAGATATATCAGTATTGTCATCTTCTGAGTGCTATGTGTGTGGCTCTTGGGAATAAAATGAGAGTAGAACTTGAAGGGATGCCTAAAGCAATTAGGTACCAATTCCAACAGAGGTGAAAATACCAGCCTGGATTAACTATTGGTTAGAACAATTCAAAGTTGTTGCATCTTGAGGGAAATTAACTTGGAGCTGAAAAGGCAAGCTAATCCTAAAACAGGAGGCAAGCACCTTGTCAGAGCCTATGGTTTCATATGGTCATCAACAACATCATTAGTATGTCTTTATTATTAATTAGCTTATCATTTGCAGAATTGATTGTAACTTAAGAAACCGAGTTGGGGCATAAATAATTAAATTAATCTTAAGAATGCATAAAATGCTTTAAAAATGCTGGATCTGTATTTCTTAGTATGTATAGAACACTTTACCTCACTTGCCTACTTCTCATTCAGTCGGTCTGTACTCATGATGGCACTTTTTACAAAGAAAGCTTGAGGGGAAACAAGTGCTTTGGACAAGACACATAGCAATACTGCTGACAAATTGCAGGCAGGATTTTGTCTGAGATGCACACTCCTATAGGAAGACCAGCGCAGCTTGGCTGGTGTGTCTGCCAGGAATAGGTCTGAAGGCATTTTGTCCTCATTTCTCCCTGGGTGGGGTTTGTCCCAGTTCCAGATGTTGCTACCCTACCCCAGCATTGTGGCATATCCCTCTTGGTTAGTAGCTGGGACTTGATGCTTTCATTGCTGTGTTTGGCATTGATATCCTGCAAGGGAGGAGAGGTGTTCCTTATAAATACAGTTTCCAAGTCTTGTCACAGCTAATATACAATACTTTTTGTTCTGGATGTCAACACTGACATGCACTGGGCCATCTTTGAGTTAGCCCTGAACCTGTCTTCACAGGCACAAATATGCACACTTGTACTTATGCAATGCCCGCTGACAGGAAAGAACATTCAGTATAAACACATACACACACAGAGCCATATGGACACATGCTCATTAATTGAAACCAAGCCTATGTACTGAGTCTCGTTGATAGCATCCAAATCCTAGCCAATCTGCCAGTACTTATGAGATGCAAGACTGGATTGCTTCCATTGTCTGTCACTTAAAAGCTGAAAATTATTTTGCTGGCCTCCGGCCCTTGCTCCCAGATTCTTTGAGAAAAAGCATTGACATTTTGTTTGAATGCACGTGTGGGTATATTAATATTTTGTGCACTATTCTATGTGTAAGCTATAGCTGATGCTTACTCCTGTGCAGATGGTTAGCTCAAGGCATACAAATCACTTAAGTTTATTGTCAGATCCTGCTTAAGTAGATTGAAATGCAGTGAACTCCACGGGAGGGAATTTCTCCTTCTGAGTATACTACACATGCTGAAAAACAGTCTTTTGATGCTAAATAGACTTAATTTGAGGAGCAGCGTTGAGAACCAGGAATGTCACAATTAAGTATGGTGTGAACCTAAATTAATCGCCTTGGCATCCAAAACCACTCACCGTATCAGCACATGGCATTTCAGTGCAGGACCATGCCTCACTGAGCAGGCACAGAGGGAACAGCTTTTGGGAGAGATCAGAGCTCTGAAGCGATAAGAACTGTAGAATGCAAGCCTTTGACTTGTTCACTACAAGTATTGGAAAGCCTGAAAACAATGGGATGGATGTACCCAGTCTGGGCACAGAAGGATTTTCATGTTAAGGCTCCCATATGTCAGGACAGTTCAGAGTCAGTGCTTGCCTCTCCTACGGCTTTCTGTGTGATACTGTGGAGAATCAGCTGAAGAAGCCTGTGCACAAACCTCTGCACCTATTTACTGAGACTAGGTTTGCAAATGCTATTTATTCTCCTATCAAATGGAACAACTATCTTATGTAGCCACACATGAGGACATCTTAAAATCTGTCTCCATTGTCTGAGGTGTAGATTTGTGAGCAGACTCCCATATTCTGTACCATGCTTTGTGGGCAGAAGATGTGTATCATGAACACATACATCTTCTGATTGTGACTTGGACATCTAAAATTCTGGCCTGGGATCCAGGGCTCCAACACTCTCTTGTAGGCAGCACCTGACCTTCAAACAATTCAAACTCCAATTTTAATTCTTGAAATTTTTCCATGATATTTAGTCTGCATGTCTCTGATAAAAGCCTTTCTTTGGAGGAGGTAGGGAATTGATCAAGAGCAGAGTTGACAAGTCAAATCTGGCAACATCTTTGCCTACCAAAGGCAACAGGTAAAGACTATCCCAGGCATGGGGACTTGGGAAGGGTGGCAGGGAATGCTGACTTGTGAGCATTTTAAGACATCCAGTTCAATCCATTCTCTGCACCAATGTTGCAGACCATAGTTTTCCCAAGGACTTAGTGTTTTAAAACACACTATATATATATTTGATCCATCTTCCCTCTAAAAGATCATTGTGAAGATTTGCCAATGATTTACTGTGCCCATACTGGGGGGAGGGAAAGCAGATCATTAAGTCTTGAATACAGCCTGCCATCTGGATGGGCTCAATGCGCACGAAGGCGTAAAGTTGGGATGCAAATGTGCAGCACTTGGTTCTCAGCCAAGACAGAGCTTGTGCTCAATTGTTTAAAAGAAAATCTACACAGACATGAGTTATTGTAGGAGAGAAAAAGGGTTCATGGGAGCCCTTGGGATTTGTTTTGCAGAAAGCACCACTACAGCTCAAACCCATGGGAGCTGTGCTTTGAGTGCATAGAGTTTCTATATGTGGGCTACTGGAGTCTTGAAGCTGGCACCTAGGATTAGTTGATCCTTTTGACATTTATCTTTGTGTGCTTGTGTTTCCCATCCAGAGGGTTCAAACTGGCGAGAAGTTTCCCAGTGTTTCCCAGGTGAGGCATCCTGACCTGATGTGACTGCTGTCTTAAGGAATGTGTGCAATCTTCCTTCTGCCTTTGTGTGTGGGCAAGAGGATGAATAATGCCAGCCATGCTGAGAACATTACAGTGGTTTGTAGCAACCCCTTTCTTTTCTGTGTGCCTTTGCCATGGACTCTTTATGTTGCTGAGCAAACCACATAGACCCAACTGTTCTGCACTGGCCACAAGCTGTTTCTTTTTGTGTGTTGGAGCAGCAAGCCACTGTGGTACCCAAAATTAAGGGTCAGCATCACAGATTTTTGGCTGCAATCAGCCTGTGACTCAGTTCTCTGTCTCTAAAAATGGCTGTGAAATGGTTTGGTTTTGTAGGGGTGACTTGCAGAAAAAAGTCCTTTTGAGTTTGGGAACTGCTCAGCGGTAATAATGAGGCAAATCAGAAATCCCAGGAGGGAACAGGATTCTGTATGCTATGCAACACATTGCTGGCATGCAGATAAGTATGGACAACAGAATGGAAGGAAGAGAGCCTCATCCACAGTGCTCTTCTGTATGATGAATGAGGCAGCGGGTTCAGTGGAAAGGAGTAGGGTATAGGATCATGCAATTAAAATTGTACCTCTATTATTATTTCTGTTTCAAGAGTTTGGTCCTTCTACACAAACCATGTGGTATCAAATCAAGAACGGATGGAAATAAATGGCTTATTTTTAGAGTCTCTTGTAGGGTTGAAACATACATTTGATATCTAAAGGTATTTCCAGTCCATATTTGAAGCTGATGATAATGCTATTCTGCAGCAGTTGCTAGTGGAAACTGTTGATGTGTTTGGTACACTTCCATTACACATCACTCTGCTCTGCAGTTTGGGAACTAGAAGACATGCAGGTGGCTTCATTTTAATATCTATTTAAAGTGTAGATGGCTGTCTGCAGTGTCCTTTGAAAAGGCAAAGATTGTTGAAAGCTTCAACACTGGTGGAATTAAGAGTGCACATGTGGTAGAAAAGAGTGGTAAATGCGATGCAAGACAGGTGCTAATGACTTTGATGATTAAAGCTGAAGCCTTTGTCCTTTGAGTACCTGTGGGAGATCTGAAAGGTGGTAGCACCAGGAAGCAAGATAGTCCTGAAGAAA
Organism: Chrysolophus pictus; assembly: GCA_037305975.1. Taxonomy (NCBI): domain Eukaryota; kingdom Metazoa; phylum Chordata; class Aves; order Galliformes; family Phasianidae; genus Chrysolophus; species Chrysolophus pictus. The sequence goes on from CM074576.1 coordinate 148,165,336, forward strand.
GCTGTGTGGTGCTTTGCCTGATGCAGGAGAGGTATGGCAAGTGTAAGCAAGCCCATCTTTGGCAGGGTTAGGAATCACAATGGGACAGGGGTGCTCCTGATTGAATAATGATAAGTGGGACCCATGCTGTGCCAATTAATCTGATGATCTTGAGGGTGGTCATGCAGATAGTAGTCCTGTTCTGCATACTGGGAACAGTCGGGCATAAGGTTTTGGAAGACTCAGAAGTCAGAAGGAGCAAAGCTTCTCTGATGCTGGAAATCTGTCTTTTCCAGAAGGAGACTTAGAAGCCGTGCTCTCAAACTTCATAAAAACAGGATATGTGAAACCATAAGAGTTGATCCATGCATACAAAGGATGCTGTTATAAACAGAGCAATTACAGATAATGAAACTGTCAAATTGCATGTTCTGCAGCTTCTCATCCATTGCACTTTCTCAAACAAAGAGCATTTTGATGAAAGAAGAGCTCCATTTTTGTTGGAAACCATTAAGATCAGTGACCCTAGGAAACAAGGTAAGGTTGTAGGAAAACGAATCTGTTCTTTAACACTACCCAGCCTGAAGCATGCATGGCTATGTTGTCAGAGTTGACCACCTGAATTGCATCTACAACTAATTCTGCTATGGCACAAAAGCTATACTAACATTAGGAGGTGTGTTTAACCAGGTAAAATGGTCAGAAGTTTAAGATGGGCTACCTTTCCTGACAGTGACTTCTCTGAACAAGTGGTGCTTTTATCTATAGCATATATAGCATAGTGTTGGCCTAAGTGGCATTGATTTTCTCCTGGGCAATAAAGGTTTCTTGTATGACTTCAGCTCACTATTTTGGCAAGTTGTGCTTCCTGCTCCACAACAGGGAGAGGGTAGAAGTCATTCTTGGGAAGAATGAAAAGAAAGAGTCATGGTAGAAAGCATCTGTTTTTCATTAAGCTTTTCCTTAGAAGCAAATATTGCAAAAATGTGGGTTTTTTTTTCCCTCTAAGTGGAAAAATAAAAAAGGACGGAGAGAACCAGCATGGGGGAAGTTCAGCTTAGAATGTGTCAAAGCTATATTCATATGAATGTTCACGGGCCAGTGTGCAGTAACTGCCCCTTTGGCACTACAATCAGACTAATCTTGCCCTCTGTGTTTCACTGTTTCTGCTCCAAAGAACAATGGATCTGGATGTGGCTACGCTTGATTTTCCGTGACCAGTATCTGCTTGATATGAATCTTGACCCAAATGCCCTTGTTTGCTAGTCACTCTGTGAAAGTAGTATGGAAAGGTTCACCTTGGAGGCCTGTCTCAGCACTCATTGCACAGTTGAAGCAGGCAGCTGCCCTGCAGGACTGCAGCTGGGAAGGTGGTGAGGGGTGAAAAGACCACCAGCCTTACCTTTGCTGGCACATAGTAAGCCTGGCTTGCACAGCTGATTCTTACAGGTAAGGGATAGCTGGATCAGGTCTCTGCAGTTTTACCACCCACAGATCCCTGAATCCTCCACTACACCTACAGCCTTTCCCCTTCTTGTCCCAAACCCTGCTCAGCAGGCCCACTCTGATTTCCCATACCTGCAGAAGCAGCCTGGGAGGTGACAGCTAAGAGAGCTGTGTGCATAAGCTTGAAATGGCTGCTGGGGAAAGGAGGTTTCTGGGTCCACCTGAAAAGTTAGGCTGAGGGGGCAGAAGGAGACACTTGTCCAAATCTTCACAAAAACTCCCAGAACTCCACAAAGCCAGGGCTCTTTTCTGGACTTCTCTCACTCCTGCTAGAGCTTTGGTGACAGAATCAAGCAAAATATTTATATTTTGCAGAATCCTTTAAGTGGAAAAACTTTTTTTTTATTCTCCCACAGTTAGCTTCTCCTATTCTCATCTTCATCTGTCTCCTGGTTTTGGGGCTCCAACACACTTATGCACAATGACTCTCCTTCCCCAAGAAAAGACAGCAGTCAAGTCTTACTACAGGCATGCAATTATACAGTAGGGACTCTTAGATTTACTGCAAATACAAGCTTTGCCTAATTGCAGCAAGTTCATTGCCAATTGGTCTGTAGTCTTTCCCTTCCAGATCATTACAGCATCCCCTCCATGTTCTGTTTCCAGCCAGTTTGCACCAGCTCAAAGCAGTTTTTCTGCCTCAGTTTAACAACAGTACAGAGCAGAGGGAATGGCATTAACTGCAGAACTAGGCAACAAACTCACTTATCATCTTGAGCCCAAAACTGCTCTCACTCAATAGCCAGATAATTGAGCTGTGATCATCTGTGCAGCAATGAAGGCTAGAAAGGGTACACTTGTTACCCCACATTTGTAAAGTAGGGTTTCTTCTTCCATTTCCATTTTCCCAGTGGGTTTCTCATTGGCGATAAATACTCCCATTGTGCTACTTCTTATGTGGTACAGGCTGTCCCAACATGCCTTCTTCTATGAGACATGCCACAGGCCAGCAGGGGCCTGGTTCAGGGCTGCCAAGGGAGCCTGGGGCATGCTCCCGTTTCTGAATTATATCATGGCAAAGCAGCACCAGCCATGGCTGGGGATACCCGTATTTCCAATCATCCGATATAGTCAGCAGAGGGATCACTGGGCTTGCACTGACCTCTAGTGACAACGCAGGGGACTGGGGGCTTTGGTTAACGAGAGGCTGAAAGAGCATATGTAGGTCCTGGTCACTGAGATAGTTAAAACCATTTGTCCCAGTTTTCATCAGGTCTGCACACATGAGCACTGCCTTGGAGCAGAGATCCTACTGCCAAATCCTACTGTCTGTGTCAGCTGCTCTGTATACTTAGACAGTAGCAGTGATATTCATGTGTCCCAAATTCCAATCACCTGCCCACTGAACTGCTCTTCTTCCCTTAAGCCGTTAGGACTGTGATGGTCTTCGTGTTTCCTGTAGCGTTTGCTCTTCCTGTCTATCTCTTTCTCTCTTTCATTCATATATCTGATCTCCCATTTCTTTGCCCTGTTCATGACAGCATCTGATGACTGGTTGCCAGGCCATCTTCTTGGCTTGGTAGTGCTCTGGCTTTTGGGATGGTCCTGAGTACTTCACTCCTGTTCATCACCTCTATCTCACCTTCCTCACACTCTGGCTTTCTTACAGATCCTACCAACTGTCTCTAGTTAAAGGATGCAAAGTGGAGGGCATCTGGTTTCTTTACTACAAAGTAGCTTGCTGTTCTGTGTGGTTGGTCATCCTCTATGCAATGTACCTGAATGCTCTTCCGTTTCAAAATGCTGTTTAGAAACATAAAATCCCTTCTATCTCCTTGAGTCTGTAAATAAAATTGGTGAGAGCTTTGGACCTGGTTCTGGGAGCTGCTAACTATCAGAAGGACTTGCAGGCTGCCATCACCTCCCAGGGTGCTCTGCTCTGCATAGGACCAGTCATGGCTATGATGTGATGAGCTTGTGGGATTTTTTGGAGCCCTTTCATGTCTCTGCATGCTGGCCCCTGCCTGTCAGCTCTCAGAGATCATGCCTGCCGCACTGCCTTTTCATTACTTGGCTAAGGGGGTGCAAAGGGGGAAGGCTGCCAGCTACAGCCTTCTGCACTAGGTTGAGCAGAAAGGCAATCAAGTTTCCTAAGCACTGTAACAGATGACAAGGTGTATATTTATCCCAGATACCCACATACTTCGAGTGAATTGTGGAACATGAGATTTGTCATCATGCATCAGAACACTGGTATATCTAATCCAGAACCGAGGCTCTGACAAGATCTGGGAGCTGAGCTGCCTGCAGTGATGCACCTCACCAACTGTGTAATGCAGGAACATAGGCTTTGGGATTCAAATTCCTCCACAGTTCCTCTGGCAATCAACTGGTACCTGGCTGTTATTATCTGAGAAGGCAGAGCTGCAAATGTAAATAATCCTAAGATTAGGCAGCCAACTAACACAACTAACACAACTACAGCATACATTTCTGGGCTGCCTCCTGGGCTGGGTATGTTTTGAATGGGGTAATATTTCATGTTGATTTCTTCTAACTTTTCTCTGTTAAATGATTCTTGGGCTAACTGCACCCTGGATGTCAGCAGTAGAGAATTACTGCATTGCTGGAAGTGACCAGTAATCTTTTACCACCACTCCCAGCATCAGCTTTTATGCCTCCCATTGTCTTCCCATTCCCTGCAGGCTTGTTTTTTGTGTTGTTGTTGGTTTTAGTTTTTGTTATGTTGTCTTTGCTACAAGGGAGTCAAGCCATCCTCCTGTTTTGGCTGTGCTGGCAGGCAGCTGCATTCAGTAACGGTGCTGTTGCATCTGTGTTTCCAGCGCTGTCAGCACCCCTTGATCAGCCCAGAAGTCAGTTATTTTGCTTGGCGAGTTTTGGCTTCTGCCTGTCACAGAGCAGGAATCTCCCTCAAACTCTCTCCCACAGCTCTTACAACACACCTCTGAACACATACAAATCATTTTAAACCTGCTAATGTGAACACTTACTGGACAGTTTCTCCCCAGCCTCCATAGCCTGATGCTCTGGTCAGAATGAGAGTGTCTTTTGTTCTTGCCCCTTTGGCTGTCTCTTATTTTCAGCTCTTCCTGCAGCTCCCTGCTCTGCTTACATTGGGGTAAGAATGGAAATGGCTTTCACCCGTTCCTCCTGAGTGTGTCTAATAAAATGGTTGATGCTGGCGATGCCTTATTAAACCAAGCTTCTCCTGTTTGGAGAACTTCGGTTTACCCTCATTCCTGAAGGGGTTTCAGGAAAGTTGGGTCTAGCAGAGCCTTCCTCAGTGTATGGATTCTGCTAATTCCTGGTGTGTTTTTAATCAAACAGTTATTTGATCTGATCGATTTAGTGTAGTCAAATGCCATAAATTAATATTTATAGAAAATCTCTTCCTCCTTGTATTGTGTTGCTTTGTGACCTGCAGAAGAAAGACCAAGGAAGGAGAATCCTTCATTTGCTTTGCTGTGGAGCTTCAGGCATTTTGTTTCTCTGCCTCTCTTGTATCTTAGACCTCTCTTCCCAGTGCAAGGGCTCTTTTGTGATTTTTCCCTGACTCCATTTTGGTCCAGGCCCTCATGAGGCTTGGTTCCTGGAATCCCTACAATGGCTATTCCTGGACTACCATGACTTTATGTCTCACATTCTGTGTGGTGCTGGGTCAGTGTACCTCCAGGTTGTGTTGAAGATGTTTTCTGAGCGAACACCAATCATAGGACACAACTGTTTACTCCCATCCATTTCAACTTCTTTCTGTTTAATATTTGATTTATTTTTGTGGGGCTTCTGCTTTTCTGTTTGGTGTGTTCTGTCCCACCAATGCCAAATGTCATTCCCTGACCTGCCATGCCCTATTGTAACAGGACTCAGAAGCTGGTGACGAGACCTACTAGATATGAAGCAAAGGCTGTCTCATTTGTGATGATTATATTTCAGGGACTGGATGTTTGCTAGATGACAGAGAACCCAGTGATTTTTACTGACTGTAGATCAGAGCCCTGATCATTTAAAAGCCCATGTGAACCAAAACAAGCTGTCCAGTGTCAAGTAGCCTTCATATCCTTGCCGAGCTGCCAGTGACAACGGTGATGAGGCAGAAGTAGACTATTGTACAAAATATTGAGACAGTTGTCTGCTGCCTGTCTTGGGCATCCCAACAAAGTTGGGATTGCCTTATCATCCTGTAAGGTGTCATACTATCAGGTGTGCCATGCTAGAAACAGCAGGATACGGATACCAGCTTCTTGACTAGCATGCCCCTGCTCACACTCCAACTGCTAGTGTTGGCGTGTAGACCCTCATTCTCTAGTAGCTAACTGGTCTTTGGTTATCCTTCGTTTCTTGGAGTGCCAGTAGGATGAGGAACAGCAGGATTCCTGGGACATTCTGAGCCAAAACAAATGTCCACTCACAGCACACCATGAGCTTTCCCACATCCTACTGTGTATAAGGTCCTTCTTCAGTGGAACTGCACCTGCGACAGATTCGTGTCATGGTTTTGCTCTTGGTTAGCATATCTCTTAGGTTACCCTATGGTGGGTTAATCAATTAAAAAAATATATAGTTCTTACCAAGCAGATTCCTGCTAGGTCTCACCTCAGTGCTCCCATGATTGTACCCCAAGTTTGGTGAGACTTGCCTGTGTCCTGGGCTTTGGTTTTTTTGCACAAGCTCTGGAGTTGCTATTGTGTTTGGTCAGACAAATCTAAGGAGAACAGAGCTCTACGAAGTCAAATGTTCCAGACAAACAACTTGGTGATTTTGTGTTAGGAATCACTTGTGCTGCAGATTGGTCTGTGACAAAATAAATATTGCAGCATTCAGACATGAGATTCTGACAGATCATATTGGATGCCCCATCCTTGAAGGTATTCAGGTTCAGGCTGGACCAGGCTCCGAGCAGCCTGATCTAGTGTAGATGTCCCTGTTCATTGCAGGGGAGTTGGACTAGATGACCTTTAACGGTCTCTTTCAACTCAAACAATTCTATGATTCTATGATCAAAAAAGTACATTTTCAGCTCTCTTGGATGTGAAGTAAAGACTGGCTCTGGGGGCTGTCCATATTATCTGTTTGAGCTTGCAGAGAGCCCGAAAAGAGCTCAAAAATTTGTTCTTCTTTCTCCCCACCAAAATGGGAAATCTTGGAGACTGACAGGCAAGACGTGGTAGTCCTGCATTGTTCTAAAGGAGTAAGTTTTGATTCAGAGAATACAGCAAATACTTCTGTTAACAAGTATCTGAAATGCTAATGAAAAAAATACCAAAGCAAAATTCTTTATAATAAAGGGAATTAGATTTTATTTTTATACCCTTAAAGTTAAAAATATGCATTTCAAAATATTTACAATGACTATATATGAAATAACCTTTGTTAATGAAACACCAACATACAGTACTAGAATAAATCCACCAAACTGATAAAGTATACATAAGAAGAAAATGTAACAGAAAGAGAGAGGGAGAGAGAGAGAGAGACAATTGTATTTGAGCACAAATTGCACTTGTAAGTTTTTTCAACTCACTGCCTTTTAGCTATGGATGGAGCCACAGGAAGTTTTAACCTCTTGTCCCTTATGAATTCCACTTGTGACTGAGGTTCTTCAAAGTGACAGAAATGCATTGGTTGCAGCACTAACAATGCCTGACTATCCTCAGCCAGCCTTTCACATGGGGACCTTGAATCAGAGAGCGTTCTCTAAATCTCTCAGCAACCATAGGAGGTAGGTCTAGGAGGATGGAAAAGCACCAGATTAAGTGACTGGCCTAAGGTTGTGCAGCATGGAGCAGAACTCAGAAGTCCCGTCTCATCTCTCCAAGTCTCTCATAAGGGAATACATTTCCTCTACTAACGTGTAGCATCTGCTATTGAGATGAGCTGTGTCACAAGGTGGGGCTCCCAATTAATACCATGTCCTGAGTGTTCATGTGAAAAAAAAAATGCCTACAGTTGTTGCAGTGCTGTTGCTATGTACTAGCTGAACAAAAAATTTTAGTGCAGACACACACCCAAAGGATTCCCTCCCTGCACGTGCATCATTGAGCAACTGCGCTCTCTATATTTAGGAACCCCTTGTATGTCCCCCGCCCTCTCTCTTTCTCTCTCTCTCTTCATCATCCACACTTGTATATTTGTATACCTGCCCTTCATACCTGTATTTGATTCAACCATGGGAATGTCAAATAGGAAACAGAACAGCAAAAAAAAAAAAAAAATAGCTGCCTTGTTCCCATAGTATTGTTAATACTAATTTAATCTGATTTCTATTGGGTTGCTTCTCAATGCAATGTCTTTCATATATGTGCATACATACATATATATATATGTGTGTAACAAAAGTCCCATCCCGTTTGTTTCAATAGGGGAATTGTAAGCCTCAATGCCCAACCCACCAGGCACACTGAAAGGCAAGTGGGAAGGGCTCTAGACAGGGAAAAAGATGTAGCCCTCATTTTTTTGATGCTCTTCAGTCATCAGTGCTGGACTTGAATGTTTGTAAAGTTACGATAAAAAAGGAGAACAGCTGTCTGGGTCACTTGCAGATTTCTGGCGCAGCAGCCCCAGGAGTGAGAGATCAGTCAGTGCTGTTCCTCCTGCTCTTTGGTGAATGAGTTTCTGAAGATTCTAGTTTTGTTGTTTTGCTATGGTGGTGGCAGTGGTGATGATGGTGGCTGTTCCTGTTTTTTCTATTTATCCAAAAGTTCTCTCAGCAGAGCAATTGTTCCCCATTCCCAGCAGCCAACCCTCTCCCCAGGACTCACATCGACCTTATTTTTTCCTAAGAACAAGGTAGAGGACGCCTGTGACGAAACTAAAGCAAAAGCAGATCCAGGCCAATATGAAGCTGTAGCCATGGTGAGGACTTTCCACTGTTTCTGCCTGGTCCACAGACTCTCTGTATGTGAACCGAGCTGTGTAAATGGAGACTCCAATCAGAATGCACAACCCTGCAGGAAAGAAGGGAAAAGAGAGAATTGGAAAACGCATAAAAACCAGCATCGCTATAGGACATTTGAGGTAATATTCTGGATTGAGATTGCAATGCATGTCTTATATCATCTGAGAGAGGGGCTGCAACCCATTAGGCTTATTTCAAAAGAATTCCTCTTGCAGACATGATGACAAAAGGCACTTGGGTCTTGCTTAGTGGATGCCATGGGGGAATAAACTTTTGTTAGGAGGAAATAAGTAATAAGGTAATAAGATCTGCAGACAGTTTGGTGCTATGTGTTGAATCCCATGAGCAGTAGCTCATGTTTATTTTCTCACCCTCTGAAATACTTGAATGCTTTTTGTTGTTTTATGAAGAGAATTTGCAGAACTCACTGGGATTGTCTAATGAAAATCTGGAAATATTTTCATTATTTAAATTAAATTAAAAATGTATAGAGATCACTTTCCAGTTCCTCTATGAATCATAGAATCTTATAATGACTGGGGTTGGAAGGGACCTTGAAGATCATCCTGTTCCAACCCCCCTGCTGTGGCCAAGGTTACCACCCACTAGATAAGGCTGCCCAGAGCCCTCCATGCTTTTTTTTTTTTTTTTTTTTTTAAATCAAAAAAGTGGGCCACTGAAAGCTTTTAGCCAGCTGACAGCTTCCCTGATGGCCATGAGTGTCAGACATGTGGCCTGCTGTGCTTGCAGAGGCACCGGGAAGCATGCAGAGCCGTTGCCCAGCATGTGTACTTACAGCAAACCAGTGTGATGGCTCCAGTGATGTAGAAACGTTTGCCTTTCTCCAGGGTGAACAGCTGGACAATGAATGTAACAAGAGCGATGACGGAGAAAATGATTGAGAGGATCATGAAGGCTTGCGCTGCTTGGAGGGAAGCTGTCAACAGAGCAGATTTGAGAAGGTCAGGGCTCAGCCTTTACATTGCATGACAAAGCATGAAAGACATCACCACAACAAAAGTGGAGGTATTACTTACGCCCATTGCCGCCAGTGGGTGTCAGCGACTCACAAGTGTTGTTGCACCACATCCAGAGTCCCCAGGAGACATTTCCACTGGAAGTCTCACCCACCATCCAAACCTGAAACACAATGATGCAACTGTGTTATGAGGGAGAGAGCTCTGTGCCTCCAACCGGGACCCTTTGCCCTGTTGTGAGATTAAGAGTCATAGAATCATTAAGGTTGGAAAAGACCACTAGGATCATGGAGTCCAGTTGTCAGCCCATCCCCACTGTGCCCACTGACCGTGTCCCTCAGTGCCACATCCACATGGTTCTTGAGCACCTCCAGGGACGGTGACTGCACCACCTTAATCACAATTAAACTGTAAAGGGGAGCAGCCACAGCTCAAGTGCCAGAAGATCGAGGGCTGAATGAGTCAGAGTATGGCAGTGACAGCCGGGTTGGGTGGGAGCTGACACTGGCTTTGAATGACAAGGGGCATTTAATCCAGACAAAACACAGGAAAAATCTGTTCCCATGCTACAACAGAAATCGCAGAGGTTATCTGTCCTCTGCCTTGCCTAGCGTGAGACGGCAAAAGAGCTGTAACCTCCCGGGGCGATATGTGCAACCGGGCCCCGACTCCGGCCGCGGAGCCGCCAGGGGTCACCATCGCCCCGGGCACAGCCTCGCCCAGCCCCGGCCATCTGCTCCGCGGCAGCGGGGTCGGGAGCGGAGTGCCCGGCGCCTCTCCTGTGCCCTTGGCGGCGCTGGCAAGGCCACTGCTCCCGCTGTCGAAGTGTGTTTGGGCCGCAGGCTTTCCGTCTCCAGACCCAAGCACCTGTCCCGCTGCCAGCCCTGTGGTTGGCTACTAATGCAGCAGGTGACAACCACGCTCCGTGGCTCATCCAGGGTAGCCCCTACTTACGTTGGCAATGGTGGAGACGAAGAGCATGATGACGGTGGCAATGTGAACCACAAAGATACCAGCCAGTAGTACCAACATCTTGGATCCTTCCTAGGTGGTGTCACCAGTGCAGAGAAATCTGAAGGAGAACAAGAGCAGAAGGAAAAGATGAAGGGAAGGACTGAATTGAGGAATAGAATTACAGAATCGCTCCAGTTGGAAGAGACCCCTAAAAGTCACCTAGTCCAACTCCCCGGTAATGAACAGGGACATAAGCTTTATTTACACATGACAAAATAGGCTGATTTTAATTTTACTCTTTAAGCACGTAGGCATAAAAAACAAACAAAACCATAGTTAAAACCTTTTTCAGAATCTGCATGATAGTTCCTCCAGTAGTTAAAGAAAGCCTGGAGGTAAAGGAACCAGACTAGGAAGAGATGTAGAGCAGGGGTGGATAGCTTTGGAGCACTGTAAAAATAGCCTGTGTATATACATAGGTTGCTTAAATTGGTGTGTGGTTCTGTAAAGTAAAAATGACATACTCCAGGCCTACGCTTCAGGAAGTAGAGCTTTTGCCCATGGAGGTCAGGAAAGATTTTCTCTTCCTGTTGTTCCTTTCCTTTTTGCAGTACAGCCTCCTCCAGTCAGTCTGGGACATGGGACAGGTAGTGCAGAATGGAGGAGGGGCATTCCTTTGGTACATCAAGTGCTGAGCAGTGGTAGAAAATGGTCTGGGGAACTGCTCATACTCAATGGCCTGATCCCTTATGTAGAGGAGAATAACCAGAATAGAAACACCACTGAGGTGTTCTGGGGTAGAGGAAGATGCTTAGGTTTGCACAGAAGACTGCTTATTTCTCTTTTAAAACTTGAGGCATGCAGATCACATTATTACTGCAGTGACTCTCTTGTAATGCAGATTTCTTTTTTTTCCTCTGTTCCCTACGTTTTTTTCTAAGATTCATTATCACTGATGAACATGCCACTGGAAAGACAAGGTTTTTGGGAGGGGTATCTACTTTAGATAGCACTCATGACACTATTTATCAAGGCTTTTGCCTTCTCCCTTGAAAATATGAAATACAGGGAACAGATCTCAGCTGCGGGAGCAAGTGCAGGTAATTCACAGTATATTTCCTGTCCTCCCAGGAATGTGTTAGTAATCAGGTAGCACAACCACAGAAGTCAGATTGGAAAATTTGCTGGGCCCACCCTATAAACACTGTAAGACAGCTTCCTAGAAAGTTTCACAGGGCTACGTTGCTCTATCTCTTGGTAATGATGATACTAAAGTACTACTGAAGAGTAGTGTCAAGCATTTGATTAATGTTGGCTGTCAAGTTATTTGGGTGCAGGTGACTCAGGTAATAAGGTTTGATGCTGTCACCATTTGTACAGGGTGTGGTAACTGTCATGGAACAATACAATTATTTTTCATGATGTCTTTCACTCAAACTATGACAAAAAGCTTTTTAAAGTCCCCTGAATCTTTTTTTTATTATTATTTACTCACTGACTCCACCTTTTTCAATCCTGGTTTTTTTTTAGGTTTGGTGGGTTTTTTGTTTTTTTTTTTTGGTTTTTTGTTGTTGTTGTTGCTTTTTGTTTTTTTTTGCTTTCATTGTGACTATGTAAAATACTGCAGCTGCTCCTTGCACTGCTTTGGATATAGTTTTCCCAAACCACAGTGGGTGGGCAGATTTCTTATCCACCAGTGGCACTTTATCCAAAGCCAGTATTAGCCATGAATTCAAGAACTCAAGGGAAGTGCCTTTGTTACGCATTCCTCCTATTGAAACAAGATCATTCCTTAGAAGGACAAATAAGGTTCAGTGACTGGTCCTATATCTCCTTAGGAAAATCTTCACCAACAGTGAGGTTTCTCTCACTTGGGAGAAATTAGGTAGTTTAGCCCTGGCTTGATGAATGCTAGCCTGGCTTACTTGCCTGCTTTGGGGTGTCCTAGCAATATTCCCCTTGCTCTAGAATTTGATTTACCTGGATGGCCTGGATATTGATGATGACTTCTTTCATTGCAGTGCCTCCCTTGATGATCTGGGAGGAAGTACAGCCATAGGAGACCCTCTCTGACTCTAATGATGGACATTTGTGTACGTTCAGCATTGCTAGAAGCCAATTTCTCACTACTACATGCAGGCTACCTCATAAACATATTTGACCTGGGCGTTAAACCCTTTCTTTTCATCGACTGCAAAAGAAATGTGAGTTTCAAAGTGCTGGATGGGAACTGATCTGGATAGCTTCAATTGAGCTGAGAAACCATTGCTCTTGCCATGACGAAGTTATATACCTATCTACAGCAGGAACCTTGAATAGAGCACTTGAATCAAATGCTCTCATCCCTTTGACTGCTTGTCATCCTTGCTTTTCAGCACCTTGGTTCTTCTTACACAGGGTGTAATGAATGCTGTTCTCACCATGATGTACTGATATATATACACCAAATCGTGGCAGATCTTCCTGCTGTGCCTTTATGGAACAGTGGCTAAACTTTCTTTCTTTCCTAGATAGACATACTTTTCCAAGTTTCTTTAGAAATGAATTCAGCAATTTTTTTTTTTTTTTTTTTTGCTGATTATTTTTGAGGAGCTTCAAAAAAAAGACCTGTACTTGAAAGACTGGAGACCTACTTTCATGATACTCTAAAGGACTAGAATAATGCTTTAGAATTCATTTTCTGTATGGTGAAAATGATATAAAATATGACTTTACACTGTAAAGAAAAATCCACACACAGAACTGTGGCCAATACGCTAAGAGAAAACCAAATCTTTTATTCCCTTTGTTTTCTTTTTCTGCCCAGTTCTCGCACTGCTTGAGAGAACTGTTTGCTGAGATGATTTCAATGTACCTCCTTCCTGAGATCATCAGCACCTTTCCCTGAATACACATGCTATCAAATGCAACCACCCTGGGGTTATATGTTCACAGCTTAGTTTTGAATCTTTGTGAGTTAAAGCACAAGCCTCCCTCTCTATTTATTCACTTTCCCCTTCTTTCATCTTTCTCTTCCTTTTAAATAAAACACCAGAGAACAATCCCAATGGACCTGTGGTTGAATGGCATTGAAATAGAGTCATCTCTGCCTCTGACTGTACGGCATGGACTTTTCCTCCCATTAGACAGAGAAGTTGGCAGAGCACTGGGGACTGACAGGATACTCTTTCCATTTGTTAAGTGTGAGACATCTCTCTCCACTTCAGGGTGGGGTCACATTGCTGGAGCAATAAAACACAATTGCATGCAAATGCCTTTTCTAACATTCCCCTTCCTAAACTGCAGCTGGATTTGGAGTTCCTTAGGCTCTTCTTTGATTATGAGTCACTCTTATCCTTCCTAGAGCTGCCAGTTTTTTCCACTGACTCACCCCAAAGCTCTCAAAACTACAGTTACTTAACCCTGCAAGTGTTCAGGACACTGTTAGTTTTAGCACTGCTTCTCAAGAACCGATCAATCAAACAAATTCATGAATCCCACAGTGAGCCTTCTGATGCAGCTTCTCAAGGTAAGATCCCAACTAACCCAAGAAAAATAGAGGCATGAGAGTAACATGACTACTGAGGTGGAACATGCTGTTTGGGAAGAAGCATGCACCTGCTGAACAGCATGGGTGAGTTAAGAGAAATGATCTGATGACACTAATGGCACTGATGACAGCAAATTGTGCTGATGGATGAGGAGAAATAACCAGTTCCACCAACAGTAACTGTGAATAACAATCACTGTATCAGCTTTCAACACACACAAAACAAACAAACAATAAAAACCCGCGACTCTAAGGATAATTATTACAGACTTTATCTGCATAGACACTACTTGCACACACATACAGGAGGAAAACACATAGATCTACTGTATCCAAATCAAGTGTAAGCAGTCAAGCACTCCTTGAAAAGCTAAGCATTTTCTTGTGCAGGCAAAATATAATCACCCCTAAAGTCCCTCTGTCTAATTATGTGTTTTGGATCCTTTTGTCTGGAGATCAGTCCAGAAAAGAGAGTCCTTGCCCTCAGTTTACTGCTTAGCATAGTATCAGAATGGAATGCCAAGTGCCACTTGGAGATATAACAAAGGCCCATAGTGTAGTTCCTCAAATATGGAGAATGGGTTACACAAGAGGAAGAGCCAGATTAGGTACTGGTTCTGGCAGAGAGTACACTACAGAGAAAAGAAGTAGAGGGGAAGTACGTAATATTTCCACAGGAATGGTTGGGTTGTTTGGTTGAAAAATCAGAGCACTCTCAGATAAGTCTGAAATATTTCAGATCTGAATATTTCCTGAGGAATGGAGTACATCTGACTTACACTCCCATTTTCCTCTCTGAGAGGTTCTTTCTTGGGATGGTACCTCTCTCCCAGGATGAGTTGATGAAGTACTGTGAGAGCTGCTGGCTAAGGAAAGAGCATACGCTGTCCGGAGAGCATATGATATCTAAACTGCACCTCCTGTAAGCACTGTGGTGGTGACCTCTGGCTTGCCTAAAAATCAGATTTTCTGCTGAAATCCCTTGAGTTTGAGACATTCCATTTTTCAACATTCTGGGGGAAAGACTGCATGCTTCTGGCAAGAATACCAGCAAAATGCCTATAGATTGAATGCAAAAGAGATGGCAGAAATTCTGCCTCCCTTGGCTGCCATCACAGACGGTAAGAAATATAGAAGTAAGTCAGATCAACCAGTACATTATCTCTAATGATGGCAGTAGGATCTATTTTCCTATATTTAGAGAAAGCACATGAACCTAGCCGCTGTCTGTGATGGCACTGAGTCACTATAGGTGCAGAAATACTGGTGGTTGGAGAGAGGGTCGAGGCCACTTAGAAAGGAAAGGCAAAAGGGAAGGAGATCGGATGGCAAAAACAAACTATATAATACTATTTGAAACAGTTACAAACTACCACTTCTATCACTGGTACATTTCTCAGAGCAAAGGCAATCTACAAATAGCAATGCTGCCCTAACACAGTAGGGGAAATCTCAGGGTAGTATAAAACCTCCTACAGAATTTGTGGATCTGTCTTTGACTGCACTGAGGCCCCAGCTGCCTCTTATGGCCCTGGATGCTATGATCACATGCTTTGTCATCACGTGTGATATGAGCATGAATTCTCATCATACCCAAGGCCACTTAGCTGACTGCAAATGTGACGTTCTCTGTGATATTCTGGTGGCACCGTGACTTTGGACCCATTATATTGATACTAGAAAGCTCATGACAATTATAAGAAAGCACCTGAAGTGATCTTTTTTGTTTTCAACCTTTGCTCCACTTCTCACTTCAGATCCAATTGAATTTGCAGTCCTTGCTGACTCCAGGCTTTTACAAGCCACTGTATACCAGCACGGCTGTTAAGAACCTGGTTTTGACAGACCAGCCTGACTCAATTTACAAGTTAGATGCTTTTTATGGAGATGTAGATGAGTAGGCTGGTGCCTCTGGAAAGAGATTTTGCATGTGTGGGAAAAAAGGTTGGGCAGGAGGTGTGCGTGGGTGCATAGAGAACTTTGGAGCCTCTGGTTTGTGGCAACGAGAAGATTTTGTGTATGCATGGGTGGTGCCTGTCTGTGGTGACCACATGGGGTACAGTGAGAAGTAGCTGAATGTCAACCAGAAGGAAAGCATAGAGCAGCCTGAGGGGTCACAGCTGAAAATGAACTTAAGGAAATGGAATATTTTGCCTGGTTCTTGGGATGCATTTTCTGGTGGTATGGTCTTCAAGGGATTGGGGGCAATTCTTTTCCCAAGGGAGTGGCAAAGCACGTGAATCACTTCTTGTGGGACCAGACCACTGTCTTGAGAATTCACCCTTGGTAACGAACCTCTGCTTGCTGACAGATGCAAGGGGGAGTCAGGAAAGATGACACACTGGAGTTTTACAGCTCTCATGCTCATGATTCATCTGAGAGTGGGGAAATGTCAGAGCTCCTAGGGCAGACGCTGAGAAATTGGCATTTTCTCCCGAAGAAGCCACCCTGGAGTGCTCAGCCATGTGACAACATCAACAGAAACTCCAAAGCTCACTTGGTAGTAGGAAGGGGAAGAGACAGCTGCCTGGGGCCTGGCAGGCAGCCAGCGGCTGCTGTGGGAGGAAAACATGTCACTTCGTACGCTAGACACACCGTGGAATGGCTGGGGCTGATGGACAGAGAGTAAAGGAGGGTGGGAAGGGGAGAGCAAAGCTGACAGCGGCACAGAGGGTTTTCTCCACACCCCATGAAATGCTCTGGGGAGCACACTCACCCACGATGTGTTTGATGGTCCTTGGGTGGGTTAATCAGATATCAGGAAAGGCTGGGAGTTGCTGGGACTTGCAAGAGTTCAGAGTAGATGCCAAGATAGGTGAGAAACACTTGTGGGAAGACTGATGGTCTGGGAGATGATGCAGTACATGTAGGGGTGTGTGTCTGCTGCGTGGCTCCCTGTATGAATGGGATGTGTGTGACTGTGGTTTCTATAGAAGCAGGTCTGAGCTGTGTGTGTCTGCGTGCATGCTCATGCACAGATTCCTTATGAGTGCACGTATTTATCTGTGTGAATTTGACAGTGCCCACGTGGGAGAAACCATCTGACAGCTCTGACAGGAAAGTTCAGGTTACAGTGTGGTGTAAGCAAAAGTGCACATACCATTTCTGCTGGGATTGCCTGCTTATCTTTCTTGTGATAGCCTGTAGATTGAGGTGGAAGGTCTATGGAACTGACACTGACTGTGTTTTGTCTGCATCTTTGAATTAAAACTGCAAATCTCTGATTTACATTGATTTTATAAAGATGTCTCCCTTTTTGTTTCAAGAGAGAGTCAAGAGATAGTTCCTCACCAGACAGTGTTCACTTTCTTAAGACTAAAAAACCTCTGAATATGCCAATACAGTCTTTGAGACGCCTAGGTTGGTGCGTCATAGACATCTCAAGTGTCTGAGCTTTTGGGTCAGTTTGATTCCAAGGTGCCCAGGTTCCTGTAAACCAGCTTGGAAAATACTAGGAAGGATTAACTTGTAAAATTGTCCAATGGGTCTTTCTTTCAACCCACAATACAGAATGGGGTACAGAGCGAGGATGAGTAAAGTAATGGCTCCTGTGTACAAGGCAAAAGCAAGGGGATGCTGTGCAGCCTGGCGTTGGTCTGTGCTCTTTGCGGAGTAGGGTAAAGGTATTCATGAAGTTAAATCTCCTGTCTGTCTTGGAAAGGGCTACTTCCAATTGGAATTAGTATGGGTTGGCAGAACCACTTAAGACAGGGGTCTTTTGAGCTTATGTTACATATGGAAATGGATTCCATCAGAGGAGAGAACTCCAGTTGCTGGGGCACACTACACTGGCTGGGCTGCTCTTGCTGGAGCCAACTATCACGTAGCTGGCTCCATGTTCCTGGAGCTGTTCTCCAGCAGACCCTGACCAGCTGGCTCCCAGCTCTGAGCATTTGCAGCTCACCTCTCTTGCTCCCATGTCTCTCACTGTCTCTTCCAGAGGCTTGTTGTAGCCTATAAGGGAGATGTCACTCAGGAATGAGAAGAATGTGGATGTTGGACCCAGTCCTGGCAGTTGCTTTCACAACTCCCCACCTTAAGCAGACTCTGCCCTGTAAGGGCAAAAGGGCAGCAAAGGCCTTCACCCTGGATTTCCTCAAATCCAGATGTGTCTGCCGCATTGCAAGAGCTAAGCCTCAGGCATTAGTCACTGCTTACCTGCCCTCAGCCATGCCAGTGCTCAGTCGTTCATTGTGCTTCTCTGCATAGCCTAGGACCTGTCCCTAGGAGCTCACCATGCGTGTCTCCCCATACCTATGGTACGAGTTGATTCTTATGGGGCAAAGGGGTTAAATCTTAGCTAAGAGCTTGGTGAACTGGTCACTCTTTCGGAGAAGGTGGGTTCAAAAGCAGAGTTGCCTTAACTTGTCCCTCCCTACCATGTCAGGGTATGGACTACGTTTGATCTTACTCAGAGAGAAGCTTCCATGTAATCTTTGCCCTCTGCAAACAGTTCAGAGCAAGGAGGATGCATAGAGCTGTAAATTTGGCCAGAGTTTCCTTTGTTCATTGTTCAAATTCAGGAGGTACTTTCTAAAACACTTCCAAGGGGAGGCTGAAAAAATCCTGCTCCAGATTGAGGTCCCCAGATGCACTTCTTTGCTGTCCTTCCTGGAGTGTAATAGCAGGAAGAGGTGTAAGAGTGCAGGCACTCTATCATTCCCTCTAGGCAATTTATATGGGGAACTGCTGCTGGACTCTTTGTCATGCTGTGAGATGACTGAATGTGGATGGTGCTGGCAAGGTTTAAGCTTGTGCTTAGGCACATTCGTTCAGGGCTGATAGTACTGCACAGTAGCTATCAGCTATCAGTCCAACAAGGCCATAGAGCAGAGGTTTCCTGTGCATGCTGCTTTGCCTCAGCAGAAGAGACTCACGATATGTTAAGCATCCATCTTTAGTTGGGGAGATAGGAAACCCACTTCCTCACTCTCCCTTTTGGAGGTGTAAAAAGCACTTCTGTTGCCCTTACTTCTCTCTACCTTGAAGGAACTGTGCAGAAATCTTATCTTTTAGTCCTTCTTCATTATTTTCTTTGCACGAGAACAAGAGGACAGAAAAAAAACTGGTAGTGCCACACCCTGCAGGCTGTTCTGTTTTGTGTTGTGTGGTGGTGCTGTCACATCAAAAAGTAAGAGCAGAGGAGTGACCAATCGGTCCAGAAGTGGTATTTCTTGCTCTCCAACAAGCATGTGGCAGCTTTTCATCTGGGAGGTGACTAACGGGGATTCATGCTCACAGCAAACCCTTGTTCTGTCACTGTAAGCAAGGCCTGAGGTGTGCCTTTCACCAAAATGTGCTGGCTTCTATCAGCACATCTCCCAGAGCTGTTTCAAAACACAACCTCCATTCCACCTCAGGGCACCACACAGCAATTCCTGCACGCACTTGCACTGCACACACAAGGCAAAACTCAAAGACCACTGGCTAGGCCAGCAGGGCCGGTTTGCCAGGCCTCTGTCCCCAGCAGAGCTATAGGCAGCGCTGGCTGTGGGATCTCAAATCCCATGCCTGTTAGTGTGACCTTGGGTGTGGCTCAGCTCCACTTCACTCAGAGTTCTCCTTGAGATGGCACATGCCCTGCAGGGATGCCCAGCTGCTGCATGAGGGGAGCTTGGACTGCATGCCAAGTGTCAGCCATAGCCAGGACAGCTGGCTGCAGGGCCTGCCACAAGGAACTGCCTCTAACCAAGGAGCTGCTAGCAAGACTGAGGTGCTGCCATTTAGAGCTGGTCCCCAGGGGAGTGAGTGGAAGCAAGCTGCCCTTGAGCCCACACTCAGTCTGCATGGAGTCCCCAAGTTTGACAGTGAGACCTGCTAGGAGCGGGTATGAAGGTTTTTGGCTGGCTTAGACCTCCGTTATCATAGATAGATAGATAACAAGCTCTGTGCTTTTACACTCTTCATACCGTGTCCCTTCTCTGTGTTTGCTCAGGAGAAAAGACTCACGATATGTGAGTGGACACCATCCAGCAGTGTCAAGTGGGCAGTGCCTGGGCAAGGCTGCTCTCAGAAGTGCCTTGAGGAATTCAAAGCCTTTAGGCTCAGGAAACACTGCCTCAGTCAGCTCCTCGGCCTCTGAAACACAGCTATTTCTCTGGCAGGAGGCATCCAGGACAAAGGGGACCTCAACAAGTTATAAAATCCACCCTGCTGCCACCCTGCTGTCAGCCTACCTTCACAGCCATTCCTATAGTGACTGCCCACAGCACCAACCCCAGTCCCAGCGATTTGCAGCTGGACTGGGCTAAGCACTGCTTCAGTCTCTTTCTGCCCTATGAAACTGCAGAGGTGGGCGGGGTTCCTGCTATTGGAACTGAAGCCTGGTGCCAGCAAACTGGCTGTGCTGAGCTCCCTTTCTCAGACCTCAAAAATAGTTTAGGCATTTGACCGCAGGACACAAACCACAGCAGACAGATGAAGTGAGAGAAGTGGTGAAGGAGGGGAGGGAGAGAGGGGGAGGTTGTGTGGAGAAAGGCAGGTGAGCAGGGAAAACTGCCAGCCTGCAATCCTACACTTCCCCTCAGCGCTCCATGCTCCTGTGCTGCCTAGGAAGGCACAGCATGCATTCCTACTCACCACATGGCTTTGGCTAAGCAGGGACTTGGCTACAGGAGCTGGGACTCCCATAGCAAAAAGAGAGCTCCCACTGCACCCCAAACTTCCCATGCTCCACTTGGAAAAATGACTGCTGTTCTAAAGAAGAGCTTGGCAAACTACTGACAGAGAGGACAGAGAATAGAGTCACGCAGAAAAATGTCAGCGAGATTCAGAATTGCTGAACGTGCAGTCCTAATTTCAAGCAGGGTTTTCCCATAAACAGTGCCAGTGCTGCTCCAAAAGAGTGCAGCAATTCCATGCCACATCTAGACCAGGTGGGGCTCCCCATGATGATTCCCTGCTGCACATGCCCTGAAGGTGAGAATTACATTGCCAGAGCCAGCATTCTACCCAACGCCTTTCTTTGCCCCGTTACACAGCTGGATTTCAACGCAAATGCTGAAAGGTTAAGGTGCGTCCCGTGCTGAGCTTGTTCACCAAATAGAAGAGGCAGAATGAAAGGTAAAAGCAGGCTGGAGCTGCAAGGAAAAGGAATCGGGCTCCAGCAAGCAAGAGAAGTTGGTAAAGCTGTTGGAGAGAAACTCTTACCGTGCGGTGCTGGCACCTATGGAAGCAGGAGCGTGCGGGGCTGTGGTGCTGCTGTGCCGGAGCGCGGAGCTGTAGTGAAGGGGAGTGACCTGGCGGTGGTTTAAGTTTCCTCCGGTGGTATGGGAGGGTGGTGTCACTTAGCTCTGTTTTAAAGAAGTTACTATGAATCAGTCTGCCTTTAAAGAGAGGGAGAAAAAAAAAAAAAAAAAAAAATTAGTAAGCTACGCCCTGCTTTGTTGGCAAGGTGTCAAGAGTCTCTGGGAGGAAACCAGCGATTCAAAGAAATGTTTGTAGGGTTGTGTCTGACTCAGAGCACAGTACAGAGACCGCAGCCTGGAAAAAAAGACTGACGCTGATCCAGCTGAGTAATAGAGGCCCACAACAGCATCTGTTTATAAAACTGAACTTCTGGTTGTCATAAAAAATATTGTGTAGTTACAAATGTGGCAACGTGACTACAACAATACAATTCACTCAAAGAAGCAAACAGCCGGTTGGCATGGGACATAGTGAGGCTGGTGAGTCACCACATCCCTCACCCCAGTGCTGCACAGGGGGACATTGCCATGGTCAGCCATGTGAGGGAATGCAAATCTGACCTGCGGGATGGACATGGACAAGACTTTTGGAAATATAACAAAATGCAGTGCTGGCCTGGTGGTGACTCTGGTGGTGGTTTGCTTCCACAGGGAGAGCAGGGGCAGGAAAGATGGAAAAGGGGGGTTGTGATTCACAGTTTTCTGAGGTCAGCATTTCTTGTCTTAAAGATCTTTAAAAATAGATTCTTTACAACTGCATGGAATTGACTGGTGTAGCTCTCATGGATGCTACAGGCAAGAGGAGAGGGGATGTGCTTGAGATGCTTGCTGGAGGAGGAGGAGGATGTTTGCCAGAAAGCATCTGGGTTAAACTGAAATCCATATTGTGATAAAGTTGGTGATCTGCTTCCATAAGGAATCAAATCTTTTTTTTTCAGAAGTCAAAAAAGGGAAGAGTGGATAAAATACCTGCCAAAGGTCTTTCCCTGTTCAGTGAGAGAGTGCTTCATTGCACTCTCATTAGGGCTGGAAAAGACTTCTAACATCATCTAGTCTACCTACCACCACTCATCCCCACCATGACAACTAATCATGTTGCTAGGAACCACATCCACGTGTTTGTTGAACACCTTCAGGGACGGTGATTCCCCCACCTCCCTGAGCAACCTGTTCCAATGAACCACCACTCTTTCAGTGTTTTGTTTTTTTGTTTTTGTTTTTTTGTTTGTTTGTTTTGTTTTTTGTTTTTTAATATCCAACCTGAACCTTCTCTGGTGCAAGATGAGGCCATTTCCTCTCATTCTATCACTGTTATCTGGGAGAAGAGGCCAACCCCCACCTCGCCACAACCTCCTTTCAGGTCATTATAGGGAGCAATAACATCTCCTCTGAGCCTCCTTCAGACTGAACAATCTCAGTTCCCTCAGCCACTCCCCATCAGACTTGTGCTCCAGACTCCTCACAGCTTCACTGTCCTTCTCTGGATATTCTCCAGGGCCTCTATGTCTTTAGTGTATTGACGAACCCAGAACTGAACACAGTACTTGAGAAAGCTAGTGCTCTTTGAAGTCTACGCAGATTAAAAAAACCTTGCTGTTTTTCAAATTATTCCTTTTCTCTAGTGTTATTGATATGTGTTTTGTCCTTGTCTAATTTTAGACTATAGCAACCAACTTAAAAACAGAGCTGTGGATGAGACAGCAGCAAATATGATATGTATTGTAGGCAAAGACCATGCCCACACAATCCCATGGGAAAATAAAGACAGAATTTTGTTCTGCAAGGGTAAAATAATCCTAATTGTGCTTAATACATATGAGTTAGAACATGCTTTTTGGTTACATACATGAATATGATACAAAGGAAAGAAAAATATAATTGCTTACCCTGGAGAAGGCTCTGGTATTCTCATTGAGCTACACTGTCCACTTGCCCTTCCCTATTCCCCCAGCAGAGTTTATTGGACTGAAAGATGCTCAGCTCTGCACAAATGCTGACCGGAGTTCAGGGATGATGGATCATCCTCTTTGCCCCAGGCCTGCTCACAAGTTGCTGCCACCTGTTATATGGCAGCTGGCTGCAGAAGGGCTCATCTGAGACCCTGAGACACTAACACCCGCATTTAAACACATGCATATGGGGCAACAACAGTGGAGTCTGCTAAGAGGCAAAGTGTGAAGTGACTGAAGACTGGCAAAGCCTTTTTTTCCAGAGAGAGCAAACTCATTATGTACAAGCTGCTCTAGCTCTGTCAGGCAATGGCCAACCTCAAGCACTTTGCAGGGAGGCAGGAGGGTTCTGCGGCGTCAGCAGCACATTGCCCACAAGAGTGTTTCCTCCCTGCTCTCCATCTGGGAAAGTTGATGCCTGGCCAACAGAATAAAGAGAAGTAACCAGACAGGCCACATATACTGTGACTGTTGCCCCAGAGGAGCATTGCTATCCTGGCAGCAATTGGCTTCATTCCTGTTGCTATAGCCGGGTGTGGGAGGGGGTAACAGCAATTGTCAAGCAAACAAAGGTGCAAGCAGCTGCTCCTTTTTGGAAGCAATGCTGCATGTGGGCAAGATGACTGACTGTTTAAGTAAGTAAAAGGAGTCCCCCTAATGTCAGGGTATGATGAGGAACAGCTCAAGTTTCACTGAGCGTATTGGTAGCTCTTTGGGATATTTCTACCTACCTTGCATCCTCTTGTCCTTCTGGACAGGGATAAAGGGCAGAAGTGAGAAAACTTTCTACCAATGAGTAGAGGTAGGAGAATGTTTCCAGTTGATGAAATTTATCATGTTTTCTGTAGCTGTTTGTCTGTGGGTGAAGCACGAGCGCAATAAGCCTTCTTGTATGTGTGAGGGAGAACCAGCCCTACCTACCCAGCTAGAATAGAGGCTGGTCTTTCTGTGTACTTCTAGCAACTTCTCTTGTTAGGGTTGTGGCTTT
The DNA here is from genome assembly GCA_037305975.1 of Chrysolophus pictus. NCBI lineage: Eukaryota > Metazoa > Chordata > Aves > Galliformes > Phasianidae > Chrysolophus > Chrysolophus pictus. Next base: position 148,189,261 of record CM074576.1, read on the forward strand.
CACAAGGCGGGTTGCAATGTAAACCATGACACGAAAAGCGTCATTACAGGATTTAAAGTGTAAAGCATGCTTCCAGTTTGACATGCTGAAGTTGGATTGCCTGAGATGCACACACCATAATTCATGGTGTCCCTTGACCTAAGCATCACTCATTTTGCAGGCTTTTCAGGGTGCCTACAGCCAACTAATAGGTGTTTGGGTCACAGCCATAAAGAACTAAAGCTGTGGGAACCAAGGCTGGCATTTCCACAGGCAGTGAGGATGAAGATTTCCCATGCATGCCAAGCCTTTACTGAAGCTCTTCCCAAACACTGCTTTATATCTACTTGGTTTGCCATGTCTTATATTTCTGCAAACATCACTACTGTGCATGACCAGTAGTCCTTGGTAACAAGAAGAGCATCTGCAGTGGCATTAGATAAGAAAGACAAACATTAAGATTTGACAAGCCCAGATCAAAGGAGGAATGGGCGATAAGAACTGGGAGATGAAATGTGGAATTAAGGGTGGGGAAGGGATGGTCAGGCTCAGCTGAAAGCATCCAGAACATATTTCTAGAGGGGGGTACTGTGGTTTCTTGCAGTTTCTTTAGACGCCAGAATCTATGCCTGGTCAAGGTTTCTGAGTTCCCATGCTCTCTGGGATGTTTTCTAGCACAAATTCAAAAGGACATACATATACTATTTGAGTGAGCTTTTCTGAATAACCATCTACACATTGTATATTATGTCATATGGATCTAAACATCATGTCTTTCAATCTGAAAATACTTAACCCCTTTCCTCTCTCTTGTATGTGTTATTTATTCTGTGCAACATCCCACTGGCTTATTGTAGAAAAGGTAGAAGTTATGTGCTCCATGCTGTTTACTACTTCTCCACTTATCATATACATGGAGCAGGTAGGGCTGAGCCTGAGCTGATATGTGGGTTAAAAAGATAGAAACCAGCAAGTTTCATACTGCTTTATAGTGGTGTAACTGTGTTTGAGTGTGTATCCTGGGGGTTATCCATGTGATACAGTAATTTGCAGAGACATATGGTACATCTCAGAGACATATGATAAACTGCATTTGTCATGCATGACCCTGCAGGGCTTCAAATGGGAACATTCATCCACTGGAGAGGAGGCGAGGTTCCCTGATTTATAGCTTTGCTTAGTTTTGAGGAAGCAGATATTGGAAGTCACACCTTCATGGGTTTGGTCATTTCTCTAATATGTGTTGTCATGTTTCTTTCCCCTCAAGAATTGCTAGATACCAGCACTTAGGGAAGCTGACTTCACAAGCTCAGTGGTACAATAAAGGAATGGATTGCAGTCAGCAGTAAACAGACGCAACCTGTACTCAGCCTACTTTATGGGTGTTTTTTTGTTTGGTTTTTTGGTTTGGGTTTTTTTGTGGTTTTTTTTTTGTTTGTTTGTTTTTTGTTTTTTGTTTTTTGTTTTTTGTTTTACTGGCAGGGCTGATCTCTGGCTCAATTACTTTGGTGAACTGCATGAAGAATAAAACCTAGGGAAGTATCCACATCTAAATTTTCCGAAATCACTTAGGACTGCCAGCCCGACTAATCTTTTGAAATTGGCTGATAGGCACGTAGTCCAAAATGCCCTGGGTTTGTGGTATTTGAGGAGTTTGGTGCACAGCTTTGATGAATAGAACTTGCTGTAATTCCCTCCAGGACTTGAGCCTTACGAATAAGTTCAGTGTCAGAATGCATTGCCTGTATTCTACCTACTGCATCTGGGAAGCCCCAGTGCCTTCTTGTTTCTTAGCAGAAATAATTAATAAATAAGGTCATGAGATAACAACATTCCTTCCATACTTTTCATGGCGATTAGAACTCAGTTTTGTCCCAGCATGTGAGAAGGGCTGGATGCTTCATTCTCATGATGGAGAGGGAGATGAGGATGGATTATGATCCTTCTGTATGATGAACCCACTGACATCTCACAGTCTTAGAGTACTGGCATGCACATTGTGGTCACTGCAGCAGGTCTGTAGATTTTGCCAGACTGAGCAAATGATAATTAACTTGGAACTTGCTGAGGGGGTTGGACTAGCTCTCAGCAGGTCAGGTAGCCCTTAAAAGCTGTGCCTTACCAGGAGCTGTTGGATGGGCTGAGTGGGATCCTCAGGCTGAAGTTCTAAACACCTGAAAGAGGCAGTGTGAGCTGGCTGGAAGTGAAAACTGAGACCTAAATCTGAGAAAATGTAATTTTCTTCTCTGTTCTGGAGCAAAAGGTGAGGGTGTGGTAACATGAGGGCCATCTGAAATGAGGTCTTCATTGCTTTTGAGTGGGGGAACTACAGTTCCCATCTCTTTTTCTCTAACTTCTACCTCAATGTCTTCCCTTATTTAGTTTGGAAGCACCACAGTTGGAGACATTTGCTTGTAACATGCAAATGGCCACTCTTCCTCAGCAGCCCTGTTTGAGCTGTCACTTTCCCTAAGAACCTCTCCCATTCCACATCAAAAGGGTAGTGGTTGGTGGTATTTTCCACCTGCTCATGAAGGTCTCTCTCATCCATTCTGGCTACCAAGGAGATTTCCTTTATTGCTTTTTTCTGCTCCTGGCTCATTTCTACTTCTCTCTTCTGTGGCTACTGTTTTGCACAGTATACCATACTGACTGCTTCACCAACAAGTTTTACTGTGTTAGTGGAGAAAAAAATTCTGCAAGCACCAAGAAATGGCATGAGTTGAGAGCGCTTTGTTGTTTTCCTTTGATTCAGTGCTGACAAAAGGAATTGTCTGTATGACCATCCTGGACTGCAATTGCGTCATTGGCTTAGAAATGGACTTAAGCTAAGAGGCCAAAGAGAAGGCAAGTGCCATTTCTGCTGCAGTTGAGGTTTGATAATTGGACATTAGGTGCTGCTCCTATGGGTTTTTTGTTGGTGTCATCTCTACACAATGTTTAATGGACTTCTTAGTGTAGATGTTGGTATCCTGGGACATGATTTAGTGGGTGATGGTGGTGATGGGTTGTTGATGGTTGGACTAGATGATCTTAGTGGTCTTTTCCAACCTTAATGATTTTATGATTCTAGGAATCTCCTCTGCAAGCAGAGATAAGCTCTGCAACAAGAGCAAGTGTACTTCCCCTTACTCTCATGCACTAATTTATGAAGCATTGTAATGTCACTGGTCCAATATGTATGCAAGAAGCGACAGTACTACACTAGAAAGGATAGAAATGGCGAAAGAACTGGCATATGGAGAAGCTAGTATTGCTTACTCAACTAAATCAAAAGGAAAGCCCAGGGAAGGCTTGCTGTAAAAGGGTTCCCTATTGGTCCCTGAGTGAAGAGAGGGGGGAGGGAAGGGAAAGACACAAAACTGAATGAACGATAAGGCAAGAGGAGAAGGAAAGAGGAGAGGCTGAGAAATAAAGGCATTTTGGACATAGATTTGGTCAGGGCAGGGCAGAAAGGGCTGAACATAATGGGTAATTAAGCCAATGAGGAAAGTGCCTTCGAACTCCAAGCCCCTGAGCAAAGTGCAGAGTGCTGGTAGGAGGCTGGGAAGTCCTCTCCCTCCTTTTGTGGTTGCATGACAGAAGAGAGGGGAGGATTTCTAAGCTGGCTTTTTCATTCCTCGATGAAGAGGGAAATGATTCCTCTGACTGCAGAGGCATAGTTCCCTTCTGAAAGAGGAACCATCCTGCATCATGCTATGAGCCAACTTCTGATCTTATTTGCAGCAGTGCAGTACTGGAACAACTTGCATTGATCCCATGGCAGTCTTTCTGATTTTGAATCAGGGACTGAATGAGGGCCATTCTGTGAAGAAAGTGGTGTAAAGCAAGCATTTGGGGGATCTCTCACCTTGGTAGAGAGATTGAGAACTGAACAAGGGTCTTCCCCCTTTCTTACTCCCTTCTCTCTTGCTTCTTGCCAGCTATCCACTGGTCTTTTCAGAGAGAACATAATTTTTTTCTTTTCTTCTCCTCATATACCTTCCACTTTTCTGTTTCCTATGCCTACACAAATGCAAAAATGTTCACTACTCCATTCCTTCTCCTTTTGTACAGTCACCACATTCATGTCTCCCTTGTATTAGAGGCAGGATATAGACAGGAAATAATAACACAAGATTCAAACTTGAAAAATGCAAACCTATTATCTAGGGAAAAATAAACCCAAACTTAGCTATTCAAAGGGCGGGAGCCTTGGAACTTGCAAAAGAAAGAAAGCTGGAAGCAACTTAACAGGGACAGCAAAGCTGGAGAAGAGCTTGCAATGTGATATAGTACGTAATGGGGTAGCAGGCAGCCAGTGTAACTCAGAGTTTTTCAGATGCTTGTGTCCCACTTGCATCCACAAATTTCAGAGCCATATCTCATGCTAAAAGGCCCTTGAAGTGATGATGACAACGAAGCCTGAAGGTTCTTATTGCTGAAAGAATTTACCTCAAATCCTTGCAAAGGATTGCTCAAGATCCAGAAGCACTGTAGAACTGTCTGGCCTGTCTGTAATACCTCCACAGTAGAAGTCACAGAATTACACAGTCACAAAATGGTTGAAGTTGTAAGGCACCTCCGAAGCTCATCTTGTCCATCTCCCTGCTCAAGCACGGCCACTCGGAGCAGGCTGCCTAAGATCATGTCCAGGTGGCTTTTGGAGACCTCTAAGGAGGAGATTCCACACCCTCTCTTGGAAAGTTGTGCCAGTGCTCCATCACTTGCACAGCACAGAATTGCTTACTGGTGTTCAGAAGGAACCACCTGCATTCACCATTGCCTCTTGTCCTGACACCACTGGAAGGAGCTTGGATCCATCTTTTCACCCTCCCTTCAGGTATTTAAAGACACTGAAGATGCTCCTGAACCTCCAGGCTGAACAGTCACAGTTCTCTCAGCTTCTGCTCATAGGAGAGGTGCTACAGTCTCTTCATAATCTTGGTGTCCCTGTGCTGGATTCTCTACAGTTTGTCCATGTTTCTCTGTTACTGGGGAATCCAGAACTGGACACAGTACTTCAGATTCAGCCTCTCCAATGCTGAGTAGAAAAGGAAGATTATTTCTCATAACCTGCTGATGATACTTTGCCTAATGCATTCAAAAATACTATCAGCCTTCCCAAAGGTATCATATCCCTGTGCAGCTGAAAGTGTGGGAAGACGTGATCTAGACAGGGAGGAGGAGAAAGGGAGCATTCACCACATTGCCTGTCTCTGAGGATGAAGAGATAGCACAGAGAATTAAAAGCCTGGGCTTTTTGACTGCAAGTATAGTTATAAAAAGTGATACTTTGTGGGTGTGGAATGAAAATCGGCCAAGAATTTCAATGGCACAAGATGATTTTTTAAATTCTGGAAAAATGGACAAAAAAAAAAAAAAAAAAAAGAAGAAGAATGAATGAATTGAAGCAAAGGACATTGCACACTGGTAAATAGTGCTCCCAGGTGAAGAAGGACGATTCCTGAGGGTGGTGTGATGAATTGTTTAAGAGTATGTGGCTAGGAGGGGGAATTTTTGAACCTTGAACAAAGCTTTAGGGTTGCAGTTACTACGTTCCTGAGAATAAACGCTTCATCTTCTGTGATACGCAAGAGTGTGGGTCTAATTTGTAACACTGGTTCAAATTGGACTAAAGAGTGAGGCAAAGAAAAATGATGCACGGGTTAAATAACCCCCAGCAATTACTTTGCTATAGCTGTATCTGCATAATGAATGGAACAGGGTGAAAGACAAAGGGATGAGAGGCACCATCATGTTCAGCACTTCCGGAGGAACAGGACAAAGGTCTTCTGAGCATAAGGTCCGATGGTCCGATTCTCTTCTGTGTGTGTGTCAGGGTGAGCAACGTGCAGAGAGGCTGATGAGAACTTCGACATCCTATTTTTGTTATTGTGGATACAAGGACAGAAAGCCATGTGTTGGGAACCTCTGTGTGGTACCTGATCTGTAACTCAAGTACCCTATAGTTGGTTATATTCCTTAAAATGAATCACAGAATCACAGAATGGCCAGGGTTGGAAGGGACCTCAAGGATCATGAATCTCCAACCCCCCTGCCACATGCAGGACCACCAAGCTCCCCATTTAATGCTAGACTGGGATGCTCAGGACCCCATCCAATCTGGCCTTGAACGCTTCCAGAGACAGGGCATCCACAAGCTCTCTGGGCAGCCTGTTTCAGCACCTCACCTCTCTCTCTGTAAAGAAGATATTGTCCACATGTGATGGAGGTCTTTCGGCCTCATGAGCGACTTGCAGAGCAGATATTCCGAAGTAGGCATCACAAACAGCTCTATCTGGCTGCCTGTGGAGTCCTTCTCTCTGTAAGAAGAATGGCCAGGGTAGAGGAGAAAGGAGGCCCCAATCTCCTTTGGCTTTTCCAAGGTTCACAGCAAGGACAGGCTTTTGTATCTCAGAAGCAGTGGTGTGCTGATGGCAGACCAGCTCTGATCAGGCACTGAATTCTCGCAGGCTGCACTGCTGCTTTATAGAGGCTCCTCATGCTGCCTCCCACCCACTTGTTCCAATTCCATGCTTACACCTTCATGTCTCAATATAGAGATTATTTCCATGCTGTGGATCAAATACTAGTCATAATGTAGCTCTGAGAATTAGCAGAGACCTCCATATGTCATGGCCTCCAAAATGGGTGATGACAGAGTGAAATTAGGGTGGAAAGAGCAACAAAGAAAGAAGTTGCAAAACCTTTGGTAACTGACCTGCATCTCTCTCTCTCAGGGGATTTTGTGGCTGTCTCTGCTGTCTCCTTTTGAGAGAACAGATTATGTGGGTGCACTGAAGACATGAATTCCCAGTCTCTTTTCTGGAAATGGATCCCACTCACTGCTCTCACAAGCAGCAGCTGTTGGTTGTCTTACTCCCTGCATTGCCCAACACCAGCAGCTGGTGCTGCTCACCAGAGCATGTCGCTGGGTACATGTGTGACCCTCCCAGAATGACTGGAGAGAGTGGTCAAGCTGACAGTCACTGAGTCACAGAAGACCCCAGGTGCGCTCTCCTGGCAGGGAAGCAGTCTGAAGGTTGCCAATCAGCCCATGTCTTGCTGGGTGCCATGTGCTATTTGTAAATCTGAGCCTTTAGCACAAGAAAGACCAGGTTGTCACTGTAATTTAAAATTCTTTTGTGGTGCGGAGAAATGTCAGCAGGCAGTTACAAATAACGGGAAGGGCTGACATAGACACAAAGAAGCTGTTGTTTTCTGCTTATCCTGGCTGTCAGTGGTGTTGGGTTGCTCAGTGTTGCTCAGTAAAACAGTTTTGGAATTCTTCTGCCTTCCATGAAAGCTGAAGACATGTGAAGTGCAATGCCTCTGTCAAAATAAACGCTTGCCAGGCTGCTGTGTGAAGAGCTGGGATGCTGACATGCATCAGGGTAAGGGCTGGCACTGGGCCCAGACAGGGAGCCAGGGAGAATCCTCTGGTGAAGCTGATGTCTTCGTTTTGATAACTTGGTTTCCACCTGCAGGTGAAATCGATACCCAGGTGGTGCAGTGACTCAACTTGCCTGCCTTTGTTGCTGCTGGGTTTCAGCTGCACAGAGCAGTAGGGGGAACAGAGGGGAGGGGAGGAGTGTGAGAGGAATTCCTGTCTCAAGAACCACAGAGGCATTTTCATGCCTGGCATTCTTTCCCCAAGGTGGCCCCTCTCATCCTGGAGACAGCGTGGCACCTGAAACCATGGGCCGTGTGACCACGGGTTATTTACAGCTGCAAAATTAGGAGCATTTTTCAGGTGAGAATGCTATCTGAGCTGAGGGAGGCTGAGGGGCTGGATGTGGAGAAGCTGGGGTGTTTCAGAAGAGACTCGGCATGATGAACCTTGGAGTGATTCTGGCTCAGGAAGATGTGGTTTGCCAGAGGAGGGTGGAGAGTGTGCTGTGCCCACATGTGGCTCATTGATCTGCTTTCTTCTCCATCCACTTGACGGATGGCTCAAGGAGGATCCTTCTGTGTGCAAGCTTGTTCATGAGTAGAAACTTGTCCAAGGCATCCTTGCCTGCCATCACCAGCTGTCAAGAAAGAGAAGGGTCAGAAATGAGCCAAGCCACGGGAGCAGAGGAAATGGGAAGGAATGGTGAAGATCTACACCATGTCCCCCACTTATGGGAAGAGTCCCAGTCTTTCCCTTGCAGTAACTCAGATTTTTTTTCTGTGCTCAGAGCACCTCCAGCCTGACCTTGGGTGTCTCTAAGTACAGGGCATCCATCACCTCTCTGGACAACCTGTGCCAGTGCCTCACCACCCTGACTGCAAAAAACTTTTTCCTTATATCCAGTCTAAACCTCCTCTCTTTTGGTTTGAAAAAATTTCCACTTGTCCTATCAAAGCTGTAGTCCTCACATCCTCTGTAGTCCTCACATCCTCTGGAACTCAGCAACACAGAAACTAGAGTGTTAGTAGCCAGTTACAGCCATCCCTGGATTTGAGTTGAGAACATTAAAAGAATGAGTCTGGATATCACCAAGAATACTCTCACATGCCTCAAGTGCCAATGGATTGCATCTGTCAAAGGTTGGTGCCAGGCAGTCCCGTTCACTGGACTTGTGCACTCTCAAAGCTGAGTTCTTGGTGTGGGGAGCTCAGACAAAGAGGACTGCAAGTAAGAGAATAAGCATCAGCATCAGCACTTCAAATGGTCTGTCTCGACAAAGAGCTCATCAGAAGTACGTCCCAGGGCTCTGCTAACTCTGGTGCTATTCAACATACTTGTAACAACTAGGAGAGGAATGTGAACAGCAAGTTAACAGTTTACCTGTGGCCCACAATTATTCCAGAGAGGCAATCTGAAGTTAACTACAAAGGATTGCAGAAAATCTCTTGTCACAGAGAGACTTGGCCCTCCCTGACAGATTACATAAAGCGGCAGCAAATGCAAGAGAATTCCACGAGGAGGAAAACAACCTGACTGCTGATGTACTGAGAAACTCTAAGTCAGCCATTGCCAGAAGAGAAAGAGATCTTGGAATCATTGCAGGCATTTTGCTGAAAGCTCTCTTGAGGCTCTGAGGAAGTCAAACAGAAGCATGAGGAGTGTGTACAGAAGAACAAGCCTCCTCATACTGCATGGCTTTCTGAAAATTTGGAGGTTTCAAGTGATTTTGAGAACCACTTAGAAGAGCTTAGAAACACTAGCATGCATAGAGAGAATGTCAGCCATGATCAGAAATAGGAGAGAGAGTCTGGACAGGAACAGATTGCTAGTCTTGGAAAAGAGATGCCTGAAAGGAAGTCATGAATGGTATGGGGAACGTCAACAGAGAACGAACATTCACGCAGTCTCCTATCACATAACCTAACGGCACCTGATAAAGTGATCAGGCAACAGGTTTAAAACAAACAAGCTACGTTCCTTTCCACTTAGGCGTCAAGGAATGATGGAGCTCGTTGCCACAGAATGTTATAGAAGGCGATGCATGAGCAACATAGGCACGTCTATGCAGTGTAGCTCCTTCTGTCATTGCTGAAGACAACAGCAGAGATGCTATCTTTGCATCGCAAGTGCCCTTAGCAGCAAGCTGATGGAAGATGAGCTGATGTACTGGGATATAGTTCACTCTTCCTCTCATTCTTATACTTTTTTCCTTAATAACTGGTGACAACTAGAGAAGAGATATTGGGTGTTTGATCTGGGATAGTACAGATTCTACATTTTTAGTAAAACTCTCTTTTTTATTTTTTTTTTCTTATAGTCATCTCCCAAATATCTGTCAGCTGGCTAGATATTGCAGGAGAAGTAGAAAGTGACCAGTGAGCTGGAGAGGACTGCAAACTTTCAGGTGGACAGCAGACATATCTTATGGACATTCCTTGCATTTGTTACACTGGTGTGCTTGCCACAGGAAAAACAAGAAATAAGGCCACATGAGTGAAAGCGAGCGAACACTGTGCTCATATTATTAAAAGGAGAATTGTATTGTTTTTCCTGTTAACTTTACCAGGGAGATAGATGTCCTTTCACATTTAGGAAATAGAAGAGAGGCTTAGTGTTCTCCTGCTGAACAAACAGTAAATATGCTCTGGATGTCAGATCCAACAGCTACACCTGTCCAAGCAGGAAATGTCAAGTTCCATATCAGTAATGAAATCTGGATTCTGCGTATTTGCAACAATGAGTAGGATATTTGCAGAAATAACTGGGAGTAAAATTTGTCCCCAAGTGTGCTGGTCCTCCCAGCTTGCATAGATTCATTGCTTGAGGTTGAATATCAATTGAGGAGTGTAATTTTGCATGGATCAGCTGGAAGGAGGTATAAGCTGCCCACAGACAATCTTTGCAGAGGAGTTATCTTCAACCAACTACAAGCCCAGGACTGTGGGATGCTGGCAACAGAAACAAGTTGATTGTGGCTTAGCACAGTTTCAACCAGCACACAGACCTAGCCACAGCCTCTCCAGGGGTGTTTCACAACATAGGATCCTGGCAAAAGCTCAGGGAGGGGAAAGAATACACTTTCTGTGAAAATTACCTTCTGTTTTTTTATGGCCTTTCCACATCCATTTGCTGATATCCACTGTGGTTTTTTAATGAATATTTCAGAGACTACTGCGTTTAGGACAATACGTGTATGTCAAACTATTTAAGCTGTGGTTCTGCTTTTCTTTCTCTGCTGCCCAGTTTCTGACTCCACCTTCCCTCCCTGCCCAGCCTACTCAGTAGACAATGTTTTTCCATTTAATTTCATGAGACAAACACAAGGCATTCTCATCCCTTCCCCCATGCCTGGAGAAGAACAGCCCACATCTGGAGGCCATTCACTGCTGGAAGATCTCTTCTGACATTCCTTGCTTTGAAATCTAACCCATGTAACCTTCTGTCTAAATACTCTGTGCATGGCAGAAAGGGGCTTTGTGAAGGGAATCAGTGAAGCAGCCTGTGACCCCTACATCCTTTGCAAGTGCCAGACCTCAGGACTGCAGAAAATTTTCCCCACAGTGCAATTGTTACTTGGTTTAGGACTTCCTAGCTTTATGATCTCCAAATGTCTGCTTTTAAAGCAATTTGTAAAGTAACCCAAAGCTCAGAGGACTTTATTTTTCTGCAGTGTTAAACATGCACAGCAATAGTTAAATGAATATGTCTGAAGCACTTTGTAGGTTCCAAGATCCACAATCAGCTCTCCAATTGGTGGTCTGTGGGCTGCGTTTTGTCTGTAGAGCAGTTTGCCCAGCTTCCAACTGACTTTTCCACAACTGAAAAATAAGACATCAGGTTTTTCACATCACCCTACTAAGTTAGAGTAAATCCCTGTAATATAATCTGACCCCTGTTCACCAGGAGGGTAGATAATTTGTAATTACATTTTAAATGCCTTGGAATGGAGACTTACTTGTTATCTCTGCATGTGCTTAGCCTGTCTATACCTTCGTCTTTGACTGCATTACTGAGTGCTTTACAGTGCTAGTAACCACACTTATCATTGTCATAAACGCCTTTGTCATGACTAATAGGACAAAGATCAATGAGCTGCTGGCCTAGCCTATGAGGACTGGCACAGGTATGTCTTTTGAAAAAAAAAAGAACAGGGAAAGGGGTGTCCTGTTTGCTTCCCAACATTATTCTGGCTGCTTTTATGCTCTGATAATGTCAGTTGCTCCCTGCACCCAGTAACACATCCCATTCCTGCGGGTACTCATTCTTCTGGCTGTGTGACAGCCTCAGCTGATTCACAGTACTGGGCCTCTGGGACCCAGTTTATGCCCAGCTACCTTAACTTCCAGCCTCACTGAAGCTTTGTTGTTCTCTCATCGCACATCAGCTTTCTTGGAAGCATCCTCCTCAATGTTGCTTCTGTTGCTGCAGACCTGAGCAGACTAACAAGGTTATACTAATCTGGAGAATGTTCTTGGTTGGCTGGTGAACTCCTAAAGTAAGTGAGCCTTAAGAGATACATGTGTAGGTGCATGCACTTGAGAGGTGGAGGAATATATTATAAAACAGTTATACTGATTTTCCTGATCTCAGCCCCTGAGACATTAAATGTATACATTCACCTCTTTAAAAGTTAATTATTATAGTATATGATCTATGATGTCCTGTTTTACTTCACACTACTACAGGCGGTGTTCAACTCACACGCCTTAGCTGAGAGGATAGCAATAAAGTGCTGAACAGGAGTGGCTGAAGTCATGGCACATTTCCTATGGACTTGTCTGACTCAATTTTTCAAGGCTGTTCCACATAACGTAATGTAATAGTCTACACGTATCTGGGCCATATGCAGCCTATTGCTACCTGAGTTTGACTCACAGGTGACTATTTAGGACTGCAGAGGGAACAAGAGGTGCTAGGGAAAAAGAGGTGCTTTTTATCATGCTATAATTGTTCTTTGTGTGTTACAGTCACCAAAATATCTGGAATAGGCATATATTTGGGGGAATATCGCTGGCCATACCTTGAGCTTAAGTGACCCTTAGGCTAAAAGAATACTTTTGTAGCACTGAGATAAAGTTACTCTGATAGAAAAGGCATACATGGTACTTAATACTCTTACTGACTCCTTACTCAAATAGTTTGAGGAAAAAAGACAGTATTGTAACTAATTGTTAGTACTGATACCAGCGCTATGGCAACTCTCACAAAGTAGGATCCCAACATGGTAGGTGCTGCTCAGAAATACCAGCTATACTTCAAGGTTAAGTGTGGTGCTGAAATGCCATTACGAACACCACCGCAGAGATTTGGGTTCCTGTTTTGGAATGCAAAGTTCTGCCATTGTAAGGAGCCTTTTTCTTTTCATATGCTCCTTCATTTGGATATTTTGGGAAATATTTCTAAGCCTGAAATGTTGACCTCTTCACTTCGGCTATTCTATTGCTGGTGACTACATGATTGATTTTGGTAGCAATCAGGCCAACCACACCTGGATTGCAGGCTCTTCACTTGCTGTAAGCAGCTGGAGATGGTCATAACTACTGCCAGAGATTGCAGTGGAATTGTGGTTTCCTGTCACTTCTGTTAATCTGACTCTTGCTCCCGGCATCACAAGCAGCATGCTTCCTTTTGACAGGAGATTGAACCAGGGTAGAGCAGGGATGGAACAAGCAGTTCTGAAAAGCTGGGCTTTCACACATCATGACAAAATTTCATCATGTGAGGATGGAGGCAAGCGGAATACACTACTTAAGGGAGAAGTTAAAAAAACAAAAAAACAAAAAAAAAGCTGGAGTAATGGAAAGAGTTTGAGTGAAAGGAAATTTTTAGTTGAATATCAGGAAATCTTTGCTAGCAACTGCCTTTTGTTAGTGTGTAGAATAGCTTCCCAAGGGAAGCCTAGTAATGGAAGCCTAGCCTATCAATTCTGGTTTCCAGAAATGGCCTAGATGCAGAAGAACACACTGCTGGCCAGGAAACAAACTTGCTGTGGCCAGGGCAAAGACCATGGGTGTAACTTTCTACCATATAAAGCCAGTGTGAGTGTTGTTAGTGATCTCAGGGAACACAGACTTCCACACAGGAATCAACCCAGTACTGATATTTCATCTCTCTTCTGTATCTGAAGGCATTTCTTTTCAATGCACTGGTGGTGGCAGAGTATGGCAGAGTAACCAGGACATCTGAATCCATGCCCTTACACTCAATTCTGTTTCTCATTTCCTTTCACCAACTGTTAAGGAATAGTGCAAGAGTCTCAGAGATGCACAAAACATTGGGAAGAGAGAGATAGGACTCTTTCCCACCAGCAGAGTAGGGGAGAGCACATCCATCCTGTGCAATGTGCAAGAAGCCTTTAAAGCTGTATTTGTTCAGTGAGCGGAAGCACTCTCATTTCTTATCTGGCAGAGTCAGGGCTCAGGGAAGGAAGAGATGCTTTTCTTCAGGTTTGTTCTTCACCTGAGCCCTCTGCTCTCCTGGAACTACTGTCAAGCAGTCCTTACAGCAGAAGCAGATTTGCTCCCTCATACTGATGACTGCCAATGGAAGCCTCTGTCTGCTGTCAGTTGTGTCCCCAAGGTGACACCCTCCTGATGACTCTTTATAATCATTCCCGATGTTCCCCAGCTTTACTGAGGTGTGTTACTGCTCAGGTGCACAGGGCAGCATGAGGAGGGTGGAGGCAAATTGCTGTGGTTTTAAAAGTAAACAGTTTAAGCAACAGTAACCTCTCCACCCAGGTAATCACAGCGAGCAAACATTCTGCATGTCAAAGGTGTTTCTGGAGATAAGAGTTAGCACAATAAGTCTCTTGCTTTCTTGACTTTATCTAATGCTCAGGACTTAATGCCACTTAGCTCCTTGCTGAAGGGAAAGGGCTGTCCCTCTAAGCAGCAGTGCCCCACTAGAGGCTACCTGTCAATTTGCCAAGGCTGACAATGATCTCCCAAGATTCTAGGCATGGTGCTTTCCAAAGGGTGTGAATTTAACCCCTTAAACTTCACCTTTGGCTTAGAGAGCACAGTATATGTCTGACAGAGGAGGAAAAGGGGTGACAGATATAGAGGAAAACTCATTCTGATGGCTTGGAAATTCAGCTTAATAGTTGCAAACTGCACTTGTGCTTGCAAAGCAGGCTGAGGATTTTATATTTTCTCTTCTTCCCCCTCCTTATTTATATATTTATTAATTATTCGCACAAATACTGCTTGCTGGAAAACATCTCAGTTTCCTCAGTTACTCAGCCAAGGGGAGCTCTACAGAAGAAGCTCTGCTGAAGCTGCTACTGAAAATCTGACCTTGTGACCTTTCTGCCATCTATTGGCAGGCCACTGCCATGTTGTGATGGTTGCTTAGCAAGGTGGTGACAACTGTGTTGCAGCAGTGACAGCTCTGTCATACCAGAGGTCTGGTGAGACTGAAACTAGTAATATTTGCTTTGCAACACTGCAATGCTTGCATCAGTGTATCCCCAAGTCATGAGGACAGATGTAGTAATAGAGTGACACTGCCTACGTGTCCCTCTAACTTCCATTGATGTGTGCTCTGCCGTGGCTTTTTGGCTCGGTTCTCCCAATGTTCCCGCAGATAGAAACCAAGCTGGGAGGAAGTGCTTATCTGTCTGAGGATAGGAAGGCCCTACGGAGGGATCTGGACAGGTTGAATTGATGGGCTGAGGCCAACAGGATGAAGTTCAACAAGACCAAATGCCGGGTCCTGCACTTTGGTCACAACAACCCCAGGCAACACTACAGGGAGGTGGTGGAGTCATCTCCCTGTTTAAGGAAAGGGTAGATGTAGTACTTGGTGACATGGTTTAGTGGGCAACATTGGTGGTAGGTGGAAGATTAGACTAGATGACCTTAGAGGTCTTTTCCAACCTTTGTGATTCTATCATTCTGTGATACTTGTAAAGATCAGAGGCAAAGTGGTCCAGTGGCATTTCTATAGATCTGTACAGCTGAGCTTCGAACTGTGCTCAGGTTCAACAACTTACAAAAAAAAAAACCAAACCAAATCAAACCAAACAACAACAACAAAAAAAAAAAAACTGCAAAAAAGCCCCAACATCTTTTCATTTGTAGTAATTTTTTTTTTCATTGTAACAGAATAGACCAGACCATGACAAGTGAGAGCCAGTGGGCTGTGATATAGAGACTTTCATGTGGATAGCAGTTAGAGATAGATGATCAAAACTACCTCTACTGTAGATGTTGAAAACTTATCAGTGGCTCAACTTCAGAAATTACTGGCTGGGGAAATTAGCAAATACACCCAAGTGACTTTCCTATGGAGGTAAAGTTTTAACCTGATGATACTGAACTCATTTATCAGGAGAATTTCAGGTCATTGATGAAAATATTAGCACATTGCACAAATGATAGCAGAAAAAGGAACAACAGCAAAGTCAACTTAAATTGCACAGGCAGAGCTAACTTTATACTAAAGTACAGCGAGTGGGATGTTTTCCTTCTTTTTTTTCAGTCCTCCGTCTAACCTGAGCAGCAGTCTTGTGAACATGGTATCCTGCAAATTCTTTCCCTGAGAGTTCAGGGACTAGATTAACGTGTTGTGTTGTAGGATTTCTAACCCTGGAAATGATGTATGCAAGTGAGGGCAGGAGGACTCTGTCTTGGTTCTGTGCTCAAAAAAGGGAAGGGAAGGTGAAAGGACCAGGAGTATAGACATAGCTGGTGAGACCACACTGCAGTAATGGAAGCCTGTCTTCTGTTTTCCTGCTTGTAGCTCTCAAAGGGTGCTGAAGACTGGAAAGGACTCAAAAATGGTTTATACAAGAGAACTGACTTAATCACAGTCTACAAATACTTCACTTGGGAGAGAGATTTCTAATAGCAAACAATGCTGACAGAAAGGTCTTGTTGAAATCTAGGTTACACCTACACTAGTAAATAAATAGATCCAGGGCTAGTTCTCTGAACCTGAGGGCAAGTGGCACAACATCCCTCTGAATTAAAGTCTTTCTCCCCTAAGTACCCAACCAAGTATCATCCCAACCACTGCTGATACCACCCAATCTGTGGTATCAGACTTTGCCTTGCTGTTTTTAGGAGAGTACCAGCTGGCACAAGCCAAATCTTGCCAGGAAGTACACTAGCAGCTTAACTATGCAGAAAATTGTATGCTGGTGCTTGGTCTGAACTGCTCAGTTTACTAATGCAGAAGTCAGCTCAGTGGCTGGCAGAAAAAGGGTGTTCACCCCAAGCTGCAAGGCTCATTAGCCAGGGAGACAGCTTAGAGAGGTAAGTTCCTCATCATCTGGGAGTACTTCAGTGTAGCTTGGATGTCATTCACAAAAGGCAGGGAGGTAGCAGAAGCCATGGCCTTTGTCTGAACAGGAGAGAGCCTGAAGGCAAATGCTGTCACAGGGTCAGCTCAGGTGTCTGCAGCATCCCATAGGTGCACCTGTGTCCCTGAAAGGTGTCATGACTACAGGGAAAGCCTCCATGAGAAAGTCTTCAGAAACAAAAGAAGGTTTATTGTTCACAGCCATTGCTGCCAGGAGCCCTGAGCTGTGTGAAAAGCACTCGATTAATTCTCTCCACCTTCAAGGTAGGAGATGCACACTGTGCTCCTTGCACTCCCTGCTCCTTTCTTCCATGGGAAGTTTCAGTACCTACACATAGCCTGAAAGCTGAGGTGAGTTCTGGGGGCCTAGAAAAAGAGAGAGAAGCTTTTAAGGGGTGGAGGTAATCATCCCAAGCCATGACCATTTTCCAAGGAGAGATGGAATAAGCTGGCTGAGATTCAGCAGGACTCATGTCACTTTCTCTGAATGTGCATTTTGACTGTGCACTAGTGAACTGAGTGTCTGAGTCAGGGCCCCTGGAAACCTGGGAGTGAGGAGGTGGAGAAGGAGTAGTTCAGGGATCTTCCCATTACGAAATAGAGTGGGGAAGGCCAAGTTGGAGGTGTGGTTCCTCTGACATTCCTGCCTCAGTTTGCCAACATACAGCCCCAAGACATCAATTGGTGCTGTCTGGGACACACTGTGCCTCATCAGATTTGATCTGTGATCCTCAGGTTTTTCTTTCACAACAACAAACAGACTTCAATAGATCTTTCATCCCCAAAGATCTCAAAGTTTCTAGAAGATTCAATTTGCGCTTTTGCTTTGAGCCTTCTGCGGAGGACGTGGGGATCCTGAAGAACAAAAAGTTGGACATGAACAAGCATTGTGCACTTGCAGCCCAGCAGATCAGCAGTATCCTGCGTTGCATCAAAAAAGGAGTGGCCAGCAGATCAAGAGAGGGGATGGTCCCCCTCTACACTGCCTTTGTGAGGTACCACCTGGAGTATTGTGTCCAAGCATAGGGTTTCCACTACAGGAGGGATGTGGAGCTATTGGAGCAGGTCCAGAGGAGGGCCAAGAAGATGATCAAAGGGCTGGAACACTTCTTGTGATGAAAGGTTGAGAATTGGGCTTGTTCAGCCTGGAGAAAAGAAGGCTCTGGAGAGAACTCATTGCAGCATTCCAGTATTTGAGGGGAGTTTATGAACAGAAGGGGGACTGAGTTTTTACATGGTTTGATAACAGTAGAAGAAGAAGGAATGACTAGAAACAAAACGAGGGGAGATTTAGGTTAAATGTTAGAAGGAAATTCTTTAAATAGAGTGATGAGTCACAGACACACATAGCTGTGGGTGCCCCATTGCTGGAGCTGTTCAAGGGCAGGTTGGATGGGTTCCTGGGCAGCCTGATCTAGTGGGCGGCAGCCCTGCCCACAGCAGGGCTTTGGAGCTTGATGATCTTTAAGGTCCCATCCAACCAAACCATGATTTTAAAAGAACTCTCCCCAGCCTTCAGTGCTGAGGTTAAGCCAGCTATAAAAGTGGCTGTGAACAATTGTTGGAAATTGCAGCCATTCTATAGTTTCATTTTCATTTAATAATTCTTAACTGAATTTTAACCTTTGAAGAGTGGGAAACAGTGGTTCTGCTCTGGAAAAGCTGTGAACCATACATTTAGGCCTGTAATGGACTGGAGTAGATGAAAATACCAGCAAATTCCGTAATTTTTTAAAATTAATTAATTTATTTTATTTTTTTGAGAATGGTAGGAAAATGTCTGCCCTTTTCACCATTCTCCTAACCTCTAGTCCTCACCCAGAGCAGCACGTCTGCACAGATATCATCCCAGTGGGAGCAGCCCCTTTGAGATGTTTACCCTCCTGTTCACTGCAGCCAGTCTTTCTAGTTTCACAGCCTATGCAAGGCTGCAGGCTTCTTTTTTGGTGTCATCCAAGAAACACACCCACCTCTCTCTCTCCAGCCTCATCTTCTGCTTCCCTCAGAGATTCTGCAGCTCCCATGAAGGAATTTCAAGCAATGTTAATGACAAAAACTATCATAGAAATTGAAGATGGAAAAATCTTGCTAGTTCATCCTATCCATTCCCTCACATTCTTGTCCAGCCCAGTTTCTGCAAAATTTTTGCCTACAGAACATTTTCCAGTGTGTTATCCAGTCTGCTGGTGTATGATTTAAGCAATGGGCATCCACTGCTTCCCATGTGAGACTGTTCCACAGACGACTACATTTCTCTGTGTGGAAGAGGTTTCTGAAGCTTTTTTTCCATTCTGCCTGACCTAATTTCTCTAAGCTCTTCCCTTAGTAGCACACTACCCAAATGCTCCCCTTCCTTTGTGCTTACCCTGTTCAAGTGTTGGCAAATAATTCGTATTTTGTGACGCTTAATACTTAGCTTTAAATCTCAGCAATTATGATCCTGGCTACCTGGGAAAAAGTAATGGTGAAATTAATGTGTTAATTGGCGTGTAGAGCATGCGAGACATTGCTAGTAGCACTGCCTCTTTATTATAGTCACTTGACACATTTCATCATAAGCTTTGGCTCTGTTGTTTTTTTTTTATTTACTTTGCCAAACTGGAAGCCAGCATCTACCATCTCACATCTGTTTTGGCTATTTTATTGGGTTCTTTTTGTTTTTAATTTCACCCCAAACCACTTAACTGTTCCTGACAACAAGGGGAATATTTATTAAAAAAAAAAAAAGAAAGAAAACAAAGATGATGTTCTCATTTAAAAAGAGCCCCTCAGTACTGTCTTCCTTTAGAAGAAATCACACCCTCTCTGTTAGAAAAGCAGCCTTTTCCATATTTTACAAAATCCCCGCCCCATATCTGGCTAAATAACAAGCTGCTGAGTAATTGCAGCTTGAGCCTGCTCAGAAGAAACACAGGGGAAGGACATTTGTTAATTATTTGGGATTTTTTAACAGCAAGCCTGATGGAAACAACAGCACCTGACAAAGGCCCGGGTTGCTCTACACTTGGGCCAAGGGCTGTGGCTGCCTTGCCCCAGCCTGCCTTGGCCCAGGAGGCAGCAGCCATGCTCGCAGTGCAGCCGGGCCTGGCAGGCAGCCTGGGGGGACTCAGGCACCCAGAAATCTAGCTGTGAGGAGGGGAGAGAAATACAGAAGGAAAGAGGGAGACGCCCAAGTTCTTTGTGTGCCATCGCCAAAGTACTTCTCGTTTCTGTTTCCACTGAGCGGGGCACTCCCTTCCCCCCAGCTGTGTGGGGAAGCCTCGGTGCCCACGATGTCACACCACAGCTGGGGAAGCACGTGCAAGGGAGTGCTGGACACCAAACCCTCCTTCTTCTCAGAGGCCTTTGAATGGCACCATCAGCTGCCTCCAGTCCTGCCATGGTGTGGGACTGGGGCCCCAAACTTGTAGCACCCTCGCCCTATGTCCAGGCCTGGTTCCCACCGCAGTGCACAGGCAGTGTGGGACCATGGAGAGGCGGGGAGGGATCTGACATCTTCATTAAGTCTGGGAAAAAAGAGATGCCCTCAGGCTTGAATCTTGGATAATTACTACAATATCCAGTGAGATAAAATGTGGAATTGCAATATTTAGCGCTGTTTATTTCAAAGCAACCTCTGTAACATAATCTCTGCTCAGCTCTCTAAAGAGGGGTGGTTTTATGATTCCCTTTAGACCAGTGTCTCAGACCTCAGCTCCTCCAATCCATGCTCCCTGCCAGCTCTGCTCTGTTGGGGAAGCTGGCCTGAGGAACTCCCTCATGCCTCCTGGCCACCCAGGTGGCCGTGTCTCCTGCCATGCTGAACACCTGATTCATTAATCCTTCCTTCCCCAGTTCTCTCTCTTTTTTTTTTTTTTTTTTCCCTCCTCTTCGAATGCTGAGGGAATGAGTTTTTAATAGCTGAAGAACAAAAACACCTCCCACATCTTACCTCAAAAAAGCTAACTCTCTGTCTTACTCATTTTGATTTCCAAACCTCTTCTGCTAGCTCAGAGTCTGCCTTTGAAGCTGCAGTTCCTCAATTACTAGCATGTGAGTATAACTTTAGTAAACCATAGCTTCAGTGACCTCCAGGGGACAATCCATGTGAGTAAATAATTCAGATGTGCAATGGAGACCTTAAGCATTTAGCAGAGATAGAATAGTTTTCTGATGGATATTTTGAGTAGGTTGAAATGAAGATATAACAAGGGAATTGAATGCTTTAAATCCAGGATGTGGTACAAGGACTTCTCCCAAAGTATTTTATTATGTTGGCCCATGACATCAGAGGTGGATATTGGTGGTATGACAGTAGAGGTTGAACCTTCCTGCCAATATTCTGTTCATTATTTTTTTTCTGTGAGATAGGTGGCAGCAGAGGGGCATTCTAACAAAATGGAATTTGACATGGAAGTGCTTTTGAACCATGTTTGAATTCCTCCGTGCAGAAAAAGTTGCACCCATTGACATTCATCAGCATGTTGAATGTTGATGGAGATCAAACAGCGGATATGAGCACAGTGAGGTGGTAGGTGAATCGTTTCAGCAGTGGCAACACCAACGTGAAAGACAAGCAATATTCCAGGTGTCCATGCACAGCTGTCACACCATGGAAAGAAGAACATCTTGATCAGTTCATCTGTGCAAACTGAATGGCAACTATGTTGAAAAATAGTATTTTGTAGCTGAGAATTTTCTCTATCAAATAGCACTATTGTGTTCTTTGTATCTGTTGTAGCTTCCATAGAAATAAATAGGAGACATTACTTTCAGAGCAACCTTACAAAAAAAAAAAAACTCAGGAGTAGGCTTGAAGGTCTTCATGGTGTCTAGGTCATGCTGGTGCAGGTGAATTGACTGGGTATTCTTGGAGGTTTCCTCTAGCTCTCCATATTCTGATTCACCATACTGCAATAAAGATTTAACAAAGCCGAAAAACATTGTCTTGATGTACTTATTTCCATACTCAAAATCCAAATGCAATGCCATTAAACTATGTTTTTTTCTTTTTTTCTTTTTTCTTTTTTTTCTGTTTGTTTGACAATAAGATCACCTGCATATGCAACATACTCTCTGAACACACTAATTTTAGATCCTTGGCTTTTGTCATTATCAAAACAGTGTCTCTTTCCCACCAGCTTTATGTTGATTCCAACATCAACAAGAATCAGCTGTGCTGTAGAAGTGTGTCCGTGGGAATGATTGTGAAGGCCCAACTTCATGGTGTAGGGAAACAAGCTATTTTTGAACTATCAGTCTAGCTGTTGCAAAGTGGAATTCAGCACGGCTTAATTTATCCCATTTCTGGACTGAGGTTTATATCCTGCATTGCATTCCATTTTGCTGGAGCAAAATTGTTAGCAACACCCAACTAAAACAAGCACCAAATGTTTACTCCCCATCACTGCCACTGCTTTGACTGCAGTGTAAACGCACCTCTAATGACTTGGCCAATAAGAGGGGAAAATCATGTGTCAGAGCCAAGTACAGAACCAGGAATTTCGGCTGCCAGCCAGTTCATTAGATCACACTGTGTGCCTCTAATGAAATGCATTGATTTGTGACTCCTACAATAGCATTTTTAGGAAATCATTTCACTGGCTATTTATTTGCGTCTTGGAACAGACTGATGAGGTGGGAAAACTGAAGCAGACATGCACTGATTACAAATCAAGAACAAAGTTTTAAGAATGAGACTAACTAACCATTGGAACAACTTTTCTGAGGATGTAATGGGTTTTCCATCATATCCTATTGCATAGTCAATACTACTTAGCTGTATAAAATATGTGCTATAGCTTCAGCAGGAGCTCTGTTTTTCCCTAGAAATGATTGAATTCTTTGCTTTCTGTTACACAAGAGATCAGATTGTGGTGTTGTACCAGTCCCTCTTGATGACAAAAAATCATGAGGCTGTGGCAGCCATTGAGTCTGGGTGTTTCTGATTCTTTGCAGGAGCCGACTGAGATCCCATAACCGGTAGATTTAAAACTGGCAAAAAAAAAAAAAAAAAAAAATCATAAAGGAGATTACCAAATTGTAAAGACGTACTCTGCAGAAGTGGACACTGATTCTGACACTGACATAAAGTACTGTGATGAAATAGCAAGCTCAGAAGGCCAATGAAACTACAAACTCGCAGCATTTCAAAGCATCTGGTAAGATCTCACAGAATGTCTTGACAGTCAAAAAGAAAGAAAGAAGAGAGGTGAGTCCATGCTCCTCTTGTACTTCACTGGGTGTCTCAGAAGAGCTGATGGCGACAGTGATGGATAAATAAGGTGAGCTGTTACCTACTTGGTAATTTCATATCCTTATAGATAGATGTAAGATATTGTCTTCTGCTTGTCTTCTTCTAGTTTGTGGCTGGCTAAATTTGATACAAAGCTTTTTTTTTT
This sequence comes from Chrysolophus pictus, assembly GCA_037305975.1. Taxonomy (NCBI): domain Eukaryota; kingdom Metazoa; phylum Chordata; class Aves; order Galliformes; family Phasianidae; genus Chrysolophus; species Chrysolophus pictus. The sequence continues at coordinate 148,212,301 of CM074576.1, forward strand.
CTTCCTCCCCCCCCCCCCCCCCCCCCTCTAAATGTATCACAGAATTGTGCAAGTTTTAGCACTCTTTGAAGAGCACCCCTCCTTCAGGTAGTCTTATGTTGCTAGAAATGGAAGCATCTGGAATCTGTAAGTGAATCCTCAAAGTCTGTGTTGATACATTTGACTTTTTGATTTGCTTTCTATGCATTTTTGAATGTTTCAAACAATAAAGGTTAAACAGAAAAAAATTAACTAAGACTTGCTTAGGGAAAAAAAGAAAAAAAGTACAGTTCTGTTCAAACTAATGGCAAGCTTCTGTGTTCATTTTTATGCTTGTTCCAGTTCAATCTTTATGCCTGTTATGCCACAGACGTGCTGTCTAGCAACGTAAGCTGTTCATGTTTAAAAACAGAATTCACCTTTAAATGTGCTTTGACTGAAAAAATGCCTGGTGAGGTCATTCGCAGAGCAAGAGTTAATGCATCATGCAAACAGCTAAATAAAGGTTACAATCTGAGTGGAATTATTCGGAGCTCAGGCAGAAATCTGGCATTTGCAGTCTGTCACTGGCTTTAAGAAGTCTGGCTCACTCGGTGTCACTGCCGCCCAGACACATCCTGCTGGCTGTGTGGCAGTGAGGGAGGGGACAGCAGAGTTGGACGTCTTCCTGCAAAAACAGCACAAGCAGGAGCAGGGGGTGAATGGTACATGGAAGTGTCATATGTGAAGAATGTGCGGAATGAGGGGTGAGTATGAGCGTGCCTTTGTCCAGGTTCCACAAAGTGACCTTATGGGTGTAAATAGCCATTCTTTCTCCTCTCTTTCTCCTCAGGATGGCTGAAGAACTGATGACTGGAGAGTGTATGGTCCCTGATGCAGCCAGGATGCAGAGCTGAGAAGAGGACTATGAAGAGCTGTGTGCCTCTTGGGATCTGCCAGCTAAGTATTGTAATTATTGGGCCCTATCTGGTGAGGGCTTCTTGCCCTTCTTTATCACCAACAACCCTGAGGAGTTAAGGGTGTCACTTTTGGCAGGATACACCCTAAGTATGTGTGATACAGCTGGGATGAAAATGCACCTCTTCTAAATCCCCAGGCTTTTGTAGATTTGGCAATCTCTACAGAGGTGTTCTGCTGAGATTGTGTCATGTGTTTTGTTCCCTTGTTTTGTTTCTGTAAGGCAAATGCTAGGCTGATTGGACAGGAAACCAACTGCTGTGGGTATTCACTTCAATGGGCAAAGTTGAAACGAGTCACCAGGGACTGGCTACTACTGAGTTCAAAAAGAAAGAGACATCTCAAACCTGTAGCAAAGCCAAACTTTGGTGGTGGGAAACATCAGATGCAAAGAGAAGAAAACTGGAAGGCACAGCAGGGGAAGAGACAGATAGAACGATGTTTTCCTGTCCATAATTCATTAGATTTAGGTAAAGCTGGAATGGAGATTTTAAAAGAAAGAATATTTTACTAAGGGAAGTTTGTCTAATGTCAGGAAACATGCTCTTGTGTTGGTGTTCTATGAGCTGTGCACAGGAATCTGGGCACGGAAACACTCTGAAAAAGTTAATATGTTACTTGATAAAATGCTGCAAAAAGTATTAGAAAGAATAACTTTGTGCAGGACAGAAGGGTAAGCAAACAACCTGTTGGGCTTCTACATCCATTTCACTTCTTTCTCCGTTGATTTCAAAAGTCTCTCAGGCTCAGACAATTGAAAGACGAGGATCCACTGCCCAACATCCCCAAGGGAAGGAAAGAGAATGTGTTCATACCAATGAGAGGGGAAAGAAAGAGGAAAAAGAAGGGGGAAAAAAAAAAAGAAAAAAAAAGCAAAAACAGAAGGGATAGAAGTCCAAACTTGGGTTTTGCTTCCCCCAGGTTCACACAGGAATAGCAGACTCCTGAAAAGAAGACTAGAGAAAGATTGCCATCTTCTGGAAGGATAAATATCTGCCATTATTCAGGATACTAAATCTGGCATATTTTTAAAGCCATAGCATATATCTGATAAATTTATTTTTAAATCTGAGCCCATGTCCATAAATCTAAATTGAGGCACATTTCATTAATATATATTCCATGATCCTAGCTTTAGGAACTGACATAGCATCCTGGATTTTAATGAGACTCGTGCTTAAAATTAGAACCTTATGAATGTTAGGGATTATTCGTAGTGAAATGAATTTTATTTATTCTTGGGCTTGAAAACCACTTGGGCTTTTTGCTTTGTTTTGTCTTGTTTAAACTGAGCATTAAGAAGCCAAATTTAAGGTCTTCAGATGCAGAGACTAAACAATGAAAAAATACTACTGCTCTTTTTTTAAGAATCATCTCCTTGAGCAAATTAAGAACATCTGTGTCAAACAGAGCTTTGCTTTTAATCAAAAAGCCCCCAGACAGCTTGTGAAGCACAGAAACATTCAGCATTGCCTTCAGTTAGCCCATCTTAGTGATGATTATCTATATTAGAGGAGCTTAGGCAGTGGCTGGGATGAAAATAACTATGCAGCCATCAACTGAAGGCATGGAGGGTCAGCACTTCTGTAACAGCAGTGCCTCTGTGCAGGCTCCTGAACCCCTGGGCTGTGCAGTCCCCAGAGCTATTGGTACACCTGCGTCTGGTGATGGAAGCATAGGGTGGGAGCAGCACCTCTCTCTCACATTTTTATTCCACGTGGAGCTGCTCTGAGCCCTCTAGCGACTGCTCCTTCTCATGAGAGGTGATGCCATTGTTGCTGTTCTGCTGCCAAACAAGCTGTAACTAAACCCTCAAGTATCATAGGGCCTTTAAGCTTTCAGGGCAGGAGCTCAGAGTGGACTTTGGGTGAGTGTGAATCTTTCTGTTTCTTTTTAGCTTTCCAAATTCATCTGATGTGAAGCTGCTGGGAGCTGGAATTCCTGGTGAACTTCATGCCTTGGTAAAGCTGCCAGTACGAGGGACACCACCCTTTGAGTACTGCACTTGTTAGACTCACCACTATTTCGCAAAGCTTGTCTGTCACTCAGCATTTGTTCTGCTGAGGGACTCCTTTTTTTCATTACAACTTCCATTGCCCATGGGGAGAGCTGGAGCAACATATATTTAGAGTCTGAAATGCACAGTACTCAGAGCAAATTCAGTCACATAGGCTATCCTAGCTCCATTTTTTATTTCTCCCCTTTCCGTGATTGGAATCGGGCCAGGAAGACATCCCAAAGATGGGAACTTTGGGTCCTTGTCATCTGCTGAGGCTGTGTGCACAGGAAGGAGCTAATTGGTGCCCAGAGTGTTGATAGTTTCTGAGCTAAGGTCATTGTCCCCTGCAGCACCAGTCAGAGAGTTGCCATCTCATTCCATTCAAGTTCCCAAACAGCCTCTGCCCAGAGATGGCTTGGAATCCTTCTGTGCTTCACAGAAACTTTTTACTCTGTGAATGCTGCACTTAATCCCAGTCTGCAGCACCAAGCACTTCCCATATAATCTCCCAGAACAGCTGTGCTGTGATTGCATTGTGGATTATAAAATGACCATTTTCCACAAACCAGCTGCTGGCTGGAGGGATAGTGTTTAATAATCATGGGGAGGGAGTGTGCAAGGGAAGAGAGGAGGAGACGAAGGAGAAAGGAGGGTTGAAGCAGTTTGGTTTCTTGGGAAATTTAGAGACAAGTAAAACCGAAGACAAATTGTGAGTTCTATTTCTGTATTACTCCTCCAAATTAACAGGACTTCAAGGACTTGCTAGTAAGGTAAATTCAAATTTCTTTCCTTTTGGGGGTTATCTAGGTGGTCTAGCTGTGGTCAGTTACTGTCAGTGTATGAGTTCTATGGAGGGAAACATTTCTGAAAATGCTCTTATGAAGATGTTCAGATTTGCTTCTTATCCCCTACAGCCTTGGCATCACTGGTTGAGTTCCTGCTTCTGAATCATTTTGTTTCTCTTTTTTTTCCCTTGTCACTGGTTCTGAAATAATATGGCCTTTGACCAACTGTAGCAAATCAACTGGAGAGAATATTTCTCCTACTACTGAAGATTTAAATTAGAAAAAAAAAAATGTTTAGGTGTTTTGTTTGTTGTTTTGTTTTGTTTTTGTGAACATTGTGAGTGGAAAGATTATTTTCAATAAAAGTGGGAACAAACTAAACCTGGTGAAGGAAGGTATAACCAAGAATGAGTGAACAACTGACAAACCACTCTGAAGGTTGGTGGCATCCAATATGCCTCCAGATCACCGATATGCCTCTAGATCATTGAACTCTTTAGTTACCATGTCACTAAGATGGTACCATCTCTGGGGTGCAGCATCTCAATTGCTGAAATAAGTGCTCTGAAGGAAGCAAAAGAAGCCAGAACATAAGTCGGTACAGGAATTTCTCATGAACCGAGTATTTTCTTGCCTTTGATGAAGATGTTCTGGATCAGGCACTGTTTTCTAAGTGATGAGATGCTAATCAAATCTTGCCTTCCAAGCAGTGTTTCAGCAGCATCTCTGTTGGCCACATTTCTGAGCTTGCTGGTTAGCAGAAAAAAGCGCTTCTGACTAACTGCATCGCTTTCATCTGTATTCCTGTAAGACTGTCACAAACAACGTGATTGTTTATTTCTAATTTTTCATAGTATTGTCCACAGTATGCTGGGCCTTTCACACACGTTCAACGTTGGATGAGTCAACAGAAGTTGTGTGAAGAGGCCAGCAGCAGGCAGTGTCTGTACAAACTGAATCTATTCGTGGTCAAATATATTTTGAGAGTCATAAATAGGAAAGGGTGGGAGTATCTGGATGAAGTTGTGCCAAACATAGGGTGTGCCATGTGGGAAGAGGCATGCGTTGATTACATGAAAGTTGATGTGTGGGTAGATGACATCTAATCAATCTGTGGAGTGATAAGATAGGTACTCAGAAGTCAGTGCAGGGTTTTTCAGGAACCTTAAAATCTTAAGCTTCTCACTGAGAGAGAAAGACCACAGGACCCTGGTACACAAACTGCTTTCAGAATTACTTACTGAGGTGAGCTAAAACTGAGAATAATGTTTGTGACACCATTCATTCTTTAAAAAAAAAAAACAAAACAAAAGAAAAAAACCCCCACCATTTTGGCACTTTGTATCAGAGCACAGACACTGTTATCCAACCATTCTACCAAATTTATGATGTGCAGAGCAGTGCTTGCTCAAGTGGGAGGTGCTGCTCTGGGCTTGAACTCAAGCTGCTGGGTGTGGGTAGCTGGGTGTCCTCCTGGGGCAGGCCACTGTTTTGAGTGTAATCTGAGAACACATCCCTGTCTTTCCCCTCCCTGAAATCAGTATCCTATCTCCTCCTTAGGTAAAGGAATTAACAGTGCTTGAAGAAGTGTTTTGGGGTACGTGGCAGAAAGAATTCTCATTTAGCTGAACAAAGTATTTGTCACGTTCCATGCAGTGGAAACACGTGGCATTTGGGGGAAGTTGGTTGATAGCTCCTATCTACTGTCTTTGAGATGGAGCTAACAATCACCTCTCTCATTTTCTGCACAGACACACAGACGTACCAGTGCATTCAGTCCCAGTAGTTCTGCAGGGTCACCCTCTCTTCCCCAGTACACATCTCCAGCATGAGGAGGAGTGAGCTATTGCTCCACTGCTCTGGCTTTTAGGAAAAGGGTCCTTCTTTGCTGGAATGTTGTGAGGAGCGCAGATTGCTTCTCCTATGCATATCCCTTCCCCATGTGCTCCCCCTGGAAAAGCTAGGGTTTGTGACACTAGATGGCTGGTCTGACAGTCCCTCCATTTCTGTGTTGTAGATGGAGCTGCTGAAGATGTTGCCGTGGCGCCGTGCTTTCCTGGCAGTTATCCTGAACCTGCTGGCACTCAGCCTCTCCACCACCGCCTTGCTCAGCAGCTACTGGTGCACCGGGACCCAGAAAGTGCCCAAACCTTTGTGTGGGAAGAGCAAAGACTCCAAGTGCATCGGTGTCCCCATGACGCCTGATGCAGCTGCTAGCAATGCTTCAGCCCAGGAGGAGGTGCATTACAGCTGGGAGACCGGGGATGACCGCTTTTCCTTCAGATACTTCCACACGGGGATGTGGCTTTCCTGTGAAGAGAGCATGGAAGGGCCAGGTAGCGTCTTGCCCAGATGGCCACAGCTTTTTCCCTTGCTTTTACTCCACAGGATTTCAGAATTGAAAGGTGGAAGCTGACAGCACTTGAGAGAAAAGCCTTCTTCGTTTTCCTTGATGGCACCAACCCTGTGCACTGTCTTTGTACTTCTGTCCTTCACAGAGATGTTTACAGATGGTAGCAAGGCAGAATGCCTGTCTCTGGCATACCCTTCTGTCTGGAACAGGAGCTGTGGAGTGCAGGTGATGGTGACAGCAACTTTGTGGTTGTACCATTCACCCTGATGGGCACTGGAGTGGCCCTCCTTTCCCTTTCCCTGAGCTCCATTCCTACACATAGTTCACTTCATGCTCTACAGGGCACATCTCTGCATATCCCCTGTGAAATTGAAACAGGGGGATTTTATTTGGTGTTGTCAACTTCCAGTTAACAACTGTGAGGATTACATTTGTTGACATTCTCCTTAAATCACCAAACTGAGGTCGTGTATGAAATGAATAGGGATTGGGCTTTTATGAAACAAACAAAAAGCAATAAGGAGAGAAAGAGAAGTCCTGCATTACAGATGCAGAGAAAAGCTTGAGATTATGACCAGAGAGAAATCAAAGGTAGGAGGCAAATTGACCTGAGGATTAGAGACACAGCGTTTTCATTTTTAGTAATTTCTGTGATATTTTGACAGGTCTGACTTGTAATTTTTGACTGTAAACTGGCACTGCAAACTTTGGAGAGCCAGAGGCTGGTCATGCAGCCTGTATTAGATCCCATGTCTTTTTTCACCCTGAATTTGGTCTTGCCCAGTCCTGCTGCAGTCCTTCTGCAGGAGCTGGTGCCAGTACAGGTGAATGCTCCACAGTGCACAAATGCACTTTACAGCCTGGCACATACAGAACTGACCCAGAAGGTGGCCATCAGAGAGATGCATAACTAAAGATGCAATGATGAAAGTCACTTTCATCAGGCCCTTTCCACTGAGCCACTGCCCTGCTCTTCAGGTCTACCCAACACAAGTAGAATCATAGAGCTGTTTGAGTTGGAAGGAACCCTTAAAGGTCATCTTGTCTATCTCCCCTTCTCTAACTGACGGACTGTTCTAGTAGAGCATTGCTCATTTTCTTATCTGTTGCTGTAAGACTCTGAAAATTAATTTAATGAATAAATACATGCATAGATACATATATACATAAAGGTGAACAAAAGACAGAAGAGAGGTGGAAGCAGGAACGTACTTGAAAATCTCATGTCCTAATGAGGGGATTGCTTCATTATGAGCTTTTCCAGATATGCTGTGGAAAGAGATGTGTTTATTTGGGGCTGATTTGGGCTGGAGTGTGTTTCCATGGTGCCTGTGGGAGTGGGAATACGTAATTTGACAGCTTTCTCTGAAAGAATTGTCTGGCCACCAGGCAGTCCTGGAATAACCCCAATGCCTGAAGGAATGCTGAGAGCATGTTACATCTGGATTGCACCAGAGCATGGGGTAGTCATTGTCAGCCTCAGTCCCCTGCTTCATATAAAGTGAGTACTATCTACCACAGCTGAGGGTTTCTGAAGCAAGCGCAGAGAGAACAACAACTTTAAAAAAACCAACAAGACTTTGATCAGCAACAGGAGCTTGAATTGAATTGAGCTGGAGAAAGGATTTCATTATTCAGGCTAATCTCAGGATCAGCTTTAGATGAGCCATTACTGAATAACCTCATTAAAGTTCTAGGTGAAGTAGCAAGCGGCAAGTTAATGAAGACTGCAGATGGCACTAAACTGGGTAGCATCCTGAGAGCCACGGATGATAGAAGTAATACAGGGATTGGGAGAGATTAGAACTGGGGATAGAAATTAAGAAAATGAGATTCTTACATGAAAAACTGCAGGCTTGTATTCCTGGGAGAAAATAGCATGCCAAGTAGAGGACAGGACCCTCAAATACAGTGGTGCAGTACACAGCTAAGAAAGACTAAAAGATAATAATGGTGGACCCTTCATTAATAGTTTATATCAGGCCTCTATAAAGAGCCAAAGCAAAAACAAACAACATTTGTTCAAATAGTATGCCTAAACTGGGAGGACAGAAGGCTTACTTTCTGTGTGATTCTTTGTCTCAGAAGAGGATCTCATATCTCTAACATGAAATATATGGGAAGAGAATTTTTTTGCTTTCTTCTTGGGAAATCAATACTGCAAACTGATTTGCTTGAGGTGAGTGGAAATGTGTGTCCTCAGAAGAGGTGGGTCTGTAGTCTGTTGTAAGCTACATTTCAATTGCCCTAACCAGCAGACCTCAGAGACTGGTAATAAGGTGGTGAAGAAGTAGCAGCAGATTTATATATGCAACAAAGTGTGACAACATTGACAAATTGCTGATTTTTTTCTAGAAGGGCCACCCCTAGTTCTCCCCAGAAATTGCCTTCTCCTACAATGCCCCAGTGAGGGTATGGATGGATGGTCAGAAAGAGATCGAAAGTGAGAAGATCTGGCAAGTAGATTCAAATGACTGTGGCTGTACAATGAAGAGAGAGAGAGGGAGAGGTGTTCTTTTACCTTCTCCTATACTGTTTTACAAGCTAATATCCTTGTTTTTGTGTTTCAGAGGAGAAATGCCGTAGCTTTATTGAGCTTTCTCCACCAGCAGAGAGAGGTAAGAGCAAATTCCCGTATCTCACCGTAACTACCCAGTGCACCTCCTTGGGACAAGGGACCTGCAACATTTCTCCTGCGTGAGAACAGTGAGGTGGGTCCCCAAATACTCAGGCCTCGTGGATGCTAAAAATAGAAAGATTTCCTCCCAGATGTTTGCCCAAACCACTGTGAGGTCAGCAACAGAAACCCCAGGCCTCCTCCCACATGAAGTGGGGTTCGTCTCTTTTAGTAAGTCGTCAAGTTCAGTCTTGTCATCTCATGTAGTCAACAGGGAGGGGACGGACATCACCCAAGGGCATTCCTTCCCTTGCGCTGGATGTTCGCTCAGTGCTGCAGTCTTGAGTTCTGATGGATGCCTCTGGGAGCCCAGTCACTTCCTTGTACTAAGCAATCAGGACATCCATAAGGCACACTTTGAGTGAAATCCTGCCTCATCAAATATCAAATCTGGGCTGGAGAGCTGACTGTTCCTGTCACTGTCACATGGTTCAAATTATCCTGGGGATAATGTCAGTACACCTGGATGGGCTGGAACACACACTGGGCAACTACAGCAGACAGAAGGGAAATGAGTGTTTTAGTGGAGCTCACCTTCTTTCTCCGTCTTGCTTCCTCTGTCATGTGGCTAAGAATGATGACCTGTTTTTATAAAGCCATCCATAGATGCAGGGTCCGGTACCAGTGTTGCACTGTGCACAGTAACCTCTCATGCTTTTTCTTTTTGGAAAGAGCATTTACACAAATCAAACGATGCTGATGTTACAAGATCATTTTGAAATCACATGGATCTCCATTTTGTCATAAGTGAATGACTTCCCCGCAAAAGGAATTGCTCTTGCATTTACCACAATATGCTCTTTTCACAGGAAGCAGTAATTCCTTTTTTTTTTTTTTTTTGCTTCCTCACCTTCTTGTGCTCCATTCCCTGCCAGGGCTTCTGGCTCTATTGGTTCCAGTGTCTTCCCCAAGCCTGAGAAAATAGACTCATGCAACCAGAATACATCTTTGTAAATATGTTTCTCTCTCCTTACACTCCTCCTACAGCTTCTTGGTTAATTTCAATCCAAATCTCAAAGAAAGCCTCTGTTCTGTAAGACACTGAGGTCTTCAAGATTAATTGGAGTATCAGTATGAGCATGACACTCACAGTATCACAGCTCCATCACCTGCTTTCACCCCTTCCTGCACATAGTACCACTGTGAGATGACCTTGGCCTCCAGAGCAGCCACCAGCATGGGCAGTGAGACCAGTCTGCTTTCACAGGAAAAGCAATGCAGAGGCTTCTGAGCACTGCTGGTGCCTCTGGCCTCCAGGACACTCTTGGCAGTCTGACCTCTGAAGAAACAGTCTGTGATCTTGCTGCAGCAAGCAAACCAGCTCCTCTGTGCAGGGAATGCAACTCATTAATTCCTGCTAAAGAACTGGGTGACTCAATGGAAATAATGATGTTTGAGGAGAGGAGCTGAGTTAAGTGCCACAGTAATGAGGGTTTCCTTCGCATTGCTTTTCCCCAGTGGAATGACTCCTCTAGGGCCATTAGCAATTGCTAACAGTAGTGCTCCCAGTGCTGCTTCATTTGTCAGATTAATATTTCTTCTTTAGTGAATCGTGTGCTCTTCCAGAGCCCAGCATTACCAAATGTCTTTTCTCATTCTCTTCTATCCCTGCCACACAATGAGCTGGGCTGAGAGCTGTGGTATGACTCAAGTCCCACTGATAAGCCCTGCATGAATGTGCCCACTCTTCATGCAAGCAGCAGAGTAAGTGGTGAATGTAACCGCTCTAGTAAGATATCCCCCATGGCTTTACCTTGCTGTTTATGAGTATCACTGGCTTATACAAGGCAGCTGTTTTAGGTCCTCTCAGCTTTTTCAGTGTTGGATCAGCCAAGCCATTTTCCATGACACTTTGTCCCCCTCAGCATCCTTGCTGATGGAGTGGGGGATGGTTGTTTTCCCCACCTCCCTTCTCTCCAACAGAATTCCTCTCAGGATTAGGTTGGGAAGGAGGAGTATTCTCCCTTGAAGAAGCCATTTGGTACTGATGTGAGGGGTTTCTGATTCCTGGCAGGAATCCTGTGGCTGTCACTGGGGTCAGAGATGCTGTACATCAGCCTCTTGCTCATCAGCTTCATCCTCCTGATGGTGGAAATGCTGCACACTGGCAATCCTGTCTGTGGACTGAAGCTCAATGCCTTTGCTGCTGTCTCCTCAGTGCTGTCAGGTAAGTGTGTTATTGTGGAACCTGGCACCAAGACAGACACATGTGGGCAGAAATAAAAATACACTGACAGCCTTTCTCATTCACTCGCCTCTGTTGATGAGAATCAGAGTGAAAGGAGCAGTAAAAAGCCCCTAAAAATTGTCTAAAAAGAAACAGAGTTAATGGGAATTGCAAGGAGACGATGATGTAGGAGCAACTCTGGGGAGGTGGTATAGCAGCTGCTGGCCCTGCACAGCAACAGGAAAGCCTCCTCTCCCACACAAGGCTGAAGCAAACAGCTCTGGCTCCTGCCATATCTTCCTTGTTTTGTTTTTTTGTCGTCTTTACCAGGTCTCCTTGGGATGGTGGCACACATGATGTACAGCCAAGTCTTCCAAGCCACAGTTAATCTGGGACCAGAGGACTGGAGGCCACACACGTGGGACTACGGCTGGGCTTTCTAGTACGTGAGCTTTGCAACCACCCTCACTTCCCTGGGCTGTGGGTCTTCAGACATGCTACACCTTGTTCAAACCCTCCTCCCTTCTTGACCCTTTGTGTTTCCAAAGACATGGTTTTCCTACTGTTCAGTCTCCTCATCCCCTGCTTTAACAAATAGTTGCTGAGTTACTTAAGTGAGTAGGTACCAAGAACTGGTAAAACAATGGAGACACACCTAAATAGGTGCCTTCTGACTTGCTGACTAATCAGACTTGCCTCTATGCTTGTTTGCCCTATTTAGTCTCAGTTCTTCCCTGTGTGCAGAGGCCACTGCCACACCTGTGATGTTGCTCTCAAAAACACCTTGCTTTTCTGCAGTTTAAATAAAATTGCATGTTGGTTTGACGTCTTCACTGAGCAAAGTCCAAAAGGTCTGTACCCGTAGCATCAAGACTAGACATGTGGCTCAGGATTTCTTTCTCCAAAGGCTGAAGAAGCTAACCCCAGCTGATACACAATAGCTGCCTTGAAAAACATTTTGGTGAAGTTATTTGAGTTTACTAGTCTGACATCTCTTGTCTTTCTATAGTTCATGTTCAGCAGCTTCTACCTGACAAACCAGTGCACCACGCTGCATGCAGTTCAATTCTTTGCCTGGCTTTTCATGGCATGTGTTGTTCTTGTTTCTCTCCTGCAGCATGGCCTGGACCTCCTTCACCTGTTGCATGGCTTCTGCTGTCACCACTCTCAACACCTACACCAAGACAGTGCTGGAGTTCAAACGCAACCACATCAAGGGCTATGATATGAGCTTCAAGGATCAGCCTCAGCACCACCAGTACTTCATACAGCAGCAAATAAGCAGCTATTATGAGTCTCGAGACAAGCCCCTCCATTCAGTGTCTGAGGGAGTTGATTTCTACTCTGAGCTGCAGAAGAAAGTGCTGCAGCGGGAACCAGAGCTGGACCTGGATGAGGTCTTGGGACAGACAATTGGAGAAGATCAGTGTTAGGGATGAATACACAGGGACTGAACAGTGGGGTTTGGGAAGCAAAAAGCTCTGAACCAAACACTAACACACTGTTAGCAAGTTCTTGGGGAGCTCTTCCTTCCTCTAATGTTCAGGGGGTGAGAAGAAGAAAAGTCAGGCACTGGAACAAGGCAACAGCAGTGCCAAGAGGAGGCAAGGTAGGTCCTCTCCGATCACAGCTGAAGGGTTTCTTCAGCTGGGAAGGACGAAACTGGGGGTAAATGTCATTGGTGCCATCTGTATCCAAGCGTTGTCAGACAAAACTGAGGCAGGTGCCCTAATCCCAACAGCACTGCATTAAGGAAAAAACAGACTCAGCCCAACCCAGCTGGCAAATTGCACTGCTGGGCCTCTTTGGGTGGAGCCACATTGCCATTCCAGCAACCTCTTTGGTTCAGTGCTAAGATATAGGGCATAGGTGCTCATACTGAGTTGCTGTAGTCCACTCTGAAGACCCTATTTATTCTTCATTTGCAGGCCCAAGTCTCCTGTCCCACCCCCAGATTAAAAGTGCTGCTGGAGTAGAAATGGGAGGTTGCTTTCAAACATCTCCTCTCTCTCTTATCTGAAAAGGCTCTTATATGCACCCTCCTTGCTTTGCTCCCTCCAGCTCCCATTCTGAGATACTTTCCTGTCTGACTTTCTATTGTGCTTCTCCACATCCTTTAAGAATCCTAGGATGAACTTCTGCTTTTTTGTTTCTCTTCACTTGTCCCTTTTCCCCTTAGTGTAAAAATACAACCAACAGTCCCCAAATCAAGCAAACTCATCATCCTTCAAATGCGAAATGGTGGTTCACATGACACACACTGATGCTGTACACAGTATTTATTTGTTCCACTGCAGTTCACAGTTCAAATACATTTTCTCAACAATATACAGACAGACTCTTTATTCACAGTGGGGGCGTGTGTGTGCGGGTGGGGTGAATTCACATTATGGAGGAGCTAAAGTCACTGCACTCAAATATTAGTTCTCTCAGGAAGAACCTCAGGAGAATAACTACTTCAGGTAATGAATGCCTCACCTTTCCCAGCAAGGTGGTGGCTACAGGAGGAAAGGTGCACTCCTGTTTAATCTTCATATATTACTGGTCCTCACACTTTCAATTCCTATTATACAGCTGTATTAACTAACATAATATTATAAATATTAACCCGTCTGGAGGAAAATCCCAGGCCTAGAGCTGTTGCTACAGTTGTGCTAATATATACAAAGCTATTTACACAAAAATACCATTAAACATATACAAACTGTTCTCAGGGCTGATATTAGGAGAGAAGGGTCCAAAGGCCAGCTTTGGGGATTGCAGCTAATCCTGAAGAGCTACACTGAAAGCTGTCCTGGAAGCTTTATATGGAAATGCAGGGAGGAAGAAGAAAGGGTGATGTAGCAAGACGAGGTGTCAAGAGCCCAGGAGAGCAAACCCACGTGTCCATCCTTGATGTAAGCATCAAAATGCTGCCATCACCTTGCTACTTGGAGGGAAATGCAGCAAAACAGGAAGAGTACATGATAGCAGGAGGACAGAAGAGACATCTGCAATTCTCACCTCAGCCTGGCTTTGCATAATATCAAAGGGAAAACAGGTAACATGTTGCTGCCCTGCATTGTGAGGAGTTACTCACAATTATATAGTTACTTTATTGCAGACAACTTCATGTAGACGCTCTGCAACTACAACATAGGAGTCTGACAGCATGCTCACAGGCACGATTCAAGGAACTAAATGTACCGAGAGCAAATAAATGTGCCTTGGGGCAGACTATTCCTCCTGGAACTGCTGGGCTGGCAGGGCAATAGTCAAGTTAAGCCCAGAACAGAGACACATGCACAGAAGAGCTTTCCATCTCTACCTCTTGTCTGAGCCTCTACACCCTGAAGCAGTTGTGTGAGAATAAGCTTCTCTGTAACTGTATCTATAGTCTAGTGATCTTTACAGCGCCAGTAGGGACCTGCTGAGAGCCTCTCCCAAAGGGGCTGCAATGCTTTTCAAACGGGAACTCAGCCCAATGAACTGCAACATGATGCTACAATGACACTTCAGGTTTATACAGAGCTTAAGGATGGATGAATAAGAGAGAGAAATGAGATGTGAACCTTTTGCTTCTACGTAGGTCAACCACAAGAGCCTATCTTGAACTTGGATCTGGGAAAAGAAACACATAAGTGCAAATGCTGAAAAATGTTCTTGCAGCCATCTTTCTATCAGGTAATTCAGCCAGAGAGCCAGTTTGTTTGTAAGTTTGGCAACAAGATGGAGAAAAGGGCTGAGAGAATAAGAAAGGCTGCAGACAAGACTTGTCCTGCAGAAGCCAGACAGAGGCTACTTTCAAAAAATATGAAGATTAAAGCAGATGGCGTTCTTTACCCACATAATTTGCCCATAGTTATCATAGACCACCACAGGCTTTGAGCTTGTTGTCTACCTGGGAATACTGTTTGGACATAAAAAGGAGTGTCCTAAATCTGTTCATAAATTAAACATATAAAAAATATACATATATTCTATAAATTGATATATATATATAACTCGTGTGTGTGTGTGTGTGCGCGCGCGCAAGCTCTAAATTCACATTTCCATGTTACCTGAAAGGAAGCATGCAAAAACAGCATATGGATGGGGAGACGCTGCACAAGGTTCATCTGATATAGGACAGATCTGCCAAGGACAAACCAGCTTCCAGCAATATTCCCCAGATAGCTGAAGAAAGGGGAAGTGCTTTTAGTTCCCACTCCCTCTACAAAGCAGTTTTCCTGAAGGTCCCCTGAGCAGCTTCCTCCAATCCCCATGCAGGTCATAGGTCCTTCAAAATCTCAGGAACCACTAGGCTAGAGCTGGAAAAGGAAAGGGAAACAAAAAATAAAGCCAGAATCCATTATCATTCAGTCCAGTACAGAAAAGTGTTAATTTACTTATCAGCAACACTAGGCACTGCTACGTAGAGGGTGCATGGGGGGCCCCTGTTTGGCCTTGTCAGAACAAGTGACCGCTGCCCTACCTCTCCGTTCTGTCTGTGAGTCTCTCAGTCCTTTATGATTGTCACCCCTGGTTCTTTCTAAGATCTCCTTCTAGTCAAACTGCTAAAGCATAGCTGGGTCTCACACTCTGTCCAGTCCACACCCAAAGGGACAGCCTGTCATCTTGCAGTCAATTTGAATCCCACCTCTTAGAGAGCACCTAACTGTGTCAGTACGGAAGCAATCATATATCCTGAACAATCTGCATCTGATCACAGATTCCTGCACAATCTCACCTTGTGAGGAAAGTCAACAAATTTCAGCCGAGCAAGAAATCGCCTCACTTCTCCACGGCTGATTTTGGGAGTGGCGGTGTCCTTTAGCCACACCATTCGACCCTGCGTCATCATGGCCCATTTCAAGCCCAACTTGCTGACTAAGAGAAATCCTGGCTGTTTTTCAGAGGTTGCAGTTGTTGTCACAGTGATGTGAAATGCATCCTTCTGGAGATCATTAATTCCAACTGATTCATCAGAAAAGAGAGAGAAAATATTGGTGAGGAATAATAACTATGTTTCACCCAAAAGAAATCTTACAGTCTTCATTCCAAACAGTCACTGGACTGAGGATGTATTCAATTTGATTTTTCAACAGCATGAGCCTTAGTTCATTAGGGAAAACAATTTTAAATAAAAATCTTTCCATAGAAATACACTGAAAAGTAGATCAACGATGTCAATTTTTGGTTCCAAGGTGCCTTTTTTTGTGTTTGACATATGAGATGTACATATTTAATTAATGCAGTTCACTTGAATAGAACATTCCTTTCCACTCCTGCTAGCATAAATTGTTACCTCTACGGAAGGGTAAATTGTTAAAGTAGGAGCAAATCAGTTTACTCCAGTTACCACGGAATGATCTGTACAGACCTCAGAAATCCCAGCTTCTAATAAATCCCTCTAAGAACAATATTCTATTTGTTCTTGACTGAGCTGTTTTTTGATACAAATCTGATTAGACATATCACTAGACAGCAGCTTCTCCCTGCTTCCTGGCCTACTGGATTCAGTGCTATATGCACTGACCTTTCATCCTGCATCCTGCCATGCTCAACAAGATGGATGTTGGTTGAACTGCTTTAGAAAAAGAAAGGAAATCCAACAGGGACTGTGAGATCTTGTAAATGTTAAATCTAGATCCACTTTCCCTTGGAAACATGCAGTAACATTTCGATTCTCCCTTTCAAAAAGAAAGAGGAAAGAGCACTACATCTGCTATCTCAAAGGGCAGGAGAGGACAGACAGCAAAGGCAGAAATGTATCTGAGGTGATGTGCTTCACGGAAAGCAAGGGAATGTGTCTGGTATTAAACATGCATGAATTCAAACTCAGACTTTTCCATGTTTAAATGTTGAAGAATCTTGGTAGGCCTTTCATTTGTAAAGTAAGGATAGGACCTTCCTTCAGGTGGAAGAGCAATCTGATTTCCCACTGCTGGTCTGTGTGAGTGGTGGATCTCAAATACTACCTGTAACACGAGTATACCACTTTGTTTCTTACAGCTGTATCTTCATTCCTCCACATTTCTTTTAAGCTAGGTAGTCTCTCCACCATTTGAACTCACCTGCTGAGGCAATGACTTTGTCTGTTGCATTGGTGAGGTCCAAAAGGACTGTAGGGAAAACAGGATGGAGAAGATAAAGGTGGTGCAGCCCCGGGCGCTCAGATCTGGGACCAGGATGCTGATGGAATGAAAAGTAAACAAAAATGTTACAGATGACTACCAAAAGGCAGTCTAGCTTTGCCAAAGGAAAAAAAAATGTTTACTGACATTGTGCTACCTTTGCTAGGTACTGAGAATCAAAAACTTAATGGTTCCACACAGCTGAAAGAGTGCAAAACTTTTTTTCTTAAACAAAATTTGCTCTCCAGCCTCTGTTTGGTAAATTTTAGAGATTTTGCTCTACGAAAGCTGGCTTCATTGGCCAAGCTACAGTCTGGAAATTTGGGACTCCACGCTGACTTGTCTGTTGGTATGCTGAAAATAATCTTCAAGGTCTGGGAACAAAGTTGCAGGCAGAAAATCTCAGTGTTGCTGAAAAAACAAATTATTTTCATAACACAGAAAATTTTGGCTTCGTGGAAGGGAGCTCTCAGTCCATGAAGTTTTTTGGTGAAAAAATCATATATATGCTCCAGTGTATATGCTTGAAGAAGTCCATCCAAATCGAAGCAAGAGGAAAAGATGTCCCTAGCAGTCTCAAATAGCAGGTTTAGAGTTCAATTACATTAGGAATAAAAGACACGGATTACATGTACCTCACAGAAAACTCAAAGTGAAGAAAGGGTGGCTGCTCACCAAACTCTGTAGCACAGGCTGTGCTTCATCAGCCCAGAAGAGAAAAACAGATTTCTTGTCCAAAGTCATGACTGATAGTGCATCAAGCTGCTGTTTCTGCCATGGGAGTTCCTGCTTCCAAATAGGGAGGCCAGATTTGCCATCTACCACCACCACCTCAAGATAGAGAAAGAGATGTAGCATTAATGGGTGTTCAGGTGCAGGTGTAAAGAGAGTCCCCTTACTCTGGCACAGCCTGCGCTATTTTCTGCCAGGCCTGTGGCCACATAGAGACCAGTGTCAGCTGCAGAAATAGGAATTGCTGAAAGTAGAGAATCACTGCCCCTTTCAACCCGAGCTCCTTCACTTTTAAGTTGCCACTGCCCTCTCTGCTGCCTCTTGTTTTACCTTTTTCTTCCCACTTCCGGTCTGTGCTTGCAGCATGAAGTCCAGGGTTTGATCAGCACTGAAGTACCCCAGCACTGGCTGGCTGCAAATTTGAACAAAAAAACACTCAGCTCTATGACAGAAAAAGAGGAATTGCTTTCATCCTCCATTCTGCCTCCTACCAAGACAGTAATTGCCAAAATATTTCATCCCCTGAGAGTTATTCTTATTGGCAGAAACCATTTTTTGGTGGATAAGAGAAGTGAAAAATGATCAAACAGCCCATAGAACTTACTGGCCATTCTTCAGAGTTGACTGGGGGGAGGGGGAGGTGGTGCAATCCCTGCTGGGCTGTGTAGGCATTTGTTTATCACCCAATGGCATGGCTGTATTACTCTTTCCCTAGCATGAGAATCTGTACAGTTTTGCTACAGTCATAAAAAATTACCCAAACCTTTCAAAATTCATCAAGAGATTTGACTTCCTGCTCAAAGCAGTTTTAAAAAAAGTTCCTTTTTATCCTCTCCCTTCTGGGCAACTTAACACTATTACTTGAATATCTGTTATTATAACTGCTTTCTAACCATCTTACTTGCTTTTGGCTTTCTGAGTCTAATTTCTGTCTTCCCTAAATTCAGCACAGCTGGACCTAAGAAGCATATATGATTCCTTTGAATTCACAGTTTCATAGGGCAAGGCTAGATGACCAGAACATGCCATTCCTCCTCTTGTTTATGATACGCTGTTGTATTTAATCCAGTTAACCAAGTACCAGAGTTTGGCAAGATGTGCACAGCCATGAGACTTGCTATGGAAATACAAAGGAAAGATAAACTCATCACTTCTTGTAACAGTCAGTTCTAATGATTAATCTCATCCTCAGAAACATGGCTGCATTTTCATTTTCTGGAACATGAGCAGCTTCTGCTCCAAAGCACTTTTCTTGCTACAGCAAGATTAAAATCCCTGTTAGCTCCTGTTACTTATTTGCACACATGAATTCATCTCTCAGGCTTCATCATCTAAGCACACTAACTTAAATCTTCCATGCTGAAGCATTCTTCCAGCCCTTTTCTCCAGATTTTCCAGCCTCTGCTTTAAAATGTGCAGACCAGAATGGCTTTTTAAGAGTAATGCCACAGCACAGCAGTGGCTTCACTATCTATACTTGTATCAAGGAGGGCTACGAAGATGATAAAAAGCCTACAGGGCAAGATATATGAGGAGCAGCTGAGGTCCCCTGGTTGGCTCAGTGCAGAGCAGAGGAGCTGAGAGGAGGCCTGATGGCAGCTGCAGCTCCTCAAAGGGAGCGGAGGGGCAGTGCTGAGCTCTGCTCTGTGTGACAGCGACAGGGCCGAGGGAACGGCATGGAGCTGTGTCAGGGGAGGGCAGCTGGGGGTTAGGGACAGGTCTGCACCACAGGGTGATGGGAATGGAACGGGCTGCCCAGTGTAGTGATCATGGCCCCGCGCTACTGGAGTTCAAGAAGCGTCTGGATAACAATCTCAGTCATACGGTCTGATTTTTGGGTGGTGCTCTGTGGAGCCAGGAGTTGGACTTGATGATCCTTGGGTATCATTTTCAACTCAGAATGTTCTACAGTTCTATTATTCTATTATTAACATAATACACTTTATAAATACCTTTGGCAATCACAGCTAATAATTTAGAGGCAATCTCATGACACATTCCTATAACTTAAAAATCTCCTGTACCAAAAAGAAGCAGTAGGCCGTTCTGTTCTATGGGCATTCACTTAAACTCTCTCCTGATGTAGCACTTCTCATACTTCTGGTGGGCTACAGTCAGTGGCAGATTCCACACAGGGAATGCAGACAGGCATATGTACTTTAGATGCTACCAATCAACTGAAAAATCCCCTGGGCACTTCCTTGTATGAACCAGAAGGCTAGTAATTATTCCTGCCTAACACTAATCCCCACAGCAACCAGCAATTAATCCTCTCTTATCTGAAACATCCATTTACAACGCAATTTTCAAACGCTTACACAATTTCATGGTCTCTGAACTTCACTCTTGTTTTATAACTACTGGTTGTCCTTCATGGTCTTTCAGGGATCTTGTCAAAATCTATCCAGAAATGCAGCACACTTTCAGAAGCCAGGCTGTTATCTGAGAATGCACCCAAAGGCACGGACTTAGTCTGCTTGGCTAGAGCAAGACAGAGCTTGGAGGAGGGTTACTGAGTGAAAGGGAAGCTCTCAGCTGGCTCAGTATACTCTGTCTGATGGTGACCTGGGTTTAAGCTTGTTTGTCTGGTGACACCTCAGAACTTGGACTGGAGGACTTCCAAAGATGCCTTCCAATCCCAACTATTCTGTGATTCAGTGAACGGAACAACAAAAGCATCTTTCAACGCTTCTTGATTTGAATCCCTACGAATTTTCCAATTAGTTGGTTCATTTAGAAGTTTTTGCATATTGTTGATTTTATAGCATCTGTGAACTGACTCTGTTTAGTCAGCATACACTTATCCTTTAAACTTGACCCACACCCAGAAGTCTGAAGACTCTGGAACAAAAACTCTTTTAGCTTACTACTTTTCCCCACACTGAGATCAACTTGCCATAACCCATTCCTAAAGACACTGCTTATGTCACCCACCAGCCTTCAAGACTGGGCATAGAGTAAGAGTATCAAATATAAGATGATCTTTTTTTCTTAATGAAGATTCTATGCTTTCCTCCTATAGAAGCAGTTGGCAGGTAACACTGAGGTGAGAGCTGCTTTCTTTCCTCTAGATAACAGAGCTAGCAATCTGTTTCCCACATAATTTCCTTCAACTGTGCCCAGCTGCCCTTTGCAAACATTTAGCACTCAGAAAGCTGAAATTGCCAGTTATTATCAACCCATTAGGTCTAGCAAATTGCTTAACTTTTATGTGTGAAGTCAGAAGATGAGAAATATTATTTTAAGGTTTACATTTAGTATAGATGGCAGACTGCCATCAGAGTGCTGATTTTCAGCTTTCAAGAAAGATTAAGATCCACATGGCATATTCAGACACCTCTAACACTTAGCACCACTAATGCACCTGCTCCTCTCCACTGAGCTGGCAACTGGCAGCTGTGGACAGCAGACGGGCTGAATCACACACCAGAAGTCCCCTAAGCTCCAGTGCCACAGTAGTCAAGACATTTATGTTGGATATCTGTATCAAGCCCTTTGCTTGTTAGAACAAAGAAGGGGACAGACTTCTAGCAGGGTCTGTTGCAACGGGACAAGGAGAAATGGTTTCAAACTGAAAGAGGGGAGATTTAGACTGGATATGAGGAAAAAAAGGGTTTTTTTTTTACAATAAGGATAGTGAAGCACTGGCACAGGTTGCCCAGAGAGGTGGTGGATTGCTCCATCCCTGGAGACATCCAAGGTCAGGCTGGAGGGGCTCTGAGTATCCTGATCTATCTGTAGGTGTTCCTGTTCATTGCAGGGAAGTTGGATTAATGACTTTTAAAGATCTCTTCCAACTCAAACAATTCCATGACTCTATGATTTGTCATCACTCACACATTTTAAAGGTTTAAAGGTTTTGAGCCTTCTGCTCTTTATTCCACTTGCCCTCCTTGTCTGTGCATCAATGTACACATATGCCTCCAGCTAATAGGTTTCCTTGCAGACATGGAGAATTCTTCTTGATTGCTTTCTAAGGAACACATGCACTTAAAGGTGAAAAGTAGGAAATAGTATAGAAATAAAAAAGAAAGAAAAATGTTCCCAGTAGATAACCTGCTGATGTTCTGAATTTCCAAGGTCCAGCGGGGCTCCAGGTCCTGTCCCTGCAGTAGAATCAAGCCCTCTTTGGTGGTGATGAGCAGGTTGCTGCAGTTTGTGTCAGGTGCCTTTATCGTCTGCAGGAAGTCAACACCCCCACTGGGAAAGCAGAGAGAAGATTCCTAGGCTTGTATTTAAGCATCTCAGCATTACCTGCCTGTCCACCCAACAACCTACCTAAGATTTGAACTATTCTTGGACAGGTTCATCTTTTCTTCAGTGACTGAGGTTAATTTCACATTGTTGTTTCTTAGTTAACTGGCCTAAGTTCAGATCTATGCTCTTCTGAACATCTTGAATTACTATAAAAAGCATGGGCTGCAGGGTTTCATATTTGTTCCCTTTTATTCCTATCAAGATTGATCCTGACCACAATTTGGCAGTACTGGTTACAATACTCCACAGTATTAACAACCAGAAATGGAAAGGACAGAACTGTGTCTAGGAGTGCAACAAGGTATACATCTTTCCTTCCCCTTCCAGCAGAAGCAAGATTATAAATTTGTCTCCTACCTGTAAATGTCAATGAGCTCTGACAGGTTTACAGATCTGCGCTTTTCCCACTCTGGCTCCTCCTGATGCAGCATCATAGGAAAGCTGTCCCGGTTTCTGGCTTGGGTAAAGATATCCCTCAGGGCAACTGCTTGAACATTACCTGCCAGAAAGAGTAAAGATGAAGAGTCCTGACTGCAAAGGTTAACTTCATAGTAACACGGAGGGTCCTTTGGACTTCTGTTGTTATGGCAGAACATAAAGGAAAGCCCAGAGTTGCATCTTCCTTGGCATGATGCACCACTGGCAGACTCGGCTTTGAGAAACTTAAAGGTACTTCAGGCTAGCAGACATTGATATTCTTCCACTGCATAGCAGTAAGACTCCTTCCCATGCCCTCTGCTCCCAGATTTTACAGTGCAAGACATAGAAGAGACATCCCATGAATACTCTAAGCCAATTTAGGTAAAAATAATGTTCTTTTTCAGAAAGGTGAAGTACTTGTGAGTCAAGGTGCATCTTACCAAAACCAAACAGGATGTAGATGGCTCCCCGGCTGGTGATATGGACTTGAGGGCCAATTACTTTCCCTTCTCCAATGACGTTGTACTTCACAGGCCCACCCAAAGCAACCCCAGTCTTTCCTGACACCAAGACGAAAAACACATCAGGCTGCAAAGACAGAGATGTAGAGATTTCTGGCAGTGCTTTCACATATTTGTGCTCTCAGAATCTTGTCTGGTACCCACAGCCTGAAGCTCTGTTGCTCTTTCTCCCCACAGCAAGGTCTAGCTAGTGGTCTCTCTGCTCAGCTTGGCTTCCTGGGATTCTTACATTCATGCTTTTCTCTTGTCTGCAAAAGCATCAAAGATGGAAGGGACTTCAAAAAACTGAACTCCTCTAAGAATAGTAATGCTAGAATTCTGGGGAGGGATGAGCATTGAGGAAATCTGCACTTGATCACACAACTATTTATTACCTAAGGTCAGCTGAGTGCTCTTTTCTCCAGTGATCTATCTCAACGTAGTTTTCTATACAGCTGCTAAACAATCTCTTTAAATCAGGCACTCACTGAGCACAAACAATTCTCAAGTCTCAGCCAGGGATAAATAATAACCCTTTTGTTCATTCCCAGCTGATAAGAAATGCAGGTAGTGCCATTATTGCCTGATCTCACTATTATGACCCATTGAAAGAAAGAAGGTGCTTTTCAAGCAAATATAAGGGAACAAAAACTAGGGGCTCCTGCATCCCCTGTTATAACCTTTCTACATCGAGGTCCTCAATCTTCCTCTAGATAGTCAAGGTCCTTTCTAATCTTGAGCACAGACATGCTGTACCTGTGTTTCTTTGAGGGCCAGAACAACAATATCCCTAATCCCATCTCCATCTACATCTGGAAGAGTTGCAGCTGGTGCAGCCAAGATCCCATCTGAAAGGTGAATGGAGTTCAGTGTCCAGATGGTCTTGCCTATGGAAAGAACAGGATGAAAGAGACCTTGGGGAACCAGAGGACATTCCCAGACAGTTCTACAAAACCTTTTTGAAGGAGGGAGCAAAAGAGTTTGTTTTCCTTATTCCCTGAGAAAACAAAAAACAAGCATACAGGGTCAAGCTTCAATGGGAAGCAAAGCACACTTCTTTAGACTGGCTTTGAGCTGTGTCTTTGTTCTGCTGTGCTTCCTTTTCTGCATTTTTCTAAACAGACCTGAGCCCAAAAATCTTCCTGAAATAGCAGGGCATATTTGAGGTTCACTCTTGGAAGGAGAACCTAAATAAGAATGCTGCTCTGCAGGACAGCAGTTGCTTTCCACAGCCAGCAGTACAGACTGTAGGTGGATGCCAGGAAAGAGAACAGATGGCCAGTTCTAATATTCAAAGTGCAAATCTGTGTCTCCATTAAATTCCCAGCAGCAAATAGCCACTCCAGTATAGCATGCTCACTCCTCCTCAGGGTGAAAGCATGTTAGCAGACGTGATGTCAAAATGTTCAGCAGTCCAGTGTGGACCCAGCTGGAAACTCAGTAAAACCTGTTTTGCAGATTAGTTGATAAACATTCAAAAAAAACCCCAACAAAATGAAATGTGATGCTTTTACTTCTCCATAATTCTTTTGCCAGCACAGTGATTAAAAATGCAGCATTCATTCATATCTAATCGATTCCTCTATGGGCCTAATTTTTTTGAAAGCTTATCTAGCTGTAGCATACATCTTTACATAACTTCTCTGAGACTGGTGTTCAGCTTCTCAGTGCCGTTAGTTAGGTGCAGAGCTGTACTAACAGCTACATGTTGATGAAAACAGATCTTGTATATCTTTTGTGCCATGGAGATGTTATAGGACAAGACAAACATTTTGAATAGTTCTGAAATGGTAGGATAGAGATACTGCCAGAGAGCATCAAAGGTTTGAATGCTCTTTTACCTTTTATAACTTGAAAAACGTCAGTGTTCTGACCCTTCCCTGTGTGTCACTAATAAGAGCCACAACAAAGAGACAGCACTGAATCATTCATACTTATTAGCCCTTCAAAGAAAATGAAAATACAGCAGCATCTTTCTAACAAGCTAGTACTTGACTATACCTGTGGAGGCACTAAGAAGGCTGAGGAATTTAGCTGTTCCTGTCACAAGGCAGACAGGCTCTGCTGGTGACCCCAGTGACAGCCCTTTGCACTGCACACTCCGAGTCTCTTCTGGAAGCTGGATGGACCATAAGGTGCTGCCATTCATACCAGAAAGGGCCACCACAGTCACAGAGGGCGTAGAGACACCTGGAAGAGACAGGAGGAAGACACTAAAATTCCTTGCCATCAAAGGCTATGTCCACACTGTCTTTGGTACTTGTGCTTGAATTCCAGCTCCTGGAGCTGAGTGGCTCAAGCCAGCTCTATCCACACTGCCTTAAAGCAAAAGTCAAATCCCACTCTATGGCTTAGTCTTTCTGCCAGCAGAACCTACTGGTGAGCTTCAGATAAGTTAGGCTACGAGCCAACAGCAGAATCAAAGTTGGTGGCTGGACATGAGCTAACTTCAATAAATGTGGTCAGGTGGGCACAAAGGAACCAAGCTCCTTCTGGGGACAACCTGCTTAGTTGTGCTGAATCATTGTGCTGTTAAACCAGACTGATCTTTCTCATGCCCTCTTCCTCAGGCCAATGGACAGCACTGAGGAGATGCCTTAGGTAATTCCCAAGGCAACTGCTGCCTCACGTGGAAGGCCTGGGCAGTCTGGGCAGCAGCAGGTGATTGGCAATCTGAGAGTTTTTTCTGTTGTATTTTAAATGAGTTTTTGTCACTGTTGTTGTGAGAAATAGATTGAATGCAACAAATTGGTGTAACTCAAGGTCTTTTTCTAATTCACCAGTTAGCACAAAATAATAGTGAGAAAAGGTGCCCCATGCTGTTTCAATAGACTGTTGGCTCTGATTTCAAATACCAGCAACTTTTAGCTCAGCCTGCCCTTATATAGAATTGTAATCTCTACCTTTCATACCATAAGTTAGGATATGAACTTCCACACATTTCAAGATAACAACAGTTCCTGTTGGCTCCTGTTTTAATGGCAACACTTTGCGTGACTTGACTACATGGAGGTTCTGAGCCCACTCTCTAAATCAAACTTAATCACTTGTCAAACTGAAAATCATATGGCTTGTGCTAAAGAGTTGTCTCAACATGAATTCTTTTTATTGCGTTGGCAGGGATCAAGAACTCCTAATTCTTCAGTGCAGTTCACAGCTGTAGTGTGTACAATCTGGATAAACAGCTAACAATATCACAGCTTAGTCCATCAGGTTCCTACCCCAAGAATATCTCTATCAGACACTGTGTGAAGACTTTGAGCACAAGCTTTAGGAGGGCTGATGTCCAGCTACCTGGGTATAGGACTGAGATGTGCTTACACCTATTTTCCTGTCTGTTTTATGTCTCCTAGCACAGCTTCAGCCCAGGATGCAGCTAGGTATAGCTAGTTCCATTTGGAGCATGCTAAAAACTGCACATCTTTGATAAAAGAGAAATAAGTACAATGGCAAAACACAGAACACAAAGACAACCTCTACAAACTGAATACAGCTTTCACATCAACAGTATCTCTCTCATGTACTTCTTATAAAACTTAGTCTGCACAATTTTCTCTCTGTTGGTAGGTTTATTTCTATAGGACTTCTACCTCCTTGCTTTTACAATGGTAGAACAACTGAGTCTTTTAGTGAAGGGCTTTGAGAAGTAGCTTTTGAGAAGTGAAAAAAATAACCAACACCTTATTTCTACCTGCTATTTGTAGTGAAGTGCTTTCTGACCACTTTATCTCTGCCAGCAGATCAGGGACAGAGATGAACAAATACAGGACAGAGAGATGGACTCACCCCAAGGTGTGGTACAGGGAAAGAAGTGACTGCAAACTAGTATCGAAGCACAAACAGCATAATAAAGCACAGACACAGAACAACAACCACTTCAGTGAAAAAAAACAAGCAAAGCAGTGGATTTACAGTAGCAGCAACTTTTCCCAACCATCGTATGAATATCCAAAGGTCTGTATTGACAAGTAAAGGAAAGAGAGCGGAAGACACTTACCCATGACACTGGCGTTCATCAGGGCTGTGAAGACGATGAGGATGTCAGGGAGCCCATCACCATTCACATCACAAAGCTCCAGTGGGGATAACACACCACCTACAACAGAGAGAACCACGCTGTTAACAGAACAGCCACGCAACCAGCTCTCTGCACTGCAAGTAGAAGGCTGGCACAAAACAAAACTTGTGGAGTCTGCTAAGGAATGATCAATGTCAGGCAGCTCCCATCATGGCTACATCTTTTATTGCATGAAAAGCCAGAAATGTAGCATCTGGGTCAGAGAAAAGAAAGGGAAAAATAGAGGAGCTAAAAGGAAAAAAAAGATGTCTGCTTCCCACTTCACTTTCGGAGGTGATGTGGGAGTAACATATCTTATGAAAGGCTTAGATTTGGAAGCTGGGCCAGAAAGCAAGGAGGGAGAGACATATCTAGACCTGGCAGAAATTATTTCACAATACTGCAGAGGTCAGAATGGGAGATACTTTAGAAATGTTACCAGTGGCCTGTACAGGATGACAAAAGATTCCAAATGTTGATTTACAGATTCAAGCAGGGCAAGACAACAGAAATGAGGTTAGTTGAGCCAGTCAGGAGACATAAAGACCTCTATCCCTCTCTTCCCAAACTCCCACACACTTCAGTGTGGAGGTGCTGGTGAAACCCAGGATCTAGAGAGGGAGGCACTGTGTTTTAAAGTTTAAAGGGCATTTACATCTGAAACAGAGCACGCCTTCTGGACAAAAAGGCAGGATGGGAGAAGAATCAAAATGCTTTTTGGTGTTGACAGAAACAAGATTTTGTGATCTACTGCTGTCAGATTTCACAGGCCTCAGCTTGAAGAGTGAGCAGGACAGAGCCTCCTGTCTTTTACCTCGGAGCATCTGCAGTGGTGAGGAAGGGTCTGTGTTCTGAGCTGGCTCTCCCAGATAGGTCTCTCCCGCCGATGCCCAGCCTGGGAGCTGCCACCTCCCCCACGCCAGATGCTGTTCCTGGGGCTTTCTCACCTGCTCCCTGACCTAGGTTGTGGTTCCAGGTGTTATGCAAGTCCCTAGGGGGACAGGGAATTAGAAACGCGCACACCAACACAAGAATCATCGAGATCACCACGGTGAGCAAGAAGATTGCTGTGCGCAGGTATGGCATGAGGGACGGAGCAGCCTTCTGTTCCAAGCCCCCAGCTGCCTCTGCAGGATAACCCTCGGGTGCGCATTCTGACATGTGCTGCTTCGTCATCCCAACTTCCACATCGGAGTCGGGATCCTGCACCTCCTCGGGGGGGCTCTTCCCATTCTTGACACCCCCATTTTTCTGTATGTTGAGTACGAGGTCATCTTCGCTTTCATCACTATCGGCCTGAGTGAGTGGATCGTACTCTCCAAGATCTGGGCTCTTCTTTCCTGTGGAAAGAGATGGAAAGAGACAACAAAGCATTCACTCCTTGCTTTTTCAGGACCTAAGTGGAGAAAAGGCTGCAGAGAGCCACGAGTTCCAAGTGAGAGCTGTGAGAAAAGACTCTGTCCAGTTTATTTTATTATTATTATTGTATGCATATATTATATATTACATTGTATATATTATATGTATACGTATGTATATTTTCCTGATCTGTAGTGAGCCACACTGACACAAGGCATGCTTAGCCCTCTTGAGTGCCTAAGGTGCAGCACTCTCCTGACTTGAGGCTGGACTCCTTTAGCACTTGCCAAACTCTAATCCCAACACAGCCTCTCTTCTCTCATAGGCTGGGTCCTTCAAGGGGGCCTTCTGAAACTCACTTTCCCCCTGCTCCCCCTGCCTGGACCTCTTGGGTGCTGTATTTGCTGCCTGCTTTATGAGGGATGGAAGGAAGGGTCACAGCAGGGATAGAGCAGCAGGCAAGTTATCAATGGATATCAACTCCTTGATGAGGGCAAAGTGAGTGATTTCACTCTTCTGGACCAGTATATATTCTGGTGTCTGAAGAGATGAGAGATACTCTCACAACTTTCTCTGTGTGATTCAGCACTGTAAGAAGGAGCACTCCAGCTCCACCAGTATGAAACCAGTGCTCCCCTCTGTTCCTGTTCCCACCCACCACAGCTGACAGCTTGTACCTGGTCTTGCTGAGAGATAACATAGCACTGATGCCTGATATAGGTGGTGGTATGAGAAAGTACCTTAGCTCTAGGTGTCTTCCCAGCTCCCACCCCTGTGACATGGATGCATGACAAACAGATGATTCTCCCCCTAGCCCAAGTCAGCCACATGGAGCATGATGAGGGATAGTGCACAGCCTGGTCTTATATCGTGGCATAAGGCCAGGGCCATCTGTTTGCAGGGGTAGGAGAGATCAGGCAGTCTCATTGCCCTGAGCTACGAGGGGAGGAGCACGTCTCAGGGAGCTGCCTTGAGCCACCAGCCTGGGCATGGAGCCATGGCCACTGCTCTGATGTTTATAAGGTTTCAGTCTATTTCTCTCTCTCCTATTCCAAATTGGGATTTTGTTGTCCCAGATATCTGTCTCATTTCCCTTTGCCTAAAGCTGACCTGAGAGAGGAGCTAACTTGTGTCTGAAGACGCTTGAAGTTATACATGCAAGGCATAAATAACTAGCAAAGATACACAAGTAGTAACCATTCTTAGACACTAAGATGCTGGGAAAGTTTTACCGAACAGAAATTAGAGGGCTCTCTTGGTTATTCTTACTGCCTAAGAAAATATGCCTTACTTGGAGTAAGATTATACCTCAAGGACTTGTTCGTGTTTGTTTTAGGACTCTTAGTGCAAGAAAGACATGGAGGCCTTGGAATGTGTTCAGAGAAGGGCAACAAAGCTGTGAAGGATCTGGAGCACAAATCTTATGGGGAGTGGATGACAGAACTGGGATTGTTCAGTCTGGAAAAGGGGGAGAGGGGAGAGTTTACCACTCTCTACACAACCTGAAAGGAGGTTGTGATGAAGTGAGGCTCAGCCTCTTCTCCCAAGTAACAGCAATAGGACAAGAGGTGATGGCCGTAAGTTGCACCAGAGGATGTACAGGTTAGATATTAGGAAAAAATGCTTCTCCAAAAGATTGCTGCTGCCCTGGCACAGGCTGCCCAGGGAAGTGGTGCAGTCACCGTCCCTGGAAGTGTTCCAGAACTGTGTGGATGTGGCACTGAGTACATGGTCAGTGGGCATGGTGGGGATGGGCTGACGGATGGACTAGATGATCTTTGGGGTCTTTTCCAACCTTAATGATTCTGTTTTTTTCTGTAAAAGGCAAATTCACACTTCCACATGTACTGTAACACTACTTAGTGCAACACATCAGTATTTATTTTGCAGCATGTGGATCTCATTTCTTTCTCATTTGTTGCCCCACAAAAGGACCTTCACTTCTCCTTCCTGTACTACTTACAAATGATGGCAAGTGTCTACTTTAGCATCAAAGAAAAACTGTCAGTGTCAGCAAAGGTCAAATGGAGCAGCCAAAGCAAGTTGGTCACAGCGAACAGAAAGAAATAAAGGTACCCAACCAGATCCCAAAGAGTCTAAATTGGACTCTTTCTTTCTGAAATATATGCTTCCACACAGAACTCATGTCAAAACAATCTGGTGCACATACTCCAGAAAGTTGTTCCTTGTGGAGGTAGAGCACCCAGATAAAGATACTGCATTCCTATGGCACAGTATATTCCTGTGAGACACTGTATCACATGGTCCTGCCCTAAAACAACATGCATTCAAAGGGTGTGCATTTCAGAAGTCTTGACCTTGGTTCTTGGACCTCTGCTCCATCCGGGAAGCAGCACAGACCCCTGACCTCAGCAGCACACAGTTGTCCGCTCAGAGATTGCAGTGAGAGCGCAGTGTAAATTTCCCAGATGTAGCTAAAAGAGAATTAAGCAAAACCAAGACATTCCAGAGGTCTCACTGGCAGGGTATTTACAGCATCTCACTGCTGATCCAGGTATGCCAGTTCAAGACTGCCCAGAGTGGTATGAAAAGTAACTGCTGCTGACCCAAGAGTAAATGATATTTCAAAAAACTGGCCTGAGAAATCAAAGGTGGATAGTTCTGACATTAACCATACTGCTCCCAGTTTTGGAAACAGGTGTGCTCAGAGTACAATAGCCCAACAGTATGCTTACACTTTAGACAGACTGTGATTTGTTTTGTTATTTTAATTCCAAACAATCAACCCACACGACTGAACTCCGCTGTTCATCTCTAGGGCAACTAGAAGTATTGACTTTTAGGAATGAGCTTTATTTGGTACAGTTTTGCTCTGGATCTCTAGAGAACAGAAAGAACCTTGAAACTACAGCTTACCCACTCCTTGAGCTGGCTGTAATTGAGATGCTGTGAATGTCAACAATCACGTCAACCACCACTGACATTCTGTAGTAGGAACATCTTCTACGCTAAGAACCAGGTAAGAATTCCAATCCATTTGTTAGAGACTAGAAAGCAGCTGTGACACAAGTAAAGGTTAACTGGTACTCACACAAGGCACAGTAAGGTAAGGCATAAAATTCCCAGCTGATTTTTATGAACTATCTTAAGAGAAGACACTGCCCTTAAAGCCAGATCCTGGCATGCTCACTCAGCCCATAGGAAAGTCAATTGCATACTGAACTTTAGAGGAATCAAATGCTTACTTCCCACTGCCAAAAAATACCCTAACAAATGATCTGCAGGTGCTTTGGAAACACATCTGGAGACCTGGTGTAGGCAGGCTCAACTCAGCCCCCTGAGGCTGCTCTGAGGTGCAGTGGGGGAGTCACACATGAGTCACCTGGCTGGAGGGAGAGCAGAAGGAATGTGACTCTTCACTGAGTTTTAGGTCACACTTGCTGTGAGATGTGAACAGCAGTAAAGGCTGTGTGAAAACAACAACCTCAGACCATTCAGAGAATTAAGATTTACTGAGAAATGCTTCTGAAGTCAAATTCTTTCCTTTGTGGTCAAGTCCAAGGCTCAGGCAGAGGGAAGGCAGTTTGTCCAACAAGAGATAGCTAAAGCTGCCTCTGTGCTAAATGATCAGCCATCAGAAAATCCAACATTCCCACGCAGTCTTCAGATCTCCAGCGTGGAAGTTAAAATGCTAAGACCTGAGTGGGGCTCTTAATCAAAATCTCAACCTATCTCCAAAAATAACAATCACTGTATAACCTTCATGATCCCATGCTAAAGAAAATAGACCCTGGGCCATTCTGTGGCCTTCGGCATGTAACAGACTTACATAACTCACATCCTGTTATCTGCCTTTTGCATAAGGTCTCTAAGTGCACACAAACCTTGCACTCTACTGGCACAGCATCACAGCATTCACATAAACAGTCAGTTCTGTTCTGTGTTTTCTTCTGCAGCTGTCGCAAATAAACAGCTTCTCCTCTGACCTGACACAACTTGTTCTATTCCCCTTTTTCCACAACACTAAGGATAAAACAGAAGTTTCTAGTCAGTGGCCTGTGGAAGAACTCTTGCTTGTAGTTAGTGGATAAGTTACCAGTCATGACACTGGGTTATTATTATTATTATTATTTTGCAATCATTGAAAATAAATAAATAAATAAATAAAACAAAAAGGAAGATTTGCGAAGATCAATGAGAGAGAAAATGCCCCAGTATTAACTTTCAAGGGAAGTAGGCCTCCAAAATGCACTCTGACTTTGAAAATACTCTGTGTGTTTGCTGGATAGTACTTTTTGCACTGGCAGTTCTTGGGACTCCTGCAGCAGTAGACTGGGATCTCCTAGAGAAGAAAAGGTCAATTGTGCTACAACTTGGAAAGGAGGCACCTGTGAGGTGAAATGTGTTGGAATCAAGTCTTGCTTATAATGAAATATTCATTACTAGTGCCTTGAAAGATATTCAATTGCCATCTTTCTTTCTTTTTGACTTTCTTGAAATGAGTCTATTTGCACTCACTTTGGAGTGAAAAGAGCAAATCTTGGACTTTACATAAGTGCAATTTCAGTGCATTATTTCAGTGATGACATACTGATTCCAGACTCCTTTGTACTCGCTCCAGGCTTCTGTTTATTCTTCTGTGTTTCAGTGGTTGGCAGGCACCCATCGTTGGGTACTGCAGTCATATCTCTAAGTCCGTGAGGAAACAAGTTGCCACATATTGATGTAATTAATTTAATGAGATGCTGCAGGAAAAACAGCCATAGCGATAGGCTTTCTGCTTTCTCACTGCTGTTGAAAGCTGCATTTTTCAGGAGTTCACCATGCAACAAGGTGATACATGCAATTTCACCTAAAGACTTACACAAGAACTGCTTTCTCAACTGCAGCCGCAAGGTCTGTTCTCTTTCTCAAATCAGTGCCTCCCAATGGTACATCTCAAACAGCTCATGCTACTGATGAAGATCTCAAGAGAGATTTTGTTCATGTTGTTTTATGGTTCCCCTGTGGTCACACACCAACACACACACACATCCACTCATTTGCATTTTCCTACAGAAACTTCATGCACAATGTGGTCCTTCCCACTGAGATCATGGAAGCATAGAATCATTGAAGTTGGAAAACACCCCCAAGATCACCAAGATCAACCATCAGCCCATCCCTACCATGACCACTATGTCCCTCGGTGCCACATCCACACAGTTCTTGAACAACTCCAGGGATGGTACTTTCACCACTTCTGTGGGCACCCTACGCTGCTGTTGCACCACTCCTTCAGAGAAGAAATTTTTTCCTAATATCCAACCTGAACCTCCCCAGGTGCAACTTAAGGCCATTACCTCTTGTCCTACCACTGTTACCCGGGAGAGTGAGTGAGCCCCACCTCACTACAACCTCCTTTCAGGCTGTGTATGAAGTGATGAGGTTTCCCCTGTGCCCTCTCTTTTCCAGCCTGAACAACCCCAGTTCCCACAGCTGCTCCCCATCAGACCTGTGCTCCAGACCCATCACAGCTTTGTTGCCCTTCTCTGGACACACTCCATTCTTTCCTGTAGTGAGGGGCCCAGAACTGAACACAGCACTCAAGGTGTGACCTCACGATCAGCTCCCTGCTCCTGCTGGCTGCACTATCCCTGATCTCATCCAGGATGCTGATGGTCTTCTTGACCAGCTGGGCACACAGCTGGTTCACATGCAGCCAGCTGTCAGCTATCACCCCGAGATGTTAGAGATGAGCAGTGCCTCAGTCTGGCTGTCCCAGAGGCAGGAGGTGCTCAGAGGCACCGGCTGAATGCCGCCAGGTGTGCTGGCACTGTCCCGGCCCCGTGCCACTCCATCCAACGGCAACTAGCAAACTCAAGTTCTGGTTTCGCAACGGTTTTTTTTTCAGAGCCTTTTAATACCCCAGCTAAAAGAATGGTTGGACTGCTGCTCGCTGCCTTATCTTGGAAAGATCTGGTTCCTGACACAGCAGTGCCTTATTGTTGGATATCCTTTCATCTCGCATAAGATCTCTGGCTGGAAACCACGAAGACGTGCTAAGCGGCCTTGAGACACGTACCCAGATGATTACACTGACACGTACGTTCCAGACTGCTTTTTGGGGGTGAAAAACAGCGATAAAGTCCAGCACCCACCCCAACCCTCCCCTTCCCAGGCGCTGCCCGTCCCCACATCCCCGCGGCCGCATCCCCATAGCAATGCATCCATTGCTCGGCAACGGAACCCCCGCGGGCCGCGACGCCGTCAGAGCCAGGCCCCGTCGCGGAGCGGCCGCCTCAGCCCGCCGCGGCCCGGCGCTGCGCTCCCTCCCCGCCGCGGGAGCAAAACCCCTTACCCGGCAGCTTCAGCGCCCGGGACAGCACCGTAGCCATGCTGGAGAGGAGCGGTGCGCATGCGCGCCAGCCCTCCCTCTCCGCGCCTCGCCCGCGGCATGCTGGGAAATGGAGTTCGGCAGGCGCCACCGGGCGGCCCGCGCTTCTCGCACAACCGGGCACCGGCCTCGTCTGCAGCGCTCAGCCCGCCCGCTCCCACCGGAGCTCTTCACGGGCTCAGCCGCCACTCGTTCCCCACGTGTTCTTTGACAAGGGCAGGAGCGATGGGAGGCCTGGTTCAGTCTCTGAGCTGTGATCAAGCACTGCCCAGATTTGCACATCTTGTACAGCATGCCCAGCACGGACAGATACAGCAGTGCGCTTGTTGGCGTATGATTCACACAGACAGAGACACTCCTTTACTTATTTTTGGTATAAATATGTGCCTTCATTTATGGGAAGTTCTCGGTTGCAAGAAATCTTGGTTTGGTTTTATTCTGCAGTTTATAATTACAGTACAAAAGC
Source organism: Chrysolophus pictus (assembly GCA_037305975.1). Lineage (NCBI taxonomy): Eukaryota > Metazoa > Chordata > Aves > Galliformes > Phasianidae > Chrysolophus > Chrysolophus pictus. Next base: position 148,247,441 of record CM074576.1, read on the forward strand.
CTACCAGGGTGTTTTCCAATGCCCTCTTCCATCTTCACCGCAATCTCCCTTTCCCACAATGGGGAAGTTGAGCAAGGAGAGTTTTGTGGTTTCCCCAAAGCCGCAGAGCCCCAGCTTCCTGATTGCAGCCCGTGCACGTCCGACACCAGAGGAGAGTCTGACTAGCTAGGACCGCATCTGCTGCTGCTGTTCTCTTCCCATTCCCTCAAATGACACGCTTGCCCTTTCCCTCTGTAACTCTTTATACGATCATAGCAAGCAGGGAGTGGAAGAGAGACACCAAGTGGTCTAACTGTTGAAGGGAATTGGTTGATTTTTTTTTTCAGATAGGAATTGGAAAGAGAGAAACAGCTCCCAATCCAAAATCTTTTAGTACCACCAGGAGTGTTTCCACTGATGTCGTGAAGCCTCAGATCAGGATTTTCCTCAGGAGCTGCACATGGAGGAGCCATCAGAGTTGTTTTTTTTCCTTCCTTTCTAGGTCTTTCTGAGTACAAAGTCCTGCTCCGTATTATAATTTCTCCTCCTCCACTTTTTGATTTAGGAGCAGCGGTGATCCCGTAACTATGTCAATATTTACAAGAGAGATCCTGGATGCTTTTCAAGTCTCACTTAGCAAATCTTGTGATACAGAGGGACAAGAGCTATCCTGCGGTGTTCTTTCTAAGAAAAAGCTTCTGGCATTAATCAGACTTGGGAGCAAGGACGCAGTGGAAAACAGCCAGAACTGTGAACGGGAAAATCAGATGTCCTCATTTGTGGTCTTCTAACACCAGGCACACACACATACTACAAGAGACTGTTGTTTATAGTGCTCACGTGTTTATGGGACAGCATAACCCACTTTTAAATGCATGCATCCCCACAAAAATGGCTCTTCTCCAATTCCTGAGATCTCTGTGAGGCTAAAGGATAGCAAGGGCAAGTGATCTATGGTGAAAACTGATGCTTTTGAGGTAATGTGTGGCTGAGCAGAGTGTTTAGAGAGTTTAATAATATGCAAAGCATGAAAAATGAAGTTTTGCTTATTTACATTGCAAATGGAAGCTGATTTGCATTTAAATTGGACCTGTCAAGTGTATTAATATCAATCAAATAGCTGTGAAAATAAAACTGAAGTTACAAATAAATCATTCATTTATGTGAATGTTGCTTTTGCATGAATTGTTATTTACTTCTTTTTTTTAAATCAATTTGAAGATGTGAGATGCTGAAAAAGTGAAATACTGGGATTTAAGTTTGTAAGTCTGAGAGCCCTGGGTTGCAATGTGATTGTTTAGAAAAGTGTTACAAGCCAAAAAGCATGGAAACACATAGTCTCAAGCCGCTCATCTGTGTTATGCTTGTGCAAGTCTTAACTTCAGCTTCAGCCACTGAACCAGCCTACAGTGAGCATCCCACAAGTGAGGAATACTGACCTTTTTGTACAGTGATTTCCTTTGTACAGCTGCAGCTCACTTAGTGAAAGGTGGGACAAATAAATGGTGGAAGAGGTTTGAGTTGGGTTGCAGCACTGCCTTGTTTCTTGCCAACCTTTTGCCAGAAATTTCAGCCTTCTCCAGCCTGCCTGCACATAAACATAGAATCATAGAATCATTAAGGTTGAAAAAAAACCTCCGGGATCACCAAGACCAACTGATCCCCACCATGCCTGTGTCCCTCAGTGCCACATCCACACACCTCCAGAGACGGTGACTCCACCACCTTCCTGGGCAGCCTGTTCCAATGAAGCACCACCACTCTTTCTGAGAAGAAATTGTTCCTAACATCCAACCTGAACCTCCCCTCATTCAACTCGATGCCACTACCTCTTATCCTAAAATGCTAGAAATGCTGAATTCTACATGTAGGATGGGACAGCCCTGGATCTATTTACAGACATTTATGCTCTCCTCTCAAACATAGTGTTTGGGGATGAGTAGCTGTATAGAGCTCCCTGATTCTGAAAGGGCCTCACTAACACTGCTGTTGAAAATGCTCCAACTAAAGCAGGTCACTCTGGGAGAGCTGCATGATTAAATGATTGTGCATGCAGTTTTGCTGCAAGACATGAGGGGTATACACCTCCCAGTGAGCTGTTGAGGCTCTGCTGTCACGTCTGCACCTGGCTGCAGGAAGACAGTGTTTGAAGCCACAGCATCACAAACTGCCAGGCCAGGTTGTTCTGGTTCACGACATGGAATCTGGCACAGTTGCACGATCAGACTAGGTTCACAGTGGTTCTGTGTTTGCACAGTTCTGGTTCATTAGCTGGCCTTGGCGATAATTACTGTTTCTCTCTGTCAAGCTGCCTTAAGTGCAGGCTGCCAGATGCTGGCCTGGTACATCCCTGCTGATCCTGCCTTCTGCTTCCAAGATGAGCTGCCTTTAGCATGGGTCCTCAAAGGTAACCATTTTTTTCCCTCTTTGCAGCTGGTGGCTGACCTTTTGATCGTGCACACTGAAAAGTAGTAAAGTCACTGGCAGCTTGCAGTGAAGTCAGCCTTCTTGCTGCTCTGCTGGACCTCTCTCTTTCCTACAGAAGGCTGCTGGGGCTCACAGCAGAAGAACTATAAGTGGTTGGGGAACTTCAGATCAGGGAAAGTGATGTTTAAGGAGTCTATGCTGATCTCACCTCTGGTCTGGTGACCCCACAGAACATGAATGCAGGTTCCCATGTGAGGAAAAGTGGGGTTGTCGGCAGCCCCATGTGCCAGCCTGTATCTTTGCACTTCTGTGTGTGCTAACTTAATATTCTTGCCTGCTCTTCTTGTCCTGCCCTTCTCCTTTGTATTGTTGACTATGGCTATATGGGCAGACCCAGGAACACTGTCCTTGTTACTCCAGTGCCTGGCTGAGTCTCTCCAAGACAGAGAACTCATGTGTGAGCAGATACTGCAACAAATAGGAAATGTCTGTTCAGACAACAAAATAAAATGCAATCAAACAGTAATAGCTAACAGTAAGAAACAATAAGAGTAAGTCAAAACAGCAAAAGTGATACCATTCCTAGCAGGTACAAAGCACTCTATGCTTTCTGCTACCTATAGCAAGTGCATTTCAGGGAAGTTTTAGCAGTGTGCAGTTTTTCACAAGCTCAGGCAGTCAAACCTGGGAAAGGAAGGGAGGGGAAGGGAGGGGAAGGGAGGGGAAGGGGAGGGGAGAGGAGGGGAGGGGAGGAGAAGAGGAGGGGAAGGGGAAGGGGAAGGGGAAGGGGAAGGGGAAGGGGAAGGGGAAGGGGAAGGGGAAGGGGAAGGGGAGGGAGACGGTGATTTTCTCGTTGTTTGATTGTACTAATGAAATTCCTGATCTCTGCCTAGCTCAATACAGTGGTGGCAAATGGGTGCTGGTGTCCCTGTCTGAGCTGGCCAGTGCTCCTCATTCACACTTCTGGAAATGTGAACAGTAGCAAGCAGGAGGCAGAGAAAGAAAGCACTGCAGCCCCCTCATGTTCTTTACCCCCAGTAATCCCAAGAACTGCACAGAGACAGTCTGCTGCCAGCACAAGACTGCACTGTTGAGCACAACCCTTCACCAGCACAGTCGGGACTTGGGGTGCCTCAGAGAGCCCTGCTGTATTCATCTGGATATCCCAGCAGGTTCATTCAGGGCTCATCTGTGTCCTAGTGTCCCCTCATGATGAGAGTGCATTTGTCCAGTGTTAAACAGGGAACAGCTGGAGACAGATGATTGGGTTATTTGCTTGTTGCCTGGACATTTTGTTTGCTTGCTTGAAGCCTGACAAAACAACCTTTCAGTTCTTCCGGAGGCTGGTTTGTGTTAAGCCTGTTTATTTTATTGCTGCTTTTGAAAACTGGTGTTTTATAACTCTGCAACTGAGTGTCGTACTGCTTCAGTAGCATGGCTCTGAAATAGGGCCGTCTTCTCGGAAATTTCCCTGCCATGGAGCCAGTGGGACTGGGGCAGGCAAGAGCAGCCTGAATCGTTAGTGCCCAGTATCAGAGAAACAGGTAGCCCTGGTGGTGGATCTCTTCCATGAGTTGGGCTGGCAAAGCACTGGCTGATGTTTATAGATATGCTCAGGAAGAGCCCACTCAGTGGGGTACCCACCACCTCCTCACCTTGGGTGAACCAGCACTGCCCTGCTGCAATCTCAATGCTGAGTCCATTCCAGCTGGGGATCTGGCTCTTACTGTAACTTGCATGCAGCCTCTTACTCTGTTATTTCTGGACTTGGGTTTTTATTCTGAGTGGCTGGACAATCCTTTGCCCTGTGGAAAAGGACTTTTTTTTTTTTTTTTTCACTACTTAGCACAGACATTTTGGCCACGGACAGCAGAGTTTTAAATCAGAATACCCTGGTCAAGAAGCAGAGAGGGTGTTGTTGCCAGCTGATACTGGATAAGTAATATAAGGAAGAATGCAGATTTGGCTACTGCACTTGCAAGCAGTGCCGTAGGTCTAGTCATGAGCCTAGATGTGCAGGAACTGTGTTGCTCAAGGCCACGGCGGGTGCACATCCTCAAATCACTGAAAAATGTCAGCGTGACACAGATGAGATCAGATCCGAGGCCTCATCTCCCAATTCACAAAAATCATCCTTTTAATACCTTGCATTTCTTTGGGAATCACTTTGTCTAGAGCTGATCAGACCTGAGCATGTTAGCCTTGGCAGGCACAGACCTGGAAGAGGAGGAGCAGGGAAAAAAATAATAACCCTGCTGTCGATTCATCCCTCCTTGTTTATTCCACCAGAAATAGATTTGGCAGAGCACATTGGGAGTGAACTAATCAGCAGGGAATTAATTGGCATGCTTGCTAAGAGGCAGGAACAACATGGTGAACTAATTCGTGGCTGGATGGCTGGAGGGTTCAAACAGCCAGAGAAGAAAAGCGCATAGTGGAAAGTGTGACTAGGAGAAGGCGGATAGCTGTGCTGGAGGGGCTGAGCACTGCCTATAAGAACCAGCAGCAAAGAGAGATAAGGGTATCCTCATGGGCAGGGCTGCTTTCAAAGGGGCTCCATGCTCCCTCCCTTCCCACGAGGCTACCATGCGTGGGGGGATGGCCAGCCTGCAGGAGTGGGAGGGAGGGGCAGGAGAGGTGCAGCTGGAGCAGGCTCCACGAAAAGGCTGTGGGAATGCAAAGAGCAGGGAAATGACGAGGGACACGTCACTCAGTGCAAGCTGAAATGCAGAGGGGGTGGTAAGGAGAAGAGGAGCAGGCAGGCAGAGATTTGGAAGTCTCATCCCAGAAGGACTGTCCTCAAGACTGCAGGTAATGCCTGTATGCCCTTCTCTGCCTTCTTTTCCAGGAGTGCTTGCTTTCTTCCTGAGGAGGAGATGACTCCATGTGCCTAGGAAAGAGCTTGTTGGGTTGAGGGCTCAGGAGACGAGAGAATGTGTGCAGAGTGGTGTAGACTTGGAGGCTGGAGGATTGCTATCTACATTTCCAGAGAACAGAGGTGAGAGAAAGAGTGAGCAGATCCTTTGAGGCAGACAGACAGACAGACAGACATGGAGAGTGCCAGAACTGTATTTGCCTATCCAGGGAGAGAGAGGAAATTTCTTAGGGGGGAGCTCTAAGTGGAAGATGGAGATGAGACACATCCTAGTACACTTGGAAAAGAGGCAGAAAACGTATATTATCTCCTCAAAATGTACTTGACTGATGTCATGATTTGCAGTGGATGTGTGTTCTGCACCTGGATTTGGGTACTCTGATCTCATGGAACATCCAGGTAGAAAATGAGCAGTGTAACTCTTAATTATATGCAAAAGCATTACTGTTATTCTGGTGTTAAGTCACATTTGTTGTCAAACTTGAAAACGTAAAGGTATTGCTATGGCTGAGTAACCCAAAGAGGCATCTGAATGTGTACCAACATACAGCATTTAACTCACATGCATCTAAACCGAGGGATTCTTCTTAAGGGCTTTGGTAACAGGTGATATTCCAGATGTATCAGAGCAGCTGGGTTAACATTACTGGCTCCAATTTTTAAATTGCTTTTGGCATTTTTCTTGATGTTTCCACCATTACATAATACCGCAGCCATATGCTAATGTTGATATTACCCCATTCTTTTGCTTGGAGAGCTAACAAATGCCATCCGCTTCATAGGGAGGGCTTGCGCCTTCTTTATTCTGAACTTACAGACTTGGCAGCTCTTTCCTCTACAAAGCTCAGTCTTTTCAGAATCCTAGCTTGGAAGCTCTAGCAGAACTGGCATTAACTGAGATACTGTGTGCAGCTACTAAATGTTTTTTTTATGTGTAACTATTTATTTTATAGCGCCTAAAACTTCCTTGATTTTATACATAAAACAGAAAATTTCAGTGCTGCGTGTAAGTAACATAACCTTAAAATATCCTTAAAGTATTTTATATGGAAATAAAGACAGAAAAGTTCTAGTAGCCTCCAAAACATCCCTATTATATCTTGAGATTCTTTACAAAATTGAGAGTCTTACACTTACTTTGTTGTTTAAATGTCCATTACTTTACTGGGGATAGAAGTTATATTTTATGCATTTATGACTTACCTGAGAACAAACTCCCTGATTCATTTCGAAATATATTTTATTTCTATACCCCCAAATCCAGTATCACTCTTCAGCCTTAGTTTGAAAGCAGCTTGAAAGGGACTTGGGAAAATTATGAGAGTAGAACAGGTCTCAAATGCAAACCACAAAGCTAATTCACTGGCAGCCCAATATTACAGCAAAAAATCCTTCATTTGATGTATCACCACAGTGACTGCTAGCTCTAACCAACAAAGCCCTCACCTCAAAGCAAGCACGTGCTTATCTAAAACAATGGATGCTCATATATGGCATCAGGAGAGCATATGGTCAGAGCATCTAGAAGTGCAGGCAAAGGTTTCAATCCTCCTTGCTGCACAAGGGCAGGCGAGCTCTGAACCACTCTGCAACATCTCACATGTCTGAGGCAGGGATAGCATGTACTCCAAAAGGAAGCTGAGTTTGGCACTGGGAGAGCATAACCTGGATGATTCCCCAACATCCTAGCAGCCAGCACAGCCCAGGGGCAGTGGGGAACTCAAGCCATTGCCTGCTTTCCTCTCTCTGTGTCGAAATCTGGGGTGGCTACCAATGAAATCTCAGTGCTCTGTCATTGTTCCCTGCTGTGTGCTTACTGGAAATGGAGTATAGCAGATAGAGACTGAAGGGGTGAGTGACAATGGGGCACAGGGATGGTTGCTCAGATTCTGGCAGTGCTCCTTTGCTCTGGGGCAGGGATTCAGGCTTGGATAGCACAACAGCTATCCTGGCTGTAGTGTGCTCAGGGTATTTGGCTTGTAGAGCTTTTCTATCATGTTGGTGAGAGGAACTGAGAGATGAAAAGAAGAAAAAAATATTGTGTGATAATGAGATGAATGTGTCTGTCTTCATTGCTTTCACATGAAGACAGTGAATCACCACGCTTACCCCGCTCCAAGGACAGGACATGATGTAATTTTCTGTCAGAGAACATGCCATATTATTGTAATTAGTAGTAGCAGTAACAAGGCTACTACCTCATTGTTATTCTCTAGACTTAGAAAAGAGCTTTCATCCAAAAATGTGTGAGTGTTTGTGAATCTGCTTTCTACCCTGACAGTATTTTCCAGTGCAACGCTGTGACAGTTTTGAAGACATACTTGGGCTTGGCATCTGGTTCCTATTACAGATGACCCTGCAGACTTTTTCTGCTAGAAACCTTCCTAGCAAATATCCAATTGCCCTCTACAGTTCCACTTAAGAAAGAGAAGACAGCTTGATTTCTGTGTAAGTATCTGAGATATGGAAACCTGTTTCAAAATTATTACAACCTGATGTTTATCCTGATACCAAATTACAGCAGGCACTCAGAAATGTGGTAACAAAGCTACAAATAAACTGGTCCCTGAGGGACCCTGCAAACAGAACATGTCGGTCTTGTGATCCATTTGGATGCTTGATGCTTTGAAAAGTTTGAGGTCACGTCAGCTGGACTTTCAGTACTAGATGCAGGTGGAACTCATCACAGTCCTGCTTTTATTAAATACAGAATGATCAAAGTATTCCAGCCCTAGGGTATTGAAACAGCTGGTATGTGGAAAGGGTAAGGAATGGCCAGTCTTTTCAGGATGTCTTAAAATGAGCTGGAAGGCCACACTGTCCCCTTGTTGTTGGCAGCATTTTAAAATCGTTTGCAATTAGAGACATTGTTGTCTAGTAAGTCCTTTCCCATCAGGGAAGATTAAAAAGGAATGTGCAGCATAGTCATCAAAAGAAAAAGAAAAAAAAAAGTCTAAAGGCTTGAGTATTTATCTGGAAGACTGGAGAGGCAGAGGGGTTGAGGTGTCAGTGCAGATAGTTTCAAGAACGTCCATAGAGACTGTTTCTTTATGTGCCTCAGAGACATCATCAAACTTTCTTAGAGTTCTGCATTCTGGCAGCTCACTCTGGGTGAGCTGGGGGAGGAAGAGGTGTGTGTATGTGTGAGATAGGAAGAAGGCAATTTATTTTTTTTCCTTTAAATGAACACTGCAATTAGAAGAAGAATACTGAATGCAAAGTACATCCTGACAGGTGGAAAGTAATATTTTTAGAATAGCAAGACATTTTCCATCAGTATGGCTACATTCATACTACTGTATTTGAATATATGGAAAAATAAATGCAGTTTCAATTAAGATACACAAGTGATTAAATGTAAGAACAGCGCAAAGTAAAAGGATTTATTTATGTTCTGCTTTATTTGGTACAGCTCCCAATAGGTTTTGAGGTGGCTGAATTCTTCCCAGATGGTTAGAAATGAGGGTTATATGATAGTAAAAAAGCAATTTGATGTCCCCATATTTTGCAGCAAGGTCTTAGACTTTTGATGCATGTATACAAACAAGGGAATAATTTGAGTTTTCTGAATGTGCCTGCTTCTCGCACAAGCTTTCCATCACTGTGGCTACAGATGACTGAAATCATCACTAAAACTCATGAACTTGGCAATTCATATTTTCTGTTTGCTGTGTGCAATATGTGCATAATTGATATTTCCAGCCAGTTTCTACCAGAACAGCTGTCTGTGACATAAAAAAAAAAAAAAAAAGATATCGAATTCAACACTGAAGGTCTACATACTCAAGACAGAATAACAAATTAGCATGACAAGAAGCTGCGGAAAGGCTAACCTATTCCCTTGCATTCAGAAATGGTACACATCCAGGAGGGCCTATAGGCTAGAGTTGAATTCCATGTGCTTTGAAATGATGGTGAACTTGAAAGATAAGGAACAGACCCCCCAGGTACTGGGGCAAAGTAGAGACAGCATGTGGCTTTGTTTTTTTAGGTGTTTATTTGTTTGTATTTTGTCTCTGAGACCCCATCACAAGGCAACGTCTCAGCTATGCTACTGGGTTGTGAATAAGGTCAAAGAGAACAATTTCCTATTCTTGCCCATATTGAATCCTTGATGAATTGCTTTGCTAGTTTGTGCCTTGCTTTCTCTGACTGTAAAACAGGGGTGTAGTAATTTCTGTGTCTCTTAATGCCTCCCCTCGACATTCACATAACATTTATAGCAAATAAGTGCTAGGTGCTATCCTAGCATAGCTACATACAAAGTGAAGCTACTTTCCCGGCTGCTGCCCACTGAAGAAGCACCTCCATACCACTCTATAGCTTGAAAAAAAGTAAGGTGCTTTGTGCCCTTTAAAAAAAGTCCCTCTGTTTCTATAGAAGCCATGCTAAGCAGCTTGAAAAATATTTCAAAGAAATACATTACCAGAGAGAAATTTGGTGTTCAGGTCACAGATGGGAGACAGAGACAGAGAGGAAAGAGAGAAATAAAGCAGCTAGCAAGATTTTCTGTCTCCACAGAGCAGGGGAAAGTCAAGGTCCTACGAACCACCATCATGGTGACTCTTCCTCTCTTCCTCTTCTTCATCCTCTTGCCCTGCAGTAAATCCCAGGAGGACTTTCTGGACTACAATCTGAAATGGGACTACAGAGAAGGCGGTAAGAGGTGGTGGTGGGTCAACATGGGATGGATTTGCTAACTCAGGGCTGAAGATTTGCCTATATTGTTCTTGGAGTGGGACACATACTGCTCATTCATGAGTGCTCTTTCTTGATTCCTGGGTAGCTGCTGAGACTTTTGGTGAAAAATGATTTTAGAAATAGTCAGCTGGGGCATCCAGTGACAGCAGAAAACTCTGGCAACAGAAGGCAGAGAAATATGCGGTGAGGGAGAGTTATCTACTTTTTAATTTAGATCCTTCATATGTTTAATATTTGGCATTTCACTGCAACTCACTGTTGAGGTGAAGGGGAGGGGAATTAAACTTAGATTATTGGCTCATATTTTCTTGTTCTGTCAAACTTCTTTTCCTCCCTTCCATGGCCATGCTGCTAACCTAGCTGACAAAGTCAACATAGGAGGCATTAACAGCATTACTCAAACACTTGAGAAATGGGGAAACAGCATCTTCTGGCAAATGAAACACATCCTGCTGAACAACCCAGAGTCTTTGCTGCCGGAGATCTCCAGGTAATTCCCTTCATCTGGAGGCAAGATTTAGACTTCCCCTAGCAGTCCTACCTTCACCAGGATTAATCTTCCTTAACTTTCAAGTTGTTCAAGTGTAGAGAGATGAATCCCACTGTTGGTATTTGTTTTGCTGGCAGCTCTGGGCACCCTACCTGATCACACTTTTTTAGGAAATGTTCCCAATTGCCCTGGCTGTAAGAATGACTCTGAATAAAATTTACTCTGTCCTCAGCACCTCAATCCTGTGAGAACAGGCTGGAAAAATGAATTGTGTCACAGATCTACTAATGGACTTGGCCATTGTGCAGGGAGAAGAAGTTGGTCTGTTAATGGACCAGCACTATGGTTTTGGAAGTGCTGAAGTTTTGGAAGCATCTTTTAACTAATTGCTTGCAGCCCTTTCAGCATGAAGGGCCATCCCTTCTTCAAGAAACACAAGGCAAGGCAATTTATGTTGCACGTTCAAGAATAGTCCTGAGTTACTCTTCTGTCTTACTTTCTCTGCAGTCTCCGCCCTGTTTCTGCGGCTGTGGAGAATCTTGTGAGGGAAGTCCAGGCAATACGGAAAAGGCTAGAAGAACTGAATGAAAGGCTCAATGTCATCAACAAAGCTGTCCTTCCCATCCGAGTTAATGCTCTACAGAGCCAGAGGCGTGGAAATACTCAGCTGCGGAGACTCCCAATGCATAGGAGAAGGTTGCCTGCGCGCAGGAGACTTCAGAGGAATTAACTTTCTACCAGCAAAAAAAGAAAAACCTTTATTTTTTTGCACCTGCTTAAGCCTTTCTCAATGGGACACTGCTAGACAGAATAAACTAAAGCACATACGAGGTGACTTTATCAAGGAGACCAGAACTTCTGCATGTTGTTGTTTTATTTCAAGCCTAGGTCAGTAGGTCAAATCTGACCCTGGTCTTCAGTGATGGTTGTTTTGTGTCCTATGTGAAATAAGTTGAGAAACTTGGTCTACTTGAGTGCGAATACCTTTAGGTTATGCTGTCATTCCTTCTGCTTACCAGGGTAAGCTCTTTTTTAAAAAGTTCAGCTGAATTTCTCTGTCCTATTTTCACAGCACTCTGTCAGAAACAGCTGGGGAATTCAATCTTCAAAAGTGCTGAATGCCGGATGAATGCAGGAAGATAGATTAGGGCTTTGCACTTCCAGCTGGGTAAGGAGGGGGAGAGAAAGTTATGTTTTAAAATATAGCCTTAACCTATTCTCCACCAATGCAAAGAATGCCCCATTCACATGTTCAGAGAGTGGGTAGAGTTGGATAACCTTGGACTCTGCGTATTGTTTCAAGAGTGATGATATGTCAGATTCTTGAAACCAAAGCTGAACACCTATCTTCTTCAATGAGCTTTCTTTTGGCTACCTGCAGGAGGGCACCAAAAACATTATGCAATAGATATGCCCATAACTTCCAGCACTGTGAATGGCATCACAGTGACTTCTGCCAAGATCCTCTGAAAACAGGTGATGTTTCTCCAAAACAATTTTGGTACCTAGTGGTATAAGTAGATGTCAACAAAGATTTTCCAAAATAGCTTAGGAAACAGTCCCAGAAATCACCGGTAATTCAATTGGTGTCTGGCTGGTAACTCAGCTGATGTCTTATTCACAGAGTATCTTTTCCACATGCAAATATCAACCTCCATATCCTTCAGCACAATTAAGATCTGTAGAAAAAGAAAAACTACATACTCCCAAAGCTCAGGTGTACAGAGTATGCTTTGCTTTCAGCTCGTCTTTGCTTTCCTGGTAATAAAGCCGGTAACAAAAAAAATGGTGCAGAAATCAAGTTATGCACTGAACAGAGGAAAGAGTGGGTTTACTCTTCAGATCTCTAAAGGTAAATTTAATACAGAGATTTCTATCCAGCACTGTAGCTAATGGCATGCCTGCAATCTGTTGAAACATAGGTATAAAGGCCAGAGAGAAAAATAAACTATTTTTTAAGCACTTTATGAGAATAAAAATAAGGAATGGATTATCTCTAAATGGTTGTGGGGTCAGACAGTTGTTTTGCAGACACATTCCAGTTATAAACAGTTAGTATGCAGACTAGGTTTTTAAGTTTTCCCAATGCCTGAGTATACGGAAAGTAGTTCAGTGACACTACAATACCTTCAAGAGGGAAAGTGGAGCATTTAGTTTTGTATGTCATCCTTCAAGATGGACTAGAATTAACACGGGAAGATTGTGGCTGGGATCTAGGAGTTGAGCAGGGAGTGGGGGAGAGGTATGCATGCATGAAACAGTCTGGTAAATATTTCCCATGTATAAATTCTCCAGTTGTTGTAAACTTAATTGGACTGCCACAGCTTCCCAAATGTGATGGATAGCGGCTTAGCAACTTTGTCTTCCAGTTCCCTCAGGAGCCATGGATGTATCCCATCAGTTGTTCATTGCAGCTTCCTCAGATGATCTTAAACCTGATCTCGCATAGTGGTGGTTCTTCATTCTTCCAGTCCATGCCTTTGCATTCTGTGACTTGGGCAGCATGGGTAGAGCATTTGTTGGTGAAGACTGAGGAAAAAAGTTACTGAGTAACTCAGCCTTCTCCATGTCCGAAGTAACAAGGTCTCCTGTTTCCTTCCAGAGGGGGATCACATTTTCCCTAATCTTCCTTTTGTCACCAACATACTTACAGAAGATTTTCTTTTTGTCTTAGATGTCCCTGCCCAGATCTAATCCTATGAGGGTTTTAGCTTTCTTAATCTGATCCCTCATTGCTTGGATAATTTCTCTGCATTTCTCCCAGGCTACCTGTTGTTGCTTCCACTCCCTGCAGGTCTCTTTTTTTGTGTTTGAGTTTGGCTAGGAGCATTTTGTTCATCTATGTAGGCCTCCTGGTGTTTTTGCCTGACTTCCTCTTTGTTGAGGCGCATTGCTTTTGAGCTTGGAAGAGGTGATTCTTGAATATCAACCAGTTTCCTTGGGCCCCTCTTCACTTCAGGGCTTTGTCCCACAGTCCTCTAGCATGCAGATAGATCCCCAAAGAGGCCAAAGTCTGTTCACCTAAAGTCCTGTGCACTGAGCTTGCTATACATCACCCTAGCAATGATCCTCCTATGGATCCTGAACTCTGCCATTTCATGATGACTGCAGTCAAAACTTTCATCATAATTTCTGCAGGCAAAGCTTTCATGTTAATTTCTAAAGAAATGCAGACTACTTTCATTCCAGAATATATTTACCCAAATAACAGGGAATAAGAGGAGAGAAAGACCCCATCAACCTCTTCCTCACTGTTCTGCATTCGGAGCCACGAGGCAGCACTGCAGCATCAGCTGTACATTTCCCTCCAGGGGCTGCTTTGTGCACTTTCCTCAAGGCTGAATACTACCCACCTTGGCCTATGTGGAGGAAGAACACAACATAAATGTCAGCTTTCATTATCTATTTGTATTTCAGACATGAGCATCTCATCAGGCAATCAGAAACTGTATGAAGTTATATAAAATCCATCCAGGACTATTTGAAACAGCGAGACAGGATTTCATGGACGGGTGGAGCTGCGAGGCCAGGCCTGATCACTCCATGCTTTCACTTTCTACCAAGATGTTCACCTACAGATTTTGCCACAGGCAAAGGACTGGGCAAGGTACACATCTGGTGTGACCCAGCCCACCTATTCCTACACAGATAGGTGCACACTGGTATTTTTGTCAAAACTCCCCATCTGAAGAGAGAAATTCACTTTTTTATCCCCCAAAAACAAACTACCAGAAGTGAGTTACAGCGTGCATCATGGATTACAGATTTCGAACTTCTTGCATAATGGTGAATGAACCCAATTATACAAATGGTAAATAAATGACCAGATCTGTGGCCTTGTCGCTAGGGATAGCAGCTCCTGTCACTCACTGTGTGACAGCCCACGTCAAGCTGGATCAGATGGTCACATCCAGCCGCTCAAACTGCTTTGCCTGCTCACAAGTCTCTAGAGGGAAATGTTTTAATGTCACATTTACCGTTTATTTTCCGCTCTTTAAGGATACATGCTAAGCATTACACACTTCTGTCAGTGCGTCCCTTTTCTTACATTTCCCTTCCCCAGCTTTCTCCCCTCCCCCAGACGAACACCCGTGCCCGCCGGCGATCTGCACCGCTCGGTCTCCCCCACCTCCCCACCTCTGGGTCACCGCCGTGGCCCGCGGGCGCACCCTGGCGGTCGTGCTGCGCGCTGCGGGCGGCGGAGCGCCCGCGGACCCTCCCACTTCGCCCGGGGTGTGACGGGCCGGGCCGGGCCGGGCCGGGCCAGACGGCAACATGTTGGGCATGATCAAGAACTCCCTGCTGAGCACGGTGGAGACGTGGCCCTACCGGGTGCTGAGCAAGGGGGAGAAGGTAGGCGGCGGGGCGGGCAGGCGCTGGGGCACAGCTCGGGGCTGCCGGGGCCGCCCGTTGCGCAGCTGGGTGGTGTTCGGCGGCGGCTGAGCGGCCCGGGACGGGGTGTGGGGCAGTGCTTGCCTGCGGGCTCGGAAGGGTGGGAACAGTTTCTTCTTTTTCCCCTTCTCGTCCTTCGCCGTCACAGAAGCACAGAATCACTGAGGTTGGAAAAGACCACTAGGATCGCGGAATCCAACCACCAGCCCACCCCCACCGTGCACTCTGACCATGTCCCCCAGTGCTACATCCACACGGTTCTGGAACACCTCCGGGGACGGTGACTGCACCACCTCCCTGGGCAGCCTGTGCCACTGCAGCACCGCTCTTTCTGAGCTTTTTCCTAATATCCAACCTGAAATTCCCCTGGTGCAACTTGAGGCCATCACCTCTCATCCTGTTACTGTTACCTGGAAGAAGAGGCTGACCCCCCACCTCACCACAACCTCCTTTCAGGTCGTTATAGGGAGCAATAATGTCTCACCTGTACCTCCTCCAGACTAAAAAATCCCAATTCCTTCAGGAGCAGCTCAGCTACGAGGAGAGGGAGTGTGAAGGTGGGCAGTTTGCTGTGGTGGAGGTAACAGGGAAGCCCTTTGATGAAGCCTCGAAGGAAGCAGCACTGAAGCTCCTCAAGTATGTTGGAGGAAGCAATGACAAAGGTGAGATGCTCGCTGGGCAGCCGTAGTGGCTGCTCAATGGGAGCCCCATTGATAGAGCTGGTGTCACTGCAGCCCATGTGGCCCCCTCACTAGAGGTCTAAGGTGAGCATGGTCCCTCACTGAGAGCAATCAACTTAACTACAGGATAAGGTGTCCAGCCAGGTCATGCTGTGACTCCACTCCTCTCTTTCCTCTCTGAGGATAACATCACAAAGATTGCTTTTTTAAGTATGTTTGCATTACTTTGCTGCTGGGGTAATCATAGAATCACAAGGTTGGAAAGGACTTACAAGATCATCTAGTCCAACCTTCCCATTACAATTACTACCACAAGCTACTAAGCCATTTCTTGTAGCTCCTCATCCAGACGCCTCTTGAACACTGCCAGGGATGGTGATTCCACCACTTCCCTGGGCAGCCATTCCAGTGCCTGACCTCTCTCTGAGAGAAAAAGTTCTTCCTTATGTCTAATCTAAACCTCCTCTGGCACGACTTGTGGCCATTTCTTCCGGACCTGTATGTTGCCTGGGAGAAGAGGCCAAACCCCTCCTCATCACAGCCTCCCTTCAGGAAGTTGTAGAGTGCAATGAGGTCTGCAAGGACACACGTGCTCGTCACAGCCTGCTGGCTGTATGGTGGTAGCTAATGAAAATCCAAGGTAACTGGAGTGCTTCGGTTCTGTGATCACACCTAGAAAGCCTGCCCTTGTAGGCAACTAGATAACTTTTATGACCTTGAGTTTTTATTGTATACTCTGGTGATTTTTATTCATGAAAGAGTAATGAACAGTGAGCTTGCTTTTTAATAGTGCTTTGCAGTGTTTTATAATGGCACTTCCAGGTGATTGCCTCTAATTCTCAGCTTACTAAAGTATGTGCATCGGTAATCATCTGGAACAGGATGATAAGACCACAGAGAAGATCTGAAGCATATACTCTGACTTTCATACCTTTCTCAAGCATGTGGTAGATGGACATATATAGTCTGTATGGGAATAGGAGCTGAGTGGGAAAGGAACAGGCGTTTACAGTTTCAGAAAGGTGATGATCACTGTTGCTGTAGAGGAAAAGGTACCTTCCACAACATGGTTTGGAGAAAGGTATGGTATCAGAGTGTACAAATAAATGAGAAGGATGTTTTGGTCTTGGCTATTTCAATGCCTAATCCTGAAGGTTGTAGGTTCACTACTGCTGAAAGAAAAAGAGGGAAGAAAAATGTACTTGAGTGCCATGTACATCTTAGAAACAGACAAGAGGTGTGCTGTTGCTATAGACTAGAGGAGAACATGGACAGTGCTCCTGAAAGCCAGACTGGCTCTGAGTTTTGGGGCCCTGGAACTTGTTGGATCTCTGGAAGCATTTGGAAGGGTTTAGGAGAAAGTTTCTGTTGCCCAGTATTGACTGTAGCCTTACCATTAAGTACAGATGATAATGTTGTGAATACTCATATATTTAAATATTTCAGTTACAAATATGCCACTGCACCAGAACTGTAGGCCTTGTTGTATTAGAGGTGATTTGTCAGAAAAGAGCATCTCAGTGACGTGAGCTGTATAGCGAGAGCCACAAAACCAGGACCATTAATGAAGGGCCATCCAGAGGTCACTGGGGATCCTTAGCTCCCAGGATCCCTGTATAGAAAGCAAAAGAGAGATTTGGTGCAAGGAAAAGCTTAAAAGCTCTTCTGCCTACCCCGAAGGACCCCAGTCTCTCAGCTGGATTGTGCAAAGAGATCATGATGAGGAGCCTTCTAAACCAAAATTAGCTTTTCTGAGCCCTGTTAATGCTTTGAGTTCCCAAGAATCTAGGCTTCTGTAGTAATTTCTCTGCCTCTCTTTCAGGCGCTGGAATGGGCATGACTGCTCCAGTTTCCATCACTGCTTTTCCTGCTGAAGATGGCTCCTTACAGCAGAAAGTGAAGGTCTATCTGCGAATCCCAAACCAATTTCAAGCCAGTCCTCCCTGTCCAAGTGATGAAAGCATTAAGATTGAAGAGAGACAAGGGATGACCATTTATTCCACGTAAGGAACAGATCCTGGGATTCCCAGGATTTCCGAAGTGCTGAGGTTTTTAGGGTGCTGTGAGGGCCAGTGTTGACTTTACTGGTGACTTTTGGGACAAGGGGTCCCTGTGTTAGGATGTAGAGGGATCCTTCTAGACTGTGAAGGCACATGGTTTATGTCATTTCTTGTCATGATTAACGCTGCACAGATTTGGAATATGGATTTTTTTTATCATTGAGAAAACAAGTGCAGGGGTTACCCCTGAAAGGCTTTTTTGTTTCACTAGAGGACGTGAAGAACTGGGGAGGGTGAGTATGAAGGGACTGAGTCATTTATAATCTGAAAACCATCGTTTTTCCCATTTTCTGGGATCACAATGATTCTTAGTCATCAAGCATGTCCCTTAGTGTGATTCCCACCCGATTATAGGAGTCAGCTGAGGCCTAAATGCCGGAGTCCATCGTGAGTACAAGCAGCCATTGCATTGCTTCAAATCACTTTAAGAACGTCTTTGGCTATTGGCCAGCTTAAGCTGAACTTGAGTTAGCATCACAATAGCAAGATGCTCTTTACCATGGGATGTACCCCTGACTCTTTTCTTCAACTTTTTTGGCTGACTGAACTGTCAGAGACTGCTGGCTCCTCCTGTGCCTGTGACTGCAGCTGGCCTTTGCTGCAGGTGTGGGCTGCTAATGCTGTAACGGGCTATTTTATCTCAAACCTTAGCCCTAAGGCAGGGCCATAAGGTGTAGGCTGATGTGGGAACAGTTTCTGTTGGTGGGAGATTAGCATAGAACAGTTGGGTTCCAGGCCATCACTTTTAAATAACATGCTAATATCTCTATGTCCTGACTCCCTTTTTCCTTCGTCCCTCAATCTTGCTTCCAGGAGGTGGTTATTCACACCCCAGTGAACGTGTTTGTTGACAGCATTGGTGAAAGATCGTGGACTGAGCTGGCTTAGAGATAACTTTGTGCTCTGAGAAACTGTTCCTCTGATATGGCACTCATTCAAAGGACAGGCCCGTTCTAGTGACTGATAGATATGGGTCTGTATGGGATTTGTCAACTCTACCCTGGCTGTGTAACCTTTGAGACTATTGATCTGTGGCAGATAAAGTGTGCTGGTTCCCAAAGAATTGTGCCTGCACCAGTGCATCCTGACAGGACCTGGATCAAAATGAGTTCCTAAATACATTATATCTATACATTGTTCTCTTTATTTCCATGCTCTTCCAGGACTGCTTAGCTCTTCTCCACTTTTTGTTTCTTCACAGGCAGTTTGGTGGCTATGCCAAAGAGGTGGACTATGTGAACTACGCTGCCAAACTGAAGACTGCTCTGGGAAGTGAAGCTGCATACCGCAAGGATTTCTACTTCTGCAATGGTTATGACCCCCCTATGAAGCCTTATGGGAGGCGCAATGAGGTCTGGTTTGTAAAAGAGTGAGCGTCTGGATCCCAGTGATGCTGCCTTGCACCGACCGGCTCCCCATACTCTGTCTGTCTTCTCTTCAAAATGAACTAATAGTTTGGCAGAGGCAGAAAGCCATTATCCTCTCCTTTCACACCCATGCCTTGGTCTTTTATGGACTAACAATTTTAGAAGAAAGAACACTGCACGCTCACCTGATGATCCTGCTCCTTCATTGCAGACCAAGTTCTCAATCACAGACTCTCATGATCTCACAGTGTCTTACTTTTATCTTCCTCATGCTCCCAAAGTCCAATGCTGAGGCAGCTGAAGTAATCAATTACCAGGACTGGTTCCTGACAGGAGTCACGTCCAAGTCTGGCAGTCTTATTAGTCTTACCTGAGGCAGGCAGGGAAATATGAGAGTGCATACAGGTTTTTTTAATCATCTTGAGCTTGCTGCAGCAGTAAGATGCTGCAAGCGTCTGTGCAATTGGAAAAGCAATGTAAAGGGACGTGAGGGATATCAGCATTGCTACCAAAACAATGCAGTGAAAATAAGCATCCTTTACGTTTTCTTATAGTGTGCAGGAAAGCAACATTTTTGTCATCTGACTGGAAAAAGTTATTTGGAGGAAGATTTCTGTTTGCCGCTGTCCCTTCTGTTTGAAGTAGAACATTCTAGATTGTGTTGTGTTCTGATCTCAGCTAGCAGCTGGACAGTGTGATGAGTAAGACTCCAACACCATTTCATCATCTTCCTATTACTTGTGTGTAAAAAACAAAAGGACCAAAGTTGAAATGCATGTGGTATTCTAATTGAATTAGAAAAATGCAGACTGTGAAAAAGCAGGTACCTATTACTTGTCATCTGAGGGTGCATTTGATGAATGATGAGCATCTAGTGGGATGTCTGTAAGTGCAGATCTCTCTTCTTAAATGAAGTGAGTTTCAAAAGGGTTACTCTGAGCAGCTGTCTTTAAAGGAGGAAAGCCTGGTTGTTCTTGAAAACATGGGTTTACATCAGATACTGAGCAGCCTTTCTGAAACTTCAGATGGAATATTAAGGATGGGTCTTGTATTAGGACGCTGTCAGTCTTTCCTTGGAAAGCATCAAATCAGCATTTTAGCTGTCAGCTCTGCCAGGGAGACAGCAGGATGCCTGTAATGGTGACATGCACTGTGCCACTATGGATACTTGTACAATTCCTTGCTCTGCTAAAAAGTGCACTCCTCTGATGCTAAAGTGCCTCAGGGTTCAGGTGCTCTCCAAAAGACATTTTCCTGCTGAAGCTGAACAATATTGTTCAGATGGTGTCCTGGGTTCTGGCCAGTTGAGCTGTGTGACCTGTGCCTTCTTTTTGAGGACAAATCTTATCAGTGATAGGAGAAAACCTGAAGTTCTGATGTTTGCTTTTTTTTATTTTCTCTTTTGCTGAGCCATGTAAGAACTTCACTGTGGACCTCACAGGAGAGTTTCAGTTCCCTGTATGCAACAGCAGCTGGTCAGGACTTGTAAAAGTAGATATTTTCAAAAAACAAAAGCAAGGGAAAAGCTGTTTGCCATGGTTAATTATTACAGCACAGGAGAAAAGAAATCAAAAGGAAATCAAGGGAAACAAAGGGAGTTCAGGAAGCGTGGTAGGTTGTGGAGGACTTTTTTAAGACGCAGAGGCCTTTCTGATTTGTTCTTACCACAAACTATTTTTATTTGCATGGGTGTGGAATAGAGGGATGTAGTTCTGCCCTGTTTATGCGTTCCTGAATTGATTTTGAAAGTCGCATATAGATTATCTATGGATATAGTCATTTCTGGATACTGATGATACAAATATATTGCAATGATCATAATCCGGAAATTTCTCAAATTCATCTCAGCAGTGTGGTACAGAGGAAGCTGTTTTGTTTTTGTTTTTTTTTTTTCATAACATGCACACACTTTCTGAACAAAAAGCAAGGACATCTGACTCAATAGCTACCAGTTCTGGAAGCTCTGCCTCTGCAGCTCTGCTGCTGGCCTTTAGCACTGAGCAGACAGGGTAAAGTTTCATAAACAGTGTTATTGGTATCAAAAGCTTATGCAAACTAAACTGCCTTTTCTGTACAAGCTAAGATGCCTGTGTTCTGTGTGCATTCTCTAGAATTTTAACTAAATAAATACAATAATGTGAGTTACAGTTTTTGCTGATCATTGACTTTATGAGCTTAGTGGGAGCTGTTGATTTGGAAGACTTCAGATTGCCAGTTTAGGGTATTAATCACCTTACATCTATAAGAAGTCATAGTGCTTTCTCCAATAAATTGCTATTTTTGGTATCCTGGTGTGGCCTTGCATTATCTGACTGTGTGAGATGGGAGCTTATTTTTTGTGGCTTTCAGCCACTGGAAAACTCTTACTGATTTTTTTGTGCTAATTTGGAAACCTGGGGGTCTCACATGAGGAATGCTCTGCGTTCACTTGTGTGTTCCTAGGGCTGGGATTCAGGCAGATATTCATAATTGTGATTTTCAACACGCCCTTCTGTCCAGAATCTTAGAATCACAGAATCATAGAATGGCCTGGGTTGACAAGGACCACAATGATCATTTAGTTTCAATCCCCCTGCCATGGGCAGGGTTGCCAACCACCAGACCAGGCTGTCCAAAGCCAAGTCCAGTCGCATCTAGAATCATTTTATGTGCTGTTACACAAAGGTCCATGTATCTTTCAGTGATGGGCAGTAGAGAAAATCTGAGACAGAATACAGGATCAACGCAACTCTGTGCTGATACTTCTTCTAAATACTCCCCCAGTCTCAAGTACGATGTAGCTCAATGATTTTTGCTGCTGTGGATGTTTTAGACCTAGATAAACTTTATCCCATGCATGCGTCCATTTAATTTTGTGTAAGCTTACTATACTCATCCTTTGGCAGGGAGTTCCTTGCATGCAGAAGGGCAGAAATACTCTTTGGCCAAGGGTTTCCAGCAGGCTGACACTCTGCTCAGTGGGCAGCAGGGTCACCAGCTCTTGCATATGGCTCTGTCACTAGATGAGTGTTTGTTTGGGCAGCCAGATGTTCCACTGCCATCAGAGGCACTCTGACAAACTCATTTTGCTGGGGCCAGCAGCTTAACCAAGTCAGAGGTGCTCTCTGGATTTTTGACCCAAGACCGGCATGGATACAAAAAGACTGAGCAGGGGAAACTGAAAGGCAGCACTGATGCTTGTGTGCCTTGGGGAGCTGCCTGGTGGGATCTGAGTGCAGAGGGTGAGCACAGCAAGGGTCATACATCTGCCTGTGCCCCTCTCCTGCAACTCTTGTCTCTCTGCAGCAGCTGGCACTGCCTCCTGGGCAGCTGAGGTTAGGCTGGGGGTTATCTCTGCCTACTAGGTAAGGAGCGGCAGTGCTGCTAATGAGCTGATAGCTGCAATGCTTTTCATCTTCATTGGTGCCTGCACTCAAACAGTGATAAATGGGGCTAGCAGTGTGGTGAGCCCGGTGCAGTGTGCAGCACTGCTGTGGTGGCAGTGAGGACAGCCACAGGGATGGCCATGTTTCAACAGAACCAAGTTTAAAAGCATCAGCTTCATGCATTTGGGGCAGAAGAGCTCTAAGACAGAGCAGTCTCCATCTGTCCTGAACCTCCAAATCATACGTACTTACATATACACATACATGTATGTGCATGTGTGTTTATGTGTGTTTGTATGTATCTAGGTCGTGTGTAGACCCAATGCTTTGATCTATTAGTCAGCTTCTGCTGTCACAGAAGAACTTGTTAATATAAACACAGCCACAGGGCTACCATTTGCAGACCAAGGTTTTAAGTCTGCTATGATCATAGCTATTGTTAGCTTTGGAAATAAATACTTCTGCAGATACATACCTAGATATATCTAACACTGCATTAAGAAGATGATAGCCCTGATAAAAGAGCTAATTGGTTAAGTTTTTCCCTATAAATCTGGGCAGGTTTACAGTGCTCTAGTCACTTTGAAGGGATGGTTGATTTATGGTGAATGTAGAAGTAACATCATTATTTCACCATTTTCATCAATCACCATGGCAAATGGTGCAGGAGCAGCTATTGTGCTTCTGGTAGCAAATTTTCAGCTTTGCAAGGCTGCCCAAAGGCGATGGGACAAGGGAAAAAGATGGTGGCTCCTAGCTCACATTGTCCCTCTTTGCTGTAATTACAATGATACCTCTTTTACAGTAACTCTCTGCCAGTGACTCTCTTCTGTCACAGCACTTCAGCTAAAAAAGAAATGCATCTCTTTTAACGGGACCTTAAGTGGCTTTGGATGTATAACGCCTCCATAAAACTGCTTGGCAACTTGATTTATTGGCGCAGGATCAGTGACAAAAGTGACTTCTCTGACAGTAATGGATGAAACACTTCCAGTCTGCTCAGTGCCAATGCCAGCAGCAGGCTGGTTTTGTCATCTCATTCATAATCTTTCTGCTTTGCTCTCAGCTGAATCTGTAGCGCAGGACAGATTTTGGGCACGGCAGATGTCGTTCCCCTAGTCTTCTGTGTGAGCTGCTGAAAAAGATGGGTCAGTGCAAATGCTACTTGGTTTCTGAAATGGTGTCTAATTCTACATCCCAACTCCATGCCCAGGGTGCATGCAGCTCTCCTGGCACTTGTTCCTGCCCACATCCCAGTTTCCATGGGGAGAAATGTGGGTGAATTAGGTGGAAGGAGCCACACTCTTCTTAATGAGTACAGCTCTGGGTCTGGCTGATTGGTGGCACTAGATCGTGGGGCAGCCTCAGACGTATCTTTTATGCAACCCAGATGAGAAGATTGGCTTCAGGAAACTGAATTTTAGGTGGAGATTTCTCAAAGGTAAAAATGGAAATGAAACATCGCGAAAGACACAGCTGGGATTTAGGTGCTTCAGGATCTTTGAGCGCTTAGATCCTCCAGTGTGTGGATCAACTCAGAGCCACGCACTGAGCACGGGATTCAAGTCAGTGCCTGTTTATATCCCCTGCTGTGGCCCTTCTACCTTCCAGGACCTGCAGGCAAAGAACCAGGGAAGAAGCCCTTGGTGGGCAGCTGCACTAACCTGCATGTACCTGAACCTGGAAGCTCGGTGGGTTTGTGCCTGGTCTGTGCCTGAGCACTGGGATCTATGTGAGGTGTGCAGTGGGTGGAGAGCTGTCTGCAACATGTATTTCTGTCATCCCAAGGGAAATTGGAGAAACATTGCCATGGCAACTGTTCTCCTTCGAGTATTTTTCCAGAGCTTTCCAAGCTGGTCCAGGCTTTTTTTTTTAATTTTATTTTTATTTTTTTCCAATATCCCTAATGTTGAATTCAAGGTCTTTCCTAACTGGAGACTGAAGAAGCAATTGAAGCATCTTTTTCCATGAGACAAAGAGTTCAGCCACCTTCCCACGCTGCTGATGAAGAACAAGAGTAACAGAATTAAATGTTGCGTCTAGTAAGAGAGGAGAGGATTTGAAATCTGACGTGCATCATATTCAGACAAATGAGACAAATGAAACTCTTACCCAAAGCAAAGTACAGAAATAAAAAGCAACGTACAGCTTGACAATTTTGGACATGTTCCTTTTTTTTTCTGCTGAAAGATCTTTCTAGCTGTTTAATCACTGAGTTTCTCAGTGTTCTTTATGAGTCAGCTCTGCAAGGAAGCATCTTTCCAAATTGTCATGTGCTGTTTCATTGAAATGTCTCCCATGAGCTGTAGTATTATTTAGCCAAGGGTGCTCAGGAAGGGATGGGAGTTGGGACTAGTTACTGAAATGGGCTAATACATGGGAAAACACCAGAATGGTCGTGCTCCTGCTGTGTTGCCATTTGCATTGCACAAGACTTCGATGTACACCTTTGTGGAGAACAGTGTTCTTCCTCTGAGGATACCCTCAGTGCTGCTTCCCAGGAGGGCTGATCCTGAGCTCTGAGATTGCTCCGAGCACTGTTCCTTGCTGTGGGGAGGGGAAAACATAAACCCTAATTTTATGAGATACTGCATCTTGGGAACCCAGCCCGAAACAACCTCCAATAGGGAACCTGCCCCACTCCTTTCAAAATGATGAAGGCCATCCTGTGGATTTAGTGTTTGACATGAATGGGGAAAGAGGGCTTGGAGCCCATATAACTGAAAAAAGCAGTTATGGTTTCAGGCACGTGGAGTGCCACAGGGGCAGTTTTGTTCCTTTCAGATGTATCTATTGGTTTGACCGTCCATGCTCTTCTACCTTCAAACCTCACCTTCAGGGCAAGAGATGCCTTGTCCTACCCTCACTCCTCAGATGCCCACCCAAGTGTTACCACCAGAGGGTTTCCTTGAGGCCTCAGCCCTTGGCCCCGGAGATGCAACAAGCAGGAGGGATAGGGGCTCTCCAGACAGTTCTGATGTGAAGGCAAACACAATTGTTTTCCAAAATCTCACAGTCAACAAGCTGATTTATCATAAATAGCCATTGCTCAGCCTGCTGTTATGACAAACTCTTCTGGAACAAATCCAGCCCCAGAATTATGACATGCTAAAAATGATGTCTATTCCCATGGCTATAGACAGAGAACTGCTACTCAGCAACAAATGTAACACCGAGTGCCATAAAAATAGCCTCTCTGGGATTATTCAGTGTTTGGGAGTTGTCATTTCATAAGGGTAAAAATGGATCCATTTTGTCACAAAATATGCATAATATGTATTCGGTCTTATAAATAGCGTTTATAAAATTACATGCATAATTTTATCTTAAATTGGTGCTGAACAAATAGACAAAACAGTCAACAAGAACTTAGCCCACAAGTTTTGTTCTAAGGAGATATCTCGGTTGCTTGTAGCATCTTAGATAACCGCATCTTAGATAACTTAGATAACACCATTGTCTGAGAAATGCAGATGTCAGAGCAGTCCTTCCTTCTCCCTATTCCTCCTTTCTTTTTGTTAAGACAGTTCTAGGGGAAAAATAATAAGAGTTTGCAAGTGACATGAATGTGATGAAAATCTAGTGGCTGAAACATAGCTCTGGGCCAGAGTTAAAGGCAATGGTTGGTCATGACTTGAACTGCCTCTCACTGGATCAAGTGGTGATGGTGCTCTTCAGCTTTCCCTCTTCTGACCCCAGTTATCCATCACATTTGCCTGTGCAGCAATGATGTGGAGACAAAGCTTCTGTACCAGTGGGTGAAAAGGTGAGGAGAGGAGCAAGCCTGTGTGCTTGGAAGCTCCTGGGCATCTCTTCTTTCCCTTGCATTTGTTGGTTTTGCTGAAAGGGAGCAGATACAAACAGAAAGGATTTCCTGCTGCCCTAGTACCTTTTTTTGTCTCTAAAGGTGCCCGATCACATTACATAGCAGACAAAGCACTGGGGAATGGTAGAAGTTGGGGGTGGGGGAGGAATCATCCAGGAAAAAAATATTGCAACACTGGGGCCATAGTACAGCAGATATCAGTGCAAGAGCTGATAGGACAGAGCCATCGTTTTATTTGAAAACTGGCTTCATTTATTCACACTCTCATATCAGCACGCAAAAGCAGTAGGATGCCAGTATCCACATGGCAGATTATTATGGGTCAGGTGGCCACAGCTGCCACCAATTGGACAAACTGCTGTGTGAGGTGGGTTCGGCTTTGCTGGAGAGAAGAGAAAGCCTTTCTGAGTCTGAAAGAAGGTGGGGACACATATCTGCACGATGCACGTGGTCTCCCTCCTCTGTCTATGTGCCCTCCAGAAGAGATCCCATTGTGTAACTGGGTGGAGAATGGGTTGCAGGTGCTGGGAGCTGATGGGGCAGTTTAACAGCAAGATACAGTGACAGAGAGGAGAGTTAAATGAGTTTCCAGGAATGGTGCAACAGCACAAGGCAGCAGCTTTACTGAACTAGGAGATCATTTAAATTGCAATCAATGCTTTTCTTTAAAATCAGCACTAAAAAGCACTTCTAATGAAATGTGATGTTCTTCTTTGAAAAATAAATCTTAGAATGGTACATTTAAAAAAATTTCTTTTTTTTTTTCTTTTTTTTTTTCCTTTTTTTTTTTTTTTTTTCCACATGAGTCCATAAAATCCAATAAATACTTTCTGGGGAAAATGGCATCCCTCTTATCATCTTACTGAAATTATCAAATGGTTTCCAGGACAACTTTCCAACAGCATCAGAGTTTGCATTTCTGCTTCTCAAAGGGTCGCAAAGGTCTTGGTCATAGAAACCATACAGACAAAAATGTCAGAACAGCACTGTGATGTTTTCCCACCTCTTGCTAAATCAAGAAATATTGCCTGATAATGTGATAAAAAGGCGTGAGGCTAGCAGGGGATTGATACCCTCCTGGAGACACAGTGTACTTGCTCTCCTCCAAGTTCTCTCATGCTATTTCCATGGCAACTCCATATAATGATGACTCCCACTGATTTTCTTCTTTTATCTTTATTTTGGTCTCAGATAGTGATGGAGCTGAGAAGTATGTTTCTTTCACACTATTTGATGCCCATCGACAGCTAAAGGTAAATAATGTCCTCATTCTTCAGACCTTTAGGAAGTGCAGTTAGTTCACAGCGCTTTTGGGAATTCACCTGCAGAGCTGGAAAGGGCTGAGACAGGAAAAGCAGTGCTGCAGATGCTCAAAGGAAACTGGAGATGATGAATGCTCGCTGTCGGCCCAGGTGACAGGAGTACCTCCCAGCCATGCCTTCCCCACACCTTGGTAGAGGCAAACTAGGAGGCCACAGTGCAATGGGGAATTGATGGTTTGGGTGCAGGGAGCATCCCAGCTCACAGACAGGAGGTCACCCTGCAGGGCTGGAGGTGCTCCCACTCTCTGCTCGCTGCTTATGTTCATGGACCTGATCTGGCTCATGAGATGGGAACAGGAGCTTCTCTCACACAGAGGCACCCTCGACCCAGTGCCTCCAGCTCGTGACTTCCTCTCTCTTATGAAATCTCTGCAGCGTGCTCCTGCTGGGAGATTTTACACAGCAGAAATATCAGGCATGCAGCTTGTTTTGGGAAATTCGTGCTTGTTTCATCTAGCTACTACAGCAGGACACAGGCTGCCCCTGCTCAGTTCCCCACTGGGTCCCCCTTCCTGCCACCTTACAAAGAAATCAGGACAGATTCAGATCTGAGACTTTTTGTTGCTTGACTTCACATGTCAGCTCCCAGCAACAGGAGTTAATCCCAAAGGAAAACTGAAAAGGAGTCAGAAAATCCGTGCTATGTGCAGCTCACAATTAAGACCACTTGCTGATTAGTGCCTCCGATGTGGGGAAAGGAATGAGGGTTCCATTCCATGAGCCCTGCTTGGAAGCAACCCAGGTGTGAATCTAGCCTGCAAGTGGCACGCAGCATCTCACCTGGGCATGAGGTGACAGGCATCCAGGCATAGAGATGATCTGCCCTCAACCTTGTGCCCTGAGAGGACCAAACAGCCTTTCCCTGTCACACCAGCATGGGAAGACAAACACGTGAAATGACCCTTGTAGGAGCCACAGACACACCAACCACAAAAGAGGAGCACTGATAAATGCCAGACCTGAGGTCACCAACATAAACCTGAGCCCAGTGCCTTGTCTACTTGTGTGACTATCATCCCAACAATCACAACCAATTCCACAACCCCCAGAGCAGAAGAGGTGGTGAAGCCATGGGGTTAAATAGCAGCACACCCCTCAAGGTCAGGCTGGAGGGGCTCTGAGCACCCTGATTGAGCTGTAGGTGTCCCTGTTTATTGCAGGGGAGTTGGACCAGATGATGTTTAAAGGTTCTTTTTAACTCAACTGATTCTGTGACACACTTCCAAACTCCCTTATAAAACATAATCAGTTTTTATGTTTCTTGTTTCCTAAGAGGTTGCTAAGACACATATACCCATAAAAGTGATTCTTTCCAGCTCTAGATACACAGATAACTCTAATGTGAGAACTAAAGCCAAAGGAACTTTCATAAGTGATTTTAAAAGCAAGAATTTAACTTTTTGTCCCAGATTCTCACTTCAAATTCATCATCATGCTTTTGTTAATTTCGGTGTGAGCACTGTATGCACAGTTGGAGGTAGAGCATGCCCCAAAAGCTGATTACTTATAGAGCGCTCCATGAAAGAGTAATCAGAAGAAACACTATCAAGAGATGCATCTCTTTGGGATCTTGTAAAGGAGCATAAAGATTCCTCCAACATTTTCACATTCATTCAGCATAGAGAAAGCAACTTCCACTTTTAGAAACTACTGTCAGACAATGAAGACAAATGCTATTCAAAAGAGAGGCAATATGCATAATGAAACCTGCAGAGCAGCCCTTCCCTTCCTCCCACCTCTCCTGTCTCCAAGATTTGGAAAAAATGATTTGGAGCCGGAACCAGGGCGGTCACACTGATAAATTTGGCAGTGGGACTCCTGCTGGATTAAAAACTTGACGGCCACAAGACTTGAAGCACCGGTCTGGTGTGAATTTCCAGTAATGCCTTGGTTACAGAATACTTCGTGCTTCATCCTCACCCAGCACAGTCGCACCACAGCCAAGCTGTGTGGTGTAACTGTATAGGGCTGAGCAATTGGAATGTCCACCATCTCTGGCTGTGGTTCTTTGCTGGTAGATTCCATCTCTTCTGGCTGACATCTTGTCTTTCAGATCCATTTTCTGGGCGCAGCATTGTGTGGCTCAGATTGAAAGCACACTGTTTAACTGCCACGGAGGCATTTGTATACATCAAAGTAATGTGTCTCCTGCGCACGTGTTACAAACAAGTTCTGGGGCCAAAGCAGGTCTGGATTTGGAGCTGGCCTTTCCCTGCACTGTACTGCATGGCAGAGGATGCACATGGAGTGATGAAGCCATCTTATTGAAGAAGCCTTTCAGATTGCATTTAGAGCTTCACTTCAGCCCAGATTTGCAATCTCTCTCTGAACAGTGATGACAATAAAGCTACCTTTGCTGCAGGTTGAGACTTTACTGTGGAACAGACGTGATCACATGTGGGTGAGCACACCTCGGCCTGCCAGACTCACAGCCCAGCAGAGCCACAGAATCATTAAGGTAGGAAAAGACCACAAAGATCATCCGGTCCAACCATCAGCCCACCACCACCATGCCCACTAACCACGTCCCTCAGTGCCACATCTAGCATACCATGCTGCCAGAAACTCCCGGATAGATCTGTCATTCAGGAAAAATCGAGCACCCCCCCCCTCAAAAAAAAAGAAAAAACATGTGCCCAAAATAAAACAAATTCAGAGGAGCTTTTTGTATCTTTATGTAAAGCAAGCCGAATGTCACAGCAGAAAATCTTCCTTTTTAGGCCAGAAGGTTTGAGGTTTGGTGTGTGATTTTAATTTATTTGTTTTAATTTATTGGAAGATGCCGAGTCAAAAACATTAAATAATTCTGAAGCAAAAAATGCAAATTTTACTAAAGTTCAAAGAAAGGCCACGACATCATTTTTTATTTATTTTTTAACACGTTTAGTAATGAGTTACATTGCCAACCTCACGAGAACTACCCCGTCCCTTATCTTATTTAATTAATCACAAGCAGCACTCCGGCGTGTTGGCGTTCCTCCAGTCTCACGGAGGCGGAGACGCCCCCACCCCCGGGGCAGCGCCCCCAGACCCGGCTCCCCAGCCCTCGCCTCCGCTCCGGGGATGGCTCCGCGGTGCAACGGCGCCACCGTGCGGCCGTATGTCGTCACTGCGCCCCTTGCCTGGCCGCCGCGCCCTCGGGGCTGGAGACCTAACAGCAACCTCTGCACCTTGCCTTCTTTCTTTTTTCCTTCCTCCTTTTTCCTTTCTCTATTTCCATTTTTCCTTTTTCTTTTTTTTTTTAATTTTCTCTCTTTTTGTCTTTTTTCCTTTTTTTTTCCTTTTTCCGTTTTCCTTTTTTTTTTCCTTTACTTTTTCCTTTTTCTCTCCTCTCCTCTCCTCTCCTCTCCTCTCCTCTCCTCTCCTCTCCTCTCCTCTCCTCTCCTCTCCCCTCCTGTCCCCTTCCCCTTCCCCTTCCCCGTCCCCTTCCCCTTCCCCTTCCCCTTCCCCTTCCCCTTCCCCTTCCCTTTCCTTTTTCTGTTTCAACTCCTGAATAATTTATTCGACATCAACATGCCTGTTTTGTAAGCCACAACCTTTGCTTTTCCCTCATATCTGCCTGCTACTGGTTTGATTTGAGAAGCTCCTCACCAGGTGGAGCCCTGGCTGACTCTGAAGAGGCACTTGGTACCTCCAGACGAGGTCAGTCAGGATGGCAGCTCCTGCCTGGTGCCTGGCACTTCAGAAGTCCTTTCACAGAAAAGAGCACTCCTTGTAGGTATCGCAGTACTCCACTTGTCACCATAGTGAAGGCAAAGCAAACACCAGATTCCCCAGAAAGGTGGAGCAGGTCACCTGGCATGTTGACTTTTGGGGAGGGAGAGGATCCCACATAGGTCTGTGCTGCATGCACAAGGGTGAGTGTGCTGCAGGCAGAGAGAGGGAACAGCAGCAGTCTCAGGCCCACGTGGGGCATCAGGGTGGATTTGGGTAAGGACCCCTCCTCTCCGAGAGACAATTCCCATGGTTGGTGGCCCATGAAGGGCATAGACCCATCAAACACAGCAGGCCTTCAGCATCTCACCAACCCCAGCCTGGGTAGAGTGATGCTGACAATATGGTTCCCAAGTTCTGGGCTTGCTAATGATAAGAAACGTGTCTTCTCTGACTTCTGCCATAAGAAAGATGTCACATGCCAGCAGGGATCCTTGGACTTCCTGGTGTCCCCACCAGGAGGGGCAGCTGCAGCTCTCAGCTCACAGTCGGCCTTGGTTGCTGCTGTTCACCTGCCTTAGAGATGAAAACTCAGGACTGAAAAGCTCCTACTATTTATAGCCACACAAGTTCCTCCAGAGCAATGGAATCAACTGGTGCTGAGGAAAATGAACCTGAAGAAGGCATTGCCCAGTGATGTGTGCTCATGTCAATTTAGGCCAAGAACATGCCAGGCTGCATGAGTAAGGGTGACATCAGCAAGATGAGGGAGGTAATTCTCCTTTAGTTAGCTCTTGGGAGGCCATATATGCAGTACTGTACCTGGTTTTGTCTTCTCACTGCAGCAGAGATTGAGATGCATAAGTCTGACAGAGGCCCCCTGAGATATCTGGTGAAGGTGGAGCACACTGCCAGAATGAGAGACCCAGGGAGCTGCTCAGCCTCAGAGAAGAAAGGCAAAAGGGGATCCAGTTGCTGTTGGCTATTAAGTAAATGAGGTCTATAGCAAAGATGGGATCAGACTTTTCTTAGAAGTGCACAGTGAAAGGACAAGGGGTGACAGGCACAAGCTGCAATTAGGAAAATTCTGATTAGACACAAAGAAAATGCCCAAATGAGAATGATCAGATCTCCATCTTTGGAGATATTCAAAGCTTAACTTGGTCAAGGCCCTCACAACCTGGTCTGGTTCTCAAGTGAGACCTGCTCAGGGCTGGATCACTCCTGAGGTCCCACCTGACCAAAACTTTGCGTAACTGCGATTCTGATAAAATGCAGAGAAGGGCTGGAAACAAGAAGGAGCTGCAGAAACACCCGCTCTATGCACAGTCTGAGTCACCCTGTACACTGCTGTGTCTTGAATATCAAAACAGAGAGGGGAGTGGACAGCAGCATAAGTGATATATGAGGGAGGGAGGAAAGGGAGTGCTGTATGTCATCCACTGCTGGGAGAAGGAGCCTTTTGGTACAGTTGTGCCAGGGTTGTGAACAGTGAGGTCCTTCCCCAGCATCACCTGCCCCGCGCTCTGCCCCAAGTTCTTATGGCACCTCTTGTGCCTGTATTTGCCCAGGTGCATGGAGCCCTGGAGAGGTCTTGGTGATGCTGCTGTTCCTCACCCTTCTCCTGTGACACTCTGACCTACAATGCTAAAAAAAAGCCCAGCACAGTGCCTCCTCCACACACTTGTTTCTTTCAGGACTGGCCCATCCTGCCCCACCAGTTTGATAATACATATTACAGGGCACCATGTGACTAAGTGTCTGTCTGGGTTGGATAGCAACAATAAGAAAAGAGGAAACTGCTGCTTTCCCAAAAACCTTTCCCTGGAGCTCTGGGGGGCGGCACCATCCCTTCCCAGCCTGTGTCCAGTGCCACTGAGATCTTTTGGCAGTTAAATCAGCCCTCACCTGAAGCCACCTCAGTACTGAACAAGTGCAGGTCAGTACTTGGGCCATCATATAGTGGTTTAAAAAATGACTCTGAAATGCACCGTAAATCCACAGAGTGGGGAAGAACAATTCTGCAAAGCAGCATTCATAGTAACAACCAATTAATCACAAAAATCATTGTCCCCTGCACTGAGTATCTCTCATCCCTCCAAGGGTGCCAAGGCCAAGGTGCATTTCAGCTTCCAAATAAAATGTTATTTGTGCGCAACACATCACAAAAATGTATTTTCACAGGCTGACTGAAATATCTACAAGCTTCTTTCCTACTCCCAATAATGCAAATACCCAAAGGTGCTGCTGCCAGCACACCAGCTATGAGGGGAACCATACCCCCAAGGAACCACACCGGTCTCTCAAAGTCAGGTTGTTTTTATTAATTAAATATCCCATATACAAAGAACTAAATAAATATATAGCTGTGTCAGACGCCAGCATACCACACACACCCACTTGGAGAGCTCTGTGTGTCTATATACGAAATACCACAGAAAGCTATTTGCTGAATGCAAAGCAGGATGCGGAGTGATTCAGCTCTGCAGGGCGCAGTCCTTGCAGCA
Organism: Chrysolophus pictus; assembly: GCA_037305975.1. Classification (NCBI taxonomy): domain Eukaryota; kingdom Metazoa; phylum Chordata; class Aves; order Galliformes; family Phasianidae; genus Chrysolophus; species Chrysolophus pictus. The sequence goes on from CM074576.1 coordinate 148,281,086, forward strand.
CATGGGCGGGCACATGTGTGCACACGCTCGTGTGCACTCATCCCTGGGACAAAGCAAATCCTCCACAACCTGGCTGCTTGAGAAATGTTGGTGATAATGCCGCAGAAACACTCGGGAGGAGGCAGAGCTCGGGATGGGGGTATTGCAGGCAGCTGCAGAAGACTGCAGGCTCCCACAGGTTGGGGTGGTCGGGAGGGTCTGTGGGGTATGGCAGCCCCTGGGGGTGCTCCGCTGGAGCGTGTGGTCGGGGGTCGTAGCTGGGGTAGTGGGTAATACTCGAGAGCAAATCAGAAAATGTGTCAGGGCAAACAGGTGGGGTGTTTCAATGCTGGTACCCACAGTGCAGGTGGGCAGCAGCTGGGACATGGAGCGCTGATGCTGCTGTTCCTTTCTCTTCTCGTGACAGATGCGGGGCCCAGGCAGACACGTGGGCCAGTCTGGGACAGAGCAGGCCGTGGGCCCAGCTGGTGAACTTCCTGCTGCTCTAGCCCTGCAGCATTCCTGCTGGAAATAGGCCAGGGCATGCTCTCCCCAGAATGAGCTCCATCCCACGTAGAAACGGTTGGCAGAGCCGTGTCTGAGAGGTGCCTTCCAGGAATGAGAGGGGTGCTGGTGGGAAAACTGAGGGAAAACAGGGCCTCTCGTTGTCAGCATTGCCAGTGTGGGTCTGAGTCTGTCTCTTCTGCGGGATCAGCACTGTCACTGAGTGACCCTTAGTCTCTTTGCTCCCCGCACAGCTGCTACATGGGGCCTTTCCCACCAGTGTAGTCATGGTATGGGCTCGGGTGGGCCTTGGCCCGAGGGATGGAGAAATCATTCTTTGCGTCAAGGGTCTGAAAAGGAAGCGAGGCAGTTTTTACTTTCAAAAGATGGAAAAAGTAATAGAATAGAGCTAAAAAAAAAACCACAGGGAAGGGAGAAACGGAACGGGAGGTTTCTCAAGAGTGTGACTGATGACACTGTAGAAGAGGATCCTGGTACGGCAAACCAGTTATTGAGATGTGTCACCAGAGGACATGGGAGGACATGGCGTGAGCTCCTGGATCTGGCCAGGCTGTGTGCTGGAGGAGGACTGGTGAGTGCACACAGGGTGACGCAGACTGCCGCTCTGGATCTGCATGACAACTTGCAGTGTGACAGCTGATGGGAATACATTCAGGCCAGGGGCTGGAGAGAGAAGTACAGACTACTGAGAAAGGGGCACAGTCTACCGCAGGAACCCTGCTCAAAGAGAGAACTTCTTACACAATGTCAAATCAATATGTATTGAAAACTACCACTTGAGATTTTGCCTCGGGGCTCCTCTCACCTCCCATGTTCAGAGACAAGCAGCAGCTCTCTCCTCCCAGCCACAGACGCCTCCATGAGTACAGCGTCATGGCATCACCTGACCCAATGGGAAGCATCCACCTGTCTCTGCAGAGACTGCTCTCGACCTATTTGGTTTTCCCCCTTCTCCTTCCCTTCTAATCAGCCCCTGAACAGTAGCCTACATCAGAGGGGTGTGAGCTTACCTTCATCTGGAGGTGAGCAGAGTACGGGGAGTAGCTGGTGCCTTCCCTGTCTCCTAAGTCACAAGACAAAATGGGGGAAAAATTGATGAGTTATTGTTACATGGTAGCTTGGAAATAGTACATCAAGGGAGACTTACACAGCCTGTGGCTCCACTAGCAGCTGCTTTTAGACTGACCAAGCTCTATGTAACATGCAGACAGGAATGCATTAAAATCCACTGGTGAGTTTCTTGTTGAATATTTCCATGCGAAAGCAGAACTGACTGGTATTGTAAATAATAGGACGGAGGTGGCCTTGGAGTTTAGACCACCTCGTGTTGCCTCGTGATTACTAACCTCATCTCCAGCCAAATTCCTCCCACTGACATGCACCAGACCCCCTCTGCAGTATTCCCTGGGAGATCGCATCGTTTCTCCGCTACTCTCTAACAGACCTGGATGTCTGACTGCAGGGGGCAAATGTGATCTCAAGAGCAGATTCACTGGGAGGTCAGTCACACCTTCTACACATAACTTTGGGATGCCTCAACTGACAAAAACTTTTGCTTTTTCCAAAAACACATGAGATCTGTACAGTAAAAAAGACCTCCTTGCTTCCTTTTTGGGTGACAGATTTTTTTTTTTTTTTAATAGAACAAGGTCAGAACTGGAAGAAAAAATCTAGCTATAACCTGGAGAAGTCACAAGTGCTGAAGCATTGCAAAGTGACAACAAAAAACTCCTGAATTTTTATCTGAGCTTTCCAGACCTAATAGAGTCATAGGGAATTACATCTCAGCCCTGACACCTAGGAAGTCCCTTATTCAGTCATTCCTCCTACACATCTGTGGCTTCTGCTCCTATCTGTACTCTTTTCCTTTGTCTGTCTAAAAATTCATTTTCACTTGCATTTCTTCATCAGTCTGAAACTTTTGCCTTTCCTTATCAACTTCAAGCTCTTTTCTTTTTAGCTCTTCTACGTTTTTTAACGTCTGAGTGGTGCATCTGTGCTTAGGGCTGAGGGCAGTGCAGTCGATCAATTCATCATACCTTGCACAGTTTCATCTTGGGTATAGGCATGGTTGTCCACTCCAGTCGCCTGCTTTATGAACGTGGGTTGGCAGAAGTCATTTTCTGGAGGGTAGTCCCCCAGCTTGAGAGGGGCAGTGAGGAAACAAATTTCAGGGATGATATACATTATCAAGAAAATCCATCCATTGGACACCAGAGCAATGGCCACAACAGGATCATCCCAATTAGTTTTCCCTAAAGACTGGTTGCCTCTTGTGAGCATAGTGATCCACACAACCCAAATGGCAATGGAGAACAGGACAGTGACAAAGATGTGTGCTCCATGTCTCTTCCAGCTCTTATACGGCCCACAGAATGTGAACATGGAAACCAGGAAGGTCAAAGCCATCAAGAAGAGCACATAGATCAGAAGCATGACAAAGTCCTTGTTGGCCTCCTCTGAACCCATATTCAAAAATGTACTTCTACCTTTTACCAGCATGGTGACTAGGTATTCAATGTTGATCACAACTTGCACCAGAGCAAAGGAAACAATTAGTAGCAGCAACACTGGCCAGGAGAAGGGCTTTTTTCCTCTCACTAGTCTGACGAGATTGGAGGCATGGGTGAGGAGGCAGGAGAAGCAGAGTGCAAAGAGGACTCCAAACAGGAAGAAGCGAGTGGGGCGAATCCTGTCATTGCTTCTAATAATGAAGGCAAAAGTGATGCCAAAAATGCCGAGTGTGCCTAAGAGGAAGAAGAAATAGATGGAGACCATGTGCCTCTTGCTGTTATCTTGGATTTTACAGATGAGGAAGAAGAGGGAGCAGATGAGGAAAACGGTGACAAGGACTCCAGCTGCAGCCAGCGACTCCAGGACAATCCCCCAGGCCTGATCCATGTCACAAAGTAGGAAGTAGTCAGCATGGATGCTGCCGCAGCCTCGAGGAGGCGGTGTTGTCATCTTGATGTCTTCTTGAATAACTTCACAAGGAAATGTTTCCTCAAAGCTGCGGAAATATAAAAGGCATAGGCTGTTGGATCAACCAACTGGGTGATGCAGCAGTGGGGAAGGAGAGGCAGGATGGACATCCATTCCCATCTAACTGGGCAAGGGCACCACAGTGCTAAAGACATGTGGCTGTGGCAGCTTAGCCATCTCCTTGTTTGGCACTGGCTCTCTATCAGGAGCAAGCCAAACCCTTCAGCGAGTGATGATTCACCTTGGAAGTCTACTGTACCATGCCTGGGGTTGTGCAATGTCGTGGCAGCATAGGCAGCAGGGGAAAGTGAGGTCAAATACATTGCCTTTCATGGGGCAAAGAGGCTGAACTGATTTGTCACTTTTGTCCCAGGTGATACAAGAGCAAGTTAGTCATAGTCACATTTACGCCTTTTTGTCAGGTTTAAACAACATCAGTACCAGGTACCAGTGAGCTCCAGAGATGAGCACTACAGAACAGGAAATTATTCATCGTTTTCCTTCTGTTACTTTCTCTGAAACACCTGTGGCTTTGGTTTACGGTATGAGTGAAAGGCCCTGCAGATAGCTCACCTGGATACCTCCAGCAGTTCCTCTCACTCCAAATTAAACAGCAAATACAGGAAGCCAACCATCAGCCACAAACTCACAGTCCTTCTTCAGGGTAGCACAGCAAGAACAACTATCCCAGACATCTCAGTCCCCTCCGCAGACTATTGCCTTGTGTGGCTAGAGAACCAACATGTCAGAGCCAATGCTGGCACCGCATGAGGAGTACCCGACAAGTTACTGCTCGAGGAGCCCATGAGCCAAGGATGCACAAGGACTTCCAACACACCTCGCACGCTCCTGCTGTCTCATCATGAAGAGTTAAGTGCTGGCTGAATAAGCCTGAGGTAAGGCTGTCTCGACAGCGGATCACAGGGCTGTTTGGTTGAGCCCTGCCCATTTCCGCAGGGGATTAAGTTGCTGAATGCTTTCTAAGCCTAAAGCACATCCAAACACTACTGCATGAGGATGCTGGACACTGCATGGCCCATTATGCAGGCATTGAATGAATTTAGATCTCAGGGCAGGTAGTGCTTTCGAGGTGCCAAATTGTACAGTCAGACTTAGACTCTAAAATCTCTCAAAATGGAGGTTTAAATACAATGTCAGCATTAAACAGGAGGGAATCTCTCCTTAGTGGTGACCTGCATTAGAAAACCAAGGCTTTCTTTTCTGACATACAAAGAAAAAACAAGTTGATCTTGCAAAATTTAGTGTTTAGTTCTCACTGTGCCATTTACTTTGATTTCCCCCCATCCAGAACAACAGACTGCAATTACCAGGCTAGTTCAAAAGACAGATTCCAGGGAGGGGAGGTTGAATCTTCAGGAAATGGCTCCTGACCCAACCAAGGGATAAACAAAGGGTTTACATCAATGAATCACTCTCAGCCTCGCATAAGCCTTAACGTTACCCGATTAGAAATAGTGCAATGTATTTCCAGCTTTTAACATCACCATGTTAAAGGAGATGTGCAGCTCTTCAAAAAGCTGCCTGCAGTGAAATGCAAAATATGCAGGCATGCTGGAATCTCGTGGAAAGAAAGGAGCTGGTGAACAATGCATGCGGCAGTTTTTGAAGATCATTGTTCACAAATGATTTTTGAACACTCGCACAAATAGCTGAGAGCTATTTGGACATTTGTGAAAAATCAAAAATGAACATTTTGGAAAAACTAGAGGGCCACAATTTTACCCACAGAAAGTTACTGTTGATCAGATTAGCTTATCTCTTCACTGCTCCAACACATACAGGTCAGTGGCAGCTGGAGGAACCCCAGGGCAGCACAGAGCACAGCCCCGCCGCAGGTCCTGACTGGGGCCATTACCATTGTAGCAGATAAGAAGGAAAGAACCTCATTGTCTTGAACTATTGGGCCACTTGCACTGATCTCTACACCCTTTTCTTTTTTTCCAGCATGGATGTCCTCCGGGGCATGAAGAGGCTCTGACCTGTCCTGCTTTTCTCAGAAGCAGAGCTTGCCCATCTAGCGCCTGCGTGAGTTCCTGGGATTTCCTCGGGTTTCTGCAGTCTGTGCAAGGAAGCATGTGCTGTGGTAACTTCATGCTGCTGCATCTACATCACAGCTCACCCCGAACCGTGGTCCTCATTGTAGTGCTGACTCTTCTCCCTCCAGGCTGTGCCTCCTCTCTCATTCGTACTTTTGCATAAAACATGCCCATCTAACAGCAAATTTCAATCGTATCCCAGGAATGTTTGCCCCGGCTCCAGCTGCCTGTCTCAAGTTGGAGCCAGGACTGGCTCTGTTCACTGTGACACCCCGTGCCCCCTCCTCTCCCACCCTCAGAGATGAGGTCTTGCTGCCATCCCACCCCAGCTCAGAGCAAGGGTCTGCCCTGGATACTGCAGGTCATTGTCTGGAATTACCTTGGTGGATCCTGCCCCGAGAAGGCAGCAGGGAGACTCCAGCTGGAAGAGGCTACCTCTTAGCACACCAGTAACACAGCCACTTCCACTCCTGTGAACCCAGCGGAGCAGCAGCCTTGCGCTCACGCTCCTTTGGAGCTTTAAAAGCTGGAGGGTTGTGGAGGTGTGGCCAAGCACGCCTATTCCAGTTCCACTACCTCTCCGACGCTGCTACGAAAATATGGTCCCTGTGCCAGGAAATGAAGTCAGGGTTCCTGACGTCAGCAGGGCAGTCACCTCTGTGACAAGGGTGGGGATAGAGCCTCTGTCTGTCCCAGCCCAGGTCTGGCTGAGTGCTGCTCAGCCAAGCGTCTGATAAGGCTCCTTTGGCTGCTGGTGCCTGTGGACCATGGCTGGGAAAAGCAGCGTGCCCCTTACATACTCCATGCCCTATGCCTACGGGTGTGCTTTCTGGACAAATAACTGCTGACAAGGTAGAAATGGAGGTCTTGGGATGAAGATAGCCCCACAGCACCTGGAATGAGGGCAGCTGCAAGCCCAGTTCCAGAGACAACTTCCTCCAGGATTCTGCTGCAACTCAGTCTGTGCACATCCCATCATCTCACTGCTCCCATAGGCAGGAAGATCCACATGCTGCTGTACCTGGGCTGCTTGCCTTTCCTGGCAGCACAGCTCTTCCAAGCATTAAGCCACAGTGTTCACAGTGCTCCCCAAACAGCGAAGAGGCAGCAATGACAAATTCTCCCTTGCCCTACATTGTACCTCTGGTCTGACACACTAATTGGGACGGTCTCTTATGAAACTGGTGTGTCTTCATTAGGGTCATGACTTTGTCTGTAACTTCAAATGTTACTTACCAGGAATATTTTATTATTCTGATTAAGGAATTGACAGCTGGGCCTATCCACAGCAAGCCCTGAACTCAGAATTCCCTCCCACCCTATGAAGGATGTGATCCTCCCCAGCACTGCGGGAGTGGCTGTAAATCATAAAATCATTGAATCATAGAATATCTCAAGTTGGAAGGGACCCATAAGGATCATCGAGTCCAACTCCTGTCTCCACACAGTACCACCCAAAAAATCAGACCCTATGTCTGAGAGTGTTACACAAACACTCCCTGAACTCCGACAGCTTGGGGCCACAACCACTGCCCTGGGGAGCCTGTTCCATGCCCATACCAGGGTCTGGCTATCAGTGGTTATCTCACCTGTACATTTGTCCTTATTCTTTTGGTTTTGGATGCTAGTTTATCTCTGGTTTCTGAATGCCACACACAGAGATAGTCACAAAACACATAAAAATGTGCTTTTCCTCTTTTGTACATGACTAGAAGCACGTGCAGGAATGCTTGCCTCATTTAGTGAATGGCAGCGCTTGGGCTGGGCTGATCCTCATGTCCTTCATACTTTCATTTAACCGTAAAATCATGACAGTTTTTGCAGAAAGGCATATCAGGTTTTTTAAAAAAATAATAATCTTATCATTTAAGTAGGTCCCTGGCTCCATGAGCCAGTCAAAGAAGGAGGCAGCTGCAAAAAATGAGAGGAGGAAAGGAAGGGGCGATGGAGACAAGTTTAGCACAGGCTCAATGGGACCCAGCTGGCCAAGGAAGAAATCCTCAGAAGCTTTCAAAGGTCACCAGTTATTCGCCAATCTATTTGCATCTTGTCAGAGCACATTATGGACTAGCTATTTTCCTTGTGTTTACACAGATACACAAAACCCCATGGAAATCAGTGTGTCAAATTACATCAGGTTTGTGGGGAAAAATGAAGAAAAGATAAGAAGATTAACACTGACATTTTCCAGAATGCCTGAGAAATCCTTGTGAGTCAGTCATTAAACACAGCCTGTGCTTTCAAGATACTAATATGTGGGGCTGCACTTGTAAAAAACCATCCTCAGTGACAGAGTCCAAGTGCTGCTGGCTTCTGGTAGTATGAGGAGTGGTGCTCATGGCCCTCATGAAGTGTGAGGGCAGTAGAGAAGCAGCTCTGGTCTACATCCACTAACAGTGAGCTGGGTATCTAAGTTCTCATTTGAGATGCCATAAGATACCCTGCCTGGCTCCTAGCAGCTGCTCATGGGTTTTCCATACCTTCTGTATTATACCTTGAAGGTCTTTTCCAATCTAGATGATTTTGTGATTCTGAAATACCTGGCAACCCTGTGCAGATGTTTTGGATATACTCATGCATCTCAAATCACCTTACTAAGAATAAGTGGTTCAGTGGTGTTCTGAAGTTCCACTGGCTATTTCAGAGCTAAGATATCCAGTTTATATGTAGGTACCTGAATGAGGATGCTTACCAGATGGACTTCATTCTGATGTATCAGCACTGACAAATACGAAATTGTAGAGTAACAATTACCAGCATGGTGTTGGCACATAGGATCACAGTATCACAGAATCATAAAGGTTGAAAAAGACTGCTAGGATCATCTAGTCCAGTTGTCAGCCCATCCCCACCAGGCCCACTAACCATATCCCTCAGTGCCACATCTACACTGTTCTGGAACACCTCCAGGGACGGTGACTCCACCACCTCCCTGGCACTGTGGGACATGGTGCTGATGGGCAGACGATTGGACTAGATGATCCTAGCAGTCATTTCCAACCTTAATGATTCTACGATTCTGCGATACAGTAGCAAATTAGCTTGCTTTGGCCATACCATGTCCCTCGACAGATAAGCTGGCTGCAGGTGAATGAGAGGAAGCAGCAGCGGCATTGCCTGATCCTGGGGTGCCAATGCATGGTGCTGCCCACAGCACCCTGCAGCCTGGGGCAGCCAGGTTCCACCAGTTGCAGCATGGAGTCACCTGCACAGGGCAGAGCACTATGGCCTTTCTCACCTCAGCTGGGTCCAGGGGACAGAGAACGTCTGGGACTTTCAGAGAATGAGTTTGTAACTTTCATTAAACCAAGTAATAAAGCAATTAGACGCCTAGGGAGAGACAGTGCTTGGTGTTCTATGATGTGACTAAATAACGTGTTTATTTTTGGTCAGTGATATTGGCTATACTGTGAATACTGTCATCCCTTCTGCTTAGCTACCTGTGCAGTACACTGACAACACAACAGACTCTCTCCTTGAAAAATCCCACCTCCAGCACGTTATCTCCTTCACGCTGTGCTAACAGCGCAACAGCCTCCACCCTGTCCTGCCCCTTCCATTTCCTCCGTCTTTAAATCAGATGAGATATAAACAGTACAACACCCTTAGAAATAGTCATGGGGCAGAGAAATGGCCCAGAGGTGATAGACCAAGCAGCTAGTTCAGAGCACCCCCTCTTTAGCCAATGTAAGGACAAGGGCAGCATCTGCCATTTCTGGGTGCCACCTCCTGACAAACTGGGCTTTGTGCTGGGGGTCCCAATTCCCCATGCTCTGGTTCTGAAAGCAGGTATTCAAAGCTTACCAAAAACCCCACCTAAACACTGAATGATTTTCCTTTGGAACTGAAATATGTGACACTAAGAAGGGAATGATTTCCAAGAAAAAGGAAAAGAAAAAAGAAAAAGAAAAAGAAAAAGAAAAAGAAAAAGAAAAAGAAAAAGAAAAAGGAAAAGGAAAAGGAAAAGGAAAAGGAAAAGGAAAAGGAAAAAAGGAAAAAGGAAAAAAGGAAAAAGGAAAAAGAAAAAAGAAAGGGAAAAAGAAACTCATGGCAGCATTCTTCAGAGCTGTTACTTGCTTGCAGCCATCATCTCTTCCAAACTGCATGTGTTTCTCCCCCATTTTGAGTTCCAGTAAGAAAATAAATGTTTCAAATACGTAACAGTGATGTGCTGTTTTGGCAGAGGTGCCGGTTGCTGCCTCCTTCTCAGAAGCTTCCTTCTATAAATGAGCTGGGTTTGGTCAATCTCTTTCTATTCCTGGCCTTCGAAATGCCTGGATTCCTGGTACAGAGGGGTTCGTTTTCTGGGAAGAGATTTGTACAAGAAAAGAGGAAGGGGATTTGTTAAAATATTCAGGCCAGGGCTCACTGGGAGATGGTTAGATCTCCCATTGCATGGGTGCTGTTGGCGACGTTTTCCAAGACAGCTCTTCTGCCTTGGAATCAGAGGCAGTGGCTTGGTTAAGAGGCTCCGTAGAGGGTTGTTTCTGTGCAAGAAGCATTCCTGGGAATCAGGTTGCACACTAAATCTCTTTGCTCAGTGATATAGAAAATTCTGCTTTGAAGCTCCAGCTACCTTATCAAACACCACCGCAATGACACAAAACAAAGCTAAGAATCAACACCAATTTTTCCTCCCACTTCAGACTTCATAAAACAAACAAACAAAACAAAACCTGCTGATAGGTTTTATTTCTCTATCAGTGTGCTGGTACTGATCTGTACCTCCACAAAAGCCAGCAGAAAAAACCCCAAAACCTGGCATAAACTCATTGCTTTTCCCAGCTAAATGATCAGAAATACCACTACATTTACATGCTTACTCTTAATCGGGCACATCCTGTTGGGTGATATGGCTGTGCACAAATCTGCTATTGGCTGCAGAACCATGGGATCAGTCAGCAGTTTCTGTCTGTGTGCTATCCAGCCAAAGCTAGTCATTAATTGATGACATGATTCTTCGTGAAGGCAATGAGTTACAGTGAGGAAAAAATATAAGGAACAAATGAAAGGTAAAATTGAGGGCAAGTGGTTCATAGTCTATCGCTCCTGCAGATTTTCTTGCAGTATGGAAGAGGTTCCCATGGCAGGCAGATTGTGATGGCTGGATGCCACCAGTCCCAATGTCACCACTTGCAAAGCTACTGAAAAGCCACCCATGCAGGTCAATGGGAAAATCAAGCAGGCTTGAAGAAGGTGTAACTAATGTATTTGATAACACACACAGCTTTGGTGTCAGTTTCCCTTCTGGGTAGTTCAGTCTTTATGTTGTACTGTAAGGCCAGTGGGCAGCTCTTCTGATCTCCAGGACAGTACAAGCCTCTAAGTGCCCCAGAAACTGCCTTGCTGGAGGTTTGGGATTACAGCTCATTTTTTTACTCCTCACTCCAAAGCACATTCTTGAATGAGTCTCCCAGCACGTTTGCCAGGAGAAATCAGTTGTATTGTTGTGAAGATTTTTCTTCATGTTTCCTCCTGTCCTACCTGCTGATGACAACTGATGCTTTATGATACCTCCAATCCTCTGGTACGACCATTAAGCTCCCCAGAGGCCATAGCGATGTTTACTTTATGCATGCCTCTCCATTTGCCGGTTAAGCAGCGTTAAAATCGATGACATCATGATACATATTCAAATAGTTGTACTTGGGGAAAAAAGCAGGGGGAAACAGTGCCCCATTGTATCTGTTTAACTGAGGCAGAAGTTTAAATGGGTGTGCCTGTGGCAGCATTCCAGCCCCAGCTGCTTGCTCCTGTGAAATGCTGCCTCTCAATGCAGCCTCTGGCTGATCTCGCTGGGCACACAGCCGTGCACAGACACACATTCCTGCACGCAGGCATGCACAGGTAGCAGCAGCCGCACCCAGCCCTGCACACCTATGGCTCTCCTGCCCCTACCACTGCAATAGGTATTAAAAATAGATATCACTATGGGATTTTGTGGGGCGAAGAGGTTGGTAAAAGCAGGAGGCAGGCAGGCTAGGAGAGAGAGGACGGTTGCAAGCAGCAACATCACAAAGTGCTTATCCCTAAAAATTCATTGCAGGATGTTGAGCGTATGCTGCTCTGGGGCAGGAGCCCTTCTTGATCTGCACTCTATAAATGCTGCTTAACGCAGTAGCTGCCCTTTGTAAAGATGGAGCACTTAGGCCATATATTTGAATCCTCGCCAGAGAGATTAAGTACTTGAGAAGTGGAGCTGAGGTCCTAATCTAATCCGTTTCATTATTCTCTCTTTAATTCTATGATAATAAAGAGTGGAGATCTCAAGGGGAGAGCTGACTGGAGGGTGCTGCAGTCTGTGCATAGAATTCCTACTCAATGTTTTACGTTTTCCAATAAATGCAAAGGAAAACCAACTCCTAATGTATGCAGCCTAATGCAAAGAGCAGCTCATACAGCAAGGAGTAACGCACTCCTCATCGCTCCTTTACCAAAAATCCAACCTTCTTTTGAAACTTCAAAAGAAAATTTCCACTGGTGATTCAGACCAGATGGTGGGACTTCCTGCTGCTGGGATGGTTTCTGCTTCACCTAAAGCCTGTATTCCAGATAAAACTGGGGCTGTCTGCTAGCACGCCGGTGTGTTCCTCTTCCTGTCCTTGGTGGTCGTGAAAGACATTGCAAACATGCCTCTTTTGCACAGACACAGATACCCAAACAACAAGCAGTGATGAATTAGAAAACAACATGATGCTGTTGAACGTCAGATAGAAACCTCCGCACTCCAGGAACATCCAGTCTGGTAATGAGCCCAGGGCTGGAAGAGGGAAAGGATATCCAAACCAGGGAGATACGGTAGGCTGCCAGTTCTCTGGCCTTAACTACTTTTCCTCCAAATTCTTGACAGCACGAAGAGCACCCTGAAGCTAGGGGGAAGAACATTAATATCCTGTTTTTATTAGTAGCCAAATAGAGAGGACTTAGCAGGGAGGAGGCAGGTTTACAAGGCTTCTGGCATGCAGTATGGAGAAAGATAGTACATGCCCGTGGATTTTGTTTGGTCCAATTTGGACCAATAACCTCAACTAAGGAACAACTAAACTCTCTCTCTGGAGCCCCTACACCCTGCTGCTTTCCAGACTCAGCAGCCCTGGACTGCTCTGTTTGGTAAACAGTGACATCCCCCCTAGTGACAGTCATACTCCAGGGAAGGGTTTAATGGAAGTGTAGTTGCCAATTAACCTTCTTAGAAATGCAAACACAGCTTCAGCTAAGGATATAAGCAATCCAACAAAGCATCAGAGAGATGAGGGACTGCTCTTGCTGTGTGTGTGATAGGGCAAAGGGAGCTACGACCTTCCCACAGCAGGTTCTGCTCCTCTTTCACAGTCACTGCATTGCCTGATAATCCCTTCCTTGCTCATTATTAACAAACCACTCTAACAGACATTTGTTTGTAGTAATGAAAAATCTACTGGCAAAGGAACAGCTGTCCTGGAAAGGCTTTGAAGTACTTTTCCAGGAAGGCACGGCCACATACAGGATCTCACCCCAAGGTAACACCTAGCTGCTGTTGAGCACCAGGAATCACCACCATGTTTTCAGAGTAAACAGTATCACGCCTATGGGACCTGCCGGGTGGTTTATTTAACCATACAGAAAAATCATCACCTTCGTGTTTACATTTTTAGAAGGCAAAAGGAATCACCACACATTTTGGCTCTGACCTGTTTGGCATGTGGCACGTCACATCATGAAATGGGCTAAGGTTACAGGGCTACAATGCATGTAAAGGCAGTAGTTACCATGAGATCTTATACTACATGGAATTAGAGTCTCAGTGGTATTCTGCAGTGAGGCAGTTGATGAATCACCACGAGCCCTATGACCTGGATGCTAGCCTTTCACAGCAGTCTATCCTGCTCTAAGGATCTAGCCACAGCCTGACAAGCCAGCTCACGGTCACTCTCCTTCAGCCAGAACTGATAACACTCAGTGGATCTGAAGCTGTGCTGAACCGGAGCTGCATTATGTCAGGCTTTGTTCTTATCTGACAACCCAAGTAAGAAATACATCCAACTCATAATGATTCACCTGTCTGATTAGCAGCATGTTTTTTTCCCTAGAGGTAAAGGCAAAGGAAAGTGACAATCCACATGTGATTCTGCCAAGCAAAACACACATTCTGGATGTGTTACATGACAGTCGGGTTTCTTTAGCAAACAGCATCTGTTGCTATCCCATTTCCAATTAAAAAATGTTTGCAGTTACATAACAGTTGATCCCGAATCTCAGTAGTGGTTAATCTAGCTGTACACATGGTTAAAACTTCTGCTGGCCAGTTGAAATCTGACTTTCCTAACTAGTCATCTGTATTTATAAAGTAGAGAGAAATGAATCTGTTGAGTGCTATTGGTTAGGATGTATCTTGCTCTTTCAATGCAGCAGAAAATTTTGATAGGTTTGCCCTCTATTTAACCATCCCTTTCCTTACTCACCAAACAGATTAAGACAAGTTGCTGAAAATAAATGAATAATCCCTTCCTAACAAGCAGTTTCACACTATCAAGCAAGAGGAGATTGGTCCAGTGGGCTAAGGCAATATAGTCTCCACTGCCTTGTTTCATTGATCTTATTGTTTTATATCTTCTATACTCTAGAGCATCTATCAACACAGATCCCAGTCCATCATGACTAGATGAGATAGATATGCTTGCAGTTGTGCAATAAGGGGGCCTCCACCTGCGTGGGGCTGTAAGTAGATTCCTCTGGCAAGAGGCTTCAAAGCACAGAGGCGTATCCTAGGTTGCCATCAAGAGAGGGAGAACAATGCAGGAACTGCTGAGACAGTTCGCATCTCCCCACGCCCTGGAAAACCCAAGACAGGCTGTGCTGGAGGAAAATGTCCCAGGCAGGCATCTACCTATTATGCCTATTAGCAAGGAGAAGTGCCTGCAGGACCACATCATGGTGTGATGTGAACAGCAAAACAAAGAACTGGCTGAGTATCTGAGTATCTTAGGGATCTGCCTACAAGCTGCTTAGAGGGGCAAGGCAAGCAGGGGAAGGTGCAGCAGGTGCTTAAAAAAGGGCACGAACAAATGATGAACGCATGAGGCTATCATGGTGAAGGAAGGGAGTCAGGCATATAAGGATAGCTAAAGAGAGTGAGGAGATGGCACGTCCCAAAAAAGCACAAACTATTGGAAGCTCAAAAAGGCATCATGTTTCTGCGGCACACCAAGCATGATGAAATCCTGCTCAGAGAAGATCTCAGCAGAGTTCAGCAAGCCTGTGCCAGCTCTAGGAGCAAAGCACTTGGGTGCCATTTAATTACATGAAGGCCTTGGAACAAATAAGCCAGTGTGCTCAGAGGCTGGAAGGCAGGGAAGGAGCTGCACTCTGGGAGCTGTGGGTGGAGGTGCTCCCTGCCCCAGGCCATGCAAGGAAATTCCCTTCCTTACATTATGGCAGAGGTGGCTCCAGGCTGTTCCTACATGGCAGCACAACCCAGGATCTCTGTCACTGAATGCTTCCAAAGGTTAGGGGAATCCCTTGGTCAGTTTTATCTGATCAGAAAGTGGGAGAGGACTGGGTGGTGATGAAATTCTGCAGACAGCGTGAAAAAAGCAGAGCTTGCAACTTTCTGCTCACCTGGGCAATAAGAATTCACTGAGGTGCTAAGCAGGCAGGCTAACCTGCTTGGAGGTTCCAGTACAGCCTCCTACATCAGGCTGCCCTGGCTTGTACCTCGAACACTTCCAGCTAAAGCTGGATCTGGGGCAGCACACACATTCACCAGCAATTTCCTTCAATCCAAGATTCATTTTAAGGCTCAGCATGGCTTCTAGTGCAGTTATCTTACTGCAGCAAAGCAGGCAGAAAATTACACATTCATCCAGTCAGTGTAAGGCCAATTAGATGAACGTCCAGATCCTGAAAGTCAGACAACTTCAAACAAGACAAAGCTGCCTCACCATGGTTGGCTTCACATTTCTGCTTCTGAAAGGTCTTTCCCATCTAGAGGTAACAGCTCTATGGAACTTAGCATCCAGCTCGCGAAGAACTTCTCTCTCTCCAGTCATCTTTATTCCTCTATTTTCACACGTCAATAATGTGGGAATCAAATGTTGTTTCTGCATTAGAATTGGATAATAGCTTTTTATTTCATGAACTCCGTTGTCATAGTTCTTTTTGGGAGTCCTTCTACTTAACTTGGGGAAGATCTCTGATAGTTTACATCACTTATCCTCTAGCCAAATCTTCCCAGGAATGCACGCTCTGCATATAGGTGTATATATGTATATTTTGTCACACACATTGCAAGAAGATCCTGCACGAGATCAAACCAGAGAACAAATCATGGTATGCCCGAGGAAGCGCCTGAAGAGACATCTGAAGGCCTGGCATCATCCCCCCCGGTGCTCTTTGTTTAACGAAGACTTCGGAGAAAATCACCATATCAATACGACAAGAAGAGCACTGAGACATCTTAGAAACAACAGGATGGCTACTGACTGACACCAGATAACACACGAATCAACAAACGTAAACTGATAAAATTGTGAACCTGGAGTACCCAGCCAATGGGGAAACAGGGCAGGGGGATGGGTAAAGGAAAAAACAGGGTATAAAGACTGTCATCTTGTGTCCATAGGTGCGCTCCTGCTTGCGGGACGCCCGCAGTTGCAATCGTGAATAAAATCTGCTTTTATCAGAGATACCGTCCTGACAAAAATTATTTGGATGTTTCCAACAAATAACCACTGCACAATCCTTTCTGCAGACTTCAGCATATTTTTGGATGTTAACCTCAGAAGAAAGAAGGAAAGCATCTCCCTCAGCATCACCTACATGAATTAGTAGTACACAGTTCTGTGGAGTTCATCAGAGAAGTGTAGGGTTGACATGGCCACAACAGCTAAGCCCTCCCACCAGGAGGCTGCCCTGGCTCAGGCAGGTGAGGCTAAAGAACATGGCAAGGGAGGGTCCTGTTTAAGGACCTAATCTGTGCCCTGCTTCACACAGGACAAACAAATACTGCTGCTTCAGGGTTTCTGTCTTCCTTGCCAAGAAAGAACAAGCAAACAGCTTCCCAAAGGGTTTGTTTAAAAAAAAAAAAAGAAAAGAAAAAGAAAACACACACAAAGCAACAAAACAAACCAAAACCCTCAGAACCTCTGCTGTGTGTATGAGATAAAGAGGATTTCACTGAGATTATGCCTGCCAGCAAGGTGCCCTTCCTTCGTACAACAGATTTATCAACAGCTGGAGGCTACAGAGTCCTGCACCGACCACATCTTTCTCAAAGTAAGCAGCTTCTGTTGAATTCAAAAGAGCCACAAGTGCCTGCAGTTGGATTGTCAAAGGAACACGGCAGTCACATACTCACAAAAAGAGCAGAGATCGTAATTACAGCAATTGTCCTTGCATCAGCTTAACCAAGCAGTGATGGGGAGGGAGAGCCCCCATTAACTACAAAGAGCCATTCATAGGGCAGACCAAATGGTAGCATCTGACTTGGAAAAGAAACACTGGCATTTTCAAAGTGAGGTAGCCCAGAAATCAGGGAGGGGGTCTTCAAAAATTCATCTTTTGAACTACATAAAAGCAATTTAACCAGAGTAAAAAGAGTCATATCTGACTGGGAGCCTTGGAAGAACCAAAGGGTCAGCGTGCTAACAACACTTCGCAGGGTCCCACTACAAACCTGACTGAGAAGAGTGGCTGCACCAGACCACCAAACAAGCAGAAGGAATGTTCTCTCTAAATTTGATCTTAGTATGAGTAGACTAGCAAGTTATATTCATTACATAGATAACAAAATAACAAATGATTATAGATGATCTATTCTGGACAGTAGAGCCAATACTCTGTGTTTTTTTAAAGTTTGCATTTTCACCTAAACTTCTATTGATATTTGGAAGAGTGACTCCAAGATTCCTAGTTAATATCAAAGCAGTCCTCATCAAAGGGTGCAGAAAGCCTTAAACAAAGAAACATTTACATGACTTGAGTGCATCTAGTGGAAAATTGCCCATAGATCTCCAGAATCTTTAAGAGGTATTTGAGATCTGCAACTGAGGGAAGGAAAACTGACTGTTTAGGTTCTGTCAGTGGAGTCTATTAGGGCATCTGCTTCATGCTGTTGATTGTATTTGGGAATGACCTGTCATTAACAACCATACAGAGCCTCTGGAATACACAAAGATAAGCAGCTGTATGCATGCACATGAACAGCAGCAATAGGAAACCAGCCACCAGTGGCAAATTTATCATTCCTTATTTTTTGTTGCTTTAAATAAATCTAAACAAGCTTCTCTCCCAGGCTTGCTCCAGGGATCCTGCACCCCAATTACACTGCTGCTCCAGGAAAGAAGTTGTTATTGTGACTCCAACTTCATTATGCATAGACCTTTTCCTAGGTCAGAACCAAGAGATTTAATTTTTAACTCCGTTAACAGGATGAAACAGTAGGACAAGAAAAACACACAAAGGAATCCTTTCCTTCTGGAAAGCCAGCATAACCAAATCAATTCAATCTTATCATGAAATCCTCCCCTCTACCTCACACGAATGACTTGCAGAGCAGGATTTGCTCTTTGCCTTTCTTTGCACAAAGATATATTTGTGTGTGAAAAATCTTAACAAGGATAAAGAGAATTTAAATCAGTCCATATGGGAAACATGCCAACTAGAGGCCTGTCAACAGGGTTCTATCTCTGCCTTTACCAGGATTTGAATGGAAGATAAAAGTATTTACCCTTTTGGCAAAGAAAGCCCACAGTGTGTCTCCCATTCCTCAGGAACACTTGGAAATACCAAGCTCAGTGCATAATGGAAGGCAGAAACTTCTGACAGTCTTATCTCTAGAGTTTATTTCAAAAAGGCAGAGAAGCAGCAAGTATATCTCTGCAATTATGATGATCCTCCAGCACAGAAGGCAAAGAAAATCTTGCTGTACGCTCTCTTCCTTGTGGGCATGCTGAATTACTCTGTGTCAGCCTCTAGTTAGCCCAGCTTCAGGCTTCCAGATAAATCCCTGAGAAGCGCTGAACAAGCTCCAAGGGCACAACAGGAGGGTCCTCAGGAGAAGATACAGCACCGCTGGCATAGCTGTATCTGCCCCTGGACCAGAGAGGGAGAAACCATTCTTTTCAGGTACCAAAGGGAAAACAACTTCAGTTTTTCCTTTTAAATAGTTACTCAGGAGCTCTCATAGCTTGACTAGGAAAAAAAATCATCTATAAACTAAGAAAACTTCTTTCAACTTTGTTTTTTTCTCTCTCCTCAAAGTCCAGGGGTTAACCCAAAGCTTGGGCTTCTATGTCAGAAACTCATATTCTGATTCTCCATGTTTACACAGTGAGAGTTTTTCCACAAAATGAATTGCTAAGTATTTAGACAAGAGTCAGTAAGAATCCAGAGTAACTACATAACTACTTCTGGCACCAAAACTAGATTTTTACAGTATTTGTTTGCTCTGCAACATTTACAAGAATTACTTGCTCAAATGTTCACAGAAGCTCCTCACATGCTACCTAAGGCAAACCACAACTTCATATTTATACAAGAGTTCATATTTATAAAAGATCAAAATGCTTGGTACGTGCCTCTGTCTTCCACAGGTCATGCAATCAATTTCATTCCTCTTCAAGTACTTCCAATAGCTTTTAAGTATGTTGGATATTTTCCTTTTTCCTGTGCTTGGCACAGCTGTGAATGTTTTCTAATTTCAACTTCACTTCATAGACAGTCCCTCCAGATTCCCAATCACTTCTTACTCAGAGTTCCTACCTAAACTGAGCCTCTTCAAAGCACAGATAAATGGTTCATGCTAGAATGTCATCACATACAGCTCACTCTCTGTCATCTCTATTTTTGGGGGGTTGCAATCATAGAATGCACTTCATTTTCTGGACCACGGTGGGATTGCAAAGAATGCTACCTTTTGGCAGCTATCCTCTCAATATTTATGCAGAATAACAAAAAAAAACCCCTGAAACTCTAGTTTTGGTTTCCTACAGATGGGTCAGCACACAACACTACTTTCATCCCTGACACCAGTGTTTAATTTCACTTTTCCTCCCCAAAGGCTTGTCCCACCTCTGCTGTTTCTGTAACATTAAATTGAAAGACACAATATTCCTGTGCTTTACTGCTTGACGTAGACATCTGTGCAGCATTAGAAATCAAAACTATAAAGCATTTTTTATATCATTACAAGCACATAAACAATCATGTCATCGACTTTGGGAAGTACAGAACTGTTTCAAACTGCAAACATGTCTGCTGAAGGTATCTTGAGAATACGGTTTTTATTGAACTGTTTGAGTTTCAACCATAAAAACTGGCAGGTTGTTCTAGCCTGATCCTGCTTTATGGCACCACGATTAATCCTTCACCTCACCTCTCTGATGTGCAGAGGCTTGAGAGGCTCTCACAGAAGTGTGCTTCAGAATTACCCCCTAAGTGTCCACCTGACGAACAAACACTGGCAGTGGTTCTTACACAGAAGCATGAAGCCAAACACGTATCAGTACTGGTGTTTTCTTTTATCCAGAGGGACAGGTCTTGCTCCTTTTTCTCCCCTCATATCTTATTAAACCATCTTCAGATTTTCCTTTAGGTTGGATGTGAGATGTTTTGACTAAATTTAATCTTTAGACACTCCCTATCCTACTTCAGTTATATAAACACCCTCCAGCCCAACCCTCATAACATCGTCACGGTATGAAACTATTTCCTGTCACTTCAACCTGTTGAGATATTTTTGGTTGAAATTGAATGTGCATACCTGTAGCAGGTAGGTGAGGCACCAGTGAGAATGTGGGTGGGGGGCAGACCTTTGCTTTTCTTGCGCCAAGGACTTCTACAGTTTGTCATGCCACCCAAAGGGAGGTGGCCAACTGTCTAGGAGTGACTCAAGGAGTGACTCTACATTCCTTTTATAGGGAGTAAACTACTACTACTGTCCTGCACTACACTTGCCAGTTGAGGACCTTTGATCCCAAGAAGGGGCACGACAGATCATCCTTGCTGATGCAGTCTTCCACCCAACAAATGAGCAGAGGCTAAAGGCTCCACCAGTTAATCAAGCATCAGCAATTTCCAGACAGAATGGCCCTGTCCCACCTCTTCCAGCAGTAAAATTGCCTTTCACATCACTTTACAAGGTTGACTCTGTATGCCACTTAAGTTACATTTGCTAGGATAGCATTGACAGGCTTATAATCAAGAGACCCATAGACTTAGAGAGGTATAATCTTCATTTGTTGATAGCAGGTCCAATCCTGTCCAGTTTGTGAATCACTGCATTCAACAATCTGCAAACCAGAAGAGCAGTTGAGAGCTCCCTCGCTCCGCAGTATTTGCATCTCATCTCTTATGCTCACTCAAATTCCTCTATTTTCTCATCTCTGGTATATCACAGAACGGCCAGGGTTGGACGGGACCTCAAGGATCAGGAATCTCCAACCCCCCCACCACATGCAGGGCCACCAACCTCCACATTTAATGCTAGACCAGGCTGCCCAGGGCCCCATCCAACCTGGCCTTGAACACCTCCAGGGACGGGGCATCCACAACCCCTCTGGGCAGCCTGTTCCAGCACCTCACCACTCTCTCTGTAAAGAACTTCTCCCTGACATCCAACCTAAATCTTCTCTCCCTCAACTTAAAACCATTTCCCCTCGTCCTGCAGTTATCTACCCTTTCAAAGAGTTGATTCCCCTCCTGTTTGTAGGCTCCCTTTGGGTATTGAAAGGCTGCAATGAGGTCACCCCGCAGTCTTCTTTTCTCCAGGCTGAACAAGCCCAGCTCCCTCAGCCTGTTCTCACAGGGGAGGTGCTCCAGTCCCCTGATCATCTTTGTGGCCCTCCTCTGGACCCTCTCCAACAGCTGTCTTTCTTGTACTTTCTTACCCAATAGCTATTTCCTCTTACCTATGGGAATGACTACTAAAGGAACATGCAGAATTAACATACTTTGTCATTTTGCCTCTCTGCACCTAGATCAATAGAAGATTTGCACACTCTTCCTCCACTGTAAGAATGTTTTCAGCTGTCAACAGACCTAAGTTCTGTAGTGTTATGTATCTGCCATTGAGCCTATGCTGCTTTAGAATTATCATACTTGAAAGTGAATATTTGGAAAATTTGAGTAAACTACTAGAAGAAAAGGACAAAGGACACAGGTACTTCTCACAATACTGAGTACATCTCTTCTCATGAGGAGAAAAGACAACATAAAACATGTTGCCTCTATTTCAAAATAGCTTAGTCAAACCCCACCTCTTCTAGAATGTCTTGCCTCGAAAGTAATAAGAACATTCTGACCAGCACAAATGTGTATACAAGATACATGTTGATACTATGAAATATTAATTTTGCCATTTTTTAGTATTGCAGTAGTTTTTGATTTCCATTTACACCTTGACAACGAGCTTTTGAACACTGTCTTTCATGAGCAGAAAGTCCAAGTTTTTTTTTAATCTGATGGGCACTAAATTTTTATGTTGAATGATCATGAAGCAGCTTCTCACCTATCTCTGGCAAGAGCAAAAAAATTTATTGCCAATGGGAACTAGCATTAACCTTCTAGCCTGTAGTGAAGAGAAGTACACTTCTTCCATTTTTGCAAGTCTATAAGACTCTGAACTCGGTACAAGACAGAAAAACTGCCAGAGGAATAAACAGGGCGATGCAAAAGAACCTCTTCAAAACCTGTTTTTCTGTCAACCACATCAAGGGCTGCTTTTCTATGTAAATACTACCCTCTTGTGTTAGTTTGTAAGTACTACAAGAATCAATCACAAAACCAAAGAAGAAAACCAACCAAAAAAAACCCCAACCACCAAAGGCAGAACTCCCCTTGATCTTACCAATCGTTACATACTCTCAACTGAATTCCAGCCAGTGAACAGTCCAACCAGCCAGAACAGGCTCTCTGTTGGACCACTCTTTACCTGACCCACTTAAGGTATTTATGTCACATCTGAATCACTAGTAAGAATGATGTAAGGGGAAAACCTTCTGGCAGAGCTGATATTGCAAAGAAGCAAAACAGGTCAGTGACAATACAAATAAAACCAATCTGCTTTAAAATTAAGCTATATTTGGAGTTCTCTGAGTCACATGTCCTTTCAGTAAGGCAAAATCATCATGGATGTGCAGTGGAAACTTGGTTACTTCTTTAAACTTTTTCATCTCCTCCTTCTGGCAGTCCAATTTGACCCCAGAAGTATTCAGTGAGTTTGGATACTGAGACAGAGGCCGCAGCAATGGGAAAGCTGTGCCCATTTCTCTGGGGATGAGTTGGGCCAGACCATACAACCTTCCATTTCCTAAGGGGACAAACTTGGCTTCACTGAAAGACTGACACCATTATACCACAATGACCAAGCTCAGTCTGTAAATGGTGAAGCAGAAGAGAGGAAGACCTTTCAGGCCTTTTCCAGACAGACTGCCCAATGCAACATTAAGCAGTTCTGAAAAAAAATCCACTGAAGATGGTTGTGAAGTCTATTTTTGCCAAGCTCGTGTAGCCATAAACAGGAAAGTAAAAGTTCGTCCAAACACTGAGCTAGAAGGCTTTTCGTTTCTTCTTTTTCCCACCTGCCACCTTCTTCCTGACACCAAGAGCTTCTTCTGTATCATCATCATCACCATTCCGAGATCGCTTCTTCTCTCCCTGTTCCCTCAGCTCCTGCAACGCAATCAAGGGATTGATAAAGAGTTAGGACAGACAAGGAAATTCAGACCACCACTGAGAATACACAAGGATGAAACGTCACTGCTCACCATTCGAGCAAATCTCTGGGCCTCAGCCACACGCTCTGTTAGCATCATAACTTCCTCCTCTTGCATGGGGAACGCTGGCAGCTTCTTGCCAATCAGATGTTCAATGCGCTGAAACAGCTCTACGTCATATCTGAAAAAAGATGTTAGCCTGAATCAGCCCAACTGAGATGCCTTCAGCTACCTCTATCCACAGACACTGCCCCTAATTGCACCCGATAGATATATTGTTGGCTTGTGCTAATGCAGAGCAACTCTTACATACATCCCAATAATGTCATCCTTCAGGATGGCTTTGCTGATTTACCTCAAAAGTATCTGGGCAAAGACTTCATTCAGCAATTATAAAAATACATAAACTTATTTAACCTGTATCATTTATTACAAAAAATGTATATATATTATGCAGTGAAGTTATAAACTAATAGTTCCAATAATTACATAGCTGCTTCTAGAATTTACCTTAGATCTTTCTCTCTCCCCTCCCTGAACTTTGAATGCTCTCCCTTTTCACTAAAGAAATCCAACTGGTCCCTCAAAATGAAATACAGTATTTTCCTCTCATTGAGGATGAGGCCAATGCATTCTGCTTTGAAAGACAACTGGGAAGAATAAGTCTGTGACATTTTAACACTTACTGTGTGACAAATGTGATTGATTTACCAGATCTTCCGGCTCGAGCTGTTCTTCCAACACGATGAATGTAATCCTGAAAGCAATTTTCTCGATAAGCGATAGGACATACACACCACACACAGAAAAGAGTTGGGGAAGATCCACTGTTTGTTTCTTTCTTTATGGGGAGAAATGAGTCAGGATTTGATAAGCTAACTGTATGCAATATTAAAGGTTTGAAAAGACACTGGCTTGTGGAAGCATGTATTTGGTTTTAACCTTTGATTGCTTTCTAAAAGAAAAGACCACTACTCAAGACCGTAGACAAAAGCTGCGAGACATGGATGCTAATGGAACTATCACTTCCTCAGAAAGCTAATACTTAAAATAAAATCAAGCCAATGCTTTTGCCTTCATTCTCAGGATTTAGTTTTCTACCTAGCCTGTCTTGGACATAGGCAAGCACAATGAAAGGGAAGATGAATGAGAACAGTTTGGAAACTTCTCCTGAGAGCTTTCCATTTATATGATTCTGGGCTGTTTTCCAGGTTTTATACTGCATTATGGAAGTCAAAACACTCCATGCTACAGGCAGTATCTGTGGGTGTCTAAATCATGAGAACACTCAAGACATGTTCTGTGACACAGTGAACTGAGAGGGAGGTGCACAAAAACTGTAATGATGTCATTCACGTGGCTGCTCTCCAACTTTAACTTTTGCCTTTTGATAATGACAAAATCAATTTCTCCAAGGATGAACCACCTTTTTTTTTGTTTGCAGTGCATGGTACCTTCGATCTATATAGGAAATAGCATATCTTGAGCCGTTTGTCAATAGTGTGCTTTCTGAAACCAAGCTCATGAACAAAGCCACATCCACAAGATAATACTATGCTTTCTACAAGGAAGAAAGTTAGTAATTCACATTTTTCAGCTTGCTATACATCTGTGATATGGAAGTGAAACATATCAAAGATACCATTCTTGATTAATTGAGCATGTGGGAAAATTTTATATTTTAAACGCAGTTTAAGCCTGGATTGCAGGAACACAGATGCCTACTTGAAGCCTGTAACATGTTAGTTTTATTTCTGAAAAGTCTGTAATTTGTTCAATGCTGTATTACAAAACACACTTGAGCAGAAATACCAAGACAAAGAATATCCCTCATTTCTCCTCTTCTCTTATGGATTCAGTTTTGCAACTCAGATCAGGCCACTCAAACTGAGATATCAACTCAGTCTTTGAGGCTGAACAACTTCTCATCTACACAAATGTGAGCTACACACCCCATCAGCAGAACGGAGGAAAGTTGCCTTTCTTCCTTTGCCTTGCTTGAACACTATACTCCCTGGTGATAGAAGACCCTCAGCTGGCACAGAGACTAACTTACCTTAGAGTGTGTAGGAATATCAAAGTTTATCACCACATCCACATGTGGGATATCCAGACCTCTGCTTGCAACATCAGTAGCCAGCAGAATAGACCGTGCCTTTGCCTTGAACTTGTTTAAAGAGCCCAAGCGTTTGTTCTGGAAGAGGGGTGGAAAGAAAGGAAATGAGAGAATGTTGACTCTGGTTAATATTCTCTTGTTGAAATACTGACAGAGATGAACTGTAGCAGAAACCACTCAGAAAGAAAAATCTCACTTCTCTAATCTCTAATTACACAAATCCACATTAGATTAACATCTATATATCAGTCCAGTCCACTAGCCGTGAAATGCTTCTGCAAGGTAGCTGTGACTCAGTATGGTGTAGTCCATTTCCCAAGTGACATGTTTCCTGTCTAGTCCAGCCTGTGGAATATGCCCATACCTGACTCATCTGCCCATGGAGAGGAATAGCAGTGAACCCAAGGTTACGGAGCAGTAGAGCAGTCCTCTGAGTATTGTTACATGTACTACAGAATACCATGAAAGAATTTCCAGCTAGTTCATTCAAAATATAAACCAGGTAGCTGTCCTGTAAAGAGAGGGGGAAAAAAGAGAAATTAATAAAGAAAATAATCAAATATGCTACATTAAAGAGTAATTTAACTATAAAGCCAGAGAAAGTATTTCATAGATGTGGGAATAGTAAGACTAGACATAGAATAGGAAAGAAACAGAAGAAGCAGTGATACCTTGAATTTGGATGGGATGAAAATGTAGTACTGCTGTAGCTTTTCAACCGTCTGATATTTGGAAGAAACAGCACATTTAACAGGATTCTTCAGAGCAGCACGCTGCAGTTTTTGAACCTAGGAAGATCAAAGTAAATCAATACTACAAGCTTCTGACAAAATCTCTGTCCTTGTATCTGCATCAGACAGTCTAGTTGACAGTACAGCCTGATTAAAGAATAATTAAAGGAAAGTACTCGCCTCTCACCTGCTTGGTCATGGTGGCAGAAAACAGGAACGTCTTCCTGTCTCGAGGAATCACTTTCAGTATCTTATCCACCTGCAGAAGAAAAATGGAAAGAGAAATGCTGGGTACAACAGCAGTCAAGACATTAGTCTTCCAAATATAACAGCTGTCCAAGAGAAGAGTGCTGCATGTATGCATGCAACTTCGGCTCACAGAAGGCACAAATTTCCCCTTTCTCATGGGAAGTTTTGGGCTGATACTTTGTTGATAGTTAAGTAGCACAGACTCCAGAAGTCAAAAAGCAGTACAAAAAACAGGCAATATTCCTGCAGCAGGGTGAACGTGATTGACAGTTATTGCAGAACACAACGTCAGGCAATCCAGAGAAATCAGCTGACTTCACAGACAAAATGCCTCCTACTTGCTAGCTAGTACTCTGCAGAACTCTGCTAGGTTTAGCTCTCACCACAGGCTTCCATATAATTATGAGATCTTAGTTACAAATTGCCGCTAACTTCCTCAGAACTGTTTAATACAGCATTTTCTACATGACTGCATGTAATGATTTAAAGGGACTTGTATGGCATTCCAAAAAGCTCCTTCAGCACATTCCTACCTCTGTCTCAAAATCCATGTTGAGGATCCGGTCAGCTTCATCCATCACTAGGAACTTCAGAGCTCGTAAATTGAAGCCCTTGGTGTTCTCGAGGTGATCCACTAGACGGCCAGGAGTTGCTACAAGGCAGTCAGTGAGAGCCAGTTAAGAATTGAAAACAAAGATCCAAAGAAGTAAGAGTTCTCAGTTACAGAAATGAATTATTCACCAAATGTAAGTATAAGTAGGTTGCTTTGTGATGAGCACTATTTCATCCTTGAAGTGTTTTGAAATAAGACTAGGCTCCATGAAGAATGCCCATCTTCCCCACTCCCATGAAAAAAGCAAGAGAGACAGCAGATGAGATGCACTAAGAATGAGACCAGGGTTTTGAATACTTCAGGAGAGTTAAAGGCAATCCAGCAGGAATGCTTTGGAATGAGCTCGTAGCAGCAAGGCTACTGGGGCCTATTTTAGAAACATTAACATCTCAAGATGAAACAAATGAAGGATGTATTCCTGCTGTCTCGAAGACAGAAAAGCTTCTGTCACTCTTTGGATGACTGTAATCTAATTATATTCATACCCCATACCTCGTGTATATTGACTTACCAATTATAATATGTGGTTTCTTGGCTAAGGCCAGAGACTGAGACATTGAGTCAATTCCACCGACAATAACCGCTGCAGAACAAACAGAGCACAGTGAATACCTCTGTTTATCACCGGCCAACCTCTAGAGTATAATGTGTTTCTTCTTACTCCCTGCCACCCACAACTCTATAGAAATGAAAAGCTTGCTTTCTTTATGAGAATTTACTCTATTTTAGTATATGCCTGATCTTTCCAGGCCTCTTAAGCCACACACTGAAGCCCTTACCAGCCTCAATTATTTTGTCACAATTGAAGAGCCAGAGGCAGGGCCTACTCAGCCTAACTCAGCTGCAGAATCTGAAAATTCTTAAAATATCCCAAAAGCTTCTATGTCAGTAGCAAGTATTAAAAAAATAAATAAAAAAAATAGACTGTGGGAAAGATTAAACTACACCATATATAGCAGAACTCTATGCAACGTAACACCTGCTGGGGAGATTCTCTGCCACTTCCATCTTTAGCAGTTTGGACATTAAATGCTGAAGATCTGCAGAGCGTTCCATAAGGGAAGACCACACAGTCAACAGTAGTTTCTCTCCTACAACTGATATCAGCATCACAAAACTCTTACACCTTGTATTCAACCCTCCATACAAACACTGCCTACTTTTTCCTTTGCACTCTGGGAGCTGATCTTCAAGCCTTCAAAACAAAAGCATTCCAGCATCACAACGCTACTTACCACTATGGACACCAATTGAGGACCCAAGAGCTTCGAACTGCTCTGAGATTTGGAAGGCCAGCTCTCTTGTTGGTGTAAGAACAAGAGCAAATAAACGCTGAGGTGCATCCAGTAGTGCTTGAAGAATTGGCAAAGCAAAAGCTCCTGTTTTCCCAGAGCCGGTTTCTGCCAGTCCAATAATATCTCTGCCTACAGGGAGTAGCAAGGAGAGCAAAAAGTGTTACAAATCTGTATTAAATACAGTGGATTTCAAAGAATTGTGCAAAAAAGCATTCACTAAGGCGTTCACTAAGAATAAAAAGAACAATCTTGGCAATAAATTCCTTCCCTCACTCCCCCCAAAAAAAGAAACAAAAAAGGTGAAGGAAAATAGAAAGAGATAACAGTGAATTTCAAAACATCTCTAGAGAATTCTAAAGCGTAACTTCATTTGTACATTATAAGTTACAGTCCTAATTCCCTTCAATTATGTTTCTAGGTAACATAACAGCGTTCTTATATCTCAAAAGCCACAATGTATTTTATGCTGTAGATTAAAACAGTAATTTAAATCTGCTTTCATCCAGCAAAGATTAGGACGGTAAGTGCCCTACCCCAGAAAAGCAACACTGTAGAATTAATCTGTAGGATTCATTCTCACTTGCTAAATTCCAACAGCTGAGAACATGCTGCCAATAGGCTGTAACCCAAAGAAAACTCAGAAATGTTTTCTTTTCTTTTGCTTTTGAAGAGAATTTTCTGTATGGATTAAAAGAGTCTGACAACAGTTAAGTGCCAGGACAGAGCAGGCAACGAAAAGTCATTTCCATTTTAAAACCAGTGCCACTACATCGTGCTTCTGTTCCAACTTCATGGTGGATTCTTTCTGAATAAGAGATTTCTAGAGGTAGAAATATTTACTGAATTTAGTAAGGTATTTTCCAGCCTTCCAGGTCGTTTACAGAAAGACACTGTGGCTCTATTATTTCTCTCTCCAGGAATCTGATTTCACGGCATCTACAATTTCAGAGGCAAATTGTAGATCTCTAACAGAAGAGGCACAGCCTCAGGCATGCCAGAAGTGTCCAGCATACCCCTGCATAGTTCAGAAAGGCCATGGGCGATGCTGACTAGTAGCTCAAAAGACTGGGAACAGTTATATTTACCATGGAGTGCCAAAACTATCCAACAGTAGTGAACAGACAAGAACCTATGCCTAATAAGAACCTAATATGAAAGCTTGAAATTGAAGGCAATGTTACAAGAGAAATTAACATTCCAGCTCCATCAGAGAAGGACACAAGAATGAACATCAAAATTACTTCTATATACAGAACTTCCATGAGGAAGATGGGAAAATGCTCTCAGCCCTGCCACTTCATAGAATCATTAAGGCTGAAAAGACCACTAAGATCACCTAGTCCAACCACCATCCCATCCCCACCATGCCCACTAATAGTCCATGTACTTCAGTACCACATCCATGCATTTCTTGAACACCTCCAGAGACAGTGACTCCATCACCTACCTGGGCAGCCTGCTACCCACTCTTTCTGAGAAAGAATTTTTCCTAATATCCAACCTGAACCTTCACTGGCACAACATAAGGCCATAAGGTCTTGTCCTGTCTTTGTTATCTGCGAGAACAGACCAACTCCTAGCTCACCACAACCTCCTTTCAGGTCACTGCTGAGAGTACTAAGGTCTCAGTCTTCTCCAAGCCTTCTCCAGACAAACAATCCTAGTTCCTCAGCCACTCCTCACAAGACTTGCACTCCATACCCTTCATAGCTTTGTTGCTCTTCTCTGAACATGTTCCAGGGCCTCCATGTCTTTCTTGTAGTGAGGAGCCCAAAACAGAACACAGCACTTGAGGTGCGGGCTCACCAGTGCTGAGTACAGAGGGATGGTCACCAGCTCCTGCTGGCTGCACTACTGCTGATACAAGCCAGGATGCCGTTGGCCTTCTTGCCCACCTGAGCACACTACTGGTTCACATTCAGCCAGCTGTCAGCTAACACTCCCAGACCGTTTTCAGAAAAACGAATTCACACAGAGCTCCTGGGGAAGTCATCCCCACACTGTGGATGTGAACACACCGCTTACCCTGCAGAGCCACAGGAATAGCTTCCACTTGAATCTTCGTAGGTACCTTCCATCCCAGCTGGTCACAAGCTTCACACAGGACATCCGTCACTCCCTGAGTATCATCGAAAAGAGTGGGAAACAAAGCATCAGTCAGCAATCAACGAAGTCACCAATCAGATACATACTGCAACACAGTCGAGCTTGTCTCCGTCACAGCCAAACCCCAAAGCCGGGCCCGCGCAGCCCCGCAGCGACATCCGCGCACGTGGCCGCCCCATCACCGGCGCTGGCGGCTCCGCCGAGCACAGAGCAGCTCCCCCCGGCTCCCCGCCGCAGGCCTCATCTGCCGAGGTGAGGGCAGGCGGACGCAGCGAGCCCCAACTCCTCCTCACCAGGTCCTTGAAGCTCCGCGCCTCTTCCACCACCGGCACCTCCTCAGCTTCCAGCCCGGCCGCCTTCCCCGTCTCCCCTCCCGCCGCCATGTTGGACCGTCCCTCCGGCGCGGCGCAGGGCACGCCGGGAGCTGTAGTCTCCCAGGGGCCGCAGCGGAGAGGCGGGGCGGGGCGCGGAGTCTCAGCCGGCGGCCATTGTATGGCGGTCCGTCACAGCGCTGGGGTGCCGCCGCGTGGTGGTACTTGCGGCCAGAGCTCTGGCAGCGCTGGTCGTGCCTGAAGTAATAAACTGATTAAGTTTTTTCTTTGGCTGCAGCCCAGGATACGGATGGCTTTCTGCGCTGTGAGGTCACACTGCCATCCACCAGTTCCCCCGAGTTCTTTTATGCAGGGCTGTGCTCCGTCCTTACACCCCTCAGCCTGCACTGGTAGTGGGGGTTGCCACGACCCAGATGCAGACCTTTGAACGTCATGAGGTCCACCTGTGCCCACCGCTCAGCCTGAGAGTCCACGTCTCTCTGGATGGCATCCTGTCCCTCAGACATGCTGGCCACACCACACATCTTGGTGTCATCCACCAGCTCCCGAGGTGCTGTTGACATCATTGATGAAGGTATTAAAGAGCATTGGTCCCAGCACTGGCCCCTGGGGGATACCACTCATTGCTGATCTCCATCCAGACAGATACTGAGCCATTGACCGCCACTCTCTGGGTACGATCTCGTAACCAGTTCCTCATCCATCAGACCTGTCACCTGTCAAACCCATATCTTTCCAATTTGGAGAGAAGGATGTTGCGAGGCACCATGTCAAAGATCTTACCGAAGTTCAGACAGACTACATCAGTGGTTCTTCCTTTGTCCATTGGTGGAGTTACGCCATGGGTGTCCAATCTTTCAGAGAGGAATTGTGTTGTGGGCCACGTATAGGTAGGCTATGCCAAAAGAAATGCCTCCTATTTATTTCCATGGAATTTACAACCAATACAAAGAGCACAATAACACTATTTGATAGAGCAAATTCTCAACTGCAAAACGCTATTTTTCAGTGTAGCCACCACCATTAGTTACGCATTTTTGCCAGCGATGAGTAAGAGTCTGTATGCCACTCATCAAAACCTGCCCTGATGGAGGTGACCCACTGTCGCTGATGCCACTGCTGAAATGCATCACCCACCAACTCACTGTACTCACATCCACAGTTTGGTCCCCAGAAACAGTCAGCAAACATCAATGAACGGCACCCACTGGACTGCCATTTTTGCAGCGTGCACGAATTCAGTGAAACATCTTTTCTTCATATGTACTTCCATGTCAGACACCAACATGTCAAACTGCCTCTCCACTGCCATCTGTCACATGGCAACAAAACATAATGGGATACTGGTGAGAAGGTTCAACCGCTACTGCTATACCACCATTTGCCTCTGATATCAAGGGACAACACAACAAAATGGGAGGCATTACTTTCAGAGCAGATCTCATAAAATATGTTATATAGTTAATGTATATAAGTAACAAAATGATTTTATTCTTTAATATTTTTATTTTAAAAAAAGAAAAGGGCACAAAAACCATGAAACTAGCAGGCTATTTTACCTTTTTTTTTTTTTTTTTTTTGTCAAACTAGCGTATCTGTCTAGTTCAATGGAAGTAGATGCAATTCTTAGTGAATTCTCAAGGTGCTCATCAGAGATTTTTGATTAAATTTTACTCTTCTTATACTTCATCCTTGAAAAGAGTTGTTCGCAAACATATTTGGCACATACTGCCAAATAGTGATGACATGAATAAGGCATGGATGTGAAGTGAGAGATGTTTTTCTCTGGTAAGAGAGGTCTTACAGTAAGTCTAGTAAAGGGATGCAATCAGATCTTACTTTGAGTGGGCTGATTGCAACTCTAAACATTCCATTTGAAAATTCACAGGTAGTGTATTTATGTCATATGAAAATAGAACTGCAAATATACCAAATTTTTATTTCTTATTTACAGTCTATTCTCAGATTCCTTTAGCAAAACAGAAAGCAGGGCTGTATGTTCACAAGACTGTGTTTAGCCAGTGTATCAAAATGCATACAGTTTGGGCAGCCTGGTCTAGTGGCTGGTGATCCTGCTCGTGTCAGGGGGTTGAAAGTAGATGATTTTTGAGGTCCTTTTCAATACAGGCCATTCTATGATTCTATGATTCTAGGATTCTGTGATTCTATGATGATTCTGTGATTTGCTACGAATTGAGTTAGCACTGTGCTGTGCCCTCCCTATGTCCTAGTTTCAGCTCAAACAGTGCTGATCACATATTGATGTTTGGTCATTGCTGGCCACAGGTTGGACATGGCTGAGTTATGTCATCAAAGAAGGCCACTAAGTTGATCAAGTTGATGCTCTTGATGAAGCCATGCTGGTTATCCTGTATCAGCTCTCTCTGTTCCATATGCTTAGCTTAGCTTCCAGGAGGATCTTCTCCATGACCTTCCCCAGCACTGAGGTGAGGCTAACAGGTGAGTATTTCCCTAAGTTGTGCTTTCTATCCTTCTTAAAAGCGGGTGTGACATTGCCTTCACAACTTCGAAGTGCTGGAAACAACAAAAACACACTTACCTGTAGAAATAGAGCAAAAAATGAGGGAATGAGAGTTGGGAGTGGAAGCCAGCATTCTTCACCTCTCATGATAGGTGCCATCGCTGACCAAACAGGGAACCTGTGAAAGGTGGAAATGGTGATGAATTTAGTGGCCTTTGACAGAAATATGTCATAACTGTCATTCCCGACCTGCCTACTTTTCATATGGTCTGAGTGTGGCCTCTCTGGTCTGTAGTCCCAACACTGAGTGCAGCAGGGCACTCTCACAGCTAGGTGAATGTCCTTTGCTCTATGGAAAATGGATGTTAACATGTCAGAGAGCTTGGGCCTGGAAGAGACAAAACAGAACTTGTGACAGCATTTCTGAGCAGACCTCCATCTCTCTTGCCACTCGGGAAGCCCAACTGGGTGTGCCCACAATGGAAATGCTGACGTTCATGAGCATCTGTCACTGGATTCCTAGTGTGCCATTTCCTTTGCTCCCAGAACAATGAGGAAAGTTAGAGGAAATCCGAACAAACTCTCTGCATGACAGGGAAAGGAAAGGAAACCTGGAACAATTCACTGGGCAGCAGTGGAAATGAACTAGTTGCATCCCACTGTGCTCAGGAGCAGTGATTTAAAAGCAAACAAACAGACAAACAAAAAAAAAAGAAAACACTCAGTGTAGATGCTAGCTATGACCACACCTTTAAAAAAACTATAACAGTTTGAACCATGAGCTTGCTGTTCATCATTGGTGCTAAAGGTTAGGCCTGGCCAGTACATAAGACATGAGCCCTTACTGTGGGATGCCTCAGGAAATGGAGTCAGGGTCAGGGATGTGACAGGAAGTCGCTCACTCTTTGTTGAGCTTACTTCCCAGATACTACAGTAAGTGCTGTTCTGGTGGGGGCAGGGAGACCAGTTCACCATCTATTCTGATACATTTCACTTGGGTAATTCTATTTTGTTAGTAAATGTGCTTTGAACAAAAGTTTCTATCCTAAACTCTGAAGAAAATTCCTGTGTGTGATAAAAAATATATCGCTTCTGAATGATGATTCTCTTTTTTTGTGCTTCTCAAAACAGGGCACCGTAAGTTACACTGGACTTCAAAATTTTCACTGTAGGGATTTTAGTCTTGGCCTTTGAACAAGCACATTCCTAACCCTACTGCATGTTAAAAGCTCATTCTTCTTTAGGATGTGCAATGTGGGCGCACACATGCATGGGCAAAATTTAGTACAGATGTAATGGCGACTATTCCTTCTGTACTCAGCACTGGTGAGGTCGCATCTCAGGTATTGTGCTCAGTTTTGGGCCCATCACTACAAGAATGACATTGAGGCCCTTGGACACGTCCAGAGAAGGGTAACAGAGCTGTGAGGGGTCTGGAGCACAAATCTTATGAGGAGAGTCTGAGGGGACTGGGATTGTTCAATCTGGAGAAGAGGTGTTTAGGGGAGGCTTTATTGCTCCCTACAATGACCTGAAAGGAGGTTGTGGAGAGGTGGGGCTCAGCTTCTTCTTCCAAGTAACAAAAAGAGAATGGCCTCAAGTTGCACCAGGAGAGGTTCAGGTTGTATATTAGGAAAAATTTCTTCTCTGAAGGAGTGGTGGTGCACTGGAACAGACTGCCCAGGTAGCTTTGGCGTAACCATCTCTGAAGGTGTTCAAGAAACATGTGGATGTGGCATTAAGGACATGGTTATTTGGTGTGGCGAGGCTGCACTGATGGTTGGACAGGATGATCTTAGTGGTCTTTTTCAACCTTAATGATTCCATGATTCTGTGATTCTATTTCATAAGTGATGCGTACTAACACAAGATGGACTATGTATATAATAGATCACAGTTGATGATATATAATTCAATCTACTCATCAGGATGCCTAGTGAGAGGCTGTTGGCATATCTTCCTACCCTGACTCTGTTCAGACTCCTTTACTATAAATAACTTCTGTAACTTCTATATACTATGGGAGTTTGCATTAAAATGGCTATTGTATTACTGCTTCATCATTGGATCATTCTTCCCTGCAGCATTTTCAATAAAAGGAGAATGAGAGTGGCAACAAGATAAGCCAGCCCAGGCTAATGATCAACACACACATTTCTCCAAGCCCAGCTACTGAAGGAAAGGTTCAATCAACACATCTGCTAATTTGAAGAGTAAATAACTACTATGAAAAAGCTGCTTATGTAAGGCACTTCCCCTAGATGCTGCTATTAATTCTATACTGAAATCAAGCCGTTAAACAGAAAGGGAATTGAGACCTGTCCAGCAAAGCATGGTACCTTAGGTTCAGTCACACTCTCACATGTGCATTGCATAACAACACATCCTGACCTCAAGTGAAGGATTAACCTAGGAAAAAACAGAACAGAAGCAGGATTTTTTGCTCATGTAGCTGGAATGGAAGTAAAAGTGTCTCTCATTTGTCCTTAGGTGCTGAAACAGTGATTGCAGTGCGGGGCTGTGCTAAGCAAAGCAAACCAGCCCCCACGAAGCAATGAGCTATCCACTTCATATTCTTCATTCAGATCAGCTCATTCAGAGCTGTGTTGTTGTTTCTATGTTGTTCCCTGTGTAGAGGTACACAGACAAAAGTGCCAGAAAATTGAGGAGAAGGTAGGAGAAATAGTCTGTGGTGATGAAAACAGCTTTCTCAAAAGAATGGTGAAGTCATAACCATCCTGGTGGAGTTGGCTCACGAGATGTTGGAGCACTAAGAAAAATGTTGCACTAGGCCTACCTTTGCATGACATGCAGTTCACACCCCAAAAACACACATATGTACTTGCATATATACACCTTGACGTGTTTGTGTGTCAGAGGCCAGCGTGCACAGCAGGATGTGCTCTCACACAGACACAAATATATACACTCATACACAAATGATGACGTCATTTTTTATTCTCCCTTTCTGAGCACACCCCTAGCTGCTCATACAGATTTCTTGGCTCCAGTGTCTGAAGCATGAAATCGAGTGGTTGAGGCAAGGGCAGGAATGCAGAGATCACATGCAGGTATGCAGAGAGACACTGACACAAAAGTACTTCATATTCATTTAATTGAACTAGCAGTGTACTTTCCTCTTACAACAAACAGGCGTGGGCATTACAGACAACTCAGTCACATTTTGAGGGACAAAAGCTTTTGTTTTACACATCAAAACACATGTTGAAGTTGTGAGAGGAAGAGACAGCTTGAGAAGGAATTGAGCATTGTGAGTCGGAGTATAGCTCTTCCCAAGAATTTATTCAGTGCGATAGAATTACAAATCATTTTTTTCATCATTTTGATTCACAAATCCCAAGCGAAGTTCCCCTCATTATTTGGGTTCTACTCGTGGGGGTGGAATTGCCTCTGCATTAAGTTCTCTGGTTGTCTCAAGCTAGATTTTGGGATTTCTTCCTTGTATCTCTTCCAGGTACTGACATGATCTCCATCACCACAGCACCTGAGCACTTTGGAATATTTGTCCCAGAAACATTTTTGTGAGGTAGGGAAGTGCTACTGTTCCCCTTTTCGCATGGAGAACTGAGGCACTGAGGTGCTGAAAATCACAAAGGACATCCTTAGCAGGACAGTCACTCGAAACGGAGTTCAAGTCATTCCTCCTGCTTCCTCAGTGCTCTGACCCCTGAATCATCCTACTTTTCTTCACCCTTGTTGACTATCGGTACCAGTGTATATATATCGCTGATGTGAAGCCTTCCCTGGGAAGCATTGCTAAGCATATGTGTAGCTCTTTGTGCGTGCTGCCTCCTCCCTCCCCAGACAACCGCTGTGGGTCTCACAGGCTGTTTGACAGCACAAAGAGCAGCACTACCACCTCTCAGGTGTGCTATTCTCTCAGCTGGTCTCCAGCTCAGAGCATAACACCAGCATACTCTTCCCTCCGTGCTCCAAGAGGTACACTGACTCTTCTCCCCAGAGAGTCCCCCGAGGCAGGCTCTGGTCCTAGGGTCACTGACCCATCTTTCTCCCTGTTTTGGTTTCTAAGATCTGTCACTGATTAACCACAGTTCACCTGTCTTATAATTACCAGCATTTATCTTTCCCTTTCCTACAGAGACTCACCCTCACAGCCAAAGAACTTGTAACTTGCTCTCACTTGCTACAGACTTGCTTTGCCTCTAAGAACAGCTGCACTCCTTTGGAGCAGAGACCTCTTTTTAAAAGGAAAACAAAATATTTAAATAAAATATCAAAACTTTAAAATACAATATCAAAACTTTAAAAACATTTCATGTAAATAAATAGAACACAAACATCACAGTTCTCATCCTGGAGAGGTTTCTTTATAAAGGATAACAGTTTCTGGCTCTTCTGTTTCACCCTGAGATGACTGAGCCATCCACACAGTCTGTCATATCTGGGGCTGCTCCTTTCAACAGCCTTCCCAGATGTACCTTGGAAATGGGGTTGTACTCTACTGGAATTTGGTGGCTGCTGGCTCTTTGAGGGTATCAAAACCCCTTCAGCATTCATAGATTCATGAGTTATTCACAAACCAGGGTCTGTCAGCACCAAGACTGCAGGGATTTCATCACTCTGCTGACCTACTTCTTTCTGCTACATGAGGAAGCAGAGTCATGGAGGTGGATGGGGAAATGTGGAACTGAGGAATGGCCACCTACACCTGTGTTCTGGCTCCGGGATCTGCTGCCATGTACCCAGTAGTCCACATGTCCATCATGACCTCTATCCTGAGCCAAGGGGCTGCTGTGAGGCAGTGGGGTGTATCTGTGTGTGTGTGTGTGTGTGTAAACTCTGTCTTGATATCAGGGAGAGGTTTGTGTTCAAATATAAATAAGGCACAAGAGATGTGTGTATCTATGTGGATGAGCACCACCAATATTACAACAGCAACAGGTAGCAGTGCTAATGGTGACAATTACGTAGTGTTTTCAAGCCTGGTTTCATTACAGGTCAATTGCTGTTTCAACTGGATGGTCTTGGGGTCTCAGTGGTGGTTCTAGCACCCAAGCTGAGTTTTCTCATCCGTGGGGAAAGCTCTGTCCTGGACTCAAGGAGTTCACAGACTTCATCCATTGCTCTGGTGCAGATCTCGAGGTTGGCAGCCAGCTTCTGGATTTTGGCCTTCAGCATGGCCTGGCTCACTTTTGTGACCTCTTTTGTGTATTCTGGCACAAGGAAGCTGTGGGAGCCACAGAAGACCATGAAGCAGACGGAGTTATACAGGGAGATGGATGCTCTCTTCTCTGACTGGAGAAGCTTGGGGTCCCCTGGGCCCTGCACACGGCGGAGGAATTCCAGGCAGCCGAGGATTTCCCTCATCTGTTTCCGACAAGTCATTGCAATTTCCTGCACCTTCTTCACCTCCCGGGAATTGCAGAGCACAGCAGAGAGATCGGAGGTGATGCTGACAGCTCCCCCAGCAGTTGCTAAGCCCAAACCTACTGCCGATGCCAGGAGGGAGGCTCCCAGTGTAGCTGGGCTTAGGGACAGTCCCACAATGGCCGTGACTGCTCCCACGGCTGTCAGTGAGCTCCCACCGATGTTGGCAATCAGGGATCTTTTGCGAAGCTTGTTGATTTTGCGAGCTGCCTTGTGAAGGTGAGCAATCTGACCTCGCAGCCTACGTCGCTGATCCAGCAGCGCTACGTGGAAGTGGTGCGTGGGGTCTGGCGTCTGGGGGCGGGCAGCACCATTCCTCTCCATGGCCTCTGTCTAGAAAAAGAAGAAGATGGGTTGGGATTGATATAAAAAGCACAAGACTTGCTCAGTCTTGACCTCCATCCCGAGGATGGCATCCAGCCAATTTTCTCGCTTCGCCCTACTGCTTGGAAGCTTTGCTGTCTGCACACATGCACATGCTCACGTACACGTGCACACACACGCACGTACACACACATATGCTTAGTTACTCTATTCTGACTTTCAGACGGGAATTTTTTGGAGTTTTTTCTCATCCTTGAGAACATTAAAATATCTGTGTAGGAGTTGAACTCGATGATCTTATGGATCCCTTCCAACTCGGGTCATTCTATGATTCTATGATCTTAAGGGCTGCGGTCAGGGATACTGTTGTTCTTCTGTGATAACATGAAATGTCTTTTCCAATCCAGGGGACATAAATTCCATTAAGGTTAAGTGACTCAGTGCCCAGTGCAGTAATGCTGCCAGAACTATATGGTGGTGTCCTCCCTCTGGGATTCAGAGGTTTTGTAATATTCAAGGGCATATTTCACAGGAAAGTCCAAACTGTGAGGAGATAAAAACCACCCATCCTAGGTTGCTATTTAAGGATCCTTTCCCACTAAAGGAGAACAGAGGGAAGCTGCTGAAGGAAATCAAGGTCTAGTTTTTCCATCTACGAGCTGAAAATGCCTTAGACGGCAATTGTGAACATCCTTCCCCTCTTTATGCTTAAATAACTCAAGGACCTGCACCACTTCTTTCTTATTGTAACCTGGCATCAGGATCCAGACAAAGATGGGAATCATTGTTTTGCAGTACTCGGTCCAGCCTATGGCCGTGAATCCTCAGTGTTAGGAGGTCCATAAACCATGCATTAAGAGGTCCATGGACTATGTTTAAAAAGTCCATGAAGGGCACATCAGAATAGCAGGCCCATTTTCAGTGTACACACTCTTGGGGGACTACTGGGGAGAACAGTGCTGGCTATGGTAACATCTCCCTTCTAGATGGCGAATCCTCAGGGATTCAGAGCTGTGTGATCTCTCTTTTCTCTCTGAACTTTTTCACCAAGGTAGAAGGAAATGTTCCAATGAGCATTTTCAAATTGCTCTAAGGTTACAACGTGCTTTATAAAGGAAGCCAGCATTCTTATTCTTGTTTTACCTGGATGGCAACTGAGGCATAAGAAGCCAGAGGAGGGATGCAGCATCACCAGCTGTCTGATGACAGCAGTGCTTGTACTCTCCATACCACTGCACCATATACAGGGCTGCATTGCCTCTGTGTTTAATAAGATCTAGCCATGGATCTAAGAAGCTGGTTGCATTCCACATTGCCCTTATAACCACAATAAGACTCTGTAGTGGAAAGATTTTGTCCCAGAGCCAGCTAAGTGTAAATATTAATTACTGCAGATATGTTTTCTAAGTCCTCATTACTGTATGAACCAGACGGGCCCGATCCCTCATGCTGGGCACACTGTATGGTTTGGTTTCTCAGGGCTTTCATTCTGCAGATTCCTTGTCTTCCAGAAGAAAGAAGCCATCTAGCACTGAGAGTCTTTCCTCCCTAAATAGTGTAAATAAATAATTCTTGCTGTCATTTTTCTTTTCTGCTTTTCCTAATCCATTTCAGACAGAATCCTTTAGGGCCTCCTCTGCCCCTAATCAGAAAAATCATTCCAGTTTCTCTCAGGCCTTTGTCATCACTGGGCTATTTGAGCCACTCAGTACATTGTGCTTTTCTTAGCTGGAGGCAGTGTCCTCTTATTTTTTACTCTGTACTCAGAAATTAAGCTGAAGGCACAAGGACTAAAACTAAGCCTAATAGATACTGGTGTCAAAATGAGCAATGAGCACATTATCAATGACTTAGGAACAGATCATTAAATATATGGATTCCTTCTTAACATCTTGTTCTGCAGATTTTCTTGTGGACAACTGTCTCTGGTAATGCCAGCAGCTATCTCACTGCACAGTTAGTAGAACAGTCATTTAATATATAACATCAACCTTACAGTGATGCGTGTCTTTTGAGTGTACAAATTTATGCCAGCAAGAAGGAAGACAAAGCCATCTTCCACTCTTAGAGAAAAATCCCCCAACAATAACTTTTTAATTAAATTACTATTAATAGTAAATAACAAATTCTATTTGTTAATAAATTAATAATAAATTATTATTAAATAATAATAAAATAGTTTTTTAAACATTATGAAATAATCTCTACTTTAGTCCCAGTCTGTAACTAAACCCTAAATGCTTTCCTAATGCAGTACTCCGGCAGATTCAAAAGAAAAACTTACCTTTAGCTTCTGGCTGACCTCCCCACAGACAAATTTTGGTCTGTTTCTGGAGGAGACCAATTTATAGCTCCCGTGGACCAATTGCTGCAGTGGGAATGCTTTGCCTCATACTGGGAGTTTGCTATTTCCTGCTCTCCCTTGTGCAGAAGGATGTGACACACTGGAAAGTGACCTGCGGGACAAGGAGCACACATCATGCTCAGGAAACGATCCCTGCGAATGAACATTGTGTGTTCGCTTTTCCTGAAGTCCAGGGGGGGGAAAAAAAATTAATCTCAGCCTATTCCTGGCTCTGAGCTAGTGCAGTCATTCCCTCCAGGGAGCAGTTGCCTTTCCTTTCCCTGAAATAGCAACTGACTTTACCATGCGCTCGAGCCACCAATTACTCGATGACTGAAGCTTCTCCCCTCCCATATCTAGAGCATTAACCAGCCAGCTTCTTCATTCAAGGCCAGTGTACTTTCAAAATCCTGGCTCTCTGGGACAACCGTGCTTGCTATTGGCTGCAAAGCAGCAGTGCTGCTTGCTAGCTGGAGCAGAGCTCCAGCCCATAAAAGGAAAGCAGCTCCACGGCAAATTGAAGAATCATAGAATTGTAGAATTTCTTGAGTTTGAAGGATCATTGAGTCCAACTCCTGGCTACATACAGGATCACACAAAAATGAAATCCTATGTCTGAGAGCATTGTCCAGATGGTTCTTGAGCTCTGGCAGCTTGGGGCCATGCCTACTGCCCTCAGCAGCCTGTTCCATGCCCACCACCCTGACACAGCTCTATGCTTTTCCCTTGGACTCTGTGGCAAGATGGTTGCTCTGGATTTCCATTCTTACCCCTTCTGAGTAGACAAAACCATGCACAGACCTTCAAAGGGGGTGATCTTCTGGTGGTTTTGCCATTTCTTAATGATGGGCTCTGTTCTTTCCCTACAGTGCCTGCCCAGCAGATGATGCCCAGAAGGAAAGGTCACTCGGATCCCCTCCTCTGCTGCCTGCTGTTGCCTGACAGCTGTGCCTACAAAAGGATGCGGCCTGGATGAAGTGGTCGAAGTGATGGGGACAGTGTGACACTCCTGCTCACTGAAGAGAAACTGTGAGCTGCACACACACTTGGTTGCTGAAGCTGACCTAAGGAAGGGATAAGGACTGTGGAGCTGCAGGCAGAGAGAGGAGAATGCTGAGGCTGTTCATTTTTGTGTCAGCTTAGTTTTGGAACATCTTAAAATGACTGTGAAACAGTATGCCAAGTGTTTTATCAGGGTGGACTTGCATGACACTGAGCATTACCTTAAAAAACTGATAGCACTGAAGAGCTACTTCAACCTGCCACAGACTTGGAAAGAGAAAACATTGTTTTGAACATTCTTAAATAAGCAATCTTTGTCAGTTATACTTTGTACGGATTACATGTTAACAGGAAGGTGAATTTTGACACCAAGGGAAATTGTGCTTCAACCTTTCCCTTTGTTTCAGCAAACATATGCTTGAATTGCAGCCCATCAGCTTTGGCGAGGGTTTGCAGCTGACAGATTTGGTATTTCTTTTGTACAAGGAGAACATTTCTCCATAACCCATCCCAATAACAAGACGCATATCCAGAAAATAAAGACTTTCCATGAAGAGCTACAGATAATAATCATAGAATCATGGAACAGTTTGAGTTGGAAGAGACCTTTAAAGGCCACCTGGTTCCAACACCCCTGCAATGAGCAGGGACACCGACAGCTTGATCAGGGTGCTCAAAGCCCTCTTGCCTGACCTTGTATGTCTCCAGGGACAAGGCATTCACCACCTCTCTGGGCAAACCTGTTCCAGTGCCTCATCACCCTCATCTTCATTATATCCAGCCTAAATCTCCCTTCTTTTAGTTTGAAATCATTTCTCTTTGTCCTGTCACAGCAATCCATGCTGTGAAGTCTATCCCCTTCTTTCTTACAGTCCCCTTTTAGATACCAAAAGACTGCTAAAATATCAACTTGATTTTTAAAAATAAATGTTCATTAGAAAAAGAAGCATTATTTCCTACGGAGCATACTGCAGCATGCTGTTGTCTGACTTTGTCCCTGCTCACACTCTCACAAGCATCCCTTTGGTGTAAGTAATGCTCTTCTCTCCCACTGATAGTATGGAGACCTTCCCAGCCAGGAGGGGAGACAGACTAGGAGAAGGATCAGAGAGGAGCATCTTCCCTGAGTGCCTCCCAGGTAGTTAAAGGCTTTCAGCACCATTATCCCAGCTGCCCAGATGTGAGGACATCTGCTGAGTCATCAGAAAGGTCCCTGGGGCTGTGAGTGAATCTCAGCTATCAGGGACCTCAAGACTGGTGGGGTACACCTGACCCTCACTGTGCAGTGCTGTCTGTTGTATGTTTTCATCCAAATCCCTCTGCTGTTTCAGTCCCTTCATTCTTGACCCATGAGGAGCTGGGATTGGAGGGGGGAAGAGGTACAGCTGGTGCATCACAAACAAATGTC
This sequence comes from Chrysolophus pictus, assembly GCA_037305975.1. Lineage (NCBI taxonomy): Eukaryota > Metazoa > Chordata > Aves > Galliformes > Phasianidae > Chrysolophus > Chrysolophus pictus. The sequence continues at coordinate 148,324,733 of CM074576.1, forward strand.
CTAGTCAAAAATGGTCCCTCTGCTCCACCCTTTCCCCATCTAGCCACATCCTCTCGAAATGGGCAGAAGCCAGACCCATGCAAAATCTGCCCTGAAGGCATTTTGTGGGAGCAGATGACAATCAAGGGGAAGGAAGGATGTTTTATTGCTTGGGCTTTCTTCCTTCCAGTGAGTTTCGGCAGAAGAGACTGGTCTTTCTGCTCTCATTCTCTCCAGCAGGAGGGATGTAGGGCAGAAGTGTTTATTTTGAAGCTGTTTGGAGCTACTGCAGTGTGATATTTGAAGATAGAGTTTCAAAGATACACTTCCTCTATTAATATTATTTGATCAAAAGTACATTTACATTCAAACACCACCTTTATGACATGGGATGTTTTGTCATATTTAGGGTTTTCAGCTTTAGCTGCTGGATCATGGGGTTAAAAACTGTCTTTTATTTTTTGGTGGTAGACTAAATTGATTACAAATTTTAACTCTTTATGGCAAGCTATTCATACACATTCAGTGAAAACCCCAAATAATCCAAAACTAAAAACTAATGTAAACCAGATCAAAAAGGCTGCACTGGCTTTTAGTAGTCTTACTGGTAGATGTAAATTTGGAACACAGATCTTAGGAGGAGCAACTGAGGGAAGTGTGGTTGTTCAGTCTGGAGAAGAGGAGCTCAGGGGAGACCTTATTGTGCTCTACCATGACCTCAAGGGAGATTGTGATGAACTGGGGATTGGCCTCTTCTTCCTAGGAACAGTGATGGAATGAGAGATGATGGCCTCAAGTTGTGCCAGAGAGAGTTCAGACTGGATATTGGGAAAAATTTATTCCCAGAAAGTGGTGCTGCAGTGGCACAGGCTGCCCAGGGAGGCGATTCAGTCACCATCCCTGTGTGGATGTGGCACTGAGAACATGGTCAGTGGGCATGGTGGGGATGGGCTGACAGTTGGACTAGGTGATCTTACTGGTTTCATACAACCTTAATGATTCAATGATTCTAAGATTCTACAAAATTAATTTTTTTCAAAGCATTCATGAGACAGACTGCTCAGGGCTCTGGTCACCTGTGTGGGGGTAATTGCAGCTGAAAGAAAATGTTGGTTTAGGAGAAAGATAGGTCTGGCCAGGGAGGAGGAATGGGACAATACAGTATTACGCCAGTGCATTGACGCCTATTTCTGCTCTGTGAACAAGCATTCACATGATGAGAACACCATCTTAACTTGCCTTGTCAAAACGCTGCCAGAGGTGTCTGGAGAGATCAAATATTGATTAGAACATGGAGAGCAAACTACTGTGATCGACATAAGCAGACCAGCTGACATTGTCACCCACCACCTTTAATTCTATGCTTCACACATGGCACAAGGCGCTCTCTGATGCACAAAAAACAGCTCCCCGCTGAGTCTCAAGCCTTGCCTGTGGCACAGCTGATGGGTCTGAGTCAGGCTTACTCAGTGTTTCAGCATCAACACCACAGTGAGTGGGCCTGCCTGCCTGAGCTCAAGCACTGCAGAGAACAGAGAATGGTTTCATTCATACTGAATCATTCCAGAGCTGCAAAAAACCTTGTAGAAATTAGGTAACTTGGCTTCTCATGGCTTTTTTCTTTGTGGACTTCTTGATGGCTCAGCTTGTGCTGCAACACTGACTCCAAGGAAACAAGAGTGTGAATTCCTCTTGCCACAGTGATGTCCCTTTGTGAGCACACAGTGGTGGAGGAGAGCTGCTGGTGCAGGAGCCTTCGGTGACATTTCTGTTCTGCACACTCCTGTGTTTGAGGGCACTGCCCCCAGGACAGCAGTGTGAAAGGGAAACAAAGGCAGCTTAGTTGTGAGGTGTGGCACCAACAACATCTCTTTAGCAAGAAAGCAAAAGAGCTGAAAAAACTTAGGTATAAATCTCCAAAACTCATCTTAGGAGACTTGGGATAACAGATTCCTGGGTAGATGTAACATTTAGAACCAATAGGACCAAAAAAAATGATGGGAGTGCATTGATATGTTGTAAGAAAAACAGATTTTACAATCTTTATGAACTCTAGCATTTATTCTTAGACATGCAAAAGGAAAAGATGATGGTTTTAGAATTTTTGCTTTTGTTTAAACTCAATTCATCTCTTGCTTCTTTCACATAAACTAGCTGTTGTGTTGCACATCATTTGCAGCTAGTTGAAGGAGATACCCAATATGCATAACAATAGCCAATTTTTTTTTTTTTTTTTTAAATAAGACCACTAGTCATCAAATGCAGTTATTGGAGATGGAATGATCTGGATAGATGCAGGCAGCATTGCAAGTCTTCCTGTCAGTTCCATGCCAGTTTTATCAATAATACCAACTTTTGACAATGAATGGTGCTGTCATTTAGTTCTAAAAGAAATATAAATTATAAATTTATAAAATTTTATAAAGAGGGAATTGACGTGCCCTGAGCTGATCACAATCATGTGTTGCAGTTGTATTTCTTCATCATCAAGTAAGAGATTTGATGCACAGTCCTTAAAGAATCCAGTACTACATTTGAAGAAGTTGAATTAAGGTTGAGCAGTTCTCACTGTGATGAAAGACCCAATTCTGAATTCCTCTGAATTTTTCAGGTCTCTTCTCAATGTTTTACAATTTTTTTAACAAACACTGGCAATACCTGATTGCTGATGTTGTTTTGATTAACTTCATATTGTTAAAGTCTTACTATCAGCATTAAGATTAAGCAAGAACTGTTCCATCTAAAAAATGCATTGCGATGAAAACAAAATAATGAAATTTATGACACTGATTAAATCCAGAATTAATTTGTTCCAGTCTTGCTCCTTTATCAGGAGCTCCCTTGCTTTCTACTGGAGAAAATAAAAGTATTATTTTTATCTGTGACAAGGCAACCTGACTGACCTAGCATTTGTACTGCCTGCCCTGAGTGGACAAGATGCTTTTCCAGCCCTTGCTCATAAAGGCAGGATATCATTTACGTAACTTCAGCTATCAGAAATATATCTCTAAGCTCTCTCCATGGGCACTGGAAAAAGGCAGGAACCTACAGAATTTAAACCACTTATTATAGAGCAGGTCCCTGAAAGGGACGGGCTGAACCTGTGGGGATGGCTATTTTTCCTTGCTCTAGTGAGAGTTTCAGCAAGTGAATAAATGGGGGTGGGTGCAAATCCCTAAAGATTGCTGAAGCTGGGTGAGATGCATTTTCAACTGAAGATTGAGGAAATGTTTTTTAATTCCCTTCGAGCTTCCTTAGGCCGTTGTGTGCCTACCACATTTCTGTGGCATCAGCTGGGAGATCAGTGTATGGGAACTGGTGAATCATGGCCTGAACCTCTGATTGACCACCTGAAACAAGCAATGAGTCAGCCACAGGAGCATAGGTGAAGGCAATTCACCTGTGCTACCGGAAGGGGTGGAGCCTGGCTCCACCTCTCCTAGATCCCATTTAAGAGCTGACTGCCACTGAGAAAGGATTTCTTCCTGGAGATTGCTCCTTATGGAGTTCATTGTGAGCCTACAATGTTGGTATGTATTATTTGTTTATTATCTTTCCACCATGATAATCCTACTTAGCCTAACCTCTGTACACTTATTGATTGTACAATCAGATAGTGGTACAGGCATCTCTTGATCTCTCTCTCACCCTATTCACTGTCCCCTAGGTTTGTGAGGTTTATGTTCCAATTTCAAATATTCCATCCCACAGAGATGACTCTGGGCCAGAGATGGCCTATGGTAACTGTCAGGACTGGGAACAATAATCAGAGATGTTCTCTCTTATTGTCAGTATGCTTAGAGTGAGGGACAAAGCAACATACTTAATTGGAGAAGGCCAGATGTTTTTTATACCTTTCTTAGCACTATCATTAAAGCATAAACTGATGCAAAGACTTCAGAAATCATTACATATGTTCCTGAGAATGTCCTGGTACTCTCTTGAAGGAGCTGACAGTATATTTCAAGCCAAGAATCAAGTCCACTAATGGGTCACCTATCAAGAGCATCTCACCACCGCCGTAAGGGCTGCCCTGGTTTCCATGAAAGGGGAAGATGACTTGCTATGGAGCCAGGATGTAATGTGACTGGCACTTGGCACTTCTCCCAGGCTCCTGATTCGGATGTGTGCTGTACACTCTGCTACCCAATCTCCCTGAAACAGTTTAAAGAGAGAATGAAGATGGTCAGCAGCTCTTGATTCAAGTGGGTTTGTCCTATTTCCTAACATCCTCCTGATCAGATCATGGAAGGGAGGAAAGGAAACCTGAGGGAGAATGTATTTCTGTGCATCTGCAGATACACCCAAAAACATGAGCAGAAGCCATAAAGACAGAGCATGATTGAATGACCTCATAGAGTGCAAACGTGCAGTTTTAAAAAAAATGCTTACTAAAAACGGCATCATCCAGAGAAGCACAAAAGCTTAGAGGATGAGGAGAAATTTCTTCTTAGAAAGAGCAGTGCTGCAGTGGCACAGGCTGCCCAGGGAGGAGGTAGAGTCACCATCCCTGGAGGTGTTCCAGAACTGTGTGGATGTGGCACTGAGGATGTGGTCAGTGGGCATGGTGGGGATGGGCTGGAGGTTGGACCAGGTGATTGTAACAGTTCTGTGATTCCATGAGTCTCTCTACTAGTATTTGATCACAGCATTTTGAACAACCGAATAGTGCCCCTTGCTACTTGCTTGGAGAAGCCAGTTGAGTCATCCAGACTCATAACACAACCTTGTGACCCTCACTCAAGTCAATTCAGAGGAAAAAATGGAAGTTATCTTCTTCCTTACTTTAAAAGAAGATGCTGATGTGGTAGGCTTTTTGGAAACCTTAAGCTGGCAGAAAGAAACTCAAAGGAACAGCTGGGAGTATTAAGTTTTCACAGGTGGGTGGAGATGGCTGGTGTGACTTCTCATGCTGGGGAGGCAATGGCGGAGCTGCCACTAACACAGAAAGGCTTGAAAAGGGGAAAGAAGATACTGGCACTGATAACAGCAGGGTGGGCTGAGGATAAGGAAATATCATTCAAAAAGCTGTGTGTGTGTCTGCACTAAAAAATACAATATAAACTCTAGTGGATAAAATATAAAATATAACTGAGCCATCTCAGAAGGGATCAGATGAGTCACTAGTTAAAAAATCAAAGCTATTACTAAATCCTCTGTCTGTCACAGCAGCAGCAAAAGCCCTGCCTGAGAGCCTGTCAGGTCACAGGACTGCAGGGCTGCAGCTGTGGCTGTGCCAGCTCCAGCCACACCAGTGGAGCTGTAACAAGGCTCAGCACACCCTCCTGGATAAATACAGCTTTTTCAATCAATCAGGCATAGTTTCTGCATTTGAAAGCAGGTCCTGCTTTGTAAACATCATGGAGGTGGTTTTTTTTTTTTTTTTGATGGGGTCATCCAGTATGTGGAGAAGTGTGACCTGGTCGATGTGATCTGCTTGAGTTTCCAAGGCCTTTTTACAAAGCCTCTCTGAAAGCAGGAAGATAAAAGGAAAAATCAAGCATGGATAAATATGAGATCAAAGACTGGAGAGGGGAAAAAAAAGCATAGGATTAAATAGGAAAAGGTCAATGTTGACGCCTGCAGGAGTCTGCGCTAGGATCTGGGCTACAGAACACGTCTGCTAAATGACCTGGAAAAAGAGGTGAACAGTGAGACGATGGGCTCCGCAGACAACACAGTAGGCTAAAATGCTGGTATAGTTGTATATTTAGAGAAGGTTTTGTATCAGTGAATACCAGCAGACATGCGATGTGAACCTAAGGCCTCATTCAAGCTGAGAATTTGGGAATAAGTTAACACAAGAGGCATCAGAGCTGCAATTAGGAGGGCAGAGTCACTGTTCCACCCTTTGCTACTGCTAGGAGCAAGGATGCTTTTGCTCAGAGCATCTCCACCTCCAGAAGCCCCAGAACTTTCCAGCCTGGGGCTGCACACTCTGACAATGCAATAATGGAGGAGGTTTTAGGAAAGGTTCCCTTCTGTAACTCCTAAACATCACTCATGCAGGTACTGCTGCAACATCTTTGCTGAGCTCAGTGTTAGGAGGGGAGGTGTTATCCAGCTGTTGGGATGTCTTTTACATTCATTTTCTGGCTCTACTGTGCCTTGCCAGCTGCTGAGATGAAGTGCTTGCAACCCTCTATCCCTGCTTTGAGGAGGGCTAATGAGAATTAAGAACATTTGCAAATGGCCTCATTTGCATAGCAGCCAGATATTGGTAACCCCTGAGGTGACTAAAGCAACAGTATCCTACTAGATGATGGAAACAAGGGCTGTGCAGGCTGCACTGGTTTCAGTGCAGGTTTCTTCAGGTTAGAGATGAGATGCAGGAACAAGTCTGGCAGCAGAATCACAAAGCCATGCAGGAAAGTGCACACTGGAATGTTTTTAGTTAATAATCCAGTGCTGCAGCCCAGACCTGTTTTGTCTCTTGTGATGTCCTTCCCACTGCAATGAGACAGCCCAGCCCTGCTCCCAGCCACAGAACCATGCTGGGAAGCAGCAATATGAGGGTGGCACCTTCCTCCCTTCCTAAACGGACTTGTAACCACTCACTTTAATGATCAATCAAAGTTTATATTTGGTTTTATTAATTGCTCCATCTTTTTCCTCTTTAGAGACCAAATGCTACTGGCTGCACTGGAAAATCTTGTTTGTTTCTTTAAAGGGGTGCAGATTGCTGTACAGAAGTAATAACTGGGATAGTTGGATAGATGGATGTGTATTTATGATAACAAGGTACAAGAAAGGAAAAATCCAGTTTGCTTCCTACATCCCATGTAGGCTGGTATGGTAGGAAGTTTGGGAAATGGGACAGATTGTGGATAAAATGAATGCAGCTTGTCTGTGATCTGTGCTTCACTTTAGGAGGAGAGAACTCCAGCTGAAGGTGGCCGTTAGCAGTGCTTTAGGCCAGATGTGCAAGAAGGGTGTGCTACAAGCCACGGCAATGCACACCAAGCATCCTGCCACCAAATGTATGTACCTCTGGGAGCAGATACTGAATTTGACAAAGCTGCCTTGGAGACTGGTTGTGGAATCTGCCTTTAAGAACAAAACAAATTCTTCATACTTAGGTCAGATTTTAATCCAAATCCATGAGGCTAAGCTTATACACACTGACATCTCTTGGAGTGCTCTTGGGCTCACTTCTAAGCTGGTTTTATTTCATACTTGCGGCACATCTGAGATTGAGTGACTGTACAGATCAGGTGGCAGCGTTTTGTACTGAATGTTAGAACTCTAGTAAAACTTTTTCACATCTGATGCAGCTCTGCAGGCTGGAAGAAGGGGAACTGGCAGGGAAGATGGACATGGCCTCTTGTCATAGACCCTTGCTTGAATGGGGGATTGGATCAAGGCTCGGAAAGCAAATATTTTGCTCCTCTTCGTGCCTCTTTGGAGAACTGTCAGAAGATGAGCATCCTTTTTCCTTCAGCCTCATTACAGAATAAGTATTGCACCTGAAGCACTACTTTTTCTTTAGCAGTTCCATAGGAAGTTCTTCACATGGTAAGTTGTTATGAGGTAGCCCAACAACAACAACAAAAAGCAACAAACAACAGTCTCTTTCTCCAAAATCTCCTCCATGGTAATGGACTTTTTCTCCCTAGCACAGTAGGCTGTAAGGATGTGTTAGCAATCAGGCTACCTACTTCTCACTGCCTTTCATATTTCAGGAAGTATACAGAGGCTGATGCATTTCCTGATGTACATTCAAAAATAACATCAGTTTGAATCCAGGACCTCTGGTACCAGCCCAAAGCTGCAGGCAGCTGATACTTTCTGACTGTTCTGCAGCAATCTTTAATGAAAGCTCAATGAGTTTTAGAGGCGCCTTAGCACAAATGCTTCTGACTTGCAGGGAAACAAATTGCTAAGAGGGTAGGTGATGAATGTAGGTGGCCTCTATTTCCAGTGAGTGCTTCCTGAAGCAATCCTATGACCCAGCACAGCTTTAGTAGCACTGATCAGGCTGTGATTTTAAATTTCTTTGCTCTGGGCTAACTCACAACAGGAGGCTGAGGCTTTGCCATTTCTAAGTGGGTTTCATTCTGATTTTTGGTGGCTTGATGTGAGGAGCAGTGATTTGAGTCCACAGCATTTTTTTCTTTACATATATTGGTGAAGAAGAGGTACCAGTAGACCAATGGGAATCTCTGGAACGAAATTCCTTTCTTTTTTTTTCTGCATAGAGCAGTTGTCACAGGAATTTCTTATTTCAATACATATCAGGAAGATGGAGGGAAAGAACTGGGGGTTGGAACTAGATAATATTTAAGGTCCCCTCCAACCTAAGCCATTCTATAAATGTTGTTCACTGGCAATTTTTAAAAACTCTTGGAAATTGACCATCAGTGGAAAACTACAGAGGTGTCCAGTGGAAAAGGAACAAGAAAGACAAATGGATTCAGGGTCCCCAAACTGAGATCTGTACACAGCATACCTTGCATATGCTCAAGAGAAAGGTGATAAAGAACCTGCTAGAAGTATCCATCCTCCTTCAACCATTCTCCAAAGACGTCTGTTTGCCCAGCCCCTGTGATGTCAGCAGTTATTTTTACACTGAGCTCAGGGCAGCACTTCAGCTGCTGGACATGGGTGCCAATCCACTCCTTTCCTTTGCAGGTTCTGCATCCCAGTGGCCTCCTGGAAAAGTGCAAGGAACATCATCAGCACAGGGAGGGGAAAGGGATGTTTGTCTCAGCGGCCAGGCATACGCTGCCATGGCCTTTCTGCTCTGGACAGGTTGGGAAGGAAGGCTCAGGATGAAGTAGCCACAAGTGTGAGACTGGCTGCCTTAGTGAGCAAATGGCTGTTCCTACTGGCCCCCTTAGGGCTTTGTGACTTGCTTGTGGGTATGGGAAGACTTAGGTCATTGGCACTGGCTGCCCAGAGAAGATTGGATTGTCTCCTTCCCTGGGGATACTCAAAAACCCCATCTGGATGTGATCCTGTGCACCCTGCCCTGGGTGTTCCTGCTTGAGTGGGGTGTGGGGCAGAGGGACCCTGAGGTGCTGCCAACCTCAACCATCCCGAGTGTCTGTGAGGTGTTACCCCATGGCCTGATCCACCCCCCACCTATGGGCTGACATCCCCAATTGGCCTGTGTCTCTACAGGAGGAAGCTGAACTTTCTAACAAATTGGAAATGAAAATAAGCAAACTGATTCACTGGATTTTGATTTTTTTTAATGTTGTATTTTGTTTTATTTTATTTATTTTGCTGTCAAATTAAATGAATCATCTCTGAATTGTTTTGCTCCTCACAGGAAATGGTGAGAGTTCACATGTTGACTCAACAGGAGGAGGGTGGAAAATCTGAGCCAAACAAAAGTTGGAGGATCAAAATAATTTAATTTCTAAGAAGTGTGGACAAGTGACTCTCAGTTCTCCCACCCCTAAAGCGGACGTGGCCTCTACTTGTTTGGAAGATGTAGAAACATGAAAAGTGTGCTTAAACATGAATAGCAAGTGAAAAAGTTATAAGAAAGGGGAGGAAGAGAAGCAAATAAATTCAAGAAGAATTACCGTGGGTATGTGTAGAAATGCATAAACAGTAAATCTCTATAAAGTGGTCTCCCTAGGACCAGTGATGTCGGTGGTGGTTGCTATGCTTTATCAGCTAGCGCAGGGTTAAGTAACATAAAAGAGACGAGAAAAAAATAGAAAATTGCCCTTATCTTGCAATTCTTATCTACCTTGCAGGCTTGAAGTTTGGTTTGAATTGTGATATGCCTACTAACTTTAAAGAAAACATATGTTATTGGTTATAACAATCTATATATATCACACTGCCTGGAAGTGCTCCGAACGGGCTTTTGGATCTTGCTCTGTAGCCTGAGCTGCCTCACACTGATTGTATGAACAATGCTTGAAAGTGCTCAGAAACAAACAACATAGAACAGCTCTGACATTTATATTATTTCTTGATGGTCACCTCATCTAACCTGAGGTAGCAGAGCTTGCTGTAACTGTGATGGCAAATGGTTAAGAGGAGGGAGGGAGAATCTCTCCAGTGAGTATCTTCCCTATCTGCTCTTTTTTTGTGCCTGCATTGTAGAGAAATGTGTACTGCTTCTGCATGTCCTAATGAAGACTGAATATGACTACAGTGATAACCTCCGGTGCGTAACTTCCAGCTTCTCATGCTGCTAATCACACACAGGGAATAGCTGTACATGGGGGAGGAGAGCAAATCACTGTCCTTGTACTTTCACTATCACTAGTACAGTGGTGCTGCATTCACCTCATCTTGAATGCTTTGGTCTTCTTTGGTACTTACATGCTCTTTGGTACTTACATGCTTTCCCTCCTAACATCATGACTTTACTGCTTGCTTGTGCAAAGAGAATATATTGCCTTCCAAACAGTAAAAGGGGAATCATGGAGTAAACACACAAACAGAGAAGAGTCAAACAAACAGAAGCCCTTAAAATGATTACAAAACTTGTTTTGAGTTGAGAAATAGCCTTTTTTGATGGGTATAAATTGATGGAGCTCCGTGGCTTCAAAAGTGGAGTGAAGACTGCAAGCAGTGTGCTGCAGTGCTGCTCTGGCACATGCTGAGAGGCTGTTCACCTGGAGATGGTGGGATTGTAGTTATCACTGCTGTATAGCTTTTAGGTGCACACTATTCCATCAGACTGTGTGTGTGGAAGATTTATAACACCCAGAGGAAAACAATCTCAAAAAGATCAAATTACAGATTGGAGAAAAAATGTCTATTGTGCTGCATTATTGCTCTTGCAAAACAGGACTTGCAGAGAGTGAAGGAAACTTTTATTATGGGGTAGAAAGGCTTCTGTCTCAACCCGAGCACTAGAACCACAATATGGGAAGAGTCAGTGAACATATAGAGGTTCATCTTACGGAACCTGGAACAAGCTTAGTTTTTAGAGGGCAGAGGATTTCATGTGATGGAGCAGAATTCATCCACCTGGACTCGGGGAACTTTATGAGACACTACTGAGTTCTCTATGTCTTCTATTGCCACATGAAATACATCTGGCTTATGGTTATGTTGCCATTGTAAAATCCCTGCGGAATATCGCTCTATGAGCCACCCTGCTTCCAGTGCTCCTTTGAAGGCCAACATCCAGATCTGATGGATTTTCCATCCCAGCCACCCTCCCTGCCTGAGGGATAACTCTCAGCTGGGAAACTTCAGTGATGAGGAAGGGTCAGAAAGAAAGCAGAAGTTGGAGAGACGAAGATTTCTATTCAACTTCCCTGTGGTGGAATGGCAGAAGGGAGTGTGTTATTATTTTTTTTTCTCAGTCACATATCTTTCATTTTGCTGAAACAATGGAGCTGAGCATCTGTCAGCAGCCTGCAAGAACGATTTGTACACATTAGGCAGAAATGCAGCAATATGATGGGTGAGGGTTGTGAAAGGACAAACTTCAAGATAAATGAATGAGGAAATCCTGTCAAGTACCAAAATATGTACAGAGTGTTAGTTGACAGGGAAGTGTGCACGCTTTGATCCAAACAGCTTTGGGTCACTGCATACTGCAGCCAAAGGTTCTGTGTACAGAAACTGCTCTGACTTTGACTGCAACTGCTGAGTGAGCAGTGGGCAAGGATGGGGAGTTTTGTTCCTATTTTGGCTTCATAAGATGCATGAAGTGGCATTTTCACATCTGCAGATGCACTCTGTCCGTTATTTCCATGTTACTGAAACACATCAACATATTGTACATAAATAGCACTGTATGTTTTAGTTATGTGGCTTGTTTCGGTGTGCCAGAGGTAACGTTTTCCTACTTGATCTTCGTGTCCCTGTTCAGCCATTATCATTAAAGAGCCCCGTGCCACGTTAACAGCAGCAAAGGGTTGCAGAGAAAGCCTCCCATTTGGAGGCGCATAAACTGTACATCGTCTCCCATGTCACACAGACACGCTTGGAATTGTACCTTGGGAAGTTTGGGGAGAAATATCCCCAACGGAACGTTTGGCAGTGGCGGAGGACTGGAGCGGGGCGAGCAGCGTACAGGCACCGCAGCCGGCAGCTGTGCTACCTCGGCAGATTTGGAGCCGTGTGGTTCGGAATAGCGGGGCCCTGGCCGCCCGCTTCCCACTCAGGGGGAAAGAAGACCCTCTGGAAATTGACGCCGACTTTGTTGTTTCGCGCTAGCATTAAAGGACAACTTATTATTTACAAAGAAAAACAAAACTTTCGCCCTCGGAAGGACCGTTCGGTTGCAGGACACGGGATTTATCGTCCTCTCTCCGCCCGAACGCAACTCTTTCTAGAACAAGACAACCACAGGTGAAAATAGACCCCTCCACGCTCCCTCAGATGTAGAGAAAGAGCAATTTCGTGACAGATAAAGTAGAAAAAACACACTTTATTCTCCCCGAAGAAACACAAGCTGAGCGGCCGAGCGCCGAGCAGCAGCGGGGCGGGGCGGGGCGGCGTGCACCAATCAGCGCCCGCTGCGCTGCTATAAATGGGAGCGCTGCGGCCTCCGCCTCTAGTGCTACTCGCATCGCCGCCATGGCAGAGACCGCTCCTGCTGCAGCGCCCGCCGCCTCCCCGGCCCCCGCCGCCAAGGCCGCCGCCAAGAAGCCGAAGAAGGCGGCGGGCGGCGCCAAAGCCCGCAAGCCCGCGGGCCCCAGCGTCACCGAGCTGATCACCAAGGCCGTGTCCGCCTCCAAGGAGCGCAAGGGGCTCTCCCTCGCCGCGCTCAAGAAGGCGCTGGCCGCCGGCGGCTACGACGTGGAGAAGAACAACAGCCGCATCAAGCTGGGGCTCAAGAGCCTCGTCAGCAAGGGCACCCTGGTGCAGACCAAGGGCACCGGCGCTTCTGGGTCGTTCCGCCTCAGCAAGAAGCCGGGAGAAGCCATGGAGAAAGCTCCCAAGAAGAGAACAGCTGCAGCTAAGGGCAAGAAGGCAGCGGCTAAGAAACCTGCCAGCGCTGCCAAGAAGCCTAAGAAAGCAGTGGCAGTGAAGAAGAGTCCCAAGAAAGCCAAGAAGCCAGCGGTCGCAGCCACCAAGAAGGCTGCCAAGAGCCCCAAGAAGGCAACCAAGGCTTCCAAGCCCAAAAAGGCTGTGGCTGCCAAGAGCCCGGCCAAGGCAAAGGCGGTGAAGCCCAAAGCTGCCAAGCCCAAGGCGACCAAACCCAAGGCAGCCAAGGCAAAGAAGGCGGCCCCCAAGAAAAAGTAAACCCCTGTGGAAGAAAACTCTTGACCCGCTTTTAAACCCAACGGCTCTTTTAAGAGCCACCCAAGATTTCCCAAAAGGAGCTGAAATACTGGTTAAACAATTTTCATGGGCTCTTCCGAGAAAGATTTGAGAAACCCTTTCCGTTGTTTAAGGTGGAGGTGGGCGGAGCGGGCTATGAACAGTGGCGGACACTACACCTCTGCGCCGCTTGGAAGCGGCGCTGCGATACCTTTGAACTGCCCGCACTGCGTGCGGATTGGCTGCGCCGCGGCTGTCATCGCTTTCCGGGAGCGCAGTGCGGACACGCTGGGCGTGGGGAAGTGCGGGCGGGAGGGAAATAACACGCGCTTTCCTGTACTGATGGCAGGAGATCGCTTCTAAACTTCGTCTGAGCCTTTCTCCCCCCCCTCCCCCCCAACTTTTTTTGTCACTCTTTAAGTGTAATGAGATCGAAGCTCTTTTCCTGAACTTGTTGGTGGCTCTGAAAAGAGCCTTTGGGTTTCACTTCGCTGCTCTGTGCGTTTCCTCGGGGCTGGCTCACTTGGCCTTGGCCTTGTGGCTGTCAGTCTTCTTGGGCAGCAGCACGGCCTGGATGTTGGGCAGCACCCCGCCCTGCGCGATGGTGACCTTGCCCAGCAGCTTGTTGAGCTCCTCGTCGTTGCGGATGGCCAGCTGCAGGTGGCGGGGGATGATGCGCGTCTTCTTGTTGTCGCGGGCCGCGTTGCCCGCCAGCTCCAGGATCTCGGCCGTCAGGTACTCCAGCACGGCCGCCAGGTACACCGGCGCGCCGGCGCCCACCCGCTCCGCGTAGTTGCCCTTGCGCAGCAGCCGGTGCACGCGGCCCACGGGGAACTGCAGCCCGGCCCGCGACGAGCGCGACTTGGCCTTGGCGCGCGCCTTCCCGCCCTGCTTCCCGCGGCCCGACATCGCAGAAACCGAAAAAGTCAAAAGTGAAGGAAGAGCAGAAGTAACAGCACTGCAACAGCTCTCTCTTATATCCTTTCTCAGTAAAATGAGCGTGATTCGATAGGCTCAGAAAGAGATTTTGTGAAATCAGCCAATGGGAGCGCAGATCGTATTCTAACCAATGGCGATTAAGGACGGAGACCTATGTGCCGTAGGGCCTGTCTCAGCCAATAGAAACTGAGAGTAGAGGAACCTAATCTGCATAAAAGGACTATAAAAGGGGGCGAACGGAGCTGTAAGTACCGTTCCCCTGGTTGATTGCTGTGGTGCTTCAGTTGTCTGATATCCTGATGCCTGAGCCGGCCAAGTCCGCGCCCGCCCCCAAGAAGGGCTCCAAGAAGGCGGTCACCAAGACCCAGAAGAAGGGCGACAAGAAGCGCAAGAAGAGCCGCAAGGAGAGCTACTCGATCTACGTGTACAAGGTGCTGAAGCAGGTGCACCCCGACACGGGCATCTCATCCAAGGCCATGGGCATCATGAACTCGTTCGTCAACGACATCTTCGAGCGCATCGCCGGCGAGGCGTCGCGCCTGGCGCACTACAACAAGCGCTCGACCATCACGTCGCGGGAGATCCAGACGGCCGTGCGGCTGCTGCTGCCCGGCGAGCTGGCCAAGCACGCGGTCTCCGAGGGCACCAAGGCAGTCACCAAGTACACCAGCTCCAAGTAGAGCGGTCCTGATCCTCACTTTGAACCCAAAGGCTCTTTTCAGAGCCACCCACTCTTTCAGTAGAAGAGCTGAAGCGTTGATAGTAGCTTCTTGGTTTTTTTTTTTTTTTTTTTTTTCCTGAATGGAAACAATGTTCCTTTAAATGATACCGTTTTTCAGCAGCTGGGCATTTTCTCTTTTTGAAGTAAGCAACGCTCCCTACCTGCCTGAGATTAAGATCAGCCCTTGACTATGTATTTTTTAATGCCTCAAGTAACTGTGCCTGTTTTTTATATCAATCCCTGAAGTGCATTATGAGTGCATATGTGGGTGATCGCTTTTTGTACCCCCAACCACTCCTTTCCCTCCCGCCCTGAGACGCTCTACTGAAAAGACGCATTAATAGAGGAACAGTGAAGCGAAAACGCTACACATTATGGTCTGTTTATAACAATCGAAAGGTTCAAATGAGGTATCACCATGAGCATTGATTCAAACGAAATGGAAAGCAAGTGGGGCCACGCAACTACTGCGTACAGTTCAGCAGTGCCATAGCCCCGAGCAGTGTTCCCCACGGCCCCAATCCTCAGCTCTCACCCCTTCTTCTCCGCAGCCCCCATCGCTCCGCGTTGCAGGTCTAGGGAGGAACGGGACGGGACGGGACGCGCAGGAGAGCGGTGCTCGCGGGACGCGCAGCGGCCGAGGCGAGGCGGACCTGAGTGAGGACTGCACGGCGCTCCCCTGCCCAGGAAAGGGGCGGGGCCAGAGCGCGGCAGCGCTAGGCGGTTCTTGGCCGCGTCTCCCCTTCTCGGAGGACAGCGGAGCCTTACCGAGGAAGTGTCGGAAGGCGGGGTCGGGAAGCAGCCCGGCAACGCTCGCACTGAGCGAAGCGGCGGCTCAAGTGATTCCTCAATAACAGCGAACGCGGAGGGGAAAAGTGGGCTCTGACTCCAGCCCTGCTTCTGCTGGGGGGGTAGCGGGGTGTAGGAAGAGTCTGAGGCAGGGACAGCGGGACTGCGCTATTCCCCCGTCACGCTCTACGCCGCTATTCGTGGAAGCGGCTCTCAGTTTCTCCTGAAACAACCATGGAGCCGGCAGCGAAAAAGCCGTCCGTGGTGGGCTGGCTCAGCGCGGAGAAGAGCGGGCGGATTGGACGAGGCGGGAGGCGGAGGGGCTCGGCGGCTCCAGCTGCCGAAGGGGCGGGGCGGGGCGGGGCGGAGCCATGGTTCCCGCCTGCGAAGCGCGGGCTTTTCGAATTGCCAGCCTCGGCCAATGACAGACCGCCTCCCGGGAACGTCCAATCGGCAGCGAGCGTGCGGCTATAAATACCGCCGCCGCAGAAGGCTTGCCGCTGTACCTTCGCTGCGAGCAGGGGGTGTACTGTCGAGTGCTGTGCGATGGCGCGCACGAAGCAGACGGCGCGTAAGTCGACGGGCGGGAAGGCGCCCCGCAAGCAGCTGGCCACCAAGGCGGCCCGCAAGAGCGCGCCGGCCACGGGCGGCGTGAAGAAGCCGCACCGCTACCGGCCCGGCACGGTGGCGCTGCGCGAGATCCGCCGCTACCAGAAGTCCACGGAGCTGCTGATCCGCAAGCTGCCTTTCCAGCGCCTGGTGCGCGAGATCGCGCAGGACTTCAAGACCGACCTGCGCTTCCAGAGCTCGGCCGTCATGGCGCTGCAGGAGGCGAGCGAGGCCTACCTGGTGGGGCTCTTCGAGGACACCAACCTGTGTGCCATCCACGCCAAGCGCGTCACCATCATGCCCAAGGACATCCAGCTTGCCCGGCGCATCCGCGGGGAGCGCGCCTGAGACCGCTGTCCCTTCACTGCCAAACCCAAAGGCTCTTTTAAGAGCCACTCCATCTACAAGAAAAGGAGCTGTTTACACTATGCAACTCAATGGTATATAAAGTGCTATGCTGCAATTACCTGTTCCTTTGTTTTTTTAAACAAAATGGCAAAATATAATTTAAAGAGTCACATGGGGTGCTGTGCTGACATCAGTTAAAACTCAAGATCAGTTAACTAAAAAACTTTAGAATCATAGAATCACTCAGATTAGAAAAGACCTTAAAGATCATAGAATCCAACCATGACCTAACCATACTAGCCTAACTAACAACCCTCCACCTAATCCTGTCTCTGATCACCACATCCAAACAGTTTTTAAGCACATCCAGGGATGGTGACTCAACCACCTCCCCGGAGAGCCTATTCCAGTACTTAACAATCCTTTCTGTTAAGGAGTGTTTTCTCATATCCAACCTAAACTTACCCTGGTGCAACTTAAGGCCATTTCCCCTCATCCTGTCACCAGTGAAAAAGAACAACTCCCCTCTCGCTGTAAGCACCTTTTAGGTATTGGAAGAGAGCAATAAGGTCTGCCCTCAGCCTCCTTTTCCCCAGACTGAACTGCCTCTGTTCCTTCCGTCTCTCCTTGTAGGGCATATTTTCCAAGCTCTTGACAAGCCTTTCACACATACAACATATCTGAGTCTGATTACACGCCAAAAGATAACCTTGATTGCACACTAAAAGGTAACTTCTATCTCTCAAGCTGAGGCAATGAAGGAGATAGTATTGCATGTGGGTATCATGAAGTAACTGATTATTTCCTTTAATCACTCTTCCCATACTACTCAGTGTAAAAGAGGATACTTTTTTACAAGGAAACATAGTAACAAAAAGAAAGCATATAGACACATAGAAGAAACATAGGAGCAAGTAACACAACTAAGCAATTCATACTTAGTGATTGGTTGAAACGATAGTGTAAACAGCTCCTTTTCTTGTAGATGGAGTGGCTCTTAAAAGAGCCTTTGGGTTTGGCAGTGAAGGGACAGCGGTCTCAGGCGCGCTCCCCGCGGATGCGCCGGGCAAGCTGGATGTCCTTGGGCATGATGGTGACGCGCTTGGCGTGGATGGCACACAGGTTGGTGTCCTCGAAGAGCCCCACCAGGTAGGCCTCGCTCGCCTCCTGCAGCGCCATGACGGCCGAGCTCTGGAAGCGCAGGTCGGTCTTGAAGTCCTGCGCGATCTCGCGCACCAGGCGCTGGAAAGGCAGCTTGCGGATCAGCAGCTCCGTGGACTTCTGGTAGCGGCGGATCTCGCGCAGCGCCACCGTGCCGGGCCGGTAGCGGTGCGGCTTCTTCACGCCGCCCGTGGCCGGCGCGCTCTTGCGGGCCGCCTTGGTGGCCAGCTGCTTGCGGGGCGCCTTCCCGCCCGTCGACTTACGCGCCGTCTGCTTCGTGCGCGCCATCGCACAGCACTCGACAGTACACCCCCTGCTCGCAGCGAAGGTACAGCGGCAAGCCTTCTGCGGCGGCGGTATTTATAGCCGCACGCTCGCTGCCGATTGGACGTTCCCGGGAGGCGGTCTGTCATTGGCCGAGGCTGGCAATTCGAAAAGCCCGCGCTTCGCAGGCGGGAACCATGGCTCCGCCCCGCCCCGCCCCGCCCCTTCGGCAGCTGGAGCCGCCGAGCCCCTCCGCCTCCCGCCTCGTCCAATCCGCCCGCTCTTCTCCGCGCTGAGCCAGCCCACCACGGACGGCTTTTTCGCTGCCGGCTCCATGGTTGTTTCAGGAGAAACTGAGAGCCGCTTCCACGAATAGCGGCGTAGAGCGTGACGGGGGAATAGCGCAGTCCCGCTGTCCCTGCCTCAGACTCTTCCTACACCCCGCTACCCCCCCAGCAGAAGCAGGGCTGGAGTCAGAGCCCACTTTTCCCCTCCGCGTTCGCTGTTATTGAGGAATCACTTGAGCCGCCGCTTCGCTCAGTGCGAGCGTTGCCGGGCTGCTTCCCGACCCCGCCTTCCGACACTTCCTCGGTAAGGCTCCGCTGTCCTCCGAGAAGGGGAGACGCGGCCAAGAACCGCCTAGCGCTGCCGCGCTCTGGCCCCGCCCCTTTCCTGGGCAGGGGAGCGCCGTGCAGTCCTCACTCAGGTCCGCCTCGCCTCGGCCGCTGCGCGTCCCGCGAGCACCGCTCTCCTGCGCGTCCCGTCCCGTCCCGTTCCTCCCTAGACCTGCAACGCGGAGCGATGGGGGCTGCGGAGAAGAAGGGGTGAGAGCTGAGGATTGGGGCCGTGGGGAACAGTGTGCTCGGTGCCATGGGTAGCGCGGCGCGGTACTGAGGCAACAGTACAATGAAGTGACCCTATTTGCTTTCTCACTCTCTTGTAAGAAAGCTGATGGTGGTGCTTCCATCCCTTAACCTCTTCGTTAATATCATACGGTGATCCTATCTTCTCCATGCCTTAGTGGTGCCCAGGTCACACGATTTTTACTCATGCGCAAGCGGAGAAAATGTAGAAACCATTTATACAGTCAGTCCTACCATTGCTGAGAACATCAGTATTGGTTGTTAATGTCCCACAAACGAGACAGTTAACTAGACTCAAGGCATATTTAGCAATCCGTGATAAACAAGCTGTCCTAAATATGCTGTAAAACGTTATATAAAGCAAGCAGGTACTCTCAACCAGTTAACATTTGACAGTATAACATCATACTTCTGCTTATTTTGCAACTACCAAGTGCTTTAGCTCTTTTACTGAAAGAGTGGGTGGCTCTGAAAAGAGCCTTTGGGTTAAAAATGAAGATCAGTACCACTCTACTTGGAGCTGGTGTACTTGGTGACTGCCTTGGTGCCCTCGGAGACCGCGTGCTTGGCCAGCTCGCCGGGCAGCAGCAGCCGCACGGCCGTCTGGATCTCCCGTGACGTGATGGTCGAGCGCTTGTTGTAGTGCGCTAGGCGCGACGCCTCACCGGCGATGCGCTCGAAGATGTCGTTGACGAACGAGTTCATGATGCCCATGGCCTTGGACGAGATGCCCGTGTCGGGGTGCACCTGCTTCAGCACCTTGTACACGTAGATCGAGTAGCTCTCCTTGCGGCTCTTTCGTCTTTTTTTGTCACCCTTCTTCTGGGTCTTGGTGACCGCCTTCTTGGAGCCTTTCTTGGGGGCGGGCGCAGACTTGGCCGGCTCAGGCATGCTGAACAACAAACAAGCACTCCCAAAAACCACTACCACGAAACACCCACAGGCAGCGAAGTGAAGCAGCCGGCCGCGGCAGCCGCTTTTATAGCGGCGCTATGCAAAGCAGCTGCTCCGCAGCGCCGCGTTGCTATTGGGTGGAAGTTCGGCCTTGTGACGGCTCCAGCACACGCGCTCCACCATTGGACGCCCTTCGATTCGCTCGCCCATTGGCTGCACGCACTGCAACTCCCGCTCAGCCTATCACACGGCGCGCCTCTGCTCCGCCCGAACTGAATATAAGCGGGCGGGCGCGGCCGGAGAGCACTTCGCTGCGAGCTGTTGCGTGTTTGGTCGGAGCGAGCGCGTGAGCGACGATGTCGGGCCGCGGGAAGCAGGGCGGGAAGGCGCGCGCCAAGGCCAAGTCGCGCTCGTCGCGGGCCGGGCTGCAGTTCCCCGTGGGCCGCGTGCACCGGCTGCTGCGCAAGGGCAACTACGCGGAGCGGGTGGGCGCCGGCGCGCCGGTGTACCTGGCGGCCGTGCTGGAGTACCTGACGGCCGAGATCCTGGAGCTGGCGGGCAACGCGGCCCGCGACAACAAGAAGACGCGCATCATCCCCCGCCACCTGCAGCTGGCCATCCGCAACGACGAGGAGCTCAACAAGCTGCTGGGCAAGGTCACCATCGCGCAGGGTGGGGTGCTGCCCAACATCCAGGCTGTGTTGCTGCCCAAGAAGACCGATAGCCACAAGGCTAAGGCCAAGTGAAAAAGCTGCTGATAATGCGTGGAGAAACCCAAAGGCTCTTTTCAGAGCCACCAACAAATTCAGGAAAAAGAGCTAAATTGCTTCTACTTAATTTATAAATCACAGTTTATGCCTTGAATCATTTTTTGGATGAATGAAACTTAATACCTTAATGAAACCGTTTTTAAGTTCAATTGTTTGTGACCATATTAGTACATTTCTTGTTTTCCTGCATCTTCCTCGTGTTTGGTATTATCTCCTTAGCTTATTCTGGCTGTACATGAGCACTCCTTCTGTGCCTATGACTTGTTTCCCCTCTCCTGTAGTCAGGCATGATTACAAAAGCATTAAGTACCTGCTACAATACTCACGCTTCTCTTAAAAGAAAACGGACTTAAACCCCGCAAGTACCTAACTCATCTGGAAGTGATTCTTTAGGAGTGGACTGCCACCTCCATCACAGCAAATATTTGTGACAATTTTTGATGCTATTACCAGGCTTTGAAGTTCTTCAGTACATAACTGATGTGCTTGCATGAGATAGTTTGAAAATCAATAATGACATTGCAGAACTACGTAAAAATGTGCTCAGCTCTTTTTGGGAAAATTTGGGTGGCTCTTAAAAGAGCCGTTGGGTTTAAAAGCAGGTCAGGGATTTACTTCTTCTTAGGGGCTGCCTTCTTTGCCTTGGCTGCCTTCGGTTTGGCTGCCTTGGGCTTGGCAGCTTTGGGCTTCACCGCCTTTGCCTTGGCCGGGCTCTTGGCAGCCACAGCCTTTTTGGGCTTGGAAGCCTTGGTCGCTTTCTTGGGGCTCTTTGCTGTCTTCTTGGTGCTGGCAGCCGCCGGCTTCTTGGCTTTCTTGGGACTCTTCTTCACTGCCACTGCTTTCTTAGGCTTCTTGATTGCAGCCGCGGGCTTCTTGGCCGCCGCCTTTTTGGGCTTGGCCACAGCCGTTTTCTTTTTAGGAGCCTTCTCCTTCACCTCTCCCGGCTTCTTACTGAGGCGGAACGAGCCAGAAGCGCCGGTGCCCTTGGTCTGCACCAGGGTGCCCTTGCTGACGAGGCTCTTGAGCCCCAGCTTGATGCGGCTGTTATTCTTCTCCACGTCGTAGCCGCCGGCGGCCAGCGCCTTCTTGAGCGCGGCGAGGGAGAGCCCCTTGCGCTCCTTGGAGGCGGACACGGCCTTGGTGATCAGCTCGGTGACGCTGGGGCCCGCGGGCTTGCGGGCTTTGGCGCCGCCCGCCGCCTTCTTCGGCTTCTTGGCGGCGGCCTTAGCCGGAGCCGGGGCGACAGCGGGCGCTGCCTCAGCAGCGGGTGCCGGAGCGGTCTCAGACATGTCGGAGCTGCGCGATGTGGACCGGCGGCTGCGGCCGAGGCGCTCTTATTTATAGCAGCGCAGCGGGCGCTGATTGGTGCGTTGCGGAGTCCTCCCCGCCCCGCCGCCCGGCGTGCTGCATCTCGGCTTGTGTTTCTTCCTCTTCAAAAAAGTGCGATTTTGGTAAAAATTGGTGATCGCGGCACCCCGTTTCTTAACCACGGTGCTGCGGAGAGAGGGTAGTCTTGTCCTTTTGAGTTTCTTTTATCTCAGATGTAAAATGACGTTTATACAGGACTGTAATCTCTGAGTTTGGGGATAGCGTGAAGAGCTGGACAGTAAGATTTTTATTTTTACTTCTATATTGCAAATATGTTTCTGATGGCATCGCCACAGTGGCATCGGATTCATGTTCCTGAGACGGTTTTTTATCAATGTAGTACAAAATGGAGATAATCTCGAGTCATTTTCTTTGTTTAAATTAGCTTTGAAAAGAAGCAAGTAACACAAAGTTTCCTCCAAGCTCTGCAGCTGGGTTAGGAGCTGCTTCCCATTAACACGGTTTCATCTCTTAAAAATAACAAAACCTTTGGACATTGTGCCCTATATGGCTTTGCACAGATCTTATAAAAAGTGAAGAAATGATGTGTCTTTCACCAGAAATAGTTAAATGAATACCAGATCTGTTTAATTAGCCAGCAGCATCATCTTACAAGAACATACAGATGTTCTTCCTCTGCTTTCTTCAGCTTTCTTCATCTTTGTATTAACATTTCAATTAATCGTATTTACATTTCTTTCTCCCAAAAGAAGTTTTTTTATTAACCCAAGTAGGCAAATACATTCATCCCTGTGTTCACATTTTAAGATAAAGTGTTTACTTTCGTGATTATTTTTATAGTTGAGTATAAAAACTGAGTATATTGTCAGTCAAATACGGCAGCTGAGCAAAAAATAGTCAGGGTAAGATATGCTTATTTTCTGCATGGAAAGAACTGCAGGTTAGGCTGCAGGGACTTCTTTAATAACGCAGTATAGATCCAGTGGGTGATCAAACAATTCTCTTCTCAGCACTGCCAAGGTAAACTAGAGCAGGAAATTGAGGGCAATACTAAGGATGAAATGCTATGATACAGCTGTTCAATACTTCTTGTCATAACTGCTTGTTTTTGTGTTTTTTTTTTTTTTTTTTTTTTTCAGGTCAAGAAATGCTCTTACATAACCTGGGAAACTTTATTTTGCATTTGATTGTATCTTTCTAAGTTAAACTTCAATATGGCACAGCATTTGCTAACTTTATAAATGTGATGAATACATTTCCTTTCATTTACTTTCATCTGCTGTTTCCTCTCCTTCTCAGCACTCCTATACCCTACAAGCTGATATCTGGAGCTCTAAAGCCAAAATTACTATTGTGAGCCTTAATAATGTCCAGCTCATAATGAGAGATCTGTTTCTGTTGCTTTGATCCCTATACTTCATTTCATACACATTTTATATATAGACTATTATTAAAATCTCGTATTTCAGGAAAACATGAAACAAGACATTGAATATGTAAAGCAGAGCAGAGCTACAGTCTCCCATCTTCCATCTTACAGCACTTTTTTTTTTTTTCCCCTCTGGTGAGACATGTAGAAACAAGATCCAGATGGGATCCATCCACATAGGATCTGATGAGAGACTGTGAGATCCTGATGAAAACAGAAAATAGAGCCAACTTTGCCTTCCAGTTCTTAAATGCTGTTGCAGAAGAGACCATGAGCACAAGGACGGTGAGAGGACAGGATGCAACGGTAGGTTATTTTGTGTTCTGGGGCCTCACGTGAGAGGACATAACTTACAACTTCAGCATAGTGTCTCCTGCTCTCAGCATTCGTCCTCCTGGCAGCAGGTTTTGTTTTTTAACCTTTTGTATGTCACTGAAGAAACTGCCTAAACAAAGAAATGAGGCCATGGCAGACAATTCTTTTCTTGGCTCATTCAGATTTCTGAGACAGAGCTTTGCTCATTCCTGCTGTCTTGCATTTCTTTTCCCCTGGTAGAAGGTCAGAGAGTGGCACAACGCACACACACACACAGTCACAGATGAGCTCATGTTTGAGCTGTTGGTGGCAGATCAGAACTACCATGGGGAAGGCAGTGGGGGGGAGGGGGAAGGGTTTCCTTTTACCAAGGCAGGATTTTGTGATGTGGGATAAATTGAATATGTATAAAATGATTTTCTTGGGGTGGGTTGGATAGTGCAGTTAATTTTCAGAAATATGCAGTGCAGTGTGGGAAAGGACAGGAGACCCGAGGGATTCTTTCCTGTTATGAAAATGCAGTCATTTGTTTTTTTACTGCATTTCCTGCAGTAATACAGCACACAAACTCTTGTGAAGTTATGGCAGTAAAGACAGTTTAAGGATTTTGCCAGCAGCACTGATTTACCATGACTTGGGTACAATTAAAGTGTGAGAAACCACCAAGAGATGTGGTCGTGTCCTGGAGTGGCTTTTGTCTGTATAAGACAAACAACAGAATAGCATCACATGTGAGTGTGTAACAAGAGAAGGAGATGAGCTTATTCAGAGCTACCATCTGTATCGATGCTCTATTTCATTCACACTTCTATTTACATATTCTACATATTCTATTAGGTCAATTCTGACTTCTCTGTGCTCCAGATACAAAAAAATAAATGGAGTCACTCAAGGCAATGCAAATCTGCTCGACTTCAGATGATCTCTGGGACATCTTCTGGTCATGGGTAGAGGCGGTTTTTTAAAAATGGATTTTTGATGGTGTTCTAAATAATAACACATTGTTACATGAAAGAGAAAAAATCTATTTCTCAGTTGAAAAGAGTTACTACTGCTTACAGCTCAGTCTCCAGTATAGGACTCTTCCTCATAATAAGAGGTTTTTAGTATTCATAGATCTTTTAAATTCCCATATAGATCACTAATATCTTTTTGTAAGAAATCTACAATCAGATGCAGACATCAGGCAGAAAACTTACATTATTTAGTAAGAAATATCCATATAGACTTCTTTAATGTTCCTAAAATTACTTCCTTGCAAAAAAATTCCAAATTCAAATATTCAATTTTAGTTTGATGCAAAACAGAACAGAAATAGCTCCTTTCTCATTCCAGTCCATTTAATTTTTAAAAGCTCCCAATCTCAGCTAAGGTGCAATTCCAAGAATCAGTTCATATCAATCAGTCAGTGTAAAGTTTCATGTTCAGTATTTAATGCTTCAATATCACATAAATACAACATGTACGAAAATGTTACTGTACTGATTAATTTATATATGTAAATCTATGCTTTACTGAAAAGAGATTTTGCCTGTAGGGAATGTGGATTCAGGTAGAGAGGAAATAGTCATTCATCACTCTTTCTCTCCACTTGCCTCACTCATTTAATAAGCTGGGAGGGTCACAGGAGACACAACACATGACATGTCTGAAAAATGTGTACAGCACTTTGGAGACCAGGAGAAAACGTAGAATGGAAACTCTGTGTATCTCTGAGATGCAGTAGACTGAATATTTCCAGGCATTCAGACAAATGTTCAGGATTATTTTTGGTAAACATGAACAGAACTTCAAACACAGATTTCCATTTTCTGCCCTTAAGTCACGTGCTTTAACAGGGACATGGCTTACCTGGCACAGTAGGGAGGGATTGATGGTCGGACTTGATCTTAGAGGTCTTTTCCAAACTTAATGATTTTGTGATTCTATGTGAAATGCCACTTTCCAATGGCACATTAACAAGATAGTTTATTTGCTGCAGCACGCGTTGCACATGTAATTGGAGATCTCGTGACACCTTATGCCTGGACTGCTGCTGCTCACCCTGCAGACAGCAGCTCCTTCCCCTGTGGGTCTGCTCAGAGAAGACACTCTCCTGGGCTGTCCACTCCACAAACAGCCTCAGTAAAGTTGCCACGCTGCGTGGGCAAGCTTTCATTTGCTCCTCAAGACTTTGAGAACAAAATGCTATCTTCGACTTCTGTTTGGTAGATGTGGCAAAGTGGGTATGGATTGTATCAGGGTGAAATATAAAGTGACAGTTGTGCAACGACACACCTTGTGGAGAACTGAGCTGTATGGTCTCCTACATCTGTTGGCAGTGCAGAGAGGTGAGGTGGTTGAGCTGCTACTTACATGCTCAGTAGGAAATAATCATTCTTGGAAAGAAGTGCTGCACAGATGGGAAGAGTGCCACCAGCTGCAGTGCTTCAGGATGGGGAAGACATCGTAGCTGCCCTTCCTCCTTGTAGGCTGTGCTGGATGAACAGCACAACACTACAAAGTCAGCACTGGAGATGAGACACTGAAAAGCTGGTATGCATGTGTCCTTCCCAGACATTTTGGGGTTTGGGAAACCTATGCATTTCAGAAGGAGGTTGTGATTGCAGTACCAGCAAGATCAGTGGGGCATTTGTAGTTTATGTGATGCCTTCTCTTAACATGGCTCAGGATTTCTCACTGGCTGCCTTACCTGTTAGTAGGACCACTGCAGCAGAATATGTGGGGCCACCAGAAGTCCACTTTCTGACAGGATGTTGCCAACCATCTTGATGTTTGGGTTCTTGAGGCTGGTACTCAGTGCTGCTCAGTTTTGATTCCCAAATCCCCTGCTATTTTGGTCTATCCTTAAGATATCATCAATTTACACCACCATGACACTGCTGCCACTCTCTCTCTCTTATGTCCATCCTTTTATTGCTGTAGATCTACACCTGTGTGACTGCACACGGACAATTGGAGCAGGATGTGGAGAGTGGTATCTGCTCTTTGTTCAGCTGGACAAAGAAATGATGAAATGTTTTCTCTGGTTTTCTCTGCTGGTTTTATCTGCTACAAGCTTCTCCTGTCTTTTTAGGCCACTACGATGAAGTTCAGCACAATTCTTGACTGAGTTTCTATAACTCAGAACTACAACAGAGACAGAAAAAGCAGGTTTGATGAGGCAGGAAGGAAGTGGATGTTACATGTTCAATAACTTCAGGCATTGCTTGTCCTGCCATAAGGAACAAATGATCCTTTCCCAGGAGGAGGAGTGGCAGTGGGAGACTGCTGGGTGTAGATTACTGTAAACATGAGCAGGAGGCACAATCAGATTGATGGGGTGAATGGGAGGGAGGATTGGTGAAAGAAAGAGGCTGAAAGGCACTTCTGATTACACTTGTGATACTTTGCAGCCAATATTCATTCAAGCAGCAATCCCGAAGTGGGTCACTCCAAGTAAGCAACGGGTCATCTTCACTCAGCTCCAGGGGAACCTGCCCTGATATTATCCCAGCAGTGAGCATATCATGGAAGGGAAGAAGAAGGGCCCAGCCTTGTGGAATGTTTTCCATGTGGGAAAGCATATTTTCCTCGTGGGAACAGAGACCGTTCTGACACAGACCTACAAACAGACTGGGAGTGAAATCTTTGCTCAGTATTGCAGGGCCAAGGCTGAATTTTCCATTCCGTGGAACCAGAGCCCCAGAATCATCTTCCAAAGATCAGTTGGTGTTCAAGGAATTCTCTGATAGGATCTGAAGGCGCACACAGTCTCTGTGAACTGCTCCTGCAGGAAGGCTGTGCTTTGGGAGAACAAAAGGGTGCTAAAACCACTGCTTTCAGCGGTGTGATTTTTTTTTCTTTGTCTTTAGAAGTTTCCTTTTCCTCTGACATCAGGTTAACAGGCCCCCGCTGGGGAGCGAGTTCAGCTTCCTTCTCAAATTTCCATCCAGTTAAACATACTTTTTTTCCATACAATTAAACATAAACAACATATGGACAAAGGCACATCTCGGTGGCTGGTACGTTCCTTTTTTCTTGGGCTTGTGACTGCCAGATGAAGTTTTATAAGGAACACCCAAAGGAAAATTGGTTTATATTGCCTGGTGTTTATTCACTGAACCTTCTGGTGTGAATTCCAGCTGTCTCTCACCATCTCTTTCCTTTAGCTTTCTTTCACAGTCAATAAGTAATACACACTAATGTCTACTGGGAACATTTGGTAAACAATAAATGGCAGAAAGGGCACAACAGCATACGTGCAAAACCCAACGAGAAGAGGGTTTATATTTCTTCTTATACTTAATAATAATGATAATAATGATTATGATAATAACAATAATCCTAAGGGTATGGATCATACGCAAGCATTTAAGCTTGGTTAAGCTGATTGGCAAAATATTTGTTCATAACAGTGAAAAACTGTCATCAAAAACTGGGGATGAAACTCGCTAACCCAAATGACAGGTTAGAAAGTTGACATTACTTTATGGTAGCAGTAGGTTCATAAAGAATCACTGCTCCTCACATAACAAGTGCAGGGGCAGAAGCACACATTAAATACATTCAAACGTGAATATCCATACAACTTACCCAAATTTCCCACCTATTCTGAGAATTGATATACGTATTAAAATATAATATATCATATTAAAATCTAGTGCCATGCACGTGCTATGTTAATAAGGGGTCCTTGCAAGGCGTTTTTAGTCTTATGAGGTTCCACTGTGAGTTGCTATCCAGGCATATTACAAAGTCCAGGTCCTATATACAGTCAAGAACTTATTTACAAAAAAGTATGGCTGTTGACTAAGTTTCTCATTAGCACTTTGACCTCGTTATCAACCCCAGCAGGGTACAGCGTACCCCCTCAAAGCTTGTGGAATGTTGAGACATTGCTTGCAGGATCCAGATGCCTGCTTATCTAGGGAATAACAATCTTCCCTAGACAGAATGCAGATTTGTAGAGGATTTTGCAGTAACTCCTTAGGGCCCCAAATTTACTGCCAGTTATCAGGTGACGGTGGTCAAAGTACTGAGGAAAGAAGGGGCTTTCATCCTTTATCTCCATCTCACGCCAAGTCATTCACACCGTTATTTTTGAACATCATGACGAACTTCTACGATCCTGCTCAGGTACCATTAAGGATCAGCAGGAAAATCAACGAGTGCTAACTACTGTGTATTCACCTTAATTAGGCGACAAGCATCTTTTCTGAGCACGTGTAAAGCGACGGATGTGGGAGGAGACCTTCTGCTGGGTAACACGCCCTGCGTGCGGGCTGGGAAAACGGCTTTCGGCTCTGAAAGCCGCTGCCCGAGCAGACAGCTCCGCACCGCGCGGGGACACCCACGCCTCAACACCGCCTCCTCCGGCCGCTTCGCTGCAGAACCTCCCCCCACCCCCGGCACTCGGTGACGTCTGGCACAGGGAGTGGACCTTCGTCTCTCTAGCCAATGGTCAGCGGCATTCGGATCAGCTCGCTACACACAGGTGTGACTCAGCCCCCAGGCTGCGGGGTAACGCGCCGATACGGCGACTGCCGCAGCTACAGTGCCTCTATTGAGACGCAACGGCTTGCATTTGAAAAGCTTCGTCAATGACCTGGGTCGAGGATTTTTTTAACACCTCTAAACGTTAAATCTAGCCTGCAGGACGTTTATCCAGATCAGCTTGTTTCGTTCCGGCGGTTTTGTTTCCCCTTTAAAACAAATTTATAACCTGACATAAAACGTAAAAGCTCGGGAAACTCGGAGACTCATTAATTACGTGGGCAATACAATGAAAGATACCAAAAATAACAATAAAAAAAATATACGGTAGGTTAACAAAAAAACAATTAATAGTAAAGCATCGTAATTAAAGCTCTTTCATTGAATGAGTGGGTGGCTCTGAAAAGAGCCTTTGGGTTCAAAGTGAGGATCAGGACCGCTCTACTTGGAGCTGGTGTACTTGGTGACCGCCTTGGTGCCCTCGGAGACCGCGTGCTTGGCCAGCTCGCCGGGCAGCAGCAGCCGCACGGCCGTCTGGATCTCCCGCGACGTGATGGTCGAGCGCTTGTTGTAGTGCGCCAGGCGCGACACCTCGCCGGCGATGCGCTCGAAGATGTCGTTGACGAACGAGTTCATGATGCCCATGGCCTTGGACGAGATGCCCGTGTCGGGGTGCACCTGCTTCAGCACCTTGTACACGTAGATCGAGTAGCTCTCCTTGCGGCTCTTCTTGCGCTTCTTGTCGCCCTTCTTCTGGGTCTTGGTGACCGCCTTCTTGGAGCCCTTCTTGGGGGCGGGCGCAGACTTGGCCGGCTCAGGCATGCTGAACAACAAACAAGCACTCCCAAAAACCACTACCACGAAACACCCACGGGCAGCGAAGTGAAGCAGCCGGCCGCGGCAGCCGCTTTTATAGCGGCGCTATGCAAAGCAGCTGCTCCGCAGTGCCGCGTTGCTATTGGGTGGAAGTTCGGCCTTGTGACGGCTCCAGCACACGCGCCCCACCATTGGACGCCCTTCGATTCGCTCGCCCATTGGCTGCACGCACTGCAACTCCCGCTCAGCCTATCACACGGCGCGCCTCTGCTCCGCCCGAACTGAATATAAGCGGGCGGGCGCGGCCGGGGAGCACTTCGCTGCGAGCTGTTGCGTGTTTGGTCGGAGCGAGCGTGTGAGCGACGATGTCGGGCCGCGGGAAGCAGGGCGGGAAGGCGCGCGCCAAGGCCAAGTCGCGCTCGTCGCGGGCCGGGCTGCAGTTCCCCGTGGGCCGCGTGCACCGGCTGCTGCGCAAGGGCAACTACGCGGAGCGGGTGGGCGCCGGCGCGCCGGTGTACCTGGCGGCCGTGCTGGAGTACCTGACGGCCGAGATCCTGGAGCTGGCGGGCAACGCGGCCCGCGACAACAAGAAGACGCGCATCATCCCCCGCCACCTGCAGCTGGCCATCCGCAACGACGAGGAGCTCAACAAGCTGCTGGGCAAGGTCACCATCGCGCAGGGCGGGGTGCTGCCCAACATCCAGGCCGTGCTGCTGCCCAAGAAGACCGACAGCCACAAGGCTAAGGCCAAGTGAGCGCGACTTAAGACAAATCCAGAAACAAGCACAAAAGGCTCTTTTCAGAGCCACCCACTATTTCTTTAAAAGAGTTGATGCACTTTTCCCAGTTCTAATTTTTCCGGTGGGCGTTGATGGGACGTGTGTCGTATTTGTCTGTTTGTCTTGTTTGTCTTCCGTTTACTATACAGCCTGTTCCAAACGTCTCCCGGCTCTGACGCAAAGCCGCACGCAGCTTTCCTTGCAGGGCAGTGCCGTTGGAGGCGGCGCAGTAACGCCGCGCTGTGCGCTCAAGTCTTTCGTCGGCAGTGGCCGCTCAGGCGGTGCTGTACCGCCGTCTTCGGGGCGCTGCGCTGCACTGTAACACGCAGAAGGGGCGGTGCTTCCTGGCCGAGTGGGCCGCGGGTTTTTCGTTCCGAACTGCGGTACCGAAGGTCTACTGTAGGTCCGTCTGCTTCCGTGAGGCTGTCTTTCTAGTGATTCTCTCTGGTTGATTCTATTAGTCTTTTAGAATACCTCAACAATTAACTTTTACTATTATTTTTTCTTAGTTCATAATTTATAGTCAAAGTTTCCTATTCTAAACCTGAAGCAGAACTTATATCATTTCTTCTACGAGGCTTTGCATGACTTGAGGTAATCCTGTAGGAATTGAGCTGCATCAGCCTTGTGCTCTTTCCTGCAGGAACTGAACTTGTGTGGCACTCATGTGATGATTTCACTTCTGGGGGATTTGTATCAGTGATTTCAAACAGCAGAGCCTGAAAATTTGAGTATGAAACTGGTGTGGACAAATAAACTTTTCTGAGCCAGCTCAGCTCAGGTTGCTTGTGTTTGCTATGATGCTGAGTTGGGTGTTTGGAAGCAAATAAGGAAGTAGCCTATTTAAAAAAAAAAAAAAAAGTATAGAAAGACTTGATGTGTCATTTCTTTGGTAGTGTTCTCGTGTGTGTGTGTGTGCAGAATGACTTAAAAGCAAGTCTTGCTGTGTCCCAAGGGCAGCAGCTGCAGCTTGCTGCCAAATGAGTGGTGGGTGCGGTGCACACAGGAGAGGTGTTTCTTCACATCTCTGATGCTGTACAACAGCAGCACAGGTTCTCCTGCTCTGTCTGAAGTCCAGTGTTCATTCATAACTCCATGGCCTTTGCTTCTTCCCTTTTCAGGACTGTTCAAGAGTCTTTCAAGACTAAAATCTACAGCTGACACAAACGGTGGTACAAACAGTTGTGGATTCTGCTGGTAATGAGAATTCTGAGCTGTCCTGTTACTTCTCTTGTATATAAAATCCTTGTTCTCTCCAGTTTTAAAATGAGTATACATACAGAATTGCTACCAAAGCATTTGTGTTAAAAGGAAATTGAATTAACTTCTTGGTTAAAGGTCAGCATGAGTGAATGTTTTTGAAACTACTCTGTGAGTGGCATCAGGAAGGGCTACAAAGTATGGCAAGTTACTTGCAGACACCAAAAATATATATATTAAAAATGAATAAAATAAGAAGTACTGCACCTGATGAGTTCCAGAGGCTGCTTTGCAGCTGTGTAGGCCTCTGGTTCTGTGACCCAGTCCTGAGGGGTCTTTGCCATGTTTCTTCTCCTATCCCATGTGTGTGAGCTGGGCAGGGAGAAGGGCTTTCCCAGTGGGATTCCCTCCTCCTACTATTTATCTTTCATAATGCAGATTATTTTCGAATATACTCTGTTGTAATCAAACTGGAAAATAAAGATGGGAGTTGCTTAACTAACATAGCAGTAATCTGCACTGCGTTTAATAATAAATAATCTCTGGCAACTTGGAAAATAGTGTGAGCTGAGAAGCGAGTGAGCAACATTGACTCAAACCAACCAACCAGGAAGCAGTATAAAGTAGTTACAGAAGTGTGTTTGTTTCCTTCAGTTTCTCAATCAGATCTTTGGCACTGATCATTCTATTTATAATATCTGAATCTTCTTCCTGTGCTGTCAATTAAGCAGAGCAGCAGTTACTATTTGTTCATCCAGATGCTGTATTTCAATTTTGCAAAGAACAGACCATGTGGTTTCGTTTCATTTTGTTTAACTTGTAAGTTACTGACAAATATAAAATGTACTGCATGTATGGCTAGATAAGTAACATCTCTCCAAAACTGCTTGACTCTAACAGACTATGGAAATGAAAAATAATGGCAGTTTTTAACTGCATGGATCATTCTTTGCTATACCTTATGGTTGATAACACACTACAGGCACAAAACGCAGTGTAAGTGATCAATTGATTAAAATGACAAATGTGTTCATATAAACAAAAATAAACCTACTGTGTCATTCTGTTCATGTGAATGAGGAGAGATTTTCAAGGTAGGAATTGACAGTACACAAAATACAGTATTAATGGCCTTTTTGAAGGCTGTGCTTTATAGCATTTCCCAGGATGATTTACGTGAACTTTGTTCCACTCTCTGGTTCTTAGGAAGCATAGTCTGAGTAGAACGTGTTACAGAAGACAATGGAAACTGCTTTGGATTTAATAGTAAAGATCTTTAAAGAATATAACAGATGGTATAATGCACTATTGTGTGATTTTTATGTTCATGGTGGTGTTTTCATTAATTCTGAACGTTTGTCATCCTGTGAAATAAAACTGTTTGCGACTCTTGCTGAGCCTAATTCTTACTACTGTTATTAAAAAAAAAAAAAAAAGGCAAGCACACAACATTTTTGATGGTACTTGGTTTTTGTCACTGCAGTGACTGAGGTGTCAGCACTGAGAAATGGAGCTGTGATGGTGCTGCAGTCAGATCTGATGCTGTGTGTCCACAGAGGAATGCTATGTTCACAGCACAGCAGTATCTGAGTTGTACCCACACTGGAATGTTGTACTGAGATTGAAAGGAGAAATCATAATCCATAGCTTCTATGCTGATGACTTTTAGGATTTGAGTAAGAAATGTGCATACTGAAGCAGCCTGCAAGAGAGGAAGATTATCTGGAATTTCATAGAATCATAAACCGGTTTGGGTTAGAAGGGACCTTTAAGATCATCCAACCCAATATATCTGAAATCTCCACAAATGAAGCACCCAGCATGCAAGTAGGAGAAGGGCTGAGATAATACTTGTGCATTCCTGAGCTGGGGGGATAGAATGCACCTTTATTTTTTTTTTTTAGGCCAACACAGCTGAATCTGAATTTTACATAACACATTGCTAAGCATAATAGCTTCTGACAAATGGTTCCAATAAGCATCACCACTTTGAGAAGGGAACGGGAAGTCTCACGTGGAAGAAAAAAAAAAAACAACAAAACACAACGAAATTGCAATTCAAAGAATAGGACAAATATCGCAGATAGCAGAAATGCTTATATTTTCTAGAACAAAATTGGCAGGCTATGCTACTTAAAGAAATGATTTTTAGAAAGGAATTTGCAGATACGAAGAAGAAAGCCGTATTGACAACTATGCTATTTACTTGTCTTCCGACAGGATTACAGCTCTTTCTCTGGCAAAGTGGGTGGCTCTGAAAAGAGCCTTTGGGTCGAGCAACTCAGGTACGGGAGACGGAGACAGCTTACTTGGAGCTGGTGTACTTGGTGACTGCCTTGGTGCCCTCGGAGACCGCGTGCTTGGCCAGCTCGCCGGGCAGCAGCAGCCGCACAGCCGTCTGGATCTCCCGCGACGTGATGGTCGAGCGCTTGTTGTAGTGCGCCAGGCGCGACGCCTCGCCGGCGATGCGCTCGAAGATGTCGTTGACGAACGAGTTCATGATGCCCATGGCCTTGGACGAGATGCCCGTGTCGGGGTGCACCTGCTTCAGCACCTTGTACACGTAGATCGAGTAGCTCTCCTTGCGGCTCTTCTTGCGCTTCTTGTCGCCCTTCTTCTGGGTCTTGGTGACCGCCTTCTTGGAGCCCTTCTTGGGGGCGGGCGCGGACTTGGCCGGCTCAGGCATAGCGGCAAAAAACCTGTCACCCAGCGACTAACACCGACACGAAAACGAGAAGCCGAATGGGAAGGAAGTGGTCGTAGCCCATTTATTTATAGCTCCTCTATGCAAATGACGAGTATCCCTGTCGCACTCTTTCATTGGTCAGAACTCGAGAACACGCCATTCCTCCCCTATAACTGTTTTTCATTGGTTCCAATTCGATTCGCCTTCTCATTGGCTGCCCAGAACCGACCTAGACGTCAGCCTATCAGCGCAGAGGCGAGGAGCCTAAGCGAGAGCGTAGCCGAGCGCCGTCGGTCTCGCGCTGCGTTTCTCGCTTGGTTGCGGTCCGAGCCTTCAGTCGCTGCGATGTCGGGCCGCGGGAAGCAGGGCGGGAAGGCGCGCGCCAAGGCCAAGTCGCGCTCGTCGCGGGCCGGGCTGCAGTTCCCCGTGGGCCGCGTGCACCGGCTGCTGCGCAAGGGCAACTACGCGGAGCGGGTGGGCGCCGGCGCGCCGGTGTACCTGGCGGCCGTGCTGGAGTACCTGACGGCCGAGATCCTGGAGCTGGCGGGCAACGCGGCCCGCGACAACAAGAAGACGCGCATCATCCCCCGCCACCTGCAGCTGGCCATCCGCAACGACGAGGAGCTCAACAAGCTGCTGGGCAAGGTCACCATCGCGCAGGGCGGGGTGCTGCCCAACATCCAGGCTGTGTTGCTGCCCAAGAAGACCGACAGCCACAAGGCCAAGGCCAAGTGAGCACCGTAGAGGCAGCACGGTACGGAGAGAATAATCCAAAGGCTCTTTTCAGAGCCACCCACAGCATCGCAGGAGAGCTCGGAAATCCACAATACAGTTGTGCAGGTGTATGAATTACTCGAGCCGTACTGGTTATTTTTTTTCTTTTCATGTTTATTATCAGTATTATTTGTTGGGTAATAATAGCAACGCTTTCCATGCTTCCGTTAACAAAGTCGTGCCAAAGTGTTCTCCCAAAGGAATTTCTCCCGAGACGCTTCGTTACGCTTTCAGTTCGTATACCGCACTAAAGGAAACCAATGCGTTCCGGGGGCCCCGTCACCGCCCGCCCCCTCCCCTCCTTTCTCCCCCACGCCTGTTCCTTTCTTCGACGGGGCCAAAAGCGTCGGGCCCAAGGCGGGGTCTGCGGTGGGTGGGGGAAGGGGCAGCGGGCCGGGCTCCTCGTGGCCAATCCTCGGTCAGGGCGGGCTTTTCCAACAGCAGAAGCTGCCGTTATGTCTCAGCGGGAACAAAAGAGATGGGAGAGCTCGGGGCTGTTATCGCGTCAGTAAGAAAAATCTCCCGTCTTCCCCTAATACACAAAAGCATTTAAGGAGACACCTTAAAGAGGACCAACACAATACATTAGACGTGGCTCAGTAGTAGCTTGCGCCTGGGAAATCCATTACTTTTGTTACAAAATATATTCTTAAAAAAGTGTCACCCGATTTTTATCAAATCAATATAAAACATTTCTTCACGGTAGTCAAACCAATTACTCGGCAAAAGATACAAAGTCTACACTTCCCTAAAGCCGCCGCGTTAAACCGTGCTCGTTAGGTTTCGGTAATCGGAGGGGAAAAGGCAATTGACCTCTGACGACTTACGAATTGCTGGATCCGTGCAGGTTTCTGACGACCTCGGTGCCTCAGCTCCTTTAGGGAAAGTGTGGGTGGCTCTTAAAAGAGCCGTTGGATATCAAAATATGTAGAGCAGGACTCTTCTGGGATAACTTACTTCTTCTTGGCTGCCGTCTTCTTCGCCTTGGCTGCTTTGGGTTTGGTCGCCTTGGGCTTGGCAGCTTTGGGCTTCACCGCCTTTGCCTTGGCCGGGCTCTTGGCAGCCTTCTTGGGGCGACCGGCCTTCGCGGCCTTCTTAGGGCTCTTGGCCGCCTTCTTGGTGGCTGTGGCCGCCGGCTTCTTGGCTTTCTTGGGACTCTTCTTCACTGCCGCCGCCTTCTTCGGCTTCTTGGCAGCAGCCGCGGGCTTCTTGGCCGCCGGCTTCTTGGGTTTGGCAGCAGCCGCTCGCTTCCTAGGAGCCTTCTCCTTCACCTCTCCCGGCTTCTTGTTGAGCCGAAAGGAGCCAGAGGCGCCGGTGCCCTTGGTCTGCACCAGGGTGCCCTTGCTGACGAGGCTCTTGAGCCCCAGCTTGATACGGCTGTTGTTCTTCTCCACGTCGTAGCCGCCGGCGGCCAGCGCCTTCTTGAGCGCGGCGAGGGAGAGCCCCTTGCGCTCCTTGGAGGCGGACACGGCCTTGGTGATCAGCTCGGTGACGCTGGGGCCCGCGGGCTTGCGGGCTTTGGCGCCGCCCGCCGCCTTCTTCGGCTTCTTGGCGGCGGCCTTGGCGCCGGGCGCGGGCGCATCGGGGGCGGCGGCGGGAGCGGTCTCGGACATCGCGGCGGAGTCCTCCGCGGAGCAGGCGAACACAATTGGGCTGGCGCGGGTCAGATGCTCGTATTTTTAGAGAGGAGCCGCGCGGTGATTGGTGCGTTGCTAAGCCCGCCCCGCTGCACGGCCGGGGAGCCCTTCGGTGTGCTCGATTTGTGTTTCTTTGGACTAACAAAAGTGTATTTTCCTCGGAATTTCTGCCACCGAATCGCCCCGTTTCCTCGGTGAGGGAGGAGAAGAGCAGGTACTTGCGTTCGGGAGAGTTTCCAGCCGCGGACGCGCGTCCTGAGTTAAAGGAGAGGCGATAAATCCCGTGTGCTGCTGCTGGAGAGACCTCTGAAGAGAGAAACTTTTGTTTTTCATTGCAAATTAAAAATTTTCTTTCGGCAGAAATTTTACAGCAACCACAGTATCTTATTCTTTAGAGGGTTTTCTTGCGATTAAAATCGAAATCTGACGATTTAAAGCTATTTTGACAGTTTAAATTGATTTTGAAGAGGAGGAAGTAACACAAACTCCCCTCTCAGCTCTGAATATGGATTAAGAACCGGTTCCTTTGGCCATGTGTTTTACCTCCTAAAACGCTAAACTCTGTTGAAATAGTGTCTCATACCACCTCCTATTGCTCTTATTATAGAGCTGTAAACAATTTGTTACTGCCTGTGAATTCATAAAGATGTAGCTGTTTTGTTTTGTCTTCCTGAAATTTCACTAGAAGGTAGGCAAACTTCCCCTGCTGCCTTGTGCTTTTTTCCTTTGTTTGTTTCTCATGTGAATTTCTGTACCAGTTATTAAGCAAATCAATATTTCTTTTTTCCATGTTGTGTTTCTACTTCCAGTAAACAATCTCCCAGTATCCCATATTACCAAACTGCAGCTTTCTAAACTAAAGCAGCCTTCCAAACTTCTGGTTATATTTAACGATATTACTTTTGTCTCTCTGGTCATTTAAGATGTGGACGGCCTAATGTAGCACTTATGTACTTCTGCTCTTACTGCCTAGAAAGTATAATCTTGTCGTATTTTCTGTCATAGTTACAAAATTTTAAACAAAATTACTCTTTAATAAAAAAACAAACCTCTTACACAGACAAAAAATTCAATAGAGCCAATGCAGTATCTCCTTGTCTCTCTGTAAGGAAAAATGAAAGATAAAATGAACAACAGGAAAACCCATTTGATGAAAAAAGAAAAGCCCATTTAATTCTTTCTCTAGCATTTTACAGTCACAGTAAGGAGGAACTGTTTTCTTGACAAGAACCAGAGCTCTTTGTGATAACCTGGGTTTCAGTTAGGGGAGTGGTAGGCCATAGTTCATCCCTAAGAACCAGGAAGAATTCAATCAATACTGATGTCTGGTTGAAGGTAATGAAATCTGTTGACAAGAATGGAGATCTAGAATAATTTTTTCAGCATCTGTACCTGATTATAAAGTATATTATCTATTGACTTCAATGGTTACTTAAGAATAACACAAATATTACAAATCAACCTTGCCCTCCCATTTTCTTTGACATAACCAGATCCAACATGTAATGTAAACACTGAATTCATGCAGATATTAAAACCATGATTTCAGATTATATGAACATACAGTTTTAATTTTATGCAATCCTCTTTCCTCCTCATTTTTTTTTTATTTACAGCCTCTATGATGTCAACACTAGACATGTATGTAACATGAATACATGCTTGTTTTCCTCAAAATCCGGTTTCATTGATTACGAAAGTCACAACTAAATGATATGAAGATTAAAAAAGAAAACCTCAACAATTTGCATCCTAGAAGAGAAAAATATAAACCTAATATAAGGTCGCAGGAAAAGTGCATCTGAGCTCTGTGGTGCTACAGCAGGAAGATGATGGAGAGAAGGGTAAATCCAACTGGAGCTTTCAGAATCTTGTTTGTAAAGTTATGCAACTTAGATATGGACACAAGAATGAAATGTATCAGTGTGAATGCGGATACTGAAGATATATCTTCATGAGCTGTCAAAAGTGAAGTAAAAAAATAAATGTTTTTCTAAATTTGTGTCTATAAATCAGTGAATAAGATGTTGCAGCGACTTGATTGCATAGGGCAGGACCTTGAGGAGATAACACTTAGCACCTACCAGGATAATTCACAGCACATCAAGACAGAGGAGAAGTGTAGATCGCAAGAGACATGCCTGTGACAGGAAAGCTGTTCCTGCTCACTCTTGTTATTTTGAATTCATATACATTCACTTCAACCACCTTTATTTGAGAAGATTTAAATACTCCATCCTTCACTTGTGACTCCACAGAGGCTTGATTCATGTTTACTGGTAGCTGAAATGGAGATGTTTACAATGGTCACCATCCCAGTTGGGGGATCCCTTGGCTTTTCTCCCAGCATTTGTTACCCTCTTACGTTCTGAACAGAAGCAGCCAATAATATGTACAGCAGCTTCTGATCTGCAACAGTTACGATTTATCACTCTGAAACTGAAGTGACTTCAGAAATTTCAAGATATAGGGATAAGCTCTGCCCTTTCTTTTCTAATAGCTCTTCAGTGAAGGTAGAAAACAACTTTAGAGTGCAGAATTGATACTGGGAACATGTCTTCTCCACATGAAAGAAAAACTTGCAGGACCAACATTTTGGAAAGTTAAGGTACATTTGACAGTTTGAAAAAGAGTTTTGTTCACAGTCAGAACAGATAGGGAAGAAGGAACAGAGATACGCAGTCAGGCAAGGCAGAAAGGTGGTGAAAGATTATAAAGAAGGCAAGAATGACAGTTTCACCTCTAGGTGAGCAAGTCTGAAAAGTAAATAATCTTATTTTTGGCATCTTAGGTGTTTTAGTCATCATTCATCACAGAAAGACTTCAACAAGAAAGCACCCTATTGACTCTGGCACGCATTTTGGTTTTTCCAACGAGGAGACCGGAGGGAGGTAGACTTCCTCACTCATTAAAAGAGGAGGAGAATGACATCAGAATCTCCAGAGATACTCTTGGAGAGAGTAATATCTGCTACATCTGAATGACTTCAGTTTTTCCCACCTTCTGGGCAGTGCAGCAGATCTCAGTACATCGCAAACCTGCACAAGATTGCTATCTGAACACTGCAAGTCTCTTCCCTCCAGGTGCCCATCTCTGTCCAACTTTTGCATTTTCACGTTCAGGCCTCCTGGCGTAAGGAAGGAGAAGTGAACCACAGCCATGGGATGGTGCAGCACCTGAGAGCTATCAGACATTCCCATCTCTGTCTCAGGACCTGCCAGTACTTGCTCCTCAGAAAATGAGTTCTGGGTTATATTTAGATATACGTGCAACAAGGCAAGGTAACACGGCAGTTGTTCTTCTCAAGCAATTTTGTTAGGAAGCGTTAGCACGAGAGCTAGCCACACAAACATGGTTATTGCTCTGATCAGTTCTTTGCAGGCAACTGGAGGAACAGCAGTGGGTGCGCCTGAGCAGTTTGGCCCCTCTCTTTCCTCCAACAGCAATTTTCAGAGAGATTTAGGTAAAGGTCCTAATGTGATGCTTTCCCACGTACATGTTCCCGGGGTATGAGGTACAAATACTTCCTGCAATGATGATTACACTCTTATTACAATGTTACACCCATGTCTAACTTGCCCTCAGTGACTTCACCCTTATGCAAGTTACAAATGTAATAACTCTTGTGAACAAACCAGCCAGCACAGTTTAACAGCTTTTAACCCTTAGCTAAGCAATTTTAAAGTGGTACCTACAGAACTACAAACTCGTTGAAGATCTTTGCCTACATAATATCAATGTTGCTGCTGATGTTGTTAAGATTCCTAAATGTAATGAGGCCATCAAGAGCTTTTTAAGTCAGTGCACAGCTCAGCATCTGCAATGGGCAGGACAAGGAGGGTAGGGCAGTGGGTGACTGTCCCTGCAGATTCAGCTTCCTGGAATGTTGCACACTCCTCCCTGTACTCTTGGTTTAAGGATGGGGCACTTATTGAGGCCTCCCTTCATCATCATCATGCTGTGTCCTTTTGGAACTGAAAACTTACGGTCCAAATAGATACAGATAAGGCAATAGAGGATTCCTTTCACGGGGAAGGGAAAATAAGCAGCAAGAAATCTGGAATCAAAGGTTTTCCCTGACGCAATGGGGAAAAAAGATGCACTATGCTCCATAGCATAGAGGAGTTCCCCCACACACTTTTGACTATGTTAACACATTTTTACTTTTTTCACAGACAGTCATGGAAATATCATATCAGTCAGCTACCAAAGGACAGAATTCTCATTGTCTTAAAGTACTTCGGTCTTCTAAAACTAAACTAAGGTATTTGGCAAAATGTCTTCTGGACCACTCTGGCATGCTTTGAATGTAGCCACCAGCCAAAGACTGAGAACATCAGGCCCTGAGGCAAGCTGTCTGTGACAGGTAAACAAGATTTACAGAAGCTTGAACAATTGTGGCTTCTCCCAAAAATCCTTTCCACGTGGATTGACAGTGCCTGTCTTCCACCCACGTTTAATATCAGTGAATGCCACCAAGAAAGTATGCCACCCACTGTCCCTCCAGAACAGTCTCCCCAGCAGCACTGAAGCCAGACTGCTCTGAGCAACAAGCAGCCCACACAGAGCAATGCTGAGCAACCTGCTCTTCCATCCCACAACCCCCT
The DNA here is from genome assembly GCA_037305975.1 of Chrysolophus pictus. Taxonomy (NCBI): domain Eukaryota; kingdom Metazoa; phylum Chordata; class Aves; order Galliformes; family Phasianidae; genus Chrysolophus; species Chrysolophus pictus. The sequence goes on from CM074576.1 coordinate 148,366,308, forward strand.
GGCATTTCTGCACACTTTCTGCTCTCCACCCTTTTCTACCTGTGTGCCTGTGCTCCCTGTGGGTAAGAGCTGTAAGAGCTGCATTGGTACTAGTAGAGTACAACATGACTTAGATGTTCCCTTACCTCCATCCAGAGTCATGTTTGACAAGTCAAGGGGTGGCATTGAGATCGTACACACATACAGAGCAGGTCCGCAGTCCATAACACACGGCTTAGTAGGCATGGTGGTGATGGGCTGATGGTTGGACTAGATGATCTTAGTGGCTTTTTCCAACCATCATGATTCTCTGATTTTGTAGTCTCTCTGGCTGGAGCCACCCCAGGTGCTGATGTGACAAGACACAGGGTGTTTTTTTGTCACTTTTTTTTTTTTTTTTTTTTTTTTTTTTTGTCATGCAGCCCAGTGACAGCGGCACCCAAACATGATACAGCCTGGGCACTTGCCATCACTAAGGGCCAAAGTGCTGTCACACGCTGTGGTTTACTGAGAAGTGTGGGGTCAAACAGGTCCTGGCTCCACATGAGGCTTTGTGTCACCATTCTAGAGGAGTATCATCAGGTAGCACCTGGATGCCAGCAACATAGGCTGGCTTTCTTCCATTAGAAATCAGCTAAATGGTTTTGAAGAGGTATTCAATACTGTGCCGTAGCTTATGTTTTACAGCATGTGCATCCCAGCTGTGCAAGCTATGTGCTGCTGCCAGAAAGGCACTATCCCTGATTAGGAGGGCACCCAGACTAACAGGGACACCAGTAGGAAGGGCTGGAGCTCCTATATCCCCACAGCTAGCAAATGAGAGCAGAAACTCAGCACTTATGCTGTCAAGGAACTCAGGAACAGGGCATCATAGGCAGGTAGAGTTATGTGCACAGTGTGGGCATATTCGAGGTCCAATATGTTGTGATTTCATATATTTTGTCTGCAACATACTGTATGCACACTAGTCTGAAAAAGTCAAATGCATTAGGCCTAAACCTTTGCCTTTCTGACACAGAGCTTTTTTAGTGGGATGTTTTGTTTTTCTGTCTGTTTTTAACACTAAAAAAGCAATGAAATTTTGGTTGATTTATGCATGAAATGAGGAGCAAAATAACAAGCCTCACTTGCATACTGTCTGAATTTAGAAGTCAGTAACACTTAACATTTGGCTTAAAGAGCAGCAAACAGGTCCAGCATTGAGCAGGTGGGAGCAGGAATCAGCCATCTCCAGCTGTACAGAGGCAGTAAGCAAAGAAAAGCCAGCTGGGTTTTTGGATTTACCCAAATTGCAATAAGAGGCACCTGAAAGGAAGGAAGCATGGTCACAACATCACACAGCTCTTGAGAAGAGGATCTGCTGATCATCTGAGTAATTCCTATGGTAAGTGTTCAGATTTAATGCATGTTCATTTAGATAAACATCTTCTAGTGGGAAGAGGTAGGGATGGAGGGGGGGAAGTGGGGGGGGGGGGGGTGCAGGAAGAGAGAGTAAGAAGAAAAAGACAGAAATGATTTAAGCTAAATAGTGATACCGAAATCTAAGTGAAGGTAGATGTTTAGTTGCTGCATATTCTATTAATTATTTGGAAGAAAGAGGCCTTGGCATGCTTGAGTGCATGGAGAGGATTGCAAGTGTTCCTGCTGTAAGCCTCATCACTGCATGAGGCCAGAAACGTTTATTTGCATTTGACACTAAGGTAAGGAAAAAAAAAGAAAGAAAAAAAGGAGGAGAGGGTTCTTGTACTTAAAACCAATTAGTTTTGAGTTTATTATCTTTTTTGTTTACAAGATGTGCTAGTTCTTCTAGCATGGTGATTCTTGAAAATTATTTTCACTCTGTGCTTTTGTCTTTTCCTTCCTTCTGGATTGACAGTTATTGCCTTATGCTGAGGGAGACACTTGCTCATGTTCCTTCACCTCAGTATTGTGAACTTGCAAGGAATAGAGGAAGAACACAGGGCTTAAAGGTAGAACATGATTCTGCAGTTGGTGGCCTCAGCCTGAATCCTGAGTGGGAGAAATGAATGGGCAAGGTGATGAAGGCAGCCTTGAGATTCTGCTGCCCTTTGTCATGAATTGTAGACAGAGACTGATGCTCACAACACTGTAAGAACTGAGTCATTCACATGAAACTTTCCTCTGAGCCAATATCCCATTGTTGACAGAGGCTATGAAAAAAGTACAGTAACTGATATCACATCAAAATGATCCCTTAGCTCCTGGTGGTTTGTTGGATAGGTACTCCCCAAGCCAGAGGGGTTGTCTTTGAACTGGAGAACCTTAAGTGGATTTTTCTCCCACCTTCATCGACCACTTTCTCTAGGTATAGCATCTTTCATTTCTCATGCTTCAGGAAGTGATTTAGCACAACAAATAACAAAAGGCTGAAGAATAGCAACGGTGAGGGTGGGAGATGGGCAAATGGGAGATTGGTATACTGTATGGAGTATATCCCTTGTATACGGAGTATATACTTGTATATACTGTATGGAGTATATCCCTTCAGTCAAGGAGGGTCCCAATTATATGTATTTAAGTGTCCTGTCTGTGTGCTGTAAAATCTGGAAAACACTACTATGATGAAGATAAAGTGGGATGAAGTAGCAATGAGCGCAGTGAGTGAGCTGTAACCCTTTCCTTATGGCTGAAGAAAAGTGAGGAGAATATGCCTAAAGGGGAGGGAATGACGAGGACAGAGAAAAATCAGGAGCCCTTAGGGCCCAACAGAGAGATTCTTTATATAAAATATGCAAGCTACAAGATGCTGGGAAAAATGACTTCACCATTATATTTTTAGATCTCATCACTCACACAGAGCTTTCCTCTTGGAGTCACTACAACTGAGCCAGAACCAAATGCCAGCGTGAGTGAAAGAAGGGCTTGCTGGGGTTCCTGAATACCTCCCTGAGCCTTTTATTTTGGTGGACATTCTTCTGTCTCTGGATACTGATATGTGCATCAGGGTTGCAGTCACACTCTTCATATTGGAACAGTGCTGATCTCACAACCCCACAGGGCTTTCAGCTACAAAAAGGAGCCTGATGAGTGCAACCAGCAGACACTGAAGTAGGCTTTACCTGTTGTGATCGTTGATTTTCAGAGTCACGAAGTTGCGTCAGAGCAATAGAGAAATGTTGTCACTGGCGTTGTGCACTGGTGAAAGGAAATTGTGGAGGAAAAAAAAGTGCTTGTCTAGTCAGATTGATGTCAAATCTTTGCAGCCATGGAGGCACCTCACACATGCACACAGCTGAAGTAGCCGCCTTTGTTGCCCATCTGATGTGCATGACTAACTTTCATCCAATTTGTAACAGTGATCTAGGTGGACATAAAATCTTTTTGAGCATGACCAGAATGCCTGTGACTTAATCTTAAACAACACTTCAGACACAGGAAAGAAAATAGAGGGCCTTCTCCAGCTCTATGCTGGTGATGCTTATCATGACAGTGATGCTACAGTCTGAGAATCGGTTGAGTGAAGAGGAATGTTGGCTTGAACAATGTATAAAATATATAATATATTCAATGTACGTAACAAAGCTTTTCTAATTTGTATATATTGGTTATTTAAACATAAAAAATAAGGGCAACAGAAATATAAAACTACTGCGTTGGACACATGTCTTAGAAGAAGATTCACGCTTCTCTCTGGACTGAGATAAAGGCATGAAACAGGGTTTGTTGATGCTTCAAAGTGCAAACAATATGTGAGCATAAGTCCATAGAAGTTACCCCAAGTTAATTTTCTCAGGCTCATGTGTATCAAAGTATTGTCACTTATGCAGGGAAATGGGCCATCCTCGATGCAGACAAGCATCATGGCATGAATGACAAAAAGCTACAGCAACAGACTGGAGGAAAATGGCTGTCCCACATTTGCCTAGTACAGCATGCATGATGTTTTGAATGCAGTATTTTAGAGAAACTGTCACCTGGAAACACAGTGGCCCACTGGGAAGTGACCTTTCAGAGACTGCTCTAAGGATGCACACTGTGTACATTAAAACAGCCACAAAGCTTTTTTTATTTTATTTTATTATTTTTTTTAACTTGCTGCCTTCATTTATGAAGCAAGCAGAGCTCAGGACTCAGTGATTTAGAGGTGCGTGCATGAACACTCACTCCAGTGAGTAGCACTCATGATGAGTATGTACCCAAATTAATGGGTAGGTTATTATTTGTATGTAGTTTGTTACTATTTTTACAAACAAATGCAAGATTGATGTAGACAGTGTTTCAGGTCTTTAGTTCCAGGTGCACAAAGCCAAATTGCTTTCACCTCCAGTCACACTCCTTGTCTTGATGAGTACCCATGTGAAAAACAGTGCATGTAATAAATAAGAACAAGTATCACCTACACCACAGTCCACAAGAAGCAGCAAATTTATTTCCTAAAACAGAGGGTCATATTACTATGAAATCATTTAAAGCAAATGCCTAGTCTTCAGATTCTACAACAAATTAAGTAATTTGTGCAATATATGACATGAAAAAGAAACCCCCTGAAGATTTTGTCAGTGAAATATGAAATCAGACCATAGCAGTAATTCCATACAAACCAAACGTCATTTTTTCAAGATTAGCTAGATTAAAAAGCACATAGGGTGGGCCTCTCTATCACTTCATTTGTGAGAATTTGAAAATAAAGTACAAAAAATTTCACAAACGTCCCCGAAATTAAAAAAGCTGGATAAGAGTAATAAAGCCATACAATATAAATATTAAGTAGAAAAATAACATAGAAAGGTAAGTAATTAGAGCAATGAAGTATTTCAACATCATTTTACTAACGTAAAAAAAACCCACAACAATAACCCTCATCGAGACACCGAGAGTTGGAGAGAAATGAGGGCGGAGCGCCTCATCCCCATCAGAGCGGGAGCTGCTGGAAAAGGGAACTTAAGGGAGGAGGTGGGACGGGGTGGGCGAACCAGGATGAGGCCCTGGGGCGGTGTCAGAGAGCGGCGAAAGCCGAAGGCCCCGCCCACCGGGGAGGAGGACGCAGTGGCGCTCCCGCCCCCGCCTGGGGCCGCGCCCCTGTTCTCAATCAGGTCCGACTCCACACCATAACACCCGGGCGCGCCGCGCTCGCCTCCCACTGGTGTCGGAAGACTCAGGCGCTCAGCATGTCTGGCAGAGGCAAGGGCGGGAAGGGGCTCGGCAAGGGGGGCGCCAAGCGCCACCGCAAGGTGCTGCGCGACAACATCCAGGGCATCACCAAGCCGGCCATCCGCCGCCTGGCGCGGCGCGGCGGCGTCAAGCGCATCTCGGGGCTCATCTACGAGGAGACGCGCGGCGTGCTCAAGGTCTTCCTGGAGAACGTCATCCGCGACGCCGTCACCTACACCGAGCACGCCAAGAGGAAGACGGTCACGGCCATGGACGTGGTCTACGCGCTCAAGCGCCAGGGACGCACCCTCTACGGCTTCGGCGGTTAAACTCGTCTCCGATTTCGGCAACGCAAACACACTTTCAGCAACCCAAAGGCTCTTTTCAGAGCCGCCCACTTGGTTCTAACAAAGAGCTGTGTCACCTTGCCTGACGTACCGAGATTTATTCATTTATTTACTTTCGTTATTTAATAGTTTCGCTCCTTTCCCTTCGAGATTCCCAGCTCTTCGCTTTCTGCGCCCGGACCGCAGAGCTGCGTGGCTCTGCTCTCTGGCGCAGAGTTAGGCTTAGTCGCGGCGTCCTTCCGTTCCCCCCTGCAAGCTGCTCCACTGCCTTGGGCTTCCCCGCAGGCAGACGCTCCCGGGCAGCGTTCGGACGGCTACTCGCTACAGGGCGCGCTGCTGACTTCTGAGCTCGTTGCTAGCGACCGAGGCAGACGCGTGCCGGGGTGCCCAGGGCGAACCCAACGCCTCCCTTCGGCGTCCGGAAAGGCGGGCAGAAAGGGGCCCCGTGACCCCAAGACGGAGAGGAGGGAAAAACAGAAGCGGGTTCCGCCCTGACAGGAACCCTGCCGGGGGGTGGGGGGCGTGGTAAATAACGAAAAGGCGGCTATTCCGCTTTCCTGCCGCCCGCCTGCAGGGGTCGCGTACGTGGGGTTCGCGGCACGGGGCGGACACCAACAGCCCCGTCCGTGGTAGCCGCTCCTTTCCCCGGCTAAACCGTTCTCCCGCCCTTACGAAAAGCGCGCGCGGGACCGCCCACTGTGCCCACAGTGGCTGCCGCTCGGGAGGGGGATGGGGAGCGGCTTCAGAGCAGAGCTTGGGGTAGCGGTCGGAACAGGGCAGCTACGCCGTGGGGAAAACTCGGGGCTCCCCGACCGCAGCGCATCTCTCCGCCGGAACTGCGAGGCCCGCACAAACAGAAAACCCCCAGCCAGTGCCGGCAACACGGAGCCGCCCGCGCCAACACACCACACAAGCACCCATCGAGTCGTGGCATTCCAAGCTCTTTCTCGAGAATGTGGGTGGCTCTGAAAAGAGCCTTTGGGTTTCACTTCGCTGCTCTGCGCGTCTCCTCGGGGCCGACTCACTTGGCCTTAGCCTTGTGGCTGTCGGTCTTCTTGGGCAGCAGCACGGCCTGGATGTTGGGCAGCACCCCGCCCTGCGCGATGGTGACCTTGCCCAGCAGCTTGTTGAGCTCCTCGTCGTTGCGGATGGCCAGCTGCAGGTGGCGGGGGATGATGCGCGTCTTCTTGTTGTCGCGGGCCGCGTTGCCCGCCAGCTCCAGGATCTCGGCCGTCAGGTACTCCAGCACGGCCGCCAGGTACACCGGCGCGCCGGCGCCCACCCGCTCCGCGTAGTTGCCCTTGCGCAGCAGCCGGTGCACGCGGCCCACGGGGAACTGCAGCCCGGCCCGCGACGAGCGCGACTTGGCCTTGGCGCGCGCCTTCCCGCCCTGCTTCCCGCGGCCCGACATCGTCGCTCACTCGCTCAGACGCTCAACTACAAACTCCGCAGGAAATCAAAACACGCAACGACTGCCCGCGCTCCCCCGCGCGCCTTTATATCCCTTCCCATTGCGCGGCCTCCGGCTCCTCATAGGCGGAGCTGTCCTCACGGGCACCGAGCGGCCAATGGCGTGACGAATCTCGGCCTGACCAATAGCGACGGGCGCTTCTCCCCGCCCCGCCCCCGCGCTCGTCAGGCAGCCAATGACAGGGCGGGAGGGGGGGGGAGCAGGGGGCGTTCTGCCCACTGGCGGCGGGTATGGGGCAGCCTCTCAGAGCGGTTGTGGTTGCGCCGGACCTTTTTCCTGCTCACTTCTGTCTGTTTTGTTGACTTGTGAAACAGCACTGCAGCTGCCGAAGGCCTGAGGACGGCACAGTCGGAGGGAGAGAGAGAAATAAGAGCGTGTTGAGCGTTCGCGTCAGAGCGTGCTGAGGAGTGGGACAATTGGGACGGCCCCTCCAAGCATTAACCGTTCTAGGTAACCTTCATAGAAGTGGAAGAAAACCTCACAGCTCTACTTCTATGCCTGAACGAATTACTCGAAATGAAAAACTAAAGCAGATGCCACTCCACTAACGACTCTATATACATAATAACTACGTTGGCTAGCCTTACTCTTTGCTTGTATATAAAGATCTCAGATTAGATTACATGGTATAAAATTGTGTCTATTTCAATTACACTGCAGTGTTACAGCTCCTTTTCTTGTACATGGAGTGGCTCTTAAAAGAGCCTTTGGGTTCATTAAAGTACAGGTTTAAAAGCAACTTTCGAGGCTTAATTCTGTTTATGCCCTCTCGCCGCGGATGCGCCGGGCGAGCTGGATGTCCTTGGGCATGATGGTGACGCGCTTGGCGTGGATGGCGCACAGGTTGGTGTCCTCGAAGAGCCCCACCAGGTAGGCCTCGCTCGCCTCCTGCAGCGCCATGACGGCCGAGCTCTGGAAGCGCAGATCGGTCTTGAAGTCCTGCGCGATCTCGCGCACCAGGCGCTGGAAGGGCAGCTTGCGGATCAGCAGCTCCGTGGACTTCTGGTAGCGGCGGATCTCGCGCAGCGCCACCGTGCCGGGCCGGTAGCGGTGCGGCTTCTTCACGCCGCCCGTGGCCGGCGCGCTCTTGCGAGCCGCCTTGGTGGCCAGTTGCTTGCGGGGCGCCTTCCCGCCCGTCGACTTACGCGCCGTCTGCTTCGTGCGCGCCATTGTGAAACAGCAGCAGAAGATCAGAAACACCACCACGAAATAAGCGTGGCTTTGCGCCGTGAGGCTATTTATAGCAGCATCGCTCATTCTGATTGGCCGAAACAAGCATGCTGAATCCCATTGGCCGATTCGAAGTTTAAAAAAACCGCCTTTGGGACGTACCGACAACTACTGTCTGCCTTTGTTCTCTCCTTGCAGGCACCCAGGAGCTTTTTAAAATTATATTTATTTTTTTTAGGCGGAAATTCATTTTCGCATATCTTGAAGGCACTTATATACGGTGAGTTAGCAGAGAGACAATAAGCAGTAAATCACATAGCGTTATATACCAACGGCAGTAATAAAAAAAAAAATGGTATAACTATCTTTTCTTAAGGAAAAATGCTTAAAATAGATTCCGATTTTGCTTTTACGATGGGTTGCGAGGAATACATTATCTCCGGAAACGTGGGTCATTGGGCTTTTTGTAACTACTGCTGTTTTCTTTGAGATGTGCTGTTCAAAAAGAAAAGGTTGGGAGCCTCTTCTTGATACACTTAAAATGGAGTGACCTTCTGAAGCGACTGTGCGGCAATCGTGTAAAGTTCCCCTGTGGGGAAAATCCCGGGGCGCTTTAAGGTTTAAGGGGGCCCTGAGAGGGGAGCTGATTACTACCCAAATTCCGTGCTCTTAGAGACACAGGAGTGCATGTATCCCGCTCTTCCCAAAAGCCGCTCAAACTTCCAAACATGCCTTTACCTCAGCTACTGTTTCCCTCAGCCTGCAATAGAGGAGCAGAGGTGAAAAAAAAAAAAAAAGGATTAAAAAAAAAAAAAAAAAAGTACCGGTTCAGACCCCCCGGATGGGACCAGGACGTGCGATTGCCTGTGCGCTCACACCGCCAGTGAGCGGACCCGCCGGAGCTCCCGCCCTGTCATTGGCTGCCTGACGAGCGCGGGGGCGGGGCGGGGAGAAGCGCCCGTCGCTATTGGTCAGGCCGAGATTCGTCACGCCATTGGCCGCTCGGTGCCCGTGAGGACAGCTCCGCCTATGAGGAGCCGGAGGCCGCGCAATGGGAAGGGATATAAAGGCGCGCGGGGGAGCGCGGGCAGTCGTTGCGTGTTTTGATTTCCTGCGGAGTTTGTAGTTGAGCGTCTGAGCGAGTGAGCGACGATGTCGGGCCGCGGGAAGCAGGGCGGGAAGGCGCGCGCCAAGGCCAAGTCGCGCTCGTCGCGGGCCGGGCTGCAGTTCCCCGTGGGCCGCGTGCACCGGCTGCTGCGCAAGGGCAACTACGCGGAGCGGGTGGGCGCCGGCGCGCCGGTGTACCTGGCGGCCGTGCTGGAGTACCTGACGGCCGAGATCCTGGAGCTGGCGGGCAACGCGGCCCGCGACAACAAGAAGACGCGCATCATCCCCCGCCACCTGCAGCTGGCCATCCGCAACGACGAGGAGCTCAACAAGCTGCTGGGCAAGGTCACCATCGCGCAGGGCGGGGTGCTGCCCAACATCCAGGCCGTGCTGCTGCCCAAGAAGACCGACAGCCACAAGGCTAAGGCCAAGTGAGTCGGCCCCGAGGAGACGCGCAGAGCAGCGAAGTGAAACCCAAAGGCTCTTTTCAGAGCCACCCACATTCTCGAGAAAGAGCTTGGAATGCCACGACTCGATGGGTGCTTGTGTGGTGTGTTGGCGCGGGCGGCTCCGTGTTGCCGGCACTGGCTGGGGGTTTTCTGTTTGTGCGGGCCTCGCAGTTCCGGCGGAGAGATGCGCTGCGGTCGGGGAGCCCCGAGTTTTCCCCACGGCGTAGCTGCCCTGTTCCGACCGCTACCCCAAGCTCTGCTCTGAAGCCGCTCCCCATCCCCCTCCCGAGCGGCAGCCACTGTGGGCACAGTGGGCGGTCCCGCGCGCGCTTTTCGTAAGGGCGGGAGAACGGTTTAGCCGGGGAAAGGAGCGGCTACCACGGACGGGGCTGTTGGTGTCCGCCCCGTGCCGCGAACCCCACGTACGCGACCCCTGCAGGCGGGCGGCAGGAAAGCGGAATAGCCGCCTTTTCGTTATTTACCACGCCCCCCACCCCCCGGCAGGGTTCCTGTCAGGGCGGAACCCGCTTCTGTTTTTCCCTCCTCTCCGTCTTGGGGTCACGGGGCCCCTTTCTGCCCGCCTTTCCGGACGCCGAAGGGAGGCGTTGGGTTCGCCCTGGGCACCCCGGCACGCGTCTGCCTCGGTCGCTAGCAACGAGCTCAGAAGTCAGCAGCGCGCCCTGTAGCGAGTAGCCGTCCGAACGCTGCCCGGGAGCGTCTGCCTGCGGGGAAGCCCAAGGCAGTGGAGCAGCTTGCAGGGGGGAACGGAAGGACGCCGCGACTAAGCCTAACTCTGCGCCAGAGAGCAGAGCCACGCAGCTCTGCGGTCCGGGCGCAGAAAGCGAAGAGCTGGGAATCTCGAAGGGAAAGGAGCGAAACTATTAAATAACGAAAGTAAATAAATGAATAAATCTCGGTACGTCAGGCAAGGTGACACAGCTCTTTGTTAGAACCAAGTGGGCGGCTCTGAAAAGAGCCTTTGGGTTGCTGAAAGTGTGTTTGCGTTGCCGAAATCGGAGACGAGTTTAACCGCCGAAGCCGTAGAGGGTGCGTCCCTGGCGCTTGAGCGCGTAGACCACGTCCATGGCCGTGACCGTCTTCCTCTTGGCGTGCTCGGTGTAGGTGACGGCGTCGCGGATGACGTTCTCCAGGAAGACCTTGAGCACGCCGCGCGTCTCCTCGTAGATGAGCCCCGAGATGCGCTTGACGCCGCCGCGCCGCGCCAGGCGGCGGATGGCCGGCTTGGTGATGCCCTGGATGTTGTCGCGCAGCACCTTGCGGTGGCGCTTGGCGCCCCCCTTGCCGAGCCCCTTCCCGCCCTTGCCTCTGCCAGACATGCTGAGCGCCTGAGTCTTCCGACACCAGTGGGAGGCGAGCGCGGCGCACCCGGGTGTTATGGTGTGGAGTCGGACCTGATTGAGAACAGGGGCGCGGCCCCAGGCGGGGGCGGGAGCGCCACTGCGTCCTCCTCCCCGGCGGGCGGGGCCTTCTCCTGCCTGACTTTCTTCTCCAGTCTGAAGTGCGTTTCATGTTCCTCATTACATTGTTTTTCTCATCACTTTTTTTTTTCTTCTTCTTTTTTTTTCGGTGTAAAGTAAGGAATCTATTTCACTTTCTTTTTCTATTGCTTTTCGTTATTTTCTTGACGACTTTCCGTGAATCCCAATATTTTCAGTGTTCATGTGTCAATACCTGTGTGTAAACTACCATGTGGTTCCAAGGTGAGGATTTTTTTCCCAGAACTGGTGCCAAACCATAATTCTTTAATAATTTTTCCTTTTAGAAGAGCACCATGTCTTTATACTGTTCATGTCTTGCTCTTTTGTTGATGGGCACCGTACATACGAACTGAAGATGTCAATACAGCATATAAAGAGCCTGATACATGTTTAATTTAATGATCCCTAGGAACAGTATGACTTTCTTCCCTTCAATTTTTTTTTCTTTTTTATATGCAGTTAGGCCTATGTGTGCATCCAAGCCCTTGCAAACAACCTAATGTCTAAGAATAAACGATAAATTGCATAATCCATAACCAGTATTTTTTAACAATAAATTTTTTAAAGGCTCACATATAGTAAGCATGATTTTAAATGTCCATGAATTCTGGATGCAATTCTTGTAGATTTTCTTAGTAATTACTCTCTTCTCTGTTTCTTAGGCTATTTCCAATTTCACTCGTATATACAGTACTCTTCTTAGCTTCTTTCCTTTTTAAATAAAAAACATAGAACAGTATTTACTGTATAGACTTGTGGTTTATTTTTCTCTGCAGTAAATTTGTGCACAAATAGTTTTAGATGGAAGTGAAGTTATGATTTATGGCTTACACACACAGATTTGATCTCTGTGCACTTCTGTAGCGTGGTCTGGTGTCCAACACGTGAAATGTGGTTGTCAGCTGTAAATTGAATGTCAGAATGTATACCTCAGTGGCAACAAAGGCAGAAAAGATGTCAAAAAGACTTGCTTTTCCTTCATACCTTTCTATGGCCCAGAACTCTTTCAAATAAATGGAGCTTTAGAAAACAAGGTACATACTTGAAATTGCTGGTATACACTCTCCCTTAAACCTTGGGAGTTAACTCATGTTTTCCAAGCTCTAAAGTCAGGACGGAAGTTCTCCTGATTGCTATGCCTTATTCAGGTACCATAGTTGTCACCACTAGGTTTCAAGTAAACAGTTTTCTTTTATATAAATGATCACTTAATGGTCATCAATCATAGTGTTGAAGAACACGAGAAGCTTCAAGAACTGAAGGAGGAATTCATGTCTTTACATTTCAGAAAAAGAACTAATTGACATTTTATGTTAATGTAATAGAAAAGTCATCACTTTATACATTACAGTTAATTATGGAGTTAATTTATTAAATGTTAAAACAAAAGCAATGATCTTTGAGCCAGAAGGACATGCTTTTAGTGCACAGTGCATAAGTGTATTAACAGTGTGGGCTGAAGTAGGCATTAAAAGTTTGGCCAATTATACCGTAATAGGTATTGGGTTTACTGGTATCAGCTGTGCTGGGGAACTCCATATACTATTTTTGCCATTTCTAGGAAAAGAGGCGGCATTTCAAAGCACATCAGGAGTTTCCTAAGTGTCCTTGGCTTCCTTCACTATTATAACTTGTCTGCTTGCATCATAACTAGAGTTTCCAAAGGGAAATGCCCTAACCTTACACTTCTGGATGGAGTTCTAATCTGACATTTAGAAAAGTGCTCTTTCTCACTCCAAAACTGAGAACTGGAAAACAATTATTTCTAGCTTACACCTATTCTTAAATATATACTGTGGGTTAAGCATATGTTGTTCCTTCTTTTCATTTCCACTCTTGTGTGACAGAGCAAGCTTCAGCTGCAGCCATTAGACCTTTATCAAAAACCGCTCTTGCTCCTGGAAGGAAAGTAACAATATCTTCATGAATTATTTCAGAATTTCTGTTGACACTTTATTCTACATGGAAAGGGAAGGAAAATGGAAGGATCATAGTCAAATACAGCATCTGCCAGTTGAAACAGTGGAAGATCAAAGCCTGGGGAAGCCTTTCTACTGTAGCTATCCTAAGTTCTTATGTTAACACACAAGTTATTTGCTTTGTAATATATTCTACAATGCCTGAAATTTTAAATTGCAACCTACAGTGGCTGAGAAATTAAAATACACTTGGAATACTTGGATAGGTGTAGCATACTATACCTGAATGTTCCAGTGCAAAATCTAATTGGGTAAAGAGGCAAAGGGAAAAAAAATGATCCAAGTCTATAACACTCAGCACCTACCTTTTTTTCTTCTTCTTCTCCTTCTCCCCCCCCCCCCCCCCCTTAATTTAACCTAATTTGTAGAAGAGCTCATAATGTTTTCTCCAGTGAGAACTGGAGCCTTACATACCCAGCCATCTTTTCTTATCATAAGCTCCTAACACAGTGGATGGGGGTAATCTCGTATGTAAGAAAAAATATTATATGACACACTGATGGTTTTGAGACCTCCTACTCAAAACTGTAAATATGTTCCAGTTTCTAAGTGCAGAAAATGTTGTGATAATAAAAGTAAAAAATGAATATCCCATTTCTAATCCCAGGAATTTGTGCCCAATTATATCTTTCTTCTGCTTGTGTCATGTAAAAGGCAGAATGTGAATCTAATTTTCCTTGCTGTACAAGTCCAGAGAATTGACAGAAAAAATGCCATTTAGTTTAAGAAGTTTGAAAGAAATAGAGAAAGAAAGAGGGAAGAAGCAGATATATAAAAATGCTAATGCACTGTGAAGCTACAAAACCTTGGTTCCATTGTCCCTGGGAGGACAGGAGGTCTGTGAGGGCTGCTTTCAAAATAATGCCTCCTGTTTCAAGATGCTGGCCCATGATGTCAGAGGCAGAGATGGTGATATGGCAGTATCCCCACCATTAGTGCATTACATTTGGTTGCCATGTGACAGATGACAGTAGAAGGGCAGTCTGACAAGGTGGCAGCAACGGTGGGTCCCCTCCACTGTTACAGATTTTTGTGGGCATGGCATACAGGCTCTTGTTTAACACTGGTGGAAATGTATGGTGATGGTGGCTGATGGTGGTGATTATGTTGAAAAATAGGGGAAATTATTACATAAAATACACTAGCTGCTGTGGTTTAACCTGGAAGGCAGCTCAAAACCTCATAGCCTTTCATTCACTCCCTTCACTCCCTCTCAAGTGGGATGAGGGAGAGAATTAGTAACAAAGTAAAATAGGACTCACAAGCTGAGGTCAAAGTTGTTTACCAAGAAGAAAAATCTGGAAACAAAAATGGGTTTATAAATGCAGTCACTCACCACCTGCTGCCTGATGCACAACAACAGCAGAACTGCCTGCTGACCAGTCCCCCACCAGCAATACAACCTCTCAACTCCTGATGGATAGACAGACTAGACTGGATTGGACACCCAGGCTGCTGCTCCCCCCTCCAACTCCTCACTGCTTTACAGTGTTCTGCATGGTGTCCCTAATTCACGCCAGCCGTTCTGGTGCCACCCCACTCCCTGCTGCCCCACAATAAAGGCAGCAGCTCTTCTCAAGCATGCAGCTTAGCCATGGTGTTCCATCACTCAGCAATATCTAAAACACTGGTGTGCTATTAGCACTTTTTCAGTTGAAACCACAGCAGTACAAAATAGTGTTACTGTGCTCTTTGTGTCTGTTGTAGTTTCTATGGAAATAAATAGAAGGCAGTACTTTCTGAGCAACCTACATACATCTGTTACTACAACAGGGTCTCTACCATTAGTTTACATTTAACCTTCTCCTCACTGTCAGCACTTCTGAATCAGCCTTCAGTCTCATCACTAAGGGCATCAACTCTCTGCATTTTAAGAAATAAGCATCAGATAAAATCAGAATAAAAATTGCTTTCCAATTTTTGTTTTCATACAATAGGCAATCCTGCAATCTTACATTAACATTTCTGTCATGCTTGTTATCACAGCCAAAACACATAGTTATCTTCATCTTGCAGGCCAAAGTGCACTCTCTGGAGTACCTCACCCAGACCTGTATTTCTTTCCTCATTTAACCTCCAGAGAATAAAAATTAAGAATGCAAAATCACTGGAATAGTTCAGATCCACTGTTTGATGTAGAGCTTTTGCTTCTCGTCTCGTGAGTGACCATAAGAAAAACTCATTTAAAATTATTCACAGAGGTCATTTGATATTCTCATCTCTGTAGTTCCTGTTATTTCTCAGAGATGTACATTTTCAACTAAAAGGACATGAAATTTCTTGAAGACAGCCATGCATCTGTTTACCCAGGCTGCTGTGATACTGAGCTGTGACATTCGTTTTACTCTGCTTCGGTTTCTTCAAGCCCCGAATGTATCTGCTCCACCAGTCTGAGCAGCTAGTGACGGCCTAGTATCCAGTGTGTGCAACAATGTTATCACAGACAGGCCGGTCAATAGTTCACACTGAAAAAGAAAGCAGCATGCTACTGAAAAGGGAGGGGAGAATTTGAAGGTGGAAACTGAGAATTAGTCAATTTTTACTTAATATGGATCTATCTGGGGAAGGAAACCTCTTGAAATGGTGTGAGTTACGCTCTTTCTTCTAAAAAGATTGAAATAGCAAAGCACTGGATGCTGTTATCAAAGCACTACACTTAAACGTCAACATTTGTACATTAGGACAGAGTAATCTGTTTGGACAATAAATTATTCTGACCAGGGAACAAGGGCAGGACTTAGGGCTGTGAGTCTCCACTCAGTTCAAATTTTCATTACTCCTCAGATTCTATTTCCCAACGAATTTTAATAAATCGTGATACAATGACGTCTAGGTTTTAAGATCAAAAGACGATGCACTACAATGGTAGCTAACCTGTCTCCTGACAAAGCAACCCTTTCAGGATGCACTGGCAGTGCACTAACAGGCTCATCAGCCCTCAGGGAGAGGCTGGTTGGTGCTTTGCTCCCATACAATACTAAAACAGATGTAAAGAGACGTCGGCCTCCACCCCTCTGCCGGGATGCCCACCTCTGCTTGCCGTCTCCGGGAGAGGAGCGGCGAGCCGAGCGGGCGCTGAGTGGGACGCTGTGTTCGCAGAGGGGAACGGGAGCCGAGCCCGTGCTGCGGGGCTGGGTTGTGTTACTTGCTCGGCTTTCAAACTCGTTTAAGCTGAGATCAGACACCGAAGCCACTGCGGTATTTGCCCTAATCTGGAGAGGAGCTTCTGAAGTACACGGTTTCGTGCCGGCTGTGTGGATTTAGCCAAAGGGACACTTTTAATTTAGAAGATAAATAGAATGTTTCCCTCTGCCGGGGTCACCACGGCTCCACTCAGCGGAGTTTCTCGTATCTCTTTTCCCTTATTTCTCCTCATTCAAACGGGTAACTCTTCCAGCTTGCGGCACCCACGTCCCCTCACCTCCCAGTAAGGAACTGGGTGCGCGGACGGTCAATTTCTGAAGGAAAAAGAGCTTTTTGGACCGACAAGAAACACAACCGGAGCGACGGCGGTCGGCGGGGCCAACCAATCAGCGCGCGCGGCGCTGCTATAAAGGGGGCGGCGGCGGCGACCGCGCCATTGTTCGTGGAGCTCCGCAGGAGGCGCCATGGCCGAGACCGCTCCTGTTGCTGCGCCCGATGTCGCCGCCGCCCCGACCCCAGCCAAGGCGGCCCCCGCCAAGAAGCCGAAGAAGGCGGCGGGCGGCGCCAAAGCCCGCAAGCCCGCGGGCCCCAGCGTCACCGAGCTGATCACCAAGGCCGTGTCCGCCTCCAAGGAGCGCAAGGGGCTCTCCCTCGCCGCGCTCAAGAAGGCGCTGGCCGCCGGCGGCTACGACGTGGAAAAAAGTAACAGCCGCATCAAGCTGGGGCTCAAGAGCCTCGTCAGCAAGGGCACCCTGGTGCAGACCAAAGGCACCGGCGCCTCCGGCTCGTTCCGCCTCAGCAAGAAGCCGGGAGAAGCGAAGGAGAAGGCTCCTAGGAAGAGAACGCCCGCAGCCAAGCCCAAGAAACCGGCGGCCAAGAAACCTGCCAGCGCCGCCAAGAAGCCCAAGAAGGCGGTGGCGGTGAAAAAGAGCCCCAAGAAAGCCAAGAAACCAGTGGCCGCTGCCACCAAGAAGGCGACCAAGAGCCCCAAGAAAGCGACCAAGGCTGCCAAGCCCAAAAAGGCTGTGGCTGTCAAGAGCCCGGCCAAGGCAAAGGCGGTGAAGCCCAAAGCTGCCAAGCCCAAGACGGCCAAACCCAAAGCAACCAAGGCAAAGAAGGCGGCCCCCAAGAAGAAGTAAATATCCTGAAACAAGTCCCTCCCCTCTGCTTGGCAGATAAAACCCAACGGCTCTTTTAAGAGCCACCCAAATTTTCTCAAAAAGAGCTGAAATGCTGTTTCTTACAGTTCTCTGGGTGTGGGATGGAGGTTCGCTTTTTCAGACCGCGGTGCAGATCTCCCTCCCTCCGTTTTCCCCATCTCCCGGGCAGCTGTCCACGGGGCAGCACAATGCACCACGTCCGAGCCGGTGCGCTGTGAGGAGCCTCACGGCGGCCGTACGGAACCGGAGCGAATCCGGAGGGTTTGTAAGAGTCCGAGCAGCGCTCGCCGGTTCGGCGCTGCGCCGCGGTTGGCGCGCTCTCTGCTCTTTGCTCTTCCCATCGCGGCGGATTTCGAAAAGCCCGCGCTGCGTGAACATTGGCTGCGGCTGGCGAGCTTCTGGGGTGCGCGGGGTTTCCGTGTTGCACAGGCGCTCCGTCTCTACTCTGTCGGGCGGAAATTCAAGTTTTTCGCTCGGTGGAAGAGTTGTATGAACTTAACGGGTACGTGCTTGCCTCCTCTGTGTGGGCTTATTTTACTCCCTGTGCAATTATGACCCCAAGAGTCTCGTCTCTCCCCTGGAAATCGTAGGGCGAGGCTCCGAGAGCGGGAGTTGCTCCTGGAGCTCTCCGCATCGCTTCGGTGCCTAAGCTTTTTGCCCTTAGAGCCGCAGGGCTCGGTTCTTGTACGGTCGCCAGCAGCGGCTCCGGGCTCGCGAGGAGCTCGTGGGACTTGGAGCATCCCTGCCTGCACCCAGCTTCACTCCTATGCGGGCGACTCGACCGCGTCCTCCGCCTTTAGAGTGTTCCCTGCTCTCAGCTGTGCCTGGGGGCTTGAGCGGGGAGAAGGAAAGGAACGGGACGGCTGCTTTGTTTCTATACGTAGCGCCGGAACCACTGTTTCCACAGCGGTGAGGAAGCAGTTTTGCAGATCTGCTCAGCACTCAGTAAAAAGGGCTGATCTTAGCTCGTTAGCCCGCATATCCCAAGTGATTGACCAACAGTGGGGGGCCTGCAGTTTGGAGGAGAAATCGTTAGAATGGATTCTGCAGATATTCGTGGGGTTTTTTTGTACAGTCTAAATGTCTGAAATCCCTGTACTAAAAGGGAATGAGTTCAAAACAGAGCCTGTACTTCTGAGATATCTTCCTCAACCATTGCTGTTATGCTTCTGCATGTCCTCCTAGCATGCAGTTTTGGCCCCTGTTGGGAACTATGACCTCTTCCTCTATGTAACATACAAACCCACACGTGCATCTCTCCTAGTTTTATTTTATTTTTCCCCTGAACTTCTTGGGCTGGTTCACCGGTCACTGACAGCTCCAAGTTCTGAGCTGAGATCCAGAGGTTGGAGTGGAGCTGCACCTGACAGACTCACACCTACCATAACTTTAAGTTGCTCGCTGTCACACCCACTAATTTTTAAAGGGTTTTACTCCAACTATTTGCACTGACCCAATGAGACTGGTCAGCTGTGGATTTCCATCCCTCTATACGTGGTCAAAAAGAAGTGGATTTTGGCTGAGTACATTCAAACAACAGGTACAGTGCTGCGGCAGATGGAATGTTAATGGTCAGTTTATTACTTTTGATCAGAGCCTGGAAAAGCAAAAAACAAGCAGTTGCTTGATAAATAATAAAAAATAATAAAAAATAATAAAAAATAATAAAAAATAATAAAAAATAATAAAAAATAATAAAAAATAATAAAAAATAATAAAAAATAATAAAAAATAATAAAAAATAATAAAAAATAATAAAAAATAATAGGGGATACTCCTGTCATTTCAATGATCCAACTGTAAATTGTCAAGCAAAGGTTTGATTTTCTTGTTTATGGTTACAGTGGAGATGGGACACATCTCACTGTGTTGTATGACATCTGTATTGGACATCTGGGTATTCATTTCTTTTCTTTATCCTGTTAAGTTGCTTTGTGACACTGGGGAAATCAGGAAGAGACGAGCTCAGCTCTGTATGTGATAAGATGAGCCATGTGCTAAGATCATAGACTCCTTAAAGTTGGAAAGGATTTCTTAAGGCCATCTTGTTCAAATCCCCTGTGATGAACAGGGACACCTACAGCTTGATCAGGGTGCTCAGATCCTGGTCCAGCCTGGCCTTGAGGAGCAAACTATTCAGAGCAGACTGAAAAGGGCTTACCCACTGGCTAAATAAATAATAATAATAATAAAAAATCAAAACAACAGAGGGAATTACTGATTTTTGTTGTTTTCTTTTCTTAGAATGCTGATGACCTGCTTGGTTTCCAGTCCCTGGGAAACTTTGCTTCACAGAATGTTTCATTGTCCATTATGTCCTTGTCTATGTCTTTTAGTTGCATCCTTTTCTGAGAACCAATGAGCAGAAAGTTCCCCAGATGGTTACTATCACATACAGGGGTGCTGGAATAGGATTGCAACAAGACTTGATTCTAGGTCAGGACATCTCAGTTGCCATGGAATGTCTATTATGTTTTTTTGTGGATTTATATAGACTGTATTTTGAGCCATAGCCTTCTCCATATTTGTAAAGTACTCAGATTAACAATGTCTGTTCTGAGATGAATGGAAGATAGCACAGTTTCTTAGATTTCTACGATGCCCCCACAGCATGGACACTTCCTTGTACTACAGACTCCAAGCAACATGAATATCTCTGCCTGAGATATCCAAGTACGATGCCACACACAGCTTTAAGGATCTCAAGCAAAAAGCACATTTTGCCTTTTGTGAATAATTCTGACCTGGAGCTGGATTGGAATTGGGTTGACTCTGTGCAACTATTTCATACTGTGAGCTGAGTCGCTGGTAGCCGAAGAGGAGCTGGTTTATCAGTCAGGAAACAAAGGCCCCTGTTTAGTGAGCAGCCAGGCTGAGACTGAAAACACAGGTATCCCCCTTCTGGTTTTAAATACTAAATACTTAAATACTGCTCAAAAGTTAGGAAGAAAATCAAAAATGGGTTCAAAATGAAGATCTGCTTTCATTTATTGTCTTTTCCATGGGGTCAACTCTTTATTTCAAATATCTACTTATATCAAAAGTCTGTGATGTTCGAGTGCTGGAAGTAGAAAATGAAGAAAGAAAATAACAGCAAAGGAATATTGAGAGCACAGACTCAGTAGCCTGGTGAAAACTTTGTTGAAGTAGAATTGCTCAACAGAGTGATTTTTATTGTAATAATAAATCAATTACTACTGACAGTCACTTTTCTACCATATGGTTACAGAATTTTCAATTGGCATCAGTCGCTGTAAAGTTGGGTGATCTGCTCGTATAAGCAGGTAATGTCTGTGCTTTAATTCCTGTACCATTTTGTTCTGTTAGTGGGTTCTCTTACTCATGTGCTTTTATGTATCTCTCTGTTTTTTGCTGTAATTGTTGTGCACAAGTATGAGTTTATCCTGCATGGCCTCAGTTTGTCTCTGAAAAGCAGTAAAAAAATCTCTCTTGGATGTTCACATCTGAAAAACATTGGAGCTAGATTTTTATGTAAAGACTGCTACAACACTGACACAAAAAAATCTTTTGTGTTGGTTTGGGAAAATTGGATTTGAGTTTCGATAAGTGCTAAAATGATGATAGATTACATAAAAATGTGTAAAATATGTATACGCTGTTTTCACCCATCTTCTGAGGTTGCGTGCAACCTGAGGTGAATAAAGACAGGGAAAAAAAAGAAGTCTTTGTGGTATCCCACCCTGAACAAATGGAGAAAGATAGATGCATACAATCCAAGATTAATTTTCCAGGCTCTCAGAAGGAAGAAGCTGAGTTGTGCAGATGTTATGCATGGACAGGAAGGTGGGGGTAGACCCTGTAGAGAACCCCAAAAGCAGGATGAGATCAATACCAGTTTTGTGCTCAGCTTGAGTTCAGGTGCAGAACTACTTGTCACCCAGACACCTCTGAATTAACAGGATTACACAACAGCACTTCTTCACAAGATATCTGCCACAAGTTTCTTTTTCACTGCCCAGATCATAGTGCACCCAGTCCAGCACTGAGAAATGAGGGTGCCAGGTCTGTCTATGGGGGGCTTTGTCGATGGGAGATGTGTTCTTTACTTTGCAGGTGCTCTGCTGGGATGTCAGTGAAACCCCAATTCCAGATCTTCCCAAGCACTGCAGGATTTACATGCTTTACAATAACTCAGGAGAAGGCTGTCAGGATCTGTGGAAAGAAAGAAGTGTAGAAAAATAGCAACAGTTTTCTTGCTCTCCTCAGATACCAAATATAATAAAAACAAACAAATGTCAGGGCCTGCACTAGCCATAAAATAGTTCCTGTTGTCATTCAGCAGCCAGTGTATGCTGTCACTAGCCAGCCAAAACAGCATATTATATTATACTTGCATGCTGAATATTCATGTATGTAACTGCCCTAGTAAAAGCATACATTGCCATTGCCACTTTCATGTTTCTCTGTTTTCTCCACTGTTCACTAGAGGACTCTGTGCCCATTCTACAGATGACTGCCTTTGGTCACTTCGTTCTTGACTTCCGGAAGATGATTTCTGCTTCTCTTCCTGACATAGGAATTGCCTTACTCTCATGAGAACCAGCCTAGTGAGGGAGACTTTGTGCACTCCTGAGGCAGAGAGCCTCATTAAAAGCAGCTGTGTTTCAAATGTATTTTCTCTTCACCAGCATGAAAGAAAAACTGGGACAGCAATTATTAGGATTTTGCATAGAACCAAAACTTCCAAAAACTCAAGGTCTTTTCACTGTGATATTTATTGTGCTACAGTTGCCAGGATCAGAGAGAAATATGAAAGGCCAGATAAGAAAACGCAGGCACACCTTGAGAGCAGATGACAGGAAAGAGCATTCCCCTGCTGTCACAAGATAACAAATCACGTTCTCTTCATAAATCTGTTTTGTTCTATTAAAACCTCTTAGCTTTTATTTTTCTTTGAATTCTTAACAAGTAGGACCTCCATTTGCCCCAGTTTCATTTGTGTCCCCCAGAAATTTACTGGCAGTAGCTGAGGGTCAGGGTGCAGCAGCCCAGGAATAGATCCCTGGCTTGACACAGTCAGACAAGCAACGTGTGCCATGTTGCAAACACAACAGGACCACAAGTAACAATCAGTACTCGTCTTGAAAGCTAATCCTGCTATGTCTATTAATCCTTTAACTCGAGTGCTCACCGTATTCTGCCTGGTGTGGCAGAAAGTTTGTTTTATGCCTTAAACATTGTGTGGCAAACCCAACAAGCTGACACAAAAGCTGTGGAGTGAGATCAGCCAGGGACACTGGAGGAGCGAGGGAAGCCTGAAGCTGAAGGACAAAAAATGTATATTGATCATAGATAAATGTTACACTGTATCTCTATGGAAAAGAGAAGGGGAGGGAGGGGAGGAAAAAGCATGAAGCCGCTCAGCTTGAGAGGGAGAGGAGTAAAGCAACGTCCACGAGAGGGCAGCAAACACTCAATCACGGTAACATTTTTCAGCTTTTCTGAATCGTTGTCAGCTCCTAAGCAAAATACTCACTGTTGCCACGATCATTGTTGAACAGTTTCTTGTTTGTACGTTTTCCATCCCATAAGAAATCAAAAGAAGAGGTCTACACCTTCCCTTAAAGGATAAAAACACCCTTCTTCTTAGGAATTTAATTTTTCCATCTCTAAAAATAGCCACGTGGATATTTACAATACCACAGAAATGGAAAGTGCTGTATATTCGTTTAAAGAACTTTTTACCTATTAAAAAAAAAAAAAAAGACAGCAGGTAAGAATTAAACTCTCTAGATTACTGTACCTTTTGTGTCACACTCTCCTTGAGCAAAAGTTCAGAAAATGGAGGAGATTGAGATTGTAAAGAAATTCAAGGAAGCAGAAATCAATTGTCAGAAATGCTATTGGATGGATTTTGCTGAAAGCAGCTCCTTTAAAAAACAAAAACAAAAACTACTTCTGAGGAGCAGCTATTTAAAACATTACAACCGTATGTAAGAATCAATGCTACAGGATAGTTAAATGAACACGTGAAACTGCAAGATGAAATACAGACCCGTATTTCAAAATAATATATATAGATATATAAAGAGATGAAAGAGAAATTTCAGAGATACAGTAATCAGGAAACCATTACAGATCAAGGTTTTCTAATTCTAATTTTGTTCTGACTGAACAAAAAATTAAAAACAAAATTAAATAATAATAATAATAAATAAATAAAATAATCAAGCTAGATAGTCAACATAAATGAAACAGAAAAGGTTATGCCACAAGAAGGAAAACAGTTTTGTGCAAGCAGGATGCAAATGAGCCAACAGAAGGCGGATTAGGCGGGAAGTACGGCGAGCCCCGCCCCTTCCTCTGCAGTCCCCAATCAGGTCGGCTCTCGCACTACAAATATCCCTGCTCCCCACCAGCCCCCACGCATTTGCTCTCGGTTACCGCTGCGACTATGTCTGGCAGAGGCAAGGGCGGGAAGGGGCTCGGCAAGGGGGGCGCCAAGCGCCACCGCAAGGTGCTGCGCGACAACATCCAGGGCATCACCAAGCCGGCCATCCGCCGCCTGGCGCGGCGCGGCGGCGTCAAGCGCATCTCGGGGCTCATCTACGAGGAGACGCGCGGCGTGCTCAAGGTCTTCCTGGAGAACGTCATCCGCGACGCCGTCACCTACACCGAGCACGCCAAGAGGAAGACGGTCACGGCCATGGACGTGGTCTACGCGCTCAAGCGCCAGGGACGCACTCTCTACGGCTTCGGCGGCTAAAGTTGCCTGACGTTAGACTTCGCTTTTAAAACGACCCAAAGGCTCTTTTCAGAGCCACCCACTTAAACTGGAAAAGGGCTGTAACGCTGTCTTTTCGTTGAAAGGCCACTTACTGAAGCTGCTGTTAACTAGTAATTTCTTTGAATCGTGTTACTGTTTCACAAATGTTTATAGTAATTACCACGTAGTGCTTTGTACTCCACTATTAGTGAAGTTAAATAGCCTAAAAGGGACTTAGTTTACTCCTTAACTTCCCCAGTAAATATTAAGCAACCTGCTAATAAAGTATATTATCAAGACAAATTAATTTCCCTTCTGTTTTTAGATGTCACAGAGATTAGTGCAATCTGAAATATTAATGACACTGTACTTGATCTAAGAACTCTTTAACTGACTACAAATCACTGCTTGGGGAGGATCAGCATTTGGAACCTTAAAAAGGAGTGCATTATAATGGGGAGAAAAAAAAGAAAAAGGAAGCTGATGCAATGCAAGTATTTTATTTCTGATGACAAACCTATATG
Source organism: Chrysolophus pictus (assembly GCA_037305975.1). Taxonomy (NCBI): domain Eukaryota; kingdom Metazoa; phylum Chordata; class Aves; order Galliformes; family Phasianidae; genus Chrysolophus; species Chrysolophus pictus. The sequence goes on from CM074576.1 coordinate 148,390,976, forward strand.
AATTGTTTCTTCATTGTAACCTGGAATAAGTGTTTTTTTTTTTTTTTTTAACTATTTATAGATTAGATACTTAACAGAACATTCTTAAGGGGAGGAAAACACAGGTGAAAACCACACTCTTAGCAAGGTGTTGTAATAATTACTCCAGTCAACAAAAGAAGACCTACCAAAAGGGTTTTGTCACAGAACTCTTCCTCACTATGCTGTCCAGGAAGTGTTTATTAATTTCTGTAGCTTTACAGAAGAAATAACAGAAAAAATGTGCTTTCTCCCCCTTGTTTTATATTAATACATAGCTGTAACCGTTTTCTGCTCGTGAAAAACTGTCAATAAATGCTCACAGCCACTTCTAGCTTTCCCCCAGCTTCAATGCTCACCAGTACAGATGGAGCAGCACCAGGTGCGTGACTGTCACACACTCCTCATGGCTGCAGGATGTTGCTTCTCTGAGCATTCTCAAACTGATTATTTTACTTGATGGCTGTGAACACTCATTCTGACTTTTTTAGTAAAAATTAATGTGAGAAGAATAGCAGTAAAGATCCATTACTGTTTGTATCACACTCAGCTACAAACTTAAGTTACACAATCTGTCTCTGCTTGTTGAAAGGAACTGGGAGATCTTTTCTTTGAGGCAGTGGGGATAATGTGCCTGTTTCTGTAAGGAGACAAGGAGATCTGTACTTTCTTTTTCTTCCCATTATACTGTAATAAACATATTTAAAAAAACAAACAACAACAACAACAACAAAAGCAGGAGAGAGCGAGAAAATGTAAACTATTAAAATTAGATGAAGTTTCGAGAACTTCTTGTGAATTCCAGCCTCCACACGGCTTTTAAGCTGTCACAAATTCGGGTAGAGGGGAAACAGGAGAAGATGGGATGTGACCTCAGTGTCACAAACGGGGCCCGTGCCTCGGCCGTGCACCGAGAACTGAGATTTAGTGGGGATACCGGCAGTCGCAATTCTATCTTGCTAGGGCGCAGACAGGGATTTTCAAGGGATCCAATCAGGAGGAGGTTTTCAGTCGTCCAATCAGAGGTGGGGAAGCTCTATAAAAGCCCGCGCTACGCGGCTACTTTCAGTGACTCCGTCATCAGAGGTCTGGGCGGTTGTCCTTTGCGATGGCGCGCACGAAGCAGACGGCGCGTAAGTCGACGGGCGGGAAGGCGCCCCGCAAGCAGCTGGCCACCAAGGCGGCCCGCAAGAGCGCGCCGGCCACGGGCGGCGTGAAGAAGCCGCACCGCTACCGGCCCGGCACGGTGGCGCTGCGCGAGATCCGCCGCTACCAGAAGTCCACGGAGCTGCTGATCCGCAAGCTGCCCTTCCAGCGCCTGGTGCGCGAGATCGCGCAGGACTTCAAGACCGACCTGCGCTTCCAGAGCTCGGCCGTCATGGCGCTGCAGGAGGCGAGCGAGGCCTACCTGGTGGGGCTCTTCGAGGACACCAACCTGTGCGCCATCCACGCCAAGCGCGTCACCATCATGCCCAAGGACATCCAGCTCGCCCGGCGCATCCGCGGGGAGCGTGCCTGAGGCCGCAGCCCATCCCCCTTCTCTTCCGGCAGAGGCCGAGGCAGCCCACACAGACCCAAAGGCTCTTTTAAGAGCCACTCCATGCACAGTAAGAAGAGCTGAAGCACTGTTCTCTGTGTTTAAGATGTTTAATCCTTGAACTCTTCGTTTTACAGATCAGTACTTTATTTGCAGCTCCAACTCCTGATATGGTTTTTATTGCACTGCAATATGATCATAGTTCCCATATCTCTTGAGTATTTTAAGGATGTAAAGTTTTTCAATAGGAGTTTCATAAAACTCTTGGTTGTAAATTGTATATTTTGCCAGTAGTCGGTATATGTATTAGTACTTGATCCTTTGCTAGTACAGATAGTAATCAGAAGATACATACAGAAGCTGAGACAGTACTGAGCAATCAGATTCCTGCACTTAGAATGCTAAGATTATATATTAAGGTAAATGCAGCTTTCTCAAATTAAGGACATCTTCAGGACAAGGACCTCTGCTCAAATCTCCATTATCACGCATAGAAGTGGGACCAATCTAACAAGGTTTTGTGTAAGTTAAAAATTAGGCTTCAGACTTAAACATGAAGCAAAAAGAATTTCCCCATGAATGTGGGAAATAATTTCCTGTCTTTTCCCATGCCTTGAAAGCGCGTGCTCTGTGCCTGGGTTGTGAGGGTACAGAACAGAGATAAGGAATGCCATAAGATGCTAGAGCAGTCACATCTTGCCAGCAGAAGTTTCTCTGTGGTATTTGCATTTTCCCTTAGACTTGCTTGCTGTATCTGTCAGAGGTGGCATTCCAACAGATGAGAAAAGAAGACAGCAAGTTGCACGGCATGCAGTGTAGGCAGCAGCCGCAGGTGAGCACTGATTTGTTCCTTCTTACTCCACCCTGTCCCATGAAGCTCCTCAAAACAGTTAATATCTGCATTAGAGATATCTGTATATCTTATTTTGAAATTAAATTGCAATGGAAGTACAGAGCTACAGTGTCACAAAGTGTTGAGTGCAATGGCTGTGATCTCTGTAACAGACAGAGAAGCTGTTTTGATTTTCTATTTCAAACAATGTGTATACACACACACTTATATACATACACACACGTATACATACACACACTGAATAATTTCCACATCCACTTTTGGGAGTGGATTCCATTGACTGCTGTCTGATAGCTCCACACAGTGCCTGGGGCTGCACCATGTCAGGCAGCAGCGCCTGTCCAGCAATGTACTCTTTATTCATATTGTGACCCTCCTCATCACTTTCTGCTCTGTGTGCTCAAACATTTAACCTTCGCTAATCTCAAAGTGGTACCTAGCTACAAAGCAATTCCAGCTGAGAAAAGAGTCTGTTCCTGACATGGAACAATAAAAACAAAAATTATGTAGCCTACTGTCCATGCTCTTATAGTCAGATATATATCTAATCCTTTAAAATTACACATCTGTGTATGTTAGTCCAACAGGAGCATTTTCCATTTATCAGATTTTCATCCCTTGCTTCTCAGGTGTTAACATGTAAAGAGATAAAGTCATTTTTTTTCAAATTGATCATCCCTTATAGCAACATTGGAGTCACAGAGGGCAGAGCTAGACAGAATAATTAATCTGTGTGGTGCTGGAACAGAGGGAATTGAGGAAGAGTTAAAGGGGTACTAAATGAAGGAAATACATACATACATATACACACACATGTATCCATGTATATAGTTTTCTGTATGTATGCTCTACATCCCTGTCTGGTTTTCACAACCAGACATTGCCATTTTTCATTTTCCTTCCCCTTTGTATCTGAGCCTAGAGAAAAGAAGGCTGTGGGGTGACCTCATTGCAACCTTTCAATACCTAAATGGAGCCTACAAACAGGAGGGGAATCAACTCTTTGAAAGGGTAGATAACTGCAGGACAAGGAGAAATGGTTTTAAGTTGAGGAAGGGGAGATTTAGATTGGATGTCAGGGGGAAGTTCTTTACTGTGAGAATGGTGAGGTGCTGGAACAGGCTGCCCAGAGAGGTTGTGGATGCCCCATCCCTGGAGGTGTTCAAGGCCAGACTGGATGGGGCCCTGGGCAGCCTGGTCTAGTATTAAATGGGGAGGTTGGTGGCCCTGCATGTAGCGGGGGGATTGGAGATTCCTGATTCTCGAGGTCCCTTCCAACCCTGGCCATTCTGTGATTCTGTATCTATGGTTATGCTATGAATATGTCCTGTCCCTGGCCTCTTTTATATCCCATGTATTATTTCTGAAAAAACACGTTTCATGAATCTTATTGTGGGGGTTCCCTAGATGCCATCTTCACATAACTACATTCTCACTGGAGACCAACATGGGTGATAACATTACAGCAGCATGTGAGATAGGCCACACTACATTATCAAAGGCAGAGGAAAAGATGCCCTAAGAACCAAGGCCATGGGAATCCAAATGTTTTATTTGTGAACGAACAGAAAAGATGAGTTCACCGAGATATTGAATGGCTGAGTCTGCAAAACTGAGCACAATACAACAGGAAAAAAAAAGTGAGTCAGTGCTAACTGCAATTTTCTGTCTAAGAAGTCTAATGAATAAACTAAAATCTATTGATCTAAAATATTGATCCTGTCTTCCTACTTGTATTCCTCTTGTCTCAATCTTCTTTTTAGCATCAAATACAGAACCCACTCTGAATTCCCAATACCACATTCCCTACAGACCTCCCCTCCATTACAAATCCACCACAGCCCAGCAGCCACTTCCCCTGCCCCTTCTCCCCACTTCGATCTCAAACTAAAGCTACAGAGTCCTGTGACAGCCTTCCCTGTTTGCAAAAGAAGGGAGGGAGAGGTGGTGGGGAGAAAATGCGGCACATCCCAGGAACGTCCATGGAGTTCTCTCATTGTTTTTGTTTTTTTCCCCCATTTTTGTTTGTTTGTTTCTCTCTCCTTTTTTCTTTTTTCGAAGTGCCCCTGTTGAAAGATACTCAGGCCAGACTTATTCAGGTCTCCAAGTAATAAATCAGGCAAAGAACAAACATAAATAGCAATTTAGATTACTTGAATATCCTAATTGTCCCTAACGCCAGCCTTATTTTATTAATGATTTTGCTTTATTCACTAGGAGAACACTTAAGATATCTTTTAAGCATTAAAAGATTTAGACTATATCCCCGCACAAGCAACAACTGAGCACATTTATAAGGAAAACACTGAAACAAATTACTGTAAATTTGTTCTTGTACACGCAAACTCAAATAATACCTACCATGTTCCTTAAAAGTACAAACTCCTGCAGTGGACGTTAAAACTACTCAAAGGGCCAATTCGTGGTGAAATAAAAGAATTGTGGAAAGTTACTTTAACCTACCATACGACATAGCTTTCACATCAATATTTTAGCAACATATGTTTCAAAGTCCGAATTAATGCAGCATTTAATACTGTTCACACACACACAAAAAAGCATACCCCCCTCCCCCCCCCAGATCTGTATTGTATAAATAATGCTTACAGAGAAAGCAGTATACTCCTTAGAGGCTCTTATAAACACTTTTTCTGCACAATTTCCATCACCCAGGAAGATGTAAGGCATGCAAAATGACTACTAAGTTTTATAAAGCAGTCCCAAAATTATACAGTACCTTAAACGAAGTTCAAGATGATATAACTGAAGTATGCAGTTATCAGTAAAGAATAGTGTCACAGCTCCCTTGAGTGGCAACGTGGTGGCTCTTAAAAGAGCCTTTAGGGTACGGGGATGAAAGAGATGGAAGGACAGTGGCCTCAGGCGCGCTCCCCGCGGATGCGCCGGGCGAGCTGGATGTCCTTGGGCATGATGGTGACGCGCTTGGCGTGGATGGCGCACAGGTTGGTGTCCTCGAAGAGCCCCACCAGGTAGGCCTCGCTCGCCTCCTGCAGCGCCATGACGGCCGAGCTCTGGAAGCGCAGGTCGGTCTTGAAGTCCTGCGCGATCTCGCGCACCAGGCGCTGGAAGGGCAGCTTGCGGATCAGCAGCTCCGTGGACTTCTGGTAGCGGCGGATCTCGCGCAGCGCCACCGTGCCGGGCCGGTAGCGGTGCGGCTTCTTCACGCCGCCCGTGGCCGGCGCGCTCTTGCGGGCCGCCTTGGTGGCCAGCTGCTTGCGGGGCGCCTTCCCGCCCGTCGACTTACGCGCCGTCTGCTTCGTGCGCGCCATCGCTCTGACACAACCGAGTAATCACTCAAGAGCACCGCTAAGGAATGGTAGCGTGCTGTACCCGTGGCCGACTTTATAGTATGTGCCCCTCTCTGATTGGCTGGCTTGGAGAGTCCGTTTTTATTGGATGCTTTCAAATTCAAAAAGTGCGCCTAGAAAGCGCGCCACTTCATTGCCGGCTAATGGTGCTCACCCTCCCCCCACATCCGTAGGCGCCGCTTTTGTGTTCAGCTGCGCCCGGTCCGAGCGGCGACTGCCGTACTGGGTCACAACCTGCACAAAGTCCCCGTCAAATAGGAAAGAGGAACTCCTATTTGCTCTTTCTCGAGTGCACGAGACACGGACATCCTTTTTATTTCGGATCCTATGAACTCGAGTTCTGTCTACAAATGCGATACAGCAGATCCGGTTACATAAAGAGAATTTGGTGTCACGGTACCAAAGCAGCACAGGGGGGGTACCAAGGTGCCTTCCGGTCGCTGAGATTCAAGGAACGATGATCCCAGCGCCTGAGAATTGCTAACAGGAAAACGAGCGCCGCGCACATTTCTTGTCCGAAAAGCACCTGAGCAGAGGCTGTTTCGTGTGAAAGGTAACGGCGTAGGGAGAGCGGATGCACGGAACTGCTATGGCTTCAGCAGTTCTGCACTGAAATACTTTGTAAGTTTTAAAACACACGCTGAGAATTCCAGGCGTTTTTGTACGATTGGGAGATCTGGGATCATTTCGGTACTTAGAAACATATGCTCACGGGACGAGCAGCCGTGCTTAACCCCCTCCTCAATTCGCTTCCCCCCACCGCATTTCCGCACTCCGCAAGGCCCACTGAATAACACCGCGATTTGAATACGAATACGGCCCTACATGCCTTGTTCACACCCTCAGCACTTCGAATGGACTCTGAGGGGTCCGCGGGCGCCCGCCCCGGGATGGAGAGCTCATTGAGCCTCTCACGCAATTTAACCAATTTCTCGGTGAAGCAAGCGCTAAAGCTGCCAGCTGTCTATCCGGCTGTTGATATGGCTTGCTCTGTATGTATTCTCTTCACTTCTGAGTGATGGTCCTCAATCTAATAGCAAAGCGCGGCTCCAGGTAACTACTCAGTACTTTAATCTCAATAGGGCCGTGTAGGAAACGATTTACACGTCAACGTTGTGAAAAGAGGGCCTTTAGTATTAAGTCATAACTAGGTTGAAGCGACACAGCTCTTTTCTAGTTTAAGTGGGCGGCCCTGAAAAGAGCCTTTGGGTTGCTGAAAGCGAGCTGTTATCGAAGACGAGTTTAACCTCCGAAGCCGTAGAGGGTGCGTCCCTGGCGCTTGAGCGCGTAGACCACGTCCATGGCCGTGACCGTCTTCCTCTTGGCGTGCTCGGTGTAGGTGACGGCGTCGCGGATGACGTTCTCCAGGAAGACCTTGAGCACGCCGCGCGTCTCCTCGTAGATGAGCCCCGAGATGCGCTTGACGCCGCCGCGCCGCGCCAGGCGGCGGATGGCCGGCTTGGTGATGCCCTGGATGTTGTCGCGCAGCACCTTGCGGTGGCGCTTGGCGCCCCCCTTGCCGAGCCCCTTCCCGCCCTTGCCTCTACCAGACATAGTCGCAGCGGTAACCGAGAGCAAATGCGTGGGGGCTGGTGGGGAGCGGGGATATTTGTAGTGCGAGAGCCGACCTGATTGGGGACTGCGGTGAGAGAGAGCGCGCGCGCGCGCGAGAAAGAGGGGGAAGGGTTCCCGCCGTTTTTGCTGCCTCCCGCATGGCGGGCGATGGCGCAGCGCCCCCAGTTAAACGCTAAGTAGGGCTGTAAGGATTACACCTCTCAAGTGAATGCTCCCGACATAGTAAATGATCGTAAGAATTGGAAAGTGTTTTTCTTCCCTTTATCAGTATTTGTATAAACCTTTTTGTCACAAGTATGTACTTGTATTTTATTATTTTGTACCACCCCGTGTTTGTTTGTTTGAATTACTTTAAATTCCCAATGTTTTCTCGCTTGTTTATTTATTGATTTCTCCTCTTTTTTTCATGTTTTTAGAATTTAATGAACTTTTCTTCAGAAGTTTTAATGTTTTGAAATGTTGTTATGCTGCCTTTGCACTTGGGCTGTCTTTGCACATTTGTGCTGTCAGATTTTCTAAAATACAGTTTTCATTGCTTGTTTTCTATTTCTAAAATAGGGAAATAGATACTCTTCCCTTTTTTATTTAACCAAGTCTGAATCTATTAACTTATATTCATCAGAAGATAAAATAGAAGATTTTTTAGACAGGTACATAGATATTAAATTGTTAACACTTTTCAATTTGGCTCATTTGTTTGGTTTTGTAAGAATGGGGTTATCATCTCTCAAGTTTGATTTTATTCTGCCCTCTCAAGTATCATTTCAACATCTTATTTTCAAATTCTACCATAATTAGAACATAAATCATTTACTGAGCTGCTAGGTACTGAACTGGCACGTCACTCTGTTGAACAATAAAGGAATTTAATTCTGCCATATAGCTGAAGGAGGTTTTTCTTTAAATTTTGGTTAAACGATAGGCTTAAAGTAGGAGACAATTATCCTGATTCAAAAGTTGTTTCTTATGCTACCCTTAAATATTTTCATGGTCAATATCACCTCTATGTTCTTTTCAGCTGCTGTAGTTCACTTAGGCATCCACATTTTTATTTTTCTGTTTACTTTAACAACTATGTCTCTGGTTGCACAGATGAGAAGTAATGCCTAGCTTCTAAGTAATCATATAACTTGTCACAATCTAAATCCCCTTAGATTTGTTGTAGTCCTCCTCATACATCCTTTCTCTACCTCAGAGGAGTTACCACTCATCTTCTGCTGTTTGTATCCTAAAGAACTGCTTTGCTTGTTTGTTTCTAAGTTAGTTATGATGGTTTTCCCCTTACTTACAAGTGCCTCATTAGCAGCAGAATTCTGTATTCCAGAAGTCTTCCCTTTCTGCTCCTCAACCCCCGCTAATACCTGGTAGTGGCAGCGCTCTAGCAATAGCAATCGCCACTTAAAAAAAATATATTTAGTACATACATATACCAAAGAAATATTCACAAGATGGATTTGAGACATCTAATTCTGCAAGGCAGAGGCAAATGACTCTGGTGCATTGAGAACAACCCCCATCTGTGCATATGATCTTTACACTCGTCTTTTGGATTACATATGCAAGGTTTTGGCTGCCATGCTCGTACATCAGTTTTCTTCATCCTGTAGTTAACAAATGTGATGTTTTCTCTTTTGTGTTTTAAGTCTTGCGCTAGAAAGGACTTCTGGAGGGTTTTGTATCTGCACTGGAAACCTTAGAATTACAAATTAGAATAGACAGTTATCAATTAATCCTGACTTTAGAAATAAAATCATAAATTAAATGGAAATGGAATTTCAGATATCAGATCTCAAATCAATATTAGACAAAAATAAAAACAAAATACTGCCAGACATATTGTAGAAATACGCATGAGTAATCTTCTGGAAAGCTGCCTATACTTTTCAAACTAGCAGGTTGCAGTGTTTTACCAGTATTGGTGAATTGGTACTTCTTGCACTGTCCACTCGCGAACAGATGCTACTTCATTCTCTACTTGAAATATTATCTGTCATTTATGAAGGGGAATAAAATGGAATTGTGATCTTCTCTTTGTGAATGAGAAAGATCGTACAGACCCTAACTTTGCATTGCTCCATGCTCCTGTTATCCGCCATGCTGAAAACATACCAGATCTCACCTGGGCTATCTAGGGAAATGAAACAGATTTTTCCCCTGGAGTGAGAATCTGGGCAGACCAGCCCAACCCATAACAGAGAGGAGAAGGGGAAAAGAAAATTAATGAGCCTTGGTAAAGAAAGATGAACTTATGTCAACACCAGGAAGACTGGAGAGTAACTGGTTTAAAATAAGACAGAACTGTCAGTGAATCACCAGGTTTCCCTCAGATCATGACAAAAAATTATTTTCTTCCTGCTACAGCATCATGGAGGGTGTGAAGTGACAATATATATGTGGTTCCACCCAACATAAGTTATAGAAGCTGGACAACATACAGAACAAATTTTGAAGAGAGCAATGGGCTAGAGGTGATGAACAACTTACTCCTTTTGGGTGACTGAGGAAGGTTGCTGTTGTAACAATGAGTATATAGAGACCTGTAATGAGAATCATGTTTGCAATGATATTCAGCTGTATGTAACAATTGATATATTGTGTTTCTGATGTGATCTCAGTAAATAACTGCATAACTCTCTTAAGTCAAAATCTCATGTAATTAAGTAAATATTAAATTCTTCCCATGTGGGATATCTAAAAGAAAATGCTTACAGAGTGCTGCACATTGACTGCAGGGAAATGTGGTGGATGGCAACCTGTCACATGTAGATACAACTGCAAACAACACACCAGATACAATCCAGGTGACTAAACCTACCCCAGTAGTCCTCATTCTCTGTATCCCCATGCCCACGTACTCCACTTTCTGTGCCACACTGCAAAACTGAGATTCTGGTGTTTACTGTTGCCCTCTTTCTGATCCAAGAAATGAGGTTGCTTTGGTTTGTTGATAACCTTTCTCTTGCTGCCATGTCTAGAAACCACACAGGGTCCAACGAGGCAAGGAAAGTGCTCCAGCATGGCCCAGCAGCTTTTGCTGACCTTTGAAGGCAGCCATTTGCTATGCATAGAGCGTGCCTTCTTACAGATCAGAAAATGATCCACATGGGCAAAATTTTCCAGAAGACCTCTCACTTCCTTTGTGCCATGCCAGCTGCCCGCAAAAGAGTAAGTGCAAGCTGTCTGAGTTACTGTCTGTTCCTCTGCAAACCAGCAGGATCTGTCTGCCATTTCCTCATGGAAAATGATGATATCACAGCTTTGGTCTCCAGCAGTGATGGCAGGAAGGGCCACTGCACACACATTTCCTAAGGAATGTTGTCCTTGGCACCCACACCCGAACACTGTGAGACTGATATCTACTTTGACAGAAGGAGGCTTCCAAAGGCATTGTCCAACCCACACCACACACAAACTACAGGCTAAAATACATTGGTGTCTCTTTCCCCTGTCACAAGACACTTGGCAGCCTAGCAGTTCTCCCGGTGCTAGTGAGGTAAGGGCAGGTGCTGATGGCTCCCTAGATAGCTGGTATAGCTGAGTAGCAATATGGGGAAAGGCTGAAGGAACTCCTAGACCAGTGTTGGGATGTTGGGAAGATAATAAATACCTAGTTCCCTGAGTTAAACTGTTTTAGGACAGGAGAGACAAGACAGGGCAGTAAGTTGAGGATGGGCTCCAGTGCACTGCTTTGCCCATGTTGTCTTTCCTGGACTCCAGCCTTCCCACAAGGAGAAGCAAAGGGCTGAGTCCAGAACCAGGCTTCTCCGATGTCCTTGCAGGTGATTTTCCAAGAGCAGGGTGGCCCATGAGGTCAGAACTTGGTACCACACTGTGCATATCTGATCCTGCACTCAGGTGAGAGGAAGCAACTCAGCCATTCAACAACTCAGCTGATACTTGGCTGCTTAAATTATTACTTTGCTTTCCAAAGGGGTATTTGAAGCACACAGGTCTCCTGATACATTGATACATTGAGTGTAACATATTACAAAAGTCTGTCAAGAATAACATTTCCTACACAGCAGAGGCTTTTAAGTCCCGCTCCTTGCCTGGGATCCTGCAGAGATGCACTGGGCAAGAAGCATTTCTTTTGAACTCTGCCAGATCCTATAGAGTCGTAAGTACTTAACAGCAGCTGAAACACTGTCTCCTCCAAGCAGCCTTTCTGGGACATAGTTTTCAAAGAAACGAACCTACTGTACACATTCCTGTTAAAAGATATTTGATTTTGTCTTGAGCTGTGTGTTTCTGGAGGAAGCCAAGTCCGTAAAATGGTGACGTGTGTTGTGTCGGTGCCTCCAGACACTACTGCTGTGCTTTTGTCTTTGTTTCAGTAATATTTTTGTTGGAAGACCAGATGTTTCATTTGAAACCTCAGCTGCTTACAGGGTTTTATTTATTCTTAGGCTCTGGACAGAGCAACAGTCATTCCTTTGAAGGCCCAGCAGTTGGTAAAGATGACCCTAACCTTAGCAGGGAGCTCAAGCCTGTCATTTCCTAGCCCATGCTGATGAAAACTGTTGTCCTGTTTTATGTGCAGAAATCTGAATTTCTCCATAACAAACTGCATGACATTTCTTTTGGCTGAATTTTCCAGTTCACTGATGTCTCTTTGAACTGAATGTCTTAATTTTTGCTTTCCTTACCTTCCCTAACTTAGTGTCTTATACTAAGGATAAGCCATATGCTAAGGATACAGCCTGTCTTATATCGAGGGCATTACAGAATACAGTCAAATAGTATGAAGCCCTGGGAAATTCTAATCATCTATGAGTTGTTCTCCTCTAGGCTGTTAACTGCTGTGTTTTCGTATCACTTTGCGGCCAATTTTCAAGTACCTGACAGCCTGCCTCTACTCCCCCGGATCCCAGATGAGATCTCAAATGAAAGTGCAGTGGGAGATTATTCCAAAAAAGTGTTATTGAATGCAAAGTGCAGTGCATTAAGCACCCTCCCTCACCCACACAGATTCTCTCTGGTCTGTAGTTTTGAGACAATTACAAGTATCAAAGCATCAGCATTTTTACTGTCCTCCATTCATTATCAACAACTTATACCCTTTTTATATCTGATAACAGTTCAGAATCACTGATCATTGGACACTCCACAGTCTTCTCAAGCTATATTTCCCACTATGTCACTCCACTCATTTTTAGAAATTACCCCTTACTTTTAATTTACTGCAGCAAATATTTTCTTCTGTTTTCTTCTATTTTCAGCAATGTTCATGGAGCAAATGTAATTCACTTCCTTTAAATGGTCTAAGTGTTTTTGAAGGAATATTAATTTTTCAGCCCTCTCTTTGAGTCACAGAATCACAGAATCACAGAATCACAGAATCACTAAGGTTGGAAAAGACCTATAAGATCATCCAGTCCAACCATCCACCTATCACCCATGGTTCTTGCTAAACTATATCCCTCAACACAAAATCCAATCGTTCTTTGAACACCTCCAGGGTCGGTGACTCCACCACCTCCCTGGGCAGCCCATTCCAGTGCTTGACCACTCTTTCAGAGAAGTAGTATTTCCTAATATCCAGCCTGAATCTTCCCTGGCGCAGCTTGAAACCATTCCCCCTAGTCCTATCACCAGTTACACGAGAGAAGAGGCCGACCCCCAGCTCGCTACAACCTCCCCTCAGGTAGTTATAGAGAGTAATAAGGTCTCCCCTGAGCCTTCTCTTCTCCAGACTGAACAATCCCAGCTCCCTCAGCCGCTCCTCATAAGGCCTGTGCTCCAGACCCCTCACCAGTTTTGTTGCCCTTCTTTGAACACGCTCCAGGGCCTCAATGTCTTTCTTGCAGTGAGGGGCCCAGAACTGGACACAGTACTCAAGGTGCGGCCTCACCAGAGCTGAGTACAGGGGGACAATTACTTCCCTACTCCTGCTGGTCACACTACTTCTGATACAAGCCAGGATGCCATTGGCCTTCTTGGCCACCCAGGCACACTGCTGGCTCATGTTTAGCCGAGCGTCAACCAACACCCCCAGGTCCATTTCCTCTACACAGTCTTCCAGCCACTCCGCCCCAAGCCTGTAGCGTTGCTTGGGGTTGTTGTGGCCAAAGTGTAGGACCCGGCATTTGGTCTTATTAAACCTCATCCCATTGGCTTCAGCCCAGCTATCCAGCCTGTCCAAATCCCTCTGTAGGGCCTCGCTACCCCCAGGCAGATCGACGCTTCCAGCCAACTTAGTGTCATCTGCAAACTTACTGAGGGTGCACTCAATGCCCTCATCCAGATCATCAATGAAGATATTGAAGAGGACAGGGCCCAGCACCGACCCCTGGGGAACCCCACTCGTGACCGGTCGCCAGCTGGATTTGGCTCCATTGACCACCACTCCCTGGGCCCGGCCCTCCAGCCAGCTCTTTACCCAGCCAAGAGTGTACCTGTCCAAGCCACGGACTGCCAGCTTCCGCAGGAGAATACTGTGGGAGACAGTGTCAAAGGCTTTGCTGAAGTCAAGGTAGACCACATCAACAGCCTTTCCCTCATCCACCAGGCGGGTCACTAGATCATAGAAGGAGATCAGGTTGGTCAAGCAGGACCTACCCTTCGTGAACCCATGCTGGCTAGGCCTGATCCCCCGGTTGTCCCGCACTTGCAGTTGTCAGGCAGTTCCAGCTGTATGTGCCCTTTTGTCAGGGAGTAGCTCCCAGCCTTGTGGTAATTGCTGTTGCTTTCTCCTGCATATTTCCTTTTTTTTTTCTCCACTTCTTATTAACTGTCATTCAGTACATAAAACACACAGTGAGACCACACTCGTCCTGACTACAGTGGGAGATCTTCTTAATTTGTGTTGCAGATATAATCATTATGTTCCTCCCTTGATTTGTTATCAAGTTGTATCTATGTCATTACAGGTTATAGTTATAGCCTGAAGATGCAGATCATTTCAAGTGCTAGTCAACTGCTACCCTCAAGCTGATACATTTCTTTCCAAGTGAATTTCAGAGTTTTGAAGATAATGTCTTCAGTTTACAAAGAATTTTTCACTTTCAAACCTCAGTTATTCTAGATTTCTTGTTGGCATCTGTAACACTGCTAGATATGCACTGAAAATTATTATTCAAATCAATATAAAATCATATTAGGCCAAAGACTGACTCTTGCAGAATAATGTTTGATAATTTAATAAATGGCAATCATAAACTTTCAAATTCAAATTTGTTATTGTGCATATGCTTGTTTTGTGGTAGCCAAAGTTTCCCTGGTTAGTAATTTTAGTTACAGTGTTTTCCTACACTTAGGAAAACTAGCAACATTAAGTAAAATTGAAATGTAGATAAAATCTGCAATGTATCAGTTAGCTATAGGGAAATATTCCATTCTCTACTGAGAGTCTTTCTAAAGTTGATTTTAGAGCAAGTAGTTTTATACCTTCCTTGAGTTTGGCTGACATGGTTACAAGGTGCTCCTTTCCTGGGGTATGCTGAGCCTGTGGCCCTGTAGCTTGGTTCTTGCCCACGTTATTTAGACACCTTAAGAGTAACAGAGTGATTTTCAGGTAGGGTGCAGATCTGAATCTACTGAGTATTACCACAGGTTAGCTTTCAGCATTCCTTTCATTTAGCATGATATCTTATGAAATAGCACCTAAGAACATCCTCATTGCTACTGAAGGGATAGCATGTGGATGTTGTGTGTTGGTGATCTAATGTCAATTTACAGCACTGAATGGATTAGTACTTGTAATCTGACTCTCTGGAATCTGTGTTGTGCATTACCAATTTTTTCTCTTTTTCCAGGCACTTAGAGAGAGTTATAGTAAGGGTTACATTTCTTTTCCACGCATAGGCATGTGTATCCTTTATGTGCTTCTTCCTGCTGCTGCAAACAAGAATATCCCCAGTAGAACAAAATTCTGTTCATAAATCAGATTCCTATGTATAATAATGGTAATAATATTCAGTCATGGGTATAGAGAAACAAAACACTGTTATGCAGGGATTTCTGTTTCATATTTTCCAGGTGGATAAAAAGATTTTCATCTTCAGTCATGAAAAGGGACAGCTATGATTTTTGCTGCCTAGAAAACATGGCAGAGAGGAGAATGGCATTGCTGTGTTTCTTTTAGCTACTCACATGCAAGAATCCACTAGATCCTCATTAGACACTTCAATCACCCCATTTTTTTGTTTTGCTTTTTTTCATTTTTCTGTTACTGCCTTTCTTGTACAAGAAAGGCACACCAACCTATTGATGTGCTCTGGTTTTAGGAACTTAGGGTTGGATTCTTATTTGAAATAGAAGATTTGCCAAGACTCCAACTAGCCATTACAAGTCCTACACTCATGGACACCATGACCACAAAGCCAAGACAGGGCAATTCAAACTGGTCTTCAAAAGTCTTGAAAATAAAACTGTGTGAGAGGTAACAATGTTTTTTCTGAAGCTAATTTTAATTAATGACCATAAATAAATAAATAAATAAATAAATAAATAAATAAATAAATAAATAAGGCAGGAGTACAATTCATCATTAAACTGTATATAGGTTTCAAAAATTAACATGGATAAGTACTAATTCCAAACCAGTACTGTTGGAGGTGATTTTTTCCCTCCACTCAGCACTGATAAGAACTGCCCAGTGACAGAACAGGAAGAAACTTCCGCTATTCTGTGACAGTGGAAAAAAAAAAATCACTGCAGTCTGACAAATCACTGTCAGACACTTTCAAGTGTTCACATCACTGGCAGCAATCCTCCTTTGCTGAACCTAAGTAAATAGGAAAACTACCATGGACACTACTAGACCCTTCTATGATGGGAAGAGTGTTGTGGGAACATCCCTTTTGTATTTGAACCCTGAAGAACTCAGTAACATGATGTACTTCAAAGGTACGTTTACTTCTAGATATATTTATCATTCCATTGTGTTAGACTGACAAGAATGAGAAACTTTTTTTCTTCATTTGTTTTCTTTTATCCTGCTTTGAATGTAGCAGAGGCCAAAATCATTCCCGAATGCAAGGATGAAAAATGTTGTGGCAATGTACATGTGTTGAAGAAAGAAAGCAGCAGCAGAGACCCTCCTACAATGCAGCTGCAAGAGAACTTTCTTACATTCAGTTTCCTAGAGAAAGAAAGCAAAGTACGTCCATCTATCTCAATAACATCAGCAGGCTGTTCCAGTACGGGTCAAATTATTTGGTATGTTTTTAGAACTAGGTTTCTTGGCTTATACCAGATCAAAAAATGCTTTTCTCAGCCTTCTAAACTGTTGTGTTGCTGCAGGTAATCGAGTAGAAGGCAAAATAGGTACATTTATTAAGACATGGGATGCCTTCACACTGGAACATCTGGTGACATATTTTTCTCAGCTTTGAGGTGTATATGTCAAGCAATACATCTGACTTTACCAATGGCATTTTGACATCTTAATTCTTCCTTACTATATAAACTTTGCAATTGTTGAATCAGTGTTGGCAACAAATTTGCCACACAGCAAAAACTTGACTGATGTTTCTTGATCTTGTTATATGTATGTATTTTTAATGATTAGTATTAAGAGTAGTTACCTGAATGCATGCAAAAAACATCCTTCATCAAGAGAATAGGATACTTATATTAAAAATTAATAATTTCTCTGGGTCTTCAACGTGCTAAGAAGAGTAAATACAATTAAATGAGTGTAGTCTTCAGCTTATTCATATTGTTTTCCTGTACTCTGTGTGTTTAATCTGCCCCTATCTGTCTGATGTCTAATCTGTTTTTCCTCCATGTGGACCCTATGTTTCAATAAGAAAAAATTTTCTCTTGACAGCTATTTCCAGAAAAGCAAACTTGAAAATTGTTCAGAGTTTCTGACAGGTTTGTTTTATCTGATTAACTAGAGAAATTCAATTCCACACCTAAGGGGGGGGGGGGGGGGGGAGGGGAGGGGGGAGGAATCAACAGGAAAAGGAAAAATGAAAATGGAAAGGGGAAAGAGAAAAAGGGAAAGGGGAAAGAAGAAGAAAGGAGAAAGGAAAAGAAGAAAAAGGAAAAAGAAGAAAGAAGGGAAAAGAAGAAGAAAGGAGAAAGGAGGAAAAAAAGGAAAAAGATAAGGGAAAAAGAAAAGAGCAAAAAGAAGAAGAAGAAGAAGAAAGGATAAGGAAAATCTCTATTCACACCCCCTTGTAACTCTAAAGGCCCACTCTTCACTCTTTAAAAACATCCATCAGATCAGATGATCTCACCACCACTGCCTGCACTTCTAGCCCAGAAGAGTGCCTTACATCAAACAGACCCACATACCTGACAACCCTTCCTAGCTCTGTTCTCTCTATCACTTGCAGACTGATTCTGTTTTAGAGAAATCTCCATCTGGGAGTTCTGGGAAATAAGCATCATCTCCTTTTCTAGCAACTAACTTTTTGTCTCTCGAAATTTTTTTCCCATCTCTCAAGGTGCCTAGAGCTTTGTGGTTACTGTGGATCTGCCCTGGCTGCTTGCCTGGGAATGACACCACCTGAAACGTGTGACAGATCTCGAGCCCAACTCAGGGTGCCTTCCAGCCTGGCTTCAGCAGTGGGGTACTGAATAGCCAGAATCTCCCCTTTCTCTGCCTTTACTTTCCTCTCCTTCAGTGTATCAGCTGGCATATATACAGACATGGCAAAATAAAAATAGAATTACATGAGAAGGTAAAACAGTGACAGTTTATTGTTTACACTCTGGCTATTCTATTGTATCTCAATACTCCTTGCTATTTTGGTATACTTCTTTTAAACTAAAACCACTTAATGTTAAGAATAACTCAGTGGTATCTTCAGCACTGGTCCAAAGAAGCTACATGACAAGGCCTTCTGCAGGGTATTATTTATCTTCATAAATCTCAGATTCATCAGTGCTAAAAGAGATGTTCTCTTATCTAACAGACCACTGATGTTTTATATGGTAGCTATTTCTAAAGTGCAATGGAACAAAACAATAATTTGGGGATTAATTGGTTATTTTTCAGTGAAGGAATAAATTTCAGTCTGTTTTCTAATTAGAAACCAGCTGAGGCTTCTGAATTCTGATCAGTTCCAAAATTATTGCAGTCAATCCTTATCAATATTTAAACTAATGAGCAAACAGAATTATTTTCATTTGTCACCTGGTGAGACAATAATTAAATGAAAATCAAAGCTGATTTTAACTTGTGAGGATTATCTGAATGTTATGTCATTATATGATCATTTATATTATGAGGATTTGTCTGTTTTCTTTTTTCTCTTGAGAATCACAGATTTTATAAAGCCTATGGTGGGAAAAAAAAAGCCTATATCCAAATATATGTAAATAAATGTTGTATGAGTCGTTCTGTTCTCAGAGGACGATTTCCATATTATTGTATTTATTTGGGGAGAAGAGAGGCTTCAGTTTGTTCCACTAATGTTTGAGAATAATGTGACACATCTTTGTGCATATAAATGTGTTGGACGTTTTTGTCCTTACTTCTTGCTTCTGACTTTTGCAAGTCCTAAGAAATGCCATGTAGTGTACTGTAAAGGACAAAACATCGAGTTTGCAGCTTATTTCTACTTTATTAACGAGGCAAAAACAGCTTCGTTTTTCATAGACAGAAGCTATTTCCAAAAACAAAACAAAACAAAAAAATAAATCAAAATGCCACCATTCCCTCTCAGAAGATAACAAAACACGAGGGACAGTGACAAGTTCCAGCACATACATTCCCCTGGATGTATCTTATTTTCTCAAAACACAGAATTTTGTGAGAATACCGTATTCTTAATAGTTAAAGATACGGTTCAGGGAGGCGATTCTCTATCCATATTCAAAGCTCAGCCACGAAATTGTGTTACTTCCTTCTCTTTGAACTCAATTTGCGACAAAAGTATTGAAGCTGCCTCCTCGGTATCCATCCTGTTCCTCAGAAAAGCCCCTAAAGAACAAATCTGCGCTACGGGGGAGATTTTTTGACGAAAGCTTTTATTTTAATTTAGACGGAAAAACAAAAGTTCGCCTTCCCCAGGGTCTTCCCGGACGCAGGACGGCACGTTAAACGCATCTTTTTGCTCTCGTCCTGGATGCCCGCGGCGACAAACTCCCCAGAATGAAGCTTCAAGGTCTTCCCTTCACCCCCTGAAGAAAGCGGGGTGATTTCGCGGCCGGCATTTTCCAAAAAATGCGAATTTATAACTCCGAAGAAACACAGACTCGGAGGACGGAAAGCTCTTCCTGGCTAACAGTTAGGCGGGCTCTGCAAAGCACCAATCACAGATCACCGCTTCGCTATAAATTCAGGCATCGGGGTTACTGTAGCCCAATTACTTTCTTTTGATTAGGAAGAAGTCTCTGCCGCGATGTCGGAGACCGCTCCCGCCGCCGCTCCCGCTGTCGCGGCCCCCGCCGCCAAGGCCGCCGCCAAGAAGCCGAAGAAGGCGGCGGGCGGCGCCAAAGCCCGCAAGCCCGCGGGCCCCAGCGTCACCGAGCTGATCACCAAGGCCGTGTCCGCCTCCAAGGAGCGCAAGGGGCTCTCCCTCGCCGCGCTCAAGAAGGCGCTGGCCGCCGGCGGCTACGACGTGGAGAAGAACAACAGCCGCATCAAGCTGGGGCTCAAGAGCCTCGTCAGCAAGGGCACCCTGGTGCAGACCAAGGGCACCGGCGCCTCCGGCTCGT
The DNA here is from genome assembly GCA_037305975.1 of Chrysolophus pictus. Classification (NCBI taxonomy): domain Eukaryota; kingdom Metazoa; phylum Chordata; class Aves; order Galliformes; family Phasianidae; genus Chrysolophus; species Chrysolophus pictus. The sequence goes on from CM074576.1 coordinate 148,410,903, forward strand.
TCCGCCTCAGCAAGAAGCCGGGAGAGGTGAAGGAGAAGGCTCCTAGGAAGAGAACGCCCGCAGCCAAGCCCAAGAAACCGGCGGCCAAGAAACCTGCCAGCGCCGCCAAGAAGCCCAAAAAGGCAGCGGCGGCGAAGAAGAGCCCCAAGAAAGCCAAGAAACCAGTGGCCGCTGCCACCAAGAAGGCGACCAAGAGCCCCAAGAAGGTGACCAAGGCTGCCAAGCCCAAAAAGGCGGCGACTGCCAAAAGCCCGGCCAAGGCAAAGGCGGTGAAGCCCAAAGCTGCCAAATCCAAGGCAGCCAAACCCAAGGCAGCCAAGGGAAAGAAGGCGGCGGCCAAGAAGTGAAGTATTGATGTGGAAATACTTAAACCCAACGGCTCTTTTAAGAGCCACCCACCACTGTCCGAAAAAGAGCTGAGACACTCGGACAGCGAGCTCCACGCCTGCAGCGAAGCTCACGATTCGCCATTATTTACTCGCGATCAGATGGGATGCTCGCCTGCAGAAATAGCAGGACTCTGAGCTGCGGGACGTGGTTAAGATAGGGCCGGAAAAAAAAATAAAGTTTGCGCTCTCTGGGGGAAAAAAAAAAAAAAGGCAAAAAAAAAAAAAAAAGCACTCTCTTCGGGCTGCCTTTGTCTGAGCACCGCAGGACAGAGGTGCGTGTGTTAAAGGGACTGCTGGGGCGGGTATCGCTCTGGGGCATGCAGGTCTCTCTCGGTGATTTAACTTAGACAATGCGGTTCCTAACAATCTGCGTGCTACCGCCACGCCTCTTAGGGACCGGAGCTGCCAGCTCTCCGGCACGGCTCCTCCGCGTCCTTGGCAATGACCTTTCCGCTCGGTGGGGGACTTCTTAATTCCTGCACGGCTTCACAAAACTGCTGTTAGAGCCGCAGAGCGACGGGGCGGAGCAGGCAGCGCGGCCGCCACCTCCCTCCCTATCCCACCGGCGGGCGCGGCGCTCACCGGGGCCGCTGCCGGACGGACGCAGAGCGGCGCGGGGCTGCCTGGGACGCCCGGCTCTGCCCGTTCTGATTGGATGATGAGAGAAACCGCGGCCGCTTATTGGACGACTGGAAAGATTCAAAAAGCCCGCGCTGCGAACTCAGCTCGGAGCGCTGCCGCCTGACAGCTCTGCTCCGATAGCGTCTGTCTCACCGCGCCCTCGCTCGTTTCGTTGTTCTCAGGGCTGCAGGGGTAATCGTTCTCCTCTCAAAGACAAAATTTCAGCTCAGAGAAACAGTAAGACCGCTTAGGCAAAAAAACTTTAGTCGCTTATTTTCTCCTCTAATGAATGCGCTAGTGGAGCTATTGAAAGATAGGTGATATTCTTTAAGAGTGCTGTATTAGTGCACTGCAACTACTAAAATCGAAGTTCAAACACACTACTTGTATTTATTGGATAATGAGATCCACACAACGCTTACAGAACGAACTAATCACACCTGAAATTGTTTAACACCATAAAGCATTGATCAATGAATCTGGAGATAGAACTTTATTTAGGGCAAACAACCCGGAATAAAGCAGGAAACATCAAGATGAAATAATCGCACCTTATTTAAGCTTTCAAAGCGGTAAGACACAGAAACAAACTGTGTTAAAGCTCTTTCAAGGAAGATGCAGGTGGCTCTGAAAAGAGCCTTTGGGTTCAAAGTGAGGATCAGGACCGCTCTACTTGGAGCTGGTGTACTTGGTGACTGCCTTGGTGCCCTCGGAGACCGCGTGCTTGGCCAGCTCGCCGGGCAGCAGCAGACGCACGGCCGTCTGGATCTCCCGCGACGTGATGGTCGAGCGCTTGTTGTAGTGCGCCAGGCGCGACGCCTCGCCGGCGATGCGCTCGAAGATGTCGTTGACGAACGAGTTCATGATGCCCATGGCCTTGGACGAGATGCCCGTGTCGGGGTGCACCTGCTTCAGCACCTTGTACACGTAGATCGAGTAGCTCTCCTTGCGGCTCTTCTTGCGCTTCTTGTCGCCCTTCTTCTGGGTCTTGGTGACCGCCTTCTTGGAGCCCTTCTTGGGGGCGGGCGCGGATTTCGCCGGCTCAGGCATTTCGAGCACACTCTTTCCTAACCACTGAAAACTGAATTGCGGCTAAGATGGCTGCGGCGCCCCTATTTATAGGGCTGTTATGCAAATACAGAGACTCCAATTCGTGCAATGCGATTGGTCCATTCCGTAGGGGTGTTTCTTTGTTTCTGATTGGTTGCAATAAGATCCGCTCTTTCATTGGTTGTTTTCACAATTGTTGATTCCAGCCAATCACCGGCCGCTACTCCCGCCCTGGGAAGGGATAAAAGGGGACGAGCGTCTGCGTCAGTATGATTTTCTGTGTATTGTGTCCAGCTTGGTTTGTTCGGTCAGCTCTTTTTGGCAGCCGTACCATGTCGGGCCGTGGGAAGCAGGGCGGGAAGGTCAGAGCAAAGGCCAAGTCGCGTTCGTCACGAGCCGGGCTGCAGTTCCCTGTGGGCCGCGTGCACCGGCTGCTGCGGAAAGGTAACTACGCGGAGCGGGTGGGGGCCGGAGCACCCGTCTATATGGCGGCCGTGCTGGAATACCTGACGGCCGAGATCCTGGAACTGGCGGGCAATGCGGCCCGCGACAACAAGAAGACGCGCATCATCCCCCGCCACCTGCAGCTGGCCATCCGCAACGACGAGGAGCTCAACAAGCTGCTGGGCAAGGTCACCATCGCGCAGGGCGGGGTGCTGCCCAACATCCAGGCCGTGCTGCTGCCCAAGAAGACCGAGAGTCATAAGGCTAAAAGCAAATAATTTCAGCTAGCAAAGCCGGCTAGGTTTTTCAAAACATAATATAACCCAAAGGCTCTTTTCAGAGCCACCCACTTTCTCAGAAAAGAGTTGAGTTGCTTTTTTAAGGAAATGCGTTCATGTTAAATGTTTCTTTTATGCTGCTTTTGCTTTTAATGCATTGAGTAAAACTTCTGACTTATGTCTTCAGGTTTTTTTTATAACTCATTCTTTTTTGCTGAAGAAAAACTAAATACACTGACTTCTGTGTTTGATTTGTAGTGAAACAGATTATTTATTAGTGCTTCATCTGCTCAATGTTAATGGTTTCTGTTAAACTGTGTAGTGTGCCTTTTATGGTATGAGATAATGGGTGTTAGCTATGAAATGAAAAAAGTAACTGAAGTAAGAAAATAAATGGAATGCTTCAGAGTTGCTGTGTAGGCCTTGGTCTTAATACTGTAAAGTTGTCCTGTAGCTGAACTTATTTAGAAAGAGACTGGGAAACGCTGTAGGGAGAATAACTTAATTTGGCCTGAATCCTGAACTACTCTGACTTGTCCAGTAGATGCACCAACTGTAGCATTTTTCCTTTCAGAAAAACGAGCTCTGTCAGGTTTCTATTTAAAACAGGATTTTCAAACCTGCTGGTCTTTTAAATAGTCTCACTGCATAGCTACTCTCCTGCTAGGTCTGTTAATTGTAGGCAGTATGATAGGAATTTGCAAATACAAGTAACATCCAAAAGCACTCTGCTAAAGCACCTCTGATTTGCTGATGTGTGTTATTTGAAAGGCTGTCTGACTCCTCCTGCTGGGGTGTTCCCTGGAGCTGCTCATGACTGCAACAAGGCCACAGCTCCCACGTGCACAGCACTTCCTCCAAGGAAGGGAGCTGCTTTGAAAGAAGAAAATAGCACCTATAGCACACCCCTGTTGTAACAGAGGAGTTCTTTAGGTAGGGCTCTTCTGTAACTGAAGCAAGTGGTTGGGGGCTGTTGGTCTGGACATAACAGAAGAGCTGGATGGTGCAGCAAGCTGGCCCCTTCTGGTGACCTCACCTGTGCCTTGTGGTTCTGTTTGTAAGTGGATAAATATAAAGTTAATACATTTTTATGAGGCTGTGTTATTCATCCTAATTAGCTGCTGCTAAATGTCTCCAAGCTTATTTTTTTTCTTTAAGAACAGCAAAGGTGGTTGTTTTCCCAGGCACATCTTTTTTATACTGAATTTCCAGAACAAATATCTGTGCATCTCCAATGGATTGCAATACTGCAACAAAGCACTGGAATGGCAGAGAAAGCCCAGGGCACTGCATCCAGCTGTGGGAGTGCAGCACATCCTGCCTGTGGCAACTAGCTGGCCCCACCAGGGAGGGCTCTGCTGCTCTGAGTGTGGGGGTAAGCCCAGCACACCTTGTAGAACCCTCAGTCTCATCTCCACAGCCTCATTCCAAGCACAATAGATTTCACTCAGTGCATTGCTCACTTCTGCAATTGGAGCTTCACCTTCTGGGATGCTTTTTTTCCTGCTTCCTAGCATTCCTTGTTTTCATTCCTAGCTACCGGGGGCTGTAATGCTATGAGTCTCACACAGCTACCACAGTGGGGGTCAGACCTCCACATCCTGTATGTCAGGCAGTTCTGGGGTAAGTTGGCTGAGCGACCTGAGTGCTGCCAAACTTCCAATGATTAAAGAGCAGTGGCTTTCAGAGAAATTGTATCAGATGTAGCAAAGTTATTTTTTTTCTCATTTGCATAAAAAATAAACAGTAGTGAAGAGGAAATCCTTACCCTGTGGTGACCCTGTTAGCTGCAGCTCTGGGTGCCGGTGCACCTTCGAGTTCTCAAGAACTTGGGATGTACAAAGACAACAAAGTTCTCCTCTGAGTGTTTTAAGTTAAAGTTATGTTTCAGGTTGACTTGGTACTATCTCTATAGGTATCAAGTCTTAGAATGGCAATGTTTAAAAACTAAATAAAAAAATGTTTTAAAAATCATTTTTTGCCTTGATTTTCAGCACATGGAGTAAAGCACCCTAAAAAATCTCGCATGTCTTCAGTTCACAGGTTCCTATTGTAATAGATACACAAATGACAATTTACATGTATGATTGTATAATACACTGATGCACTGATTTTATTTCTCAACTGCTGATGCAATTTCTTGTGCAGACATGCTGAGGTGTTGCCTAATGCAGCAGCTGGTTTTGTGGGGAAATATTGGTGGTAGGTGGATGGTTCAACTGACGATACTGGGGATCTTTTCCAACCTTTATCATTCTACAATGCAATAAATGATTCTGGTTTTCATTTTATATTTTAACAAGGAAATCATCTGTCTTCAGTAAAGCACAGCTGAGACATTGGAGATTTTTTTTATTTTAGACACAGCAGCTCTGCAAATATTTCCTTCCTTATTTTACTCCAAAAGCTGGGTCCAAGCTCATGAGCAAACTGCTGTTAATGTAATCTAAGGGTGAGATCCTGAACACTGATCCACGTAACAACACCCTCAGGCTGCAGTGAAAACACCCATCTGTGACCACTGCTAGGGGCTCCTGACATGAAAGTATTTCAAATGTGCTTTGGAAGATGATTTTTTCAATCATTTTTTCTTTTCCAAGTTGTTCCAATACTGCTGGAGGAAAGAGGTACAGGGGGACACCCAGCCTGCACTGTGTAAGAACTACGAAGAACTGGTTTTGAAAGAAAATGTTTCCTGACATTCCTATAGGATTCCTTGTGCATTCAGACAGTGGCTTTAACCGCTGACTCCACTGCTTTTAGAAACAAGTCTAGACGTGGAGCTTCAAATACAAAGAACTGGGCAGACTCTGCAGCCACCCAGGCACAGTGGGTGCTACGTGAGCAACTGGAGCCTATTCTGCACAGTCACAAAGATTCACCTGATTTATTTATAAACACTTTGAGTTAAAATGGAATTCAAGTTGTTGTAAGAGCAATAAAACATAAGAAAGACTTGCACAACTTTGGCTACCCTCAACTTGCAATGTGGAAACCTCTATCACATTAGCTGCTGAATTTAAAGAACAGATTCTGCCAACAGATGTACTGGAGATGTGGCCCAAGTGCTGTAAATCCAGCTCAGAAATTAAATTACATTGACATCTATACAAACTTAGAATTTGATGATTTTAAAAGATTGAGATATTTGACATGTGCCATGTGATAAGAGTACAAATGTTAAGTGTCATAGCCATAGGTGTTGGCTGTGTTAAATAATATTTGTAGGCACATTTCAAATCATAGGCTCCCAACTGTTCCTCAACTAATTCACTTCCTTTTGAATATTGTCCAACACACAGTAAGATGAACGTGTATGCCGAGTTCACTAGCAGAAATGCTGAAGAGCAAACCTTCTGATCAGCTGAAGGAAAAACGTTTGGTTACCGTTCCTTTTATACTGTGTCATAAGGATATTTTCTGGAAATGTGTGCCACGACTTCTTTTGCTCGTCTCTAGTCACGTGCGAGCAGCAGAGACCTTCAGTGACACCCCCCTCCCCTCCCCGGTGTGACCCGACACAACGTGTGCGGCGGCTGCCGGTAGCCCGGGGACGTGCGGCCCGCCCAGGCACGGGTGCTCAATTGCGGGGGTCCCTGCTACATGCCAAGGTTGGCCCTACGAGCCGCAGGCTCGCTGCATTTCGCAACGAAAACCTCAGGGACGGCTCCGGATCCCTCAGGGCCTCATTCCCTGTTCCCTCCCGCAGTTCTGTGTGAATATGAGACGCATAGCGCTCGGAGCGCGGCCTCCAGGCCTCCACGGAGTGCGAAGCACGCGAGGAGAAGACAAAAGAAACGCGAAACCGCCACGGACAGAGCAAACAAAGAGCGTGGCCGGGGAGCCGTCGCTGGGATCGCTCCCAACGAGCGGAAGACGGAACGGTCGGTGGGGCGGGGCGGCAGCGCAGAGCGCGACCTCGGATTGGCCGAATTTTGCCGCAAACCCCGGGACAGCAAAGGGGGGGACGGGATAGGGACGGCGGTGCCGAACCGTGAAACGTGGGACAGCGGCCCACGCGACAGCGGGCGGAGGTGCCCGGGAGACATCAGCCTCACAGCGAGCGGGGAGGAAACAGGGAAGGAGAGAAGAAGAAGGCAGCGCGACCCCAGCAAGGGAAGCGTGGGGCCCCGGCTAACGTCGGCGGGAGACAAAGCCCCGGGGCAGCGCCGGGCAGAGGCCGCCCGCCCGCGGGAAGCTCTCGCTGAGGCGCGCGGGTGGAAAGGGCGGGGACTGCGGCCGAGCCCCGCCTCCCTTCGCCCGCCGCAGTTCTCAACCAGGTCGGCTCCCGCGCCATATAGCGCCACTCGGCGGAGTCCGCGGCGCGCAGTGTGGTCTGCGGCGGGAGCGGGAGTATGTCTGGCAGAGGCAAGGGCGGGAAGGGGCTCGGCAAGGGGGGCGCCAAGCGCCACCGCAAGGTGCTGCGCGACAACATCCAGGGCATCACCAAGCCGGCCATCCGCCGCCTGGCGCGGCGCGGCGGCGTCAAGCGCATCTCGGGGCTCATCTACGAGGAGACGCGCGGCGTGCTCAAGGTCTTCCTGGAGAACGTCATCCGCGACGCCGTCACCTACACCGAGCACGCCAAGAGGAAGACGGTCACGGCCATGGACGTGGTCTACGCGCTCAAGCGCCAGGGACGCACCCTCTACGGCTTCGGTGGTTAAACGCCCGTTCCAAACCTTACGCTTTTAAAACACCAAGGCTCTTTTCAGAGCCACCCACACATTCACAACGAGAGCTGTTTATTGCTGATCTTTCTTTTAGCGAGTATGGTGCTGTTAAAATGCCCCAGAAAATCACAATTGTATCTTGAGCATATTTTGAAGTGGTACAAAAAAAAAAGTAGCCTAGAAGATATGAGGGAAGTTAAAAGCTGCAAATGTATTTTATAGACACAATTAAAGATTGTAACCTAATCCGAGTATTTCAAATAATTTCGGAATTAAGCATTCCGTGAACCTGAATAAATTTTGGCTCGTTAAAGCAGCATCACTTAGTCCTGTCTATCGAGCATAGTTGCATGAATATGTTGTGAAAACCGTGACGACAACAAGCGGAAGTGTCTGTAATTACGTTTCTAATTTTTACTCCAATAGGAATGGAACGATTACAATCCTCTCATTTGCATAGCACCCTTATAAATAGAGGGGCAGGCGCCATTTTCAGTGTTGTTGAGTTGCAGTGAAGAGCTTGAAAAGAAACTTTTAAGGATGCCCGAGCCAGCAAAATCCGCTCCAGCACCTAAGAAAGGCTCGAAGAAGGCTGTCACTAAGACCCAGAAAAAGGGTGACAAGAAAAGAAAGAGAGCGAGGAAAGAGAGCTACTCGATCTATGTGTACAAGGTGCTGAAGCAGGTGCACCCCGACACGGGCATCTCATCTAAAGCCATGAGCATCATGAACTCGTTCGTCAACGACATCTTCGAGCGCATCGCCGGCGAGGCTTCGCGCCTGGCGCACTACAACAAGCGCTCGACCATCACGTCGCGGGAGATCCAGACGGCCGTGCGGCTGCTGCTGCCCGGCGAGCTGGCCAAGCACGCGGTCTCCGAGGGCACCAAGGCGGTCACTAAGTACACCAGCTCCAAATAAGGTTTTAAACTACAACCCAAACGGCTCTTTTCAGAGCCCCCAACTTTTCCTATAAAGGGCTGCAATTGCTTTTTTTTCCCCATCTTGTATACAAGATATACTGTAATTTACTAAACTAGGTAACGAGATATTGTTTTTTACATTAATGATGTCTAAGTAATAAACAGCTCTCGTTGTGAATGTGTGGGTGGCTCTGAAAAGAGCCTTGGTGTTTTAAAAGCGTAAGGTTTGGAACGGGCGTTTAACCACCGAAGCCGTAGAGGGTGCGTCCCTGGCGCTTGAGCGCGTAGACCACGTCCATGGCCGTGACCGTCTTCCTCTTGGCGTGCTCGGTGTAGGTGACGGCGTCGCGGATGACGTTCTCCAGGAAGACCTTGAGCACGCCGCGCGTCTCCTCGTAGATGAGCCCCGAGATGCGCTTGACGCCGCCGCGCCGCGCCAGGCGGCGGATGGCCGGCTTGGTGATGCCCTGGATGTTGTCGCGCAGCACCTTGCGGTGGCGCTTGGCGCCCCCCTTGCCGAGCCCCTTCCCGCCCTTGCCTCTGCCAGACATACTCCCGCTCCCGCCGCAGACCACACTGCGCGCCGCGGACTCCGCCGAGTGGCGCTATATGGCGCGGGAGCCGACCTGGTTGAGAACTGCGGCGGGCGAAGGGAGGCGGGGCTCGGCCGCAGTCCCCGCCCTTTCCACCCGCGCGCCTCAGCGAGAGCTTCCCGCGGGCGGACGGCAGCGGGGCGCCGGGGTTCTATTTTTCCAAGATGCTTCCCCCGGGTCGTGCCTTCGGCTTTGCCTGTCGCCGGCCACAGTCAGCTCGGCTTGAGCTGCCACCAGCTTCCTTCCTTTCCCTAGTTTCCTCCCCACCCCCTGTGATGGTGGTAATTCTATGACGGATCCTGTGCTCCGCGGGGGGCTGTTGCGGGAGTCGCGTTTCGGGGTCCGGCGCTCCGGTCCCCATTCCGTTCCGCGCCTTTGCCGCCCCGGGGTCTGCGGCAAAATTCGACCAATTGGGATCACACTCCGCGGTGCCGCCCCGCCCCGATCGTCCTTTCCGGCTTCCGTTGTGCTTTGGCCGCCTCACGTTACGCTTTAAGAACGCGTGTTAATGCTTTTCTGGGAAGAATTCGCTCTCAGATTCATTAATCTGTGCCAGCTCGTTCCTATTCGCCCTTCTGCTTCTTCCTGTCAGTAAATCCTAACTGTTTCTTAACAGATCAAGGAACAGAAATCCTTAGCTACGCGTAAAAACATCTTTCTCTTTTTAAAATGTTCTATGAATTTCCTTTGTGTGGATTATAATGCAATAGGTATTTTTCTGGCATATAACACGCATTTATATACCTGTCATACTTTTACCCGTACATGGCCACTGCGAGAAAAGCAGAGAGCCTCCAGGACCCCCATCCCAGAGAGAAGTGGGATCCCACATTGCAGTGTGAGAGGAGCCGTTTCTCTCAGGGCTGTTCCTGCTGAGGATGCAAGAGCCCCGTGCTGCTCTGCTCCTTAACATGTGAAGGGAGGCAGAGAATTTTCAGAATGTTATCACACACATCCTTTATCTCCTCACTAAATATGTGCTCATTAATACAGTAATGTTTGTTGTTGTTGTTGTTTTGTTTTGTTTTTTTTTGTGTGTGTGTGCTTAGAAGTAAAATACAGGAGTGTATTCTAATATTTTAATTTTACTGACTTTGATGCGTTAGCATTACTTATAGAAACTAATGAACTCTACTCCCCCACAAAAAAAAAAAAAAAAAAAAAAATTATCTCACTGTAGAACCACAGTAATGGGATTAGAGGGGAGAATTTTGGCTGTAGTTGAGGGTCTTCAACTATATATCTTTTTTTTTAGTCCAATTGTTCAAAAAATATAACTCCCACAGAGTTTGTAAAAAAATATATACAGCTTTTCACCTGACAGTGCTCCCACGTTGCCAAGAGAGTGGAACAAGATATATGATGCCATTTGTAACAGTGATATATTCATGCAGCAGTGATGGAAATGTACCTCAGAAAAGAGAGAAGGTAAGAGATCTCCTCCTCCACAGCAGCAAAACACCTGGAGGAACTCCTGGGAGGATCTCAGGGAACTTTGTGAGCTCTGCTGTACCCCTGTGGGAGACAGAGGTGGAATCTTTTTCAGGAAGATCAGGGGACTGGAGCACCTCCCCTATGAGGACAGGCTGAGGGAGCTGGGCTTGTTCAGCCTGAAGAAGGCTGTGAGGTGACCTCATTGCAGCATTTCAATACTTAAAGGGAGCTTACAAACAGGAGGGGAGTCAACTCTTTGAAAGGGTTGATAACTGCAGGACGAGGGGAAATGGTTTTAAGTTGAGGGAAGGGAGATTTAGGTTGGACGTCAGGGGGAAGTTCTTCACAGAGAGAGTGGTGAGGTGCTGGAACAGGCTGCCCAGAGAGGTTGTGGATGCCCCGTCCCTGGAGGTGTTCAAGGCCAGATTGGATGGGGCCCTGGGCAGCCTGGTCTAGCATTAAATGAGGAGGTTGGTGGCCCTGCATGTGGCAGGGGGGTTGGAGATTCATGATCCTTGAGGTCCCTTCCAACCCTGGTCATTCTGTGAGTCTGTGATCTGAGCTGCAGCCGAGAAGGGGAGTTTTGCAGACGCATCAGGACAGTACTGGGAGTTGGGGGAAAGTTTAAACTGTACTGTCAATTAAGTACCTGTAAACGGTAGCTATTAAATGTTACTTAAGATGTGGCTTAAAAGAACAAAAAAGAAGGAGGGAAGGAAGGTGAGGGGGGAGCAGATGGGTACGAAGTAGCAGCAACTGAAAGTGCTCTAGCCTTCCAAATACAATGTATTCTCAAATGTCTCTTCTGTGGTCTCAGTGCAACTCCCAGGGCCAAACAACTTTACGAAGTTTATTAACAGTACTACTTTCTATTTGGGCAAAGAATAAATATTCCAGAATCATAGAACCATAAAATCATTAGGTTGGAAAAGATCCCTAGGGTCATCCAGTCCAACCATCAGCCCATCCCCACCAACCATGTGTCACATCCACATGATTCTGTAACACCTTCAGGGATGGTGACTCCACCACCTCTTTGAGCAACCTGTGCCACTACAGCACTGCTCTTTCTGAGAAGGAATTGTTCCTAATATCCAATCTGAACCTTCCCTGGAGCACCTTAAAATCATTCCCTCTGGCCCTTTCACTGTCACCTTGGAAAAGATGCTGACCCCCTCCTTGCTTCCTTTCAGGTTGTTGTAGAGAGCAATAGTGTCTCCCCTGAGCCTTCTCTTCTCCAGACTGAACAACCACATTTCCAGCATTGGATGCAGAGATGTTTTGTCTGGTTTCTGTTCCGTGCTGTCTTGCACTGAGATTATCACAGTAGTATCAGGGAGAAAAACACTCATGTCCCACTCATTTCCTTTGGCACCTGTATAATCACCCCTCGCAGACTTTTAAAACCATCTCTGCAGGGACTGGAAAGTTCATGTAAATGAGTATAGTTTATTTTCTGGAAATGTTGTTTTCCTTATGAGCAAAACAAAAATTATATTCTGTAACCCTGCTCAGAACTGATGTGAAGATCAAAACTGGCACAACAAAGAAAAATGACGTTCAATTTCAAAAGACATCATATATTAATTAGTGGAAAGAAGAAAAAAGTACATGTCATACGCATGTTATACTAATACATGGATAGATGCTAACCTATGGGAACACACCTTAGACCTGCAGTTTTTGTTTAAAGCTCAACATTTATTGAAAGTTATCTCTGATGTCTGCTGAAATAGTTTCTTCCTTAAGTGCCTCATAGGATGATGCTACTGCAAAACATAATTTTGTACAGTTTTGCTGGATGAGTGTGTGCTATGCTCAGGATAACATGCGAAAATGCAGAGAGAACAAGATGCTCATAACTGTCTTGAACATTCATGACATAGGGCAGGTATGCAAAGATGTTGGAATGCCCTCGAAGATGCATAACACTGGGTTGGGATAAAGTGTAAAGAAAGCAGAGAGCAGGATATATGGCAAACTTAACAACTTGTTAAATATTTTTGTATTTCATCTGCATGAGTGCATCAGCACATTCAGCACAGACTTAGTGCAGCACATAGCTAAACAAACCAGCCTGTATTGCACCTCTTCATTATTTGTACATCTACAGTCTACAAGATGCTTCCATTCAGCTGAAGTTTCTTTTGATTCTTTGGAGAGAGAAGATACCACCCTATGCACTAATTTTACAATTTATTTTACAATTTATTTTATTAAAAAAATAAACACCAAAAACCACCACTCTTTTCATATGGAAAAAGCTTTTGTTTAGAGCTTTTTCAAAATTAATAAACACCTGAAGTAGGGCTGATTTAAATACATATAGATAGATGGATGGATAGAAATAATATATTTTGATCTAAGCTTATGTATTTCTAATAAAAGTGGAAAAAAATCACCAGGAAGACCTCAGTGGTGATGTTGTGCGTTGGACTGATTTATCCCAGCAGCGATTTGATTCAGACCATATCAACAGGGCTCTGGATCACTCACGGAGGGTGGCAAAACAGCCAGGATTTATCTCAGCCAAACATTGCACTGAACAGATGTATTTTTATTCTAAGTTTGTCTGATCTGTTACTGCTCTTTTACAGCTTACTAAATCAGCATCACACACAAGCTGATAGTATTCGTCACTTATGTAAGGAGGAAAGAGCAAAGCCCACTGGAGACTTGCAGTCAGACTGCTGTGGTTCCTGGTATCACCACTGCAGCTGTTACAGACTTCAAATTCCATGCAATAAATTTTTCCTGACTGCCAGTTGGATTTTCTGCAGCGAGCTCTGACAGATTATTATTGTCGTCAGTGCCCTTCTGTGTTAAATACCAGATTTTCTTCAGGCCCAGGCACTGCAAATTCAGGGATCATGATTTTACTCTTCCTGCAAAATCCTTGCATGTCTACTTCCTTCTCAATTGTGTTTTTGTTTTTTTAATTATTTAGACATGTAGCTCTCAGAATCAGACTCAAAGTAATCCCAATCAGTAAAATACAGCTTCCCTTCTCCTCAAACACACACAAAAAAAAAAGGGAAAAAAGAAAAAAAAAAGCAGAAAAAAGAACATCATTTTTATCATTTTTGTCCAAACTCCTACTAAAATGTAACTTTTTACACAGCTTGTATAACATTTTGCTACAACTCATTTCTACAAGCATGACAGTAATTATACACAGCAAAAAAAACCTATATATGAATCTGTTCATAAAGCACAGATCTTATGTCAATGAATATGGGGGGGGGAGGGGATAGTAAAACCGCCTATGATCTGATCAAGTTTTCCAAAAGTGTTATTCTGAGATTTACCCCACAATCCCCACCCCACCCCCATCCCCAAGCCACTGCGCTGAGAGTAAAACAGAAAATGGCTGAAAGGAAGGAAAAAAAAACAGGAAAGAAAATGGAGCACGGAGGAATGTGATTGGTCAGATTTTGCTGCAGAGCCCGAAGTTCCTGAAGCAGAGGAAGGAATATTTCCTGAAACAAAATGTATCAGCAATTACACAGAAGGGGAAGGGAAAAAAAAAAAAAAAAAAAAGAAAAGAAAGAAAAGAAAAAACCACACCAGAAAACCCAAGACTTACTGCACGAAGCTTTGAAAAAATATCTATTCCCTCCGAGCAATCCTTCTTGTCTGTGTTCGTTCACAGAAGTGAGAGCTGCATCTCACCCACTCCCATGCAGCACTGCAGAACCAATTCGATCAGGCAGAGCGGGGCACTCCCTGCATTACATGGACATAAGGAGGGCTGTGCTGTATTGAGCAAGCAGTACGGGATGCAACAGGAAATTAGAAATGGATTAGGAAATGGTGTTTCGGGTAACAGGTATACATCTTGTGGGTAGGATGTGAAGGAGCTGCACGGCAGAGCGGCAGTCAGAGGCAGAAACCCCATTATGCATGTAGGTGCACGGGAATCATTGGGTACCATGCTCTGCCAGGAAATGTGTTGCTTTCAAATGTAAACTAAAAGCCCTCAAGTAGGGCCAGAAACTGACAAGAGGGACTTGCTTACACGAGGAATGGTCAGCCCGTGTGTGGCAAAGCACCCATGCAGGAATGGGCAGCTATGAAGACTAGACTTTGTGCTACTTCACAATTAAAGACACTGTTTTTAACCGTGGGATTAATAAATTCTAATTAACGCTTTGAGTAGAAGGAAATAAAAGCTACAGAATAACATGGGCAATGAACTACTTACTTGCCTCGTCACACACTGCAATCGAGGAAGGAAACTCAGTGAATACAAAATTGCATTTATACATACATGACTGCTTTCAGTAACCACTATGTTAGGGAACACCAGCTTTTAGAAATGAGGCAGTTTTGCTTTTAGCTTGTCAAAGCCCTCAAAAACCTTTTCCACTAGTACCAGAAAAGCAACTCTACTAGTTAGATCTATAAAAGTGAGCTTTTCTTATCAATGAACTTTTACCCAATCACCCGAAGTAGCATTTAATCGACACAAACATCTCTCTCAACCTCTTAAAAAGATGGCAATGCTTCCCCTGGCACTTACCTTAGAAACTGGCCAACAAAAGGCTACCCGCAACACGTGCAGCAGTAAACCCTCATAAAATTTAAGAGTTTACAGCTCTTTTTAGTGGCCCAGTGGCGGCTCTTAAAAGAGCCTTTGGGTTTTCGATAGTCACAGATTCTCTCGCCAGGAGCTCAGGCGCGCTCCCCGCGGATGCGCCGGGCGAGCTGGATGTCCTTGGGCATGATGGTGACGCGCTTGGCGTGGATGGCGCACAGGTTGGTGTCCTCGAAGAGCCCCACCAGGTAGGCCTCGCTCGCCTCCTGCAGCGCCATGACGGCCGAGCTCTGGAAGCGCAGGTCGGTCTTGAAGTCCTGCGCGATCTCGCGCACCAGGCGCTGGAAGGGCAGCTTGCGGATCAGCAGCTCCGTGGACTTCTGGTAGCGGCGGATCTCGCGCAGCGCCACCGTGCCGGGCCGGTAGCGGTGCGGCTTCTTCACGCCGCCCGTGGCCGGCGCGCTCTTGCGGGCCGCCTTGGTGGCCAGCTGCTTGCGGGGCGCCTTCCCGCCCGTCGACTTACGCGCCGTCTGCTTCGTGCGCGCCATTCTCCCGGAGCAGCCCCTCGGCAGTGAGAAAGGAAACTATGCCGGAGGTGCTGCGAGACCCCGTATTTATAGACAAGGGCGCGCTCTGATTGGCTGGCGTGGAGGCGGCCACCCCATTGGGCAGAGGCAGGATTTGAAAAGCCCGCGCTCCTCGGCAGGTAACGGCGCCTTCCCGCTCCGCAGTCTCCGCCCCTCCGCAGGCAGCGCCGCCCTCGGTTTGTGCCCTTCCTCCCCCTGCGGCGAAGCGCTCTTGATGCGCGGCGCGATCGCAGCCTTCCGTCAGCATAGCGGAACACGGCCATCTGTCCCGCAGCCAGGATGTGAGCGCCTGCGTGAAAGGCTCATTCCGAAACCCGCCTTTTCCCTATCACCCGCATTTCATAAGGCGCTCTCGCTCACGTTTTCTCTTAAATATAAATTTATTATTATTATTTCTAAAGTGTGTGCACTAGACTAATGAACCCCTCTCCAGCAGATCTTCTGTTACATTATTTAGAAGGGAAAGCAAACTACGCCACATCATTATGAAACGCTCTGGCTCGTTTAAGTAATACTCTACCCAGTACCATCTGTACAGCGCTACATAGATGATGATACATATGGAGCATCGCTGTCTTGCGGAAGTCGCACACGAGCACAGTGCTGTCCCCATGGAGACCCTTTGGGTCACACAACTACTCCGTTACCCATGGCCAGGTCCCTGGGAAAGGATGACAGCGCTTAGTGGGGACGTCAATAGGAATGATGTGAATGCGGCACAGAGCTGTAGCCATAACAAAGGCTGCTTTATTTCGAAGCAGAAGGACAACATCCACATGTACGTACCTCTATCTGCTTAAACTTTGGAACTGAAATGGTTGTCAGAGGAATGCTTATTTGGCATGGAAATTTGATTTGAATATCATAAAATCTGTACATATTGCTCCTATGCAGAGATCCTTTATGTCACATAAAACACCACCACATTGTTACTAACACGTGAAGCATACACAGTAAGCGTTTTTTTCCATCAGTAATCAGATCAACCTACTCTGAAAACCGAAGACAATATGAAATAGCAGCACCACTCACCACCAAGTATCTGTGAACCACTCTTTTACTGAAAGCATGGGTGGCTCTGAAAAGAGCCTTTAGGTTAAAATCGAGTAATCCGCACCACTCTACTTGGAGCTGGTGTACTTGGTGACCGCCTTGGTGCCCTCGGAGACTGCGTGCTTGGCCAGCTCGCCGGGCAGCAGCAGCCGCACGGCCGTCTGGATCTCCCGCGACGTGATGGTCGAGCGCTTGTTGTAGTGCGCCAGGCGCGACGCCTCACCAGCGATGCGCTCGAAGATGTCGTTGACGAACGAGTTCATGATGCCCATGGCCTTGGACGAGATGCCCGTGTCGGGGTGCACCTGCTTCAGCACCTTGTACACGTAGATCGAGTAGCTCTCTTTCCTTGTCTTTCTACGTTTCTTGTCGCCCTTCTTCTGGGTCTTGGTGACCGCCTTCTTAGAGCCCTTCTTAGGGGCAGGAGCCGACTTCGCTGGTTCCGGCATTGCGCACGCCCGCCGCTGCCTGTACCGCAGGATCGACGCAGGTACAATGGCGCCGCCGGCCGTACTTATAGAGACGGTATGCAAATTAGGGGACTCGACACTGTTCCTTCCCATTGGACATCTTTGGACCTTGACGTCAAAATCACTCGCGGTGTTCAATTGGTCGGTTTTCTATCGCTGCTCCCATTGGCTAACTCTACAATCGCCGTCTCCACCAATCAAAAGTGCCTCACGACCCCAGCAGGAAGGGATAAAAGGGAGGCGCTCAGCTACTCCTGGATTCTTCCGACTCTTCTGGCCTTGCGTTTTCTTTGTCAAGTACTTTTTGGCTGATTTGCAGAGACATGTCGGGCCGCGGGAAGCAGGGCGGGAAGGCGCGCGCCAAGGCCAAGTCCCGCTCGTCGCGGGCCGGGCTGCAGTTCCCCGTGGGCCGCGTGCACCGGCTGCTGCGCAAGGGCAACTACGCGGAGCGGGTGGGGGCCGGCGCGCCGGTGTACCTGGCGGCCGTGCTGGAGTACCTGACGGCCGAGATCCTGGAGCTGGCGGGCAACGCGGCCCGCGACAACAAGAAGACGCGCATCATCCCCCGCCACCTGCAGCTGGCCATCCGCAACGACGAGGAGCTCAACAAGCTGCTGGGCAAGGTCACCATCGCGCAGGGCGGGGTGCTGCCCAACATCCAGGCTGTGCTGCTGCCCAAGAAGACCGACAGCCACAAGGCTAAGGCCAAGTGAAGCTTCAAAAGTAAACAACCCAAAGGCTCTTTTCAGAGCCACCTACACTTTCCCAAAAAGAGCAGGAACACGTCAGTGTAAATATGAGCTTTGCTGTTTCTTTGGAAACTGACTCTATAACTAGAATCTTATTTATAGAGATTACCAAGTGCCAAGTTCTCATTATTAATAACATAAGTCTGTTCTGCTTGAAAGGTACAGTTACTTTTTGCTGAAAACCAATAAAAGTAAAGATACTGATGAAGTACTGCCGGTATCTGCCCCCCCCCCCCGTCTCCCCTCCCGCTGCCCGACGTTTGGAAGCAGCCGGGAGGGCGGCGCGCCCCCACCGCGCGACTCGCGAGGGTCAAAGTCCCGCCCTTCCTGTGGCAGCCAATCGGAGCGGAGCGCGCGTTTTTTGAACCGCGGCGGAGGTGACGCGCAACCCGTTTGGGTCCGCGCGGAAATCGCTTCCTGGTGCCCTGCGGGCGGGGTGGTGGTTTCCTGCCATCCCACCCCTTGCGCAAGTATGTTTACGAAGTACAGCATGGGCTGCTCGGGTGGTGATGGGCACAAAAACATTGAGGTAAAGGTGGATCGCGAGTTCCAAACAAATGTGCTGCCGTGTGCTTTCCCTCACTGCGTAAGTTTCTATGCACTTTACGGGCTTTTCATACACCACTCTGAACTGGACGCCACTGGCTATCTTCTTATGATACTGTGGGTGGCTGTTATAGACTCCGCTGGGTTTTTCTGCATGTCTTCTGCCCCCCCAGCCATTACGTTTCTGGTTGGCCACTTCGAGCCTCGCAGCCATCCTGTGCTCTGTGCCCATAGGAGGGGCCATCTGGAGACTGCTGCTCATCGGGGCTCGGGGTCTCTGTTCTCAGAAGGCGCCTCCCGAGGAATAGGGCGAGGAAAGCAGCCGCTGCACCTCTCCCCCAGGAGAAGCTCTGTGCTGTGATTTCTTAACATAATCTCTGCCATCTTCACTAAAAGCTATTTCTGCTTGGTCAGGGTTATTCACCAACTGATGCGTTGTTATCTGCCTTACAGACATCTTTCTGCCTTGAGATGATACACGCAAAAAGCCTGGCTTCCTCCCAGCTCTTGTTGCTTTCCATTGCACAAATACAGCATTTTCATGGCATTTAAAAAACATGATTTATTTAAGCATCCCGGTTTCAGCCAAAACAGCGCTAACAGCACACCAGTGCTTTGATTGTTGCTGAATGATGGGAGTGTGCCTGGGTCCAAACATATTACTACACATCAACATTTTTTCTACGTAATAGAGGAAATTTTTGGTTTAAGAAGAGTGCATCACAGGTGTTGGTAGTCATGGAACAACAAAAGTATGTCATGTCACAAACACACCTGGTCTTTTGATCTTTCAGTCCGCACAAAATATAACTTTCTGTTCAAAGGTACTTGCCTAGGTGATGCTTTCTCTCATATAGCCCGGTCTCAGAGAATGTTATTCAACCTGTTGTTGCATCGATTCCTGTACTTTCTTCATAGATTTTTGTTTTCTTTCAAAAAGAAAATAAGTGAAATGATGTCAAAAAAGAAAGAAAGAAAGAAACTATACAGTTACATAAGCATTTCCTAGAATGCAGACAAAACAAAACAAACAAACAAAAAAAGTGAAGTGATAAAGGAATACTCACAGTTTTGGTTAAGTATCACCGTGTATAGAGTATATGTATGACTAGTCTTTTCTTTCAGAAAGATGCATACTTTTATTGAAAAAGTTGCTTGATTACTCTGTAATAGAATCCCTCTGGAGAGCATAAAGGTATTTTCCAAATTTCTATGCTACTAAGCCATCTTAAATGTGGGTATGATTTTTTTTCTACTGCCTTTCAGGAGGAGAAGTTCCTTTGGGTTGTGGTATTTACTAAGTGTATAAGTGAGATCATTTGCCTAATTCAAATATGTGTATGCAGAGAGAGAAAGAGAGAGAATGAATTCTCTGTTGTTGAGGGCAACTCTATGAAATGGAGTAAAACTTATTTGTCTCTGTGACTGTGTGACATTTTATACACTGGATAAATGCTCATCAATCTTTTCATAGGCTACTCTCAAACCCCTTCACGTAAATATTGATTTCCTTTTCCTCTAATACCTTTCAATAAGTAAAAATATAATCAATTAGAAATATTTTCAGATCTGGTATAATGCAGAGAAACTTTCTGGATATTATCATCAGTACATTCCTGTTCATGTTCCTTTGAAAGCCAACTGCTTAGGCACCAAAGGAGATGAAAACAAGTCATTGATATTGTTGTTGATTTCTCTCAGGTCTGTAGCACATGATCAAGTTAGACATAGGGAAACATGAAAGAAAATCACATGACTCCATTGACATAACTTCAGAGGCTGAGATGCCCACGTTCAGGAAATATGAATGGAGAGATTGGTGTCTCAGAGTCAGTTATTTCACAGCTGTACAAGTGCAGCAGAAACTCTGCATTGGTAGGGAAAATAAAAAAGCTCTGTGTATACAATGGTAACAAAAATGGTGATTGATGTAAAACGCAGCTGATTCATTGTGCCTCTTCCTTTACTCTTTGCATCTTCAAAAATTCTCTCTGAATAATTCCAGTACTGCTGGGACTGGCTGTCAGTGTTACTTAATCTGCAGTTTCTCTACGTTGTGGCTACTGTATGGAATTAAAACAGCCAAGGGGCAATCAGGGTTATCACTTTTCCCTGTTATCAAATATTGTTTTCATACAGTGGCCTCCACAGCTGGGAATGAGTAGCAGTGCAAGCTGCCTGATAAACCACTTCTGCAAAGAGCCTGTTCTCATCAAAGCATTTCTCCCTTGTTCTTTCTGTACTAGAAAGCTTGATGCCCACTAAATCTTCAAGAATATGCACAGGGTGGCAGCTGATAGCACCAGAGACCAACCTGGAAGTTTGAAAGTTATGACAATTCTTTAACTTCAGCATTAGGAAGTGGTCACCATTATGCAAGCAGATGCATTCTTCGGGAATCATTTCTGTAGAGGGGAGAGATGGAGTCAACCTCATCTTTTTGCTCATCACCTTCAGCCCTTCATTTGGAAAAAGTCAGTGGAGACAGAATTCCATCCACCGGGCACAGCACTCACGGTGCAACTATTTTACACAGTGCTGCAACGGTACAGAGATACAGTATCCACTGTTGTGCGCTCTGGTCCTCTTCTGCTGATTCTTGACAGTGAGTTTCCTTGCAGTGCTTCTGGAGCTTTGAAGAAACAGATTACTTAGCTATACATCTATGGTTTGCAGGTGTGACAGGTTGTTTTCATTATAATCAACCCGCAGGTTGCAGTGAAGGTGAAAGATAGCAGCATTATGCATCTGAAGGATCAGGGACCAGGGGTGGGAGGACAGACAGCGAAACTGAAAGCTACGGTCTAAAGAAGCTGAATATTTTTTTTGTACAGTAACCTCCAAAGCACCTCAAGTTTGAAGAGCCCAAGATGTGAATGCTGTAAAGGTCATGCAGAGAAACAAGGGAACAGACTCTTCTGGAGGGTCTGCAAGGGGAAATGGTTTCAAACTAACAGAGGAGAGCTTTAGATTGTACAGAAAAAAAAAGGGTTGTTGTTTTTTTTTTTACAGTCGGGGTGGTGAGGGACTGACACAGGTTGCCCAGAGAGGTGGTGAATGTCCCATCCCTGGAGACATCCAAGGTCAGCCTGAGAGGGCTCTGAGCACCTTGATCGAGCTGTAGTGACAGTGTTCATTACTGGGGAGTTGGATCAGACGGCCTTTAAGAGTCCCTTCCAACCCAGTGCTTCTATAAACTGTGTCCTTGTGTCTGTGTGGGCAGTGAAGTTCACACAACTCACTGGTTCCAGACACCTGCTGTTTTTGTTCAGGCTGCCAAATGCTGAAGGACTTAGAGCTACATTGGAGCACTACTTGGGCTTTTTAACATGAGGAGAATTCCAACAGCAATTGTCATATTAGATTTGAGCACGTTTTGAATCTAAGAATCATAAAGTTTGGAAAAGACCCCTGAGATCATCATGCAGTCCCTAAAGAACTATTAAGACAGAGTGATGTTAGCGAGGCTTATAAGTATCTACCAGAGATGGATCACATAATCCTTGTGGTAGAAACAGCTGTGATCCACATGGCATTAGAATTTCCATTTTTCACCTGAAGGGAAATTAATTAGAATGTAGCAGTGGCGGTCTTCAGCACGCAGCTTCAGGTAGAGCCCAAAGGTAAATTCTCACCTGAGAAGAAATGCTGTCGTGCACATGACAGACAAACAGAACCACAGGGAGTAGTCAGTCCAGGTGCCAGGTCCATCAGGATTCTGCACCTGAATGAGAACAGAAACAAGAGCTGAGCTGACCAAAACTCGGTCTAGCAGAAATCTAGGGAACGATTGAGCTCCCAGGTTCAACATGTAGGATTCTTTTTTATATTGAAGGGTAACCACCACCCTTGCCTGCAGACTTGTTTCATGGAAGATGACCTGTGCACAGGTGGAGGTTGATGGCCTGCGGGGAGACTGACATCTTTGATTCTCCATTGAGATTCACAGAGCGTTAATTTTTTTGTGTGCGCACGTGTTTCTTTATTTGACATAGCTGTTGTTTGTTTGCATGCAATAAGGTATTTTGCAGTGTTTTTCGTCACAGTTACTGCTACTTCAGGCAAAAGTTCATCTCCATGTTTACTTGGCCCTCCACATTTAATGTGATTATACTTTGAGAACATTCACATTTCCCTGGGAAGGTGCTGCAGCCTTTATTTCTTTCCTTGACAGATTCATCAGGAAAGCTCTACAGCACATTTATCACAAGCTTCTGCCTTAGTGCAAGGCGAATCCATCATCTCCAGACTGCAACTCTTCTATAACAATTATCTTGGCTGATTAAAAACAGCAACACACTATGAAGATTGTGTAAGTTGATTTTAATTCTCCAAACAAATTGAAAAGACATATGAGAAAAGATCTCCTAAGAGGCCCTTACCGCCTTGAAGGCAACACTTAAACAAGTTTCCTCAGAACCTCAAAGCAGGTCCGTGGAAAGAAAACAAGTTTTGAATTTCACCTCATTTTAAGTCTCCTTGAAATGTTGGTTGTCACATGGGAAGGTTAGGAGGAAAAGAACAGCACTCGTCATCCTTCCCACTCTGTCTCAGCTAATGGGAAAAGATTAATTGTAAAAAGTAATCAATAAGCTTACTAGAAATTTGTTGGTATTATGAGTATCAAAATCCACACAAATGAGCGATCAGGAGAAAAGGATAAACACAGGCTGTGGAGTAAAACAAAGACAAGGTGAAGTGATACTTCAAAATGTAATAAACGCAGATTTCTCAGCAATGCGTTCTGCTTTTCAGAACACTGAAACACTGGAGCTCCTGTAAGTAGGAAGTATGCCCCTCTCTTTGGTTTGATTTTAGCTACGGTGAGGAGTGCCCTAACGCATCAACAGTACACACATTTATATTCTGTAACTACAGCTGGCAGTGAAAGAAAGACAGTGCACATACATCACAAAAACAGGAAACTTCATGTCACGTCTTGTGGAAAGATACAACTGGGTAAACAAAACTTAAATTTCCCAAATAGGAAAGACAAAAAATACTTCTCTTCAAATTATTCAAGCACAGCTGGGTAATACAGCAATCTGTTGTACACCCCTACACAGCACTATCGTATCTGCACAGATTGTTTAAAAACCTGATTGTAACAAAAATGCATGCGTTAGTAGTTGAACTACTGTTGTTTTTTTTTTTTGTTGTTGTTGTTGTTGTTTTTAATTGATTATTTTAGGTCAAGGATGAATTTTGTTGTTAGCAGTTTGGTTGTCACACTCAAAATGTGGACAAGGATAAGAAGTTGGCAATTTAAGGAAATTTGATACTGAGAAAAAAAATACAAAATTAAGAAAAGGTGAAATTTCCTGGGGAAAAATAAATAAATAAATAAACTGTGAGAGGACAGAGAGAAAAGGATTCTAATGAACCAAACAGAAGTAAGAAACTGATGCTAAAAGAGATTTCAACCATTTGGTAAAGAAACATTCAGCTACAATGGATATGAAAAGCGGGTAAGGCGGATTGCAATGCAGAACACATATTCTCACTAACTCAAAACAAGCGTAGGAAAACGTTTACTTGGAAACTCTGTACGAATAATACCTAAATCCTTCAAAGTTTTTAGGTAAATGAAAGCAAAGCTATAAAAAAGATGTGCAAAGAGAAACAAACAAGTCAGTTATGATTGAAAAGAATTATACCACATGAGATGGGAAAAAGAAATATTTTCAGCAGTCCTGAAGAACAAAAGATGTATTTTGAGTAGGGAGAAACACACTGATCACAGGCAGGGAAAAGTATAGGATACCAAATAGTGACCGGAGTGATAGGTGGGGGATGATACATAGAAACATTATGAAGCTTTCTGTTGTACTGCATTCATTCTGTAAACAACAAATGAGGGGAAAAAAATATATCAATTAATACTTTTCTTCCTCAAAACCTTCTCAAACTTTATAAATCCATTAATTAAGCAATCTATTGATAGGTAAATTATATAATACATATGTAACTTTCCAAACTTAATGGAAACCCCAAAGATTTCAAAAAACCTATGGGATGTAAGAAAAAAATATGCAGTCTCATGCAACACAATTTAACAAAGTAGATACGATTTAATGGCTTTTCAGAACACTCTTGAAGAGGAATATGAAAATGTGGGAAGAAACAAGAGGCCTGGCAGTATCTGAAATGAAGTTAAGCTCAAAAGAAAGGGATGAAAAATGACAAATAATGAAATACAAATACAAAAAAATCAATGGAAAAGCACCGAGCAATTACTACGGAAAAAATGTTAAAGATGAAGTAGCATTACACCAGTGGGGACCCAAGAGAGAGAAAAAAAGGGAGGGATTGGGCACCTCTGTGCGAGCGCCGCGAAATGGCGGCGGTGGAGCTCCGGGGAGGACGGGGGAGCGGCACTCCAGCCTCACCACTGCCGCCACCATTGGTCGGCATTTGCTGCAGAGCCGCGGCCGGCGGCGGCCCGCTCCCATGCCGACACCGGGTGCCGCGACAACAGCGATAGGAAGCTGGGCAGTGAGACAAAACGGAGAAAGGCAGGCAGCGAGGCCAGACCATAAAATCGTCGCCGCCACGCGCAGAGACGGCTGGAAACGATAACTGGGCCGGCCGGCCGGCCGGAGACGCGGCACAGCACCCGCCCTCCTCCCAGAACCGGGGGAAAGACCGGAGAAGGCCCCGCCCCCGCCCCGTCCCGCCCCGCCCCGGCGCAGTCCTCAACCAGGTCGGACCGCCGGCGATATAGAGGCGCGCTGTCGGCCGTTCCCGCCACAGCTGCGGAGGAAGATAGGTGTGTGACTATGTCTGGCAGAGGCAAGGGCGGGAAGGGGCTCGGCAAGGGGGGCGCCAAGCGCCACCGCAAGGTGCTGCGCGACAACATCCAGGGCATCACCAAGCCGGCCATCCGCCGCCTGGCGCGGCGCGGCGGCGTCAAGCGCATCTCGGGGCTCATCTACGAGGAGACGCGCGGCGTGCTCAAGGTCTTCCTGGAGAACGTCATCCGCGACGCCGTCACCTACACCGAGCACGCCAAGAGGAAGACGGTCACGGCCATGGACGTGGTCTACGCGCTCAAGCGCCAGGGACGCACTCTCTACGGCTTCGGCGGCTAAAGTTGCCTGACGTTAGACTTTGCTTTTAAAACGACCCAAAGGCTCTTTTCAGAGCCACCCACACTATCAGTAGAAGAGCCCTTATCACTGTATTTGGGTAATAATAGTTCAGTCTGGGGGCTTCATTGTCGTCATTCTGTTTCGTGCGTATAATAAGTTATTGTTTAGAGATTTAGTGATTATTACACCGGAAAAAGCATTAGGGAACAGCTGTACAGTATCATACACTGAAGCGGTTCGTTGGGAGGTCGAGGAAAAAATAGGCAGCTCCGGCCCCGTCCAATATCCTCCCCAGCCAATGCTCACTCCTAGGTCCGAGAACATAGTGCAGTCACAGGAGAAATCCAGGGCACTGGCGACAGGTGCTCTGTTCTGAGAATCATGTCTCAGCCAGCGGCTGCAGCGTGCGCTCAGGCAGGAGGCTCACGAAATGGCAGCACTTTTATCAGCGCTGTTCTGACCGCGGGAAGAAACGGCCATAAGCACTTCATAACGCCTCAAATACAGGGGATAGGGCCCACTTGAACTGACTACCCTCCCCCCCACATTCCCTCAGGCTACAGCTCCGCACACTATTCTCCGTCCCCGCCCTTACTCCCCCACTACGCCACTTCTGGCACGAGACAGTAACTGAGACCTATCTCCCACACACAGAAATTGTGAGCGGGAAAAAAACGCAACTTAGAACCTGAGACCTCCCCCAACTTCCGCTTCTCGATAAGCGGCTCCACCGAGAGCACTGGGCACAGAGCGCGCATTCGCCCCCGGCAGTGATACAGCCCTCCCCACTGGTAATGTGGTGGCTCTTAAAAGAGCCTTTGGGTTTGGCAGTGAAAGGACAGCAGTCTCAGGCGCGCTCCCCGCGGATGCGCCGGGCGAGCTGGATGTCCTTGGGCATGATGGTGACGCGCTTGGCGTGGATGGCGCACAGGTTGGTGTCCTCGAAGAGCCCCACCAGGTAGGCCTCGCTCGCCTCCTGCAGCGCCATGACGGCCGAGCTCTGGAAGCGCAGGTCGGTCTTGAAGTCCTGCGCGATCTCGCGCACCAGGCGCTGGAAGGGCAGCTTGCGGATCAGCAGCTCCGTGGACTTCTGGTAGCGGCGGATCTCGCGCAGCGCCACCGTGCCGGGCCGGTAGCGGTGCGGCTTCTTCACGCCGCCCGTGGCCGGCGCGCTCTTGCGGGCCGCCTTGGTGGCCAGCTGCTTGCGGGGCGCCTTCCCGCCCGTCGACTTACGCGCCGTCTGCTTCGTGCGCGCCATCGCACAACTTTTCCTTAATACCGTACACAGAAGTCGCAAAAAGCGTCTGAGCTGCTGCTTTTTCCAGACTCGCTTTTATACCTATCGCTGCATTGCCATTGGCTAAAGAAAGGGCAAATATCATTGGTCAATTTGAAAATCCCGCGTTAAACCCCTGCTGTTCTTAATGCTACTCTTCAGTAGTTAATCCCCAGCGTTTCACTTTTCGGCTTCCAGTGATTCATAAAGCTTTTCCTGTTTTTATCTAGTTGTCTTTCCTCGTTGTCACTTTCAGCAATAAACAGCGTTCTCACACTCCTTATTTAACATGCGGAAGCAGCCGGATATTAGCAAGCAGTGAAAACAAGCCTACAGGATGCTTTTTTTTTGTTTTACTTTTAGTCATCAATCAAGCAGAAAGTCATAAGCCTTGTTGTATTTGAAATATTGCTTTTTCTGCTTTGTTTTCTAGATCGAGAGTACTAAATATCTTGCTCTCTGATGTTAAGTTCATTTTAGGGAAGGTTTTCCTAAGAAGTCAAATATTTTGCTTGCACTTCAAGCTTAAAACTGTTATACAAGTCTGTGTTTCTAGAAGCAAATATCGCCTAAGTTATGACGCCACAGCTAACCAGAAAAGTATATGTTGAGAAAAAAAATCGAGAATATTATATTACGTGCTAAAAAGTATACTAGTTTCTTTGCAGCCTGGTACTTGCGGATGGCTTAGAGTTAGCCAATTAAATTCATTGCTTAGTTGACCAATCAGAGGCGAGTGGGCGGTGTTTCATCTACTATAAATAGAAGCTGTGCGGGCGTGACGTGTTTTTCTAGTTGTAAGGCAGCTGTTGGAGATGGCGCGTACAAAGCAGACGGCGCGTAAGTCGACGGGCGGGAAGGCGCCCCGCAAGCAGCTGGCCACCAAGGCGGCCCGCAAGAGCGCGCCGGCCACGGGCGGCGTGAAGAAGCCGCACCGCTACCGGCCCGGCACGGTGGCGCTGCGCGAGATCCGCCGCTACCAGAAGTCCACGGAGCTGCTGATCCGCAAGCTGCCCTTCCAGCGCCTGGTGCGCGAGATCGCGCAGGACTTCAAGACCGACCTGCGCTTCCAGAGCTCGGCCGTCATGGCGCTGCAGGAGGCGAGCGAGGCCTACCTGGTGGGGCTCTTCGAGGACACCAACCTGTGCGCCATCCACGCCAAGCGCGTCACCATCATGCCCAAGGACATCCAGCTCGCCCGGCGCATCCGCGGGGAGCGCGCCTGAGACTGCTGTCCTTTCACTGCCAAACCCAAAGGCTCTTTTAAGAGCCACCACATTACCAGTGGGGAGGGCTGTATCACTGCCGGGGGCGAATGCGCGCTCTGTGCCCAGTGCTCTCGGTGGAGCCGCTTATCGAGAAGCGGAAGTTGGGGGAGGTCTCAGGTTCTAAGTTGCGTTTTTTTCCCGCTCACAATTTCTGTGTGTGGGAGATAGGTCTCAGTTACTGTCTCGTGCCAGAAGTGGCGTAGTGGGGGAGTAAGGGCGGGGACGGAGAATAGTGTGCGGAGCTGTAGCCTGAGGGAATGTGGGGGGGAGGGTAGTCAGTTCAAGTGGGCCCTATCCCCTGTATTTGAGGCGTTATGAAGTGCTTATGGCCGTTTCTTCCCGCGGTCAGAACAGCGCTGATAAAAGTGCTGCCATTTCGTGAGCCTCCTGCCTGAGCGCACGCTGCAGCCGCTGGCTGAGACATGATTCTCAGAACAGAGCACCTGTCGCCAGTGCCCTGGATTTCTCCTGTGACTGCACTATGTTCTCGGACCTAGGAGTGAGCATTGGCTGGGGAGGATATTGGACGGGGCCGGAGCTGCCTATTTTTTCCTCGACCTCCCAACGAACCGCTTCAGTGTATGATACTGTACAGCTGTTCCCTAATGCTTTTTCCGGTGTAATAATCACTAAATCTCTAAACAATAACTTATTATACGCACGAAACAGAATGACGACAATGAAGCCCCCAGACTGAACTATTATTACCCAAATACAGTGATAAGGGCTCTTCTACTGATAGTGTGGGTGGCTCTGAAAAGAGCCTTTGGGTCGTTTTAAAAGCAAAGTCTAACGTCAGGCAACTTTAGCCGCCGAAGCCGTAGAGAGTGCGTCCCTGGCGCTTGAGCGCGTAGACCACGTCCATGGCCGTGACCGTCTTCCTCTTGGCGTGCTCGGTGTAGGTGACGGCGTCGCGGATGACGTTCTCCAGGAAGACCTTGAGCACGCCGCGCGTCTCCTCGTAGATGAGCCCCGAGATGCGCTTGACGCCGCCGCGCCGCGCCAGGCGGCGGATGGCCGGCTTGGTGATGCCCTGGATGTTGTCGCGCAGCACCTTGCGGTGGCGCTTGGCGCCCCCCTTGCCGAGCCCCTTCCCGCCCTTGCCTCTGCCAGACATAGTCACACACCTATCTTCCTCCGCAGCTGTGGCGGGAACGGCCGACAGCGCGCCTCTATATCGCCGGCGGTCCGACCTGGTTGAGGACTGCGCCGGGGCGGGGCGGGACGGGGCGGGGGCGGGGCCTTCTCCGGTCTTTCCCCCGGTTCTGGGAGGAGGGCGGGTGCTGTGCCGCGTCTCCGGCCGGCCGGCCGGCCCAGTTATCGTTTCCAGCCGTCTCTGCGCGTGGCGGCGACGATTTTATGGTCCGGCCTCGCTGCCCAGCGTCCCATCGCTGTTGTCGCGGCACCCGGTGTCGGCGTGGGAATGGGCCGCGGCTCTGCAGCGAATGCCGACCAATGGTGGCAGCAGTGGTGAGGCTGGAGTGCCGCTCCCCCGTCCTCCCCGGAGCTCTACCGCCGCCATTTCGCGGCACTCTCACAAAGGCCCCAGCTGGAGGGTTGCGGCGGTGCTCAGAATCCGCCGTTGTTAGGGAAGGCTCAGCAGCATTATGTCCACATCTTTTGTTTTTTTTATTTTTTTTCTTTTCCCTTTTTTTCCTTTTTTTCATTTTGGTTTGTGGTGCCTGCTCTTTTTGGGAGGAGAGATGGGGTTAAGTCTGTTGTCTCTGCCTTGTCTGTGTATCACCAGATGACACCGAGGCTTTGTTTACAGGACTGATGTGCTGATGAAGGCAGAGATTTGGGGTTCATTATATGCACCCATTAAAATCAGTAGGTTGTTGCACGTCCTTTTAAGAATGTGGTATTGGTTACTTTCATGTTTTCTCTTTTCAAGTAGCTGTGTTCTGTTGATCCATAGCCTCCCAAATTATCCCTTTTGTGATTTTTTGTTTTTATTTCTATAGTTTTTAATCTGCACTTTTTAAAAATACCATTTTAATGATTTTTATCATTCAGTTTTTAAGATCTAAAGTAAGTAAACATCTCTTAACTCAGAAAATGTTTGAAAAATTCCCACTGCCCCTTTCTTTAATCTTTTTCTTCTGTCTTTCCATCTGTCTGCAGCAGTTTTTTCATGATGTGGAAATGTGAACTATTTACTCCTTTTAGCAGTTATAAATTCTTCAGATGACACTGACACATGGCATCTTATCAAGATAAGTAATCTGCCCTTGTAAACGGCCATATGTACAGAGTAATGTAGCTATACTTCATATTTTGGTCAGAAACTCTTCAAGTATAGTTGCTACCACTAACTCTGGAAGTAGGCTTTTAAAATGTGATTTTAAGGTGTGCTTTGTCTCCAATATTAGAATAACTTCTGATGCTATACTCTAGTAACTAGGTATTCCTCTTCAATATCTACTTATTCTGTAACAGTTCCTGGGACATCTTGCTTATTTTCTTTGTATTTCAAGGTGAAAATACACTCAAGTAAATGAAATGAAGTTCAGAAACCAAGTCAGGGTGATGAGGTTTGGCTTGTTCTGCCCAGAGAAGTCTCCAGGGTGACCTTATTGCAGCTTTCCAAAACTTAAAAAGGAGCTTATAAGCAGAAAGTAGATCAACTTTTTTTACATGGGTAGTTGGAGATAGGACAAGAGGAAGGGGGGGGTGGCTTTAAACTAAGAGGGGAGATTTAGATAAGGTGTTGGGGGAATTACTCACTCAGTGAGGCGTTGGCACAGGCTGCCCAGAGAGCTGTGGGTGCCCTGTCCCTGGAGGTTCAAGGCCAGGTTGGATGGGGTCCTGGGCAGCCTGAGCTGGTGGGAGGCAGCCCTGCCAACGGCATGGGATAGGACTGGGTGGGCTTTGAGTTCTCCTTCAATCTAAGCCATTCTATGATAATTCTCCAACAATTCTCACTGCATTTCAGTCTTTTTTGTCTCTACTTGTTGTAAATTAATGGGCTCTGTTTTTGTTTTTTTTTCTGGAGCACTTGGTCTTGGGAAGGTAAACTGATTCCAAGATGATGCTCAGTTTATTGATAATAGACACTGACAGAACTGTATTTCTGACTTGAGCCAAGAATAAGAGTATTTTCTAGCAGCATTTGTGCAGCTCTCTCTCCTGTTATTCCACCCTTAGCACTCCCAATGTATTCCTGCCTGTAAAGTCACAGCCATGTTTGTACTGCAAAGGAGTTCACAGATGCTCAGAGAGCAGCCACTGCTTGGCAGAGCTGATCTCAGTGCTTTTCTGCATGATTTTTATGCCAAAAGAAAGACATAAATGTGGGGAGTTAGGTATTCAAATGGGCCACAGCGTGAAAAGGTAACAATTTTGTTGTTTTCATCAGAATCTTTTAGAAAATTTTAGAAATCCTAAAGAATACAGCTTGGTTGTGATTTTAGCAGTTTAAACCTTTTCATCTCCATTTAGGTATGCCAGATGGGTTTCTTCTATAGGCCTATGCCACCTATCTCATGTGATACCCAGAAATTCTGGGCTTTGAATGCACTCAGAGGTTGCAAAAGAAAAAGGCATTATTATAACACTGATATGAACTGTGTTGTAGTCCTAGCTCCAATCAAAAATTAATTATTTTAAAAGTACATTATAACATTCTAATGTACCAAAGATCAGTTTATAATTGAAATTTATGTTTGTAAAAAAAAATTAAAGAAAAAAACGTGTAATTTTTCTGAAAATACAAGGTACAACCATAGTGCATAATACTTTCTCTGTCATCACATACATGTGTGTAGATGTATATATATATAAGCACATCAGAATTCTACACACCACAATATCACTTCAGTTGGTTTAAACAATTTTCCTCATGGGTAGTAAAACCACTACAAGAAGAACAGAGCTTGATTTTCTGATTCATGCTGAATTCAAAACTCAGCTGTAAGTCCAGGTTTAGTTTCATTACTAAGAATTTCTTTGTCTTTGAAAGAAATGAATCCAATATTTGTTAGTTAAAAAAAAAAAAAAAAAGGAAGACAATGTTGTTTCAATTTGCTGATTAAATCAGACCTTTCATCCTATTTAATGTTCTGGAAACCAAGCTATCTAGGTCAGAAGAGCTTATTTAAAACGCTTAACAAAGATGACCATGCCAGAGCCAGTATACTTTTTCAGGATGTAGTTGTAGCTGCTATGAGTGTAGGCTATTACATAAGTATTCAGGTATATTTCATTTTGATGGGGAGAAAACAAAAAAGGTGGAGAAAACCCTCTCAGCTTTCTCCAGGCGTTTTGTTTTGTTTTTCCTCGGAGACTGCTGTCTGTACCTATAACCCCGCGCAGGCAGCGGGAGGCACCGCGCGCCCCCGGCTGCGCCCACACCGCCGCGGGTGGAAGCCGAGCTTCGCCGCTGAGCTGAGATTGAAAGAGCTCACTGTGATTGGTTGATGGATTTGAATTGTTAGCCAGTAGCAGCGTGGGATTTGCGATGGACCAATTACAGAGCTGTTCGTACGGAGCGATACGTAACGGGCACCGTTATCCAATCAAAGTGCAGATAACGAAGGCCATGGATTTGCATACGGCCCCTATAAATAGGCGAGCAGTGCCAGCAGCCGGCACTCCGCTGCGCCGAAGAGATCGTGGAGGAATCACCATGCCTGAGCCGGCCAAGTCCGCGCCTGCCCCCAAGAAGGGCTCCAAGAAGGCGGTCACCAAGACCCAGAAGAAAGGCGACAAGAAGCGCAAGAAGAGCCGCAAGGAGAGCTACTCGATCTACGTGTACAAGGTGCTGAAGCAGGTGCACCCCGACACGGGCATCTCGTCCAAGGCCATGGGCATCATGAACTCGTTCGTCAACGACATCTTCGAGCGCATCGCCGGCGAGGCGTCGCGCCTGGCGCACTACAACAAGCGCTCGACCATCACGTCGCGGGAGATCCAGACGGCCGTGCGGCTGCTGCTGCCCGGCGAGCTGGCCAAGCACGCGGTCTCCGAGGGCACCAAGGCGGTCACCAAGTACACCAGCTCCAAGTAGAGCGGTCCTGATCCTCACTTTGAACGAACCCAAAGGCTCTTTTCAGAGCCACCATTTATTCTATCAAAAGGGCTGCATTACTTTTTCTGAGGCGTATAGCGCGGGTTTATTAATAGAGTGAAATGAATGCGAATGCTTGAGCTATAAATAACAAAAAATAATAGTTTAATTGAGCATTTTGGAGGTCTCGGTTCCGAATTAATGGAGCAGTAGCAGCTCACGGAGTTAACGGGGTTGCTCTGTAACCGTGCTATTACTGCAGCACGGTACGCACCGCTCCAGCAGCAGCCTCTGCTGTGATGATCCCGTCGGGAAGGTGAGTGTTTCGCTTTGCTTTTGATTCTTGTGATAAATGTTATGCCAAGGATATTTTTACGTACTCTATTAATTTATTCCTAATAGAAAATCTGTATTGCTGTTTAAAAAAAAAAAGTTCGCGTTACATACATTGTAGCAGCCCACCCTTAAAAAATAATCTTATTTCTCCCTCTTTCATTCATTAATAAACGGATGGAAAGCAGTCCCCTAGGCGACGCTGTTTCGAACCAGCGCTTCCTTTTCCCTTTCCCCTGTCGCGCACTCCATCATCGGACGGGAAAGGACCGCACACCGTTTCTCCACTGGGCGAAAGCAGCCGTGGGGCCGGGCAGGCGGCGGTTCCCGCACCGAACGCCGGGGACGGGATGGGGCGGAGACGAGCGAGCGGCTCCGTCGGCGCACGGGACGGGAGCGGGGGCGGTGCCCGGAGGGGGCGGTGCTGAAGCGGACCAATCACAGCCTAGCGCGGGTTATTTAAACCCCTCCCCAAGTAGGAGCGCGAGGCTGGTACCGCCCCGCCCGGCTGGGCTGCGTCCTTCAGCGGGCGGGGAAGCGCCGCTGCTTGCGCCCTGCTCCCGAACTGCACGTAGCCCTTAACGGAAGGGGCTCTTAATCTCCCGTGCGAGTTGCAGCTAAGGCGCAATCTGAATCTTCGCAACTGAGATGATTAGCTGCGCTGCCGCGGTTTCCGCAGCATTCCAGCTCTTTTTGAGAATAAGTGGGTGGCTCTTAAAAGAGCCTTTGGGTTTATTTAAATGAGCAGACTCGAATTTCTTCTGTCATCCTACTTCTTTTTGGTTGCTGCTTTCTTTGCCTTGGCTGCCTTGGGTTTGGCTGCCTTGGGCTTGGCAGCTTTGGGCTTCACTGCCTTTGCCTTGGCCGGGCTCTTGGCAGCCTTCTTGGGTCGGCCAGCCTTGGCAGCCTTCTTAGGGCTCTTGGTTGCCTTCTTGGTGGCAGCAGCCGCCGGCTTCTTAGCTTTCTTGGGGCTTTTCTTCACTGCCGCCGCCTTCTTGGGCTTCTTGGCAGCAGCCGCAGGTTTCTTGGCCGGTGCCTTCTTGGGCTTGGCCGCAGGCTTCTTCTTAGTCGCTTTCTCTTTGGTCTCGCCCGGCTTTTTATTCAGCTTGAAAGAACCGGAGGCGCCGGTGCCCTTGGTCTGCACCAGGGTGCCCTTGCTGACGAGGCTCTTGAGCCCCAGCTTGATGCGGCTGTTGTTCTTTTCCACGTCGTAGCCGCCGGCGGCCAGCGCCTTCTTGAGCGCGGCGAGGGAGAGTCCCTTGCGCTCCTTGGAGGCGGACACGGCCTTGGTGATCAGCTCGGTGACGCTGGGGCCCGCGGGCTTGCGGGCTTTGGCGCCGCCCGCCGCCTTCTTCGGCTTCTTGGCGGCGGCCTTGGCGCCGGGCGCAGACACCGCGGGCGCGGCAACGGGCGCGGTTTCCGACATGGTGACGGCCGTCGTCCACGGATCGGGGGGAACCACTGGGCCTGGAGCAAGTCGGCGGCCTCGTATTTATAGAGCGGAGCCGCGCGGTGATTGGTGCGCTGCAGAGCCCGCCCCGCCGCACGGCGCAGAGCTCCCTTCTCCCCGCTCATTTTGTGTTTCTTAAGAGGCGAAAAAGCGCGTTTTTTCTACAATTTCCGCCACCGAATCGCCCCAAGTCACAGCGGCGCGGAGGGCAAAGGCTGCTGCTGCCACGGGCGAAGTTTCTCTCCGGAGAGGCGAAGGGTGAGTTAAAAAAGAGCCGATAAACCCCGAGTCCTGGACCTGGGCAGACCTCGGGAGACAGAAACTTTTGTTTTTCCTTTTAAATAAAATCCGCACCGTGGGAAGCTGCACCCCCAGAGCAATGAATTATTGTTCTTTAAAGGGTCTTCTCTTAATCTGAGCCGAAACCCAGGAGCTGGGGTCGTTATTTTCATCGCAAATTGATTTCAAAGAGGAGGAAGTAACACAGGCTCATACAGAGCACTGAATATGGATTAGAAATTAGCTCCTTTGTCCCCAGTCCTTTGACCCATTAAAAATGATAAAAATCAATTAAATGAGCGCCTGATGCTGCGAGGTGAGAAGCAGCCTGACATCCCCTGAAGGACTTCTCTTGCCCCGGGAGGAGATGGCCTCAGAGCACTGCACTGCACTGCTGGTGCACCCTCATACAAGGATCGATCCCCGCTGCTGTGCCACAGAGGCACTGAGCACCTCAGCCAAGGGGCTGACACGGAGGCAGATCTCACTGATCACTGCAGTCAGTACTCAAAATTCCGTCCCTCAGATGTGTTTTTATTTTAGTCCGGTTTGGTGGACATGTGAGTCAGCGTGACTGAGGCAGACACTGCTGCAGGTGGTTTCCCGTTCCCCTGTGTTGTTACTGTGGCTCTTCCTGCAGAGTGCACCCTGCATACCCCACAATTACCATGCAGAGCCCAACTCCCACCCTGGAAGCAGTGTCAGAAGCATCTGCAGCTCTGCAGGCCCTGTTACTCTGCCAGCAGGAGGGGGAGAGCCTCTGACAGACACCATCAAGGCCACAGAATAAATGCATTTAATTTCTCACATCAAGAAGTGCTCATTCCAATTCTCTGTACTGTTGTTTTTTCCCATATCAGAAAATGCTCATTCTATTTCTATGCGCTGTTTCCATTGCTGTCCGCAACCCTTGTTTTTCCCACAACCACCTGTAACCATTTGTGGCACTACAATGTAACATCGTTTTGTTTCCTGTAATTTCTTGTTTTATTAATATACGCTCTCTGAGATATGAATGGTGATGTCTGTTTCTGTCTCAACATCTATTACAACGTTCATTGCTGTGGATAAGGTGCAGTCAAAGCTGGCAGCAGCTTGGCTCACACAGCTCTTATCCAGGTGTAAGGCAGCAGAGGCACAGCTTGGACAAAGCCTTGACAAAACTGCATTAAAAATGAACTTGGAGTGCCCAGAGGAGGAATGACTGAGCCTGTAGGCAGTGCTGGGGCAGGCCTGCTCCCTAAGGAGACCAGCGAGCTCTCAGCTTGACACAGACTGGAAGAACCTTGCTGATGGTTCTTGCAGCAGTATTCAACTTTCTGTCTTTCTCACCTCTACCAAACAGATTTCTTTAACACAAAATCTAACTTTGTGGTCTTTTATCACGCATTCAGCTTTTAGGTTACTTTATCACATCTGTTCACCCTAACATGCTATCTTCATGCTAACACCTGACATTTAGCAGCAAAACCAACACGAACATTTTTCGGATCTGCAGCTCCTTTATGAGGAAGTGGGTGGCTCTGAAAAGAGCCTTTGGGTTCCTTGGACATGGGATCACTCCTCAGCTTTCACTTGGCCTTGGCCTTGTGGCTGTCGGTCTTCTTAGGCAGCAGCACGGCCTGGATGTTGGGCAGCACCCCGCCCTGCGCGATGGTGACCTTGCCCAGCAGCTTGTTGAGCTCCTCGTCGTTGCGGATGGCCAGCTGCAGGTGGCGGGGGATGATGCGCGTCTTCTTGTTGTCGCGGGCCGCGTTGCCCGCCAGCTCCAGGATCTCGGCCGTCAGGTACTCCAGCACGGCCGCCAGGTACACCGGCGCGCCGGCGCCCACCCGCTCCGCGTAGTTGCCCTTGCGCAGCAGCCGGTGCACGCGGCCCACGGGGAACTGCAGCCCGGCCCGCGACGAGCGCGACTTGGCCTTGGCGCGCGCCTTCCCGCCCTGCTTCCCGCGGCCCGACATCGCTGCTACCAGCACGTCCAACCACCGCCCTGCTAACGCGACTCACGTGTCGCTACGCCCCCTCCCCTTCCCCTTTTATAGCCTCCCGAAGCAGCCCGGCTGGCTTTCCGATTGGCTAGCGAGCTCCGTCGCTCGCTCTGACCAATGGCGCCGCGGATCCAAATCCACCCAATGGGCGGCGGGCGGCTGCCCTGCTCCGCGCGCCCCTTCCAGCAGCGCTCCGCGGCGGTGGGCGGGGCGTCCCCGGGAATTGGTTTCGCAGTCGTTTCTGAGCGATTTGATACCGGGAGAGAAAAGGTTGGCAGCAGCGCTCGGCGCTGGATTTGACCTCCGTGCCATCGCCCATCCCTTGCGCGATGCTGAGGAGCCAGGCGAGGACGTGACTGAAGCACGAGCAACCCCAGATCCCGCTGCTTTGATAAAAGCAATGGAAAGAAGTCACCTCTGTGCTCTTTTCACTTAGATCTGCACTAAAGGCAAAGAAGAGAAGTCCCCCACGTTGATTTAGCTTAAGGCGAATCAGAGACCAGGTCTTTCTGCTGAAGTAGCTCTACGTGCACCTGGTGTCCGCATAAAGTGCCTGCATACAGTGCCTTTGCAGTTCATCCAAAATCACAACAGAATGGAGAAGTCCTGTAGGAGAGCATCACACTGGAGGCAGGAGTGCCCTGCCTGGCCTTGGACCCTTTGCAGAAAAAGAGCATTGTATTCCCTAGAGGATTTGCATAGGCAAATCCAGCTCTTCTGTTTGCTTCAAAAATCCAGGAAAACAAAATCAAAGGGTAAGCCTGAGTCATCAATACTCAGTCTGAGGCTTACAGCCATCTAAAGGTATTGTTTGAGTTATTCACCAGTCTGGCAGACTAAGAATAGATTTCAATAAGGAGTATTTGTTATGACAGCCACCAGTCTAGATATATTCACTTAGAAATCCATTTATTGTTAGAGGAGTTACTCTTAAGCCCTTGAAGTCGCTCAGCCCTTCCATAGGGACAAAGTTCTCCCACTCTCTTCTATGCTCTTTCGTAACAGTACCCATTTTGTTGCCTTTTTAAAGAACAAGATAAAGGCAATTTCATAAATAGCTAACCCCTAATCTTGTGCTCAAATTCAGTGCTTCAGCCAGAACTTAAATATTTTGAAAATGCAGCTCCCTTTCTGAGGAAGCATTTGGGAAAGTCTGACTGTCTACACAGCTGGTCCCACAGGTCTTAAGATGGTTTTGTTACAAGAACCCAATAAGTTTTATTCCCATTTGATGCAGACTGCAAATATTTGTTTCTTGCAACAATTTCTGGAATACTGACCATCAGTATAATCTAATGAAACTAAAGCAATATTTCAAGTAAAACATTTTTTTATACTAGAAAATGAGAACCACCTCCTTTTCTACCTATATGCTAGATTTACATATATCACAAGGAAGCCAGTATTTTGATACACTGAATATTTATTGTCTTTCACAAGACAAAATGAAAGTTCCCCTGTCGATGAAAAGCCATCAAGATGACGGTTAAGGGGACAGGGTGCAAAACTCCAGTGTACAGTAAACGCAACAAATGACCGCCCTGACTACCCCGGAAGAAAGATGATTGATCTCACTGCAACTAAAAACAAAACAGGATTATAAAATATTTACAGAAAGAAACAGTACAGAAAATAAAAATTGGACAACCACGTGTGTATGAAATTCTGCTAACGCTTTTCTGGCTCCTTTAAAATTGGCTCCACTACCCTCACCAGAGCATTCAGGATGTGAAAGGATTAAGGAAGAGCAAAGTCACCCCCAACTCCTATGCCCCCTCCACAGAGCACCATCACCTCCTCCAAGGAAGTGGGAGGACTCAAGGGAAACAGAATTGCCTTACTGACTGTAATTCCCTTGCTCCAAGTGTACATGCTAGCTGTGAAAGGAAGTACCTGGCTGCATCTCACCTGCAGCAGTCTCTACTCAGAGCATACTGGCAAGTTAACCCATGGGTAGGGAACCCTTCCCTGTCATGCGAGCCCTGTCATTGCTTGCAGAAAGACCTCTCCTTCTTCCTCTGTGGTGGCCTGATCTGTGTTCAGAGGGCAGGAAAGCTGATTGGGACAGGTCAGAGAAGACCTTCCATTTCCTTCATGAAGGCTTCATACACATCATCCTTTGTCTGTACAGAGATAGGGGCAGACGATCCAGCCTTAGGGGCAGCTTTGGTTAATGGGAGAGCAGGCTCATCATCCTGTTTTCTCTGAGAGGCAGCCAAAGCCCCTTTATTCTCCCTGCGCACTCGCAAGGCAGTGGGCACAAAGCGAGTGATTTCAGCCTTGGGGTTAGTGATCTGTGGCTTGGCACTGATAGTAGCCGTGGCCTTCTTCTCAATGGTGGCTGCACTGGTGTCATCCGCCTTGGGACGCTGAATCAAGCTGGGTGGGGCACTCAGAACACCAGGGTTTGGAAGAGGAGCTGGTGGGTAAAGCCCAGGTGGGGCAGGTCCTAATGGAGGCACCAGAGGTGGCCGCAGCATGCCTGGGCGAGGAGGAGGGATCCCTGTAAAGAAGAAGAGAAAAGGTGAGCTGACTCTTTCCTGGGATTCCCAAAATCTTTGGGCAAAAATAATGCACAGGCTCAAAAAGCCAAAGATTGTCAACAAAGTGCAGAGGTGCTGGCTTTAGAGAAGGGGAAACAGGGAGAAGTATTGCACCAGTTGATAGCTCCCTGCAAGAAGGTGGAAGAAAGTTGAATTAGGACTTGGGAAGCCACAAGAGCCTGTATATTGCTCCCTTTCAATCTTCAAAGTTAAAATCTGAAAAGCTTCCTTAATGATTTATCCCACCAGAATTTCAAAATCAGAAGCACGACTAGCCAGCAAAACAAAAAAAATCACAACACACTATCTCCTATTCAGGAACAACGCAGCACAAGTTTACACACAGTGTTTACTGAAACTTTTTATTATAAGTGCCGGATCTGTTATTACCAAAATACACATAGCAGTATGGAATTGTTTGCTATTATACAGCAAAAGAAATGGCATCAAGGAGTAAACCAGAAAGAACCTAAGAACGTACCCTTAACTACACATACAAGAACAAAGGCAAACTGGTAGTAGGGAACTATTTAAAGTCTAAAGGAATATCTGATATTCCAATTAGATAAACTGACTTGGTCACCACAAAAAGGTCATAGAGAACTGGGAAGACAAAGTAGGGAAAAAGTTGGCTCTGAAGCAGAGTACTTTACCTGGTGGGGCAGGAGGTGGCAGACGAGGAGGGGGTCCACGTGGAGGAGGGCCTGGGGGAAGACCAGGTGGGGGACCAGGGGGAGGGCCTGGGGGTCGCCCAGGCGGGGGACCCGGTGGTAGAAGTCGAGGTAAAGGCCCACGCAGTCCTGGTAAACCAGGAGGTCTCAGGAAAGGAGGAGCTCCTGAAAGCATACACGTAAGAGAAGAACTTAGGTTCGTGGATAAAAGAACAATCCCACCTGCTAATACTAAAGATTCTAAACAGAAACTTCAGAGGTGTTCTCATACTAGCCAGCTGCCAGATTAAACAGATCTTTAAGAAGACTCAGGAAGAGGCAACAGTTGTAGAACCAAGAAAGCTTCTCGGTTATATTCAAACACAGATATTTTCTCCATCTTCGAGAAAGGCTTTTCCCCATGTATTGAAGCAACAGTTGAGAATAGCTAACAAAGTTGGGTTATCTGAACTTAAACAGCTAGAAATGAAAGTATTTTAGTCTCTTCAGGCTGTGCTTCTGGCCTGAGAAGTATAAAGTAATTTCACTCTACTGAAAATAGCTGCTTTGAGGTTTGAGGTTCCCCTTCTAGGGGATGTCAGAAACAAAACTGGGGGAAGATATTAAGAAAACCACAGACTGACCATGGAAGAAACCTCACAGGTCTCACAAATACCACACTGGGCTTCTGTACTTAATGTCTAATACACCCTGCAGCTTCATAACCCCGACACCAATAAACCACCTGTAGTACTAAGAGCCTGCATTCTTCAAAACAAAACAAATCAAATATTCACCCGGTGGAGGGCCAGGAGGAAGGCCAGTGGGTGGCCCTGGGGGCCTCAGTGGAGGGGCTGGAGGTGGTCCTAGTGGAGGTGGCCCAGGCATAGGAGGTGCCTGTATCTGACCCGAAGCAACGGCTTGTGAAGACTGCTGCTGCTGAGTTGAGGCTGCAGTAGATGACCCAGTCTCTGCAAGAGCTTCCTCACTGTGTTGCTGTTGTTGCTGCTGCTGTTGTGATGTGTCTTCAGACTCTGAGTCGTCTTCCTCCTCCTCCTCTTCTTCTGAATATTCTTCCACTTCTCTCCCTTCTTCTGGGATTTCCTGACCTGGAAACAGACGTATTTATAAATATCAGTCCACAAGTAATAACTTTGTCAACATAAAACACTAAATAAGAATGAAAAAAAGAAAAGGAAAAATTCACCTCAAAGGAAAGAAAACTGATGATAATAGTACACACAAAATGCAGAACAGTACTAGATAGTTCTGCTTCCCTGTGGGCACTGTAACTTCTATTAATAAATCTGAACTGCAATTATTTGAGTTTGTAGGAGATAAAACTTTTTTAAATAAAAAATATTAGAGATTTAGTCCCCAAGAGACATAATCACCACTTCCAAGAAACCCATCTTCTCCCAGCTTTCTTCCCCCTTCCTACCTCCCCAAAAAAAGATACACAAGTGTCTTTGTGTCTATTTAAAAATGAAAAACCTTGACTCCGTGGGTTAATACCTTTCCTCAAAAGGATATTTTTAAGAAGTATTAAACCTTGCAGATTACAGGCTGAGCACACTAGGCTAAAAATAATCATCTAAATTAAAACTAACCACATTTTACATTCTTAGTAGGTTTTACAGTATGGCAGTAAAGCATTTACTTCTATAAAACAGAGATTGTGCAAATTCAGTTCACCAGAGAAACCTTATCTGCAAATCTAATGATATGCCTCCTCTCAATGTATCCGTATCACCCACCTGCCATTCGTAACATCATGGCCTGGAGTGGAGTCAGTTCTTTCATGTTCTTTTTCTTTTTCCGTGATTTCCCAGGCATGTCTGCAAACCGTACGCTATGACCTGGGGAAAGCAAAGCAGAGACACAAAAAAATGGCAGAGGGAACAGAATAAATCAGTAAATATAAAAATAAAATACACATATCTAATATATAAAAACATAAAAATGAATGTATATATGAAATACATTAAAATCTTTCACTTGGTATAGAAAATACATCATTATGACATAATGATGCTCCTAAGTAAGAGTTAAGAGCCATCTTCTTCCCAGTCTTCTCAAGTTTTGGTAACCTAGAATTTTCGGCCAATGGGAATCCTTTTAAACAATCAAGAGAAATCACTCAAAAACATTAATAGTGCAGCCAAAGAAGTACTATTCAAGTCACCAAGGAGTGAGTATATTTCACACTAAGGCTTAATTTTTTGTGGGGTCCTTCGCTCTTTCAATGCTTCAGATGAAAAATGTTGCACATTCAGATACTGCACTTCTTGGTAGTTTCCATTCATTAATAAAATTATTCAGGTGGAATTTAAGTGACCTAGAACAGAGTTCATTGGCTAAACAGACTACTTTTTTCCCCTACCCCACAGTAAGGAAAACAGATAAAACACTGTTTAGTAGTACTTTTCTTCTGAAAATACAAAAGCCCAGTCTGTAAATTCCCATCATACCTGATTTCTTTTCTTCTCCACCTTCTCTCTCCTTGTCATTATCACGATGTGGGAAGTCCTCACCTTCACTGTCTGCATCTGACCTATCACTGTCACTATCATCGCTACTCTCATCATGCTTGTCTTGATCCATATCCTCAGGATAGCCTTCATCCTCACTTGTACTGGACATATCATCATCATGCCCTCGCTGCCCTGTGAAAAGCAAAGTATTAAGAAAGACATGAAGTCCAAGCACACTGGTGTGAAAGGCAGAATATTTTAAGTTCACAGTAAGAAAAATCTTCCTACCCACAGAGCAAATGTATTATCAACCCTTTGCTATTTAACACATTCTTAAGGAGTATTCTGGGGAGCATACTGGTAAGATTTCCTATTAACAGTTGATTAACTGGCACAGCAAGTAAGTGAAGGGAACTGAATTATACAACTTCCCTCTTAGAAATATTTCAGTCCTTTTTGGTATGCAGTAAGGCTGAGATACCCATTTATAGAAGTTTCTACAGAAAATACAGTAACTGTTTGAAAATGCATCCCTAGATTTGGTGTTACAGTTTTTGTTTGTTTTCTTGAGTTTTACTGCAAGGTGGGGGTAGGGAGGGGAAGATTACTTCTCTGCAAATACACATACTATCTCCTTAAAAATAAACCACATTTCAGCCTCACTAAAACTACATAAGAAAACACTCAGTTTACGCAACACAATGAGAAAGTATCTGCAAGCTAAAATTAGAAGATACAGCATTTAGAAATACACTCAACAACAAAATTGCAAATGTTATGAAATATATCGGAATCACCTCAGGATTGCAAATCACTCAGAGTTTTTCAAGTAGTACAAACACTCACATTATCCAGACAACACCTTATTTAGACTGCACCGTGTTCACAGCAGTACTATTCACAGCAAAACAAAGAGGTCAAGAACCCAGAAAGAGACAGGAAAGTCCTTGCCTGGTTCAGAACCGTAAGAAACGTCTTCCTCTCGCCTTCGAGGAGCCACCTCCAAAGCAAAACCCACTTTACGACCATACATCTGTAGGACCTGTGGTGGGGGTGGCCCTGGAGGAGGTCCTGGGGGCTTCCTGCCAGGAGGTAAACGTGGAACACCGAGCCCAGGAGGAGGAAGCATAGAAATAGAACGAACTGGTGGTCTGGAAATAAGACAGAAAATGAAAACCAGAAAAATCACAACGAGAAACAAACTGCTTATGCAGCAAGTTGGTGAAATCAGACTACTCAAAAAAAAAACATATGCATAGGGAGAACTAATACTAGCTTGAGAGCCAAATACACAAATAAACTAGGAGTTTAAACTGAATATACTAGCAAGACAAAAAAACC
Organism: Chrysolophus pictus; assembly: GCA_037305975.1. Lineage (NCBI taxonomy): Eukaryota > Metazoa > Chordata > Aves > Galliformes > Phasianidae > Chrysolophus > Chrysolophus pictus. Next base: position 148,454,951 of record CM074576.1, read on the forward strand.
TACATGACAGATTAAGGGGCATTTATGTTCAAACAATGAGGCAGGGCTTTAAGTTTGACCAATAAACAGAAAGACAGAAGAAGGTACAAAATACTACCCAAATCAGTTTGAACAGAAACCTAATAGGAAGATTATGGTTTTTCACTTAAAACAACAACAAAAAAAAAAAAACACAACAACAAACCAATTCACTCCCACAGAATTCCCAATTTCTGCTACTCAATATTACCTCCGCTTCCAACCCCAGCGCTTTCCTAGTAAAAAAAAAAGCATTCCTATTTTCCTTTCCCCTCCAAGCATCCTTTTCCTCTTACCCATAAGCTGATGTCTTCTTGAGGATAGAAGGTGGCTGTGCCCCAGGAAGGGGAATGTCTTGTATAAGGATGTTGGAGGGAGCATGAGGCATGTCAGGTAAAGGGATACTTTCCACTTCAACATGCTGAGCATTCTGGGGGAAGAAAAAAATAAAAATTGAGTTCCACAGAAGTAAGAACACCCAACACATGGGACCTGCCATCACTTGCCAAAGGTCTGTTACGAGGGCATGCTGCCTTACAGCAGTCAATGCTGCAGTAAATGCTTTCAAAACAAATCACACATGCAGAGCATACATGAAAAGCTTTAGTCTTTCAGTCAAACCCAACCACACCTTCATCACCATTTAGACCTTCTATCCCCAAAACAAACAAAACTGCAGGCAAGTATGCTTACACCTCCTGAGCATCCAAAAAACTTAAATCATAGGCTATGCATGTTCTCGAAAAAGAAAATTTAAAATACTTGCACTTGTGCAACATTATATTCTTCTGTACAATTGGGAAGAACTTCACAGAAAGTTCCTTAACGAATGACAATAACTATTTCCAGATCCAGATTTGTGTAATCAATGAATATACGGATGTTATAATTAAGAAATATAAAGGAAAGTTAGGCTAAACAGGTTATCACACTAAAGAAGAATGGATGGAAAGCTTACCCTCGTCCTGGGCTCACTGAGAAGACTCCAAGAGGAGCGATCTCCAAAAGAGATCCTTTCCTAGTGGTAGTCAGCTCTTAAATGGGGTCTAGGAGAGGTGGAGCCAGGCTCTACCCCTTACAGTAGGGCAGGAGAATTGTCTTCACCTGTGCTCCCAGGGCTGACTCATTGCTCACCTCCAGTGGTCAATCAGAGGTTCAGGCCCTGATTTAGCAGTTCCCATACAAGATTTAACAGAAATGCCAACTGCACACTCATATGTTCTCTCTCTCTCTCCCCTTGATACAGAAAATAGATTCCGATATTGATCTGCAATTTAAGTTTTCCTCTTCCCTCTAGTCTATTATTAAATTAAATCAATATAAGAGGGAGAAATACTATTCCTCCACACTGTCTTCACTGAAATGCTCTAACTGGAGTTACTAAGAAACCTAGTACACGTGCTTAATATTAACTAAATATATACTGGTCTCTTATAAAGACTCCTTTTTAAACTGTTGCACCTAAAGAGAAAATGAAGAGTACAAAGTACACAGTTACAAGCCTCAATATTAAAAGCATTACCTTGACAGCATCAAAATACTGGCTGAGTTGTGCTCTCTTTTGCTCATACTCCACTTCCAACTTACGGAGTTCTTTATAGATGTCAGGATTCTCCTTCTCATAGAGCCGTAAGATACGCTCAAAAGTCTCACGGAGCTTTTTACGTTTATCCTTTAGCACTTTTTCATTAAGCTGTGGCTGCTGCACTGGGTTAAACTCTAATCAAAGACAATAAAAGCAAGCCAAAGATTCGTAAGTTACTCTACTCCACAACCACAATTAATAAAACAATTTCAAACCACTTTCAGTTCCTATTTTCAGGAAGTATTCAACATCAAGACCAATTATAAGTCACTTATATACTCAGTACTCAGTATTTGACAGCTACCTTCAACACCCAGTACCTCCCCTACTCACCCATCTCATCCAATTTTTCCATGTCCCGGATGATCTGCTTTGGGTCTTTCATCTTCAGTACAGCTGCTCGTACCATCATTCGTTGCTTTTTGTTCTAAGAAGATCAGAAATCAAGGAGATCAGAAAAGTGACATAGCAGAAAGAAAATATTTTCACCAAATAATCCTCTGTCAACAATCCCAATCTATAGAAAAAAAAAAGGCACCTTAAAATGCTTTGCAAATATTAACCACGGCACAAATCAGCAGGAGAGATATTAAAAACTTCTAGGAGTTGTAATGCCACTATCTCACTATTTACAGATGCTTCTATAATTCATACATTCCAATGAAGACATGTACAATCAGTCAAATAAATCAACTGACAAAAGCAATAAAATGAATCATGCTAACAAATACATAAACGGGTTTTTTTTTTGTTTTATCTCAAATCCAGATTTCTGCCTATGTTTTCTTAACTGTTTGGACAGCATATTCCTAACTAAATTTTACAAGATCAACTGGAACACTGCAGTCTATACACCATTCATGGCCCTTTATAATCACAAACATCACGCAGAGTACAGGGAATTCCAAGTAAATGATCCAGATCTCTTTACATACCTTTTTTAGTTCCCTCTTCCGAGCTTCCTTTCCTAGAGAGAGGAAAGGAAAAAAAAAAAAAAAAAAACTTGAAAGAGTGGCTCAAATCAGCAAACAGCCTTTCCTTCTTCAGGACAAGCACTATTTCTCAACAGTTCATTCATTTTGCAATTTTCATTAAATAAAAGGAAATTTTAAAGCTCATCTTCCCACTGATAGACAAATACAGTATGAAATAGAAATCTATTTCATGTGTCATACAGAAAGAAAATGCAACATAGCAGTCTCCAGGCCTCTAGAAGCAGCAATGTTTTTATACTGAAAAGAATAACAGACAAAAAAAAGGCACAGTGATGCGTGCAATTGTAAAAGATTGCTGCTGAAATGTAGTGTCATCAAGAAACAATGCCTTTTAAAAATATGCAGGCTTTGAACATACATCTGAAAGAATGCTCACAGTGGAAGTCTGGTTTTTCTGTTTCTACGAAGCACTGAAAATGCAGTATGTTACAAAAAGGAAAAGGTTAGACAACTCCCTCCTGTAAACTGAGCCTTTACAAAATGTGACGTTCCACAAATTCTAGCCTCAGATAGATTACCTACACCTTAAGGAGCAGCTCAGCCAATAGTTAAGTATAGAAACTACAGAACACTGATAATTACAGTAAAAATTAAGGGAAAAATAGTGCAAAGCAGCAATAGCATGCCAGCTAGCCTTCCTGGAAATTTTTACAGCAGTCAAAATGGAGAAAGTACTTTTTGGGTTTGGGAAACTCAGTTCCCAGACAAAAGTGATGATCTTATCCTCAGAGAAAGATTTTTATCTGCTTGCCTGAGACTCCCCATTTCCTTTTGCTTAGCTTTTATGGGTACTTACGAGCCTGATCTGTGGGATTCATGAATTTCCCACTCTTGGTGGATGACGTAGATCTCCGCCCCATTTTGCCTTTTTTTCTTCAGCTTCAAAATAAAACAACTGAAAAAGATCTGGAAAAGATAACCATAGTTTCAGATCCTATGCATAAGTAGGACACGTGTGCTTATTCATCCTCTTTGTATTAGCATGTTGACAAACCAAAGAAAACCTCAAGTATTCTGAGATCCTCAAATCCTACACAAGTTCAGGCATCCACATCAAAACCATCCTATTTTAACTAAGTACCACTTAACTACTTACTTACAGCTACTTTAAGTGCATACTTTAAACAATTCAGCTTGTTCTTCACCTCAACACTCAGACCTGGAAGTTTCTTGCTTTTAGAAAAATAAAACGTGTTATTTTAACTTTTATTGTATCCTTCCATAAAATAAGCATGTTGGAGCCTTTCTAGCTTTCCACATAATCACCTAAGATATCTCTATTTCAAATGTTTCCCATAAATATCCTTTTTCCTCTCAGACTTCTAAGTTGCCCTTGACTTCTCCCTTACCAACCATCAACCACCACATCCATCAAGAAGCACTCTGTACACATTCTTTTTCTCCTCACAGACCACTACCCTTATGCCACCTCAATCTGTTTCAAGCTGCATCACAATGACCAGAAAGGCAAGATTATTCTAATAAAGAGTTCTTTCCTGCCTTTGGGCACTTCTTTAATTCACAGTCAACTGTAATAGCTGAACTACAATCAGAGGCATTGCCTTTCTCAATGAGAATAACGTTCTTAAACCTTGACCCCAAATCCTTCTGGGGTAAAAAGGAGGGTCCGCACAAAATAACGGCTGAAGAAGGAGGAAAAAATCAACCAAGCCAATGTATGCTTCGTGAGCACTGGGAAGCGAGGCAGAAAGTCTCCAATGAAGCACACGAAGGCCTCCCCTCCTCCCTCAAGGGATGTTGGGGGAAAGGAAGAAGGCGGCAGCGCCAACCGCCTTCCTTCCCCTGTTTCCTTTCCCTTCCCCCATCCCAACTCCATCCCTTGCATCTCACCCCTCGGCCCGGCGGGGCAAGGCGAGGCAGTTCAGCTCCCTCCCGCCGCCGCCGCGGCCTCTACCACCACCGCGCCGCCCGCCGCTGCTGCGCCGCCATCTTGAACGGAGACGGAGTGGCGCGCCGAGGTAAAGCACGATCGCCGTAAAGCACGACTGTCGTAAAAGCACAAGTGCCGCACAGCGCCAACTCTATGATCTCGCTGCCTTTCTGGCACGCGCGGGGCTTGCCGGGACGGCGGCGGTCGCGGGGGGGGAGTGGGAGATAAAGCCCTGAAAAATCTGAATTGCTGCGAGACTCTTTCACTGTTTAATACATGCTGTGAGAAATAAATGGATATAATTTAAATCCTGTCCCTGTCTTTGCTTTGTGATAGAAGGAAGCAGGGCGGAGGTGATGTTTACTGACATCTTCAGCAGCCAAATGAGGCTGTTGGTCGTTTAGCAGTGCCTCATTTTGGCTGCCTTTTTCATTGGGGTTGTGCTTTTTTAGAAACACGTACGCTGTGCAGATTTAATTCTTAATTCTGTGTCCACACACAGAGCAGGGAGGGAATACATGAGGGATGTGGTGGGAACACCTCCACCACGCGCATCCTTGACGTGTGCCATATCACAGGAGAGAGCTCTTGCTGAGCCTTTGCAGGTTGCCCACCCCTCACAGAGGCTGGGTCCCTCACTGTGGCAATATTGAGTTCAGGCAAAGGGTTACCATGACAACCACAACTGCTTTCTCCCAGGGATGTCTGCCGACTAGTAGAAAAATACACTACACACCTGTCAGTGATATCAGCAAGTCCCATAGATTCTTTTTTTGCTGGACTAGGGGAAAAGAAGATGTGGGTTTTTTTAACCTCAGGGCTGCCCTGTGGGGCTGGGAGGTGCTGTACCCCACTGTGAGGTCAGCTCCCTGGAGTTCTGGCCAGGCTTCTGTGGGCTCACGGCCTTCTGCCCCATAAGCTGTGGGAAAGGCTCCAGCCTGCTGGGCTCCGGCATCTTCAGCATCTTATGGACATGAGGACATCTCAGGCACCTGCTTTTGCAAGGAAGACATCCTTCCACTAAGCCCAGCAGGATCAAGGATCAATCAAAAGGTGAATAGAAACTGTATTTTTAGGTTCTTCATTGTGTGTCCTGCTTCCGATGGCACTGCTTAGAATTTACTTTCAAGAAAATGTGGGTAAGCTCTCTGAAAAATACAACAGATTTGCTTCTGTTTGACTCTGCTTTTCTACTACAGCAGTGCTGACAATCTCACAGAGATACGTAGTGAGCTCATTCTTTTTCTCCCTAAATTAGAGTGTAGATTTGCACACAGAAAACAGCAGGAATGAGGAACTCCTGCCTCTTCAACACTCAAAATGGCACTGCTTCTGCAGCTGGACAGTTTGTACAGCCTCTTGCCTCTAAACAGCTGCCCCTAAACTGACTGCTGTACAGGTCAGGAGTGAGGCTACATCACACATTAAACAAGATGCTTTGGGTCACCATGTCAACACAAAAGCTTATGTCTAGGTAAGGCAGTGTTTTTTGCTTCCTCTAAATTGCCTCTCCTGGCTCACACTGCCCAGCCTGTGGCTTGTGCTGGTCCCAGTTTATCAATTCAGCAATGGCCTCACTGGCATCTGAACTTTGTCACTTGAGAGCCAGCAGCTGCACTGCCATCTAGTGGCTCCCACCTTGGTGAAAACAGAAGAGGGAAAAAAAAAAAGTGGGAATAGTAGGAAAGGGGAAAAAAAAAATGTGTATCTATATATATATACACGTATATATATATATATATATATATACACAACACCAAAACAGAATGGAAGATGACAGTGGACAGCTTCCTTGATGTAATCTCATTCATCTCTTCATTTTTGCAGGCACTATCTAACCAGCATTTGATGCTGAATATTAACAAGCACATATGAAGAATTTATAAGCTGCATCCATAATGAAGGATCTTAATATTTTTTCTTGATTTGGTTTGAGATTGATTTCTTATGATAATTAAAAAAAAAAAAAAGTGCAAGAAAGCGCTGAGAATATTTAGATATATTTTTATTAATTCCTAAATTTTCTCTATTTTTTTTTCAAAGAAAAAAAGCAAACCACAGCAAATCAGAGCTTGATCATGCTCTTGCTTCTAGCTTTGTTCTGAAAGTCTGCAAAATAAGGCCATTTGGCGGCAAGTTGTGAAATATAGAATCAGAGTATTTTTGGCAGTCCCACACTGGTGACTCGTGAAGCACTTGTAAGTAAATTTAGCACACTAATAGGGCTGTAATCTTACAAATCCTTGTGTAAGTATATAATGCCATTTGATCAACAAAGCAGGAAGTGTGCACAGAAATCTCTACCTGAGCGGGCAGGAGCAGGACAATACTGGTAACAAGATGTTGCTCACAGCTAGATACATCAGGAGCACTACAGCTGGGTTCTCTTAACTGTTGGGCCTGTAGGCCCGTGATTTTTCTATCTGTTAATCCGCTGGTATTAGAATTTATATAAATATCTCTGGCTGGCTCCTCAGGCAAGAATGGCACAGGAAATAGGAGTTACACGTGCTTCAGCTAGTCCTTGTAAGCGCTTCTATGAATGGGGAATTCAGCCTGTCAGATTTAGCACAAATCCACACTAAGAGTTTAACGATGACGCGTAAATTCTTCAGGTGATTATATGGTTATTTTGCTGAAATAATTTTCTCCTGTTATAATGTCATTTTGATGGAGGAATTCTGGAAGAGAAAAACTGTACTTTCTCACCACTTCTGCTCCAGCAGTGCATATTACTGTCATCAGTACTGATAGGATTTCGTCTACAATGTGTTCTGGAGAACAGGTGAAGAAAAAGTGCCATGTGTTTAAAGTGTTGCCTTTCCATTCACTGAACTTGATGTCTGACCAAAGAAGTCACTTCACGTATGGCACACTGGTATTTTTCTGAGGCTTCTTTAAACTCAGCCAGGTGCTCCTCATAGCTCCTCACAGCTGCCAGCAGTTGATTCCTCTCCACAGCTCCCAGAATGGCATGGAGAATCATTTCCATGCCGAGCCCCAGGATAGTAATGCTGATTCCCCCAAGAACAGATGCCCCGATCTGCGCAAGGAGGCTGACAAGTTTGCAGACAGTGATAGTGATAAAGTTGGAGCTAAGCAGTTTGACAGCTACCATCCCAGCAGTTGAAGTCACTTCTCCAAGAACAATGGAAAAAACTTTATGGGCTATTGCAATTTTCTCCAGCTCAGGCTCTTTGATGTCGTACAGCTTCTGATACAGCACAGGCTCCAGCTTCTCCCGCATGTCACAATCAATCTTCTGTACTTGACACTGAATCTCACGCATCGCTTGAATGATAATATCACAGTTCTCTTTGACAGTGCTGCTCTCTCTCATCTTGATGTGGGTAATAGTACACCCCAGGTGTGCATTCAGAACTCCAGCCAGCTCATTTGTTGCATGGAAATTCATGGACATGCAGTCAAGCAATTCCCGGTGCAGATGGATCAGTTCTTGTCGTCTCCTGGGGTTTTCTGGGTAAAGGAGGTCACTCAGTGCCATTCTTCAGGAATAAACTACTTCAAGAGAGAAAAGAAGGTTCTCACTCTGTTTAATACCCATAATCCCAGCCCTTAATTAGCAGTGAAATGTAGACTGCTTTGTCTCTGCCTCCCTAGTTCTTATACTTGGCAAATCAAATCCCAAGACACATAAATCTTAAACACTGTTGTGTATTCTTGGCCAAATTTTTCAAAAAGGACCTTATGAGACATTGGACATGCTCAGAGCAACAAAGCCAGCTAACAAATTTGCAACTAGTAGATTTGTAAAATGAATGTGAGTCTTCCCTCACTTAGGAAATTACAGGTAGAAGCTGAACTAGTTCACTAAAGAACAGGAAAAGCTCATCTAGTCAGCAAAATCTAAAATAAGGTGTGGAAATGAAAAGCCTGTTCTAGATATACTTTGCTGTTGACCTACTTTTTTTTTTTTTTTTGTGACATTAGTGATATCCAGTTTTTAAATGACTATAATGACTATGCAGTCTGTATCAGCATGAGGGTGTTTTAAGTCACTGTAGTTTATTTCTTATCCCGTTCAATAGGAATATAGAAACTTTATATGCATACTAAATCATATTTGGGAATTCATAGAGAATAGCAAAATTGTCTACGACAAACACATCTTTACCCATATCTCTTACAAACAACTCCTACTGTGTTTTCTTTCTTGATATGAAGCCCTTCTTCCTTCTCTGTTTCTTTCTTCAGTATTCCTAATCACATCCTTTCCTAATACCATGAAAACCCTGTTGATTTTTCACTGCCAAATGTCAAGCAGCTACAGGCAGCCCCCTGGCATTCAATGTGCCCCATCAGCTCCTGCAGGAGTGACAGACTGCCTCGGAGCAGCAGGCAGCAGCCTGCAGGGCCCGCCCTGCTCATGCAGCCACACTCCCTCTCTGTACCACTTTCTTTTAAGCCATCACCAGCTGCAAAGTAAAAATGATTTTGACTTTAGCACACGCATCTTACATTGCAACGGAGCCAAACAATGAATGAGTAGGATGACTGGTTTCTTTGGTGATGCCTTTGCTTTCTCAACCCTTTTATTCCAAACCACTTTTATTGAGTCACTTTTAGGCATTTCCTAGATAAATCTCTTCTTGCTCTCAGTGCCCACATAGCACAGTTTTAGCTACAAATAATCAAATGTAGGAGACTGGCTAGATTTTTCTTGTTGAAAGATACATTTGTGCCATTTTTGTCCTTTGTAGTTCCTGCATTATTAGTTAACTGTGAACCCAGCTGTATTTCACTAAAACATCTTCCCCAACAAGATCACTTGAAAAAGCAGAACGATCTCAACATTCCTCTAGCCAACTTTTAGTGTTAGTGTTAAACTACAAGCCAGTTCTCTCATGATTTTTTCCCACAGTATTTTGCACAGTACATTGTTGTTTCAGACACTTACCTTGTAGCTCTGCTAAGAGAATAAACTCTTTAACTTATCTTTCTTAAGGCTAGAAGAAGCAAAGGTTACATACAGTAAAAGGTTTTGACTTTCAGGAAACAAAAAGTCCTGCCAGCTCAAGGTATGATTCCTTATGGTTCTGGGATGCCGTTGGCTTGTACTCTGGCTCAGTGTGATATTAATACCTTCCACTTCACTGATGCTGGGTTGAAAGGTCATTTGTTAATCCCCATTTATAGAAACTGAAAAGACAAAATGTTCTAAGAGAAAGAGCATTTCAATGAACATTTTACCTACTAGAAAGCTATGGAGAATACTGATAGCATCTATTCTTTACACATGATTCTTTCAGCTTCCAATAGTTTCTTTTGATTTTATGTCCCTTAAACATAAATTATCTCTTATTCTTCACATTGACACTTTATTAACATCCACATGTTAAAGTTAGACAGGCCACATACATTTCCATATTTCTGTCTATTTCTCCAACTCCGGGCATGTTTTTTTCCCAGAGGCTTTTTGAATTAAACATTCAGACTGCCTACCTGATTGTGCCCAAGTGCTCTTTCAAACAGCTGAATGTGACAGAACAGTGATCTCATCCTGTTTCCACTGTGTTTCTCTGGTGGTTTCCAATGGCATCTGATGAGTCAGGGATCCAGAGCCTGGGCTTCAGCTGGGTCCTGCTGCCTGCCTGCTTGCCATTAATTTTATTATGTGATGTTTACCTGAGTTCTCCTCATTTTCTTCCTCATTTCCCCTTCCTTTTAATTTTAACACATTACAATTTATTTCACGCTAGTTCACCATTGTTAGGTCCTCCTTTTTTTCCTGAAGAGAATAGGGACAGCATGAATCCATCTGCCTATGGCAGAAGTATCTACAGCCATTGCTGAAGGGGGATGGTATAACTTACTGTTCTCAGAACAACAAAAAAAGACAAACGTGTAGGACATGTGAAGACTCCTGTAATATGTTTAATTTTCTGTATACCCACTACTATATGCAAAATGAAGGCTTATAGTTCTAAGGATGATGTAATGTGGATTGTTTGAGAGGACTTAGACAACTTTACCAACAAATATCAAAGGTGAAAATAATTCATCATCAGCACCTCTACTACTGCTTTTCAGATGACATGCTGAGGGCCGGATTCATAACTCCTGCATCCATAAGAATAACCAGACCTGCAGCTTCTGACACCACATTTTGCTGGCCAGTTTGGTAAGACCACTGCAAAGGTTGACTAAGAGTTTTTTCTGTGTTTTTTTCTAACACTGAGGTCTTGTGGGGAGAGTAAGGTGGTTTGATAATTTGTAATATTGGTTTTAAAAATGTGACATTCTAGCTGAAAATATTTGTATTTCTCCCTCTTTGTCATCTGGATTTCCTCTGTTTGCTTTTCAGAGCCAAACACCTCCTTCAGAAATGTTAGCCCGCCTCGGTTTTAGCAGTGACAAAGAAAGGCTGCTGAAGGCCTGCCAGAATCTGTATGAATTAGTGTACATTTATGTCTCTTCAACTAATGCAATATTCCAGATCCTCAATCACCATCTTGGCACCAGCTTCCCCACCATGACAGTAAAAGAAAACTTCAGCATTAAAGAGAACCTGCAGCTCCTGGTCAGTGCTTTAAAAGAGATGCAAGCCTCAATGGAAACAAGAGACAGAGATGTACAGGAAAGCATGAAGCAAAGGTTGTATGCTAAAATTACCGGTCGCATCATCTCTCTACAGGAAAAAATGGCTGCAGTGAAAGATATCTATGATCATTATAAGGGGATTATAGGCAGTATCTTGGGCGCACTGGTTGCAGTGTTGTTAAAACATGATAATTTCCCTGGCACAGTTGAGTCTGCTATAGAGCAGTTACTGAGTTCACCTGCTTTATCCCTCCATGTATCAGAACTTCTCATGGACTATGCTGATATCATTAAGATGCTGCAACAGAATGGGACATCAAGTACTACAGAAGACAGCTCCTCCTCAGGTGAAACATCAGAACAGCTCAGGCTTCGTTCTGTATCCTCCAACTCTTCACTCTTTGCTTTCATACAGACCCTCCTCCGAGGACATAGGTCCGTAAAGAAAAGCCTGAAAGTAGCAGCTGACAGCTTAGAGGAGGCTTTCAGGGTGCTGAGGCCGCCGTGTGAAGCGTTCCAGATATTTGTTAAAATGATTGAAAACTGCATTCCAGCAATAACAGAAAAGTTGCAAGAGACACAAATGTGCCAACATGTTAGAAGCCCACCTTGATTCCTTTAACTTTCACATAGGAAGGAGTTCAAGCAAGCTTGAACACACACATTCAAGATGTACCTGTGACAGCTGTTTCTGATCTTCCCAGTCATTTTTGAAATGTGTACTTAGTGTCTCTGAGCAGTTAGAAATAATAATAAAGTTCTGTCAATCAATTATTTGAAATGAATGGTAAAGCAAAAGAAACAAAAGTGTGGTGTGAAATATACATACAGAACAAGCTAATCGTAAAATAGTTCAGCATTAAATCTGTTCAAACTGTGCAGGCAAACATGTTTCAGGATTTCTGTAGAAGCAGCTGTTCAGTTTGATAGAGCATGCCACTACATTTAAATAGTTACATGATGGTCTCTGCCATTTGCATGTGTCTATATCTGATGTCAGAAATGCTGAGTGTCCAGCAACTCATTTCAGTCTTCCCAAAAAACAAAGACACTCACATTCTTTAAGTGCTCTCTAATCTGAGAAATGCTAGCCTAAAGTTCTGCATTTCTTGACATGGGATTTCCAATGGAATGGCAGCACCAAGCTTTCATGGAGCTGCTCAGAAAGCCAAGCAGTTCACCCAGCTGTTTTTTCTTGTCTGAGAATCAGTCATTGCCTGGCCCAGCACAATAAAATGCCAATTGCACTAAAAAGAATGACGGAGGCAAAGGCAGTAGATCCACTGTTCTTGATTCTTGAAGCTGAAAGAAAGTTGAAAGAGCAGTCATTTAAATCTCCTTTGACTGCCTAGGACTTCCTGCCCTTTCTAAAAGCACCCTTTGCTCCAAAGAGTCATTTCCTCAATTCTACTTACTATTCTGGCTTAGTGCTGAGCAAAAATTCTCATTCCAAAGGGACAAAAGCAGGATCCCACATTAGTGGTGTACTCTTAGGACAGGACTGTGGAACAAACTCATTGAGGTCATCTAACAGAAGAGTTATCTCTTTAGCCAAGAAACCGATACCATGTGTTTTGCCATTCAATACCTCTCCTCTATTCTGCCACAGGAAGGAGAATAGAAATGAAGCAGGGTAGTTTTGTTTACATTTATTTGAGCTTGCCAGAGTAGTACTGCACTAAAGTCCTGTGTAGTCCTGAGGCCTGACATGTTCGAATTCAAGTTGCCAGCAAATCTCATCTGCCCTTCCAATAAGAGAGACTGGGAACACAACGCATGTGTCCTGCAGCATCTTTGCAATAGCAGATAACATAAGCAGAGGCTGCAAAGTGCCCTTAGGCCTGCTGTGCAGCAGGAGGCCCCCTGTAGGTACATCTGGTGTAGGCTGGTGGAGCTGCTGGAGACCAGGCTGCCTGCATCCCACCTACTCAAAGGGGTATATACAATACCTTCCAAGAGCTGGCAGCAGTACTTGCTGTAGTTCCCCACAGAATGCAGGTGGAGCCGGTTACCGTGCTGCGTCCGAAAGAAGTTTTTGACAAGGAATATCTCATAAGGGGGAATGAGGACTTCCTTCTCAGATGTGTAGTAAGAAAAGCCTTGCATAGCTGCTCCCAGACAGGTTGTTACCGTAAACAATGTTTCATTCCCAAATTTCTGGGCTTCATTCCAGAGGCGAGAGGTGGAGGTGAAACGGCCAAATCGCACCATGCTGCCAACTGTAGCCTCAATATATAAATCCTTCACACCTCTGTGCACCCGGTAACAGTGACGTTTCCCCATGCCGTCCTTGCTGCTCTGCCATTGCTTCATTATCTGGATAGCTGTCGTTAGGTAAAAGTGAAAATATTTGTAGCTGAAGTTGTATCTGTAATGCTCTGGAGACCTTCCTGCTGTGGATGTGGCCCAGTTCAGCTGAGAGTGCAGGGAAGAATTCATGGTGTAAGCCATGAGGACGGTGGCATGACTATCATGCATCTCCCTCAGAAGACCTACAGGGCTCTTCAGCAAAGCTTCCTGAGCCTTCTTCCAGAGGCTCAAATAGTTCTTACTAGCAGCTATTTCCTTCTGGAAATAGTCTCCCCGCTCCAGTTCTTCCATCATCTGCTCTCTGCAACCCAGGTACTGGTCATCAAAGGAATGTAGAGCCATATCCATCATAATGTGGGACACTGCCTGTATTGCAAAAGGAAATGATAGTTAACATCATAGGTGTGATTTTTTTCTGTATCTCTGTAAATGCAAGCCAGGTTTTCCCCTACCTTCTCCCTTCAGTTTTTCATTATTGACAGAAAAGGCACAGAAAGCAGGCATCTTTGACAAGCCCTTCCTGAGCAACCTTTGGTCCAAGCTCCATTTCAGCAAATAACAACCAGAATGCTAGAGTTCTTATTTTATGGAGATCAATGGCATTGAAGACTTATGGACGGTTTCCCTTTAAAGGGCAAGGGGATAGGGCCCATAGAACAGACCTATAGTGCATGAAATTCAATATTCTGCTCATGATTTGTGAGTGATTTTGAAGAAAGAAAGAATAAGCAAAACATTGTGTCAGTGCAGCCTGGACACATCTCACAGGTGAATTTCTTCTTTCTGTATTATCATACCCCATGGACACATTCTGGCTCCAGAGCAGGACGTTCAATAAGGAGAAAACAGCAGCACTGTGCCAAAACTTTTATTTGTCCACTTTGTCTCAGTGAGGCCAGATGGACTTGTCATGTAAATAAACATTAAAAACATGAGTAAGGTTTTACATAACCCAGTGTTATAAAAAGAAAATAATCTCTAATATATTTTATTTGTGAAAGGACACACTAATTATCCAATACCCTTCTTAGCTTCTGAAGTTAGTCTGGTCCACAAACCATATGAGAATTCCAATTATTTCTCAATGATACTGTGATTTGTTTGAGGGGAAGCTAAAATTCACAAGGTGTAAGAAGAGCAGTATGGTCACTGCCCCATCCAACAGCACACTGCTCTTGGCAGAATTTCAACTGAGACAAGCTGGAAAAGGAGAGGAGTAATTCCATGAGAATTAATCCAAAGCTCCTAAAAGATTATATTTTAAATGTATTATTAAAAAAAAAAAAAAGTTTTATTTCAGTAGTATAAATGATTTCATCATTTCAAATAAAACACAGGTTTACTCCTCTTACCAATCTTTGCAAGATCAGCAACAGAATGCTGGCCAGCAAAAGCACTGACATCCTGGAGTCTTCCCAAGACATTATAAAAAACACTGAGCTCAAGCAGAGAACCTTTGCATCCGTTTCTTTCTCATTTTTTTCTGGAGTTCTGGAGTTTGTATTTTACTCTCCAATTTTGGTGACAGTTCTTCAACCAAAGATCACCCAGTGGATTCTTCAAGCAATTCAGATGTCGTTGATCAAGCCCAACAGTCAGCTTACAGGTAGAAGCGTGACCACAATCCACAAACAAGGGTCTGGATGCATTGAGACTTCATGAGTTGTTTCTTCACTCCAACTTCAGTCAGTGCAGCTGTCCTTTGCCTTGGTAATTCTCTTTATTCCAAGGTATCTTGCACTCCTGCTCTTGCAAAGAGAAGGGAATCTGACTTGGAGAGGTCTAGGACAGTTCTCTCCTGAGGTGTATATGTCAGGTTGGGGTGGAGAGTACTCCCTGGCTGAGAGTTTAAAAAGTCATTTTCAGGACGTGCAGAGCTCTGATAAAGACTACCCAGAAATGCACAGTAGGTTGGGATCCCATCTGGAGGCAGAGATAACATAAATGTCTCTCTCCTCTTTAGCTTCTCCCAGTTCCTAAGAGCGTGCTGCCAATCTTCCACCTACACCACTGCAGAGTGGCACCTTGTTGACCTGATTACATGGTTGCACTCAGAATGAATGAATAAATGCAGATTCTACATCGAGAACAATCTCTCTCTGCTAGCCGCTTTGCAGTCACCCTTCCAATTAAAGGGCAATGAGTTACTCACGTGCAAAGTCCCATGACCTCTGGCAATATTTTTGTTAAAACAACAACAAAAAAAAGATTAAAGATTACCAGAGTTTCATCCTGACTGTGACACAGACCATCGAAGCCTACTTCTCATTGCCTATTAATAATAAGTTGGTCAGAGAGGTGTTGAGGTGGGCATGCAGAGCCACGGCGATAAATGCAATGGCCATACGATGGCAGCAGAGGATGAATAATGGTATTGAAGAGTACCTTGAGTAGGTGAAAATCGAGCTGCTGCAGTCCAGCATTGCATTTGTGATCCGATTTGTGCACTCAGCTCTCCAAAGGCCACATAAAGGACTGGTGACACGGTGCAGATCGCATGATCAAGGCCTTAATGTTCACCTTCCCAGAAAAAAATATTTATCAAAAGGAGGAGACAAATATAAAACTAACAGAAATATGTAAATATTGACAGAAAATTTGATTTTCTTTTTACAAAAAAAAAAAAATAGAAAAAAAAAAAGCGGCAACAACAAACCCTCACATTCATGCAGCAGATACTGAGAGCTCACTAATCTCTTCGGTATTTTCCTGGCAACATTTTCACTGCTTTCTATGAGAACGTTGTTCATCTTACTAGATGGCCTTCAAAGGTGAGTTTTTCTGTGAGCATCACTTTATGCCAACAGAGGAACCACTCTCAGATATTTGACCAAGACAAGCAGAGGTACTTATTAACGTTTTCTCCTTGGCCAAGATCAGTATACCCAGAGCAAGCCATAACAGCTTGCCAAAGGAGGACTGCACACACAGCAGCCATCTGTGTAGACTTATCCCATATTCTTACTTTAGTGTAGAGTATTCCAGAGAAATGCTGAATTCAGTAGGCAGCAAATCATTAAAAATCTAGCTATCCTCTCCATCACTCTAGTGGTGTATTGGAGTCATTACCTGAATCTTGGTGTAGTCATTTAGTGAGGCACTGGCACAGGTTGCCCAGACAGATGGCGGATGCCTGTCCATGAAGATACCCAAGGTCAGGCTGCAGGGGTTCTGTATACCCTGATCAAGCTGTAGGTGTCCCTGTTCATTGCAGGGAAGTTGGACTGGATGGTCTTTAAGGGTCTCTTCTAACTCAAACAATTCTGTGATTCTGTGATTCTATGATTCTATGATTTCTGATTTGCAATGGAGCAGAGGAGGGGGGAAGAAAATCTCATCAATCTGGATCCCACTCTACCTTCCAGACATCTCCTTAACAGCAGAAACAGGTTGTACAGAGGAATAGAGAAAAGCAGCACACCAACTATATTACATAATAAGTATTTATTGCTATCAGCATATGGGAATGGCTGCACCAGCTTACACGAAAAAGGGGTTTGGTATTTCTCAGTTTATTGAGGCTCGACAGTGTCTACTGTTTGCCATCTACCTCTCAGGGAATACATTTTGATAGACTGTGTCAAGGGAGACTGCTGAAAGTTGCTGATGCATAACATTCATACAGGGAGACAGAATGAAGTAGTGCAGAGGGAAGAAGATATGTGTGTATATATATATGTGTGTGTGTGTGTGTGTGTATATATATATAAAGGCAAGTCACCCTGAATGAAAAAAATGCTGTCTCAGCTTCAATCCACCATTGAACAGCTTTATTTTTATTTCATAAAGTTCATTGCTTTATTTTGTTTGTTTTGGGGGAGACAACCTGACCTGTTTAATTTCAAGCACAAAAGTGAAAGCATCAGAGAGACAGATTTTTTTGTTCTACTTTGGTACATTCAGTTTCACCAGAGATCAATTGTAATAAAAACAATAAGAGATTTCCAATTCATTTTTCACAGTCACTGAATGTAGCACACAGATGGGAAGGGCTCATCTAAAAGGTCTTCAAACACTCTTCTGGGGATTTAAATGTTGATATTATACAGGCAAATTTTGTGGTAGAATAATAAGAAGAGTATGCTGGGACGTGATTTCTAGCTATGTAATAGTATTTACAAAAGAAGTGGGTAACACAGAGTCTTCTCAACCATTTCTGGTGGCACTGAAAATACCACAGAAGATAACAGAAAATAAACATTTTTGATGAAAGCAAGAAAGCTGATGCAGTCCAGACAAGTGGAATAGCCTTTGTGTTTCAGCTGGTGAGGGAGACAGTGGAAGATGGTCTCAGTGTGGATGTCCTTCTTCCCTTCTTCCTATCCACAAGATTCTTTCTGCTGAGGGTTTTCAGAATGGTCAGGTGATCAAAATAATAATCCCAGCCTTAGTATCTCCCAAAGAAACGGTTGTAGGCCATGGGAAATCCTATTTGGTCAGACAGATAGTCACAGGGAGGGTAGCTTTCACAACGCTCACGCATCTGCTCCATTGGGCTTTTGTAATACTCAGAGTACCTGGAGTGAACAAAGAGAAAAATGCTGTTCTGCACATTCAGTCAGTGGAGTTGGAGAGGTTTCACACTCAAACAATGAGAGGAGTGATTCCCCAAAGTGCTCCAGAAGGGGACATCTCACAGCACCTACATGGGGATAGATCTCCTTGTCAAATGATGGGAGAAGTTGGAACTGAACCCAGTTGAATCAACTGTCCTTGAAGTTTCACCAGCAAAGGAGACCATAGAAGAACTTATGGTTTTTGTGGAGTTAGTTTTTTGCTTGATTACGTTGGGGTTTTTGTTTTGTTTTGTCTTTGTCCCCAACCTTATTCCCCCGCTATGTGGCAGTCTTTTAAAATATACATATATATTATTTATTTTATAATTATTTTATTTTAGTATTTCTTGCTTATCTTAATCTGTGCTCAGTTTCTGCTCATTTTCCTGTTCTCCACTCTCCTTTAGTTTTTGTAGTTTCCTCTCATCACCCTCACTTCTGTTGTAGACAGCAATCCTTTCCCTTTCACAGCACACCCAAATCTTTTAGTCTCAGCTACACACACTGGATGCCTCCTCACCTCCTGTTGCAGACTCACTTAATCTTTCCTGCACACGCTGCTACAGGAAAAGACTTAAAAGTATCACAAGCTATTTATTTCTGTATTGGAAATTCCCTGCAGTGCCCTTGAATTCTATTTGATGCATCTGTATTTCCAGACTAACCTTACCTTGTGATTGAATAATACAGCAAGCTCTCTCTACCTAAGTCCTTCCTCATTTATGCTTGTTGCTTTTATGGTGACCACCTATATGGAGGCAGTCAGTATAGTTTCTCATCTGAATTTCCTTTTGTTTTTAATCATTCCAGGTTTCAACACGAGTGACTTCCTCTGCTACTCTACTATGATCCTCTTCTCTGTAGATGGGAACTCCCAGTTTTCTGTCATCCAAATAAAACCATCATCCTTCCAATCCAAAGACGTATTGAATAATAATTATTCTTGACACAGACCTACATGAGACTGTGGCTTAACAATTCCTTCTAGGAAATATCTGAAGAGCATTCTTGCTCAAATTTCTCCAAATGTTTTTATCTAGGATTTCTCCAAATCTCTCTGCCTAGATCGTAGAATCATAGAATTATAAAATGGCTTAGGTTGGAAGGGACCTTAATGATTGTTGAGCTCTAACCCCTGTACCTCAGGCAGGGCTGCCACTCACCAGGTCAGTCTGCCTAGGGCCTATCCAAGCTGGCCTTGAACACCTCCAGGAATGGGGCATCCACATCTTCTCTGGGAAATCTGTTCTAGTGCCTCACCACCCTCAAACAAATGGATATACCGCACAAATAGTGCAGTTTTAGATTTAGCCTCACCACTGCACTGCAACTGAGCCACAGCTCCTTTGTATGGAGATTGAGGCAATGGTCAGGGATCTGTGATATTCACCATCCTGAAATTTGGATCTGATGTCTCCACAGGTTTGTGCATAACTTGTTCCCTGCTGACCCCATTAGCTAGTGCTGACTTTCTCCATGGGAGGGAATAACAAGGATCATCAATGAACTCCTGAAGGAATATTTGTGAAAAAAAGAACAACTAATCTATCAATGGCAGGTTCTTACTGCCTTTTTAATTCTAGGCATGATATGTAGATGTACAGCAAAGAATTGCTTTGCCACATCCCACCCCCTCTATCAAAAAGTCCTCTGGAGTCCAACTCTCAACCTGGCTCATATGATTTTACCATTCATACATGTCGAATCTCTTCTGCCTCTTCACAAAGGCATTGGCAACTTCCTTTTTAACTGCGATGCCTACCAAGAGAGAACACAGCAGATTAGAGATGCAGGGCCATGGTCTGTACAAATCAGAGACCAGCGTAGCCTCTGAAAAGTGATTGTTCTCTCTCTTCTCAAGCAGATGACTGCTGCAGCTCATCCCAACTGCCAGTTCATTTTTCCCCACTCAACTTTCCACTCAAAGCCCTACAACTTGGTTCCCCCCTCACCCCAACCTGCACATTTATGTGAAGAAAGGACTCTCTTAAATTCTATTCCTTTATCACACAGCATGATATGAGTCCACAGTAGTCATGACAGAATAAAATATGAATAAGGAGAAAATGAAGGGAACGGCACTCTGTTTCTCTAGCCCAGCTAACTTCAGAGTCTTGGCTTGCTTTCTGTCTCCTAGGTTTAGTCAGGTTCCCTTGTACAGGATATTGACTGCACAGAAATGGCCAAATAACAGCCTGTCAGAAATCACCACCTTTCCCTGAACGCTTTGGTTTTTTTTTCTCTTTCCCAGTTCATGGCTCACTGGAAAAACAACTTTCATGCTCACCAGCAGGAATGTTACCCTGTAAGGTGTGAAAAAGGAGGCACAAGGAAGAACAAGGGAGATTTTCCATGCAGATTTCTGTCAGGATCAGCTTGCTGTGATACTTATGAACGCTCCAAGGTATGCAGTTCCCTGCAGCATGGGCAACCTAATAGAAGAGAGACTGCAACACCCAGCAGCTGCCAAGGAAGGTTCTTGCTTTCAGATGCAAAACTTTCTTCTCTGCTGTCCTGTGCACTAGACTGTCTGACCAACAGATCCAAAGACCACTGTTTGGAGGCCCTGAGTCAGGTTCTGCTCTTGTAAGAGGCTGGGGGCACAGCAGTCTCTTCAGAGAGGTTTCTGAGGCCAGCTCAGAGGAGCACAGAGACTGGATACATTGCTCCTCCTACATCACACTGTTTCATGAAAGGGAGATGCAGTATGATTCTTGTTCATCCCTTGAACCCATCAGAGGGAAGAAAGGAAGAAGATATAGGAGAGTAGAGCTAAGTGTCAGTCACAGCAATATACTCACTGGCAGCACTGGGAGATCCTGAGGGCTCTTTGGGATCTGCAAGACAGACAGATAGACAGGAACTTGCTTGTGCTGTCTGCTCTTTGCTTCTCTCTCTAAGTGAATCGTTCTGCTTACTGAATGAATCCAGCCCTCTCCCTTTTCCAAAAGTTCAGTCCCTCCCAAAAAAGGTTCTATCAACACCCAGAATGTAGGGAAAGAATCATCCACCACCAAATTCACTCATTATGATTGGATGCATTTAATTTCATCTTTCTTATAACAGGATAAAAATGACACAGTAACCATACAGCACAGTGGAAACTTGAGGCAGACCTTCCTTTTCCTCCCTCCTCATCCTTGCTAAGAGTAGGGACAGCAGGAAGGAAGGGAGCATTTGAGCAAAACCCTAGATTTGGACAGGACCAGAAGATCATAGAATCGTATAGTTATTTGAGTTGGAAGGGACCCTTAACAGCCATTTGGCCCAACTCCTCTACAATGAACAGGGACACCACAGCTCGATCAGGATGCTCAGAGCCCTCCCAGGCTGACTTTGGATGTCTCCAGAGATGAGACATCCACCACCTCTCTGGGCAATCTGTGCCAGTGCTTCATCATCCTTATTATAAAAAATTTCTTCCTTATATTCAATCTAAATCTCCCCTCTTTTAATTTGAAACAATTTCCCCTTGTTCAGTCACAACAGACCCTGCTAATGAATCTGTTCCCTTCTTTCTCACAGCCCCCCTTTAGATAGCTGAACATCTCTTCTATCTTTGGAGAGAGAGATTTCCCTGACTCTACACAGAAATCACAAGATATAGACAGCAAAGAGAATTAGGACCAAAAATTAGGATCAACTCTACACTTTGCTACACTTTTCACACACTGTATTTCTGTTTTCAGTCCTAATTGTAATCTTAATCCTTAATACCCCCTGCAAGCATCCAAACAAATTGTCTTCTAACAGACATGGTAGGTCTCCTTTTCATCTTGGTTTTCCCACACAGGACAAGTTCATAAGTTTTTTCTCCCACTATTTCATCAGGTATTTGGCATGAGTGTGCTTACAGGCAGAGAAAGAGCTGTGGAGACCAAAAAAAAAAAAACAAAACCAACCAACAAACCAAACAAAACTGTGCTTAAACAAAAGACTGTGTGTGAAAAGACTTGTTTGTAGTTCTATTTTTAAGCAATGTATACATTCCTTGGATTTCAAAAATAAAAATAAAAATTAGAAGTTACTCCAAGGCTGTTAAACAATCTGGAATGTAGTAACAACTAACAAAAAAAGCAGAGATACACTCAGCAGTGAGAAAGTGAGCAAGAGACTGACAGAAGGAAAACACAGATCAAACAAAATAAATTTGCCAGTACTGAATCATGACATGTCTGATGCTGAAACTCAACACTGAATGAGATAATACAGGCAGACAGGGCCCCTTCCTACTTGGCTTCTCTTTTCCTGTTGCAGAAACACTTGCTGTTTCTCATCTTCCCACCCTTCCCTCTCCATGAAATGCTAACCACTGCATTGATCTCTCTTGATCATAATGTCACCATGCCTAAATCATCTTCGAATGTGATGTGCTCTTTATTCAATGGGACAACTCCCATTTTTTTTCTAACTATCAATAGGTGTTTTTTTTTTCCCCTCTAGAGTTCTCCCCATTCCACATTTTTCAGCAGGTGAAGACTTGACTCAGTGCCTATCTCTGTGATTTTACAACACTTCAGTGCTGGCAGGAATAAAGTCTCCCTCCCTGTTCTTGACACAGCTCTGCCCTGCAACTCACCCTGATAACCCAAGGTTGAACACCCAGCATGCCTTTGCCAGTTCACCTAATTGCTAAACTGATTTCATGCTTCAGTATGTCAAAACGTTGGAATTCTCTGCTGCAGTTCAGTGATGCAAATGCTTATTTTTTTGACCAACAGAAGAAAGAACCCAGTAGCAGATAAGGCTGTCTATCCCCAAATCCCTCTGATTTACTACTATGGCACAGCCTCCCAGATTAAGATACAGCAGTGTTCTCAAGGAAGATGTCCGCTTTCCTTACCTTTCTCACAGCAGCAGTGCACTGCCAGGGCCAGAGTCAAGATCATTGGAGTCAGTAGCTTCTTCATGTCTGCTTTGCCTTTGCTGCTCTCCCTACACTCAGAGTGTTCTTGGAGGCTACCAAGGCACTCTGGAGTCTGCTTTTGAGCATCGTTTTATATCCTGTAATTGACTGGAGAGATCAGGGCTCTGGCTTGTGTTCCTGAGTCTGAGCTCCAAAACAAAGCCTGTCCTTCGGGGCCACAAAACATTGGGTCTTGGCAGCCATTTGGACATCCATCTCTAGACTCATGGCATTTCCAGAAGATTTTATCTCAGATTTTGAATAGGTCTGTTGAAGAAAAACAACTGGATAAAAAATCACTTTTATTGTAAACATAGAAGTGATTCAGCTTCCTGAGGGAAAGCCAGAAGAGAGACCAGCACATCCAGAAGTGAACCAGATGCTTTTGGTGTGATGGGACTCTCCCATGTGGAAAACAAGTCTGAACCTGATGGTGACCCTTTTCCCCAGCCACACTCACACCTCCAAAGGAAAGGACACCCATAAAATGTTTCTCATAGGGCAAATATACAGTGGGTTTTCACTTCAGACAGTTTCAACAAACCATTGAAGAGATTTGAGATGTTTACAGTATTGGGATCTTTGGTAGATAGTGAGGTGGAACCTTTCTTTTTTCTTCCTGGAAGCCTTCCCAGTTTGATGGCTAATGGCTTGGCTTCTCTTGTCTTAACATCAAATAAGCCTCAAGACTTCAGAGGTGTTTTACTCTTCAGAACTTGGGTGATTATGGTTACTTGGTACATCAAGAGGAACATGCCAGGAACAGGCGCTTGCCAGGCCTTGACCCAAAGCAAGGACTGTGCTCCTGACAGCTCATGTCAGCATGTTCCCCAAGCGTGATGCTGTTTGCAAAGCCCTGTATGTGTGCACGTATCCCTCCTGTCCCTGCTCAGACCCATTGAGGAGCATCCAGAGCCTGCACTGCTTGTAGTACTGATAGCCGACTATGTTATTTGAAATAACCTCAGGCTGTGTTTTTGTCTCCCCAGTTCAGCAGAATTTTAGTGAGTATCGTAGCTCTGTATTAAATGCTGAATTGTCATCAGGTATGGCCTGCACTGTGGTGACATTTCAGCTTATGGCTGAATGACATTTATTCAAAGTCAGACAACAGACTGTGCTCCTGCGCACACACAATATAACTAAACCTCCTCTTCTTCCTCTACTGAGATGCTTTTTTTCTACCAGTAACCCATATTCCCATATTCTACTATGCCAGCCAAGTTCCCAAAGTTACGTCAACACAGCACATGGATCACATCTTTCTCCACTTTGTGTTTGATCTTCCACAGCCCCGCACACAGAGTTACAGAAGTAAAAGGCTTCCAAGGGCAGTCACCCACTGGAGATTCTGCTGATCATTATAAACACAGTCTTTCATCTTACATAGAAATCAGAGAAAATTCAGAATTAAAAAACGTTTAGCTTTTCTACAGTCCAGGACAGACTGAACATATATACTAACAACATCCAGAAGAAGTGTCTTGGAGAGCAACAGTTTAAAAATAAATAAATATCAACAGTGATAGGTATCCTAGGAAAGGATAAGCAAGAGAAAGCTTGAAAGAGTATAAATACACAACTGTAGTCATCCAAACAGCCTAACCTTTCTTCCTAGCTTTTCCGAAGCTTTTTAATCAATGTTTAGTCTCTCAAGCATGTTTGATTATCATTTACATTAATGAAAACCCTCTGAAAACTGATATTATTCATTATTTATTCTGGTAAAGCAGAGGTTGGAAGTGCTAGATATTTTTGGACACAGACCCAGACAGCACTAGCCCCATGCATTCTGTTTTGGTGGTGTCACGGTGTCAAGACAAACCCAAACACTACAGACTTGTTGACTTTGGTGATCTTAATACTCAGCTCCTTGGGGATATGCAGAACAAATGAGAGTGCAAATATACCTAATCTGAACAGCATTTTTTCACAACACTCATTTCTCTCTCACTTTTTCCTTTGGACAAAACCTCAGCAACTGTCAGGGTGGAGCTTCCTATCAGAAGTGTTTTCAATAAATAAATCTGTTTTCTTCCCAAAAAATCATCTGCCAAGCTGGCAAAACCACAAAGCATATTTCTGAAAAGATGTATGTTTCCACTGTGGAAGGTAGATTTGGCTCTATATTTAATTTCATAGAATATTTAGCAGTTTGATACTTCATACCTTATAGACTTTATCAGTGTGCTGTAATATTTCCCATTTCTCTAATTTGCAGGTCACTGGGGTAACCTGAAGATGTGCAAAATGAAACAAGCTGTGCTGAGCTGAGACTGAGGATTTTACACCTGCACACCCTACACTGATGGGTGTCCAAAGAGCTGTGGTTGCATCCTTGCCTCCAAGACAGAGTGAGCAGAACAGAGGGGTGGGAGCTGTTGTCTGTTGTTGTCTGTTGTTCTGGCTATTGTCCCTGGTGTCACTGGGTGACAGAGTGGCTACCAAGAAGGAGACCTACTGCCTCCTTCAGTCACTTGCCATGCCCAGAGGCCCATTGTATGGCCTCCTCACCACACAGTACAGGACTTGCTCTTTGCTCCTCAGATCTGAATCTCTCATTTGTCCCTTCTTTTTCTGATGCTTTGACTCCCGGCTATCCTCGCCCTAATGGGTTCAGAGAGACACAGGAGGAAACAAAAAGTACAAGGGGATACAGTGTTCAATTTTGGGCCCCTTTCTACAAGAAATACATCAAGACAGTGGAGCACATCCAGAGTAGGGCAATGAAGCTGTGAAGAATCTGAAGCACAAGTCTTATGAAGAACGGCTAAGGGAACTGGGGTTGTTCAGTCTGGAGAAGAGGAGGCTCAGGAGGGGCCTTATCACTCTCTACAACAATCTGAAAGGAGGTGGTAGAGAGGTGGTTTCAGCCTCTTCTCCCAGGGAACAGCAGTAGGACAAGAGGGAATGGCCTCAAGTTGCACCAGGGAAGGTTCAGATTGGATATCAGTAAAAACTTCTTCAAAAGAGTGGTGATGCACTGGAACAGGCTGCCCTGGGAGGTGTTGGAACAACTGTTCCTGGAGGTGTTCAAAGAACAGGGCAGATGTCACACTGAGAGAAATGGTCTATTGCAGTCACAGGCATGGGCTGATGATTGGTCTCAATGATCCTACTGGTCTTTCCAACCCTAATGATTCTACAATTCAAGCTGATTTTCTGTGTCAACAAGAGCAAGGTGTTGAGCCAAGGAGAATTTATGTCTGTATTCTTGGTTTTAGCTGAAGAAATACAAAATAATAATTTCCATATAATATTTCAAAGTAAAAGGCTAATGCTAAAGTTTTCTGGAAGAAAGGAGATAAAACAGCACTCCTGATAAAAATATGAATAAAATCTGGGCCACATGCTCCTTTCTGCAGAAGCACCATACACCAGGATCAAAGGATGCCTGGGAGAACAAGGTGCCAATGGCAGTTTTTTTCTGTCACTAGTTTTCATACCAACTTTGTCTTTAGGATTAAACAGACACTTGGATGTTGTTTACCCAACTGAGGAAATCTCGAAAAGATTTTGTTTTCAAAAAGTGCATCTCACCCTGCCTTCTGAACACCAGACCATGTTAAGATGTCCTAAGGCTGGGAAATTTGCCAGTGATGTCTAAAATAAGTCAGTTGTAGGCCCTGGAGCAAAATAATTGTACGTTCTTTTAAACCTCATGTGATTGTGTGGTAAGAACTTGTTTCCATTATCTGCACCAGGTTCTGTGATAAAGAAACTCAGCTTCTTCGTGAAAAGTCATCCCCTAAAATACTGTGAGTCATGAGATGATAGTGTCAAACCAGCAGTTTATTGTGCAGCAAACACCCACATCCTGAACTCTCTCTGATCTCTGCTACATCAGCTCAGCGCTAATTAACATAATGTAGGAATCCATGGCTACATGGGAGAGAAGCAGCAGGCAGGATAACATACAGGGACACAAGCAACTGAATATGTTTCAGAGCTATTGCTTTTCCTAGGAGGTTACCCTGAGGTCCAAGCCCCAGGGTGGGGACAGATCATCTTTACTTATTCCTCCTCCTCCCAAAATAGTGCCTGTAAGCAGCAGGATAGCCGTGGTTAAGAGCATACTGTTCACACAGGTAGAAGTCCTCACAGATCTCCCTCTGACGTTCCTGAGGTGCCTTGTTACGTTCCCTGATCCTGCAAAAAGAAATTAGGGGTGTTATCTTAAATACCTGTCTATGGCCTTTTTCTGCCTTACCAAGCCTAAGGGTCCATCCCAGCCTCTACCACCAAGATATCAAGACCATGGCATATCAGTGTTCACCACACCCAGGGTACCAGTGTGACTACAGCAGGTGTGGTTGCCTCCCTAGGTAACCTTTTACTTCATGGCTAAGTAGGGTGGTGGGGATAAGAGGGTGGCTCCTGCCTCAACCCGTTGCTGCAGGAACAGTGCCCCAGTCTGATCCCTTCAGCTCTTCTGCTCTTCCCTAACCCCACACATGAAAAAAAGGAGAGCAAGAAGCTTCCTGCTAAGGGCTACCTGATACTGCTGACAGGGTTTCCCTTCTGTGCCTCAGCCCTTATTTTCACAAGCCCTGCATAAGATGTAAAACTGCCTGTATCTGCATTCTATAAGATGAGGAAAATAAGCCCACCGAAGGCTTTGCAATTTAGAAAAAGTTATGCAAATTCTGCACAAGTCTTGAGGACTGGAACAAGATCTCAAACTGAGCTTCCCTTCTGGCCGGCCCGCACTGATTCCCTCTCCTTTTGCTACTCCTTCCTTCTGACAAATTTAAAAAGAACTCCTCCAGTGCAGAACATGCCCTTGAATGCACAGACCCACTCTGCTTTCTGAGAGGTGTTCAGGAACCATGTGGATGTAGCACTGAGGGACACGGTTAGTGGGCATGGTGGGCATGGGCTGATGGTTCGGCTAGATTACCCCAGTGATCTTTTCCAACCTTAATGATTCTATGGTTCTCCCGGGGTTGGCTCAAGCAGAGAGAGGGGCTTCTGAGGAGTGACTGTGGCTTCTCCTCTGGTACCAGCCATGACTGGCAAAGAGATACCATTCCACGCTCCCACCCTCAGTGTTCTGCCATAACATACCTCTCCTGAAGAACAGCTCTTAGTCCTGTGTCATCTCGCATGAAGCCATTGGCCCTTTGCCTGTTAAGGAAGGGGTCTAGAGAAGGCAAGAGGTGGTTCAGAGTAGATAAACACTTTTAGCAAGACCTGATTTCCACAAAGGCCTCTCCCACATCTGTGACAGTCTCCTTGTCTGCCCTCCCACACATAGTGAGACCCAGGACCTTCTAGTATTCCCTCCTGCCTGCCCTGCTGGCTCATTGACAAGCTCTCCCTCTGCAAATGCAACCTCTATGGAAGCACACATGCTGCTTTTGTTCTCCTGTTACTCAAGCCACCCTGGGGAAAGCTGCTGCCATGGCCCCCTCTGGCTGGGTGGAGCTGGGACAAGAGAGAGGTGCCAAGTGGCACAGACCAAGGGGAGGTCTGGGCACACACAGTAGAATTAGCAGGATTGTGAAGCTATGATGGAAAACAGGAAGGGCCTGAACAAGTTTATCTGCCTCCAAAGTTAGGCAATCACAGTGCAAAGGTCTCTGCGGAAATTTTGAAGTGAGGGGCCTGAAAGTGCCTTCTGTCCTTGTTGAGGAACAGCACAGTCCTACTGTAGCATGGAGGAGTCTTTGGCTTTGGCTCCCACTTGTGTTTCTGACTAGCTGCTTTGTGAAGTCATTCTCCCAGATGGTTTAATTTCTTTTTAGCTTTGAACTCTCTGCTCGTTCCTAAGTGACTCTCCACCCTCACATGCTTCTCCTGTGACGCTAACTCCTTTTTCCAGAACAAGGATCCCTCCTGCCCACACATCCCACCTGCTTCTTCCAAGGTGCAGAGAGTTGTGTTCTCCCCATCCTTGCATAGGGACGACCCATATTACTGGCTTCTGCAGTACCCTGCTGAGCTTTTTGAGCAATATCCTTTTCTGGTACCATTCAACATGGTTTAGGTACATGCAGCAGGGATCTAAACTCATGTCTCTGTGTTTTCCAGTTTTTATTGTATTTGTTGCAAAGCACAGCAGTCACAATTGTGCCCAAACATGTGAATTCCATTTTAATCTTCTTCCTATTTATCCTGACACTCTGTAACCCATTAAATTTAGTATTCCTGGACCAAGAGGTTCTGTCTGTTTAATCCCCACAGTAAAGTACAAGGAAATGGCCTTGGAGATGTCTGTAGTGCACTTTGAATTCAAGAAAATAGTAAAGCAGTCTTACTGAGATACTCATGGGATTCCATGCTCTCATGGGACTCTGGGGAAAGAAAGAGTACAACATGTGTAAGTCACATGGAATTCACAGTCTTTTACACACCATAGACCAGAAGAACACACCTGCAGGGTTAAAGGTAAATATAACACATCAGAACAGACCCAAAGATGTCTGCAGCGTTGGAGTCATTGCTCCACCCAGTAAAAGAAGCTCACCTACCATAGCAAGTAGCGGCCATGACCAAGACGGCCAGGAGCACAAGGACGACGAGAGCACGCATTGTGCAAGGACTCTCTCACTCTGTCTCTTGCTGCGCCTCACTCTCTTCCCACTGAAGGCAGACAGAGGTCCTGCAAAATTAGCAGTGAAATGTTTATTATGAAAACAGATCCAGGAGGGATGAAAGAACCTGAGGAAGGCAACTGCTGGTTGGTACACACTGTATATGGAGCCATTACAACACAGTTTCTATTAGCAGATTGAGTCAGGCTTCAGTAAGGAGGGGGCATACCCCTTCCTCTCTTGGTTTAGGGACAGATGCCATAATTCACAGGCAAGCATGTCCCAGCACTCCGCACTCAGGAACCCGGCTGCAAGTGGAAGGAATTCCAAGGGATGCCAGGGGCCCACAGGGAGAGGTGTGTGCTGATCCCGAATGTACATGTTTGTCTTTCATATTTTATTTTTGATCCGCTCTCTTTGCTCTCACCATCCTCTGTCTGGATAAACAGAGCCTAGACTGTCCTGGCAGCTCTGCTGGGAGAGATGTAGGGAATAAGGCACCAGGCACTTCCCCTACACTCAGCCCCTCTTCCCCCAGCTGATCCCAATGCCCTCCCAGCCTGAAGGATGCTGGAGCAAGAAGTCAGCACTGATGCCCCTTCCCATCTCCTCCTTTACTGCTCCAGGAGTATCACTGCAAGCAGCACTTAGACAACAGCAGCACTTAGAGTGCTATCTCAGCAGGTCTTCACTGTGGTCCTACACTGCTTTTCCAGCCCAAGGGTCAACATCTTTCTGAAAGGAGATATGTTTCAGGACTGCTGCCTCTGCTCTGCCACCAGCAGCTTTTATCCCACTGGATACCAAAGTCAGAAGTCATAGAATCATAGAATAGTTTGAGTTTAGAAGGGACCTTTAAAAGCCATTCGGTCCATCTCCCCTGCAATGAACAGAGACACTACAGCTAAATCAAGGTGCTCAGAGCCCCTCTAGCCTGACCTTGAATGTCTCCAGGATGGGGCATCCATCACCTCTCTGGGTGGCCAGTGGAAGGCTTTTCAGAAAGGACTGATCTCCCAGGCCAGCAGTCTCTGGGAGTATTACTTCACCTGCTAGCACCAAAGAAACATGTCTGGAACCAACGTTATGGGCAGCAGTGATGGATGTAAGGTGGCAGTTTGACTTTCCAACTCTGTGGTACAATATGAAGGAATTAAATGGGGGGACGGGGCGGGGGCGAGGGTAGTTGTTACAGAGATGGCTGTTGGATGAAAAGCAAAGGGGAATAGTTACTAGAGGCAAGGCAGTGAGGGGAGGTGGGTACCCAGTGTCTGCCAGCACACCCATGGCAGTGATGGGGCAAAGTGCAGCTCAGTCCCCCACCATCAGTGCCCTCTATATCATCCACATCATGCCCATTCGGTGCTCAGCCTAAAATCGGGGTGAAAACCAGGCTGTGCTATAACTAAAATAAATCTGCTCTAGAACTGAGACTTGTCTGCTGTCCCTGTGCTCCACCACTCTTGTCTCTTTAAGGGAATTCTCTGCTCTAGGATTGTTTGCATTCCTTGGAGCCCAGGGTTTTTGAGTTAGTGCTGAATGTGGATTTTGTAGGTTTCCTGAATGTTCTGTACAGTCTGGCAGCTCTGGGAACTGCCAAGAAATATAGGCTTGAGGACAGAACCTAGCAGGAGAACTGTGGGGCACAGGGAAGAAGGTACTGGGAGTACTTTGGAATGAAAGTGATGCTACAGAGCGGGAAACTCCAACAGACTTTCCAGCCAAACTGTCTTTATTTACCTATCTTCACTCAGGGCAGAGCCCTCTACTCTCTGGAATACTCCACTACAATTTCAGAAACTCACAGATCCCTGGAGTATTCCATGCAATCACCGCAGGAGAAATGCTGTGCTGCAAACATCCTTTAACTCAAATGTTTAATTTTTCTCCACAGAAGCAAAGCATTTTCCAAGGGATCAATGAACATTCTGGCTCTGTACCAATAACCTGACTTGAGGGAGCATTTTACTCTGGAAAGAATGATCTCCTGTACACTCCGCCTGCACCCTGGGTTTTCCAGCACACACCTCCCCTCCCCAGCATCACTGTGCTGCCCCACATGTAATACATGGTGTGGCACAGTGAGCCAAATCTCCCTGCTTTCTAGTAGCATCCACTGGTTAGAACTACAGAAAGAGAAGATGAGATGAACCGCCAGCAAATGCCTGAGGGATTCCCACAGTTCCCCCAAAAAGGAATATTCAGAAAAGCAGCCCTCTGTCCCGTTTCCTGCTGAAATGGAGAACCACAGTTTTACACAAGACACAGCAACCACTCCTAGCAGTTTGCAGCTGCCCCAGAAAGGCATTATAGCAAGCAGCCGTCCAGGCAAAGCGAGGCAGTCCCTGCGTACTCACAGAGCCGTTCCTTCCAGCCAGCCTGTAGCTCGTCCAACGGGCAGCTCTTCCAGCGTCTTGGGCCCTGCACGGAAAAAGAAGGGCCTTTTATTTATTAGCATTGATGAGTGACTCCTCCCCCTTCTGTTTCCCACTCTCGATCCACCCTCAAGCTTCCACCTTCTCAGTCAAAACACCTTCAGCCCTCAGCCAGGAAATAAAAACTTCAAACCAATAGGGAGAGGAGGGAACCAGAGCAGGCACTGAGGGTGAGGGAGGCACAGCCTTTCTGTACCCATAAAGAGAGGACAAGCTCAGTCTCCCTCTTTTCTGTGCCCACCCTGAGCAAAACCATGCTGCTGGCCGGGGCACCTGCTCTTCCATAGGGAGCAGGAGGCCTTCTCCCATCTCCTTTCATGCTCCTTTTGCAACTGGTGCCCCCTCCTCCAGACCCACAACAGAGCTAGACAAGCCATTGGACAACCCAGGATGTGTGCTGGCTGTGTTGGGATACTGGGGTCCTGGGCTCCTGGCTCTGTCCACACACCCAAGCTACCCAGGTCAGGTACCCATGTGCACCACACCAGGATGCTGAGCCTATGCACCAACCCACACCAGCAATGCTCCAGCTCAGCCAAGCTCCATATCTCTCCTGTGCTGAGGACTCCATGTCTGGACACTGTACTCAGGTGAGGTCTCACCAGCACAGAGCAGAGGGGCAGGATCACCTCCCTCACCCTGCTGGCTATGTTACTTTTGATGCAGCCCAGCCCGTGGTTGGCTTTCTGGGCTGTGAGGGCACACTACTGGCTCCAGTTTTGGCTGTGGAAAGTTCAGACCTGTCTGTGGCACAATGGTACCACATTATGTCCTTGCACAAGCAGATCTTGGCACTCGGAGACTGAGAACAGAAACTTGACATGAAAATTCCTGGTTTGGAATCATGCTATTATTACTACAGGCAGTTTGCAGAGCATTAGGGTGATGCAGGAAGGAAAGCTCTGCCCTGATCTCTGAAACGTCAGATGAGGGCTGGAGCTCTGTCTTCTTATTTAATTCCTGCCAGTACAAGGGAGAAGGAGTAAAATGTTCCCTGGACATCCTGAGGGTATTGGAGTCATTGTCACGAACCACCTCTGAAAAGCAGTGGACAGAGGAGAACATCTCTTGTGCTCCTTCTACTGCCTCTCAGGTACTGCTGAATATTCAGCCCTGTGCTACGCAGAACCCTGAGGGAAACTGAGGCATAGAAGGTCTGATTGTTCTCAACTATATTGATATCTGAATAGCTTTGGCCACAGTACCATCTCGCACTTTATTAGTTAAATCAGATAAGATGGGTATTAAATTGTGAGATGATAAGGAAGCAGACAAATGGGAAACTCAGAAGTTTGAGCAGTGGAAAGGAGAAATGTTGTGAAACTGCCATCTGAGTTCATCTTTGAATTGTCTTAACTGAATGTTTCCATTAATGACTGCTCAGAAAGGGAATACTTGCTGAGGAGGTTAGTTGATAACACAAAGTAATAAGGGAACATCAGCGGAAGGAATGACTGAGAGTTCCTACAGAAGGAGAGGAGAAAGAGGCTGTTTTGAAAATAAAGAAGGAAAGGAAAAGGACAGCTCATTGAGCTCAATGAAAAGATAGACTTTGTTTTCTATGAACGTGCTGCAATAAGCACTAGGAAGGTAGAATTATTTAAGCCACTCTGATTGCCCAGCTCATGCCTCTAGGAAGGCCTTGGCACTTGCTGAGCACCACATCAGGGAAATAAACTCCATCAGCTCCATTGCGTTCATGGCATTTCAAACATGGGTTCCAAACCCAGGTTGCCCAGAGTACCAAGAACTGAACTCACTGATCTGGACTGCCCTTTCTAAGCTCACTCCCATGTTTCAGGATGTAAGTTAGTCAGCCACCACATGGGCTACAGCTTAGTGATTTCTCAACGTGATAAATAAACAAGTGCTTTTTGGAACAACTAGTTCTACAGCACATGAGAAAACAAGACTTTATTTTTACTTTTTCATTTAGTTCTAAGTAATGCCTAGGAATAGATCCAAGGAGCAAGTATAATTCAGCCACTAAGTAACAGTGTCTGAGTATCCACAATATAATTAAAGTCAACAACCTCATGAAATAAATCGTGCTGAAAACTAGCATACTGACACTAAGCTTTAGAAAAAGGGATGATTTTTAAACACAGAAGCTAGTCAGAAGAGTATGAAATAAAAATAAATGGAACACATTTCAGACATTTAAAGAACTTGATATCCATATCTGAATGTGTGCTAGTTTTGGCAGCAAACTCACTCCACTACCCGATATTAACCCTACAGCTAGTTCAAAAATCCGTTGTTCAACCTGGGAAAAACACAGATCTAAACACTTCAAAACTAGATTTAAAAATTCTCAAAGATTAAAAGAATGGTATACACATAAACCACAGAAATCTAGTTTCACAGCAAACAAACAAAAAAATTGTTTCAAAATAATCAAAATGATTAATTTCCATTTCAGTGGTAGGGATAAAGGAGTAATTTCATAAGAAGTAAGCTTTGTTTTTTTTTTCCTTAAAATACTTGAATACATATCTTTGAAATCAGTTTCTACCTTTCCCCTGAGAAGAATTTTGCCACCAGCTTTACAGCTTTGTGCAAAAAGAAGTTCATAGTGAGAAAATACCTACTAGTTCTAATTGACATTTATTCTAACAAAGCAAATATGCCTTGTACAGTCTTAGGAGTATTTTAGAAACTAACACCTGAAGTTTATAAGTAGTGTCAGTTTCCTATGGAGAAGGACAAAGATCCCCATGCCGGCTCATAGTTGTTTTCAAGCTGACTGGTTGCTCAGTAGTCCAGTGCCAAGGAGTAGGACTGAAGTTAAACGCCATGAAAAGGCCCAGAACCTTCCTCTCTGATCAAATCCAGAGGTAAAACGATCATTCTTCCTGCACTTGCTGTGTTCTACAGAACCTGGGCTTGTATCCCCATCAGCCACTTTCATAAAAAAGAGGTTTCCAATTTGTGAGCTGTAAGGCTGTTGGTTGGTTGGTTGATTGACAGATTGGGTTTTTTAGCTGCTGTATTCTGCTGTTGGTGGCTAATTTTTAATCTATTGTGATTCAGAGATTAGTGACCAGGTATAAATTCACAGCCATTGTCTATGGAGTTGCGATCCTCGAAGTCACTCCTTGTAATCCATCAGATCTAAAAATGAAACCCAGTGTCCTGGAAAAATCTCAAGCTGGATATAAAAACAGGAGTGTTTGGGGTCAGCAGTACAGTTCAATGGGAAATCATTACTTTCCACTTTTGCTTGCTGCTCAAGCCTTCAACTCCAATACATAGCACTCTCCATGAAATACCATTTATTTAGCTCAAATACGAACTCTTCATGTTTGGCCAGGACTTCCCAGAACAGCTGTATTTGCCTGAAACAATGAAAAAAATATTACTGGTAACGGGAAGTTCATAGCACAGAAGAGCAGAATTTCACAGAAGCCAGACAAAGGATATTTAATTCATTGAAAAAAAAGTAACCAAAGCATTCAGGGCTAAAAGCTAACTCTATTGCTTCCTTTGGCTTCACCTCCACCCACCCACACACATCCACATAGACCAAGCCTATTTCTTCTACTGTCTGGGAAGGAAGGAAGAGAAAGGATATTGTTAATATTTGGATGTTGAAAAAATTGGCAGAGGCTCCTTTGCAGGGATTAAACAATACAAGTAACTAAAATTGCTCATACTTCCAGTATCCTATTAAAAACCAAGTAAAGAAAAAGTTTGAAATCTGACTGTGAAAACAGAGCATACTTCTGGGTTGCACTTTTGTGGAAAAGGGGTGCGGAAATCACTCCTCCTTGTCCACTCCCAACCCTTTCACTTTACCACATGAACACAAAAATGTCCTGACGTGATTCATTCCTTGGGATCAGATGAGATTTGCCCACCCTATTTCCTGTACAGATATGCAGAGTGATAAGAAAGCAGCTGCTGCTTCACTTTGCTCATCCGTCTGGTAAATAAAAAAGAAAAATATGACTTTTTTAACCACTGAACTTAGATAGCGTGACAGTGAACTTAGATAGTGAACTTAGATCCAAAATCTGCCAGTCCTTGTGAAGTCTAGATCAGACTGAAACATTTCTGTGCTGTCTTGAATGCAGGAGACCACTGAAATATTTACAAGCACCACTGTTTCTTTGTTCTGTTTTAGGTTCAGTACATATATAGCGTCATAAATTTTGTCTTTACTAAGTAAATAACATTTTCTGTGGCATACTAAGCCCTGATCTTGGTCTCTGCTGTCAGGAGCTGATAGGCTTCAAAGGAAGATTGGAGGTCTGGAGGGAAATGTGTGATACCCAGCTAATTGTGAAATAATGTTTGTGGTGAGAAGAAAGACTTTCTTATCTCTTGAAGCATTAAGTCTGATTCTTCTTATCTTCTGGTGCATAACTACAAATGATATTAATGTTCCTAACATCACATACCTGCCAAGTCATTGGACTAGATGACCTTCAATAATAATGAATTTCACACACTAATTATACTCTCCTTGGAGATTGTTTATTAAATCTGACAACTGATTATTTTTATAAAGAAACATTGTTCTCATAAAGCAGGAAATAAATTTGAAAGGAGAACAAAAGATAGATGAATTTTTATTGGTTTTGAATTTGTTTTCTCTTCTTCATGAAATGACACTGGATCCAGAATTCATTGCTTTACCAGGGATAATGACTTTATCACTAGAAGCCATAACTTCCTTTACACAGTAAAAGAAGCAATGGGATGTGAAAGCACTTGGAAGAAAGGCAGAAGAAGGGCTACAAGAACAGCACATAGTGATGGCACCTTGATTAGGAGATTGTTAAGTTCTAAGCACAAAATCAAATAATTAGAGATGATGGTGATATGAAAAAGAATGTGAATGAATCATAACATACGTAGATGAGGAGACAAAAAACATCTCACATCGACTTCTGTTACTCCACTTCTGCAACTTCATTCAGTACAAATTGAGGTACCAAAATGTACCGTGCTGACATTTTATGATATCTTCAGTATGAAAAAGTCTTCTTCCAAAAGCATCTCGTGCCATTGTGCAGCTTTGCCAGTGGTCTATGTGGTAAGAAACTTTCTTCAGATCTCTTCCCTCTTTGACTCAGAGCTCTTCCCTCTTTGTAGCCAAATGCCACGGGCAAATCCAGATCAGATACACAAGAAGAGCACCAGTGCTGCAGGTATAAGGTAACATTCTTGGATTCAGCCTCCCTCACTTGTCTTGGTCAATGTTGTTTGGGGTCCACTGTGCTGACATTAATCACCCATTTTTCTCACTGAATGTGACAAAGGATGGCATTTTAAGATTCAGTATCAGAACCAAAATCACTAGAGGTTTTTCCTTAATAGGACTTTTCATTAAAGACTTTCACCAACAAAGTCTGGTCCTTCCTGGGCCTTTAACTAAAGTTTTTTTCCCCTTTGTTCTACTAATGGGTTCCATAGACGATACTTCCTGGCTCCCACTAAGCTGTATTCATTGAGATTTCTACCTTTACAAGCTCCTTACAGTCCACTCACACTGGAATATGATATTCTGTGTTTACCAGTAAGATATACCAGATGATTCGTGTTCAGTACACAAGCACTTGCGACACTGATGGCCAGCTAAGCCTAAGATTAGTAAGGATATTATTTAATTTTCCTAAAGCAGATATTGCATGAGAGCCTCTGTTGTGTATATATTATTTACCAAACATCCGTAGACATCTGTAGAATGAGCCTTCTCCCATATTACTTGTCCAGCCATGAGGTTCAATTAATCCAAGTGCAAGGTCTTGCACCTGGGTCGTGGCATCCCCCACTACCAGTACAAGCTGGGGGATGAAAGTACAGAGCAGAGTCCTGCCAAAAAGGATGTGGGGGTACTGGAGGATGGCAGCTGGACATGAGCCAGCAGTGTGCCCTCGCAGCCCAGAAAGCCACCCATACCCTGGGCTGCAACCAGAGGAGCATGGTCAGCAGGGCAAGAGAGGTGGCCTGGCCCCTCTGCTCTGCACTGAGACCTCACCTGAGTACAGTGTTCAAAAGTGGAGTCCTCAGTACAGGAGACACATGGACCTGATGGAGCACATCCAGAGAAGGGCCACAGAAATGATCCAATGGATGGAACACCTTCCTATGAGGACAGGCCAAGGGAACTGGGGCTGTTCAACATGGAAAAAAGAAGGTTCTGGGGAGATCTGAGAGTGGCCTTTCAGTACCTAACAGGGAGCTGTAAGAAGGAAGGGGACAGACCCTTTAGCAGGGCCTGTTGGGACAAGACAAGGGGAAATGGTTTAAAATTAATAGAGGGTAGATTTAGATTGGATGTAAGGAAAAAGCTTTTTACAGTTAGGGTGGTGAGGCACTGTCACAGGTTGCCCAGAGAGGCAGTAGATGCCCCATCCCCAGAGACACCCAAGGTCAGGCTGGGGGGACTCTTAGCACCCTAATCAAGCTATAGTGTCCTTGTTCATTGCAGGGGAAGTGGACTAATGATCATAAAAGGTCCCTTCCAACTCAAACGATTCTATCATTCTATGATCTACCTGTCCCTTAAACTCTTTGAGGCAGGCATCTGTCTTTCTCAATAGCCATTTCACTAGTGAACCTGCTGGATCACCCAATCAATAAAAAAATACTCTCTAGCTCTTAGAAAGACCTTTGTCTGTTTAGAGACCTAAGCTAAAATGAACAGTGCAGTCAAACGAGTTTCTCCCAGACAATCCCCCAAGGGCTTCATGAACAATAAAATCTTGTTTGTGCTAAGTTCTGTACAAGCCCCAGAAGGGAGAGATGTGTAGTTAGTTACGTGCCTGTCCTTGTTCCTCCATAGGAGATGACTGTCTGGCAGGAGCACTTTCCTCAGCCAAGGACCCCCTTATCGCCACTTGGCCTCCCAAGCCTCGAGCTTGGTGATGACAGATGATGATATGCAGATGTCCCAAAGCCTTGGACATCCAGTTCACCCTCTTCTTCATCCCCTGGAGCTCTTTTCTGTGTTAACTGATGTCTCTGCCCACCTATGTGCTATCAGTATAGTGATAATCTGTTACTGTACTCCAGTAACATATCACAGATGCTGGCTGCTACACAGAAGCCAGCTGAAGTCTCTGTACCCTGGTGCCCCTCTCAGGACTCTGCCATCTCCATGTTTGTGAGCATTTTAGGGCAGATGGCATTTCTGTTTCTCCCAGCCCTGACCTCTGTGCTGTTGGTTGGGAGTATCTGCTGCTTTTCCCAACCACCTGTAAATATGCTAAGTGCATGGTGGGGCTGGGAGAAAACTAGCAGAGGAAAGTGTTCATCTGGAAACAAAGCCCTCTCCCACATATGCTTCCCAAACCTGGCATGTCTCTGCCTCCAAAGGGAAATTCACAGAGACAGATTTAATACATCAGAAATAAACAAACCAGTGCCAAGCCTTAGGCTCGGTTGTCACAGCTAGGAATAACAGCCAGTCAATTTGAGGGCTTTGGTTTGTGTGCGTAATGGGTTCCCAGCATAAGGACAGACAGTCAGGTTAAGCCCAGCCCAAATGAAAGCAAACACTCCTGCCTGGATATTCAAGAAGGCGGCACAGGGATGCCAAAGAGCTTGGCACCTTGCAAGGCACTGGGAGGTAAGAAGGTGAAGGCGTGTTATGGTCAGAATCACTGCTCTCTGGCATAACAAAGCTAGTGGTGTGGCTTTTGGACATTGCTTCTCTGCCCAACACCTAGTTTCACTAAACCAGTTCCAGGATTCACAGACCAAGCAGAAGTGTATTTGTGAACAGGGTCCTCGGGGTGAGGCAAAAAGTCCATTCCCTTGTGTTGCTAGATGTTGCTTCACCATCTCTGGGAAGAAGGGTGTCTGGTGGATTCTCATTCCCAGTTTGCCTGTGATATTTCTAGAAGGGAATGCCCGGAGCACGTGCATTGTGACAGGCACCTTCCCTCTGGAGCAGCAGGATTGTGCTTGGGACACCAATGCCTCTAGCGTAAGCGATGGGCAAAGAGAGAAATAAACTCATAGCCAGAGTCCAAAGGTCTGCCCCTTACAAAAAGATGGGGAGTCAGAAGGGAGAGCCTGAGGACAGCCCTGCTGTGTTTCTCAGGGTACCCTGCTCCTGTTTGCTTCTCTCAGGGAGGACAGCATCTTTCCAGAGTGCTTTGTATCTCTCTGCAGTGGTGGTCATTAGCAGTGGTGGTCATTAGTGGCGGCCATCACCAAGGATTCACTGTTTCAGTGCTAGGGAAATGCAAGGTGAAACAGCTGGAAGAGTCATTAGCTGTGGCAACATCCAGACACCCAAATGACAGAACAGGTATATGGAAAGTGATAACCTTTTAAAGATGCTGTAATACAAACGTCACTGTCTCAGTTATAACATCAGAAATACCCCGAATCTATTTGCAATGAACAGTCCCTTCCTTTCTATTGTGCTAATGTATTGCCAAAGCTCTTGCCAAAGTTAAATGCACCAGGCAGTGGATCATTCATAGGTTTCCATAGATCTTTTAAAATTCTCTGTATGTACAGATATTCTTTGTAAGACTGTCACTTCAACTTAAGGAAATAGCCTTTGATA
The DNA here is from genome assembly GCA_037305975.1 of Chrysolophus pictus. Classification (NCBI taxonomy): domain Eukaryota; kingdom Metazoa; phylum Chordata; class Aves; order Galliformes; family Phasianidae; genus Chrysolophus; species Chrysolophus pictus. The sequence continues at coordinate 148,495,274 of CM074576.1, forward strand.
GTCACAGGGAGATAGAGAGTGAAGGTCTGGCCATGTGGATATCTGAGAAGGTCTGGCTAGGAATATCTGGATCCGGGAGATCCAGGTTCTCTTTCCAGTTCTGCCCACAGGCTTCCTTTGTTATCTGGTGTAAGTTATTGTCTGTCTCTTCTGCTTTTCAGCCAAATAATAAAAGTAATTGGCCAAGGAAAATAAAATGGGAAGGCATGAAATAGCCTAGGGTCAACACCCACACTGAATTCCAAAATGCCAAAGAACACTTAAAGCACAGCAGATTTATACTGAAAATATCCATGTCTATATTTTAAAAAGCAATCTTTTGGGCATACAGCCCTGTATTACTCACGGATAAGAAAACAGATGAAGATTTTTTCTTGGGGTGATTATTCTGTTGGTTCCAGTCATTAATATCAACAACAGTAGGAAAATTGCATGAGCCCATCCTACTCCCTTGATAGCTGAGTCGCAAACCCAGGGACTTGACATTTCTCTGCAATTTCCCACAGACTGAGGAACAAGAAGTGAACTGCACCTATGTCTTCTAGTCCTGTGGAAGTAGTGATTAGTTATCCCAATCCAATGCAAGAAATTACAGAAAGTGATACAACCAATCACTCAGCTGATAGACGAAGTAATGCTGGTGATGCAGACATCGTACAAACCATACAGCATGGTTCACCAAAGACTCCCTAGCATGGTGGAGGGACAGGTATTTCAGCACAGCCTTCTGAACTTCTGAAGCATGGGACTTCCCTAGTTCTGTGCCCAACCCATGAGTTCAGGCTGTGGGTTGTATAGCCTGACTTTTCATCCTGCACGTGGACATGGGAGGCTCCAGGTCTGCTGTGGAGCATAGATTTAAGGGCTTGAGCTCAGGTGAGGATGTGGGGAGGAGGACACCATGTGCAGCCATGGTACAGAAAGCAAGCAAACACTGCCATACCCAGAGGCTTGGTGCAAGAAGGCAGGCAGTAATTCAAGAGTCTCTCCTCTCAGCTGGAAAAATGTGCTGCTCTGCAGCTCAGGGGAACAGCTTGCCTGCCTAGATTTTTAGATATATTAGCAGTGAAGAGAGAAATTCAAAGAAGAGAACAAGTACTTTCTTCTTCATTGCACATCTGTGGCTTTGCAGGTTTTTCCACTGAACTTTTCTTAGTGACTGAGCCAAAGTGGCTCACAGAGGAACTTGATTCACAGCCCCAGAAAAAAACCCTGCTATGTCCTCCTCCCCATCATTATCAGCTCCCTGTGGTATCCACCCAGCACCTTCTACACTGACCCTTGCCTGTCTCTGACAGCATCACTCTCTGGTCAAGTCCTTTCCTCCTCCCACACCAACCTCTGGCTCTTCCCTGTCCTGCTCCTTCACGCTTCTGCAAACCACATCCCCAGCTGCATCCTTCAGACAATATTTCCCTCTCCAGTGTCAACTGCCCCCACCTCCTTGTCAGTCCATGGGCTACTGTTAGTGGTGCTGAGGGGAAGTGTCCTGTGTAGAAGTGCGGAGTGACTCAGCCCTGTGGTCTGTCTACCTGCCAGGGAAGGTTTTCTTCTGGTGTCACTGCCTGGGTTTCTTGGTCCAGCTTCCTTCTGGACAAGCAGAGGTGTCAGCCTGCTCTGCCCTTCCTCCTTTTATTATAAAGCAGATAACAGTACTTACCATAACTGAAATCTTCACTCCTCCTCCTCCAATCTCCAGGCCAGCCCACACACAGAAGGTAGAGTCATCTCCTCTCCTTCAGGGCCAGGTTGTTCTGGCCCTTCTCCTGCTGACTAGACTCCCAGCAGCTCAAAAGCCACTTGTGACCAGACACAGCACTCTACAACATGCTTTAGGTGCAGACATGTTTGGATTGAACTTCTAGGTTCTACCTAGATGGAGGATACTACAGAGGTTTAATTCCCCTGCATTCAGCAATGTTTAGACTTTGGTTTGGGCCTATTCTACAAAAAAAAAGGAAGGAAACAAATCCTGTTTCTCAAGGACAGAAGCGAACAGAGACAGCGACTCCAACAATTGAAGCTGCACATATCATAGAATCACAGAATCATTAAAGTTGGAAAATACCTCTAAGATCACCTATCCCAACCATCAGGCCATCCCCACCATGCCCACTAACTGTGTCCCTCAGTGCCACATCCACATGGTTCTTGAACACCATCAGGGATGGTGATTCCACCACCTCCCTGGGCAGCCTGTGCCACTGCTGCACCGCTCTTTCTGAGAAGAAATTCTTCCTCATATCCATCCTGAACCTCCTCTGGTGCAACTTGAGGTCAACCCCTTTCATCCTATTACTATACCTGGGAGAAGAGGCTAACCGCACCTTGCTAAAACCTCTGTTCAGGTCACTGTAGATAAGGTTTCCCCTGAGCTTCCTCTTCTCCAGTCAACAGCCAGCTGTTGACTAATACTCCATACGATACTGAATCTCCCCTTTCACCATCCTTGCCCAAGCTGATGAAAGCTTTACAGTGAGTGTGGAAACACCCCACCAATGAGCAGGAAACATTGAGGAGAGGGTTGTAGTAAGTGCCTGAGATAGCTGAGCAGTGCCATGAGGACCTGGCAGTTGCTCATCCCCAAGGAGGTTATGTGGAGACTGCTCATGGGACCCTGTCTTCAACTCTAAGAGACATTCACTTATTTCACACTAAGGAGTTCGGGTGGAGAAAACACAAAAATGTCAGTCCCCTCGCTGAACCTCCAGGCTTTTTCAATGTTCTGCTCCCGGAGGCCCAAATCCTTTCTCAGAAAGGATGAATGTGAAGTTGCGTCACCCAATTGCAACCCAATTCCCCATTCCCTGGGGTAAAGACAGAAGCTCGCAAATGCTGACAGAGCCCAGCTTTGCCGCTGGGCAGACTCAGCTGCTAGCTTAAATATTTTACAGATTCTTTGGGTTCAGGCGTTGCTGCAAAGCCGGGGCTTTCACACAGTGCCCTGCCCTCTGTCGATTTGCATCTAGCTATTCCTCCTCCTGAAAGCCAGCCTAGTATCCTCAAGCAACTCCAAACATCTGGTCCAAGTACGTCACAAACTCAAGTCAGAGATAGTACAGCTGGGGCCCAAACCCAAAATAAAACAACAAACAGAGATTGTCCCTCCATGAGATTCTGCCTCTGTTTATTTCTTTAGATGTACCATTGCAGTGACTAAACCCACCACTAAAGCTGCATTGCAGAAGCTTTAGAGCATAGGGAATAAGGCAGACCAAAATCCCTGGCTCCATTACTACCACTTTGCAAGTCCTTCTAGTAACTACAGGCTTTTCCTGCAGTTGTCTTGTGGCTCCCAAGATTATTGGTTATGTGCTGAGCTCAGGAAGGTGCAGAAGGAATGAACCCCCCCAGCCCACCATGTACACAGAGAAAATCCCAAAAAGCTGTCCCTATAATTATCTGTGTACACAGTGAACAGGGTCACTGGGGATGTTGCTTTTGCTCCTGGGCTTGTTTGCAGAACCAGGGCTCCATTCACATCCTGTTTTGTTTCTCTCTGGCCCCAAGGAAGAGTCACGTTGCTGTGCCCAGGTTCTGCAGTTGTCATGTCCGTATAGGGCCAAAACACAAACCTCAGACACCCATGCAGGAGGCTGGTTACCCACACAGTGGTCAGTACCACATAGGTGCGTGACACTGGGAACATCCACAATGCCAAGGCTCCTCAAAGTGTCTCTGTGAAAGACCTTTAAGGGCTGAGGGCAGGTGCCTCCACTTCTACCAGCCTAAAGAAATGTACAGCATAATGTACAAACATATGTACAAACATAATGCCCCAAATTCACCTCCTCACTGACATCTTCACTGCTACTATCTGTCTGCATCCAGATACCAACAGATTCCATAAGCCATATGCCAACCAGAGGTTAGGGAGCACTCAACTTTGGCAAGAGAAGAACTGAACAAGGGAACTGACAAGGGAAGAACTTTTCTTCTCCAAAAGAGTAGTGCTGCAGTACCACAGGCTGCCCAGAGATGTGGTGGAGTCACCATCCCTGATGGTGTTCAAGAACCATGTGGATGTGGCACTAAGGGACACAGTTAGTGGGCATGGTGGAGATGGGCTGATGGGAGAAGATTATCCTAGAGGTCTTTCCAACCTTAACGACTCTGTGATCCTGTGTTGATTCTGTGACTACAGAGTTCTGAGACCCCATGTTGCTCACCTCCCTGCCTCTGAAGAGAGAGCTCGCTGTGCAAGGAGACAGTTTGTCAGCTTTGCCAACACAAGGCACAATCATGAATATTGTTTTGGTCATCTCACTTTCCCCTGGAAATGGGCATCAATACCAATTCCCTAAATGACTTTTACAGCAACAGTCTTGCTTTATGTAAGTGAGGAAGAAGGGAGGTCAGAGCACTACAGCAGGTAAATCTGGCTGCGTAAGTGATAGAGCCTCAGGCTGATAAGAGACATCAGCCAGATCCACATGGAGGAGGCAAGAACTAATGCTGGGTTAACATCTGCCTTTCTGTTGTACACAGATCCTCCTTGCTCCTCCCTTCACTGTGGTGGTTAGCAGTTTCTTTGCACCCCCTTCAAACTCTTCACCTATCCCTCTGTGGTGGGCATCTGTGTTTGCCTCATTCACAGGTACAACTCCTTTCTATTCCCAGTTTTTTGCCTTGGGCCAATCTCCAAGAAAGTGTTGAGATTTCTTAGCTTTACGGCTCTTAGTCTCCCTATCTCAAGCCAAGTCTCTCAAGCCCCAAGAGACAATGCAGTCACTGTTTGACAGGAGCATCCATACTCCATGCCAAAGGATGCAGAGCCAACTATGAGGAAAGACCATTGCATGCATCTAATACAGCAGAACAGAGATGGCTCATACTCCTCGCCTGCAAGTCCCCATCCTCTGTGTGCCAGCAGTGAGACCTCAGACATCTGAGGTCAATAAACTGACAAAAGCCTTTCCTTCTAATGCACTGTGGAAATAGTTCCTACCTTGCAGTGCAATTTTCTACTGCCATTCTGCCACAGCTTCCATTCCTTAATCTGCATCTCAGGCTTACTCATTTTTGCTGCATCAGCTCACACTAGCTGTACAAAGCGCTGTCTGATCCCAGACCCTCACAGAAATCTCTTATCCTCATGGACTTGTGGGTCACATGTCCAGTTCCATGGGAAATGACTCTTAGCAACCGATCTGTCTGCTTAGATGTGCAAGATGTTTCTATTCATTCAGAAATGCAAAGGCTTTGTTCTTAAGTGACAGACATGGGGAGTGGGGAATCACATACTTTCAGGATATTCATTTTCTGCTTTATTTAGTAAAATACGTGACATTAAACAACCAATCTGTTCCTAGTGTCACAATAGACTAATTGAGCCTGCTGGATCCCAGCATGGCACCAAAAGCAAAGAGAACATGGGAGGCATCATGAGAGAAACAGACCTGTCAGTCTTTCTGGGAGCTAGAAGGTATATCTCTGATATTGTCATTTTGTTATATTGCTCGTTGCTTCATCAGAGGTTATGTGGAAGAACACTGTGTACAGCAATATCAGAGCACCCGGAAAAATAAGAAAGAGAGCTGGAGCCAGCAAATCAGAAGAGAGAAGTGATTCCTAGAGAGGAAAGGCAGCAAATATGTGCATGGCATGGAGATGGGAATCCGTGACTGACTTGGCCCCTTAATCCTATTATACCAAGAATTCCTGAGCTGTGAAGCTAAGTGAACTCTTTATACACCAAGAGCAGATGGCTCCGGGCACAGTCATCATATTTGTTGAGAAAGAGTTAGAGTTCCTCATTGAAGGCCTTCTCCTCTGGCTTGTCTTCTTCCTAAAACACAGTAAAGGCATGAAATCAACTTTGACATCACTCAGTTTCTCAGCACAGTGATAAAAAGAAACAAGCAAATTTAAATGTCTCCCTTTGTTCTCCATATCACTGTCCTGCCTATTCTATTTCAATTGTACAACACAGAGTTCTGATGTACAAAGCTGCTGTGTTACAGGAAGTTGAGGTTTGACAAAGAGAGAACAATAGCACTGAATGAACATGGAGATTAAACTGTCCCTCTCCTTCCAGAGACCTGCAGCAAAGCCCTTGTCTATATACCTTGTCTCTGTGGCCTTCTTGACAGATTTTCTTCTTATCCTTGCCATTGATCACTGTCTCTCTGATCCTCTCCTGACTGCTGACAACCACCATGCCCATACTCAGTGTCCAAAAACATCCTCCATCCAACCTCCCAGCTGCTGCACCCAGAAAATAGATGCTTCCTTTGAGACCTCCATACAGAAGTCAATGAATTCTTTTGCTGTAGGCTAAGACGACAGAGGTCTGTGAATAAAGAGGTTCTGGAAACACATCCATATCTGCTCTGTTAAAGATTTAATGTTTTTTCTGATATTCAGATGAAAATGAAAATGAGGAGGAGGTAGCAGATAGGGAATGTGTTCAAGGTGCCGAAGTTATTTCCTTAAGAGCCTTGTGAGAAACAGCATCTTTCTATGAGACCCAAGCATCCTATAGCCTACACAGAAGTGCTCTCTTACCTTTTGCATTTTTTGTAAGAAAGCATTACAGAAGTCCTTCACACGTTCAATGGAGACTTCATCCAGAGGCAACACATCGTGTTTCTCATCTGGTGTGTGGAATATAGCCAGAGCTGGCAGCTGGGACTTCTTCAGTTTGAAGTATGCCATCACTTGCTCATTGCTTTTCAAGTTAATGTCTACCAGGATAAAGAGAATCTGTGATAAAAATAGGAGAGAAAATGTGAGCAAAGCAGAGACTGAGAGAACAGATCCTCAAACAGCCATCATAGACAGATTAACAGTAATCTTTTTTTGAATTGAGAAAACCTAACCTTTTGAATTTGAGAAAACCTAACATGCTCTGTTATAACAACAGTTTCCTCTGTCACTATCTAACTGCTCCATGCACAGCATTTTTCTGTATTTCATCAAATCCATATTTACAATACAACTCAAACTGTCTGCTTATCCCTTCTTTAAAAATATATCCACAGTATGTTACAACGGCAGTCTCCTATTCTGTTCTCTTAACAGATGAAGAACAAAGATGTCTTTTAACTCAAAGGCACATGTAGAAGAAGCTGATTCTTCTATTTGCATGCTGTCAGGATAAGATGCTTAGATGTATGCAAGAGCCAGAGTGGCATGGCAAAATGATATCTTGGTGTGTAGAAGATAAAATACAACTGCAAGAATGTGAGAGGGAAGAATAGGGCAGTTTAAACCAGCAAGGATAAGAACATGAGAGCACAAAACACAGAGGATGAATTTAGGTCAGCTGGAGTGACTAGAAATGACGGTGATATAATTTGGGAAATGGGAATTGTTGGCATTACACCACTGCCCCTACAGCCAAGTTTAATGGAGAGTTGTTTAGACCTGGGGAGAGATGCCCTGGTGAGAACAGCCTACATTTTTCTGGACTCCCAAGTAGTCTTGGAGATCAAGACAAAGTTAAGGATCATAATACTGCTAGGATAATGTGACAGTGCCTATTTATCCCATGATTTCAAGAGTAAATTGCAACTGATATTTTACAGGTTGCAGTAGGAATTGGTAAAAGACTAAAATTCTAGAATCTAAAAGATTATCAATAAGGTGTTCATCTATATAAAAAAAACTTTGTTAAATTATCTGTTAATAATAAACACAAATACTACGTATACATCTGATAAAGTAAATACAGCAGTTGAACAATTTAATCAATGATCTGATTAAATAGAATCCTACAGGAGGTGACATCCAAGTCAAAGAAACAAACAACCAGCTAATATGTGTCATTTTATCTTCTCTTTGAGCTGTGCAGTCTATAGGGCCTATATATTAAATGTACCGACAGACATGGGTACGACTCAATTTATACAAGAAAAAGAGGCATTTACAAAAATAACATTAATGTGACGTGAAGATGATGTGCTCAGTTCCCAGGCTGTGACTCATGTTTTTCCTTCTTTTCAATCAAGAACACTCAAGCTAGTTCAAAACTGTTTTATTCTCTAAAAATAATCTTGGTAAATTTTTACTTTTTGCTTTTACAACTTTTTACACAGGTAGATAGTGAAAAGATATGGGGAAACTATTTTAAAATAAAGGAGGAGAGATTTAGAATAGATGTTGGGGCAAGTTTTTCACTGAGAGAGTGATGAGGTGCTGGCACAGCTGCCCAGAGAGCTGTGGGTGTCCCATCCCCGGAGTCGTTCAAGGCCAGGTTGGATGGGGCCCTGGGCAGCCTGAGCTGGGGGGTGGCAGCCCTGCCCAAGGCAGTGCTGATAATCTTTGAGGCCCCTTCCAACCCAAACCATTCTATGATTCAATTATCTCATATTTTTAACTAAAATTATGTTCTTAAAAAAAAAAAAAAAAAGAACAAAAATATAGACATAAATGGAAATTTCCCTAGGCAATGGTCTATAGGAAGAATAGGTAGGCTGATGTAAGCCTAACTGCAGTTAATCGTTGTGATAAACAGCAACAACAGTTACGCTAGATTTGACAGATGCACTTGCAATGTCTCTTCCAAGAGTTAACTATGTCCCAAAGGCAACAAGCTAATGAGCAGACAGGTTGTGGTTCAGAATGCTAAGTTCATCCTTTTGCAGGATAAAACACCAAACTAGAGAGCATCATAAATCCAACGGTCACAGATCTAAGAGCTGAACCCCAAGTTCTGAGCTGGAGTGGAAGGAACTGGAACAAGCCTTGTGTTTTAGGGCTCTCCTTCTAACATGCAAACTGGGATAAGCTAGTGTTGGAGGGAAGCACTTTCAGAGGGATGGTACAGGAGGTGGTATCGTATTTTTCATCAGTTTGTTCACCAAGTTTTGGTTTTCTCTATGGAATATTCACTAGACAACAGCATTTTCTTAAATCAAATGTTAAACAAGAATTTAAGTTAATAAAGACTTTGGAATACTAAGTTTGTTAATTTTTTTTTAATGGAAAAGTTCCTCCAGCTTTAAAACAGATGAGCAGCATTTTAAACACTAACATAAATATAGGTCAACATTCTTCCCTTTATCAAGCTTCCAGCCTTTGTTAAAAATCCTCAAACTAAGAAACTATCTATGAGTATGAAGAACAGAGTAAAAATAAAAGAATAAAAAGTTTGAGGATTGGAACTCCAATCAGTTCTTCTTTTCTTCCTTGCAGAAGAATACAGTTAAAACACAAAACAGTGGGCTCCTCAACTAGAACAGCTGAGATAACATCATCCACAGTTCTTGTCTTGGATATCTCTAGTGACACGTATGGAGCTCACACAGCTGCAGGTTGCCAAAATACAGCACTGGGTGCACTGTGAGACACAGTGACAGTTGTGAGGCAGTCTGTAGGGTGCACTTGTGCTGAGGCCACAAGCACTGGAAGCCTGGTCTCTGCAGCAACAAGAAACCAAGCAGATTTCTGAGCACAGACATGTCTGTGATAGATCCCACCTGGTGGAACTGGCATTTTCTCATGAGGAATTTGTTTTGCTTAGAGATTCCCAGCCAGCTCTAATCATAAAGAATAAATGCGGTAACCATGGAAAATCCTACTGACCATGAGACAAGATTCACTTTGCCTAACTTCTGACATCTAAATCTTGATCTGGTCTCTGGCAGTTGTCTAGGATGAACTCTTCAATAAATGTTGACAGGCACTTCTATTACATGTATTTTAGAAGGGAATTAAGGACTGTTCTCTCCCACCAGTGCTGAACTGAGCCTAAAGCCTTTGCTGAGACTACTTACCAAAGCTATAACTCACGAAAACAAATTCCATTTATGATGACAACTGTCATATCACTGGTAGAAATCAGGTAGTTTCATCCAAAACAGACAGTTTGTTTTCCATTTTAAACCATCCTCTTGCAATAGCTGTTTTTTTTCCCCGTCTGAAACGATTTTCTATGAATTTGCTTCATCTTGTATCAATCTCCTTGTGTATGTATGTGTTTTTAAAGGCTTGCTACTAAGGCAGTGAAGGAGCTATTGCATGCATGAGGAACTCCTAAAACAAACTACCAAGACATGATGTTCTGAGAAAACAGAACACCATGCAATACTATCTGTGCAATGTCATCTGCATTAAATTCTTTCAAAGATTTTTTTACACTGGTGTTGTCTTAGTGTCTTGACAACTTGATTCCCAGCCTGGTGCTTTTAGAACATGAAGTTCCTGGTAAATACTAAAATACAAAATGATGGTATTGTTCAAGGAATTCAGTGAAATTGAACATAGTATTGCAATGGTAGAAACCAATTTCATGTTTCTTAGTTTCTTCTCCAAGGAAGACCAACAGGAAGGATGATCAAGCCTTGTATCCAGTGTTTGATCTTGAGCTATATGGAGCTGTTATTTTCATTTTTTGAGGAAACTGTCTAAGCAAAAATATCAAATTCTGAAGTCTGAGTCACTTCTTTCATAGTTTACTTAGTAAATCAAAGCAAAATGAAAATATTAGTCACGAACTAAAAAAAAAAAAAAGGAAAGCTATGAAAACAACTTCAGATATCCGTCAAGTGATAGAGACATTCCATATTTACATGTTTTCCTGTTTATGGTTAACTCTAACGATAATCTCTCTCAGCTTTGGAGACATCCGTATCTGCCAATCAAAATAAAAACTGTATAAATTACTGTCTTCAAGAAAAAGGACACTGTCTTTTCCTTTTCATGGAAGAACTCTTGAAGGTCTTTCAGCAGTTTCTCAGAACTCATTTCTAAATGGTCCTACATATAAACAAAAAGGGACTTTGTGAATGTCACTACACATATCATTTTAACATTATAAACCAAGTTATATCAGTTGCAGCAGAAACTGCTTTTATTATTCCCAAAATCACCTTATTGAAACTTCTGCAGACACTCATAAGCTACACCAAATGTCATTGTCATGTTGTACTCTGATACCACAGAAAGAAAACTGAAGATGCTTATGCTAGTTTGGCTCACTAACACTAATTCTGACATTTCCTTTCCAGTAGAAAGCTTGGATTTTTGGCAGTACTTTTCCAAATGAGTACATATTTGATTGCTGTGGGACCCTTCTAAGGACATTGGTGGGTTCCTGCAGCTGTAGCGCTGAGTTCTGACTGTTCATTGTTACTCACCCACCATTGTTTCTCAAGATCTGCTAGAAAAGTACCACATTTCTTCTTATTATTATTGTCTCTTATTATTATTGTCTCTTGGTTACTTAGCATCATCTAATATTTGTGTTTTCCTCTCCAGCATTTTATAGTCCTCAAACTGAACTACTGAATCTAGAAGAATCTCTAGATGAAAATCTGAGATTTGTCTCAGGTAGAGATGAAAATATCATAAAACAAAGAGGAAGGGATCATAACTCAGGAAGTGCCAGGTGAATCACCTCCTCATTATCTATTTTCTTCACTTTCTGAGGTCAGTAGCATTTTCTCTTCTTCTCTCCATAAATCCACACAACAGGTTGTATTCTTTCTCCAAGTGGTGAAGACAATGACAAGGACCCCTCTGCTCTCAGAACTCAGCAGAGATGAGTGAAAGAACTGGCACCTCAAATCCTGCTTGAGAATCTTCTCAAGGCTACATAAGTGTTCTGTGCTGTCATTGAAGAGAAGGTGAGACACACACCGTGTCCCCATTCTTGCAGCACTCTGCAAGCTCTGTGAAGTGGTACATGCACGGAGGGAGCCTGAAAACCTCTTTACTGCACAGCAATGATACCTTACTCAAATCACTGGCAGCTCTAACTGCAGCACAAATAAGTCTTTCAACATCTGCCTACAGGGCATTAATTTTTCACTGGTTATTCTGAAGAAACTAAATTCCAGAATTTTGCATTTATCGACAAGACAATTTGCTAGCCACAAAAAAAAAAAAAAAAAAAAAAAAAGGCAATGGAGACAACTCTAAGTCCGCATAATTGCTCTGCTTATTCTCTAGCATCTAGATCTAAGATCCAGAAGATCCAGGTGACTCAAACAGTCCTAGTCCTAGTCTTTTTTTACTGCCTTGTAAGAAGGCAGCCTGAATCATAATTTGCTTCTCAGAATGCTCATCCCATGGGAAATACAACCTACTAGATTCTCAGTTCTTCCATCTAGGTGTCTAGCAGTACCACTGCAATAAAGTGCAAATAATTAGTCAAACCCTTACACCTTCTAGCCCTGTATTTTATTTTTGCAAACTTCCTCTAGGCTGATTCAGGGAGAAATTTGAATTAAGATAATATAATAATAATAATAATAGAATTTAAAAAAACAGTTAGATTTGGATAGCTGGTAATTCATTAATTATCTGGACTTCAGTGCAACTTTTTATCCAGTGCTTTGTGAAGTACTTCTAGGAAAATCATTCCCCTTCACTCAGTTCAAAGCATGCCATATGAGTGGAAAACAGGCTGCAGCTGCATCAGCAAAGGACAGCGATGCTTAACAGTATCGCTGCTGATGAGCAGAGATAATGGAGCCACTGTAACAAATATCTCACATGACAACTGGAATTTTTCAGATTGTTTTCTTTTATCAGCAAGTATCAATGAAAACAAAACACTTTTTAAGAGACCCTTTGACTTTCACACATGGTTTCTGCCCGCTCTCTTGCCAATGGATGGTAGAAATGGCAAGATCCATGGAAGTCCTGTCATAAACAAATCTCGAGACATTTGAGGGTGTATGGTTCTGAGGAGGCCTCTCCAACTGAAGATGACAGTATACTTGAATTTCAATCTTCTCCTTCAGTACAGCAAACAGATGCATGCAGATGTTCTTGTTCTCAAACCCCAACTCTTTCCAACTCCACGTTTCTCCCAGAAAGATCCTTTCCACTGCCACTCATCTCAGCCTTCTCTGATGCTTTGATCCCCTGTCCTAAATGCCTGCCTGTTGCTTCCAATTCCTTTTTGCTTGCCAGTTCCTTTCTCTGTTCCCTGGACCAAAATCCCCTGTAATCCAGCTGCTGGCGTAGAATCGGCCACATGAAGAGTTACTGGTTGGACAGCTCAGTCCACATAGGGGTGGGAAGTTGAGGAAATTTCTCTGAAAGACCCCATCTACCTCACCATCTTGCTGTGGGAAATCAGAAAAACCCATCCTCAATTCCTTTAAAATAGCCACTTCCTCAGGAACCAACCAGAAGGCTAAGTGTTAAGAAGAACTGCAACATTAACTGCTGTCTGGTCACTTATATAATGTTCTTTGGCATCTCGCAAGCTGTATGTACAAGATCACCTCTCATAACAGTGGAATGTGACCATAGCTGGGCTGAAGTGCAACAGCTGTTTGTCATCTCCCAGTGGAAGAGAACAAAACTGGCCTATAAGCAAGGAAGTACACAGTGTTCCACTGTGAGAGTGGGGAAGCGGGATACAAAAGTTATTCCCCCTTGGAGGTAAACTGGCAAAAGGTGAACAGATCCAACTTCTCCATTTAATTATCCAGATAATCATCTTTTCCTCCCACTTGGTCATTGCTTCCCTAACGCACAGAACAGGACATGATGCCCTCTATTTCCATGGAAGTAATCACTGTCTTTTCTTTTTGCTCTCCCAAGACTCTTCTCTTTGGACTTACCTTACCCTCAAAGAGCTCCGCTGCTGCACGATATCTGCGCATTTGCTCAGGGTGCTCTGGGGACTTCTTGTCTGTGAACAGGAGGAGGTGGAGCAGGAGAGAACTGTGCAGCACACCTACTGCTGTCTGCAAAAAATATGACCACCACAAACAGAGAGAAACACACAAAGAGACATTCAGCGTACATCAGATGCACTGCCAGAAGGGCATCAACTCCTATGTCTAAGCTGAGACTTCTTTGCAAATCAGTACAATAAGCAGGACAAGTTCTTTCAAAGCAGGAGGCATCTAATCTGGGTTCTTTGTGGAAGCACTTAACCTCTTGGTTTCACTTATTCCTGAGCCAAGAGTCTGCAGATCACAAGGGCTCCTCACTGGCCTTGGGATGGCCAGTGACCAGGCAGGAAGACTATCTGTTCAGAGCAAGCTGATGTCTGGAAGGGCAAGGAATTGGAGAGGGAAGGCCTGAAAACACTCAGTATAATAAGAGGAGACTCAGGGGAGACCTTATCACACTCTGCAATGAAGTGAAGTTGCACCAGGGGAGGTTCAGCTTGGATATTTGGAAAAAATTCTCCAAAAGAGTAGTCAGGCACTGGAACAAGCTGCCCAGGGTGTGGTGGAATCAGTGTCCCCGGAGGTTTTCAAGAAACATGTAGCTGTGGAACTGAGGAACATAGTGGACAGTGTTGGTGGTAGGTGGATGGTTGGACTAGATGATCAAAGATGTCTTTTCCAGCCTTAATGATTCTGATTGTATGATTCCATGGTAATGATGCCCTGAATTGCTGAGATCCAGCACCTGGCTGAATTGGGAACAAGCAAGTGGGAAGGGTTTGTGGTGCCAGAGTTGGTGTGTCATCTTATTTCCTTTCCTCAGCACTGCACTGTGTTTTGGATGAGGGTGAGTCCAAAGCTCCATTTCAGCAACCCAAGGGGCTGGGCAGTCCAAAGTGCTTTGGGTTAAGACTACCTCCAAAGCTCTGCTTCGGAGTGGGGAGAGGACTGCAGCAGGCTGTGCCCTGGGCAGGGGCTGAGCAGGCCGCACACAATTGCCCTTTGTGAGGAGGAGGGGCTGGCAGTGCTCAGGAAGCCCATGTGCAACCTCCAGGTATTCACTGCTCCTCATCCCACCTCTCCTCCCACCTGTTCCCCAGGCAAAGCACCTCTCCCTCAAACCAAACAGGAATGAGGCTGTGCTCCAGCTGACCTGCTGCATCCCCACACGCAGCCAAAACCACGCAAGCCATAGAGATCCATAGAGGGAAGCCAGCACTTCCCCAGAGGAGGAGAAAGTTTCCACACGCTCCAGGAGTAACAGAGACAGGGTCAGAGAGTGCATGTCTGCACCACAAAGCATCTTTTTCTGGTGAATGGGATTTTCTCCTTTCCCTAATGCTTATCAGACTTTTCGTATCCCTTAGCTTCTCTGTAGCATGGAGGTGGGGCAGGGCAGAGCAGAGGGAACGCAGAGTGTCAGAAGACCTCATGGAAAAGAACAGGGCTGGAGGTGAGGGTGAAGCCAGGCAGCACCAAGAGCCATGTGGCTGTGGGGGCATGGCTGGAGCAGCAGTTCAGTGGCACACAAAGATGTATCTGTCCACACAGACTTTCACAAGAGATTTGCATAGCTTAGCATCATGGCTGGATTGCATCACACTCTCCTGGGAAGTACACAGGCTAAGTGTTGCCTAAAAATGCCTGAAGTATGTGGGAGAAATAGTTAGGGCCCCGGGACAGGGAGAGAAACTCTTGGCAGTGCTTGATTTGATCCCTGTTACTCAAGCCTTTGCTGACCTGCAGCATTCTTAGATATAAACAGCATATACACTGGGAATAAATATTTATTAAAAAAAAACAAAACAAAAAAACCAACCCAACAAGCTATTTTAGCAGAGCTGGAAGGGCTTCAAGCCTTGGACAGCAGGAGGCACTATTAATTGCAGCACTTTGGTAGTGCTCCAGAGTGTCAAGAGAAAAAAAAAAAAAAAAAGACAAAACACCACATGTACTGCAAGCCAGGCTGGAAAGAATGGCTGAAAAGCTCAGGAGCTCCAGGTCTGAAAAGCAGTCTGGGTGCCAAATGGCACACTGTGGAGAAGAAACTCAGAGAGAGAGAGCTACAGTCTGATGAACTACCAAGGGATGCAGTGAAGGCCACAAGGATTCAGAAGGCCAGGATTTTTATAAAGATAATAAGAACATCTCCACTGTCACTTCTGGGCTGTTCTCGAAGAGTTGTCAGGACAGTGGGGCAGGATATAGCTTTTCTGTTCTAGGAAATGTTCTGTGATTTTGAAATGTTTTTCATATCCCTTCTCAAAAGAAAAAAAGATAAATCTGCATTTTAATTATTATTTAAAAAAAAAAAATAGAAGAAAAAAAAGATTCTACGGTATTTCACTTCAGAAACAAAATGCTGCATTGCCAAAACAAAATGCTCTCCCAAAATAGCATGCTGAACCTGCACTGGGGAACGTGCCAGCCCTCTTAGCTGATGTTTGGCATCTGTTTGAAAAGATACAACTTTGAAACTGGTCAGGCCATCCTCCTTTGATTATACTGAGCGTGATCAGCACTGCTAGAGCTATTCAGAAGACACTGTTAGCAATGACAGTCTCAGCCGTGCAGTCAGCTGGACTTATAAAACCCACTGGCTCCATAGCAAGCATCCCAGTGAACTGCCAGCATTTCAGGGGAGCCTGAATCCTTGGTCAGCTTCTATAGGCAGAAGAAGATGTGCCAAGTGCCAGACAGGTGAGTAAGCTAAAGAAGATGACCAGCATGGAAGCATTCAGTACAAAAAGGACATGAAACTATTAGAGATTGTCCAAAGGAGGACTACAAAGATGATAAAGGGTCTGGAGGGCAAGGCAGATGAGGAGCAGCTGAAGTCCTCTGGTTTGCTCGCCCAGAGCAGAGGAGCTGAGGGGAGGCCTGATGGCGGCTGCAGCTCCTCACAGGGAGCGGAGGGCAGCGCTGAGCTCTGCTCTGTGTGACAGTGACAGAGCCAGAGGGAACGGCATGGAGCTGTGTCAGGGGAGGGGAAGCTGGGCGTTAGGGTCAGGGTCTGCACCAGAGGGTGGTGGGTATGGAATGGGCTGCACAGGGCAATGGGCACTGCCCCAAGTGCCGGAGTTCAAGAAGCATCTGGACAGTGCTCTCAGGCATACAGTCTGATTTTCGGGTTGTCCTGTGTTGGAGCCAAGAGTTGGACTTGCGCATCCTTACGGGTCCCTTCCAGATCAGGATATTCTATATGTTGAGCCCACTTTTCTGGGTGATGAAGAAAAGCCTGCTCCTAGGAGCAGTCGCTTAGATTTCCATGTTTCTTGATGTTTCTCAGCCACGGACAGGGGATCCTGGCCGAGCAAGATCTGCAGGCATGGTACAACATGACAAATGCCAAAGGGAAGAAGCAGCATGGTAAGAAATGCAGATCTTTGCCCACCAATGCCTCAAAGCTACTGGGAGATCAGAAAAACTGCCCCCTGTCCTCTCTCCATCCCACTTGTCTAATCCAATGCAATATCTGCTCCCACGCCATTCAGCAGCGGCAAAGATATGCATGGGCTTCCCCCAACTCCATCTACACCACTGTGGCAACCCCTGCACACATCCTCATGCATAAACACTTGAGCCAGAGGAGGCAGGTATGGAGGAGGCCAGGTGCTGGGGTGAGGGCAGCGAGGAGCTGCTAATTACCGTAGGGTTGTACTCTGTCACCAGGCGGAGCTCATTCATTCGAATGAAACGACTCATCTTATCGGCATCAATTTCTTCTTTGTCTATATCCATATCTCTCCGGTCTTTGTCTGCCTGAAGACATGCAAAGATACCACAGGTCATAGCTGTCCCCTCCCTGTATCCTTCAGAGCTGCTGACGGCACTCACTCACAGAGACACCCACCCCCCAGGACACCATCTTTGTCTTCTTTCCAGAATGAAATCGCCATTTCTTGAGATCAAGAGCCATTAGACCTACAGAGATCTGCATGTACTTCAACATAAGGATCTTCCACCCTCCCTCAGTCTCCCAAGGACAAGGCAAACTCATGGCACATGAGAAATCACTGAGAACAAGACGTCCTATCATTATCTGCTCCTACTGCACTGGAGACAGGGGAGATTAGCCAATAAACTAATCTAGGAGTTGTGGGAAGAGATCATTAACATAGCCTAATTCCTTGCATCAATTTTGGCTTTATATTCCTCTTTAAAATCTTCATCTGCTTATTCTATTTCTTCTACAAGAAATAAACATTGGCATGGACCTGTATGGATTTCCTGGAAACATTGTGCAAGCAGGAAATCTCTCCAATAAAAAGAGGATTTTTTTCCAGTACAGCAGAAAAAAAAAAAATCAAGCACAGCACATTTTAGCTTTAGAGGAAAATCCATCCTGCCACACATCTTCCCACACTCACCCCCTCTCACCCCCAAGATGTAATTTTATTGAGGTTTGCTTGACTTGGTAAACAGGAAAAAAAAAAGAGCAGTCAAACATCAAATAAAAGCTAAACCAGCCAACAGGTCATAGTTGCTGTATGGCACCACTGCAAGAGATGAATGAGTTGAGCCACGGGCATGCTAGGCTGCGACAACCAGTGGGATCAAAGTTTGGGACTTGAAGACTTTTCATACTTGTGTTGAATGAGGTTCTCAGAGCTGAGGAAATGTCCACACGCACACCCCGGATTTTATCCTCTGCATCTGTACAACCTCTGAAAACACTTGTGTTAGTTTTTCCAGCAGTGTGCAGACATCTAACAAAATTTTTTGCTTTTCTGTGGTCATTAGCAAGGTCTTTGATCTGGTAGGGGGCCATTGGGTCTGGTAACCCAAACCAGTGTTTTTCAGACAGTGCAGCATGATTTCTCTCACAGATTTGCCCCAGCATAAAGTGAAAGGGTGGCTCTACTCTAGTGAATGGGATCAGGTCAGTGCAACACCTGAGCGGGTGAGATCAGAGAGGCTTTGGGAACCAATCTAAGCACAGAAAACTTTCTCTTAACTTTAGTGGACTTCTGCAAACACCTGGTTTCCATCTAGGGGTAAAAATATCCTTGACGTGCTGTCAGCATTTAGGATTCCAAGAAAAAAAGGTTGAAAATAGTCTACATCTAATAGTTGAAGCTCTGGCCAAAATGTCTTCATCACTCTTTATAATTAGCTTATTCACATCTGTTAGTTATGTCCTTTTTAGATCTGTCAGGCTAGATTCTTCAATAGAATAAATTAGCTTTGCTCCACTATGCACAAAAAAGTTTCAGCAGTTGACAGCAGACCATCCTACTACCATAATTATAAATTTCTAAGCATTATGTGTGTTTCATGCCATGCAAATACAAAGAAGGATGAGTTTATGCCTCTGATTCACTGCTATCCTGGTCACCCATCTTCGTATTCTTCAATTGAGTATTTGATTCTAAGTTCCCATCTCAGTTCTTTTTACTTTTATTTCTTAACTCTGACTCCTTACTCCTACACAGTATTCAGACTAAAAGGAAAAATAATGTCTGAATAACTTAAATTTCAGAAAAATAGCTTAAATTTAAGAAAATAGACAAAAGAATTGCCAACCTCATTTTAACCTAGCTAGTGCCATTGTTTCTTGATTTTTTTTCCTTATTAAATAAGAATTCAGCTGTAAAAATTGAACCGTGAATTTTCCATAGAATACAAATTCCAACAATCCAAACTTTCTTTTATCAAACACTGTCCCAATGCAGTATTCAATGCTCACTATCTGCCACAGAGTAAAAACAAAGGATCTTTTCAGTGTTTCTGGAAGAAAATCATCATACCCAAGAACCAAAACTGAGGTGGGCGTTACTTCAAATCGCAATTGCAACATTGCACCAGGGGAGATTCAGGTTGGATGTTAGGAAACATTCTTCCTGGAAGAGTGGTCATGCACTGGAATGGGCTGCCCAGGAGAGTGGTGGAGTCACCACTTCCTGGAGATGTTCAAGAAACGTTTAGATGTTGTACTAAGGGGCATGATTTAGTGGGGACATATCGGTGGTAGTTGGATGGTTGGACTGGAAGATCTTCGAGGTTTTTTCCAACCTTGGTGATTCTATGATCTGTGCATGGCAAATAAAAAGTTAAAGGAAAGGATTTGTCTACTTATTTCTCACTCGTAGATCATTCTCCTTGCACTATTTGGATTATACTGGTGGTAAACATGGTGCAGGAAAAGATGAAAAAGAACGGAACAAATGGGCTTTATGTAACCTTTGTGAAACTCAGATCTAGAACTTGACGAAGGCACCACATCCAGTTTCTTAGCATACAGAACCAGCCAGTGTGCTTAGAGCTCTTGTAACACTGCACTTTGTAGATATCTTGCACTTTTAAGATATCTTGCACTTCTTAGGGCCCCTCTCCTCTGATGCACCTCTCTCCCCTGTTTTCAGGTGCAATCCCAGGAAACTGATATTGCTGCTCTTGGCTTTTGGTGGTATTCTTGCAGTAAGTACATGGCCCTTCAAAAAACCCTTCAAAAGATCATCTTCTTATATTTCAGTAGGAATACCTTTAATTTCAGAACAAGACAGCTATGACTGCAGTCAAAATTATTTGAGCTTGCACAGCATCCATCCCTCAGAAACTGCAAAGTAGTACCTCGAGTGCTGTGTTTAGTTTTGGACCCTTCACTGCAAAAAAGACATTGAGGAGTTGGAGCATGTCCAGAGAAGGAGCTGTGAGGGATCTGGAGCACAAGTGTGATGGGGAGTGGCTGAAGGAGCTGGGATTGTTCAGTCTGGAGAAGAGGAAGTTCAGGGGAGACCTTATTATTCTCTACAACAATCTGAAAAGAGGTTGTAGCAAGATGGGAGTCACCCTCTTCTTCTGGGTAACAGCAATAGGATGAGAGGTGATAACCTCAAGTTGTTCCAGGGGAGGTTCATGTTGGATATTAGGAAAAATTTCTTAGAATTACAGAATCACAGAATCTAGAACTGCAGGAGTTGGAAGGGACCTCAAGAGATCACTGAGTCCAACACCCCTGCTAAAGGATGTTCCACAGTAGGTTGCACAAGTAGGCATCCAGACGGATCTTTAATATCTCCATTGAAGAAAACTCCACAATCTCTCTGGACAACCTATTCCAGTGGCCTGTCACCCTTACGATAAAGAAGTTCTTCCATGTGTTTGTATGGAACTTCCTATGTTCAAGTTTTAGGCCATTACTCCATGTCCTGTCACTACCAGACACTGGTCATTTTGGCCATAAGGGTACATTGCCCTTGACAGAGTGGTGCAGCAGTGGCACAGGCTGCCCAGGGAGGTGGTGGAGTCAGCGTCCCTGGAGGTGTTCAAGAGCCACGTGGATGTGGCACTGAGGGACATGGTCAGTGGGCACGGTGGGGATGGGCTGATGGTTGGACTAGGTGATCTTAGTGGTATTTTCCAACCATAACAATTCTGTGATTCTATGATTATTAATGGGCCCATGCCCAAAGAATAGCTCACCAAACCACAGTGTTAGACTTAAGAGGGATCTGTTGGGGATTTCATTTGGTGGCACGGCATCTGTCGCTGCAGAGCCCCGCTACGCCTATGGTTTCAGCCCTGATGGAAAAACTGGGCATGTACGGAGCCAGCTTAGCCTGCCTGAAGTGAGCTTGGCAAGATGTGATTTCCTGCTGTGTTGATTCACTGTAACACAGCCGGGAGATGCCTTCCATGTGCCTCAGGAGCCTTTCCAAAGCCACGGGAACCCCATCCAAGTCACGCCGCACTCCATGCGAGCCACTCAGAACACAGCCCCCATTCTTTGTAAAGAACCTCGTTCCAAGCGCCCCGCCGCGCACGCACCTTACGGAACAGCGTGAGGGTGGCCGCCGTCACTCCGTAGTGCTCCCGCACCGCGGAGCTGCTGCTGAGCGCGAAGGGCACCTCCGGGATCCGCGCGGCCGCCAGGCGGAGCTGCGACACCTCGGGGCTCTCCGGCTCCTGCGGGCACAGGGATAGAGGGCGGTCAGAGCGGCGCCCCGCCGGCGTAAGGGCGACACCTACCGGCCGCCCCGGGAGCCGCCCGCGGGGCGCTTCGCTCCGCCATTTCCCGCAGCTGCGGGCGAGCGGCCTTCCTCTTCGTCTTCCTCCCGGCGCTGGGAGTCGCGGGGCTGCAGCGTGGCCACTGTGCACGCTGCGGTGATGTGAAGCCCTGAAGCTCTCAGAAAGGAGGGGAGAAAGTCAGAACCCAGGTGTAACCCTTACGTATATACACGTACAGACGTGCATGCTATATGCATTATATACATAGATCATTTTTAAGACAGTCTTGATTCTGGAGTCCAGGGGGCTGTTAAAATTGTTAAATACCTGGGGCTTACCACATCTAGTGAGAGCATTAGCTCCAGCCTGAGACTGCATTAACACATGCCTTCCTGTTCCCATTCGTAACTTCTCTTCTGAGGGATGTATTTTTGATACTTTTTAGATTCAGATTCTCAAGACACAGTCTCTGCTTGGAAGCTGTTTTGTTTTTCTTTTCGTTTTGAACTGTCAGCTCAGCTGTTTGCGGGCCCAGAGAGAACAGAAAACAAAATTCCTTCTTCAGTGAAAGGAAAACAGTTCTTGTGACCTGTTTTGGAAATGCCAGCGTGTCGACATGGCTGTGGTGATTGCATTAAGGCACGGTGTGGGAATTTGCTTTGTTTTGGAGCATTCCTATGAAGGATGGGTTTGATCTGGCTGAACAGGCCCTGTTCTCACACAGCACATGGGGCAGCATGCTGTTTTTCCATCGTGGCATGCAGTTCCCAGCTCATTACAGGCACAGCTTGCTGACCTGTGCGCTGCAGTGAGATGAAAGGCTGCAGCAGAGGAATGATTTATGGTGAGCAGAGAACGCAGGCATTATGTGGATGAATATGCTCTTGGGCAGAGAGCCAAGACAAGGCCTCATGGCACTCATAGGTCCTTATCAGCCCTGCTGTGCTTCACGCACTGAACACATGCCAGGCTGCTGGCTGCTGCCCCGTGCGCCTGGCAGCCAGGACTGTCCCCACACTTCAGGACGGCACACTCAGCCCTCCCTGCCCTAGCACCTTGTGCTGCCTAGACCCATGCTGATAAATGAAACTATGCCATGGGAGGGAGGCAGAGGTGGCATGGGGTACTGGTGGCACAAAACTCTGCCCACAGGAAGTCCCAGCCCAGTCATAACCCCAGCCAGCTGCCCCAGAGAAGGAGACAGCAGAGCCTCCTTCTCTGTAGAGGGCTACAGTGCTGCCAGAGAGGCCCCCAAGGAACTCTGTATGCCTGCAGGCCCCAGCCCCAGGCAGCTAGTGCTCTGTGATCAGTGTTTAGCAAGGCCCTGGGGCAAAGACCTCCAGCATTCACACACTTACTGCTACAGAAGCATCAGTCTCACTCTGCAGTGCACTCTGCTGCAAGATGTCATTGCCTTACCCCACTCACATAATCCCTCTCAAGTCTGCTCTACAGTCTCAGGACTAGGACAAGAGGAAGAAGGAGCTTGCAGAAGGAAGTTAGTTTGGGAAGGATTAAGTCTTCTCTGGCAGAAGCAGTGTATGCAGTCCAGAGTTCAAGTAGCAGGAAAAAGGGGCAAGCGACACATGCACCTATCAGTCACTCTGACACCTGATTTCAATTGAATTTGGTCATGGAGAGGCACAGATCAAGGGTATCAACTCTGAGGAACAAAGCAGGCAAAGGGACCGTGCCACTGTTCTCCCTAAGAGAAAACTGAGCGTAAGCCCAAATCTTCTCAGACAGGATCCCCACCATCACTGCTCCCTGGGGCCCAGCTTCCCCAGCCCTGTCATGTAGGCAGTGCCTCGCTCTGCCACCAATGACCAAAGCCAACAGCCGGTGTTCCCATTCATCTCGTGCTGCACATTCCCCTTTTCCTTCCCCTGCAGCATTTTTCTTTCTCACACTCCAGGCTCCTACCAACAGCCTCACATCTCCCCCTTGCTTCATTTCCCACTCCATGCATCCCTCACTTCATGCCTTCAAGTCTATCACAATCCTAGCATCTCTCCATGGCAGGAGCCACTGCATGAAGGTATATGAAGGGCCCCATCCAGTCCTGCTATCCCACCAGAGATAGGGCTCCACCTGTCAGAGGGGATTTGCTGCCAACACACCTGGAAGAACCCAACAACTGCCACCTCCGCACCACTGATGAAGGCTTCCACATCTGCGATGTCATTCAATAGGACAAGTTTCCCTGCATCTCCTTCCGTGCCTGAAGAGAAAAGGTCAGAATTGGACCAAGGGTACAGAAGAGCAGCTTTGAGGCTCCCACACATACCCATGTGGGCATCTCACCCCTTACATGCTCCCGCCATATCTCTCCCACCAGCTTGATGCACAGCTTGCATAGCACACCCTGGGTGAGGAGGAGGACTGGGAAAGCTCACTTACTGTGGGATGCAGAGCTGTTGTCTTCAGCACAGCCTGCTGGGGAGCTCCCAGCTAGGAGGATAACAAAGAGAC
This sequence comes from Chrysolophus pictus, assembly GCA_037305975.1. NCBI lineage: Eukaryota > Metazoa > Chordata > Aves > Galliformes > Phasianidae > Chrysolophus > Chrysolophus pictus. The sequence continues at coordinate 148,519,276 of CM074576.1, forward strand.
ATGGGAAGACAGAGGTGCCCATAGTGCCTGCTTGTCTTCTCTTCACGTTGTTCCACACCTCTCCTTGGCAAGCGACACGTCATCTGCTTTTGAGGCTCGCAATCACTCCCGTGTGATGGGAAAGGAGCAGCTGGCCGGGGCAAAACTTCCAGCTCCTGAGATAACTGTTTGGCTGGGAGAAAGCCCTGGGCCTCCCTGCTGCACAGGCGTCAGCCTTGGACAAACTCACCAACGCTGTTGCTGGTGTGCCCTCACACACAGTGTTGGGCATCTCAGCTGCACCCACTGCGTAGAGGGTTCCCCTCCACTTCCCTGGGCGCTGGGTCCCACAGATGCTCCTGTGCACTTGCCCAGTCAGTGGGACACGCAGCTCCTGCATCTCCTCTGGTGGATGAGAACAGTTGCCATGGGAAATGTTAAACATGAGAAGTGAATGCCTCACTGCCAAACTCTGAAGTATCAGGAGCCATACTCCAGAAAAGAAACAGACGCTCATGCAGAGAAGAAGAAAGAAATCATTTTTATTCTTGAGACACTGATGTCTTGTTACAGCATCTAGCTGCATCCCCCTGACTGGTTTTGCCTGCACAAGGATGGATTTCAATGGGGTGGGGCACCAGATACAAACCAGGAGACCATCATGGGAGATATAAGTAGCCATTTACAATGAGTCAGGGCATATGGCAAGTGTAACTCAGAGAGGGATTTTCCAGGGACCAGTCTGCCCTGCCAGGAGACTCAAGGAGCTGGCGAGGTGATCTTGTTTCCTAGAAAAGGCACTTCCCGGGACCAGAGTTGGTATAGAAGGAGAGATGGAGGCAGCAAGAGGAAGTACTGGGAGAAAGGACGGGGATATGCTTCCCAATTTAATCCATTGCATGTCATGATGGGGTGGTGGTGAGAATGGGCGGGTTATTTTCAGTGTATCAGAAGAAGCAGCAAAGGCCACCTGCAGGCCTGTGCATCAACCAAGGCTGGCACAGAGCCCCAGCACCCATGAGGAGAGCTGCAAGGGCTGTGGCTGGCCATGGTGGCAGGATGGAGCAGCGTGGTGGGCATGGCCCACCTGGAGACTGGTGCAGGAGGCAAAGGGAAGGGAAGGGGGAAGGCAAATGGGGTGCGCTCATTCTGTCCATTCCTTCTTGATGGACAGATTCCATTCCCAGGTGAGATGGTCGTGCTTGTCATCATCCGTGAAGAAGGACTTGTTGTGGTAGGTGCCTCGAGCCAGCATCCCCTTAGGAGCTTCTTCAATAGGCGTCAGGAATTCATACTCCTCTGGCCGTGGCCCATAGCTGCCAACCATAAATGTGGCTTTGTCCACTAGGAGAAAACAATCCACATGGAATGAGACTCTCAGGAGGGGAATAATAAAGGAGAGAAAAAGCTGTGAACACAAGTACAGATCACTGACAGAAAGGAAACAGTGGAGCGGTGAGAGAAAGGGACGTGGCCAGCAAGGGGTACCATCAGTGAAGGAAGTGAGAAAGTTGGTTAAGATGGGCAGGCAGTTAAGTCTGTACCCTCTCACATCTCTATGCTGCTCCCACAACAAACAGTTGAGGGAAGTACGCAGCCACAACACACAGATAGAGATCTCTCTTTATCCTCTGTTACTTCTCTCTTCTGGTCAGAAGACATTGCCTGCATGCTTAATGGGACAGTGGAGCCTTAGTGGTGGTTGTATGCAAAAATACACACATGGGATGTGTGTGCAAAATGGGATTTTCCTCTGCGAAGTCCAGGCAGGGCAGCACTGTAAAAACACGTGAGGCTACAGGCAAGCACAATCCTCCACACACAGTGGGAAGCTTTGCAGAGCAGCTGTGAATTTTACCAAGTGCATCTGGAAGAAACTTTGATGGGTGAGAAGCTCCAGAAGGACTGAGCCACACTTCAAGGGCTGGTGGGGGAGGTGAAGAGGAAGCCTGTGGCAAACACCGTCTGAACAGCATCTCTGGGGACATTTCTGCTGCAGCTGGTAGTGTAGCATACAGACAGCAGAGCTGGCTTGTAATGAGTTCACACAGGCACAGGAAACAGTAGGCCTGGGTGACAGAAAGTGCAGACTAATGCACTCTGCTGAGAAGCCACATCTCCTTTGCAGCAGCACAGGGAGGCCCTGTCCTGGTCCAAATCTGCAGGAGTGTTTATTTGAGCAGAGAGGGTTGCAAGAGAAAGAGCATGGGTGTGCAGGGCATGCGGGTTTCTTACTTACCCTTCACTCCTGTTCGGTAGGTGTGCTGCACGTATTTTAGTCCTGACACAATGTCCCTGTTTACCTGCACAAAGTGACCAGAAGTAAGAATCACCGGAATAGTTTTGATCCTGTATCTGCTGTTTTTTTCTCCTTAGAGAGATGTCCACCTTGGCTCCTCACACAACTGCTCTCAAGGGCTTAGCACAAGACACACTGTGGGGAGTCCTTCCCAACAAGTAGCCAGAGACCTGCAGCATTCTCTGTGTGTCTGAGAGCATCTCCTACTCTTACCCATCCTTCTCCTGACTTTGAAGGTGTCTGAGGCAGATTCCCAGAACAGACTAATAATGACAGAGAAAAGTGAAGCAAGGGAAACCAGAGATGGGTGACTGGAGTCATGCTTTCAGTACAAACACGTGGGCAAGATTCACTGAACTCTCCTAGATGCCCTCTAAACTCAGTGAGGAGCTGGCAAAGCTATTCCTCAGGAGATGGAGGGCACAGTTTTGTTTGTAATCTTTCTTCAAATCTCCCATGGATATCTCTTGCCGCACCTATCCAGCACACACTGCCCCTCTACAGAACAGTTCCATGGTGAAACAAGATGGGAAGATCCTTTTACATCTTGAGGAGAATTCACATAGTGTCAGCTCCTACCAGCCTTGGGACTAAAGGAGGGAGTTAAGTAACTCCAAGCATCTCCTGTCAGCAGGGCTCAAATATAGCTGGAAATATTTCATTGCACAAAAGAGAACTGGATGTGTGTCTAGGGACAAAGCTATCTGAGACAGCAGGTAAACCTCAGAGACAGAGGGAAATCTTTCCTGCAGAGCCCACACATTCACATTTTCCTTCCTGTTTCAGGAACACTATCTTCCTTCTCTTTGCCCCCTCTGCCAAACCCAGCTTTGTCTGCAGCAAATATTTGCAGAGATGATCATTTCAGTGCTGGGTGCCACACTGAAGTGACTGAGTTTTGTTCTCAGCTGGAAACAGCAGAAGTGGCTGACACACTGCCTAACAGAAAAGTGGGAGTTGAAACTAGCTCATTTGGATATGTCATGACTCAAGAGAATTCAGGTATCTTCTGCCAAATGCTACAGTATTAAATCTTTGCTATGCATTCATCAAGCCCAGCAATGCAAACAGAACTACCACGTCATGAAGAGCCATCATCTCTTTTCCTTCTTTTCTATTCCCACTCTGTGTGAATTAAAGACTTTCTGTTGGCTGTAAAGTCCAGCCAAACTCAGCCAAAATTTCCAAATAACATGTTGTTCACCATCCTTGGTGGATAGAAGGCAGAAGTAATTCTCTGAAAAGACCAAGTCCCTTGATGGGTACAACAATACATAAAGCAACTCACTTTGAAATGGATCTTAACTCTGTATTCAACTCCTTCCTTTAATACAAAGGTCTCTTTCTTGAGCGCTTCAAGGTCACCTGTGAGAAGAGGATCAAGCCATTAACTAGGGGTGTCACAGCAAGGAGAGAACACCCACAGAGGACGAGGGCTGGGACTGGTGTCAGAGGTGAGCATCCCTTCAAAAGACTGCACACTTGCAACATGAGTACACAGCAATTGCACGATGAGCAGACATAGGCAGAAATGCCAACACCTGAGCAGTGTGTATGCATCAGTCTTCACACCAAAGCATCATAGAAGCGTTAGGTTGGAAAAGACCACTAAGATCATCTAGTCCAACCAACAGCCCATCATCACCGTGCCCACTAACCACGTTCCTCAGTGCCACATCCACATGGTTCTGTGTGGACAATGTTTAACACACACAGGTCTTGGTACGCAGAGCTATTTATGTGCAGGCTCATCGGTAGGCACTCCAAACATCGTTGATGCCCTGCTTCAGCCATGCCCAGTCCCAGGCCTGGGTGAGCTGAGTGTGTATCACAGACCCTGCCCAGCTAGTGAGGCCTCCCAGGCACTGCGTGGTTGCATTTGAACAGGAAGCTGCTCTGCTCCTCTGGGCCTGGCTTCCTCCCTATATAGAAAAGCCCATATAAGGTGAAGCCTGTTCCTCTCCCCATGTCCTCTGGAGCCGGAACTGCAGTATTGCTTGATTCTGAAGTTTCAAAACAGCCTGTTACCCAAATGCATGCATGTTCCTTGTGCTCTAAATGAAAGGAAGAAGAGAAAGCAGAAGGAACACTTCTGCCAGAAGCTACTAGAGCAATCTAGATGAGAGAAAGATCCTCTACACTTTCCTCTGTTGCATCTTCTTTTTCATACAAGTGTACCTTAAAATCAAAAGTAAGGCTATGATACCCTCACGACTCCTCTAAAGCCCACTGATATTTCAAGGGCAAACTCCCTTTCAATTTGAAACATCCCAGGGCCTTTGTGTGTTCTTTTGTGTGCCCAGTGAGTCTGTACCCACCTGTAAGGTCCATAGTGATTGGCCCTGGAGCAGAGTCACACACCAGGGTGAGTCGGGTGACCACCACGTTGGGAGCTGTTGGGTCTGCAGGTAAAAAAGTGAGGGGGAAGCTGTCAGCTTGTGAAATTAAGCATTTGAGGGGGAAGGGGGACAGAAATGCTACTGACTTCCCACACAGAGAATGCACTTCACAAAGCACCCAGTAAGACCAAACTTCTTGTAGCACAACAGGACCGTGTATCTATGCCAGATACTCAACATGGATCCCTTCAGCCACTACCTCAATACCTAGACAAGGTCTTTCCACCACAGGAGACATCTCTCTTTAGATTATTGGACCCATTTCAGCACAAGCTGGTTCCCTCAAATTCCTAACCCCCCCCTGCAGCCCACACACCCCATACCACAAGCCCCTTTCAGACACTAGCACTCTCTGATACTTTACATCTAATGTTCAGAGCATCCTCCTTGCCAGGTTCCCCGCATCTCTCCACCTGTCTGTCCCCAGTCTGCCAGCAGAAGTCTGGTCAGCCAAGTTACTTTTTCTTTGAGGCCACCTTGCCCCATCTCTGTATTCAGACACGCTCTTGCAGTGCATCTCCCCAGTCCCTTCCTACCAGGATGCTCCTGCCTACCTGCCACCACAGGTCCATCTCCCAGCAGAGACTTCTTGTACTTAGTGAGGCTCTCATCATCTTTGTCCAACTCTTGCAGCTCCTGCAGTGTCTTCTGGGGAGGAGGTTTGTAGTTCAATTTCCCATCCAGCTCGTCATCATCCTCCTCCACATGAGGTTCCTGGGTCTTCTCAGTCATGGTCACTTGATCTGGGTATCAGAGAGGGGCAGTCAATGGGATTGCTCTGTGGGGGAGTAGCACCCGGGGCACACTGCATGTCAGTTCCCCAGGCAGCCGGGCAGGCACAACACAGTAGGATCATCAAAGGCAAATGGTAGCGACAGTCGGCAATCCTGACATTGCCGTGCTGAAATTTGGACTTGAGCTCAGCCCCCTCTACCCTCACTGCTCACCTGCAGACACCACACACACACACACAGACCTCCACCAGCTTTCCCTTGCAGGGAGGAGGTGCAGGAGCGGAGGCTGATACCAGAGTGATTTACAGTCGCTCTGCAGTGCAATCGCTGGCCGACAACCCTTCAATTACAAGCCACTGTGCACAGCTTCTGTGCTTGCCAGAGAGCTCATACAAAGAGCCACAGCCACACAGCAGGGCACAGAGACGGGAATGTAGCTGAGGACAGATGTTTCACTCACTCTCTTCTTACAAGCCAACAGTCAGAGATCATAAAAAGATCGTATACCTGGCAGCAGCTCCCTTACATCAGCATGTTGTCTAAAGCACCCAAGGAGATGCACTCACTTTGATCTGTCTGTTGGTATTCCCAGTGATTGCTCACCCCAGATCCATCAGGTCTCCCTTCTGCTGAGGAAGAAAGCGTGATGGTGGCTGCATCCAGCCCTGCACGCCTGTACTTCATCTCTCAGAAAGGAGAGACAGGAGGGCTGGAGCCCAGCTCAGCCAGGATGCACAACACTGAGCGCCAGGCAGGTGGTGAGGCAGCTTGGCCAGCATCCCAAATGGGAGCCAGAGCAGGGAGGCGGAGGGACATGATAGGGGAAGAGGAAACAGAGACAAGCAAGAGGAAGGAGAGGTGGGCTGCACTGCTACACAGATCACTCAGTGCACTTCAGCTTATCCTTATATTAACTCATCCTCTGAGGCTGTCCCTGCTAAAAATTCACTTTTTCCCTAGTTGCTTGCATTTCCCCCACTAAGCCCTTTGTTCCTCTCTACAGCTGTGGCCTTGAAGTTCCCAGTAGGAAGCTCCCAGGATTGTTTTCAATTTTATTGAAAGAGAACGCAAATAAATATATATATATTTATGCAACAGTCCACAATGAATCAGCAAGTGGAATCAGGCAGCAATGAGTAATACACAGACCTCCCAGTGCTATCCCAGCACGGATGAGACCAGTGGAAAACATTCAAGGAGGGGCATATTGGCAAAGGCACATTACAGGCAAAGGACTGAGCAGCACAGGGGTGAGTGCACTCAATTGTCTTGCAGCTCTGATACAAGGCTGTAGCTTTGCTACAGCATGCTGTGGTGAGTCAGGAACTATTGCAGGGGGGAGCAACTGGGAAGTAAAAGGAAATTCCGGTTCCAATGGCTTCGAAGGAAAGCATGTCCCAGAAGCCAAAATCCCCTTCCTGGCTCAGGGAGGATGAAGGACCTGTGCACTATAGGAAAGGCACACAAGCCTGTCCTCATGAGGAAAGAAACCAGGAGCTCCCCAATAACAGCACTGTAGCTCGTGTCCCACCACTGTGCAGCCCCAGCAGTCATCTAATGATGGCACCTCGTGACCCCGCAGTGCTATCGCACAGCAGCCACAGGAAGAGGATGTGATAAGCTGCAGCACCCAGCACCAGGCCTTGCCATCCATTGGGCTCCAGCTGAAGATCTGAGTCACTTCCACTCCCCAGAGCTTTCTCATGATACTAGGCTGTCTGCCCCCACTAGAACTATAAAGCAACTACCTGTTCCCATTCTACATAGGGGTTGTGATTTATCACAGGAGGAGAGCAAGATCTTACCAGCCCCAAACACAGAAGAGGCAGAGCCAGGATTGGGCCAGCTGGTTGCTCCTCAGACCTCCTCTTTGCATCATTCATGTTGCAGATTTCCCCTGCCAGCCCATGGGGGCAGCTCACCTGAGGTGCAGATGCATTTAGGCTCTGAAAGCCTGCAAAGAGGTAGCCTGCTGTGCCAGTGGCAGGATCCCATGGAGGATAGCCTGGCTGGGGCTGAACATCTGCCAGCTCAAGTACAGCTGCCAGCTCAAGTACATCTTTGCAAGACAGCAGTGATCAGACCCCACTCCAGCATTTATCTCCAATTTGTAGACCTGACTTTCCTTCCATGTTCCCAAGGCAGGGAGGTGATCACATCTCACCTGTTCCCCGCCCCTGCCTTTACCTCACAGGCAGCAGTTCCTCAGGGCTGAGGAGGAGCCCTGGGGAGTGGGGAGAGCTGGGGATAGGCACAGCTCTGGGTACTGAATCTGCTCGCTCCACCAGTGGGACCGGTGCCCTCCGCCAGCAGAGAGGTTCTTCAGGGATGAGGCACTGCAGCATCCCCAGGGTGAGCATGTTAGCTCCCACCTGTTGGGGTGCCTGGCTTCCTGTGCCAAGCACACAGCTCCACAGAGCCCCCCAGGGCTTCAGGCCACCAGCTGCATTAAAAATGAAAAGCATTAACCCTGTAGATGCTTTACACAAGGAGACATGTGACAGAGCCCTGCTCTGCTGTATTTTTCTCACCTTCCTGAAGCCCCGACTCTCAGTTGTGCATCGCCTGCACCTCTGAGGTCTGAGAGCTTCCATGCAGCAGCAGAGAGAGGGCTGGAGCCATATCAGGGACTTCCCACCATAAAGCCAGCTGTGGGAAGACACGAAGGAACTGTGCTCTCCTACGCATTGCTGCCTGTGCTGGGGCTGCCCGTGCATCTGCAGCGTTTTGAGGCAGGGGGATGCACACAGGGGGATGCACCTCCTCATCCCCCTATGCCACCACAAGGCACAAAGAAGGCTGTCACGGTGACAGCGTTTTATTCACGCTCTCTCAGCACGTCCAATTCACTCTCCTAAATGCCCCCCTCCCCCCCCCTCAACCGAGGGCTTATCTCCAGGAAGCGGGTTTGGAGGCGAGAAAGCAATTTCCCACCCCGGGACACTGACACGCGGCTCCACCGGCGCCCCATGTCCCACCCCAGAGGTGCAGGGGCAGAAGGGCAGCCCAGCGCCCGGCTACCGACGGATCCTTCGGGCACCGGGATGACTCTCCCTCTGCCCGCATCCCAACCGCCGAACCCAACTTCCCCGTCGGATGTGGACAGGGCCCTGAGCGTGTGCCGGCCAGGCTGGGCGATGGAACGAAACACCGGAACAAAGAAGTTACCCCCTCCCCAGGTTCACCCTCCCTCAATCCCCCCGCTCCGCCCGGGTTCGCACTCACTGCTGCGCGGTGCCTGCCTGCCTGCGGGGTCCTCCTCTGCTCTCAGCTCTTAGCTTTGCGCTTTGGCAGTTGGAGCAGGAAGGAAGTTGGTGGTGGAAAAAAAAAATAAATAAATAAATATCACTCACACTACCAAAAAAAAAAAAAAAAAAAAAAAAGCCTCCCTCCACCAGCCCACTCGAAGAGGAAGCCCCGAGACCGCATGCTGCAGCGCTCCTCCGCGCACCTCTCTGCCCGACCCTCCGGGCGCTGCGCTCTTCTTGCGCGGCTTTGTGTGAGCGCAGAGCCCCCGGGAGGGGTGCGGGAGGGGGCCCCGAGAGGCTCCCGGCTCTTTGTGAGGGCTGCTGCTACTGCACCTGGGCGCTCGGCTCTTTGTTGTTCGACCCCCGGTTTTAATTGTGTTTCTTTTCCTGCTTGCAGTAATTAAGGTCGGTCTGAAAAGCAGGTGCCGGTGGATATCGTTGTTGTAACTGATTTATACTGGTGATGTCTGGAAAATCGGGTCGAGCGTTTTCATGCATAGGCGGGGATACAAGTGGGGGTCGTTACAGGTGAGCCTCATTTTTCCCAGGTAACGCATGCTAGCTGCTACACCTGATTGGCACATCGTTCCCATCCGGCCATGTGTGCCCTGCTCCCAGCCATTTTCAAGCAGTCCCAAAGATCAGCAGCCTCTGGAACAATAAGCTCCCGTTTGCCATGCATGCTTAAATACAAGAAGGATTTTACCCCACTTCCACTCCGAAATGCAGGCAGGTTTTCTCTTCTTCCACTCGCAGATTGCCCACTTGCTTCTTCACTCACATCACTCCTCCGCGCACATCATCCTCAGTGCGGAATTTAAGGACAAATTAGATCATTGGTCTGCAACCAGCAAATCTGGATCTGAAATGACTGATGCACTTCTTTTAATGTGTTTGCAGAAGCAAACTGAGCTAAGCAAATCTATTGTTGAGGGGCTTACATTCACTGCCCCAGATTCATGTCTGATAGAAAATATTTATCACATACAAATTTTTAGAGGCTGCAGACAACTGAATCAGAGAAATTTCTACCAGGGACAGGCAGATCTCATAAGAAAGGGACAGATTTTCCAAACCTACCTTATCTTTAATTCAAGCTGTGGATGACACTTAGATTCTGACCTCATGCTTTTCAAGGGACAAACAGGGCACATATCTGGCTGGCAGTGGACTCCCACTGAGTCAGGGCTGTAGCCCCAGAGTCATTTTAAGCCTCCATTAATTTGTTCCCAACCAAGAGAAACTGCTTAATGTTTTGCTGTTCTTTTCCACTCCTATCTCACCCTCCTCATCAGACAATACAGCAGAACTGAGCAGAACACTGACACAGGCTGCTCAGAGAAGCTGTGGGTGCCCCACCACTGGAGGCATTCAAGGCCAGGTTGGATGGGGCCTTGGGCAGCCTGAACTGATGGGTGGCAGCCCTGCCCACAGCAGTTGGTGGAGCTGAGTGGACTTCGATGTCCCTTCCAACCCAAACCATTCTGTGATTCTGTGCATACGGCACTGTGCTCAGTTTAAGACATACCTGCCAAAACCTGGTAAGCAGACACATAAGCATCTGTCAGTGAGCTTTAAATCCAGATCAGTTTCCCAGCCTTGTTCACCTGTGCTGGCAAAGGAAAGGGGCTGTGTGGGAGTGCAGATTGGGAAAGCATAGAACAAGTGCCTTCCATGACCATGCCAAGTTATGGCAGCTCAAACTGCTGGCATGAACGGTGTTGGCCTGGGCAACATTTGGAAAGCTGGAAGTGCTAACTAGGGTCTTCTTTTGCAGTCCATGCCTCTTGTAAATCAGCCTTTAGCCTTGCCTCCTGTGGTGCCCAGACTCACTCTCCAATTTGAGTCGAATTAGCAGTTTGCATTGAAGATGAGAACACCTTTGCTGGGAAGGTGCAAGGGTTGTGGTTACCATTTGGTTACACCCTGAATTGTGGTTTCCTTGGCTTTAGTGGCCACGTGCAGAGACCAGTGCTGTATATGCACTATTTCAAAATGTATGTGAGCGTACATCGAGACCAGTACACCCACAAATGTGCAGAGAGGTATAGGGACATACACTTGAATATGTACGCTCAACCCATATTGGCACGAATGCCCAGAACACAGGAGAAACAGATTTTGTCCCTAGATTAGAAATTAGCTAGCATGTAATCATGGATAAATGTCATTGCTCTTTGCTTCATCTTCCTGTTGGTAAGTGGGGTGAGAAGGAACTGCAGACATTGGATACGCACCATGGTGAGCAGATGGGAGCTTAGAAACCAGGCAGCATCCTTCAGGTTGGCATATCCGGCATCCCGCTGGGGAACCACGTCACTGATCTGCTGGGGAAAAAAAGGCAGGTTTTGAATTATGTTGCAGCAGAATATCACTGAAAGCAAATCTCTACCACTAAGTATTTGATCTCTGACAATCTGATGCCATGCAATGAAGACCATCTCTTGGCAGACTTTGTCAAACTGCAGCCACTTCTTAGCCTGTGACAGAAGGAAGCAAGGACAATGTCTTGATAATGCCTTGCTTGATTGCAAAAGAAATGGCAATATTTCAAACATGACTTTAGTTGGAAAATAATATCTAAAGTTATTAAATAAAATGCTATTACTAGTTCTTATTCATTTGATCTCCTCTGACCACAGTCAGTCATAGAATTGGTTGACCACACTAATACATGTGACCAACCACTAACGTCCAAACTTACAGAATTACAGACTCTCAGAATGGCTTGGATTGCAAGGGACCTCAAAGATAACTAGTTCCAACCCCTTGGCCATGGACAGGAAAACCTTATTCAATATTTGAAATGTATATCCTTCACCTCCACAGCCATTACTCCTAATAGTCAAATGCTTTCTGTAGAAGCTTATTGGATCCAACCCATCTTGAGATTTTTTGAAAACTTTAAGAAAAGTTAGGCATGGCATTATTCTTCTCTTTGTGTTTGGATTGCTGCCATCAGCTGTCCAGCACTTCTGTGGTGGCTTTTTTTTCACATGGTGTTCCACTGCTGCTAAATGTCATCTCTGTGCTCCACATAAGAGGTGTCTGAATTTGAGGAACTGAACTGTTTTATGGCCTTTAGAAGTGATTAATTCAAGAAAACATCACCTGTCATAATCTTGTACTTTCACCCACTTTTTATTTGTAAAATGTTTGTATTTGAGCTGAAATTTCCTAGGCTGGAAGCACCAGGGAGGGGAATACAGAGTTCTGTCTGGTGAGGCATTGGAACAGGCTGCCCAGCGAGGTGATGGAGTCACCATCCTTGAAGGTGTTCAAAAAAAGATGTAGATGTTACATTGAGTGACATAGTCTAGTGGTATTGTGGTGATGGGCTGCTGATTGGACTAGATGACCATAGTGATCTTCCCAGCCTTGATAATTCTATGATTCCATGGGAAAGGAATCCGTTTTTATAGTTTTAAGAGGCTCTGTAGTGCAATATCTTTTCCCACTGCTCTTGTTAAGTATTTTGCTTCAGAGCTATTCATTTTCATCTGCGATGAACTCCATGCACAGTGTTGCTCACTTACATTGCTCTCTAATGAACAACACTGCCACATCCTGTCCCTGTCCTGAGCTTTGCCTCCCCCTCAAGCTTTTTGCCATTTCCAGCAAGGCTATGAGCAATGCACCGAGAAGACCTCACAGTGCAGCAAACTGTCAGTGAGTGCTGCAGGGACAGCATCTGTTTGACCCACGGGTGTTCCCGGGTCAGGTGTCCCTGTACTGCATGGAGGCCCTTCCTCCTCCTGAGATCATACACAGGTGCCTCCAGTGCACCCTTTGGGCTGTCAGCTGGCCAAGGAGCTGACTTCACAACACGTGACTGGGTGCTCCGTCTCTCCAGCTCCTCCAGAAGAGATTTCCTTGAAAGATGGAGAGGAGATTGGAAATGTAATGCTTGCCTAAGTAGCTTTCAGGCCAGTTAACGTGCTAATCTCATAACCCCCTCTCTAGCCTGAAGGCGTTCAAAGTCTTCACATGTTGTTCCTGCATGCCTTGCCGGCCATAGGGAGTACAGCAGGGCAGGGAGAGGGAGAGGGCTTGGCTGGAGCTGGGGGAGCAAAGGCAAACAAAGCATGGAGGAAATCCAGAGGCCATCCTGAGACAGGCTGAGGATGGTTACTGCAGCCCAGTTAAAGAGAAGGCAATGAAGGTGGAAGGGGTGAAGGGGAGAGAGAAAGGACGGTAATAGGTGTGGGAACATCTCCTCCCCAAGGACTGGGGTCCCTCTTCTGAATTCCTGCACGGAGGAGAGCAGCGCCCATCTCACATCTCTCAGTGGTTGCTGGGTAGGAAGCAACCTCAGGGGGCTTCTCAGAAGTGGTTATGTAAGGTCAGATCTCAGTATGTGTAATCAAATCTCAGCCCTAAGCTGATCCCTGGGCAGGGTGTTAGGGAGGTATTTATCCAAGCATGCCCCATGCGCTGTGGCTTCCCTCCGACGCAGCCAGAGCTGAAACTGGGACTAAATTAGGAAAGATGTGGCATCCTCTTTTTCCCCATTGGCTTTAGCAAATCTCCTTGCCAGCTGCACCCTGTCTTGCCCGTGTGAACCCTCATCTCGGCAGGGAGCCTGGGTTGGTGCTGAAATTCATGGCTCAGAGCGAGGCTGTGCCCAGGCTCCCGCTGGCTCTCCGGTGCCGTGCGTGCCTTGGTGTTCAGCACAGTGCTGTTCTGGGCACTGCAGCAACAGTTCTGCTTTACTGCACTTGTGCTGTTCCCACTGTGGATCCCACAGCTGTACCCTTGCCAGCCCCCACAGTGGTTTTGTGCTGGTTCTCATGGAAAGCACTCGGGTGAGGATTGCCCTCCTCCCTCTTCTTCTTTGCCTCTTGTTTTGTAGACTTAAGGATATAAAAGAGAAAAACAAATGTGGTGCTCAACAAAGTAGGTAACAGCTATTTAAATTCTCAGTAGCTGCCATCCAATAACATATATACACAGAAGCTCAACAACGTTTGCATGCAATTACAATTCTCTCAGAGCTAACAGAGTCATAGCCGAGGATAATCAGTAGGGAGCTTAAGAGGGTCCTGATCAAAAGTATGTCTTGCTAAGGGAAAACATGGCAAGAAATTGTCATCTTCATCATCCTCCTCATCATCACCTGCAGCACCCCTGCTCCTATGGGAGCTCATTGTTGCCATTCCCAGCTGGTCACCAGGGAAACCTTCTCCTTTTCCTCTCTCCTTTCTTCCTTTATTTTCAATTTCCTCTATAACCAGCTTTAACCTTTACAGTCACTGTACGCCTTCAGCTATGGACCCTGCAAATCGATCTCTGTGGATGTCAACCTGCCAGTATATCCTTTGTGCAACATGAGTAAGCTGGATGCAATGACAGCTCCTGAACAGTTCACTTCATCTCTGAGCAGTGCTCTCAGACATAGGGTTTGAATTTTGGGCCGTCCTGCATGGAACCAGATCCTTCTAACTTGGGATATTCTATGGTTCTATGATTCTGTGATGTGCTTATCATATTTGACTGGACCTAGAAGTGGCTGCAGCCCCAGGCCCCTGCCACAGGGCAGCCTCACAGCCTCCCAGTAAGAGGCTCAAACTCAGTTGGTGAGAGGTGCGCCTCCACTCACAAGCAAGCATGAAAGCAAGGATCTACACTAATAGAAAGGCTGGGGTGTGCCAATCAAAACCATCAAATAAAATAAAAATAAAAAGCTTAAAACAATAAAACCTAAGAATTTATAAAACCCTAAGGTGAGAATGTCAGGCTTAATCCCTGGCCATAGACTTCAGCTATAAAAGAAGAATTATTATTTTTTTTTTCAGTGTGATTTACACTTCCATCTCTTGGCTTTTCCCCCTTCCACAGTCATTTCACCAGGGATCAGCTATCGCATGGCAGCTGGAGCATTCAGCATCAGTGTGCCTGGGAGGTGTGCAGCCACCCAGGAGACCAGCTAATGGGGCTGGAAGAGCTGCCTCCTCTGCCCATTAGCTGAATGCTCCCGAGGAGAATGCGGGATGCTCCCCAGCAGCAATCAGTTCTGTTTGAGAGCCTCAGCTGTTACTTCAAAAAACAATCCTAATTATGGTGGTGGTGGCAAAGTGCTGAGTTGAATGAGATTGCAAGGCAGTGCTTTTATCTGGGAGGAGGAGGAAAGAAGAGCATGTCTGTAGTGTGGTGTGAAAGCCACAGTAATGGATGTGTCTCCTTAAGAAGAAAGAAACATTTCACCAAAATGTTTTAGAGGAGCCTCTCTGGATTGGGCTGCTGGTTGCCAAGGAGAGAGAATCGATCCTTCAGAGCAAGAGGAGAAGGGGAGCTGTCAGCAGAGGAGACATCTGGAGCTGACTTGTGTGCAGTTACTTCTTCATAGCCCAGTGACACTGAGTCACTTGCTTCACTATTTCAAACTGAAAAAGCACTGGAATTATCTGATTTAAATAAAGACACCCTCTTGTTGGCTCTTCTGTTTTTCTTCTTAGCAATGAAGCTAAACAGTGTTACCTCCACGCTTAATTCAGTGCATGAACATGTTAAGTGAGCGCTAGTGGATCACTGAATCACTGCCTGCAAGTGTATGGCATGTAACTCATACAGAAGGAGTCAATAATGGGAGGAGAAAATTCTAAGGAAGATCCTGGAGACACCACTGTAAAAACTATTGTTCAGGTGCATTTTTAAGAGTGACCACGTGCTCTGCCTGCTGGCAGCCACATAGACAGCAAGGTTAACTCCTTGAGCTTGTTCAGAAAAATGAAAAAAATGCCAGGTCATAGTTCAGGACTTTAAGCTTGTTTGCTAAATTGTATTTGGGGGGAAATAATAAAATAAAAAACATATTTCAATTGTTGACAGAGCAAGAACAGAAAAGAAAGGAAGCTTTTTGATCTAACAAACACAGTCCCTTGCAGCACTGCCAGCAGTCTGGCTGCAGACATTTAAGCAATGTCAGTGCACAGGAAGGACGCTCAGTCACATTACTGCCTTCTCTTGGGACAGCTCAGCAATGGGCAGGGGATGCTCCCAAGTGATAAATCACAGCGCAGTTACACAGTGTGGAGCTGTTTGTGTTGCATAGCCACGCTCATGGCTCCTGTGGCAGATGTGGGGGCAGCTGGCTCTGGTCTGCAGGTCTGTGTAATTTGTGTACATCAGCTTCCGTATTTATCACTACCAATCATGGAAAGGTTGGTGTGAGTTAACAAAACCCTAGCCATCTACTCCTTGTTAGCGTTATGTAGCAAGACTTTGTTATCCACTTAAAGAAAGGCCAGGCTCACTGCTTAGAAGCAAAGAAATGTAGCTGGTAGCTAATGAAGTGTATGACAGCTACACGGGATTTATGTCACCTGCTACAAAAAGCAAGCACATCCTCAAGTGTTGGTGCCTGAGAGCTCGGGGTCTACGATGCTGTGCTTGCATGCATGAATCAAGCACCTTGACTGAAGGAGAAGGGCGAGGACTTAATTTTCCCCGAGGGAGCCCTGGGACAGCAGGATGCTCAGACAGCTCAGACATGAGGCATCGGGCTGTGAGAGGCACTGAACCACCGAGCAGCTCCAGGAGGAAACAGCAGCAGGGCCCTGTCTGCAGCCGTGCTGGGAATCCATCCTGTGTGTTGCCAGAAGTTTGATTTACGTTTCCTCAAAGGACATCTTTCTCCAGACTGCCCATGGAAATCTCTCTCTGGAGCCCCGGCAGTGAAGGAGCAAATCTCAGCCTCTGCCACCCCCGCCCTGCCAACAAAGCAGCCTCCATGAGTGGAAATGAGATCCAAGTGCAGGCTCCTCTGCAAGCTGAGCACAGGGGCACTCAGCAGAACAGAGGCGAGATCCCCCGAGTCAGCAAACTGCTGTGCTTACTGCAGGCTGTCAGGTGCTTTGTCCTGAAACCAGAGCGCATGACCTCCTGAAGGAAGGACAATGCAACATGCCATGAAGATGCTGCCTTCTCTGCAGTTGTGATGGGCTGGTTTGCATGCATTTGCAGCTAGGTATATTTGCAGCTACACTCAGTTCTCTGTATCTATTTCTTTTTTCACCATCACAGACAGACTGCTGAGGACATGGTGAACAGTGGGGAAGGAGGGTTGCAGCAAGTTTTCTACAATCAAAGTGGTGAGGCACTGGCACAGGTTGCACAGAGAGGTGGTGGAAGCCCCATCCCTGGAGACAATCAAAGTCAGCTGGAGGGGTTCTGAGCACCCTGTTCTAGCTGTAGGTGTCCCTGTTCATTGCAGGGGAATTGGATCAGACGACCTTTAAAGGTCCCTTCCAACTCAAATGATTCTGTGATTCTATGTGAATCTTCTTTTGCAGACACCTCAGTGCACCAAGCTTCCCACTGAAGTACTGTTGACATGACAACCTCACTGACCTACAAAACAAACAGGCAATCGATTTCCCAATCCAGGTCCTACCTTTGTTCTCCTGCCAGGGATGCAGAAGCACTTGGTAGGCTGTCCCTCTGCAGGCGGGAAACCTCTGCTTACCCACAGAAATTCCCCAGCAGTTCCCAGCCAGGTATGCCTGCATTGCAAGCAATCACACTCTATCAATACAGCACAACATCTCACAAGCACCTGACATGAGATTGTAGAAATTTGTTTCAAAAGAGCTATTGTAGTCCTCAGCCACTGCATCCTCAGCCTGAGCCCTGGCCAGGATTTTCTTCCACAGTCCAACAAGCACAGTGGCCCTGGAAAAGTCACTGTCTTATAAACTTGCACTCTCTGTCATTCAAGCAAGCTGCTATTTCTGGTATAACTAGTTACCATGGCTACACAGCTCATAAATAGGGTCAAAAACCTCGGAGATGTCTTTAAGCTATTCCTTAGAATAGGGACAAACCCGGCCAGAGGTGATGAAGCTCATAGTTTCCCTTTGGGACCATTGCCCAGACACCACACAGCCCTGCAGCTCCTGGAGATCTGCTCTGGGTGCAGTGGCTGCTGCTGTGGTCCCAGAGCCTGGGCAGGGGTAGGGATAGGGACTGTGGGCTGTGAAGTGATCATCAACAAGAGGTAATGGCTTTAAGCTGCACCACGGGAGGTTCAAGTTGTATATCAGGAATAATTTATTCTCTGAAAGAGTGTTGAGGCTTCCCAGGGAGGTGGCAAAGTCACCATCCCCGGAGGTGTTCCATAACCATGTGGATATGGCACTGAGGACATGGTTAGTGGGTATGGTGGGATGGGCTGACAGTTGGATTAGGTGATCTTAGAGGTCTTTTCCAACCTTCATGATTCTGTAATTGTATGATTCTATGAACAGGTACCCCATCCCTGGGCAAACCTCCTTGTCCGGTTAGGTCACAGGGTTTTGGTGCCTGCAGCTCTGCAAAAGGAGCAAAGCAGAGAGGAGAAGGAAGGAGAGGAGAAAGAAAATGATCTGGTCATGGTGGAGAATAGGAGAGAATACAACAAGCAGGACTGCTCTGGGAGCTTCTGCCACACTTACTTAAGGAGCAAAAATAGCACTGGAAATTTTTTTCCCACATATCCACTTTTATAAAGAGAAATGGGCCTGCTTTCCCTGGAAAAATAGGAAAACAAAAGGAATATTTCAAAAACAAACAGCCTGGAAACATGTAAATTTATAAGGTTAAGAAAAGGAAGCCTGCAAAGTCTCAGAACAGCAGGGAGGAGGAGGCAAGAAGAATGCAAGCAAAAGGACTACAACGACTGGGGGCTGCAAAGCCGATTTTCCCAGCAGCTCTGCCCACACAGGAGAAGTCAGAGAGGGAGGGGGAGCCCCCAGAAACCTGACTGAAGCAGATGGAGGCATGGGAATGAGCAGCAGGGATGGGATGGAGCCTGCTGCCAGCGGGCTGCACCTGTTTATATCCATACAGGCAGGTTCCTGCCCACAGAAATCAATTTTGCTGTCAGGAGCTGCTGAGTACCATCAGCCTCAGTGCGTCTGTGTGCAAGTGCGAGGGAAGAGGCAATGCCAACACGATCGTAGAATCACAGAGTATCATGATGGAAGGGACCCATAAGGATCATTGAATCCAACTCCTGGCTCAACACAGCAGCACCCAAAAACCAGACCGTATATCTGAGAGCATTATCCAGACATTTATTAAACTCCAGCATTGCTTCCCCCACCCTCCTCCTATGCTCAGAAAGAATTGCGAAGCCCCCAAAAGCTGCATGGTCAACCCCAAACACGTGGAACTCTTTTTCTCTGCTGCCTCTCTGCTCGATGGGCAGGCCCTCAGCTGCGCTCAGGGGTTACCTCCCTGTGTCCACTCTTAGGAGTAGGACCTTATCAATTGCTCTAAATGTAACCCCAGAGTCTCCATGAGAATTTATCTCTTTTACCTTCAGCCATCTGGAAGGCCAGGGGCCTTGTCTGTGGGCTCTGGCTCAACAGCAGACCGATGCTGCGCCAGACCCTTCCGCCAGGGCCCCTCATGCTAGGCAGCTCCTGTCCTTGACACAGAATCACAAAATAGTTTAGGTTGGAAAAGACCTCCAAGCCCACCCAGCTCCACCCCGTGCTATGGGCAGGGCTGCCACCCCCCATCTCAGGCTGCCCAGGGCCCCGTGCAACCTGCCCTTGAATCTCCAGGGATGGGGCATCTGCAGCCTCTCTGGGCAGCCTGTGCCTCGCTGTCACAGTAAAGAGTAAAGAATTTCCCCCTAAAATCTAACCTAAATCTCCCCTCTTTTAGTTTAGCTGGGTGCACAGTGAGGTTGTGTGAGCAGACCTTCACCAGAGCCAGTACACCCAGAGCACTGCAACTTTGCCCTGAGGTTAGGCTAAAGCCACACAGTGCTGCTGCAGCTGAGGATGAAAATGATCTTCTAGCACTTTCCAATAGGACCCTGGTTTTTCTTATCTGCAGATACCTCTCACTGTTCACAAATCTCTTGCACAGCTCTCCCAAGCAGCCACAATGGGCAACAGAAATGCACTGAAGGTATGAAGCCCCACACAGAAAAATGCGTATTACCGCCAGTGGAGTTTCACTGGGCTGGAATTAGGGCCGAAGCCCCAACTCTTTCCTTTCCATACCTGCAAAGCACCGAGGCCACGCACTGCCCCACGTGGGCCTGTCCCTGATTGGCGCCTGGTGCCCTGATGTCACCTGCTGGCAGGGTATATCTGTGGGAGGCAGGACGCCTCGAGACTTTTCTCTACCCAGGCTGCAGGACAGGAGTTGAATGGTTTGCAAGAGGAGCCTTTAGGACTGTGAGTATTTTCAAGGAGCTCCATGCAATAAGGGGCAGGGGAGGGAAGGGGTATGTGCAAGAGAAGCTGCTGTCTTTTCCTAGTGGGGGAAGAGCTTGGATTTTCATGCTTGAAAAACGTGAGCGCACCCAGTATCTGAGAGAGATAGTTGTGTTTCTGCACAGTTGTTGCTGTTTCCTCCTACCATTAGGGCTGGATGCCGGGGCATCAAGGCACATGCTGCAGCACTGGTGTGTCCCAGGCTCCACCATCTCCCAGGACCACCCTATTTTTGGGGCTGGGCAGTCCTCAGTGGGGGTTTGTTGGCAGTGCCTGGCTGTGGGCTCACCGCTAGGGTTCCCAGGGATGGTCAGGGCATAGGGCACATCAGTGAGAAGCTTGTACTAAGCAGCACTGCATCTCCCATGTGAATGAATCCCTCCTTGATGTCACCCCCCTAACTGAGATAGTTTTTCCAGTAATCGCCATCTGGGAAGCTGCTGTGGGAATACAGTTCAACTTGATGTGTTTTCCTGTCTTCTGGAGTGCATCTTTCATTTGTTTGTGGTCTTAAAACTTTAAGAAGAGTTGTGAGATCTCATCTAGAGCACTGGATCAGAAAGGGCTGGACCTGCATGTGCTGTTTCTATGTCTATGATTAGCCAACTCAAGAGACTGAGACTGCCTCCAAGACTCCCCACAGGCATCTTATACTGGATTAAGTATGCCCCGATGAAAGCTTGTCTGCAAGGAAAATGCCTGTGGCTCTCATGAGGTCAAGAAATAATTATCCAAAGGATTGAAAAATTGAGGGTATTTCCTCCTGGATCTGTGTGTTCCCAGTGCATCACTGCATGGAGAGCTCTGTGTCTGACATCCTTGGAGCACCGTGAAGACACCAGGCATGTGGTGGATTCCGTACCTGAAGTTATCTGATAAAGCAAGAAGAGACTCTGTGCTGAATCTGTCTGAAGAAAGTCAAGTGAGGCATCTGCATTATCTGCCAGGGAAATTTTCCATAGCAAATCAGAGATTAAGGGGCAGGAGGAGGCAGATTAAAGAGTCAGCACTTGACAGTAGTATTCAAGCCTCTTTAGGTTCAAAGAGAACTAAAAGAAGGATGATTAACCTGGCCAGTAACCCAGAGGTGGGATATCTGACGCAATTGAGATAAGCACATTAATGCGCATTAGGTATAATTAGCAGTTGGACGCAAGCAAGGCTCTTACCCCAAGGATTAAGCCCTGAACTGAACAGAAATGCTGTCAGGGGCAATTAGTAACTCCTTGTCAGAGGAGGGGGCAGAGGAAGTGTGTGGAAGAACATCTTGTTCCCCAGCTGCCTGCACGTCCACAGCTGCTCTTACCCACCAGCTGCATCCCAGTGCTGGCAGCAGTTGAGGAGCTCCAACAGTCTGGGAAGCCCTGGGGCTGCATAACACCTGTAGGAGCCAGAGAAGACTCATCTGTACCCAGCATTGATCAACTATCTTCCTGGTGTGGGACCAGGGACCAGCCAAGTAAGCAGGTACAGGGAGGTTGGGAAACACCTCTGGGAATATGCCATCCCAAGGCAGAGGCAGCTGATAACGAGGAGCGGAGACTGGGACAGGATGGGCTCCAGCATGAACCAAGGCACCTCTGCCTGTGGGTGATGGCAAGCAAGTCCTGCCTGCTCCATAGTGGGAGGGAAGCTAGATTCTTTCTGCCAGGTGGAGGCTGTTCTGTGACATTAAGCGGTTTTCTGCCTCTGCCCTTTCTTTTGGTGATGTGTGGGAAGAATGGGTAGAGGGATACTAGTAAGGAAGGTGACAGAATTGTCCCTTTTCATTACGTTGAATGCTGTTTCTTGAATTCATGCATGTAAGAGACAGGATGAAGTGTAATTTCGGGAGATCCTTTTCTATCCCAAATCTCAGGTATAAAAGTAGCTGGTATGTGGACACAGCTACTTTGGATTGGGATCAAGTAAATTCCAAGGACTGTATCTTCCCATTTGATATTTCTCAATGGAATGAAGGTACAGACTCAAAGAACTACAGGGAGTTGCCTTCAATTACCATTTTGTGATTAAGGTACCATGCTGGCAGACAGCAGTTGGCAACTTGAGTTGAGAACTAAGTCTGAGCTCAGTTGCCTCTTACAAATTTTGGCTGTTAGGACAAAGGGTTGGAAATCTATTAGTCAGTTTGTTTCTTCGGTTGTATTTTTGGGAGCAGCCTTTGTAAGGGATGCCAAGGATACAGAAGCTCCAATCACTGCACCTCCTGTCCCTTTCTGCAAGAGATGAAGGTGACAGCATGTGCCTGTCCAGCCACCACGCTGTGAGGATAGAGCCGTAAATACTGGGCAATTGCTCAGGTTCTTCAGAGAACAGCCAAACCAGCAACTTCTCTGAATTGAGCTGGTCCTTGTGTTTGTGGGCACAGTGTGTGCTTGGGAAGCGTTGTGTTACAGGCAAAGGAATAGCATCTGTGCATCCTTCAGCTGCAGACACAACCATCTGCTGCTCCATTTGGGGCTGCTGGAACCTTTCCAGCCTCCTGCACGGGATGTTACAGCTGAGGCAAGAGCCTGGCCACAAGCAACAGGAGAACTAGCATGCCTCTAGGTGTTTTCATGAGGATCCATTCTACTGCTATCACAGATGGAAGGATGTCAAGGGAGAAGTATTCCCAGACTGCCACAGATACACGGCTCTTCACCTTGCACTGGTCTGCCATTGACACAGAAGGATTGTTTGGATGCTGTTTCTCCTTCCGTCTCAGGCTTTGTTTTCAGCACTCTGGCTATTTCAGGCACTGAGAAAGATGCAGACTATTTTCTAAACTAAGAAAAAAAAGAACACTCATTTTTGATGGCATTTATAGTTCTGAGATTAGAAGTCTGGAGTGTCACTGCAGGTGATATTGGGGATTAGGCCAGAGCATTATGATGACATAATAGGATTACCTTTTAGTACCAAAATCCTGAAGTTAATTCCATCAGCTATTCCATCAGCCTGGCTGCACAGGGACAGAAACTTGGAGACAGGAGTTATATAATGGTCATGGGGAAAAATGTGACTCCAGGGAGGAAAGAAAAAACTGGCAATTATTTTTGTCCATAAATGGATGCGGTCAAACTGCTCTAGCACAGTAATTAGCACAGAATTTGATCAAGCTGAGGGTTCTCCCTTGGGCACTGGAGAGAGTTCCTGCTGTCCTCCCTGGGCTTTCTGTGCAGCAGCTCTCAGGCAGGAAAGGTTTTTCCCACACCAGAACTGCTGCCCAACAATTCTACAGCCCCTGAAAAGTGGAACTTGACTCATGTGCAGCATTTTGTCATGTCAACAATGAGGTCAGTAAATGCAATATAATGCTTCAAAACATCAAAATGGACAACAGATACTGTGGAAAGTTACAGGCTTTTATCTTCTCAATCCTCAGAAATTAAAGTCTGTCTAAACCACAGTTTTCAATGCTTTGCATTGGCCATCACAATTTTTCAGAAATTCTGTGCTATTTCTCATAAGATTGGCACTGGTAAACTTGAAGCCCTAAGTGCAGCTGCACTCAGACTAAAGGCCCATCTAGCTCAGCATCCCATCTTCACCAGTGTGCGGAAAGCAATGCGTAGGCACAAATACAAGAACAAGTGTTGTATATCATGATGATTCCAAAGAACAAGATAAATCTCTAAGCCATAAGTTCGTAAGCATGCCTTTATGGGTCCTAGTAGTCATATCTAGAACTAGCAAGTAAAAACTCTAGCTCTCCTCTTGTGAATGCAAACTGGAAGACAGTAGTGGCTAAACCTGCCTATCCTGCCCAAACCATGGGGCAAACTGCAGCAGAAACCTGTCTCCAATAATCCAGCCATGTCTGAGACAGAAAAGGTGTAATTCTCCACGATTCCACAGGTCATTGAACTATGGGATTCAGTTAACTTTTCATTCCTATCAGGAATGTCCACAATTTGTTATCTTAATTCTGGCATTCACAATGAAAGGTAATGCTTAAACTTGCTTTGTATGCATAACAGTCTTTCTTTATGTTTTGTATCCTTATGTTTAATTCTGTCACAATTCTACTTCCCATAATTATCCTGTCACAAGACTATTGGTACCTAGGTATGATAAGCAGAGTGTTGTGTCAGTCCTTGCCACTCTCTTGCAGATAGAGGGATCTGAGTGAGGCATACTTCTGACAGTAGCCAAACGATGAGCGAGAACCCCACCACCAACCTTACCACTGGAGATGCTCCCACTGGTCCCACCACACCACGGAAGGGCCCTCCCAAGTTCAAGCAGAGACAGACAAGGCAGTTCAAGAGCAAGCCTCCTAAAAAAGGAGTAAAAGGGTAAGGGTATTTTGGAAAGAAAAAAAACTATTCTAGTTGGGTTGCTCCTCACTGCTGAGCTGTGCTCCTGTGGTACCACCTTCCCCCAGGCAAGGAACCAGGAGGCTTCTCCTGTCCCATAGTGCCATCAGCTCTCTTGTCCTGGTGCTGGCCCACCTCAGCCTGGAGCTGCTCCTCATCATCTGCTCCCCACACTCCCCCTTCCCTGTCTGGGGCTGTGGGGCTTCTCCCTTTGGTATTGTTGTCCCAAACTCACCCTTCACCTGCTCTTTTCTCTCCTAGGTTTGGAGATGACATCCCAGGCATGGAGGGGCTGGGCACAGGTAGGCTCTGTAGGATGTTGCTGTTGTGCCCCTCTTGAACATAAATGCAGTCACTTTTCAGCACAGTAGAGGTCTGTCTGGGGTGGCCTCTGTCTGCCTGGCCTCTCTGCAGCTCTCAGGGTCACTGGAGGAGGTCAGTGCTCCCTCTGCAAGCTGCCATGGCCATGCTCATGCTTACATACGCAAGGCAGAAAGGCTGTTTAGTCATGCTTCAGTTTTTGGATACTTTCACTTGGCTGCAAATGGGCTTGTTTGTCTTTGTTTTCTGCTAATACTCTGACTAAGAATTTCAGCAGCATGAGGTTCTCAAATAAATGCCAAGTGCTAAGCTATTAATAGCAGAAATCACAGTAACTAAACCTCAGCTAGGGAAGTATTTGTGCTATCACCAAAATCCTAATTTTAAGAATGTTATGTACTTATGTATTTTGGACTCAAAAATACACACTGAATGACCTATAATTAGTCAAATAACAGCTGCACCTATCAGTGAGTTACAGGTCCTGAACATGTTACACTAAATCATTCAGCATCTGATTTAAGACTGCACATCTTCAAGGACACCACAGTTTGGTTATAGGCAGTTTATAAGAACAGGAGAAACCCCATAACCGGAATGAATTTTCACTTCAGTCTCACCACCGAAGCAACCACAGTCATGTTCACAGAGAAAGATGGCACAGGAGAAAATACAGTGATCTGGTTCAGACTGGTAGAAGTACTACATTTAAAGAACTCATTGATTCATTTAATTTTCAAATGGAGTCTCACTTTTCTTTCTTGTCCCACATTTTAATGTTTTCTCAGTAAGTCAGCTTTTCTGTTCGTACAATAGAAATCCAAGAAGTGCTGCTCCAGAACCCATTTCTCATTCTCTCTCTTTTGCAGATATCACGGTGATTTGCCCATGGGAAGCTTTCAGCCATCTGGAACTGCACGAGCTGGCCCAGTTTGGGATCATCTAAGGCTCCAGCATCTCTACTGGTGTCACCTGGTGTCTCCACAGGTGCCAGCATGGTCTTCATCACCTTTGACACTGATTTCTGGCCCTTATAGCCACTTGCTCATGAGCAGGGTGGTTTTGTAAGAGCTAGTTATGAGAAAGTCCTTTGCAAATTAATTTGGCAAAGAAGTTATTCAGGACCCTGAACAGATTGCATGCTCCATGTGAAGAAACTACTGAAAATGTCTTAATGCCTCCCTGCACCATACCCTGTCTTCTCCCACTGTTGTAGATCTTCACGTGTGTGGAGAAAATAGGAGGCCTCATTTAAGCTTTTCTCCTGGTTAGCTGAGATAGTGTGTGCATGGGTGTGCATGTATGCCCAGACCTAATTATATCAAACTCATTCTTTTTTCTTCCTTCCCTCTCTGACAGCTTTCTATATAGGATTTCCATGGGTATGTTGCCACGTTATCTGGGACACCAATTAGTTGCCAGGAGTGCATCTGTAGAAACAAAATCAGAATAACTAGTCCAGACATTGGGCTGCTTTTATGTGGGAGAACCTTTCCCAAGGATTCACCATCAGGAACCTGCTGCTAAGATGCACCTCACCAAGAAAGGGGGAAAGGGCTTAGAAACGTGCTTGCTGCCCACCAGCTATGGGTCACGAGACTCCGGCTGTTGTAATCCTGTTAAATGAAAATGTGTGTGTCTGAGATCAAAAGCTAAATGAATTAATCCTGCTTTTCATTCCTTTCTGCTCCCGAGTGGCTGTGATGCCAAAGAAAAGACCCTCCACATGACATTGTGTGTCCTTTCCTTAGGCAGCAGGCCCCTGCATGACATTTGCACTGTCCCCATGCCCATACATATTTACATGAGGAGTTTGTTTCCAAGGACACGCTGCTGGTTACAAAGACAAAAAATCATTACCATTTGCCACCAGATAGTGTTGGTAGTTCCGTCTCATCTAGCAGAAGATGGCATTGCATTAGTTAGCATGTGCAAGTCTATCTCACTGCACTCAGCTGCAGGAAGGCTCTTCTCAACCTCTGCCAGCTCCAAGCTCCAGAGCCCATCTGGATGTTCCCCCGGGAGAGATAAGAGCGGAGCAGGTGGGAGGCAGGGGGAGGTTGGGATGTGGGTTTGCAGGCAAGCACAGAGCAAATCCACTTAACCTTATCGATTTGTGTCTCCTGGTCTCTGGCAGTCTCAGCACTGGTGAGCAGCGAAGGAAGGCACCCACATTCCCTTCTGCCCTGTGCTAAGGAAGGAGTTTCATTTTGGTCAGAGGCAAGGAGCAGGCGCTGTTGTAGCTACGTAATATGCATAAGAGTAGACGGCATTTTTTATCATTGCCTTCAGCTTCACAAGCCTCAGTGCATACGAACCGCCTCCCCCTGGTTTGTCTTTCCTGTGCTGAAAATGTTCATGAGCAGCAAGGAATGGCTGTGAGGAGGAAAGCAAGTCCTGCCTAGAAGATCAATCCCCACACATAAAGCATTGCTATAAATCCACAGCTGTGCTATAGTTACGAGCTGCTGTCATGGCAGAAGTAAAAGCCAGCAGTTTTCATGTAAAATATAGCTCCAGCACCAGAAGCTGAAGGAAATTCTTACTGGCAGCCCTGAGTAGAGCTTTTATTATTCAGTGCTCCTGTCATTAGCAGCAGCAGCAAAGCAGCGAGTGGCTCAGAACAGCAGTGCAGTCACAGCACTGGAGTCATGTATCATTTAGCTAATTGCTGCACACAGCTATTTCCATGGGCAGAGGCAAGTCTGTGCTTTCTGCTCGCTCCTCATTTCTCACACCTTTCATATCTTTTAAGGCTTTTCTTCTTTCCGTATGTGTTCTGAATGTAAGTGATATTTTATTTAGCTTTTACAGCAGGAGACTGACTTCATTTTTCCTCAAGCATGTGCTAGCCCTCTCCTTTTGTGGTTAAATGTGAACGTTCCTATGTCAGTGCTCTTGTGCTTTTCCTCCCATTTCACTATCCTGTAGAATGTGATCCTTATTTCACTTTCTCAGTCTGTGAAAAGACCCACTGGATCCAGGTTTGCATCCTGCAAGCTGGCTGCCTCAATTTCCATGGAGCTTTTCCTTTTTTAAGCAGGATTACACCAAGAGGAGAACCTTCAAATTAGTTCTTTTGCTCACTTGTCATCCCAGGCCTTGGGAAAGCAGTACAAAAATAGTGAGATTCTCAGTTAGAAAACACTGGGGTAAAAGCAAAGCTCTCCTTAGCCTAGAGACTGAAGTGTTTCAGCAAAGGGGAAGGTCTTGATGTAGTTCCATATCAGACTGCCATAACCCCTGCTCCCAGCAGAACCACACCTCCAATGGGAACGCACATATACCCCCGTCCCATGCCTGGCTGAGGAGCTTTGCCAGAAGATGCTTTGAGTCACCACAGTTTGTTAGTTATTTTTAAAATAATTTATATGCATTAATAGGAATGACATTTGTTCCTTTATTTGTAAGGAGTTCAAAGAGTTAGGAGTTTTAAAACATTCTCATGGTTGTTTTGTCTGAGACTCAGAGTTTTTTCTAACATGATGTAACTCCTGAAGCTGCAATTTCTCAAGTAGTAAGAGATGGCTGTGGTGCAAGAAAGCAAATATATTTAAATAGTTTCTAGAAGGACTTTAGTCTATATACATTTAAATATGTTATTCTTTGTTCTTTTACTATAAAAACAAGTAAAAAGCAATAAAAATTAATAAAATACATTTTTAAAATCCTAAAAATTTAGTCTGACTTACTTACAAAATATGTCCTGAGAAAGGCAGATGATTCAGCTTTTCATTCTAAAATCCTTTCCTTAGGAAAGCTCTGAGTGCCAGTCACCCCTCCTCATGAGAGAAAACTAGCTATTTATCACCAAACAATAGGCAATAAAGTCTTAACTGTGATATCATCTAAGAAGCAGTGTTCCTGAGTGATGATTGGTGCATTCTCCCAGGCATGGTGTGCACCATTTCCTCAGGGCTGAAATCTTTTAGGCAGCTTTTTTTTCTTTCAGGACTGTGCAACTGAGTGTCAGCATGCTTCCAACCCATAGTAATTCCATAGCAATAACATAGTTCCTTCTCATTGCTATGACTGCAAAGGAGAGCTACAACACACGTGTCCCTTTGCTTTTTGTTGCTGAACTTTCTACAGTTCCATAGGAGTTTCAAGCTCCTGAGGGCTCTCTTCCTGCTGGTATATGCTGGTAGGTCTCATTGATTTTTTTTGTACCATCTCCAGAGGTTCTTTCCACAAATGATCTAAATCATCTCAGGAAACACAGTAAAGAAAAAACGTTCAGTGTGAGTTGGAGTTTACAGGAGATCTGGAGATGTTCATTGCAAGATTTCCATCCAACAAATGTTTGAAAATCATCATCTCAGTACCAAGCCACTATGGCATTTTGCTATGGTACTGATCAATGGTATGGAAGACGATAAAAAATGTATTCTGACAATATTCTTGGATGTTGTGTGGGACATTTTTCTATTTCACAAATGAGATTCTAGGAGGCGGAAAAAATAACGTAAAGAGTATCTTCTACCTTCAGGTCTCCAGTACCTGATTTTTCACAGCTCCTACCTTTAACCAGCACTCTATTTTCATGTGGTTTCTTTCTCTGGAGTTTAGCACAACTGTGGTGGGATTGTTGGCCCTTGCTGACCCTGCGTAAAACCAATGCTTTCATTCCAAAGACTTATTGCCTTTAGGCATTCATAAATGCATCCTTGCCTCGTCATTTTTCTGAAGGTCTCTTCCATTCCTGAGAATCTTGTTAAGAATGTGACTCTAGCCAGGTGGGCTTTAGAAATGAAAAAAAGATTCTGGTACCCTGAGGGATTTGGGCAGTGGTGAGCACAAGAAATATCCCAAGGAAGGAAAGATTTTCTCAAGAGTGTGAGTGATAGTTACCAAGGTGGAGCCAGTCCATACCAGCTCCAACAACAGCCAACCACAGCCAGGTACCTTGTGCTATTAGAAGACCTGTAAGAAGAAATAAGACGAGCTCAAAAGCCTGTGTTCTATTTCCCTTTACCTCTGGTGAAGATTGAACAGAAGGAGCAAAGGATGGAAATTCCAGAACTGTTAACACAGCCTCCACTGTGAGCTGTTAGCAAGCATCTCTTGTAAGTGTGATCTAAGCAGGTTTACAGAGGGTGGAGGGACACAGTAAGGTTGTAGGCAGATGGGAGACAGGCCAGTTCCTCGGGCACATGGAGGCTTCTCCGTTTGACCTAAGGCACAAAACAATATTGCTTTCACAAACATTAGTTTCTCTAGGCACAAAGAGAATGCAAGCTCTTTCTGCTCATCTCACAAGTTGGACACCAGTCAGCTCAAACCTGTAGCAGACAGCCACCTCACCATCCAGGCAGCTGTTGGTGCAGGCATAGCAAGCTTGCATCTGTCTGCACCAAGGGGGCTAGCTGCAGGTCTGAAAGTAAAGGAAGAAAAATATCACCAGCCAACAACATGAGAAACAATAGTGTTTGGTTTGGCTTTGGTGATTGCAGTTTTACCTGGAATCCTCACTGAGATCAAAGTCTTTCCAGGGTAGGCACTTTGTAAATACATTACTGGAAACTAATGGGTTAGTATTAAGCCTGATCTCCAAGCCAGCATAGTATCTCAGCCAACAAATACTGAATTTCAATAGCAAGGGGGGGACTGTGGAGATGCAGGAAAACAGTCTTGGGAAAGCCAGTATGCAGGATGGGGATCACACAGATGAAAGCACTGGGGAGCAGTCCATTCAAACACACATCTTAAGCTGGCAGAAGATCAGGTAAGCACCAGTCCCAAAACAAGAGCAAGGGGAAAGCAAGGGGCAATGAAATTGGAACCAAATATAATCAGAAACATAGCAATTCTGGACTAAGACTGCTTATATAGAAATAGCACCACAAGGAGCTATATTATGAAAAATCTGAGAGAAACTTAACACTCTTACATCCCCATCCAGAAGGCTGCATTCAGATCCAGGCATTTTGAGGACAGAGCCTAATAAACTTTTACGCATCTCAAGCAAACATAGAAGGGGGAGGGAGAGGAAAGAAACATACAGATAGAAAGATGAGGAAATGCAGTTGTAAGGACTACAGGCAGCAGTGAATCTGATCCAGTCACTGAAACAGCCAAGTGGAGTTCTGTTTCCCACCTGGAGGTAGATAACAAAAGAAGACAAATATCACCTGGATGATACAAGAAAAAGTCTATCTGACCATAACAAGACAGCAAAATTTTAAGTAGATGTTATCAAGTCTTAACAAATCCCTTCCTTGGGAAAGCTAGTGTCTTGTCCTATGGGAGTGGGGAGGCTCTGTTACTTAGGACATTTGCAGCAGGACTGTAGAAAGAATCCAAGAATCCCCTGCAGAGAACATCTGGTATAGATCGGATGTAACTCTGGCAGGAGACAGGGCAGTCTCTCTGGCCATCATCATAGCAGTTTTCTTGCATGCAGTATAGTAGTGTTGTGTTGAGTGAATAAGTTTGCTTTTTCATGTGAAATAGAATTATAGAACCATCTAGATTGGAAGAGACCTGTAAGATCAAATCCAACCATTAAACTGACCTACTAAGTTCCATTACCAGATCATCTCTCTCAGTGCCATGTCCATATATCTCTTCAATACCTCCATAGATGGGGACTCCACCATTTCCCTGAACATCCCATTTCAACTTTTGACCACCGCCTCTGTGAAGAATTTTTTCCTAACATCAAATTTAGACTTCCTCTGGTACAAGTTGAGACCATTTCCTTGCATCCACTTGTCACCTGAGAAAGGAGACTGGCATTCTCCTTGCTACACCTCCTTTCAGGTGCTTGTAGAGAACCATGACATTTCCCCTTAGGCTTCTCTTCTCCAGACTAAACAACACCACAGGTCATCATAAGTCTTGTTTTCCAGTCCATTCACTAGCTTTATTGCTCTTCTCTGCACCCACCTGACCAACACAGTGTCCTTGTAGTGAGGGGCCCCAAACCCAAAACAATACTTGAGATGAAGTCTCATATGATGTGTACAAGCAGACACTCACTTCCCCAGACCTGCTATCCTCGTTGTTTCTGATACAGGCCAGGCTGTATTGGCCTTCCTGGTCACCTGGGCTCACTGCTGGTTCATGTTCAGCACCCTTAGTCCCTTTTGTAGGCAATTCTCCAGCCATTCTTCAGCCACTTTTCTAGCCACACACTTTGACCAAATGTATTTTGTCATTACAGTATCAAAATTAAATACATAGGTAGCTCTGTTTAGCAGCCATCTGTAAGCTTCTGATAACAAGACATAAATAGACCAGTAAAGAAATGGAAAGACATAAATATGATCAAAGAGAAATTCTTGAGGTAAGCTCTCAGCCCCACTCCCCGCTGTCAGGATTTATTATTTCAACGGAGCCTCCTCCAAAAGAAAAAAACGAATGCTGCTGTTGGCTCAGATGCACACCAGTGCTAGCCCCAAGTGAGCCCTCGGCCTGCAGCAAGCAGCCGCCCTTGGCAAGGTTTCATCAAGCCAAGGCATGCAGCCTTGCCCTCGTACATCAGCTGCTGGCACTGTGCCCACTGCTCCCTCTCTACATCTCCCTCCCTTCCCCTCTTTCCTCTGATGTCTGCCCACTTCTTCCCCTTGGTGGTGAGATCCTTCGCTGATATCCTAGCGGCTAAGGGAGAAAAGTTCACTGGAAAAAAAAAAATAAAAATCCAAGGCTCAAAAGAAGAAACACCGAGATGAATGAGACATTTTCATTGCACCAATCAGCAAGAATCACTGCTTGAAGTAAAGCTGTGAGGTTTCAATTCCACATCCTACCTTTAGTGCCAGAGTTCTCAGTTTAGGAAGATAAAAAATGCACCTCATTGTGTGTAATGCTATGATGAGTAATTTTCTTTTCCATGGCTTCACTCCGGGGTCTTTTCCTGAAAGGCAGAATGAAGCTTTGCAGCTTTATCTCAGCCATGTAACCTCTTTGCATTCATTCATGGTAATGCCTAATCCCATTTTTAATCTTAATAAGCTCTTTAGTTCAATAATATCCTACGGCACTAAGACATATAAGTTAATTCCTTGACTTAAAGCCAAAGTCTCTCGGGAGTCTTACTGCTGACTTCTATGGGCTTTGGGTCAGGTCAGGCTTCAAAAAAAAACCAAACCAGCTCACTGCAAACCACTGAATTACCTGACTGTAAAAATGCTGCAGTGTTGCATCCTTCTCACTTGTAGCTTCTCTGTATCTCTGAATATAAAATTAGCATTCACAAGAATTTCAAGCAGTGTTTAGCCTGAATAATAATGCCAAGATGCTTTGATAAACCAAGCAGGAAGGAATGACTTCCTTCCCCTCTCTACCCTGGCCCTGGGCTGATCTGGTGATTCACAATGAGAAGTTTGAAGCCTTCAGATATCTACTCCCAGAAGAATCTCATCTCTCAATTGAAATTAGTCAATTAAAAAACAGATTCCCAAGTTTATACAGACAAAAACGATGGAGATAAATTTAATATGAACTAAATTGCAAACAGGAGGAAATTGCTGGTAGTTATAATAATTTAATTACAGAGTACATTTTAAATCACTTCTTTTGATGGACTGAGAAAAGTCATACTGTGGGGACTGCCTGTAGTCTCTCTGAGCCCCAGATGAAGATCCCATGTGGTTGCAGCAGTACAAACCTTCAGTTTTGCCATCAACCTGAGACTGTGGCTGGGAGCTACACTGTGGTACAAAAACTATTCAGTGCCCTTCATGTGTCTTCACTTTGGTGCTAGGAAAAGCAAGAAGAGAAACCTGTCTCCACAGCCCCTTCATTCCCTTGAGCTTTGTGATGAGGCACTGAATGTACACAGAGAGAGAGTAAATTAGCTCAGAGCTCAGACATATCCAAAATGTGGAGGTCACAAGAGCTTTAGAAACTACTGCTCATCAACTGGGTTACAGTTTTTGCTGTAATCTCTTTGGCTGTTCCAATTGTCCATTAAAGAACAGCTCACTATGGCTTATGCTTGTGTGCATCTTTTCTGCTTGCAGCAAGCTCAGAGCACATGCACAACACATCGCTGCAGCTCAGCTGCTGAGTAGTCCTCAGTAACTTGAAATGGCTTCATTACTTTCCATCATGGATCCATAATCCATTTGGTATACTAAAGAGATGGTTAAAAGATCGGGCCTGACAATGTCTTCATGGGGACAAGTTTCTAATAGGAGTTTTTCAAAGCAGTAGAAGAAAATCAGATGCAGTGGCTGGAAATTGAGATAAGAATAATATCACTTATTTCTGACAGA
The DNA here is from genome assembly GCA_037305975.1 of Chrysolophus pictus. Lineage (NCBI taxonomy): Eukaryota > Metazoa > Chordata > Aves > Galliformes > Phasianidae > Chrysolophus > Chrysolophus pictus. The sequence continues at coordinate 148,552,988 of CM074576.1, forward strand.
GGAAATAATGAACTCAGAAAAAACTTTACTTATGTGATCTGTGCCCTGTAAGTCTTCAAACCAGGAGTGTATAACAGGGTGGAGGACAGATATACTGTGGCTAGTATCTGTGGCACAGGCACTTTAGAGCTCTTGTGCAGGAGGATCACTGGAGCAGTTTTGAAGTCAGAGCTATACAGGATGTCACTAGAATGATCCTAGATGGTTCTAACAATGTGTCTCCCATCCTCATCCATTAGTGCACAGGCAGGAGTCCATGAGAAAGGGCTCTGTTTAAATAATAATGACAAATAAATGCCTTTATACCTCCTACACATGCACACCAAAAGTCTTCCCAAAAAAGGAGATTATTATGTACATTATATCAATGTCACTATCTGACATAGGCCCTGCTAAGTTTCTAGCTCATTGCTATGAGACAGCCAAAACAATGGGGCTTGGGGCTTTGTATGAAAAGAGTTGCCATGGTCTTAGCCTCCATGAGATAATGTGCAAGAAGGAACACTTCACAGAAGACGAGATAGTTTGTTGCTTTAACATTTTAGCTAGTTATGGCAAACAAGATGACCACTTTCATGTAACACATCGCATTACCCAAAGCAAGGGTATGGTGGAGAGTTACTGCCTCCTAGAAGCTGGCAAGGCATACCTGGGAGAAACACTGAGCATATGAGGTTCACATGGTAAGGGTGTGCAGCAGGCATGGGCCACACCTGAGACTGCAGAATCAGAGGGAGAGGTGCTAATAATTCATAAGTAGCAAATAATGTTTAACCAACAAAATGAGCCGCATCCAGCAACAGAAGCAAGCACACCTCTTGGATTTGCTGTCAGTTCCAGTAATTGCAGCCTGGGACTGACCTGGCATGGCTTTTGCTCTAGTGCTGGGGGCAGTGAAGCTGCAAGAATGTGAGTGGGCACTTTCTCCAGTTCTTGCTCCCCATCCATTGTATAGAACATAATTATTTAAGCTTATTTTGGATGATGATGACAGTGGCTGTCAAACATGTCCTCCTCTCCTGGGGCTCCCATGTGCTTGTACTGGTTCTGTCCATTGGTCATCCACAGGTCACTGTGCACTGCTCCCCTGCCCACACAACATGCTGGGCACTCATCTCCTGGCCATGACAAATTGAAGGGGAATGTCTTAAACACGGAGATGTCCTTACTGAGGATGCAGCCTTGTAAGGTTAGACTGCAGTATCTGTGGCGTATTGTCAGAACTAGAGCTATAAATATAGAAAATAAGTGTGACTTTTATATGTTTTCCCACTTAAATTTTATTGGACTTTCCAAATCCACAAATACCAGATTCTTTTACGATAATGGTACTCTTTAAGAAGTTGTAGAAACAGAGCCCTAAAAACTCTAATGGAGCCCCACTAGCCCATGCTTGTTTCTCAGTCCCTGGTGCAACTTTTTTCTGAGTGAGACTGAACCAAGGGAAAACCCTCCACAGCTTCACACAGCCTTTTGCCATCTGCCTGCTTGGTGGAAGTGGGGAAAAGAGAGTCACAGTGGTTCCTGTGGACCAAAATGGGCTGCCATCATGGCCCCATGCCATCATGGTAGTGGCTGTGCCCCATTCTGGGTGTGCAACCATCACCCAGCAGCAACCAAATATTGGTGTGCTATTAACACTGCCTGGCTGAAATCAGGGCATGGGGTGCAGTGCAGTGCCAGCTGAAGTGATGACAAATAACTTCATGCATTTTGATACATTGGCTAAAAACAGTCCTGTGAACAGCAAAAAATATGCAGCTGTACATTCCATTTTGATAAAGGAATTTGAGATAGGTTTCAAGATTGAAAAAAAAAGATCAATTTTTTTGTATATTTGCAGCTTCATTTTCAGTCAATATAATAAAATACATTATCTGCAAATTTTCAAATGGAATGTACAGAGTTCCAATCAGATATTCAACTCAAAAATCTGATCATGCCTCTCTACTAGACTAAATCCTATCTTATCAAAGAGAAATATCCCTCTCTTCACAATCACACCTTATTCATGTCATCACTTTTTGGCAGTATGCGAACAACAGTTTTCAAGGATGAAGCACAGGAAAGATAAAATGTCATGAAAAATCACTGATGAACACTTTGAGAACTCACTAAGAATTGCAGCTACTTCCATCAAACCAAACTGATGAGTTAGCTTCACAAAAACAAGGTCAAATATACCACTAGTTTTATGGTTTTGTTACTTATATGCATTAACTATATTATATATTTTACGAGGGCTGCTCTGAAAGTAATGCCTCCTATTTCATTATGATGGCCCACAACATGTGGTGGATGTTGGAAGTATGGCAATAGAGGCTGAACCTTCCCACCAATATCCCATTACATTTTGGTGCCGTGTGATAGAGGGCAGCAGAAAGGCAATCTGAAAAAATGGCATCTGACATGGAAGTGCAGATGAAGCAAAGGTGTGTCACTGAATTCCCCCAAGCAGAAAAAATGGCACCAACTGGCATTCATCAGTGCTTGCCAAGCAGTTATGGAGACCCAACAGTGGATGTGAGCACAGTGAGGTGGTGGGTGGTGTGTTTCAGCAGAGGTGACAGTAAGAGTGGGTCACCTCTGCTGGTGCAGATGTTTACTAGTGTGGAATGCAGGCTCCTATTCATTGCTGATAAAAACACATATCTAATGATGATGACTGTTGAAAAATAGTGCTTTGTAGCTGGGAATTTGCTCTATCACACAGTGCTACTGTGCTCACTGTATCTGTTGTAGTTTCCAAGGAAATAAATAAGAGGAAGTATTTTTGGACAGATCAACATATACGTGGCCTAAGACAAATTCGTCTTCACTCAGCGTGGCCCAGGCAAGCCAAAAGGTTGGACACACATGGGTTTGGCGATGCCCAACATCTGGATGTGGAGTTAGACAGCACAGTTACCTCCTGCAACCCAACCCAACGTGTGCAAGGGGAGCAACATCGTAGTGTCTGGGGACAGGAGGCCTGGGGCTGGGACACTCATCCATAATTACATGTGTGTATCTCAGGATAAATTACCACTGAGAAGAAGCAGTGACTTCTACTATAGCAAACACCAGCTGCTGGTACACACTAAGTTGAGTAAGACCAGTCTTCTTATAGAACAGATTCCATCTTGTGACAGCTGTCTAATAAATAAGAATTTGCTCTTACTAAAAGCAAAGATGGGGGGCTTTGAGGGAAATGTATAATATATTTAGCACTATCAGGTATTGTCAGAGCTCTTCATAGCTGTAAAAAAAAACAGCTGTTTGGTCCTCTTTAGGTCAGTGGAAGTCATAGTTATGACTCTGAATTACGGAAGCGCAGAGATACAAATAGCTTATTTTTATTTATTTTGCTTTCTGACATCTATAAATATAAGTATCTTCAAGACTTTGCCAAAAGTTAAAAATACAATTGAAGAAGAAAGAGTCAGCCACAGACTGTTCCTAACACCAAATCAAAATAAAACTACCCACAGCACAGTAAATCTAACCAGTATTTGCTACCCTACAAACTCAGCTACCTCACCTCACCTCACTTTGCCTTCCTAAGGCAAGTTTCAAATGCAAAAATAAATGAATAATTCATTATCATACACTAAATATCACTTAGGCCTTTTGTTCTCTACCATGTTCTTTTTGCCATGCATCCCCCAATGTTCTGACCTACAAACACGCCTTCTGCCTCAAATAAGCTGTAACCGCATTCGTGGATGTATCCCCTTGGTCTTTCTGTTGAAAGAGATGCTGTGTCCCAGGGATCTGCAAGGCACAGAGAAAAAGAGAATTATTAAGTGATTTTCAGCCTGTGGTCTATAGCCCCCAGGGACTCCGTGAACTATTTCTAAATAGTTCTGAACACGAAAAACAACCAAGGCAAGCAAGATGTTTGTCATTATGCTTTAACATGATGGGAGGGAACTCATACTCCATTAGAAAAATTCTGGAAGCTTACTAGAGAAAAATAAAAGACATAATCCAAGGTTGGAGGTGGTCTAGGAAAGCCCACAAGCCCACCTAAAGAGCAGGAACCTGCTTCGTATATTCTTGCTTTCTGGACAAGTGTTTCAGCTCCCTGAAGCAAAAAGCTATGCTGAATTTATATAGCTTGTTGTCAGCATTTTGCTGTTCCTCAGCATCCAAGCCAGATAGCTTAAAGCAAGTGCAGCAGTTTCATCTCCCTTCTAGTCCTACTTTATCTGAACTGTCATTTCTCTGAGTCAAGAGGCTTTGTTTTCATCTTAAAAAGTGGGAACATCATTGAACTAATTTATTTATTTATTTATTTTCATTATAAATCTGCTGTGCTGACTTACTCAGTCAGCTCCAGGTCTTCTTGACTTTTTAAGCATCACCAGTTCTATTTCACACTATCCTAATCTCGATACCGCTATTTCACAACAGACAGACAAAAATAACCTCTGCTGGGTTAATATTTGTCACGTTGTCTGTTATATCACTGATCTGTTTAGTGCAGAAACAGGTAACATCTTTATTGTAAAGAGCACATCTTTATTGTACATCAGAGCTCGATATAAAGTTTGCAGAGCTAATGCTCACCAAAAATAGCTCTGGATTGTGAAGCAGTCAAATATCCCAGCAAGGCACCGCAGTCCAGCCAGATAATTTTCTCTGCAGAGGGATGGAGTCACTTGTGCTGTACTGTTTTCTAGGTCCAAACTGCTACCTCTGCACAGCACTTCACAAATATTCCAGTTTTCCTGGAGTTAGCTCCAGGACATAGGAGCAACAATGTACAGACATGCACCTACGTGCTGTCCCAGAAGTCATGGAAGGGATGCAGAGTATTTTATACAGACCACATCACCTCTAGAGAGTGCTTGCATAAAGAGATAAACCAGCATAACAAAATATTTTTCATGCTCTTGTGCAGCAGCACATAACAGTCCATGCTAAGGATGGTAAATTAGAAGTGTAGCTGGTACAAGAAGTCACAGCAAAATGATGCTTTTGCCATTTCACCAGAAGACCACTTGGTGACATTCCCAGACTGGGTTTGGTAGGAAAGCAGACTGCAAAACAGTGGGATGGCTCCAGAAGAGTTTTAGGCTGCCACTGAGTGCTGAGAAAACAAATTCAGACTCACGTGCCTTAAAAAGAACTCATTTAGACACCTGATCTATTGATGCAGCTCTTGCCATCAATAAGAATACACTGCCTGCCATTCCTGTCATAAAACAGATGCCTAAACTTTTTCCTCCCCAGAGTATTTTTCCTCATCAGCCTTCTTATGGGGGTGGCGGCCTTAACTCACTGAAAGGGTAGATAATGGCAGGACAGGGGGAAATGGTTTTGAGTTGACAAAGAGAAGATTTGGGTTGGATGTCAGGGGGAAGTTCTCTACAGAGAGAGTGGTGAGGCGCTGGAACAGGCTGCCCAGAGAGGTTGTGGATGCCCTGTCCCTACAGGTGTTCAGGGCCAGACTGGATGAGGCCCTGGGCAGCCTGGTTTAGTGTTAAATGTGGAGGTTGGTAGCCCTGCCTGTGGCAGGGGGTTTGGAGATTCATGATCTTTGAGGTCCCTTCCAACCCTGGCAATTCTGTGATTCTTCACTATCCCCCTATTTCTGTGCCAATTTGAAAAGCTGGTCACTGGTTCTGGTGTCCCAGTTTCTTCTGATCAGCTTGTATTTCACTGTTTGGGAGTATATTCTCTGAGCTAAAGGTGTCTTCTGGCTGGACTGCACCTTACAAAAGGCCTCCTAAATCATCAGGTTCTTCAGGTTTATCCCAGTGAGTGGATGAATGAGTATTACATCAGAAGCAATCTTTACTGCAAGTTTCAAACACACTGTCCCTGTACCACTACTGAGATGCATCAGCCCTGCCACCACCGGCATGCCTTATGACCTTAGAGTGTAGCACTTCCATTAAACATTGCCTCATTCTACAACTACAGACAATTTCTGCTAAGTTTACAGCTCAGGAGAAAAATGAACTATTATTTAATTTTAAAACATCAGAAGTAATGGAGATGGATCATGTAAGAAACAGTTACAGTTAGTAAACAGACACAGAAGCCAGCAATGCTCAGTCACAAGCAAGGATGGGAAAGGAAGGAATACACTCTGCGGATGCCCTATCCCTGATGGTGTTCAAAGCCAGGTAGGATGGGGCCCTGGGCAGCCTGATCTGGTGGGTAAAAAACCCTCCCCATGAAAAGGGGGTGGAACTGGGTGGGCTTTAAGGTTCCTTCCAATCCAAACTATTCTATGACTCTATGATATACTCACTAGCCTCAGTCTCACCACCCCACTGCTGCCCTGTTTGTAAAAGTTCATGTTTTTAGATTCAAAGATAATGTCTCTGACCTAGAAAGCCCTTCAGCCAAACATCTGCAGGCTGGAAGCACTGCTACAGGCTTGCCCTGTGTATTTCCCTGACGTTGACTAATTGCAGCCACCAGAAACTGTGAACCTTGGGCTAACCCAGCGCCATTCATCTTATGTGTTATGGTATTTCAAAAACTGAGGAAGGAATTTATCTTAGGTCATCTACCCCAGTACTTACAAAATAAAATAAAATAGTGAAATATGTCCAAATAGTGAAATATATGCAGTCAACAGTCACACAGTAAAGGTCTGTAAGGATGGGATTCATCTTTCCTAACTCAAGGTTTCTGTAGTGCAGCTGCTAAGGGGCTTCTAGCTAGTCAAGCCACCAGGATTTACGACATATCCACCTAATCAAATGCTTCAGTGTGAGATGGCTCAGCTGTACTGAGCAACATCCATGGACTACAGAAGAGAGCCAAGATGCTTAGCTCAGATGTAGGCATTTACACAAGATGAAAGGTGAACACTGTGCTCTGAATAAAAAATACAGTAGTCCAGAAATTAGTGAGGATGAATTCTGGCACAACAGTGACAGTGACAGTCACACCAATACGTAGCTGGGGAACATGGATAAAAATAGAACCTGTGGGAAAAAGCCACATTCTGAGGAACTACAATAACCATGGGTTAAACAGTACCATTTCGCCAGCATCCCAAAAACATCCAAAAATCCCTAGTGGGGTTCAAAGCCTTGCTGTGCTGAGTGCCTCATGACTGTATAATATGACACTCCCTGTCCCTGGAGAACATATGCAGGAGCAGTAAAACCTGTGCATGATCTTTGCTCATTTTCTCTGATTTTCTGGCTTCCTTACCATTTTCATGGGGTTCTCACCAAGTGCCCATTTCTCTCCAGGGGTTTTGCTGGAACACAGTGATTTGACTTTGGCAAGAACTTGAATTAAATGTGCATATATTGTTGTTCACAAACTTTCTGACTATCCAAGGCCAAGCTTGTACCATGACATTATGGGCTTCCTTTTGGGTGATGTCAGGTTGTTTCAACGCTTTTCAAGAACTTCAGCCAATGCTTAAAAACAGAACAAGGTAACTAAGAAAAATATTTGAAGTATTCCACTGCGTGTGGGCTAAGTTTATATATATATATAAGTAAGAATCAGAGCAATTGGGGGGGAAGATAAGAAAGAAATATACTCCCTCTAATGAAAAATTCTGCAGAAATCCTTTTTTATTCAGTAAACACGGGAATGAATTTAAGCACTACAACAAGCTGTGTGCTTTAACAATTTGTTAAAGAAAGCAGGAAAAAAGCTTAAAAATGTATTTATTTTTCTTTTGCTAGGTTTGAGCCCAGGTACTTATTGGTTATCTATCTCCATGTATCTTCAAAAGTTCTGTGTTCAAAACTGAAAACAAGATCACTTGGCTTTTTAATCCAAATGGAAGCATCAGAGATACAAAAGGGTTTATTTGCAGTTGCAGATGAAATTTCCAAAGAAAGGCCCAGGAGGCTTATTAATGTTATATTTGGGAAAAAGGAAAAAAGGAAAAAAATAAAACCAAGCATGTACACAAAAAACAGTACTGGCAGCTGGGGACGTGACTCTCCTGAGACAGCCTGAAAGAAGAAAATATCTGGCATGAGCAAAAAAAGGAACAAAGAGGCAACAAGTGGATTCAGAAGAGATTGCTTGATAAGGAGCTGTAAAAATTCACAGATTTGCTAAATCCTGTAAGTAAGCCAGCTGTATAAGTATCTAGAGTATATCATTTTTAATTAGCTAAAAGTGGTCGTAGAATTGTGGAATAAAAGGAAAACATGGAAATTAAGTCACAGGGAACTAGAGAAACATATCAACAACTGTATAACAGAAACAAACTGGGCAGCTGCCTCCAGGTCAGCATTTTATCACTCTGGAAGCTATTTTATGGCTGCAGGAAAACAGCAGTGAAGGGAATGCGGTCACTTCAGGACATGATTTATTTTGAAACTGCTCTGTATGATGTTTAACGTAAGCACGTTTCACTGCACCACAAAGAATAATGCTACTTAAATCGAGAGAAATTTAAAGCATGTCTGCATGTCTGCAGCACCGGGTGAAATGGACCTAACACAAACCGTGGCTTCATCTTCTGCAATGTGAACTGACATTTTTTCTCTTCTTTGCCTCCAGGAACATGGCCTTTCTGAGCAAAGTGATTAAATCATTAGCACTAAAGGGAGAGACCTGCACGAGAGTAAAGCTGGACTCCACAGTGGAAACAACAGTTTAGGCTGTGGGTTATGGCCCTTGCTAAGCAAATGACAATGAATGTGAGTCCCTACTAGTACTGACATCTATTTTTTTTTCTCTTTCCAAGATTTAAACTGCATGCCACAGTGTCTGAGCATTCAGTACGAACACGACATTTCTAAATGAAACTGTTGCTATTCACAGCACAACTAGCATTTGTACATAGAAATGCAGCAAGATCTTGGCACCAGGCTTATCTTCACTGCAGAGCTAAATTAACATTATAATGTTGTAATTTAAATGTTGCCTTTATTTTAAGTCCTATTCACATCTAAAAAACTTCACTCAAGTATGATGTAGAGTAGAAAATAAGGGTAGAAATTAGTCGGTGCTGCCAGACCTCACATATCTTCCCATAATTCTCATGAATCAAGAAAGGTTAAATTCTCCCAGAATCCACAGTGTAACAGTTTACAGAACAACCTCATGTACCTTTGCTGCTGACTGTAACCCAGACCAAAGTGAACCCTAGAAATCTGTCAGAAGCTCTCCTTTCGCTTCTTCTCACAAAGGAGCAGCAGAGGTTTTGATTTGTGTTTTTTATTTTGCTTGAAACTGTGGTTTCATGCCCGCTAACATAGTTCTGCACCCTGCCAGACTGCTCAGCAGCACAAATTTAATCTTGATCACGTGCAGGCATATGACTGTATTTCTGTTAAATCTGACAAAGTACATTATGTGGTTTTCACTGTCTTATCAATTAACACGAAGTTCATGTCAGCCCAGGAGGCCGGATGGTATCTGATCTCCCACAAAGCATGAAGTTAACCCATTACGTTCCCCTGCTGTGAGCTGGCAGAAGGAGAACACAAGAGGCAACTGTGTGCTCTGAGGTCATTTCATTCTGGGTGCCATTAAGAGACCAAAAAGCAGATGGATTGCACCATCCCAGGGTGCCTCAGGCACGGCAGCACACAAGCCAAGCTGCTAGCTGAAGCTGGCAATTTTGAAATGGATTTGCACTTGTTATTCTTCACCAAATGCTGTGCCACCAACCTATGGGGGATGTACAGCTGACAAGATGCAATGAACCAGGGGACCACCAAACCGGCATTCATGCAACCACACAAGAATTACGGCCCATTGCTCTGCCTCGCACAAAGATTAACGCATAATGAAGTGACTCGAGGAGACAGAAAGGAACTCCCCCTGACTGCCGAAAAAGCTGCATTCCACGGCACTGCCGGCACCTGGACCCAAGTGCCACCAGCAAGGCTCAGCTCCATTCCAGCCCTTCCTTGCAGGCTGCTGCCACCTGCTGGTCGCTTTGCTCCCGTGCTGCCACCGTAATAACAGGGATCCCATTTTCCCCCGTACCACCGGAGATGGAAACGCGAGCACTGTAAAAACAAGCGAAGGATTTGTGAAGAACATTTCCTTGAGTATCAAAGTTTTAATGCACTCATCCTGAAATCTTGACATCCCTGATTCACGCAGGAACAGATTAACACAAAGACAGAGAAATAATATGACACCAAGTTGGCTGGAAGTGTCGATCTGCTTGGGGATAGCGAGGCCATACAGAGGGATCTGGACAGGCTGGGTAGCTGGACTGAAGCCAATGGGATGAGGTTCAACAAGGCCAAATGCCGGGTCCTGCACATTGGCCTCAACAACCCCAGGCAATGCTACAGGCTTGGGGAGGAGTGGCTGGAAGACTGTGTAGAGGAAATGGACCTGGGGTATTGATTGATTGATGCTCGGCTGAACATGAGCCAGCAGTGTGCCCAGGTGGCCAAGAAGGCCAATGGCATCTTGGCTTGCATCAGAAACAGTGTTGGCAGCAGGAACAGGGAGGTAATCATCCCCCTGTACTCAGCACTAGTGAGGCCGCACCTCCAGTACTGTGTCCAGTTTTGGCTCCCTCACTGCAAGAAAGACATTGAAGCGGGTTCAAAGAAGGGCAACAAAGCTGGTGAGGGAGAGAGAACAGGCCTTGTGAGGAGCAGCTGAAGGAGCTGGGATTGTTCTGTCTGGAGGAGGCTCAGGGGAGACCTTATTGCTCTCTATAACTACCTGAAGGGAGGTTGTAGTGAGCTGGGGGTCGGCCTCTTCTTTTGTGTAACTAGTGATAGGACTAGAGTGAATGGCTTCAAGCTGCACCAGGGGAGATTCAGGCTGGACATTAGGAAATACTACTTCTCTGAAAGAGTGGTCAGGCACTGGAATGGGCTGCCCAGGGAGGTGGTGGAGTCACTGACCGTGGAGGTGTTCAAGGAACAGCTGGATTTTGTGTTGAGGGACGTGGTTTAGTGAGTACTGTTGGTGATAGGTGAATGGTTGGACTGGGTGATCTCGTAGGTCTTTTCCAACCTTGGTGTTTCTGTGATTCTGTAATAATAAGCCAAAAGACAACATCTGAGATCAAGCTACTGCCGGCAGAATACCACAGCACACCACACGGCGCCGTAACCCACCCCCTCTGCCACTGAGCACGCCCAAACCGGGCCCGGAGCGCCGCAACCCGCAGCTCGCTCCAGGCACCGAACTCTCGCGAGAGCTGGGAACGTTGCCATGGTAGCGGGAGCCAGGGAGGCCCGCTTGCCGCTACAGCCGCCCCCGGGCCGGGCGCCTGCGTAGCGCTGTCACGGTCCCGCCCGGCCTCCTGCCCGCAGAGGGCGCTCGGCCCGAGAAGAGCGTCGTGGGGCGGCAGCGGGGCGCAGCTCGGTGGGCAGGAAGGCGGTGCCTGCTTACCCGGGGCATGTCAGCGTGCTTGGAGAGTGAGGCAAGGCCGGTTGTGTGAGCGAGCAGTGCAGCTGCGCGAGGCCCCGTTCGCCTCCGCCGTTCCTTTCTGCTCGTTTTATCTTACGCCTTACGGCCTACAGCTCCTCAATAGACCTCAGCGTTCCTCTGCTCAAAGGCCTGCGGTAGTTGCCAGCAAAGGAGTCCATCGCTGAGCAGGCACCCTGCCACAGCTGCCGTGCTGCCCTGCCTACGTGGCACCAACTGCAGCCTGCGCGTTCTGGGCTCTGAAAGCCAGTCCTGCTCTTAAGCTGTAAAAATGGCTCAGTGGGACAAAGCAAGCAGTCCCTGTAACAAATCATTTCCACCAGCATCACAGACTGTGCTTACCTGCAGGATAGTAGGGCTGCTCTGAAAGTAATAATGCCTGTTTTGTTATGTTGGCCCCCAAAGTCGGAGTCCGATTGATAGTAGTGGTAAGACAGGAGCAACTGAACCTTCCCACCAATATTGCATTACGTTTTGTTGCCCTGTGACAGAGGGCAGCAGAGGGGCAGTCTGACCAAATGGCTCAGACATGAGAGTGCCGATGAAGCAAAGGTGTGTCATTGCATTCTTCCACGTGGAAAAAATAGCACCCCGTGGCGTTCATCAGTGTTTGCTGAACGGTTATTAAGACCAACAGTGGATGGGAGCGCAGCGAGGCAGTGTGTTGTGGTGTGTTTCAAGCAGTGACAACAGTGATGCAAAAGTCAAGCCACGTTCTGGACAGCTATGCAGATTTTTACAAGTGCAGAATGCAGGCTGTCGTTTATTGCTGTAAAAAATGCATCACTTATGGGGATGACCAGGTGGGAGAAAAAAAAGAAAAAAAAAAGAAGTGTTTTGTATCTGAGAACTTGTTCTTCCAAACACTGTTATTATGCTCTTTGTATCTGTTGTAGTTTCCATGGAAATAAATAGGAAGCATTACTTGTAGAGCAACCTATGTAAATTTCAGATTCTTACTGTATGTAGGACTACACAAAACCTGTATTAAGAGCTCATCATGCAATATGTACATAGTACTGAGAGCAAAATGAAGTCCCACACTTTCTCTGTGTTATATTTTTATCTGTGCTTTGGTTTGTGAATTATTTTCAGTTCTTCACCTGTGAGAACCGAGCTCTTGATCAGCTATAGGACTAGCGGGTTTTTAGGAACCTTGTATCATATTTGCAGCTGTGGTAAATGTAAATGAGAGCAATAAATAAAGCTGAGTATGTTTACCAGCTGTGAAATAGATTGGATGTTAATGACATTCATATTTCAGGAAGGAAATTTGTTTTTTTAATTGACTGTGGTGTTATTGAAAAGGGGCGAGATTGACAACCCAGGAAATATGTGTTCTATGTTAAGGGCAGAAGAGAGGATAAGTGCTGTTGTCCTTTGCAAATATGCTTCAAATTTAACCCAGGTTAGCAGATAGCTTTTCATTGCCTATGTGCAGCTTGAATGCGAGTGGCTCCTCTTTAATTCTTGCCGAGTGTTAAGCTTGAAATAACCAGTATCAAGTTCCTTACTTCCCTGTCCTAGCACTTCTACTTTGGGATAATTTTGGCATATATCTGCGTTGTCACTACCCTAGCTATTCTTTTCCATTGTCTCTCCCGCTTTTATGCTATTAGACTCTGATGAGTTGGATCAGAGGGGTAATTTATGCAGCTGGAAAGACAGACTTTTCTTTCTTATATGAATTTTCTCTTTTGCCTTTTCACCCAAGAGTATGATTGCCAGTACTGCACAAGAGAGGCACTGGGAAATGGGATGAATGAAAGCATGTCTCCTTTGAGAGGCAAATAGAATAATGACATAGTAAACAACTATGCAGGTTTGGCTTAATTCTTATTCAAGTCATAAAGTAAACCAAAGCAGAGGTAGCTCTTCTTTCTGAACAATAAACTAAAGCTGTGCTGCAGTGGACTCCAGATTTATATTAGTGTTTCATTCATGCCCCATTCCTGGAGGTATTCAATGCCAGGTTGGATGGAGCCTTGGGCAGCCTGATCTGGTGGGTAGCAGCCCTGCCCACAGCAGGGGGTTAGAGCTGGTGATCTTTAAGATCCCTTTCAACCTAAGCCATTCTGTGATCCTATGATTCTATTATTTATTTATATTTTTTTTAGGATGAAGACTCCCATAACTCCTGTGTGGCAGAAGGCAGTCAGCAGTGCACAGTTCATGCAGGTTAGGATCTTCCCAGCTATTCCCTTAAGACCACTGTAGGGAAGAAAGGAGAGGGAAGAAATATCAATGCACACATAACTATCAAGATGTAACCAAAATTGGGCTAGGTCTAGTCACACTTTGTGGTTCTTGACCTAGATGAGTGATTATCTCAATCCCATCCTGCAGTGTGCCTTTGTCTAGAATTGGTATTTTACTAGCCAAGTATCCACTAGAGTTAGATAATCAGTAGAATTTAAAACTTGGTTCAGCAGTTTTGTTTTTAGTTAATGTACCTTTCACGTGTGGAATCAATACTCAGATCCTTAAGGTAAGGAGCTGTGGTTTGTTATGATGTTCTTTTGTTCATTGTGAGGAAAAGTAGATTTTGAAGCCAGGTCTAAAGCTGGCTTTCCAAAACAAAAACCAAAAAAAACAATTCCCATGAAGCCAAACTCCTGTCTTTTGGCCTGTTCCAAGTAGATAGTCTGAAGGATAGAGGGAATGCTTTGAAAGGGGACATTTTATATCTCTGGCAAAGAGAAGTAATTACCTCTGGATAGTGTAGTGGCTGGTGCACAGTACCAGTCCCAATTTTCCAATTATTTTTTTTTCAGAGCCTTTTCTCTGTCTGTCATGTTTCCATTCAAATGGCTTCTCATTACTTGGAAGGGTTCCTTGCTGACAAGCAAAGATGACCTTCCACTTCCTCCAAGTGCCTCCAATGATAGAATTCTTGATAGCATCAGATTATTACCTCTCCTGTCACACTAGCAGTACGCTGTTGCATACGCTGTGTCAGAAGCTTTTTAGGACTAAGTCATTCATATAATGCACAGAACAGACTTTGGCTGATGCGTTGGGATTGTAGACCGTATCATAATAAGCTAGTAATAAAAGCAATAACAATACCAAATGCCAAGATTTTCAGTAGGAAACCAAGTAAGATATTTCCTGCTCTCGTGCTTTATGGTTTAATGAATTGTTAATTCAATGCTAACTTTAAATTTAATGTGATTTATAGGCTGGAGCATTGAATTTACATTTTACTCGGATGTAATTTTATCGTGCCATGCTTAATTATGCTAATTTCATGTAGATAATCTCTGCAGCCTGTTTCTACTTGAAAGAACAGAAGAGATTGATGCGAGGGTTCTTTCACTTTCTTACAGATTCTGTCTGTGCTGATATTTTTCCAAGGGCAAAACAGTTATCACTTGACTCAGAGCTGGTGGTGCCCTATTTTCAGGAGCTGCAGAATCCATGTGAGTCACCACCTGCAGGTCAGTTTTCCCAGGTGTACTGGCCAAACCAGTGTGAAGTCAGCAGGGGCAGAATTGAGCACATTGGTAAGTTACTGTGTCACACTCAAAATCTTGTCCGTGGGCAAAGAGGAAGCACATCTTATGTGAAGAACTTACTGTTAGTATTGAAACCTTAAGAGAGAAATCATTATTAATCCAGATCTAATTGCTATAGAAGAATTAAAAATAGTAGTGTAGTTAAAACTGCTATGTATATGCTTCACTTGCTACCTTTCCCTGGCTCCCCTTCTCACTCCGCCTCTGGGTCCTAAGGACAGTGTTTTCATTCCACATATTTAATTCTGGTCAAGGGGAGGGATTGCACGTTGCAAACTATCAGCCTCTGGAGTTCTTTACTGGGAGAAATATGAGGATCATATTCATGTTGTCTTTTTTCTTACTCTGGGATCCAAATGTCTTTGAGGGTTATTTTTTATATGTAAAAATCTTTCTCTTTTTTTCATTGACCTGCAGCTCCACATTATATCTGAATTTACCTATGATATCCTTTGCACATGTTATTTCCTTGTTCTCTTTGTTGTCCCCTGAAATGAGTTTTGGCCAGCTCCAGGTCTTTAGGTGACCACAGGTAAGTTGCTTATAGCCGTGGGGTCTCCAGTACCAAATCTGTGTCTTTCAGTTATCATCCCATGCCAATACTCCTCTGCCACATCGTATGTCTCTGCTTCTCAAAGCCTCTGCTATCACTTCAGGTCTGTATTTCTCACACTACATCATTCGGTTGGAGTTGTAAATATCCCAGTGTGCACAGAATAAATGTTGTCTACATAAGCCTAGGTTATACTACACAGAATTACACAATAGTTAAACAAATCAGCCAGTCATACTTGATCAGTTAGAGAAATTGCAGCTAAACCAAGTGAAACAAAGCTGCAAGCAGATAAAATTTCAGAGAAAACTTGACAATCCCCAGTCCTTCTGACCTCTTACTAGCAGTATCAATGCTCTGTTTCATGACTGTATGATCAGATATGAATGCCAGCTAATAAGCACCTTGTTGTAGTCTGTACAGAAGTCATTGTGCAAACCTATTAAGGGATAGTGAAGACTTCAGCAGTTCCTGTGCTTTCTAAATACAACATGTTACAATGTGGAAGTAATCGGTAGAAATCAGAAATGCACAGAGGTGGCACTGAGACATCTGTGCCCTTTTACTGTTAAGTTCAATGGAATGGGATAGACTTTTGTGAGTACTGCAGCAAGGAAATGTCAGTTGCCAGAATGTACCATCAGTCATTATTCAGCAGCTCTTTGACATGCCAGGCAGATGCCCTGGAAGTTACAGGGACGTGTTGCATTTCCTGTGTGGTCAGCAATCCACAACTTCACTCCATAGATGCAGCATCTGTGTTCTTAGCAGTACCATGTGACCATGTGCTGATAGAGAGCAATACAGGAATTCAGAATAATTGCTGAGTAAACAAGCTGTACAAATAATACAGTCTTCCTGCTTGTAGTCTTTCCGTGTGTCTCCTCTGTTTCAGATTGGATACCCAGTAGTCCTGAGCCATTGTACACTCCAACGGGTTTGGAGATCACACCATCCTACCAACCTCCTGACAAGGGCACTGTGATTTATCTAGGAGAAGGTGAGAACACCCAGAGAAACGTTGCTGTAAGCAGATTAAGCATCTGCTTTGCTGCCAATATTTTATCTCCTTAGTGAACCTAATGCAAAGCCTAACGAAATCAATATAGTTTTTTATTGTTATTTTTAGCACTTCAGAATACACCCCTTTCTGATATATAGGGAATAAAATTATTTACCACACATTCTGCTCTTGCAGTTATTTATCTCAGAAGTCCAGCTCGGTTCAAGCCTTTGTATCAGCAACTAACAGTATGAAACAGCTAAAGTGAGTTGGTTATGAAAATATGAGTGGGAAAAGATTACTTAATATCAAGTCAAAAGAGAAAATGAAAAATATAAGAGCTGTATAACTGCAAGGTCACCACTAAATTCTGTGTTGGGAGAAATTTTATTTACAGTTGTTTAGCTAAGATTTACAAAGAAAATCTAGCCAGATTGGATCAATGCTTGATTATAATCTCCTAAATCGGACAAGGATTAATTGGACAGAAATGAAGGGAGTTAGTTGTCCTGTACCTCCAACATTATTTGATTATCAGAGTGTTTTTTGTGTTGGTTTTTTTGTTTGTTTGTTTGTTTTGTTTCCTGTGTTTACTAAGTTGATACAATTGCCTTAAATGAACTCGAAGCTTCAGGCAGTTGTTGGTTTTGGCCTGGGTCCAGTTGTATATAGATAAGAAGGGATTGCAATAGTTTTGCAATTCTAGGATAACTGATTGTGACCACCAAATTTTCAGATGTGCAGAACTGAAAGGTAGCTGACATTCTTCTTGATGTCAACACATCTGTGAAGGCTCGCAATACACTGCTAAAGGTTTTTAATATGCTGAAATACACGATCATTTTATCTAGAAATTCACTACTTCAGCAGCATGAGCATATTATCACGTACTAGTCAGTTGATACATTTGGTGTGGAGGAACACTTTGGCAACTTTCCTGCCTTTTGGAAACAAGGATAGTGATTTCTGTTACAGTCCATTGTTGCTGATCTTAAAAAAGGCAACTTTCCGCTTTCTGGGATACAAACCTCCAGGTTGGTGGCTTTGCCATTCGAATTTAATTTTTAAAACACTAACATTCTCTGCATCAAAAACTCCATGGGTAGGCCAGGCATCTCCAAATAGAAGATTTGGAGTGCTGCAAACTGACAAGCATGTCGTGAGCCATCGCATCCTGAGGGAGGCAGCAACTGCACTCTCCTGATTCCCACTGAATTTAACTTCAGCGGGAACGGGGAGTTAGTACCTGGCCAGGGACTATCTGCTGCTCAGCTCCTGCACGCCCTCCTAACATCTAATTTAGGACAGAAAAATGCAATCCTGTGGTGACATGCAGAAAAATCGATGTACTCTGATAGGCATATCAGATTTTATTCCTACATTTCATTATGTAGCTCTTGTCTGATACAGATGTTTCCACAAAGGGCTTCACTGGTTTGACTGCTGAAACATTTCTCTTCCTTCATGATAAGGAAGAATATAAAGAAGAAGCAGAGGGTGGAGAAACTGTGAATTCCAGCTATACAGAAAGTAATTATTCAGATGAGTATCCCAACCAGCAAAACTAGCAATTCTTTTCTAATGATTCAGGGAATGAAAAAATCTTGGCTTTGCTAAACTTTCTTATGCCATATTGTCAGAGCTTTTCTAAAACAACAGGAGAGTTCTCTGAGTGCAGCTCATGCCGTCTCATTCTGTGCAGTCATGCTGACTCTGGTCCTGCCGCAGTCACCTCACGACACTGCTGACTTCTGCAGAAGGATATCTGGGCTTCTGGCTTACAGCAGAGAACATGCATCTTCTTTCTCTATTTTGTGGGCACACTTGGGGTAGCAAGAAGTTTTGATTACTCCAGTATTCTTTACCTTGGTGGTAAAAGCTTTGCTGCTACATTGAGCACCAATACAGAGAAAGCAAAACAAACAAACAAACAAATAAAACAAACAAACAAAAAACTCTAAAAATAATTCTTGCCTTAATCTGTAAAGAGAGGATCCTCAATGGATAAAATTATGCAAAAAATATTCTGGAATCTAAATAACTTCCAAGCCAAAAAATATGCTGATGGTACATCTAGCATTTCTGGTTGTGTTGGGTTTTTTTGTTTTTTGTTTTTGTTTTTGGGGTTTTTTTTTGGGGGGAGGGGTGTTTGTTTTGTTTTGTTTTAATGAAAAATACTAATGAAAGTTCAGTTGTGCATCTCTTCTGAGGAGCAGTGCACAAAGTAGCAGAATGGTGCAAAAAAGGAGCTGTATGCTAAATGTGGTGTGAAAGCATCATTTATAAAATGAAAGTAATTGCTCTTGATTTGGGTGTCATCTTTTTAACTTCTAGACTAGGAGAGATTTAAAAAGAAACTCGTGGCAGCAATTGTCAACTATCCAGAGTTTTTGATGTTTGCTTTGCCCAAGCTCATGCAGTGACAGTAAGATTTTAGGCTGGCAGAAATCCATCAAGTTGAGTGGGAATGAGCAGCAAAGCTCCCTGCAATTTCTTTTACATTTACCTGAAGTATGCATTGAAGCTCAGCTACATGCAGTTGTCTGTTTCTAGAAAGAATTTTTAGAAGGATGCATTATTCCCTAAAATTAAAATTCCTGAAATTAAATGCATGTGTCCCACTAGCTAACTCAGAATCGTATTTTATGTATTTCCAAATGAGAGGTCTCTGCCCTGTGAAACAGATATTCCATCAGGAAGTGGACCATACACTCATCTTTGAAGCAAGATTTGAGAGTGGTAATTTGCAGAAGGTGGTTAAAATGTAAGTTTGTAATCTTTTCCTCTTTTATTATAACAGAGTTATTATCAGAATTGTTATTACCTGTAGCCTGCTAACACCTTCTAAGCAGGATGTTTCTCTGGGTTTGTCACCTGTTTTACACAGTTGAATAAACTTCAAGTGTAGTTCCACATAGCCTTTGCATAAAATGATCTGATAGGCATTATATAATATTGAATGATTTTGGTACATAATAGTCACCCACACAAATTCTCTTAAGCACATACTTCAAAACACTGTGTAGAAAACTTATTTTAGAAGTCTTAGTCTTAAGTCCTAAGAAAACCAGCAGTTGCATTATTGACACATGTGATACAATTAGCCATCTTTTCCTGGCAGCTGTGCAGTCTTTAAGTGGTGACAGTGTAAATCAGCATGATTTGCACCAGATTGACTGTGGGGTACTTTCATGGCAGCCTGCACTGTTTGACACTGAATCATACTGCAGCGCTAACCAGCATCACAACTGTTTGCCTTCTTTTACCTAGCAGAAATGAATTTGAATACCAGCTGACACTGCGAACTGACCTCTACACAAGCAGGCACGTGCAGTGGTTTTACTTCCAAGTAAGCAATACTCAGGCAGGGATGCCGTATCGCTTCACCATTGTCAACTTTACTAAGCGTAAAAGCCTGTATAGGCATGGTTTGCGGCCGCTGTTGTACTCAGAAGTTGATGCTAAGGAACACAACATTGGCTGGCGAAGGACAGGAAGTGAAATCAAGTATTACAAAACCAATGTGAGTGAAGGTGGACGTCAGTATTTCTCACTCACGTGGACATTTCAGTTTCCTCATGACAGAGACACTTGCTATTTTGCCCACTGCTATCCTTACACCTACTCCAACCTGCAGGAGTACCTGGTGGCCGTCTCTAAAGATCCAATGAAGTCCAAGTTCTGCAAGATTCACATCTTGTGCCATTCCCTGGCAGGAAACATAGTACATGTCTTAACTATCACCAACCCCCCTGAAAGTGGCAAGGAGAACACAAAGAGAAAGGCTGTGATTCTAACCGCAAGAGTGCATCCTGGAGAAACCAACAGCTCCTGGATAATGAAGGGCATTCTGGATTACATTCTTGGTAATTCAGGCAAAGCTCATCAGCTCCGGGACACTTTTGTCTTCAAAGTGGTACCGATGTTGAATCCAGATGGTGTGATTGTGGGAAATCACCGCTGCTCTTTAACAGGTCAGGACTTGAACCGCAAATACAAATCTAAAGTGAAGAAATGTTATCCTTCAACCTGGTATACCCGAAACATGATCAGAAGGTAAATTCATTTTCTCCCCCCTTAAAATCAATGATTTTCCTGTTCAGTGTCTCTGTCTTAGTGTGACTTCTCTATGTCCATTTCTGGAGAACAGAATAGATATTATTCTGTAGAATAATTTATTATTTACACATTGATGGAAATTCTCCTGGGGAAAAAAGAAAAGAAAAAAAAAAAAAAAAGCAGTGTCACTATTCCTACATTTAATGTTTTTCATCCAGTACTGGTTACATACAGTTTTAAATAACATTTAAATAATATCTCTTTACCTTCAAGTAAATGCTTTGGAATATAAGTCCCTGGCTTAAAGGAGACAGGTACTGTGCCTTACTTACTGTATGCCTTTTCTGTGAGAATTTATCTCTGTCTTACCACATGAAGACAGCTTGCACTTGTGAGTCCCCTATAATTAGTGTGAATTATGTGTTCTGATGTGCTACTGACCTTTAGACTCAGCTAAGACAGACACATTTGTTATTGCTTCCTTCTTAGCTCCACCGTGGATTTCCAACTCCTGCCCAAAGCAGAGCCCCAGGCAACACACTGTGATGCCATCACATCTTTTGTGTAGGACTCTGCTTTGACAGGAGTTGGACGTCAGGGGTGCAGACCGAAAAAAAACCCAGTACTATGTCTACCTGCAAATTTTCTTTTAAAAAGCTTGTTAAGTGATAACACATTGCAAAATCATGGCACATCATAAAAATTGATGTCTTCAGCTTGGATAAGGGAAAACTATTCACATCATCATTCTGAGCCAGTTTATTTATGCTTCAGTGCTGTAATTGTACAGCACGAATTATTCTGTACATGTATGAGACCAAAAGAAGTAGATATGAATGACGGGTTTTAGCTGCACAACATGCTATAGGACACATCTACAGGGGTGGATGTATGTAACTGAACCTGAGAGAGGGACTAAAAGAAGGGAAAAAGAGGGGAAATGGCAGAGTGGGAAAAAAACAAACACCATATAATTAGGGTACAGAGGGAGATTGAGGAAACTGTATACAAAACAAAAGCAAAACCATAAAGCTGTGAACATCTAGTTTTGTGATGCCCATCTTCTGAAATTCATGAAGGTAACTAGGCTATGAAATCTTATGTGAACACATGGATAAAGATTGCTGATGCATACTGTCATGCTTTCTTGCACGGCCAAGTGTTTTATCCTGGAGAAACTGAGCAGTTCTGTATAGTAAATGTTTATCTTTGTGCTCAGAATATGAAATCTTACCAATTTATTGCTCTTTAGGTTAAACATGAGCTTCAGTGTAACTTATTGACTCAAATTAGTATTTCTGAGGTGGAGAAAAAAGCACACTTCTAGCAAAGTATTCTGTGTTGTCCTATACTACAGAGTGATGGAGAAGCGTGACATTTTTCTGTACTGTGACATCCATGGTCACAACAAAAAACAAAATGTCTTCATGTATGGTTGTGAGAGGGAGCAGGAACCAAAAGCACCACACTTGTGTCCACGTGCCTTTCCACTCTTGCTGAGCAAGAATTGCCCAGATAAGGTAAGCAAATGTCAGGTTAAAAATGCAGTCACCTGAAATTTCAAACATCAACAAGGATCTCTATGTTTTCTGTAAGGATGTAACCATATTTGTTAAAAGGCTGTACTTTACCCAGTTAAAATAATCTCCAAGTGGCTAAAACTAAGAATGGTAGAAGTACAAAATTGTGATTTCTTTGAAATTCCAGCACTCCAAAGTATATCATGCTAAATTAGGTCATAAGATTAGCATTTCTGAAATAATGAAGAAACCAAAACACAAAAATATGGAAGTAACACTATTTAATAATGTGAAAAATTAGCATTAAATATTACATACTCATATCTCACCTACTTATATCTACTATAATGTACATACAGTAGAATTAAAAACGAATAAGTAAACTAAAGAAGTTGAAAATTTTCTCCAAGTTGAATCTTTTTAATTTTTTTCAGTTGCAAATTGTGTCAGAATCACCATGTTTTTGTAAGATATTTCAATTAAAAATATTTTTATTAGGAAACTACTGATACTAAAATACATCATTTTTCAGCAAGTGAGCTTCTTTTTGATCAGAAAGATGGCAAAGGTTCAATAATAAGCAGTACACAAATGAATCTATTAGATGTGATTGCAGCTAATGTTGATACTTGCAGCTAACGTTGTCTTCCTGATATCAATGATAATACAGTGGTTGTGAGCTCCAGATAGGTTACATCAAACTATTGGTATTAACTCACGAGAGAAGAGCTATTCTGGCTTCTCAGTACATTTGTATGTTGGTATACTACAGGATTTGTGTAACTCATCTGAGCAGCAGTCCATATAAACTCATTTAGAACAGTTCATACAGCTGCATTAAAGTTGTTTGAGAATTCTCAAATCCTTAAAGTAAGTTGAACTTCTAATTGAAGGCACCTACATCTCCATTATGCCAATAATAATATTGATTACTCTGAACTATACTGTGCAATATTCAAGTATGGTAGATTGAAAACTCACAATTATTTATCTGGTAGATAGGATATATTTAAAAAAAAGCCTTGAAATTATTGCATCTTCCTATTCAGTTCAATTATTAATTGTGTACACATCTTCTAAGTTCTCATTCCCAGACTGCCGTTTCAGAGTACAAAAGAGCAAAGAAAGCACAGGTCGAGTTGTAATGTGGAAGATGGGCATCAACAACAGCTACACTTTGGAAGCCTCTGTTTGCGGCTCTAAGCTGGGTGAGACAATTCCCTGTAGCTATTGAGTAAATAATCATCAAACAAGATGATTTCCTTTTGCTTCTTCAGGGAAAATGGTAGCTTGAGCCACCAACCCCTTGTTGGTGTTCTCTCTTACTGGGTAGAAATGAATGATGATTGAAGATAAGATCTGGAAAAAATACCAACACTGCAGTATTCACCTGGTGACCATTCAGGCCACCACTATCACTGTTACATCTGTACTGTTAAATAACAATATTGGTAAATGGCAAATTAAAAGTAGAAACTAAAGATATTTGTATGGGAATCAGCTATCCGGAAGAAGATCCTTGGTAAAAAGAAATACAGTTGATGTGGAAAGTAATATAATACATAGTTAATCTGCTATGAGTAGATAGATTTGTCCATATAGGCAGAATGATGATCCTTAATGCTATCTGTATAAAAGCCTAGCAGTCATAGACCTATTTCTAGCATCTGTCGGTGACAGTGAGTTTGCAATCAGCCACTATGCTGATACACCATAGCTGGCAGTCAGCAGGATGACTGACATTTTCATTTCTGATTTGCTCCGACTGATGTGCAGGCTGGAGACAAAGCACCCATTTTGATATCAAAGACTTTGAGTCAATAGGACAGCATTTCTGTGACGCTCTCTTGAACTACTCTGTTGATAATAAGGAGGTAAGGAAAGTCCCTCTGAGCCTTTTCCTCCTTCCTCAGTTCGTCCTACTGTCACAAAACATAATCCTCTATAGGATTATAGTAACAGTAAATTTGCTAATAGTTTTAATTGAAACATATGTGGTTTTCTTATCATTTTCTGAAGGAACATGAGAAAGTAGTGATACAGCAAGCTAAGGTGAGCTCCGAAGTCCTGAATTCTGATGAATTAGATTGGGATTCCAGGTAATTTAGAACTATTAAGATATACCACGTATACAAACATAAACTAAAAATAATATATGTTCTCTGCACATTGTAAGAAATGAATAAAACTTCAGTAGATCTCTTCTCTGAGGAAACATGAGTTGGATCTATCCACTTTCGGTGGCCAGGGTATACAAATCAAAAGCTAAATTTCAAAACTGGTGCTGAAATGCAAGGAAATAAAAGGAGACACAAAATCTTAATGCACCATTAGAGAACTGAGAGGAAGCTCAGTGAGAACAAAGATGATATTGTATTGGAGGGATTGGAGGTGAAGCAGAACTAAAAGAAGGCTGAGCAGAAGTGGGAGATGCCACCTGGACAACCTGGATAAAATAGATCTCTTCCAATAACCAATTTTTCTCTAAGATGATTACGATTTTTGCAAGTTAGCTGTAAAATGAAAATATGGATCTGGCAGACGCGTATCTAGAAAACATATTTACATCTCTACAACTAGAGTTACTACAGAAAATACCTACTAGTGGTTGAAATGAATGCTGTAAAATACTGTTTGCAATCACCAAATCTATAAATTAAATAAAATGACACTCATCTTTTACAGCAGCCGATCTTCTGACAGCTCAGATTCCTATGATGTTGCTGCACACCGGCTAAAACTAGGTATTAAGGTATGCTATGAATTTTTATTGGCTGTTTACATTTCTGACCCAAATGCCAGTAGGGAATAATCGCTAGTGATTATTAGCTCCTTTTCCAAAGAAGTCTGGTATTCAGTCAGTGAGAACAATAATTAACAAATTAATTAGGTAGCCGATATTTGTAAAGTGTTTAATAATTTGTAGAGATAAAATCCAAATTAACAGTGCAGAGCAATATTGTTATTTAATAGCTTAACTCAAATTGCCCAGAAGGTAGTGGTACAGTTTCAAAGACAGACAGATCTCTACCAATTGGATTGTGGCGTGCAGTTGAGCAAGCAGATATAGGATAAGGGTGAGGAGGAGGATGTCAACACTTAGCACCAAAAATATTGTGCAGTGATGTCAACGATACTTTGCAGACACTCCATTCAGTGTTCAGGAGTTGTGTCTTCCTCTTGCACATACAGACATACTGTACTGTACTGCTGCTAAGCACTGTCAGCATAAGGCTACCCCACTGCCTATTTCCAATTTGTAGGCAAATTTAGCCACAGATTTTACAAAGTGCTTTCACAGTGAGACCCTTTATTTTCCTGAAAAATTTACTTGCTGCACAAGAATGGACCCAAATCTTTCTGTCTTGTTTATTTCTGTGTTGTCTGTGATTGCTATAATAATCCTCATGATGTTTACTCTGGAGAAACAAAACAAACTTTTGCGAGTGTATTACTTTTTTAGCCAACAATAATAGTTCCTGTAAATTGTTACTTCCTGTTTATGTCGCAGATACCATAAACAACAGTAAAAAGGGGAAACCATATAAATAAGGCTGTGTACTAAGCATGAATAAAAGTGAAGAGATACCCTGGAGCACTTATCAAAACATGCACATAGGCATTTCAGATGACTGGGTAGGTTGATAAGATGTATGACTTGGAGTATTGGACCTCGTTTTATGATCGATGGAAAGAAGATGCAGTCAGATAAACTCTGGTGAGTCTTGTTTGTGCAGAGCCCAGCAGCTCTACTTGTCCAGAGCCTCACTGTCATCTATAGTTTAAGCAGTGCTGCCAGGTTTTGTACCTAAGGAAGGTGAAATGCAGACAGGCTCACCCAACCCACACAGGGGGTAGTAACTTCTGATGTAGGGGTTGTGCGAGTGGTGCTGATTTTTAATGTCTAACTTAATGTCTTAATCTACAGCTTGAAATTTCTGCCCTGTGCTAATGAGCTAAATAAGAGTTTCTACTACTGATGCAATGTTATTTCCAGGACTGTGTTAATCATGGGAAATCTAACATGTCATGTGAAAAGTGTCCTGCACAGTACAATAACCGATAGCAGAGGGCTAGTGAAAGCACACAGAGAAGGAGGGAGTATTGAGCAATTTTTTTCCTAAATATACCCTCCATCTTGTTTGGTCTTATAGTATTACCCTTGAGATTCAGTTTGTTCACTTGTGAGTGATAAATCCACACAGGAATATTTCACAGGACAGCATATAAAAAATAAAAAATAAAAATCATTCATGAGAACTTCAAAATGAAATTGGTAAATGGACCTGAAGTTAGCAAGTAATGCCAAGTATTGCGGGCTTTTCAGTGCTTCTCAGCCATTCATGTTTTCTTACTCCCCCTCCTCTCATCAGGCTGGCAGCCTGCCTGTGCTGTGGGGTGTGACACGGGGCTGGCAACTTGTGAGAACCATGAAAAGTATGCCTAAAACTCTGGGCTTTTCCAGGGCATTTGCTAAAAATAGCCATGTTTGTGTCAAAAAGCCCACCATGCCAGTCAGTGGGATTGATTCCTGTTTTTTTTCTGATGTTCCTGAGCACTGTTTCCTTGTGGTCTATAAATGGCATATATAAAGCAAGTCACGCTTGCTTGCCTGATGCCACACAGCTGCATGTTGAGCTGGCTGCCACGTGATTCTTGTGTAGTTTATCACTGCTTGTTGCAAAACACCCGTGCTTGGTATGCTTCCCAGGGATTGTGATTAAAGGCCCTATATTTACATTTATCCCAGTGATACAAGAGATGTGTAAATCTCTTGTGATTTCAGGGACTTTCAAACTCAGAATTGGAAGGGTGTAACACAGTTTAAATAACTGCAGTAGAGACAAGCACAGAAGACCACTGCAGAACATTAGGGTATCATTTCTCATTGTTTAGGTAGACTTCCTTGGTAATATGCAAAAAAAAGAAATACCCAAGAACAAAGAAAGACAGGAATGCCTACCCAGAAACATGGAAGCTGCAGGAGAATATTTGGTAAAGCTTAATTGCTTCAGTGTCTGTACCTCAGGCTTAACAGTGGTAGTCAGCTGCATTTATAATTGGCTTTGCATGCCAATAACTATAAACACCAGTAGATATGGCAAAACTGTTAGCTAAGTAGTGCTGCACTACATCCCTTCTTGTAATTTATGAAATAAGCAAAGACTTATGTATCACATGTAAGTATTTTCATTGTATGAACAGCATTGTATGTACAGCATACAACAACATTGTATGTACAGCAAAGCACATCAAACTAACACTGTAACAACAGTAAGATGTACTCAGAAAGTAACAGTAGTTTATCAAATGAGTTTGAATGAACAGCACATCACAGTTCTTGCAACAAATTTCTTACTTTTATCCTCTCGTGATTATGTGTGTTTTCCCTTGTGGATCTGTTTCAGTGACTAAATTAATGTTATTAAATCAAAAGCCCCATCCAGCCTGGCCTTGAAGTTCTTTAAGGCATTTGGAAAAGGTGGTTAATGGAACACCACAGGTACAGTGGAGGTTTTGACTGGAATTCATGCTAGAGCTTTATGGAGCCCTCAACTGCACTTTGTTAATGTGCAGCTTGGAAAACTATGTGGCCTTCAGATGTAAAGCAGGAGCACTGTTACTGTTGCCTGTTGCAAACTGTCATTTGGAAAATAATCATATTAATGTTTTGATGATTGATAGTCTCTTTGTGTACGCACGTTATAATGCTGTAGATTATAATGCTAGCTACTTTATGAGTGTTTTAATTAGTTCAATAGATAGCTTCTCAAGGTTTTTGTATTTTATGCCAGTCTTCTCTTCTAGAAGCCCAAACACTGGAAAAAAACAAAGCAGTGGCAATTAATACTCCTGAGAAACCCTGCCTCTCCAGGTTCCCAGACTAAAAATAAACCTCCCAAATAGAGTAGGAAGTGAGGTCCCTTGTCAGTATAATATGTTTGTGTCCAGGTTCATAAATATTTCCTGAGCAGAACAGCATAAGGAATTCAATCTTGAAAAGCTTGCTTACACATATTCCTTCTGGCACTGTGATTATCGTGTTTATTTACAACTTTTTCTTCGTAACTGTAATATTCCCTCATGAATAAAAATGTTACATCCTATTTTCTGTGCAGAAAAAAAACAAACCATCAGGAGATCCCTTTAACAGCACTGCTAAGGACCGAAGTCATGAAAGCAAAAATGTGAGTGATTTTCATCCCAATAGAAACATGTTGTGTTCTTTTTGTGATGACAGACTGATATATGACAACTTAATTCAACCACTGTAACTCTGAATGAGCAATTTTGTCACCCAGAGTTGCTGACCTGAAACAGTCATTGTTCTTTACTGACAATTGTATCTAATTTATGCCACAGATTTTTATGGAAATATGAACAAGTCTGAGACAGGAAAAATCATAAAATTCTGTCTCATGGATGTATTATTTGATACATTTAATCTTTTTGTCACGGAATATGCCTTGGAGCTGGAGCCTATACTAGCTCCCCTTCAGTCTCCAAAATCACTAACATACCACTCACTCATCTCACTTTTAGTATTGTTGAACAAGATTTTTGCCAAGTCCAGTAAAATATTTTCTGTTGTGTTTTCCAGTTTAATAGAGAAAAAAGTAACCGTGAATTCTAGGAAAACATTTTTATTTAACAATGGGAATATTGCCAAGCTCCAAGTCTGAAATACTCATGTTGGCAGTATTCATAACAATGTCTTATGCTCCTTCCTGCCATTTAGAGGTGGTACTCAGCACATGTATTCAGCTGGCCTCGCTACTACCCTATGGAATTTATCTTTTTTAAACATGTTACTTCTCCATTATTGTTATTCAGCATCATACAGAACTATTTAGAAAATGTAGACTCATTATAGTTGCCAAACACTTAAAAGTCCTAATTAAAACAATGGAGTTAATATAGCATTCCTACATCCCCAAAAAGAAAACTAATTTTATTTTTAAATGCTGAGCACCCAAAAACTTGAAATGTGAGCAGAAATTGCTGAGTTTTTGAGCTTTTGGAAATCAGGCCAACCACTGAATTGTCAACTTGCCTTTTACCCAGAAAAAAAAAAAGAGAGAGAGAGAGAAAAAGCCTGTTTCATATTAACCCCTTCCCTACTACCAATCTTCCCCCATCCTAATTTAGTTGTATATTCCCAGAACAAGCCATCAGGTGGCTGACTTATTAATAATATGGTTTTCTCATTCATTCTGTTGGAGCTTATTAATAACTTGTTTGTGTTTCTATTCTGTCTCACAGTCCCCAGGCACTGAAATTCAACACAAGATATTTCATGAACTTCACCCAGTAGACAAAGGTAAACATTATATATTTATTTTAATTCTTAAAATCTCAATTAGTCTTTTTTTTGTTTTTTTTTTGTTTCTTTTATAAGTCTAAACCCTAGGAAAGCTAATATTCCAAAAAGATAAATACAGGGTCCTTTGGCTAGGATTTCACTCAGTCTCTGCTGTTGGAAGAGCTCATTTTGCTTTGTTTTAAACTATCTTCATCACATAGTTACATTCACCTTTACTGATTGGCAAAAAAATGAACTTGAGGCTCAACTTTAAGAGCAGAAATTAACATATTTAACAAACCATTTTGGAATGTCCTGAAGACAGTCTTTTATGTAGCAGTTACACAGGGAAAGGGGTTGGTAGATTTTCAGGTAGGGTTTTAATTGAAAACATTGTTGAGGACTGAGTACTGAAAATCAGTGGAATTTATGCTTAGTGTTCAAAGATACCCAAAAAGCAATGACACAGCCCACTATCAGATACTCAGAAACACACAAAAACAAGTAAATCTACGAAGAAAGTAGTAAAGTAGAAATGCCCCAATTAGGAAAATGCCTGGCCTCACCTCATAGTGCCATGTCTGCATTTACTGATTTTCATTGTTGATTTTTTAACATATTCCAACAACACCTCAAAGCAGTGTTAACTGCAGCATAATGTCACTTTTTTTTTTTCCCTGCAGCTCATATTATTAGCAAAATTTTGTAAAGCTGTTAATACATTTCTTTCTGATTATAACCTCTCCTATACAGTTAAATAAGCCATCTGAAATATTCTGGGAATCACAGAAGGAAATAGAAACATGATTTTTTTTCGTTGAAATAAGAGCTTTAAAGTCTTTCCCAGAAGCCATATCAGCAAATTATATAAAATAGTACTTCAGACATTATTTTCAACAGAAATCTAGAACTGCTCAACCAGGACCTGATGAAAAAAATTTAAGTTACTCACATTATCAGTGTTCTAATATAAAAGTGTGAGTTTCAGAGCTTCACATGGAGCTAGTACACATCAGTTGAAGGTAGGAATGTGAGTATATATTATTTATTCTCTAACTATATAAAGGATGTTGAAATTTAGTCTCAGGACAATGAGTTGGCATTCATAGAATGATCTTATTTGCATGCTGAAAATCTAACAATGTCTTTCAGTAACAGTAAGTTTTGGCAATGACTTCGTTCTTGTTTCTGAATTCCTGTCTTATTTTTCTGTTGTTTTTTTTTTGTTTGCTTGTTTTTCCAAAATGTACACAGAGCTATTCTATGCTATTAGACTACTTTGTTCTTGTCTTGGATAACTTAATCAGAAAACAAACAAAACCAATCAAATAAAATGTACTGTGGTAACTGGAAGCAGACAAGCATTTAGTTTATGAAAAGGTTTCTGGGAAGACACATGAGTTTCCTGCATTGCAGAGAGAGAGGACGTGAAATATAACTCCCTTTTCCAGCTTCTAAGTTTGGGAACAAATAACTGCAGCAGTGATTGACTTCTGCAGCACATGCAGCGTCTGTGCTTTTGAACATTACGACTGTCAGGGCTTGCCTGCAAAATAGGAGACTGATAAAGAACTTGTGTACAGATTGCTGTTCTTACAGTCCTGGGAGACTTTAAATCACTTTCTTCCCGGGCTGCAGCTCTTCCTACCAATTATGTATTATGCCCAAGGGTAAAAATGTAACAGATCACGTTCTATCTAGGCTTTCCTGGAACTGGGTTGCTTAGTGGAAAGAAAAAAAATAAATCCTGGCTCTTAACTGCCTTGTTATTTTGGTTTTAGACCTGGACTGCATCCTAGAATCTTTTTCTCCTAGTGTTTTTTTAAGAAATGTTATAATTAGCAGGTTGTGTAGTGAAGGCAGATGCTTACATGTATATGAGAGGAAATAATTTCTAGCCTAAGGGTTGCTGTGATTCAGGTACTTTCATCTCACGTGCTGGGCCTCTGTTCAGCTGCTGTCTGAATGCTGCTTTCAGCTCCTCTGGCTTCTGTGACTCTGGCACTTCTCACACCCCAGGGCATGCTGTTCTTACTCAGCCTCTCTCCTGCAGTGAACCCTAGCAGCTGAGCAGCTCACAAGCATGTATCATCTGTCAAGATCAACCAGATGGCACCACCTCTTCTCTCCCATTCGCATCCACATTGCTTGACCAGTGTGGCTTGATATAGCAGTACTTATGCAGTGGAGATGTTTGCAGACACCACACATAATACAGTCATGTGCATCACTTCCTGAAGTGGTTGGGTAGCTGTCAGCCTCTATGGTAGCCTAGCAATTAGTGTTCTTAATCATGAGAAACAACTGTTACTTTTTAATTCAGTTCAAGGGATTCAAACCTGCATATGTCACTTCCCTGTAGTACTCCATAAGTCCCACTCTCTTTAGCTGTGAGTTTCCTTTCTTCTCTCATTGTTCAGTAGAGCATCTAGACTTGTAGATATTGATCAGAGAATCACAGTCAGGAGAAGAGAAACACAAGAAGGAATACAGGAAGCCATGAGTCTCACTAGCCTCTCTCCATCCTCCTCATAGTCCCTGCTCTGAAGACTGTGTTTATTTCATTGTCATGTGAATAGCCAATGTTTGCTTGTGTTAGAGCAGAGACTAGGACTGAGGGCACACTTCAACAGAGTTGCAGGCTTACCAAAACAATCATGTTGCCTTTGGCTTTTTCACTCCCCGATATATAGTTTTATCCATAGTAGAAGCATTTCACTGGGAGCAGTGTGGAGTGTTTCCATCCCAAAATAGACTTTGGCAAGAGATGAAGAAGGGAATATGGGGATGTGAGTTGGAATCAGTTCAATGTGAAGGAAGTCGTAACCCCCGCAACTTGCCATCCTGAATCTGGATGTTAGTCATTTCATTTGATGTCCATAGATGTCTGCTTACAGTAACTTTACTTACTGCAATCCTTACTAAGCACAGCCATCACTGAATCTTAACTAGCCAAGACAAAATTTGGGTGATTCATTCTGTTGTTATTTTTTGAGACATATGACATGCACATTGAATATTTTTCTTTTTTTCCCAATTTTTTACAGTAAAATTGCCAATGACAGCCTCTGCCAAACAAGTAGGAAAGTATTTCAGGTAGGAAAGTATTATTTTCTATGAACTTTTAATTTTTTTCACAAGCTGGAGTGAAAGAATGATCGCAAGCTGATTTCTGTCAAGCTCATCTCCTCCTTTTCATACTCCTCATTTTTTTTTCATTCACAAAGACAGCTGTCCTTTGCCACTCCATCGCATGGTGGACACTTCAGTGAAAAGTGATGCTAGACAAGAAGAGAGTCCTTCTTCCTACCTAGAGCACCAGACCCCCTCCTTTAGCCTATAACCCTCCTCTCACCAGCTTTGCTGGAGTGGCAGAGAGAGGCACAGGCACTGATCTGATGCTTTGTTCAAAGAAGGGATGATTTCTGCTGCCTTGGGAGAGAGGGAGAAAGGGAGGGAATGCATATTCATGCAGCCAGAAAGAAACAGTGAAAAGACAAATGCCCAGTGAGAAAACAAATGGGTAGGTGACACAGATAGCCCAAAAAAAACAGATATGTACTAATTGTAGTACATCTGTTTAAAACAACACTGTCATGGTTCCGTTACATAGCTCAGTGCTAGAGCATTCCCTTTGTTTTTAGGGTGTGTCAATTTGACGATGAACAATGAAGGCAGCACCCTATTGCAAAACCTTATGGCAGTAATAGTGGGTGTTTATTCCTTAGTAGAACAAATGTTCTGTACCTTCTGTACACTTGGCTGTTGTTTAGCAACAGTCCAAAGTGGAATTAGCTGGCTAGTTAGACAGCTGCAGATCCTGACAGAATCGCCCTGTGAAATAAGGCAAATCAGTTTGTTAATATTAAATAATTTCAAGGATCCCTGCTTGGCACCTTTCAGCTCAGGCTTTTTTTACACATACTTGAAAAAGTTAGGCTTTCAACTGATAAAAGAGAGAAGAAATGTCTTGGTGTCTTTCTTCTGTAATGGCAAGGTATCCCTCTGCTGCTTCTACAATGGGTACTTCTGTCTGACTCAGAAGAGATAGTGATATAAGGGCTACATAATGTTGGCACTGGTGTCCTTAATGCAGTGTGATGGCCTTGTAGTTCTGTAAAATTTGAAATACAGTACATTACTTCTTCTTTTTTCTCCTGCGATTCTTAGGAAATTGATTCTATGAAATGCATCAGATGAAATTAGCAGGAGTTTTACCTGTAATGATTTCGTCTTCTAGGTCATCATCATTATACATATCTTGTCATGAATTTGTACAGAAATAAAATATCTTTTTGTCCTTATCTCTGTGTGTTTTAGCTCTGAAAGACTCACCTGTAATACTAACAGCAATTGTGAAAAGCCATCTGTGCCACAAGAGCCAGCAAAAAGTGTATTTTGTGACATAATCCTATCCAGAAGAGAAAATTTCCATTCATCCAGTTTTAATTTGATCTCTGAGAAGACAAAGAAACATAATGGTAAAAGTGTCTCCAACTCTTCACAGAAGACATTCCAGTATTTAAAAGGTTTCTCAGTTACTGTTCTATTCCAAAAACACTGAACAGTAGGATTAAGTAAAGCAGTAAGACAGACGGTAGCAGGCAGTAGTAGTGCTGGAAAACTCCTTCGTGTAGCTGGCATTCTATGGAGGATGTCAGAGCTGGCTTTAATGGAGCTTTCCAGCTGAGACACTGAATGGCCAGAGTATGTTTAACCTCTTTCAGAAGAGCCCATGGAAAAGAGTTTGAAAAATCTCAATGTAGTGGTAAGGGATAATGCCTCTGACCCTGCATTAGTCTCCTTCTGCAGTTACTGGAGATCCAGGGATGTAAAATCTGATTCTGTGAAATGTAGGAAATGCTGGAGCAGTAGAAACAGGTTCTCTGCTTAGGGAGAAGCTTCCATATTTTAGTACTAAATTTTGAATTATGCTGTGGCTCTCCTTCAGTAAAGGAAATGTTTCTCCCACAATACCACAGTATTGTGTGAAACAAACCAAAACCATGTAATTTTTCAGTAAGTAGTAATTCACTAATAGTTGATGTGGATTTGTTTCTTCCTCCTGTTTGACTCAGGTCATGACCATGGTGCAAAAAGCAATTCAAAAAAGGAAGAACGAAAAACAGGGAGGCTCTCCTCAAAACCCAGAAAACTCAAGAGAAAACAGGACAGCAAGACAAGCTGTAAAGTTTAAGAAGAGTAAATCCTGCCAGGCACAAAGCGCATCACAGTTCTCCCTGCCCTTATTGCCTGAAGCAGAGAACAGACAACCTGCTGCAAAATATCAGGATGTGTTTTGGAGCCCCAGCTCTTCAGCTAAGAAAGGCATGTGAAAGAGTCATCTATATGATTTACTTAAACAATTCCCAGAACTTTGACTATGGATTATGGCTAGCAGTGAGGGAGTACAAAACCCGCAGAAACAAAAAATTCTTCTTGCCCTTTTTTTTCTGAAAAACTGTTCACACACAGCTGACTAATGTGCTTATGAAGTTTATCTTACCATGTGAAGAATTATTCCAAGTTCTAAACAAGTTTATTTGGGAGTGTCTCCTGAGTGTAAAGAATCATTTCTATTAAAACTATACATACTGATTCTGTGGGGCAGTCTTCACTTCCAGAAGGAGCTGCATGAATAGCTGAGTGTCACCCATCCACCTCAACTCTATTTGGGAATTTTCCTAAGATTCTAAAGGAGAGGGATTATTCACTGAGCAGCTGAAGCCACCACTCACTGATCATAAGCCATGAGAATCATTTTCCTTTTCACCAACAAATAAATTCTACATGCAAAAACATTTGACATAAAATCTGTACACAAATTCTGGAATTCCTTGCTAAAGGATGTTGTGGATGTGTGGATGCAAAAAATGTGCATGGATTCAGGTGGACATATGCCTTAAAAATCACCACGTGGAGTTTTTAAATAGATAGGCTGCATATGGTCTGGGAAATGTCCTCAGCTGTCATGAGTGAGAACAGAGGAGAGTGCTTAGGAAATGTATCGTGCATGTTCTGTTTCTACTCCCTCCTCAGCATCCACACAGAATCAGAGTCACCTAGGAGACAGACTGCTGTGATAAGTGGCTCCTTGGTCTAAGCCAATATGGCCATTCATGTGTCCTTATGTACCTGGGTAGCATTTTAGTCATTATGCCTGCATAGTTTGCATTGTCTTAAGGCGTACAGCACTGTACAGACATCTGGAAGAAGAGATGAAAAATATGCTTCTTTAAACAGGTACTAAGTTTTGTCTCCTTTATATTGTGTAGTACTTAGGATTGTCCCTTAAGCAATTTAGCAGGCTTCCTCACTCTACCTTGTCTCTGTCTTTACTGTGTACTCCATTTTAATGTGTAAATTGTAACCTACTGCTGCAAAATCAGGGCCATCAAGTTTTTAGCATTTGAGAGGAGCTGGGCTAGAATTGCCAGTAATAAATAAAGCCAAAATTATTTTTCTCTTCAAGAAGGAAGAACTGGCCGCATCTGATATCCAAACGGAATAGGATTCAGCCTCACAGAGTCCTAAATTCAGCAGACATGCAGACAACACAAAGCCATTTAGCTTTGCACTACCTTGGACTGAAGTCCAAGACAAGCTCTTAGCTTCTCAGTTGCCTCACCATGATAGCTATAGGAAGAGAAGTATACAGTTGGTTCAGTTTCAGTAAGATTTATTTCTTTTTAGATACCAGCAGATTACAGACAAGATAAAATTTGTAATATTATTATTTCTTCCAAATAAAAGGGATTTCTGAACAGTGTGGAAAAATGTTAAGTAAACTCTAACCTTCCTTCTCATCAGCCTATGAACTCTCACAGTAATCCTTCAGGTTGATTACAATGGGGCAGTACTCCATATAGCTGAGAAGTTCTTCCAATAACATAATTCAAATAAGACAACACAGTTCTTCTGTGGAGATTCCCTTACAAATCGGTACCAGGGTCATTGGCAACTTCTAAGACTCTAGTGTAGTAGCTTACTTTTAAAACAGCTGCTAAAATAAGCAAAACATTTAAAAGTCCCAGGTCACCCGTGCTTTACTTTTGATTGTTATTGTTAATGAAACTTTTCCTCCACACAGCCTTCCAGCCACTCTGCCCCAAGCCTGAGTTTGTTGTGGCCTAAGTGCAGGACCGGCACTTGGTCTCGTTGAACTTCACCCCATTGGCCTCAGCCTGTTCAGATCCCTCTGAAGGGCCTTCATATCTTCAGGCAGATTGACACTTCCTCCCAAATTGATGTCATCTGCAAACTTACTGAGTGTGCACTCAATTCCCTCATCCAGGTCACCTTAAAAATACTGAACAGGGCAAGCCCCAGTACCAACCCCTGGGGAACACCACTCATGACCAATCACCAGCTGGATTTAACTCCATTCACCACCACTCTCTGGGCCCGGCCATCCAGTCAGTACTTAACCCAGCAAAGAGTACACTAGCCCAGACCATGGGCTGCAGCTTCTCCAGGAGAATACTGTCGGAGACAGTGTCAGCAGCTTTGCTGAAATCTAAGTAGATTACACCAACAGCCTTTCCCTCATCCACCAGGCAGGTCACTCAATCATAAAAGGAGATCAGGTTAGTCAAGCATGACCTGCCTTTCATGAACGCAAGGATGACCATCCTGACTTAAAGTACACATTTGCTTTATCTTAAGGATACACATACAAAGACTTGTATAAATGTTAGTTCTTATAATAATCAGATAGAATTTGGGCGTGTGGAGTCAGAGAGGTAGCCAGGAGACACCTGTAAGATGCCCAAAGGACAATGATGGCAGGGCTTGGTGCAACTGCACAGCCTTGAGGCACCATCTTCCACTGCCTGAAGGCCTGAAGGAGAAGGAAGGGAAACTAACTGCCAGAAAGGCAGCTGAAGGTGTGGAAGGAGTCCAGAATACGGTCAAGAAGAGCCTGAACACTCTCAGACATATGGTCTGATTTTGGGGCGGTCTTTGTGTGGAGCCAGGTGTTGACCCAAAGTATCATTATTGGTCCCTTCCAAACCGGGATATTCTATGATTTTATGATTGTAGGTCAGCTAGAACTAAGGGCAAGTCTTGAGACAGAGGCTGACTGGACCTCTCCCTACTGGCTGCCTTGGGATCCCAGGAGGCATTACAAGCACCAGAGTCCAAGGCCTTGCAGGGGAAAAGACAGAAAACTCCTCAGGAATCACTGAGGAACAACCTGCCATCAGTGCACAACCTGGAAACCAGCTAGGGCCCAAAAGATGCCACACTCCAAGGGTAACATTCCCAAATGCTGGATTTATTATCCTGAGCAGGGCAGAAAAGGCCCGACAGATAGAGGCATATGCAAAGACTAAAGCCAGGATGCATTGCCAGGTTTCACACTCATGAGGGCTGAGGTGCAGAAGATGGGGAGGGCGTCAGCCACCCCAGGAGGATGGTGGCTCCAGAAGAAGTGCTGTGACATGACAAGCATGGCCTGGTTAGCTGAGAGAGCAGGCCCACTGCGGCAGTCATCCTGACTGGAACTGCGGTCTCACGAAAACGGTCTCTGCCCATTCCTCAATTCCCCAGCTGGCAACACAATGTTAAATGATGGCCATGCTCACTTCCAAAGTTTCCCTTTGTAGCCAGGCCATTGACCACAGTCAGCTCAGCAGCTGTGGCCTGCTAGAGGTTATTTGCTGCAAGCCCTTTCCCTCTGATTTCCCCCACCGAAATCCTTGCCCCATCCACTTGTGATCTAAACCACCATAATCCATATCCTTAAAACCAAAATGACTCCACACACAGCAAACTGCAATGGCAGGGGGCAAGCTGCAAAGCAGAAGCTGACAGAAACACAGATAGGAAAAGGGATCAGAAATCAAGTGTGAGAGAAGGAAGTGGTTTTGCACACAGGTGCTGAATAGGCAACTTTAGATGTAGGGCTAAAAACCCAGATATCTTCTTGCCAAAAACCTAGATCTTTTCTTCCAAAAAAAACCCCAGTTATTTTCTTGCCAAAAATCCAGATCTTTTCTTCCAAAAACCCAGTTCTTTTCTTGCCAAAAACCGAGATCTTTTCTTGCCAACTTCTGCTACACTTGCAGTGACTCACTAGGAACTCAAAAACATGGGAGAACTGGTGATGCAAGCATCAGCTTCACAACATCCACACCACAGCTAGAGATGGTCATCTCTACAGAAGTATTCCAATGAAGCAAACTCCTCTCAGTCCCCACAGCTGCCCAAGTCATTTTAGCAGCACAATTCCCATTACTCCGTGAGTTATACACAACAGCTGGCAGGGCCAGGAAAAGAAAGTGCAACTCTCCACCCAGCTGAGACAGTGGTGACTTGGCTCATGTTCTTTCCCCTCACATTTTTTTATGACGCAGTATCTGGGAGG
The DNA here is from genome assembly GCA_037305975.1 of Chrysolophus pictus. Taxonomy (NCBI): domain Eukaryota; kingdom Metazoa; phylum Chordata; class Aves; order Galliformes; family Phasianidae; genus Chrysolophus; species Chrysolophus pictus. Next base: position 148,591,645 of record CM074576.1, read on the forward strand.
GGCATGGCATTAGGATCCCAGAACCCTCTAAACCAAAACAGAAAGCAGAAGGCATAAAGCCTTGTGTAACAGGGGTTGTACGTCAGAGCTCAGATAGCACAGGACCTGGCAGCAGCCACACGCAGGATCTGCTCTGCAGCTTGTTTCAACTCTGCACTCATCCTGATGGGCAACCTGTAAGTATCCTCCAGCGGTGTCCCCTACCCCTGCAATGCCATGGCAATGGAGGGAGCTGCCAGGGGAACAAGCAGTGCTGTAAGGTGCTAACACAGAGGAGGGAGCAGGTCCTCCCTTTCCTTGCTGCAAGAGACTGGCAGTTTCTTGATTCTAGGCTCTGCACAGCTGTGTGCCCCTGCATGAGGATCACCATGGGCATCCCCCTCCCCCCATCCAAGCCCAGACCCAGCCAGAGCTGCATGCCTCCTGTCCTGCTTCTTTGCCCACCTGCAGCTCACTGAGGGGAAGGTGCTCCCTGACTGCAAACAGAGACTGGGAAAGCATGTGCCATCCTGATACCAGCATCCCAATGAGCCTTGTGTTGCACCGATACTCCAGGTAGCTCCAGGGCCCAACACACAGAGCTGAGGCACTGAGCTCCAGCAGCGTCCACCCTGACGCACAGAGCGGAGCCAGCTGGGGGCTGGCCATACATGGGTTGCTCTCTTGCACCACTGTGGTAGAGCCACAGACTCTCCTGTTCGAAAGTCACGGGCTGAGAGGCAAAGGAGCTGTCTGTGAAAGGCCCCAGATGTATGCGGGTGACAGCTCTTTCCTGTTTATCCCAGCTTCTCAGTCAGGCTGCCTCCAACGCAGCTGGGACCAGGCTGCAGGCTCACCAACATTGTGCCTGCACCGCTGGCGGACTGCCAAGCCTTGGCTTCATATCCAGGCTACGTGCCTTTGCTGAGTTACACGCTCTCTGCCCCAGCTAGCACAGGGCACCGGCACAGGCAGATCTGTGGACAGTGGGAGGCTGCAAAGCTAGATCTGCCTGAGGAGGGAGTGGGGCTGCACTGCTGGGAAGGGACAAACAGGTCCTGAGACATGAGTCTGCAAGGAGAGGAGAGGGCAGGGAGCAGGAGTTCCAAGGGGCATCGTACCTGCAGCAATCACTCAGCAGCATGGGCACCCTGAGCTGGCTCTCCTCTACCTCTGCAATCCTTGTCCATGAACCTGCTAGGCATCTAATTTTGCTTCTTTGTGTGGCAAATGTGATACTACAACTTTTAATTCCTGGTAGGCTTGTTTGTTTGTTTGTTTGGGGGTGGGGGAATAGAAGATGACATGGGATGATTAAGCAGAAACCCCATGCTTCTACAAGCCTGCTTTCCTTAGGACATTCATGTATAGCATGGATGTCCAACCTTGGGGCTGCAGTGTGTGAAGAGGAGCTTGTTTTGAGCTACATATAAAATAGGAAATATATTTAATGTATATAAGGCACTTTTTTCACATTTTCCTATTGAAACATAAAAAGAGTAACAAAACCATAAAAGCAGTGGGATATTTGACCTTGTTTTTGTGAAACTAATGCATCAGTCTGGTTCGATGGCTGTGGTTTACCATTCGTAGTGAGTTATCAAGGGGTTTGTCAGATATTTCTGATGAAATTTTACTCTTACTGTACATCATCCTGGTCCTGGGCCAGACTCTGAGCACCCTGATCAGTTGTATGTGTCCCCGTTCATTGCAAGAAGTTGGATCAGATGGTCTTTAAAGGTCCCTTCCAGCTCAAGTATTTATGTTTTCCTGGTCATTTGTGTCTTTGTAGTAGGTTCAGAACACCAGGAATCCTCTGTGTGGCCTCCCAGCCTCTCCAGAAGCCCGCCATGAAGAGCTCCAAGGGAGGCCACAAGAAGAAGTGAGGCACTGACCTGGGGAAGCGGCAGACCTGTTTGGATCCTGTGTCTCTCTCCATGCTGTGAGTGCTCCTCCTATAACTATAGCAGGAGGAGACAAGTCTGAGATGGAATTAAGCTGGACCAGGTTCTGGGCAACTTGATCTAGCCATATTATCCTTGTGCATTGCAGAGGAATTGGACTAGATGACCTTAAAAGGTGCCTTCCAACTCAAACGATTCTATGATCCTATGATTTTTTTTATCTCTGTACACATTTAGTGTAGGTGTCTTGCTCTCAAACATGCAGGTGGGTGGGAGGAGGATGCTGAAGGGTTTCCAGTCACCAGCAGTGCTGCCAGGCACTGGGCAGAGGTGTGAGCAGAATCCTTCAAGGTGCTCTGAAAACTCAGAGAGACTGTACCAAATCCACAAGTGTCCATGGGGTGGGAATGCACACAGCATAGTGTAGGAAGGTTGGCTGTGGACACCCAGGACATTGGGATGATGTACCATAGCACAGTTGACAGCGGAGAGGAGATAGCAGGACCAAACTCTGAGCTTCTTGATGGAACTGGTAAATGATTCACAGAAGATAATGCTTGGCAAACTCAAGAAAGGGATTATTTGCAGAGCCTCAAGCATGAAGCCAAGGTCTTGAGCTCCTTACCCCATGTTGGTGCTCCTGCGCAGACAAAGGTGGCTGGTACTGCAATGCTGTCTGCTTCTGCAGCCAGCAGTGCCCTTTTCTGATGGCACTTCCCTGTTTTTCAGCGTGAAACAGCAGCTTGCAGGAAGGCACTGAGACTGCACTTCTGGGAGAGCAGCAGGCAATTGCATTTACCAAGCTACCAGCCAGAGGAGGGAGGAAGACGGCAGCTGTAGGTCTGTCTGTTGCACCCACTTCCCTGGGCTCCAGCAGATGTGGGTGGGCAGATGCAGCTGGGTCTAGGGTGCCCCTTGGTGATGTCACAGCTGCCCACCTGTGTAGGCATTGCTCCTCAGGCAACCAGGGCAGAGGTGCATCATTCCTGCCTTCCTGTGGGGATAGGGGTGAGGGTGACTGGCCCTACTGTGCTTAGATCTTCAAGGGGATACAGGGGCCCTGGGGGCATGGGGAAAGTGGGGCACTGGTGGCACCAGGTGTATGAGGGCTGCGGGGGCTGGGGGTAAAGTTGCACTTCAGACTCTTTCATGCCTGCATTCTGCTCAGCCGTCCAAAGATCACAAGGGATGTCCTCGTCTGACCAGAATTAAATAAGAAGCATTTTCCCAGGATAGCTCTTAACCCCATCCTTACTGGGCTGCAGTGCTTCTCTAGCCTGCTGATACATTCCTGTCTTGTTCAGTGTGAGGCTACAGGACATGGGGCATGTGTGGAGATAAGGGAACAACACTGGTCTCATTTCCTATCCCCTCTAATACATTGGGAAGCATAGCCAGCGCAGGGCAGAAATACTTGTGCTCTGTGTGCAGGGGGAGTGCTGGGTTCTCTTTGACAGGCTCAGAGCTCTCCTTGGAAAGAGACCATGTACTATAACCAAATGGTCCCCCCCCCTTCATGTTTTGCAGCAAGTGGCCCCACAGCAGGCTTCACCATGGTATCTAGACAGCATGTGGGCCATGGAACGGCTCTGCTGTGCTGGAGGTACATGGGGCACCTGCTCTGTGCTCTCACCGTCCTGGAAGTTGTCGGGACCTTGGGACTGATGATCTACGCACTGCTGGTGGAAGCAGGGAACCTGGTCAACCTCCCCAACAAACGCATTGGCTTTTACAACTTCTGCCTGTGGAACGAGACAGCTGGGAATCTGCAGTGCCTGGAAGTCAGCGATATGCAGGCCATGGGCATCAGCTGGCTAGGAATAGCACTGGCCAGGGTTTGTGTCTACATCTGCTCAGTCATCAGTTTCTTCTACCCCCTTTTCCTTGCAAACGTGAGGTGCACAGACAAGGTAAAGGGCTGGAGGGTATTGCTCATCATACTCATCACCAAAATGTTACTCCTGTCTGGAGGCCTGGGTATATTTCTCCTCCAAACCTCACCGTGGATTAACCCCTCCGATTTCACTGGGGGCTTTCTGGCACTGGTTGGGATTCTGGCTCTGATTCTGCTCCAGATTCTCACTGTCACTGTGTACACCGTCTGGGCCAAGCACATGAACCCATGTGAAAGCCCTTTCACTGAGGAGGCCTTGCCCATTAAAATCTGAAAATGAGATGCAGAATGATGTGATTCAGAACAGTAATCATGCTACAGCTTTAATCACTGTCAGGATCTTTAGTGCAAGTGTTCACATCCAGTGTCCTGGTTTCAGCTAGGACAGTTATTTTCTTCACTGTATCTGCTACAATGCTGTGTTTTGGCTTTAGGATAAAAACAATTTTGATTGCATACCAATGTTTCAGTTGTAGCTGAGCAGTGCTGTGCAGAGCTGAAGACATTTCAGTTTTTCAGCTTCTCATACTGCCAGGCTAGCAAGGGCACTGAGGGGACACATAGAGCTGGGACGGGTCAGAACCAGGAGAGCTACCCTAAACTGATCAAAGGGATATCCCATACTATAAAATACTGTGGAAAACCTCTAAAAACGTTTCACTTTCTCAAATATGGGTGCATTGCTTAGTTGCACGAGTGGAAATCACATGCTTATTTTGCAGTCAGAACTAGAGAAAGAAGCTTGCCAAAGAGGGTGTGGCATCAGAAGACAGACTGTCCTACCCACCCAGTGCAAGTCTAGGCAAGTTGCCCTACTGCAAAAGAGGTCTACGTGACCAACGTGATAAGGGACAGTGGCTACAACTTCCAACTAAACTGGTGGACACACAGATACAGAAGTACTTTGCATCTTGTGCTACGTATTGCAGTGAGATACAAAGAAATATTTAACTGATAATTTGCTGTTGTTTCACCTAAATTTAGCCTAAGGGAACTTAAAAACCTCAGCAACTGATATGTTCAGGTAGTGATATGTGACTGCAACAGGGAGCTGGCCAGGGGGACAGCTGCTGCTTGGGGACTGCCTGGGCATTGGTCATCAGGAAGCCAAGAATTGCACTGTACATGCCTTGTTTTGTAAATATACATTACTATCACTACTGTTATTTTCCTTTTCTCTTTCATCTTACTAAATAATTTTTTTCAGCCCATGAGTTCCGCTTTTGAGTTTTCTTTTCCTAGATTCTCTTTCCCAGCTCCCTGAGAGTTTCTTTGGGGTTTTGAAATTGTAAGCCAGGTAAAAACAAGAAAAAAAATTTATTTAGTTCTTCTCCACTGAAGCTAAGCAGGTACTTACAAAAATTTTTTTCTTCAAATCTTTATTCCAAGTAACATTGGTGCATGAGTTACCACTCTTACCCACATGATATGAACCACCTTGCTGGTATCGATCTTCCTTGGGATGTTCTCACCACACGCTGAACCTTGACTTTTCCAGCAGCTAGCACATCAGAGGAATCCCACTTACAGGTGGGCTGCTGGTCCACAGCTTAGCTGACAGGAAATTCATGCCCATAGCAAGTATGCAGCCCCTTCTTTACTGCCCTGTGTTTGGTCCCATCCAACACAAGCTTGGAGCTCACAATGAGCTCAGACTCAGCTCAGGCTCCCATTAGCGTCCAGCATACTTTGCCATCCTCGAGTTTGCGCAGTAACCGCATTCCTTCACTCCCTTTATTGCTGTCTGTGAGGGTTTGTAGTGTCACAGTGACAAGATGCAAGCATAAGGGAGACCAGCAGGACACTGCTTGACACGTGACCCAGGGATGCCCTCTCTGAGGGTATCCAATCTTCCTTCTTGATGGACTGTGCCCTCCTACCCCTCCTGCCTGCACAGCTGTGTAGAGGCAATGCTAAGTGAAGAAGATCTCCCTGACGTATTTCAGAGCATCATCATCAGAGTCATCAAGGCCAGTCCTCTCTGCATCCGTGCCGGCACCAGAAGAAGACGGGGGGCCCGGGCTGTGGTCGCTGCCTTCCTCCATGCTGGCTGTGCCTCCGGGAGCCCGGCTCGGTGCTGCCTGGAGCTCCTGTTCCACTTGCTGAAGGTCCTGTTCCTCTTTGCTCCCGCTGCGGGCCTTCTCTTCAGCTCCCTTACGCTGCAAGCTCTGACACAAGGACCATCAGCCGTCCCCACGCAGGGCCACGCCAAAGGGCTGCCCCTGCGGGCCCCGGCCCTGGCCAGGCCGCTGCGCTCGGGGTGAAGGGAAGCCGCGGGCTCACCTCGGCCAGCACGCCCAGCGCCACGTCCACCAGCTCCGCCTCGTTCATGCAGTACACGGTCGCTGCCCTGGGCACCGCAACAGGACAGCTTATAGCGGGGAGCGCTCCGGCCTCACCCACCCTCTCCCCGCCCGACAGCACTACCTGGGCTCAGCCGCCGCCTTCTGTCGCCGCCGCCGCCCGACCCGGCCCGGCATCCCCGCCCGCCGCTCGCCTTCCCCCGCAGCCCCCATCCAGGCGGGCAGCAGCCGCCGTCGCCGCGCCGCCGCCATCTTGTGTGCAGCCGCCATCTTGCGCGCCACAGCACGGCTCGCGGCTGTCCCCTCCCGGCCCGCCTCGCGCTACGCACCGCCAACGGGCTGTAGGGCTTTTTTCTGGATACCAAAGCTGGGCAGGAAGCCTCTGGCCACTGAGTTTACTGCCTTTAGAAAAGGCTGCTGTCATTACTGCCTGGTCTAGGAGCTGGCTGCCGTCCCATCCCCTCAGTTCCTCAGCAAAACAAAAGTAAGACTACCTCCCTGATGCTCTCCCCCACCCCACGTGGAGGTGATACTGAGCACCTCAGCCTCAGGCTGAATGCTGGCAAGGCTTCTGACAGTTCAAAGAACGAGAGGGGCTCAGCAAGAGGCTTTTATTTCGAGCCACCTCCACTGGAATGTCACTCACTTATCTGTTCCACTGCACAGACGCTCTGACTTCAGAGACAGAGATTATTTTTTTCTTTTTAAACAAATCACACTGACATCATCTTATTAGCCCAGAAGCTATGCCTGCCACCCACCCAGCAGAGCAGCACTCTGCACCTGGCTAATTTTTGGCTGATAGACCAGCTATTTATCAACTCTCCAGAAGCATCAACAGACTGAATCAGCTCAGCCCTTCCACTCAAGCACTTGTTTTCCCTGACTCAACTGATATTTAGTATTTTAGGAGATAGCTCTGGTGACAGAGACAGGTTCTGGTCTTCTTCTCTACCATCAAATGCATCAGGCATTATGTAGTTTCTGATCTCTAATGCAAGCGTTTCAAAAGGTCTGACTCAGGATCCCTTCTGCAATTGCCAAAGAACACAACGCATCCAAGCAATGCAGCTATTTTTGCTGAGAGACAGTCAGTGCAGGAAGTACCCGGTGAAAACAGAGTAGTCTTTTCTTCACACAGGAGCCTATTCTTGGCACATTTTGCCTCAGCCATCCTCCACACTTTGCAGCAATGGACAAACAGAGCACAGGAATCAAATGGAAGGGAGTATTTTCTTTTTATGAAAAACAACAATAACACAAAACAAACAAAAAAAATATTAAACCCAAATAATACTCTGGTTCTGCACTGGCTTTTCCAGTTTAAGCAATCCATGTCACCACACACAGTGCTGCCTCATGTATGCCTTCTCCAGCTTCACCTTCTACATAGCCCCTGACATGATTCCAGCAGCCTCCTAACCACGTGCTACATTGAGACCCCCCTAAAAGAAGGAAGCCAGCTGCCATAAGGGATCAGTGAAGCTCTATTTTTCACTGTTGCCACTGAAGCAGGCCCATATCAGCATTCTGTTGCACAGTGGTTTGGCATGTGTATTTAACATCTGCCAAGAGGCAAAAGCTAAAATGAGAAGAGTGATTGTGGTATGCCTTCTTCCCCATGCAGTTTGTTCCTGTGGAGTTAACACTTCTTTTTTGTTTGTTCGTTTTTTTTCCCCGATTCTGCTGCTCTCTTCCTTCAACACCACCCCAATTACGACTTTTGAGCCAGTAGGGTTGTTAACTTAATCTTCCCATCCATAGAGGCAGTGAGGCAAGTCCCACAGTCCATGGCTGTGCTCCAGTCCACTGTGACAACAGGAGCTCGGTGTCCTCCCAGGGAAAGGCAGCTCTCCAGGACCTTGTCCTCACCATTCAACTACAAGAAAAGTTTAAGAATTTAATGAGGCAAGCTGCTGCAGCAGGGGCAGTGTACCCACAGAAGAACCCAAAGCCTGCTACATACTCCATATCCCTATCAGCATACTTTTGCTTGTTTAATTGTGTATGCTTATGTAGCACACGAGGAAGTAAGTTTTCTGTCTCAAGACAGAAGCACATGATTTCCAACAACTCAGCTTCTGACATCAGCTAAGCTGTAGTAACTGAACAAGACAGGCTAAGAGCAGAGCTGTGAGGAACATGCAAGTTTAAGCTGTAGCTCATGTTAATGCAGGGTGCTCTGAATGTCCCAGCTACTAAGTAAAAATTCTATTTAAACTGACACATAATGTGAACTGACTCAAAAGAAGGCAGGCTGTGATCAGTTTGGGTTGAAACCATTCAGGCTTATTCTTACTGCAGTGCTGTGCACACATGATGAGGAAATAATCAGTCTGGAACTAGCAGAGCAAGCACATGATGCAGATTACAGATGAGCAGTTGCATTTTGCGCTGAACAGTCAGAGTCAATAAATAAAAATACTTTTGTCTTAGGTGCTCAGCACCAAGGGATACTACTCCTGGAGTTCAAACACTTACTTGAACAGCACGCAATGCCAAAATGCATACAGTAGAGACCACACATCAAACTGAACAGCAAGTTTCACAAAGCAGAGGTAGGCCAATTGCAGCCGTGTTACAAATGTTTGTATGGATTCAAAAAGGAGTTTTTCATAATTCTGTGGTCTTACCTTAAAAATGACTCCCCCAGTTGAAGAACATGTCAGCATATAGTTCCCCTCAGAGTCAAAGGCAAAAAGTCTTCCTCGTGGGAACTGGACTTGTTTGTATCCACTATATCCAGACAGCACAAAGGGACCTGTAGCTTCACTGGGAAGAGCATACTCTGAGATCTTCAAGCCACTTTTGTGGATGTTCCACTGAATAAACTAGATTAGAAAGAATAAATTATAAAAGCTCATAGTTAAATTGATTGGAATGAGTATAGAGGGGCCATTCACCATTTTTAAGAGAGGGGGATATCTCACACCAACAGAAGATACCATTTCCACAGCTCTAATTATTTATAATTAATCTAATATTTACAAAACATGGGCTGCAAAGGCAGCAAGTGTGCCTACCATCCAGACACACATATGCATTATGTTTCATAAGCACTGTTGCATATATATGAGTACTTCCACACTACAGACAGGATCCTGTTGGGATTTCAACAGCCAAGGAACCATACCACCAGAGAATGTATTTGTCTCAGGCCAAAACTCTATTGCTAGAGACTTTGGAACTACAGACATTGAAGCATTTATTATAAGCAATTGAGAGCTACTTGCAAGGAAGTTCATGCTAAGTTATCAAGGATCTGCTCCCCAAGAAGTCTGAGACTTCAAATATGATTTCAGGAGCACAGAAAGGTCATCTTTCCCTGGATTCCTTAAGAAGGAAATGCTTCACCAAGAACAGGGTTTGTATACAAGGTCCAAAGTATCTTCAGCTGCTAATACACTTTCCGGCCACCATCCCTACAGAGAATAAATGCAGCTGGGTGATGCTATGCATGTAAGAATATGGTTACCAGCCTGCAGATTCATATGGTATGGATAACAATAAAAACACCTAAAAGAGTGGACTCACAAAGGGATCTTTACACCAGCTGACCAATGGAAATTACCTAGAGCTTACCTTGCCATCCTCGCCTATGCTGTAGACAGTGTTCTCGTCATAGCTGAACTCAACGGAGTAGACTTCCCCATCATGTGCCTTCCAGCTCATGGCACACTCATGCTGCTGCATATCTGAGGGAAGAATCGGTACTGAAACATTCCTAGTACTCACATAGAGCTGGGGTGAGAGAGACCATTTACATTAATAAGGATACTATCCCAGCCCTCTCTTCCAGCCAGTGGGAGCACAGTCCAGCCTGAGCATCCTGTCTTTATTCTCCAGAGTGTAGCTTTTAATTCCTGACTACAGAGCCGCTGTCTATAACTGGCCTCTGCCCCCTCCAGCTTTAGAGCTCAGTGTCAACTGCACTCATTCTGTACTAAAGACACACTGTCACCTTTATCCTCCTGCCCTTGCAATCCTATTCACTCCCAAAGCTGCTGCTGCCTCTGTCCTCACACCTACATGGTTCTGTAGCCCTCACAGCTCAGCCACTGTGGCAAAAGCAGATCCTTTTTCACAAAGAAGGAAGTCTCCAGCTGCCTTTATCACAAGGATAAACTAAAGAGGCCAGAATCTGAGAAACTGAAATTATCCAATGAAGAAAGACTCGCGTGAAGTCTTTGCCTTCAAACAGTAATCCTTGCAGGGCAGCCTCCGGCACATCCAACATGACATGACTCAAGTGCAAGTTAGCTTTGCTCCCCCTCAGCAGGAGGGAAACAAATCCAGCAGCACTACCAGGGCTTTCATACAATGTCCCCAAGGGAAAGTTTGTCAATTTACTCCTGAGAGTGGTTGTAGAGGGCAGAAAACAGCTTTCAGCTTGGCATTTGGTCACATCGCACTGTTGTCTCCCTCCTGGAAGGAGAAGGATGCTGGAGCTTCAGCAGCCAGCAAGTGACATCAAGGGACCACCTCACCACTCAGTTCCAACATACCAAAGAGACGAACAATCCCATCCGCAGCCCCTGTGACCAGCAGGTTGCCATTGTGGTTGAAGGCTGTGCAGTTAATAGCAATAGGCTCAGGCTCCAGGGAGAACTGCAACTAGAAGGGAAAGTCTATGTGAATGCCTAAAAGCCTCTAATGGATCTGAAATGCTAAGCAGCTATACTCCAGGGGAGGGAAGGAAGATGGTATCAAATAACAAGAGCTCCACAGTTTGAAGTCCTGTACCTTTCACGACCACAGACTCTAGGGTTGGCAGCTAGATTTAACTGTGATGCCTGATCAATAATTTACCTCAGCCAAGATGCAGCTATCTTGAAAACATCCTTAAAGCTGCAAAACCAGCTTCTGGCAGACACTAGTGCAAGTTTGTTTTATTCTCCTATGCATCAGGGAAAGCATAGGTCAAAGGTGAGGGATGGGACCAGATTCACTGCCAGAATCTGATCCAACAGAGATGATGTAAGACTAATTCTCTGAAAGAAGCCTTAACTTTAAAAACAAACAACACAGGTTGAGAGGCACTTGAGTACGTGGCTAGAAGAGTTCTGAAGATAGCAACCAGCTGCCACACAGCTGAAACTGGAGTCCTGGAGCATGCTAGATGGAGATGAACAACTAAAGCTCACCATGCTCACACCACAGCGAAAAGTCAGAATAATTTAGAAAGAAAGCCTACACATTAGAACAGGAGATATTCATTCTCAGCAAGCAGACCTAGAAAGGAAAGGAAACCAGCAAGTACCTGCTGCTTCATTGTTTTAGTGTCCCACAGCAACAGCTTCCCAGGAACTTGGTTCATGCTTTTGCCCCCAGAGCTGACTACTGAGAAGTCCATGTGGGAGATGGGGCTTTGGGCTGCTGCAGAACAGACAAAGGAAGCACCACTTGGACTGCAGGCAAGCGACAGGATTCTGAAACACAGCAGAGAGTGTTAAATGCTTCTCTCCAGCAACCACCTCAGGAAGACCGTTCAGCTCCTCATTCTGCCATGAAAGACAGGTCCTCCATCTCAGATGCATTGTAAAGGAGGGCATGATTCACATGCTTAGGCAAACTGTGAGTCTCTCCAGTGCATCTGATCAGTTTTACTCCATTCAGAAACTGCCTTCTGCACGACTAAGTGGTACTGCAGTTACAATATCTTTGTACAGTCAAAACTAACAATATACATGTGTACAAAAACACACATATACATGTACATAAGTACATGTATGTGTACACATGTGTATATATACATACAGACCCAAAGACGTAAATCAGCATTTGATAGTTACCTGGGCATGTCTTCATCAATGCTGATTTCACAGAGATTCTTCTTTGCTTCCGTGTCATAAAGACGAACTGTCCCAACTCCACTGCCGAGCAGTAGCTTGAAACCAGCAAGGAACAGATGAAGGAGTGTGAGGGAAGCATACAACAATGCCACGCAGTAACTGCCAACACCATAATAATACTTCTTTTCCCCCCAGTTCACGCATTCTGATTATACATAGCTCCTGCAGGTACATCCTGTCTTTCTGTGCATATCATGCTGAGTAAGACAACTGTAAAGCCACAGGAAGTGGAGTAAAAAGCACCGCTTTCCTTTCCAGACATTGTGAGAAAAAAGCCTGATAAGCAAAGAGGTAAAGTACAAGCCACTTTCTGGAATATGGTTCTAAATTCTAAGATGCTAATTCCACATTGGGCCTCAATATCTATGGGAGCAATGGAAGAGTAACACAGAATCAACAACCTGATTTGAAGAGAAAGCCAAGACGAAACTGCACCTTTCTCCCAGAGAAGAATTAAATTATTCAGAAGAGCTCATACGTTTTCCCAGTGGTGCTACAATTTAAAAATGAAGTAATGGAGGGATGTATATCAAGGAAAATGAAGCAAGGAAAGCCTTCTCCCTTCAGAGCCTGAATTGCTGCTGCATCCCCACATATTTCAGAGAGAAGAACCTTTCTATGGAAGGAAGAATTCCCTAAAGCAGAAGAAATAATAGTGACTGCAGAGACAGCACATAATTTAAGACCCTCTCTAGTAACAGAATTAGAGGGAAAATATTTATGGGAAAGAAACATTTAAACAGTCATTATACTTATCAAGCATTCAAGCCCTTATGCAAGTACTGGCCCCTAGCGGTGAAAGACAGTGTAAAAGTGGCCACGGAGCCATTTTCACACCTGCACAAGCCAAGACACTGACATCACACCCATGTTCTCTCTTCTGTTTCTGGCTCAGAGTGTGAGTGAAGCTCCACAGCACCCTGCTGCAGGGTTCCCACAGGCTGCTGTGGTCCTGCCTGCCTTTACAAGCGACAGCCTGCAGAAAGGCAATTCTCTCAATGGAGCTGCCCTGTTCAAATGTCGCAGCTTAGAAAGTTATGTTTCAGGGCAAGCAGTAGTGAATTTCATGCTCAATACACAAACCACACACTTCACTCTCTGGCTTTTATTAGACCCTGCGGGCTTCAATTCTCCCTCAAGTGGAAACTAACTGTTCTGCTGATTTTATCTGCATGCTGCCACTTAGAAAGTAGTGTGAAACATAACAACAGAGCTCCATCAGCTGAGACACTCAAGTCTCCAGATGCACAAGCTACTCACCAGCCGATCACGTTTGGTTGCCCATTCTAGAGACAGCAGCGGAGACTTGGAAATAGATGAAGCTTTAGTTTGCATTATGGGGTTAAAAGACCACACTTTGATGACACCATCCACATCCAAGCTGGCCACCCTCCGTCCAGAACAATCAACCCTATGTGTAGAAAGAAATAGATTGGATATTTTTCTCCCTGAAGTTCTTAGATCCAAATACGTATCCCAGTAATCTTTTCTCACCTGGCCACACAGGCTCCAATTCCTATTACAGGAATCAGAAATTCATTGCATTGTTTCTCACTTAGTCCACGATCAGATCAATAAAGTGCTCCAGCTCCACTTGCAAAGCATGCCCTTAAGCAACACAGATGTGCTTTCACAGGGAATTTCCTCCCTGCTGACATCCTCCTATCACAAAAATCTTTGTTCACTATCAGTGCAAAAAGAGGCCAGATATGGCTGGTCCTCTGGTTTCTAGGATAGAGCCCTCTTCTGCCAGCCTATTACCTGCAGTACATGATAGATGAGTGGTGCTCCCCATACTCCTCCTGGCTCAGGACAATGAAAGGCTGCTCTTGCCGGACCCCAACAGACTCTGTACTGCTGGCAGAAATCTTGGTTGAAGTCTCTGCTTGGTCAGCTTGTGGCTCTGAACATGGCTCTGGCTCAGATGCACTAATATCTGCTTTCTTCTCAGCACTGTGAACCTGTAGGAACAAATCCCATGTGAAATACAAGGAGGCAGCATCTCCAGGTCAAGCTTTTCAGCCACACTGCTTGTTGGGAGAAAGAACAAAGAAGCTGCTGTACTGAAACAGAAGCACTGCCAGTTCAAGTCCTTTTCTGCCAATGAACCTTCTTCCTGAGCACAGGGATAGCAAATTGCACAACTGTCCTATTTGATATGACCTCCTTGGTTGTAGAGTCTCTTATATGTCCTCACAACATACCCAGTCATACAGTTTCCTATAAGGATCAAAGGAACTGCATTGTCTCTGTTCAGCATACCCCAGCTGATATCAGAGGCTCATTTGACACTATTCACACACAGATTTGCAATCAAACATCAACCTATACTGCCTAAAGCAAAAATTACTTATGATTTCATAACATATAGTTTAATCTTCACAAAAGCTCTTAAAGGATGGTTAAGCCACAGTGGATGGACTGTGCTTGTCTGACAATATTTAGTCTGTGCATGATATGGCAATCAATGCAGCCAACTAATAACAACTGTAGAGTCAACACACAAGTCCAGAAGCTCAAAATCTCTTTGACAGGACAGACAGTGTTAGAACAACTAGATTTTTAGGAGTTGAAGGTATGTAAGAGAGACAAGACATCCATCGTGGCACACACAAGTCTCTGAAAGCAGTTTGTCTCTAGGAGGGGACACAGAGTACAAGTCAGTATAACATGTGCAAACAACCCTTATCTACACCATTCTCTGAAGATAAAAATGCCTGATGAGTCTGCATGGTAATGGATTTCTGTTCCCTATAAATAAGTCAAGGATACGTTAGTAGTGACATATCTTGAGCAAAAGGTCAAGCACTGTGTAATTAAATCATCTGAATTCACAAAACTGGAAAAGACCGGGAAACAAATCCAAGAATGCCTCACTCTGTAATAGTTAAAAGGGGGGAGATAACTAGCAATGAATGGCACTCAAGTCAAAGAAACAATACAGCCTTTCAGCTTCCTTTTTGCTTATATGCATTGAATACAGCAGTAAGCTAAACAGTATCAGCTTTGCCATAAGGACCAGACACAACTTCTGCAAAGGCAGGAAACCGCTGCCTTAACCTGGAGCATCACAGCAAGAGGGAGGTCAAAGTTGGGCAGTGGGGGGTCTGCAACATTCTGACTAGTGTTTAATAAAGTCTTTTAGATAAGTCATGAAGAACAAAGTTCTCTCACAGTCTGGAACACTCTGATGGAATAACATCTCTCCAAGGCAGCACGCCTCATGCAGAACAGCCACACGTACCAGCTGATAAGTGCCAGTCCCTCAGCACCGCCTCTCCCACAGGGGACTTGCTTATACAGCCAGTACAAACATGGCTGAGATGATGTCATTGTTCCTCCAGTGCAGTTTCAAAAACCACATGGCTGCTGGAAGCCAGACAACATGCAGGTGAACAGCAGCAGTCCACTGACCTTCAGCAGTTTAACTCAAGACATGATATTATTATCACAGAATTGTAGAGGCTGGAACGAACCTCTAGAGATCATCGAGTCCAACCCCCTGCCAAAGCAGACTCTCTAGACCAGATTGCAGAGGCAGGCATCCAAGCTGGTCTTGAATATCTCCAGAGAAAGAGACGCCACAACCCCCTTTGGAGCACTGGAACAGGCTGCCCATGCCCTGTGAAGAAATTCTTCCGCACATTTGTTCAGAACTTCCTATGCTTCAGTTTGTGGCCATTTCCCCTTATCCTATTGCCACGCACTGCTGAAAAGAGTCTGGCCTCATCCCTTTGCCTCCCACACCTCCTCTCCTCATAATAGAGGTGCTCCAAGCCCTTTTATCATCATACTAGAAAGCAGGACATCCTTCATGTTGCAGTTTTGTGTGGGGATACATTTCCACTCCTATCCAGGAAAGCTTGTAACTTTTTGCTGTCCACACAGAATGTGCACAAACCAGCATGAGAATGTAACTCACAGAAAGATTCAGAAATCTGTGCCGCATGATTTTTTGGAACAGCATTTTTTATCTATTTATTTAAAGATTAAGTATTAAAATCATCTTACAACTGCATACTTCTGAGGGACGAAGAGCCATGCCACTAAGGGGATTATAAAAAAGTATTTGAACACATGGCCATTGACATCATGACAAACAGCAACTCTATTTAAAATGTCAGCACTGAGTCCCATCTAGGGACAAAGAAATAATCTGAGAGCAGAAGGAGTTGATTAACCACAGAGGTTAACCTTTGATACAGCTGATTTGAGCAGCAAACCAGAAGCTTAATTGGAACATTTGCATTTATCATATCATCTAGCATAAAAACAACAGAAACTGCCAGCCCTCCACTGCCCAGTCTCACAGTGTTGCCCAGTACCTGAGAGGTCCCTTTTGACAGCAGCTCTCTCCTTTCCTTTCCATGCTCTTGCAAGCGCTTCTGACGCTGCTGCAGGGAGCTCGACTCACCTGCTACTAACCCACTAAAGTGGCTCTTCCCATCCTTACTGATTGCTGTTCCTTCTTTTCCTTTGGCACTCTGGAAGGCAGAGGAATGAATTGGCAAAGTTTTACTTGTACAAGGCTGCAGAAGAAAGCAAAAGAGGAGGCAAAAAAAAAAAAAAAACCAAAAAAAAAACCACAAGCTAAACATCCACAAGGGATTTACAAGTCCCTAATCATGACCTTCAGCTCTTGTACTGCATTCACGCCCACTGTAAATGGGCAAGAAAGAACATTTCTTTTCCTCCCCCTCTTCCAAGTGAAAGCAAAAGTTTGGAGCAGCGCTGTGCTGCAAGTTAACTCTTTGGTTACTGAGCACCTTTCAATGAATCAAGTTGAAAATCACCTGGTGATTTGCTGGTTCTTTCTTCCCTAGCAGCACGCTGCCAGTCTGTGTTGGAGAAGCCCCACTTGGCTGAGCTGGTCTGGCAGGGCCCTTTTTACTCTGGGAGAGAAGAGAAGAGAGAAATCCTCCTCGAGACTGAAGAGAATGTACAGTACTTCTCTGGCTGCAGGTCATATCACTAAACAAAATCAAAAAGAAATAATAAACAGGACATGGAAGTGCAGACAGACAACCTGATCAGAGATAACCCAACAAGAACAGTGCCTGCTGCCTGAACCTCTGGAGGACATCTTCTTTCCCAAGCTCATGGAGCGCTGTACACTAAAAAATTGTTTCAGAAATATCCTGTGTTTATGTTTAAAGCAGATCATTATAAATCACTGAAACCAACACTCACTTCCTGTGGTGCCATAGAGATGGTGGGCCAAGCTGTTGCTAAATCACATGTCTGGTCACCTTAAACTCCTATTCCTTCCACTCAGGGTTAGTATAGAAAGAACCCAAGGGAAACACAAGAACACATTTCTCCAAATAACCTCTTCAGCCTGGGTTTCCAATTCACAGCTGAAAGCAGACCTTTCTGAAAGGCAATATACAGGGTTTCACTCAACACCCTGAGATACGCAGCAAGTTATGTTCACCAGTTTTAAAGCTCAGGTCCTCAACCTTTGAAAACACACACCTCCCTTAACTCACAGCACCTAGAGCAGCAACTGTTTCCCAGAACATAACTGGGATTTTCTACACTACAGCTTTCTCTGAGAGTAGGGTAGCACACAGAAGAAGAAGAGCAGTCACCTCCACTGTCTCATTCTGTCTTAAAAGAGGGAACCGTTCTACCAAAAATAAACTTTAGGTCAAACAGAGACACAGAAAAGACAACCAGAATTAGCCACCAGGTTAACACAAGAGTTGCCCGCACAAGAAAGACCACTTTTAAAGTAAGTTTTTCTAATAGAGATGGTTAAAAACATGGCAATTCTATTAGCTCATCCCTTGCATTGCTCTCTCCCACACGTGCAGGTGAGCATGAGGGCTTTTTGTAGGTAGGCCAAAGAGATCTCAAATTAAACTCTGCAACTTGTCCTGTGCAGAGCAGTTATCAAGACCGTTCTGCAGACAAACCTCTTTAATCAGAAATTTTACACTAAAAGTAAGATTTTAAGTGACCTCTGTTAGAGCTTCTATTTGTTACTGATAGCAGCATAATTTGATCAACAGATTAAACTGCAGATTTATGAGGGATCTCACGTATAACTGAGCCTCAGAGAATAGCAACTCACACTCCTTTGACTCTGCAAAAGCAAGAAAGCCTGTCTCTGTGGAACAGTGACCCCTCTATGTGGTGCAGGAACAGCATTTAAGAACAACAGAAAGTACTCAGAGCCACTAAAGAAAATACCTGAGCAGTGCTTCAGGGTATTGCACTGCTACCAGTGCACTGGCTGCCCAGAATGCCCTGGTATAATGCTAAGACCAAAGCAGAGTCACTTCTATATGCGCTTCAGCTCCCAATAACCAGCAAGAATCTCTCTCAAAAGGTGGGAAATAGACGTCATAGCAGACATTTTCTCCAATGAACAAGAAAATGACACTCCTAGAGCCTCCCCTAGCCATATAAAGGCAGCAGGGCCCATCCTCCCCTGCAGACACTCACAGCTCAGAGTCCCCGAGCCGATCCATGTTGGCCACATATGCAGGCAGCTTGTGATGCACAACTGCTTCTTCCACTTCCAGTTCCTCTTTCTTCATGCGGGAGGATTCAGCCTGCAAAGCAAATAGCTACAAGAGAAGAAAGAACCAAGTAAGTTAGCAGAAATTACACCAGGATGCACCACTTTCCCACAGGCTGAAGTTGTTCATTTTTTTTTTTTAATTTCAAGGGCTTGAGATGGTCAGGGAGGGAAGAAAGTTGCTGTGACCAGCTGAACGTCACATCAGTCCAAGTAGTCAAAACAACAGTACTTTACAGATATGAAACTGAAGCCTGCTTAAAATCCTCTACTCGGGTTGTTGCTGTAACGGCAATACGGTGCTGGGAAATGAGCTGGCCTGGGCAGCCCGGATCAGTCTGCCACTGCACACAGGCAGCTCAAAGCCAAGACCCTCCACATGACTGGTGGCAAGCATGTGCAGGCACCAAGCCTAGAAGGTAATCTCCTTCCCACAGCCCAAGGCTTGGCAAGATGCCTGGGTGCACTGAGGCCAGTGCCATCAGGCTACCTTGAAATCCAGCTCCACACCCTGCTAAGGTCACACTGTACGTTTGTCAAATCTCCCTAACAGATCATACTTTTACATCTTCTCTATAAGCATCTAGGAATGGTAATATCAAAATGAGACAGAGCAGGGGGACATTTTGCTGGAGCAAGTCAGTGTTTCTTGCAGCATCCTGTAAGGTCTAGAATTGGGAAACAGATAATCACATTTGCATTAGTTCATCTAGATTATTTTATGTGCACTTTGACCGTGGTAGAGTGGCTATTTCAGCAGGAACAGCTTCTGCCTCTTCACTGCAGGGTACTGCCACTCTTCACTGCACTGTCAGCTAAATTTTAGAGGTGACCCTGAATACTCTCCATAAGTTTCAGCATAAAGTCAGCCATACAAGCTCTTCACCTCCCACTACTTTCACCTTGTCAGAAATACCAGTGTAGCTGAAAAGGCATTTGCACAGTGTCTGCACCCAGCAGATAGCACAGGGAGAAGGACAGCCACCTCCAGCAGAGGCACAGTAATGTCCTACACAGACACACCAGTTATCATATGACCACTGCCCTAAGCTTGCTTGAGGCAGTTGAAAGATTAACCAAAATAAAGGATTTATACAAGAATCTGCCTTGGAATAACTGCACTAAATTGAAGGGATACAACTTGTTTGGACACACAAAACCAACATCACAAAACACACAGCTTAAACAGTCACAAATAAAGAGTGACTTCAATTCTTCTACCTTATGCCGCAGGGATTCATTTTCTTCTTGTATGAGGCTGCTCCTGTGACATTCAGCTTCAAAGTTCAGAATGACTGGCACCGGTGAGAAACGTTAAAGAAAAACTCAAGGCAACAACGTGCCTTGACTCTACCAAACTTCACAGCTAACCCTCACTGCCCATTTGCCTTAAAGACAGCAAGAGTGCCCAGTCCATACCATCAGAGAGAAATATTTGAGGCCAGAAGAGCAGTAACAATATTGGGCTATCACTACACACCGTTGTGAATGGATGCACCCAGACAATGGTCTAACAGGAGACAGCTCTGGACACAAGGTTGCACGCCTGTTTTGCAATATGCCACGTAACAAGATTTCTGACTGTTCTAGTCAGAAGCAAAGGGACGAGTTCGGTGTTTGCAGCAACCACAATCGTTTGTGCCCAGGGAACATAACATGTCATTAGATAATTGACTAATAACTATTCTAACATCCTCTGGTAAACACCAGCTTCCTATTAAGGCTTGGCCCTGAAATTACCTGAAAGCAACAGGTTCTGTAATATTGTACTTTTGGCACTAAAAACAGTAAGCATAACACTAGGGTAAGAGAGATTTAACCATTAGTTACCAAAAAAAGGATATGCATGCACTGAAATAAGACACTCAGAAAGTTGTGCAGAGACACAATAAACGTATCTGCCCACTGGCGTGAAAAATAGGTGGCGAAGGTGGGGTTGGAGTCCGGGGCAGGGAGGAAAGGCAGGACAAACCAATCCTTCCACTCTGCCTGGTTCTGCAGCTCAGAGGCCTGCTTGAGGAAGAACTCCTGCGCTTTGTCATTGCGGCCGGTCTGAAACACAACAGGAGCAGCTCTCACACTTCCAGCCAAACCACCCCACAGGTTCTTAAAATACTGTTTGCGTGATGAACGCAGTAGAAACTACTTTCACTACCCAAGAGAGCAAGTGGTTAGAATTCAGATTCATCTGGGAACAAAAGAATCTCAGATATGTTAGAAGAAGCTCCCAAATACGCTTAATCCAACCTTCTTTCTACTCACTGCAGTCTTGCTTAAAGGCTGGGGAAATGAATCAAGCCAGTTCTTTCCAGCTAAACCAGTGCACTCTGCATACTTACATAAGATGCAAGTTCACAGACGTTACTAAAGTATACTTCAAATTGAACAGTTCCACCACAGAAGCACCCTGAAGAAATTCATCTGATGCTTTATTTGTTATGGTCACATTCCAAGTTAAGCTCAGGACAAGAGAACAAAACCACATTTCTGGAAATACGCATTAGATTTTGCTTCCTCCCCCAGCATTCATAATTTCAAATTTTCAATCAAGGTGGAAACATCACCCATAAGTTTTAAGAAATTGAACACTCTTGACAGGTGCTCATCTACCCTGCTTGCCAGCGCTCTCCCCATGTAATACATTCTCTTTGTAAGGCATCGCTGAGATATTTCTGCTTCAACTTGAGCTTACTATTTTCTGTTCTATTCAGAGTGGGAAAAAACAGTTTTGCTTTCTCTCCCACGTTACCCTGTCCAAACTTGAAGCTGATTTCTCCCTCTTTCATCAACTAAACTCCAACTCTACCATCTGTTCTTTGAGACCCTCCCACTCACTTTGATTCCTCAGGAGCTGTGGTTCACGTAAGGACTGGCTGATTCCTGCCAGCAGGAACATAGACAACAATCCCGCTTCTTCATCCCTTCAGCTGCAACGAAACCCTTCTATGCAGCACCGCTACCTACTCAGCCACTCCTACCTGCACGGTATGGACGAGGTAGTATCGATACAGGCTGGTTTTCAGCTTGTTCACCGTCGGTCGGTACACGTCTTCCAGCCGGCTGAAGAGGCGGCGGTCCAGGTAGCTCCAGTAGTCCCGCAGCGCGGCCAGATCATAGCTCTGCACGAACTGCTGCAGCTGTTCCACGATCTTATCCACCTGAGAGCGCAGGAGGCGGCTGCTGTCACACGAGGGCTCGCTCGGAAAACAGCGTTATTTACGGACGGAAGGGAAGAGCCGTGCTTAGCCGACAAGACGGCAGCGCAGCAAGAGGAAGACACGCTGCCGCTTCTTAGCGCCGTTACGCTGAACGCCATCTATTAGCGAGACGGGCACGAAGATGCCTAACGGCAGCCCGCCGCCCTCAGAGGACCACGCAGCGGTTCCCCCGCGGCCCCGGCTCCAGCCCCGCCCTCAGAGGGGACGCGGGGCCCAGCGCGGCCCCGGCTCGGCGGCGGTGCCTCGGGGGAGCTGCCCCCGGACGGGCGCCGAGCCCCGCCGCCCCGCGGCCTGCCCACCGCCCCGCAGGGAAGGGGCCGCGGCCCCCGCTCACCCGGAAGCCCTTCTCCCGGTCCGCCTTGATCTCCGCGTCCAGCTGCTTCAGAGCGGCGGTGAAGCCGCGGAACAGCAGATACTCGCGCACCAGCTCGTCCGTCCGCTCCGTCGCCGCCGCCATGGGGCCCAGCGGCGCTGCCGCCTCTGCCCGCCCACGGCTCCACGAGCGAGGCGGCGCGGCGTCGCCAAGACTACAGCCCCCGGCGTGCCCCGCCGTGCCCGCCCAGCGCAAGGCACGATGGGAGCTGTAGTTCCCGCCACTCGCCCATGCGCGCCGCCCTCTCCTATGCGCCCCACTCCCCCTTTCTCGCCCGCCTGCGGCCGCAGCCCGCGTTTTTCTCTCTCTCCCATTGGCCGCCGCCGGGCGCAAGCTGCGTTCCCATTGGCTGGCTGCCACGTGCGGCTCGTGTTGCTGGGCGCGGGCGGGCAGTGGCGCGGTGGTCATGGGTGGGGCAGGGCAGGTTGGGCGGGGAGCGCGGTGTTCGGGGGCGGCCGTCGTCGTCTGTGGGACCCCGCTGTCTGCTTCGTTGCCGCCTCGCCCCTCCTGGCTGCTGAAGGAACGGCAGGAGCGGGAGTTGGTCTTATCCATAGGTGATACGTGCAATTGGTAACGGGGGGCGTTGGACCAGTTTTGGGGAACTTCCCCTCAGTGGGCCGCAGGGAAGGGCAGGGCAGCGTGAGGGGATAGGGAAGCTGTCCTGTCCTCAGAGCTGCCCCGCTGGGCAAGGATCTGCACTTCCTCGTGGTGAATTGGGGTAAGACGGTGCTGCAAAGGAGGCCGCTGTTTGGTGGCATCAGCCCCAGCATCTTGTGGGAATGGGTTACCCGACAGGGACAGGGCAGGAGGAGGGGTGCCACGGTTTGAGGTTAGCAGGAGATCAGGGTTTAGTCAGAGCCTACAGACAGCATTCCTCAGGCAGAAGCCATCACTTCCCGCTGTAAAATGCACCGCAGTGCTCGTGCGTTCCCTTTGCTGTACCCAGCACGACCCCCCATTGCGTTGCAGCCGCCGATGGAGGCAGCGGGTGGTTGCGGTGAGCTCTGTGCAAGAGCACGGCCCGCTCCCCACGCACAGCTGCAGGAGGTGGAGCCCCGCGCCGCACGCAGACGCCAGGCACAGGCCCAGCACCGCGCAGTGCTGGCGGGACTCTTCAGCAGCCTGCAAGAGACCGTGCTATCCCAGTCAGACAGCCCGGCCTCCAAGGTGCGGGGCGATGACTGCCTTTCTCCTATCTGTCGCTGTCATAGAGTGGCTTGAGGAAGGGATCTCAAAGATCACTTATTTTCACCCCCCTGCTGTGGGCAGAGCTGCCACCCCTTGGGTTAGGCTGCCCGCGGCCCCGTCCAACCAGCCCTTGGGCGCTTTTAGGGATGGGGCATCGTGTCATAGACATGTGCTTCGGTTTATCTGTTGGGATCCCAAAGGATGCCAGCATGTACATAATTTCAGTCTGGGCAGATTTCCTGGATTCTTTCTGCTTTGCAGCTGCCAGCTCATCATGAGCAACTTGCTCAGTAGTCTCTGTGTCATGGGTTTATCATGTGGCTTGCCTGTGCTTTTTTTTTTTTTTGTAGTTTCTTCTTAGCCGTGTTTTGGATGTAAATCAAGGGATCCTATGATTTAATGACCTTGATTTCACAGTGTTTTGGTAGGAAATTGGGAGGAGTGAGGTTAGGGACAGATCAAGTTAGAAGGAAAGCAGTAATTCATTCAATATATAAGGTACATTCTGTATCCAATACACTGAGAGAATAAGATGGGGGGGGAACTCTCGCTCCTACTGGCCTCTACTAAAATAAGAAACTACTTCCTTTAAAAAAAGAAGAAGAAATAAACAAAAGCACTACTAAAAAGTTGCATACTGTCCTGCTGAAGGTAGGGGAATGACTATCAGGATTTTTCAGCTCTGCCACCAACTCATTTAGATTGGTCACTTTCAGTTTTCCAGAGAGGATAGTGGCTTTACAGGATCATACTTGTAAAGTGCCTTGAGATTGTAAGCATGCAAAGTGCTGCTGTCTGGGGCTGAGGCCCTTACCCCCCATGAAGTTCGAGGTAAGAGTTCAGTTCAACATACTCTGAAGGAGATGCAAGTTAAGCTGAAGTCACCACAAACTCAGAACTAAGGCTAAACAGATACTTGTTTTGTCTCATCTGACTGGACTGTCTTAATGTTCTTTGAACTACTCTTTGATAGTATCATGTGCCCAAGACATGACTTTGGAGGTGAAGTCCTAACTGCAAAAGTTTACTCCTAATTCCAGTGCTTAGTGCCTTGCTAAAGTATCTGGTGTGAAAGCTCTGCCAGAGGGACCTCCTGTCTGAGTTGCCTGGGTGGTCCCACTGATCCTACAAATCTAGGAGCAATTTTAAATGGGTGTGTTGAAAGGTACTGGCCATATGTTCTTTGTTATGCTGCAATGAAGGAATGATCTACAGTGCTCAAGTTATTTTGGCTGCCATCAGTGCAGCTGGAGTAGAACGTGGCAAGGGCTTCTCCTAGCAAAATTCTCAGGAGAGTTGAATTATAAAGTCTTACACCTAAAGCTGGTAGACGTCCAAGAGGACATGCTACAGCATGGTGTTTCTGGACATGCTCCAAGAAGATAATGATCCAAACAAGAACAGTTGCTGGTAAAAGATGTGACTTAAGTAGCAAATGGCTGTGTGACTAGGCATTATGTACATGTACTGTATAACATATTTATATTGTAGAATATTTATCGTCTGAATTTAACTTTGCTCTTAGTTCTTTCTCCTCTTCATAAGGCTACAGGTAGCTGGTGAAACATCACAGTCATTTTCTCAGACACATGGAGATAACAGGGTCAAAATGAAGGAAAAAACTGAAGAAAGCAACTAAGTCTTGTTGAAACATGAATTCAGTCAGAGCAGAGAGCAATCAGTTCTGTTTTCTTTTTGTGTTTAGTATCAGGTTTTACGTAAGGCTAAGAAATATATCCAGGAGCTGGAGCAAACCTTGAGTTCTTTGCTGAAGATGAAAGGTACTGTATGCAAGTATTTGCCTCAGACAGTTTGTTAAGTAGAGGCAGATAGATGCGTGGCTGCTCCCATTAAGCCCAGCAAGCACTGTCCCTCCGATCCACAGCCATTCCCATCCCTCCCTGGCAGAGGAAGGACACAACTGACTTCTGCTGCCCCAAGCTGCAGGCAGGGTCCCCGCCTACCCCTGCACAGGCTGCATGCATAGGCTGGAGGAACAGGTGTGCTCCTTCCAGCCACAGACAGTATCAGTCAGAGCTGTCGCACACCCTGCACTCCTCATCAAGCACAGCCAGAGCTGGAACTTCAGAACTGCAGGCTTTGGTCTGAGTTAGGGGGAAAGGAGAGAGAATCTGTTGAAAGTTTCCTCACAAAAATATGGTAAATGGAAACCTTTAGTTGAGATTCTAGTTCCATAGGAACAGGTAAGAGATGCTGTTGTTTGTTTTTGTCAGTTTTGCTTTCAGCTTGGCAGGTTGTAGTCATGCACTCCATGCCCTTGCCAATATGCCTGCTGCTCTCTGGTGCTGCTCGCTCTCTCTGGTGGCAATAAGAAGGATTGGGGGCTGATAGGTAGAGCCTTTGGACATATTTTTATGTCCCTTCACATATCCAGAATATGGTGAGCTAGAAAAGGCATTGCTGTTTGTGCATCTTGCTCTTCCAGTGATTTGTATCAATTACAGATCATAATACTTAGAACAAAGTCCTCTGAACCCACATCTTTGAATTACCCATAAAAGGCAGCCATAGGTAGGAGGAGTCATTCGACAGAAGTCTGAAGGCTTCACAAGCAGTGGGGTGGCTGAAGAGACTTTTGAAGTAAATTTCCCATCATATTTACTTGCATATGTGTAAAATTCATACTACTGCTGAATCACAGAGTGGGTTGTCCAGGGTTTTTATGTGCAGTTTGCTCATAACATGACAATCATGAGAAGTTGTATTGACTAGTGCTTGTTCTTGTTGGGACTTTTGATTTGCTGATTGTTTTTACCATCGATTCTGTCACACCAATGTTACAAAGGAGGACATCTGAGTTCCTCAACAATCAGAAGCTCCCAGTAGTGGTAGTGATGCTATAGGAGAGGCAGAGGTGTTGCATCTCATATCGCTTTTGCCTAATGAAGAGTTGTGACTCCTGAAGGACCATTTGTCAGGATTATTCTGCTTGATTGGGACTGAGGATGAGAGGGAAGCCAAAGGCCCCACCAGTGTGACAGTTGCCTTTCTGCCAACAACAGAGTCCTTCAGCCTGGAGGATGGGAACCCGTCCAGCCTGGAGGAAGTCAGGCAAGAATATGTCAAGAGGCACTTCAGCAATCACAGGTAAGGGCTTAAACCAATCAAGGGAAGATGATAATACTTTGCATTTTCTTGCATCCCAGTGCCTCTTAGCCTCTTTGTCATTGTTACTGAACTTCCAAGCAGAGGCCTTTCATCATGAGGAAAAGATGAAGAGATTTCTGGTGGACCCCTGTAATCTCACACAGCGCACGAACAGTGTTTGTATTTCTTTGCCTCCTATGCAGCTCAGCACAGACTTCTTATTTGCCTGTAGAGCAAAAGGATGGGGGAAAAGCTTGCTGGGAAGTGTGGCCCTGGACCCTGAAGTGACCATGACAAAGACATTATTAATCCAGTTAAGAAGTTGTTCATGTGGCTTTTTTTTTTCCTGTGTGTTCTTTTCAGCACTGCGTTGCCCTCGGAAGCTGTGAGTGAGAGTGATTCTGCTGTCTGGTATTTGATGCAAGAATGTGAAAACCAAACAATGGAAGAGGACGGAAAGCCAGGATTTATCCAGTACCCAGACACTTCATCCCCAGATCTGGTGGAATTTGAACGGTAGGTGCACCCCAAGTTGTCTTCAGGTTTTTTTCACCTGTTTGCATTAACACTGCATCCAATCATTGCTGTACATGGAGCCTTGCAAAAGCCTTGTATCAGCAACTTTGACCCTGCTTATGATGAAGCTGGAGCTGTGGCTGGCACATGAATGGAATCCCAGCATGGTATCAGCCCCCTGCTCTCCCTCAAACTCTCAAGAAAGAGAAAAAAAAATGTTGCAAGTATGTCAGTCCCTGTGTGGATGTGCTTTACTGCTGTCCAGTGGCTTGTAGAGGGAGCTGCAACATGCCTGTAGTGGTTCAATAGGCAAGTGGTTCAACAGGCTGGTTTTTAACCCAGATGGAATGGGAGTTTATTCGAGCAGCGTGACTTACCCAGGTGTTTGCCCCTGTGTGCTTGTGGTATCAGTACCATTATCAAGTTCTATCTTCATGATGGGGCTAAGTTTGAGGAGCACAGGAATTGCTGCACCAGATGAAACCTGCCAGTGGCTAGCTGTAATGTTCCAGGGCAGCTGCAGAACTGCAGGTAGGTAGATGTGGGCAGATATTTCCCCCTGCAAGTGATGATTGTCCTGCCTGGTATTGGTATGAGAATCTGGGACACTGTTGTCCCTTCCAGAGATGGATGTTTAGCTCCTAGCACCTTGGAGTACTTGTTTGTAGGATCAGAGCAGTGTAGGACTGGAAGAAACAAGGGAAAATAATGCAGTACTCAATCTGCAGTGGTCTGCAGAATAGCAATAGTCTGGAAGACATCAGACAGTACTCCTCAATATGACTGAAACACAGAGAGAGAGAGGAAAGGAACATAAGTGCTTATGAGTGTGCTACAGCCACAAGGTGCCGGTCTTTAACCCTCTTTAGGATTAGCCAAGTGCCTGACACAGGTGCTAAAAATCGGAGACCGTTGCTTTCCTCTCAGTGGTCCATGAATTTTAATCTGGGATTATAATGGTAAATTTTCTATTTTTTCAAAGTTATTGGTATCTTAAAACTGAGTGTTCATCACATTCTTCCCCCTGTTCTCAAATGGCACTAGGATGTATTACAGGGGTCATAGATGGTAATCATCCCAGACTTAAGAATACGCAGTGTGGGAGAAGCCACAGCTATAGCTGGCATCCTCCAGAGCTTCACAGCCACTAGTAAAAATGTAAACAATTTTTCTTTTTTTTTTTTTTTTTTTTTTTATTTTTTGCTTTGAACTGGTGTTTTTTTTTAATAATTTTCCCCTGGATTATTGAGGTTTTTCATCAAAACGACACCGCAGCTCTGCCAGCAGGTGGCACCAGCCCACTGCTACTGTGCCCGCTTTTGCTCCTGTGAGATTTGGAAATGGTTGTAGTAAGGTATCATTTGAAAGACCTTGAAATGTGCTGACTGAGGATTTTCTGGGGGAAGTAAGCCCTACTTCATCAAAGACTGCACAATGGGGCCATAAACACCTGTATTTCTCCTTCTTCCCTGATAATGTGGACCACAGCCTTTGCAGTGCTGCGTGGACTCTTGGCATTTACCCTGCAGTTTTATTACAGCCTGCAGTTGAACTGTAGCTAATTCTTCTTACAAAACCATCAGTGGTAATGGGCATGAAACAGCAGGGAGTCTTCGGTAAACAACAGCTTCTCAGTGATAAGTCTAATCATGTTATTTGGGCAGCATCAGAAATGCACTGAGCTTCTGCAGAGAGTTACAGTGATGAGACTACCCAGTATTCCAAATGTGCAAATGTGCAAAATGTGGTCGTCTCCTTCCAGCTGGGAAGGAAATTGTTGACTCATGGTTTGTTCAAACTCAGTTTCTTTAGCAAAGCAGTCTAGTGATGATTCATATTCTGTTAGAGAAACTCCAGATCCTTCATTTGGAGCTGGATGTTCAGAATTCTTGGTGAGTGCAATAGCTGACCTAACAGTGCTTGCGACCCTTACAATATTTTTGTGTCCAGCAATGGCAGAAAAACTTCAGAGCATGGAAATGGGAGTTTAAACATGTTTGTGTTTGCATGTGGGGTTATTTTCAAATTTTCAAAATTTCAAAATTTACTAAAAGAAATAGTTATAAAAAGATGGAGTTCTTTTTGGTTAATTTCTCGTGCAGCAGTTTGGCTAGCCAGGAAATGTGCTTAATTGGGATATCTTCCAAAGAGACATTCTGAGCCCAGTCAAACTGAGAAACAAGGACTGCTCTTTATGTTCTTCCTTTTTACTTCTTCGAACACATGTTCTTTCATCTGAGGAGCTCTAATCATTTAATAAACATAAAATAACTTTCAGTGCTACTTTCTAAAGTAGACATTATCATTCCTGGCTCACTGTGCCACACAGTACTAACAGAAGAGGCAAGCTCTTTCTGTGTTTGTGTCTTCAGCTTGAAATTGCAGCATTAATGTTGAATTGCTAGTTTCACTGCAGAAATCAGTTCACTCACAGAACTCAGTCTTGGGAATGCAGTCCCTCTGATGTAGGAACTGAGTTCCATTATTCACACTAATATTCCCGTGTTCACACTACTCAGAGCTTCCAAGCCCATGGCAGCGCCTTTCTATCTGCATGTATAGTACCTAGTACATCAAGGTATGACCTCAGCCAAGTGTTTTTAGAGCACTGCAATGCCAGAAGTATAAAAAGTGACTCGCAGTGCAAGAGCCTCAGGATACAAAGGCAAGTATGCCAAATTTTAAGAAAAGCCAGCGTGAGGTTTGCCTGTGTGATGTGTATGGCCTGCAGCAGCCTGGAGCTTCTATTCTGAGGCAGCCCTGCTGAGGCTCTGGCTGGAGCCTGCCCTTTGCGGATGAAATCTTGGCATAGCAGAGTTGCTAAACTTCTCTGATGGTTTTGGGCAATGTTCAGTAATTGTATGAGGTCTCTGAGGGAGAAGTCAGTGAAGTAGTTTTGAATCACTGTTACTCCCTCTTCCCCTGTTGATGGCAGCAATTATATCACAGTCTTTCTAGATAATAACTACAACTGTTCAGCATAGCTGCTTTATTAGAGAAGACTACTGAGGTGTCAATTCAATTGTTTAGCAACAAGTGTTGCACAATAGTTGCTTATCTGCAAAGATCAATCACAGTTCCACAATTCTGAGGTATTGCTAATTGTATCCTTGGCTTACCTTCCAAATACCAAGCAGTCCTTCCACTCCAGGGAAGTTTCCTCAGCCATTCTGCTGAGCTCAGGGTGGATCAGCACCTCTTCAGGAGCTGAACTCCAAGGGGCTCAGTTTCTCAGCCCAGTTATGTACAGCGTCTGTTACCACCCACAGTGCAGTGCTTTGCAAAGGTTCCTTGCAGCTGTAGGTCTTCCAGAACCAACAAGAGAAACTGCATCTTGTGCCAGGGCAAAGGTCATATTCATCACATACTTTGCAATGGCAACTCAGCACTGACCATGGCCTAGGCCATGACCAAGTCAAACCTATGGCAGTTCTACTATCATAGGATGCCTTGTCCCTCCACACTGATTGACAGTAGTTGGATAGCTTGTTCTTGAGATGCTCCTTGTCCTTTCAGGTACCTGTATTTTTATAAGCACACAGTAGACCTACTGAGAGAGCATGGAATTGTTTCCGCTGAGGAGGTACCTCTTCCTGTGGTCTCCATGGCTATTTCACACCTCTGGCAAGAGCTTTCTGAAGAAAGGAGAGACAGCATCTTGCAGTACTGTAGCCAGAGGGATTTCCACCTGGGTCCTACGGATGCTTGCCAAGAGCCTGCGTGCGCTGATGGCGATGTGAGGGACAGTGGAGGTAACAGTGAGGAAGCCAGTGGTTCCTTGGTCTCCACACCAGAGGAAGTAAGTGCTCAGTAACACATATCCTCTGCCCCTAAAGCTCCAGTCCTCCAGTTGCTAATTGGCTCTGCAGCTTTTAATTAGAGAACATACAGTAGTTTTAATTAAGTTTTCCCAAGACCACTTGAATGCAAAAGTGGAAACAACAAACAGCCTTTGAGTGAATGTCTTAAATTTTCTCTCGGTAAGATAGACAGCAAGCTACAGGAGTGCCGTGGCAGCAATCCTGGGATTCTCTGTTGAGCTGTGGATTCCTGTGCTAAGTAGCAGTTAGCTCTAACTTGCTGTGGGGTGGGGAGCAAGAACAAGGGTTGTCCAGCTGCTGTCCCCTGCAAGTCTTCCACGCAGCACAGATTATCTGTATCCAGAAGAGATGCCCAGATTCCAAAGACCTGTGTGTTTTTGCCTGGTTGCTTGTTTCTTAATTTTTTGGGTTTTGCTTTTTGTTTGTTTATTTGTTTGTTTGTTTTCAGTAATCAGAGCACTTAGTAGCAAAGATAAAGTAATTGTAGACCAGTTCCAGCGATACAGGGCTGATGACTGCCTATTCCATGCATTTCTGCAGAGCCAAGAATTCAGTGACTGTGTAGATGGGAGCATGTGAAAAAAGAGATTAAATAACAGCCGACTCTCCATAAATTGTTCCTGATTGATTGCTTAAGCAACTAGCTGTTCAGAGAAATGTACAATGTTATTAGTTGCAAGGGAAGGTCAGAGGTTCACCTTTAGCAGACTATAAATTGCATTTACAAGCTCTTTTTGAGTCACAGGACAATTAGCAATTCAGACCACTGACCTGCTTAGAAAATGTTGTGGAGATGTTGCACATACAGTACTTTCTGGCACAGATGTGTGAAGAGCATGATGGCAGAGTGAACTAATGAGATTATTGGTCTGTCATATGGAGAATCCGAACTCCTTTGTAAGACAAGTCATATACTGGAATCGGATTTATGGAGAATGGCTGGTACAGCTGAGATCTCCAGCCATAAACAACGCAACAGCCAAAGTCAAGTCTGGAAAGCACTGTTAAATTCATGTATTTACTGATGCTTTGGAAGATGTAAATCTCATTCTTGGAGGCTGAAACACAGGGAATAGACTAATCTTGTGTTCTGAGTTATGAAATAGTTTCTCCTTCTTATTCCTGTATCTGCAAAACCCTGTAGATTTCTGCAGAAGGAAACATTAGCTGTTAAATGGAAAGAAAAAAAATATTGTACTCCTTAAGACTCCATTATTAAAAACTATGCCCTAGGTAAAACTCTTTAAATGGCTGGATATGCTGACATCCAAAATGTTTTCTGTGACAGGTAATGTTTGAAGACGCGTTTGATGTTGCTGCTGGTTTCCTTGAAACAAATGAGACACAGGGATTGTCTAGCCAGAGGTAAATTACAAAACCTACCCTTTTGCTAGATAGAGTAAGTCAATAGCTGACAGTCAGTGCTCCCCAGCAAGTTTGCCATAGAGTGAGTCAGTAGCTGAACGTTCTCTTTTGTGCCTAACTTTTAGTCAGTGGTTAAAATAGTAGCATACAGCGGTTGTGCTCACTGTAGTGCTACCTTTTAAGGTGTACGAATGAAATGATGAATAGGCATTTACAACAGAACAGGAAGGTTAGCTTACAGGAGTGCCCAGTAACTTTGAGATAACGAGGCAGTCTTAGTAGGTGATTCTTCCGGAGAAGTCTAGGAAGAGTCCTGGATTCTGGATAAATAAACTCTAGCAATTTTCTTCTCTACTTTGCATAGCTTTCTGTCTTTTCAAATTACAGGATTTCTAATGTTTTCCTTTTTTTTCTCACTCACTTACAAGGTCTGTGATGACCATAATACACTGCCTGGACAATTAACTATACTCTCACTTAATGAGACAAAAATAATCTCTTTTTTTTCTTTATCATCATCTCTCTTAATCTTCTTCAAGTACCCTAATTTCATCAAAAAGAGATGATCAAGCTGAAGTGTGGTTGGCTTTAGCAGAAAGGTCCAAGAAACACAAGGGGGAATGGTTTTGAACTAAGACAGGGGAGGTTTAGGTTAGATATTAGGAGGAGGTTTTTCACACAGAGGGTGGTGAGGCACTGGAACAGGTTGCCCAAGGAGGTTGTGGATGCCCCATGCCTGGAGGCATTCAAGGCCAGGCTGGATGTGGCTCTGGGCAGCCTGGTCTGGTGGTTGGCGACCCTGCACATAGCAGGGGGGTTGAAACTGGATGATCATTGTGGTCCTTTTCAACCCAGGCCATTCTATGACTCTGTGATTCTCTGCAGGTCAGATCACAATTACCTAAGAAAGAACATGTCAGATACAAAACTAGCACTGCCTTTGATTTTCCCAGTAGACTAAAGAAAGAAAAGGTTTTCTCTTCAAGAAGAAAATCACTTTCTGATTCATCCCCTACATATTCTAGCTGCTTAGTCTTGGTTAGATTTTTTTTTCCTCTTTCCAAATAGTGTTTTAATTTATTTTTTTTTAATCCAGCTACTTATTTTTCCATATTTAGAGAGTTCTTTAATGTGAATCTTTTCTTTTTCACTGTAATTCCACAGTGCACTTCCAGAACAGCATGAACAGAAATAAGATTGTTCTGGCTGTTCATCAAAATATGTTTATATCATAAAGCTTAACAAAACATGTATCCATTAAATTACATTTATTAGGTCATAATTGCTGTTGTTTTTGAAACAAGGAAAAGCAAACTTTGTTAACACCGCAAATGTATTGGCATCATCTGTGCAGTCTGGGTTAAGCCCCAAATTAGATTAATATTTCAGTAGTCAGCATTTTTCATGTGCACTGCTTTTTTCTATCACCCTGTGCTTTATAGTTCAGGACAGAAGTGTGGTTCACCCTGTGCTTTATAGTTCAGGACAGAAGTGTGGTGCAGAACTTTGTAAGATCCCAGGGAGAGCATAGAGGTGAGGTCCAGAGTGAGTATCTGATCTTAGTACCAAAGTTACCGATCACCTGAGTACAAATTTGTCAGCTGATGTGTGATTCTGTGACCAAAAACTTTACAAAAGTAGAAGGCAAAGTTGCTTCTTGGAACAACCCTACAAAATACACTGCCAAATGGCCATTTTTGTTCTCCATTATGATGCATGTGTACCTTTCCCTAGAACAGTGTTGTCACAGCTGTAGTGTATTAGTGGATCTCTGTTGTGGTAGTGGTTTCTTATACTGGAGTTCTCAGTTCTTTGATATCTTTCTGCACTTGTTAGACAGCATTTCCTCATTACACCTCCACTCCTTCCTGTCTTTTTCACCTATTGTATTTCTTGTCAGATTTGTCATGGAAACAATTTAAGTATTCTATAATTTGTAAGTAAAATGTGAAGGAGAGAAAGTAAGGAGGAGGAGGAAAAGAGGGAAGAGGAAATTAAATATAATTTCTTGTTCCATTTTCAGTTCTTCATTTACAAGCGGCATTTCTGAAAATTCAGAGGATGACCACAGACTCTATCTGCAGATCACTGACTTCCTAAAAAGCCTTTTCTTTGCTAATACGCGCTTTTGCCAGGTAAGCTTTCCAAAGGGTTCCTTACAGAAGGAGCAGTGTATTTCTGTCACTGTCAGAAAGAGATTTCCTTTGCTTCAGATCACAGCGTCCAGAATCATTAAAATAAGAGCTTGGGGTTTATTGCTTCAGATGTCATTCTGCAGGTCCATAACGCACCCTTGGCCTCTTGATTCTGAACACAGTGGGATCACCCTGTGCTTTCTGTTGGTGCCAGCTTCCCTACCCTGAGCCCTTGTTTGGCAAGCCTTGAGAGTAGGGTAATTATGCTCTTGAAAGAGAACAGCTCTTAAAACAGAGCAGCTGCTGTGCTGTGTCTTAACTTCAGCCTACTGGTGCAGATTCGCTGAGCCAGAAATCATTGTGTTTGCAGTGTTAGTCCTCCTGTTCTTGTCCTCTTGCCAAGAAGGTGTCTGAGAACTTGCACATGGATACAGGACCAAAAAGGAGAGATTACTCAGGAAGAACATGCTTATTTTGGCTCAGATTGTGCCTCTACAATGGCCACTGTTTCTCTATGTTCTGCTGTCACCTAGCTTCCACCCAGTCTGTTACTTGAGCAGATTGTCTTTTAAAGAAAATTGAATATTTGTGGTGAGGGATGGCTGGGAGACACCAATCAAACAAAACCCAAAACAACAACACAAAGAACCAGAAAACAGTGTTGCACCGCTGTCTAAATCTATCGCAGAACGATTTCTGCATGTCACTTGATTCCTACAATCTCCTGGAGACCTTAGCACTAAAGGAGGTGCTGGCATAGCAAAAGCTATTAAACAGGAGCTATTAGAGTAGGACTCTTCAGCAAAAATGTCTGGGGGTGACATTTTGATCCTAAATGATTTGGATTTGGTACACAGAATGATGATCCACTGCCTCTAAACACCAGAACTAGACAGCACCCAATGAAGTGAACAAACAGTATATTAAGAAGTTGCAGATTACCAGAGTTAACTCCCCAGGGATGAGTCGATTGACGGTTAATAAATCTGGACGAAGATCCAGATATAATTTCATATGCAGGCCACCCTCACAGCACGTTGTACCAGAATGAAGGAGCATGTATTAGGGAGACAGAGCACATTGATTGCAAAATGCTTGCACTTTTTGTTTAAACATCTACTCCTGGTCATTGTCAGAGACCAAGCACTGATTTACACAGCCATTTGGTCTGTAAATAACTGCTCTGCATAAAAACAGGGCTCTTTCTGTGTTCATATAAATGACTGTGAAATGAAGATGCCTAGAAAAGAAAGAACGACATAATGCGAGGTGCATATTTTCCAGCTGTGAATGTCTTCCCTGGCTAAGTGCTGCTTTTGTCCTCTGCTTGATGCTGTATCACTGTGTGCGAGCCTAAGCCCATCTTACAGCTCTCAGATAAAGTGGTGTAGGTGGTAGTGAAATGCTACAAATTGGAAGCTGAGCACTTTTTTTATTCAGGAACTTTGAATTGTCTGTGATAAAATAATAAAAAGGGAGTGTGAGCAGAATTTACCCAGACTAAATAGTACTGATAATGCAAAGATCACAATCTGCTTTGGTTTATATAACTGTGGTACAGCACATCTAGAGTCCTGCCAAGAAGCAAGAAACTTTGACAAATTTTTGGTTTTTAGAGCAGAAATTCAGCTCTACCTCTGAGCAAATAGTTTGGAGACAGTTATGGAAGTGCAGCTGAGTGTGTCTAGGAAATATTCCAGCTAGCTTGAAACACTACCTCAGGCAGCAGCAGAGCTCAGTGTAGGCTACACAACTCAACCCAGACACTGGGTTACTCAGTGCACTGAAGACTCCTGGACTTGTCCTGAATAGGAGACCTTCTTGCTTACCTTGTGTGTGTAACCAAATCCCTGCAGACCAGGGATTCTCGATGCAGTATTGATACAGGTACATTTGCCCAAGAGTTTGGGCAGTGCTGGTGGTGTAATTATCCCAAAGGTTAAGTGGTGTCCTGATGCACCGTGCACACACATGGTAGATGATGATATGAAGGCAAGCAGCAGGTACTGTACTTAGAGGCAGGGCCACCAGCGTGTGCCCGACTGATGTGTGAAAGGCAGCCTCTGTCCATTCCATCTGCAAAGCTGGTGAGGTAACAGATTTTCTTGTGGTCGTTACATGCCAGTGTTAATGCCATTTGAGATTAACTGTCCAATTACAAAGCACTGTTGTTGGATTGTGTACATTTGCTGTTTCATTCAGTCTATAGACCCAGACACTTCTCTGTCCTGAACTTTGATTGCTCAGAACCACTTATGCTCTGTAAGATGGTCAAAAAAACCATTTCCCTCTGTTGCTAAAAGAGCAGCAAGCCTAAAGACAGTGCAAGTTAGAGGCTCAATGAAGCTCACATATCCTCAGAGCTTGTTATTTGGTGTGCTTGCTACCGTAGTCTAAATGATATAGATGGAGGCAGGGTGAAGTCCTATGATTTTAGAATGAAATTAGTTGAGAATCTGAGACATTCTTCATCGGGCACCACAAACAGTTGACTGAGAGGTGCTGGTTGCTGATTCAGAGCAGAAGCAGGGCTCATGGCACTTTGAAACACAGTCAACTCTTGTGGTTTTTAACTTTACCTGGCTTTGGGCTGGTTTCAGGAAGAAGATCTTCAGTTTGATTATGAGACTGTAATGCTGAGGTGCACGGAGACCTTTGATGATGAAGATTTATAAGTAGTATCCCTGTTTGCCAATGTTTTGCCAAGCATCACTGGATACAGCAGGCATGTGAAGAGATTGTGCCTCTTTCAGAGGAACACCTCTCCAATCAGAATGGGGAGACACTGTGTTGTGGTTTGTTATTGTTGACTTCCCTTTCCTCATCAGTGCTTCGTAACTTACCAGTTGAGTAATTTATACTTTTAAACGTTCCAGGTTTAAAATATTTATAAAACCTAAAGGAAGAAATATTTTTCTCTCTGACTTTTTAATGCTTAACCTCATTTCACAAATACACTGAAGCAATTCAGTGACCTTGCCTAATGTGAGCTGTGGAAGAGATGCATAGAGGACATGGCAACCTACGCACTCCAGACTGCTACCTGCAAAACTCACAGCGTGCCTCCCAGCATCCTGGCAGTGATTGCTTTCCTCTACAATTCTTTAGCCTGCGCTGGAAACAACAGAGGAATTTCTTCACAGAGAGTGACATGAGGCGCTTCCATATCTATGAGGACAACTGTAGTGGCCACCCACTCCCAAATCACTCAGAGAGATGCAAATACAATCAGAAACTGTGGATTATTTCTGTAAAGTGTGTAAAGTTGAAAGAGAACAAAGCCCACTGTGCTGTTCTGCTGCATCTTGTTCTTTGATGAGTAGTACTGCTCAGATGGTGTCTTGAAATTAAAAATGCATTGAAGTTAAAACAGATCATTCATATCTCTGAGCTGTCATTAGCTGCTTTCTGCAGACTCGGCTGGTATTCCGGCAGTGGCTATACTGAGGTCTCCCTCCTCCTACTTTCCCTCTCATTTTAAAGTACCATGCATATATTGCTCTGGAGGGCCTGGGTTTTGGGACACGTGCTAGTTGAAACGTGTACAGGTTTTTCAGGGGGTCTGAGGTCAGATCATTCTTTCCTAAAGGAAAAAATACAAGTGACAAATGTGCAAATGTTTGCATGAAATGTCCTGTGTGCCCTTTCTTACCATTCTGTAGTTTTGTGGGAAAATGTGTTAGTTTTTCTCAGTGTGGAATATACTTGTTTACAGCTTAAAGCTTCCCTTTCAGATCTTACGGCTTGCTGCCATCTCCAGTTCCATTTGCCACATGACATTTGGTCAGTTTTGTTACAAAAACAAGCCTTTCACTTTTCCACCTCAGTTACTGCATCAGTTGAGGTCATACTTGGCAAACATGTAGGAGAGCCATGTGAGTAGATAACACTGAAAGATTAACAACCTTATTTTTATTAGCTCTCAATCCCCCTGCTTTGAAGACCAATCCAGGACAGAATTAAACAGCAGAAATATTGCATTTTCAATTGACTTTCAGCCTGTCATGTACCAGAGGAGGCAGTTCTAGGTGGTCACCATGGTATGTAGATGCATTCCCTTGATTATCACATGGGAGAGCTTTTGATGCTTCACCAGGAGAATTTTAGGCTTGAACACAAATATGATCAACAGGTGTGTTCAGGTAGTGTGAAGGTAAGAAATAACTATTCCAAAAGGTAGCAAGCACTGTGGGAGGCATTTATGTCATTATGGAGAGGATGAGGAACACATTACTTTGGTTCCTCCTGTGGCATGACCAGTTTGCAGGATGCAAGCCTGTGTGACATGGGAAGGCAGCCTTCTCGTGCGGAGCCAGCGCCACCCAGCCAGAGGCTGAGCTGCTCTGGTGTGCAAAGGCTGCTCTGCCTTGGCAGGGAAGCAGCCTTAATTCCTGAGCATAGTATTGCAGTGTGTGCACTGGCACCACATTGTTCAGTGCTCAGTGGTTGGTCTTGAAACTTCTTATGAAAAAGTCTGGAAAAGGCCAGCAGGCTGCTGGGGCAGAGCAATGGGAAGGAGAAGGAGCTTGAGGCAGAAAGGCAGCAGGGAGGGAGCAATGGCAAACCTGAAAGCAGCCATGGAAGTGAGGCCGTTGTGGAAGCAGACCCGGCCGAACTGGACCAGGTGCATTACAGCTGTGCTGTAGCACAGCAGCTTCTAATACACAGTCTGATCCAGCGGTTGGCAGCCCTGCCAACAGCAGGGGAGTCAGAACTGGATGATTGTTGAGCCCCTTCCAACCCAAGCCATTTTATGATTTTTATCATCACAACACTGTGAACGTAACAGAGCAGCTTCCATCACTGCCCAGTTTACGTCTTGTTAGAAAGCTATGAAAATGAGCTGGTCCAGAGCCAGTGTAACTAGGTACGAGCATGTATCCTTCACCAACTCTTTCCAGCTTGAACAGCAGGACTTGCTGCCTGTGCTTTGGCAGTTCACTGTGTGCACCTCTGTAAGCTGCAAGCAGGATCGCCCCACACTGCCTGACTTCAGCACGTTTTGAGGAGTAAACAAGAGCAAAGGTTAATATGGGTGGCAGGCAGCTTGCTATTCCCAAGCAGTCCAGAAAAGCCTTCAGGTATTCAGCTTTGCACCTGAGGATCCCTTGATCTTTCACTTATCAAGGAGCAAATAAACAGAAGCTGCATCTTGTGGTGCAAAGTCAAAGCTGTTTCCAAAACTCAAGTGGCCGTATGCAGCTGGCGGGGAGTGGTAATCCTGCAGCCTCACCCCTGCCTACTTCATTTTAGAATTTAGACATGTCCCTCTGAGTTAAAAAAACAAACAGGCGTATAACAAACACACCAAAGGAGAAATTTCAAAGGGCAGTTAATAGCCTGAGCTTGAAACGGGGACAGAAATAGCTTCTGAGAAATGCCTCGAGCCTCAGCAGCACCAGACACAGCACTGCAGTCTGTGCCGCCTGGGCTTTGGGCTGTGCTGCAATGAAGGACAGGCCCTACTCATGCTGTGCCCCAGGGAGCTGGAAACCAAGTAGAGGAGGAGGGTGCAGACGTGGCAGCAGGGTGGAAGTGCAAGATGTGGTCATGGTGCCTCATTCATCAGCTGCCATCCTATTGCCATTAAACTATGCCTGCAGCACATGCTGGATCTGGCCAGCAGCAGCCTGACAGAACGTGGGGACAGGGTGATGCAGATTAACTTACGCTTTCTCACATATACTATGACACAAGTAAATCTGAGAGTGATGTGTAAGACCAGGGCTTATCTGCTAGATCTCCTGGGGATATAGGCTATCAGTAAATAAGCTTACAGGTGTGGGCGACACTGTGGAGAATTAAGGCAGTGTCAGAGCTGAGATGCCCAGAACCTCTGTAAAATCCCACCTGGGCAGGAATCAGGCATAGTTAAATATGCAAATCATTTTTTTTGTTGTTGTTCCAAAGACATTCAACCACAGACCTGAATGGAGGTCCTCAAACTTGCTAGTAACAGCAGACTACCAAATTGTTTCATCTTTGAGGATCCCAATATACACAACAGACTGATCTGTTCACACTTACTCCCAGAGACAAGAGAGCAATACGGAATCACAGAATTATAGAATCGTTTAGGTTGGAAAAGATCCATAAGATCAACTCCAGCCATCACTTAGTACTATCAAATCCACCACTAAACCATGTCCTTGAGTGCCATATCCACACATTTCTCAAATACCCCCAGGGATGGTGACTCCACCACATCCTTGGGCAAAATATGCCCCTTAACAGTAAAAATAAGCAACATACCACTAAATCTGGGACCAAACACCCAGATTGTAATAGGCATGAGGAACAAAAGGTTTTTATTGAAACCACCCAGATTCTGCTGAGATGAGTGGGTTAAGAAGAAACCATATCACAGCCTTCAGCTGTGCAGTGAAGAATATAGAGAAGATTGGGTCAGACTTTTCTGAGAGGGGAACAGCGTTGAGGCAACAGACACAAGTTGATGCACTGGAAATTCCAGTTAGACGTGAGGTAAGCTGTTTCTCACCACAAGGGTGGTCAAACACCAGAACTGGTTGCCCAAAGCAGTTGTGACTCTCCAGCCATAGTTCGACTAGGCACTGCCATGTGCCACGTGGTCTGAGAGGAAGGGCTGGCC
Organism: Chrysolophus pictus; assembly: GCA_037305975.1. Lineage (NCBI taxonomy): Eukaryota > Metazoa > Chordata > Aves > Galliformes > Phasianidae > Chrysolophus > Chrysolophus pictus. The sequence continues at coordinate 148,632,437 of CM074576.1, forward strand.
CACATGACTTCCAGAGGTCCTTTCCAACCTGAATTCTCTGTGATTCTTTGAATACAACCTGCCACTCACTATGGAAATCAACCCCAGAAATATCACTCAGTTGCATATGTTATTTATTTTTCCCCAAATATATTTAAGTATAAATCACAGTGCAGGAAATGACAGCTTAATGCTACAGCAATATTATTACATACCATCAGCAGCCAGCACCACGAGCAGTCACATTATTAACAGGTTAAGGCTATTTGTGCTGAGAGTAGAAAACAGCAAGAGTCTGTAGGCTGTTTTCTAGAGAAGTGGCTGTCACTACACAATCACCAAACCAAATCAGGGACAGTGGGGACACACAGAACTTAGCAGTAGCAGAGATATGTCACACTACAAGCAGAAGTTTTGTCCTTCATCTCTGATGAAGATTCCTTCATCTCTGTGCAATTTGGTACCCTGGGGAAGCTGGCTCCCAGCATCCCAGCTGGGATTCCTTTTAGTTAAGCTGGTTATTTCTAACAGGTCAAAAACCTAAGTGGAGTCTGTAGATCCCTCTGCAGTGTAAGTAAGGAGAGGCAACTTCAGAAGACAATTCATCCCATTAACCTTAGATGCCGCTTTTCCAACATCATTCATTTGTCTTCAAAGCATCACAGGAGTGAGAGGAGTCATGGCCTACAAGTGCCCACTTCTTCCCTTTGGCCAGGAAAAGGTGTAAACCACAAGCTGAGAGGTGAACGTTGCCATTACAGATGATTAAGATGATTAAGGTGGAGGGGATAAACCTCAGCCCAAAGGATGCGTAAGAGCGATAGAGATGCCTTCTCCTGTGTCCCCAGGAGCAGTCAGAACAGGGGAAGGGAAGAGCTCTGCTTCAGCCTAACCACTGTTCCTCAGGGTCCCCAAGTCTCAGTGCAAGGAAGGGAAACTGAACATCCTTCCTAGGCATTTCCCAAAGCAGTACAGTGTTCTCCCTAGAGGTGGGCAGGCAGGAGCAGGGAGAAGAAAAATGTTTCCCTCAAGGTCACCGGTGGCCAAGGCACTGGAGACAGTTAAGAAAAGAAAGGCATTGTCATTCTCTTGCTCCAGCTCAAATGATGGGGGCTGCAGACATGTTTTTCATACCTCTGCTTGAGAGAAGAGTTTACCTTCAGGCCTGGTGCTTATATCCTTGTATCAGCACCTATCTCAGAGTCTCTTTCTAAGCTTGCTTTAACACTGCTTTCTTGTCCAGCAGCCTTCAGTTCATCCATTTTCTTGCCACCAGGTAGTTTTCTGGGGCAAGCAGGGAGATACCGAAACCAAGAGACAGCACAGTATTTAGTGCCTATGCCAAATGGAAGATCATAGACCTTGGAAATGAGCTGGGAGTTATCCACCTCTCCCTTGTGGCTGTGCTTCCATGCCAGGAGACCCCGCTCCTCCCGTGTCCCTGTGAAAGCAAAAAGGAAATTGTTGTATTTCAAACACTCGTGTGTTTGAAACTCATGTGTTCTGAACATATGACTGCCTTGTGCACTCCACCTTTGGCTCTCAAATCACAGCAGACCAACCACAACGTAGAGATTCTCTGCACTTAAGCCCTTCTAGCTTCAAAACTCTTAACAAAATCTAGCTAATGTGCTGCTAGACAATACCCATCTTCCTGCAGTGTCTTACAGTTTCCTCCACTGCTTCTCATGGGAATCAAAGATACTAAGACAGGTTTTCAGAAGCCATGGGGGATGGAAGAACTATTCAAGGGGCATTGTAAAGTGCTAGAAAAGCAAAGCTGGGTGTTAACGGCTCAGATATCATGAGGTAAGAGAATTAAGTTTAGCTAGCAATTGCTAAATGTCTGTAATTGTTACAATGGCTAAGTCCCTCTTGGGAAAGGGAGTGAGCACGTAAATTCTGCCTGGAGGAGCTGAAGATCAAGGGTACAATAAAATTAATGAGCCAAAAGGATATTGGCTTTTCAAAAAGTCTGAGATAATAAAGGAGTCTGGTTAACAGAGTGCCCTTCCTGCTCTCTTTCTGTAGAACTTCCTCTCCTATTGTTAGGCCATCCCTCCCTAGGTTTGATAAAAATCAGAGGGTCTTTGATGGCTGTGAGGGGCAGCTACTGGTCCTATATCATATCTTTGGTCATCAGCCCTTCCTGCTGCTGATGTGGTAGCAGTTTGACCTCAATTTCAGCAGCTTTCATAAGCAGGCATGCATCAACATATTGCCTATCAGGAATCACAGAATCATTAAGGGTGCAAAAGACCTCTAAAATCATATAGTCCAACTGTCAGCCCATCCCCACCATGCCCACTGACCATGTCCTTAGTGCAACATCCACACGATTCTGGAACACCTCCAGGGACGGTGACTGCACCACCTCCCTGGGCAGCCTGTGCCACTGCAGCACCTCTATTTCTGAGAAGAAATTTTTCCTAATATCCAACCTGAATCTATAAGCAGGGAAGAAATATTTCTTACCATGCCCTCCCTCCTGCAGTTGCCTTTCTCTCTCCTTTCAACCAACAACATGGCTAGCATTTTACGCAAAAGACATTTTTTACTGAATAACTTTTCCTCAAACTAGGTTATTGAAAAACTAGTCTTTTTTTTTTTTTTTTTTTTAAATGAGCTACTGTTTTGGAACCAGCACGAATTCCATTGATGTCTCTCCTGTTCCTCATTCCTCTCCAGGAGTTCAGTGACATAGAGTTTCATGATTGCTATCACAGCTTCTACCCATAAAGCAGTGCTAATGAGGACAAAAAATATCGAGTGACAAACCCCAGGGCAGACACAGACTTGTAGCTTAGCTCATTTCAGCAAAATCCTACCTGGAATGGTGTTATCAAGGATAAACCCCAAGAGCCCACCCACAAACATGCCAGTGGTGAGAAGCACCTGGATCACCTGGTCCAGCTGGATGATTCCTAGAGGAAAAACAAAGAGCACATATCAACCAGCAACATATTCAGTGCCAAGAGGCTGCAAGATGCATGCTTGTTTAAGCAAGACCTGCAAATCCCCAAAAAAACAGAGCCTAAGATTTGGCAATGCAAGGGAGGCATCGGAGCAGAGGACAAGAGCAGCATTCCCGATGCAATAGACAACAGTCAAAGCACAGATTTCAGAATTTTGTCTGGAAAAAAATGTGTTTAAAAAGATTGCTCTGGAGAAAACTCTTTCAAAATGTGCTGTCACTTCTTACCTGTTTCTAGCAGCATATTATTTTTGTTTGCCCAGTTGGGAATTGTGAGTCCAGCAAACACAGAGAATCCAAATATAAAGATGTTTCTGGAGGAGTTCATATCTGTGTACTGCACAGAGAAATTGTGTACGTTAGTATTGCCAGTTTGGAATGACCAAAATCCATGGATTCATTAATTCATTAGTGACCCATGTTCAGATGTACACACAAACCCAATGACAGCTGTTAGAACAAAGTTCTGTTTAACCAAAATTAGCAGATGATTTCAAACATGTATGGCATACACTAGAAACTGTATATGGCAGACAGTCAGTTGGCCAAGCACTCCATGATCTCCAGCTTAGACACCAGGAAAAGGTGTGATTCAGCCATAGCCACTGGCAGAACTGGAAATTAAACCTTTTACTGAGACTCTCGCCCAGTTTGAGACCTTTACTCAAAGAGCCCTCCTCTAAATGCACATTACTATAGGACATGGAGAAAAATCATCCATAGGAGCAGCTACAGAAACTCCTCCCTTGTTTGTAACAGCTTCCTTCAGATAAACTGTGAGACAGGGATGAGCAGCCCTGACACTGCTGGGGCATTAACCAGGTGCCTGCAAGCCCTGTCCCAACCAGGAACCTCTCTTTGTGATTTGGTCTCTGCATAACTGCCCTCATCTTCACCCGAGGAACTGCCAGTACAAATGTTTATATTTGCTGCAGCCCAGCTTAAGTCTATCTCAGGCTGGTGAGAATCTGGCTTGAAACCAAAGTAACATTCCCTAGGAATGAAAAGGTGCTCACACAGCTGTTACCTGCAAATTGGAAATCCCCACTGCGGTGATAATGCCAAACATCACGAGGAACAGGCCGCCGATGACAGGAGTGGGTATGCTGGCAAGCATTGCCCCCACTTTCCCAAAGATGCCGCTCAGGAGCATGGCACAGGCACCAGCAATGATCACCATGCGGCTCCCTACCTGGGGTGGGAGGAAAAGCAGGCAGTGATGCACCAGTGAGCGCAGACCTGCCAGGCAAGGCTTGCAACCAAAGCACTCAGTGGCACATTCGATTCCAAGCTTTGGGTTCGGATGGGAAGCTCACACTGTGTGGAAAGTCCCTGTAGCTGTAGATTAGGAAATATTTATCGTAATAAGCACCCTGAGAACAATCATGGATCCACACCTATTTGCTTTGTTATCTTCTTCTCCATTGCTATCATGACTTAACAGTCCACTGTGAAACAAAAAGCACATTGTTAAGAGCACACTAATCCCCACATACAGCTCTGCTTTCAGTGCAGTGTAGAAACGTGGCATACCCACAGGCTATTCCCAGATAATTCATTGGATAACACTTCCACCAGAGGTTAGAGTTTCCACTTCAAAATGGCTTTCAGCTAGGTGTCCTGCACCAAGCAATTCTCTCTCTGTGGACCAAGATGTAGAAGAGCAGAGCTGGCCAGCCTGTCTGCTTCCATCTTGAGCTCTTGGATCTGCTATATCCTTTACATGATCAATACCAGCTTAATAAGAATTGGGGAAGTATCTTGGTCTGCCACTACCTGCCATCACACACCAGCTTCAGTCAACCCACCTTTCTCTCATTCTTCCCTAGGAAGAGCCTGGGAGTCTTTCTTAGTCCCACACTACAACAATGATGGGATGAAGCAGCAAGCTTCATGCAGAGCTGTTAGAGTGTGTGAATAGGAAAGAAAAAGAGTATCTGACAAACAAAGGGATGAAGGAGACATTTACAGATTACAGAAATTAAGCACAAAAGCAGCAGTATTTGTTAGACTTTCAATTCAAGATACGCTTTGCCACACCAAAACTTGGACAGCTTAGAGAATCACACTAAGATTTACAGCATTCGTGTCTTAGGCAGAGAAGTTCTGTAATCCTCTGCAAACAATTTATAATTCAATTAATTATTTTAATCCTTCCACTGAAGTATCTGAAGAATGCAATTTTTTTTTTCCGCAAGGGTTTTTTGCAAATGCTTTCAACCAAAACACTGCCAGTAATTGGTACTGTCCCTTTTTAAATATTACTTAAAATACTTTAAAGGCACATTTTTATGAAATACTAAGTTTTACTTGATTGTGAAAGAAATGAGTAAGATTTGGTGGGGAGTTTCAAAATAAAATCATGCACTGCCTTCAGGTGCACTTTTTATATTCTTTGGCTTAAAACCTTGGGACAGTATTATCATCAAAGCAATAATTTAATAAAAGCCACAAGATCTGTTTGTTCCAAGATCAGAATGAAGCTTCAGATTCTTAATTTGCTGAAATTGTCATATGTCAAATTACCCAATAAATGGAGTTGGCCTCAAAGGCAAATTAACTAATCCACTGATAACACAACTGGGAGCATCTGCTTCTAAAGCTTCCAGTTTAGAGTTTGTTTCAGTTATGTCAGGAAAACAAGAAAACTGGTTTTTGTTCTTTAAGCTGAAGAAGCTGCAGTTTCCCAAAATCTTTATCCCTCTTTGAAATTCTCTCTTTCTTGGAAATGGGAGCTCAGTGATGGCACACAGGGTTTGACCCAGTATCTCAAACATGGGTGCCTGGTGCCATTTAAGATGTTGGGTCTTGGCAGTTTCTGACAGCCTCTCCCTTGCCTGTGGATATCTGAAATACTCAAAAAGTCATTTCAGGTGGCGCTGGACACCTGTGTTTAAGCAGAGAAAACAAGTCCCTTGCGCTTCCCTTTATTATCAAAAAATATGTTTCCCATGTAAAACAAACAAACAAACAAAATGAAATCTGCCTTGTAATCTCAGCAATCCTAACCATGCTGATTTAAGAATGACTGAGATAGAAATTCTTCACTCAGGAGGCGGTGAGGTGCTGGCCCAGCTGTCCAGAAAGCTGTGAATGCCCCATCCCTGGAGGTGCTCAAGGCCAGGCTTAATGGGTTCCTGGGCAGCCTGAGCTGGTGGTTGGCAGCCCTCTCCATGCCAGGGGGGTTGGAACTAGATGATCTTTGAGGTCCCTTCTAACCCAAGTCATTCTGTGATTCTGTGAGACTGTCTTCTGGGCTCTTAAGTCTGAACAAGGTGAGCAGAGATGGGATCTAAGTGAACCGTCCCCTGAATCAGCACAGACGGCACGTCTGTGCAAGGACTTGGAGTACATGGGGACAAGGCATGTCCTCTAAACTGACAATTATGGGTTTGAGCACTTCTGCACTGTGGTCATGTCAGCAAACTACATCATGAGAGAACAGGCTGAGGTATAAGGTCAGTATGTTCCAACCAAATTGTGACAAGGGATGGGTGACAGGCTAAACTGAACTCCATGCAGTTAGATACAACCACTTCAGTCACACACTGTGAAAAATGGTTATGTTGAGGTTTATAAGATCCAGCAAAATAACTAATATTATTGTTCATGAGCTGTAAGTCAACATCTGCTTTTATTTACAGACTCACAGCTTATTTGACAATGATTTAGAAATATTTTTCAAGTTGGCTGCTGGATGTACTCATCCCCTAGCAATAAAGCTTAGTGGAAATCTATGATCTGATTGTCAAATTTATCTATCTCTGGAAATTTCTTTCCTTCTTAAGAGCAAAAGATACTCAGGGAATTCACAACAACTTTAAAGAGAGGTAAACACATACATTTACCATCAGATTTCATGATCTCAAAGAAATGGTCTGCCTTTCACACCATTGCCATCCTTGGGTTATGAAAATTGTGGAACTTGAAGCCCTATTAAAGATCTCCTTTACTCTCCTTCCATTTATTTGGGAGGATAGACAGGTAGATAGGTAGATAGTATCTGATAAATTCAATCCTCGAGAAGTTTCCAGAATAGCTCAGTGTAACATATTCTCTTTACTGGAGCCTAAGCCAGGAGCCATGAGTAACAACAGCCTGTACTTCTTCCATATGCAGGGTTGGGCTAAAGAAGCCTTCCACACCAATGTACACAACGTAACCACCCTCAGGAGATCCACAGGAGCACTGTAGTCACCCTGCCGTGTGAAGCTCACCTTGGTGATGCCCAGGACCCCCACGTTCTCACTGTAGGACGTGGTGCCATTTCCCGTTCCCCAGGCCCCAGCCAGGAGGCAGCCAATGCCTTCCACACCGATCCCACGGTTGATGGCATGCTTCGGTGGTGGTGGGGCACCAGACAGGCGGGCACAGGCATAGTAATCCCCCATGGACTCCAGCATGGAGGAGATCACCCCGGCGAGGATGCCGAATATCCCAGCTAAGCTGACCGTTGGCATTCCCCACTGTCCTGCAAATAAAGAGCTTGATTCAGGTCAGCGGGGCACATTTACCCCACAATCTATTGAGAGGGAAGAACGTAGCACAAGCAGGGTGCTTGTGCGTTTGCCTGATTTTTGGCACTTCACTTCCCTGTGGTTGCTGTGAGGTGGGCAGCAAGGGATAGGGGAGAGGGTTGTGCAGCTGTGTAGCAGTACCTGGGTAAGGGAGCCGAAACCAGGGAGCCTGAGACAAGACGTCCCCGCGGGTGTCTGTCCGTGCCAGGTGGCCGTAAGCAGTGGGGTCCGTGGGGAGGACGTCAGTCACCGTCAATATGTAGCAGAGCAGCCAGCTCAGGGACAGCCCCAGCAGCACCTGCCCGTCACATTCGGCAGCAAGATCTGGTTATGGCAGAGCCGCATCTCCAGCAATGACAGACAGGTCTGGGACAAGGCCTTCTCCTGCCCAACCTTTTCCCTGTGCACACGTGAGCATGCACATGGGATGGAGGGAGAGTGACAGCAAGTATCCTAGTGGCCCTCCTTTCTGCCCCACAAACAGATGCCATGGGTCTTTCTCCCATTCTCCCCGCTGCCCCTTGCAGTGTAGCCTGGGTTGGGAATTGCTAAGTCCACTTGAAGTGAGTGTAAACAGCCCAGAGAGCCTGGACTAGGTGAAGCTGGTCCCTCTGCCATGTTGCCTAGGGCACCAGGAGAACCAACATACCGGGAAGATCTGGAAGATGTAGATGGGGGAGAAGTGGCACTTCTTGCCTCTCTGATACAATGGCAGTGGCACAGGGACATCCTTCAGGTACTGAGAGAACAGAACTTTGAAAAAAACAGTCCTGGGAGGAGGAGAAAACAGACCATGAGACAAAGTGTTTGCCCAGATGCCCACCTGTCCCCATGTGAACTGGAAGCCTGGCTAGCTGATTTCCTTTCATCTGAAGGACTCCAGATGACCCCCCAGAAAAGTCTCTCAGCACCAAAAGTAGCAGTGCCCTTGTTTGCCCCAAGCCTCCAGGGCTTGCTCCAGTGGCCACAAGGTGCAGCTTCTCTCCCACCCCTTGTGTGGGACTGCACCTCTCACCAACAGCAGCACAGAGCTGCACAGACACACCACAATATACAGCCAGAGGTTATCAATCATCATTCAGGGCATTGAATGACTGGATGCAGAATGTCTGAGGAGGAACCAGCTTCCATTCTTGGTTTCTAAAGCTACAGAGCACAGACCAACTGCATCAGTGCACATTTTGTGCATTTGCATTAACAAAGGAGCACAGCAGTCTGATGAATCACTGCAGAACACTCGTCTATCTTGGGTAGGTGTCACTGCTTATTATTCAGGTTGCCTGACACATTCCATTAATAGATGCTATTTTCAGCTGCTTATAATTCTGCCTAACTTTTTTCCATTTAGAATGAAAATTTCCATGGAAAATATCTGCCCTAGGCCAAATATTTCTGGAGAAATATATCCTAAACTTATTTCAAAGAGTGATGTTCAAGAAATAGACATAGTTGAGAAGGTCATTTTGCCTTGAGCAGTAGTAAGGTCTGCCTATGTGAGATTTAGTAGAATTTGTTTCTTGGGGAGAGGCATATTGCTCTTTCTCACAAAACTCTGCTCAAGTATGGCAAGTCTGTGGCAATGATCATTCATCTCAAGTCCCAAGTACTGAGCATAAACATCTCCGACTTTAGCATGTGCAGGCCATAAAGATTTTGAGCTTTTTTTTTTTTCTCGAATATTGTTAAGTGATGAACTGTAGTATGTACCATCACCAAGGAGCAAGTGAGCACACACCAAACCAGTTTCTCAAGGCAACATTGGGATTCTTCCATTATGGAGGCTCTGGGATGTGGTAGGGCTGGACAGCAGGGCTGAGACCACAGGACCCATGTCTTCTACCTCCTCCATCGCCTGACTCTGCCTGGGACTGGGATTAGCACAGGTAGAAGTTCAGTTAGAAAACAGAAGAACAGAAAGGGTAGCCAGGGTTGCATGCAGGGGCCAGACACGGACAGGAAAACCCTGGTAATGGAGCAGCACTGCTGGGCAAAGTGGTCAGGAGAGAAACAGGTTAGGAGCTATGGACTGGAGAGGGGAAGTGGAAAAATGAGACAGTCCTGATGAGGATATAGATTTTGAAAAGAGAATTCAGATTGGCCAAGCAAAGGGGCTGGGACAAATCATTAGAGCTAGAGAACAGGACAAACCGCAGATGTTTCACAAGGGTGAAAGGGAACTTAAGGAGCAGGGGGACAGGCAGGGTTTGGTATCTCACGGAGTGCCTGCAGAAGAGATCAACTGGGTGGAGAACTGCAGGTGGAGAAGGTGGCATTTGGAGCCTGGGAGTGCAGGTGTTGGCAGGCAGAACAGAACTAGCAGTGACAGGAGAAGTGGAGCTGGGAGCAGAAGGCCTACTTGGGTCCTGATAATATCCCCTTGACAGCACACTGCCTTCCGAGGCTGCATTCAAGGCTGACCTCTGGACCTCTTAGTTTCCAAAGACAGCTCTGAAAGCACTAGGAAACTGTTGGAAGTCATAGAGAAAAACAACCTGCTGCTGTTGTATGCTGTCCTAGTCTTAAACCTGCATTGTGGATCTGAAAATGCTTATCTACAAGGGAACCGTGCAGTGGCATTTCTATTTTTTGAGACTGTTTCTGAAATTTAGATTTGAATTCTGAAATTAGATTTAAATTTAGGTTTAGACAAGATACTAGGAAGAAATTCTTCACTGTGAGGGTGGTAAGATGCAGGAACGGGTTGCCCGGTGAGGCTGTGGATGCCCCCTCCCTGGAACCATTCAAGGCCAGGCTGGATGGGGCTTTGAGCAACCTGGTCTAGAGGGAGGTGTCCCTGTCCACGGCAGGGGGGTTGGAATTAGATGATCTTAAAGATCCCTTTCAACCCAAACCATTCTATGATTATATAAATATCAAAGAAATTCTGCCACCAGGAAAACTTGTACGCTCATACACAAGGGCACATACACAAATTTCCCTGTAAGAATGCTCTCAATGCTGCAAAGGCACATGCACACAATGTAGACATTTCCAGAGCTCCCCCAGGGCCTCTGGGAAGAAAACAATTCCTCCTCATGGCTTGAAAACAAGACATGAAGCAGCAGCTATTCTAACTTGAGGAATACAGAACTCTGAGTGCTTAACTGTGTTATTTTAGAAATGTCTTTTTAACTTAAATAATGGATGTGTAGGATAGTGTGCATAAACAACTATAACAGAAATTGCCCTCAGCAATGACACATAGGAAAGACTTGTTTCTCTACTGAGCTAAGAACTATGAGTTTTCACAAAATCAGTATTTTTAAAATTCTTTTTTTTTTTTTTTTTTTTTTTGCTTTGTTGCTGGTGTAGCTGAGGGCTAAAAGCTTCTCGAAAGGTAACTGTGTCATGCTGGTATCTTGCACAAGCCTTCTGTGTGTTAGCACTCCACAAATAAATCTCCAGTTCCCAGGGAAGTGATACTTACATGAATGCTACGCCCCAGTGCTGTCCAGCTTTATCCCCAGCCGAGTCAAAGAGAGGCAGAGCAACCAAGGTGATGGTGGGGGCTATTGTCAAGGGGCCAATGAATCTCATCAGAAATCCAACAAGGCCAGAAAATCCAACAAAGATTTGAAAGCAAGAAGCTACCATGATAGCTCCTTGCACCTGGAAAAATGGAGGAAGAGAGCAGACAGCGAGTAGACCTCTAACTGTTAAGTTTTTTTCTTAAGATTTTTCTTAAGGAAGTCAGTACCAAGCCAGTGTGAGAGCCAGGCACACCTCCAAAGATGGACAAGTATAAAGGCCTGCCACTGACCGCAGCAGGCCTGTGCTGAGCATTACATGGGGGGAAGGACCACCAAAGTACCAGCACACCAATTCCCACCTTGGCTGAGGGATTTAGTCATTACCAGGGCTTGTTTCATTCTCTTATGCCTGCCATCTGTGACGCCCAAGCACACATCAGCTTCCCTGCACCCAATCTTTCTGCTCCCCCCAAATGAGGGGAAAAGCTCTTGCTCTGAAAATGGGAATAGAGCCATGGCCTCCGCTCATCTCCCACCCGGGAAGCACTTGGGGTGTTTCAGCACACTGGTAGGACAGGATGTCATGACAGCTTCTGTTTTTTCTGAGTATCAGTTTACCTCTGGGGACATCACTCTGAACTTTTCTGTGTTTGACAATCACTGTTTAAGTAGCCAGTGACTGTGTCCTGAAATGCCATTAGTTGCTCTCATCACTTCCACCCAAGAGGCTCCTTTGTCTGCTGTTCAGTGGCAGCGCAGCACCAGAGCTTAGGTTGCCCAGGAAGCTCTAACAGGGCAGAGGCTAAGGGCTATTGGAGATGGAAGGTGAGGTGCTTTCCTGAAAGCAAACAGCCCTGACACAGAACAGGTGCCACTGAAGATGTGATGTACCTCTCGCATCCGTGTCTGCCAGACTTCAATGAACTCAGGTGAATAAGTGTTCACCAGCGTGGCATTCTCCGTCCAGGCAGGGCACTTCCACTTGGGGAGAGACAGCATGGCCAAGGTGGGGGTCAAGAAGGAAAAAGTTCCTCCTTGAATAATAGGCAGCCTAGAAGGAGAACAGAGGGAAAAGCTGACAAGAGTGCTAGAATCACAGCTCCACTTAGGTGAGAGGAAGGAAAGCAAAATAAATTAAAAACAAAAAACAAACAAAACAAAACAAAACAACAAAAACCACCACAGTCTGGTCCTGGTCTCTGGCATTGTCTTTTGATCTGTTCTAGCAGGTCACCATCACTGACAGTGCTTGGGAATTGTTGTCAGTAGTACCCAAAGAGCAATGACCACGACAGAAAGAGGTACATTTGGTATGGAGTCAGACTGCTACTCTGTTTTAGGGAAATATGTGTACTTCTAAGTTATGACTCGGTCACGGAGCTGCATATGGTAAAAAGGCACCCAAAAGAAAAAGCTGGAGGAGGAGAGAAGGGAAAGGAAGAAAGATGATGAGTCTGAAGAAAAGCTTAGTACTGTCCTGTGCCCAAATCTCACCAATATCCAGTTCTTTCCTCTGTCCCCTTGATCTGCCTCACTTTTCTTCACAACCTGCTTATCAACACGATCACACACTGGCTATCCTCCCAGCCATAACCATCTTCAGACTAGGAGCACTGGAAATTGTGATTTATATCTTAGGAGATTGGGTTTTTTTTAAAGCTAATTCTTTTGCTCTTTCTCCACTGACAGTGGAAAGGAAACTTACATGGACACAGCAACAAGCTCTGAAAAAGCCAAGAGAAGCCTCCAAAGTGCGTTGGCTGTATCTGCTCAGAAACCTTCCTGGGAGCAGCTCCCAAAGCAACCTCTTCTTGCGCCAAAAACCCCAGTGGCACCTGCTTAGAAAAGCAGCAGGGCAGTGATCCATGTGAATGCTTCTGCAATTTCCCTGAAGCTGAAGCACTTCCACCATTCATCAGAAAGCTCAGGAAAATGAAAGATGGCAAAGCTGTAACAGCACCACATCTCCGTCACTTACAACAAGTATTTATATTGCTGCAATTACTCATGCCACATACAACCAAAGCACTGTTAGAACTAGCCAGCAAGTTATATTTGAACATCAGTCATCCATGGAGTCACTTATTTATTATATTCATCCAAACATGTTACAGCCTTCGAAGGATTTTGCTGGGCAAAAAAAGGCAAAAAAAAAAAAAAAAAAAAAAAAAGGAAGAAAGAAACATAGAAGACCTAGTGCCAACACTGCTGAATTAACAACAGCTTTATAGAGCCTGGTGTGCTGGCCCTGAGGCTGTTTCCAAGCCGGTGTTGGTGGGCTTAACATCAAGCTGGAGTGTTGAGGTGATGCATATGGGGGACATGGGTTGTTTGTTTTTCTGGCAGTGTTTACAAGATTTAGAGGAGATGTTATGCTCTGATCATCACTGCATGATGCCTAAGCATCACCACAATGGCAAATGAGGTCACTTACCTGTGTGTCCTCAGGAGCTTCTTGGATAGTCTCTAATGACCATCTGGACCCATCATTCCTTTTTCATGCTCTGTCACATGACTGAGCTGCAGGTTACAGTGGGTTGAGGTTTTCCACCATTTACTGTTTCTGGAGGGCTGCTCCCAGATTGTACTCACTCTTGGAAGGAACCTCCCCATTTCTACCGCCAGTTCCCACCTCTTTGTTCATGTTCCAGCACTGTATTTTAGCTGAAGTGTTTTTTCCCTGCCTAATCCCATCTCTGCTCTCTCAGACTAATTGCAGGCTGCAGCCAGACCCACTCAGCCACCACTTGGCCTAAAACAGCCAATCTCGCTTACATTACCTCCACAAGATGAGCTGCCTCCCATTACCATACCACATTAACACGTTATCACTATCCCTCCTCTCACCTCTTCTCCTCTGAATCAGTCTTTCTTAAATACAGACATCATGAACTGTGCAGAGCACCTAGCTGAGGGCTCCTAAGGGCACTGGGCAGTAGCACTGATGTTTTCCAGGAAAAAAACATCCCCTCAAACTCGTATTTATTGTTTTCCCCACAGTCTTGCTGGTGACTCACGATTATCAGCTACTAAAGGCTTTGAGAAAGCAGTAAAATGAGAAAAAGAAATCTGCTTCTGTTTCCCCAGGCTGGGTTTGCTTGCCATCACTTCCTTCGGCCCTGCTCCAGGCTGAGTCCACCTTTCTGACAGGGAATGTCCTCATGCCTTATAATTGGGGCCAGCAATAAGGCAATTGCATCCTTAGTGCAGAAAATGTCATTTAAGCTTATCCTATAGGATCAGCTCCTCACTGCTTGATTTGACCTGTTGTTCCTCATTCAGCTACTGAGCCACAAGAGACATTAAAGAGACATTCATGTCTCATTCCCTGCCACATTTTTATCACCAAGTCATTTGGGGGGCAGCCTGAGGGGACCTGGGGGATCTGAATCACCCAAACAGCCCAAACCATAGCTGTATGCCCTAGCCTGAATTTAACTGAACTCAGAAGAATCAAGTCGCCTCTCTGTGGTGGCCGCAGTGGCCTGGCATGCATTGCAGGCTACCTCCAGGCTGCTTTCTCCATTAATCCTGCAGCAACTGAATTACCTCCAGGGAGGGGTTTGTCTACCACCATTCCTTATGACAGACAATGATGGAAAAGTTACACTAGCGAAATGTCCAGGAGGTGTAAAAAGCATTGTGATTTGCCAGTAGAAGAGTTTTAACCAGGTTATTCAGATTTGAAAGCCAGTCAATATGTGATTTTTGCTTTTGAAGCAAGAAACACCAGTTCTTGTCAATGCTTATCAATGCTTATAAATATCTACTGGGCAGGAGTCAAGTGGATGGAGCCTGGTGCTTTTTAGTGGTGTGCAGCAGCAGAACAAGGAGCAATGGGCACAAACTGGAACATAGGAAGTTTCATACAAACATGAGGAAAAATTTTTTTACTTGGAGAGTGAAAGAGCAGTGGAACAGGTTGCCCAGATAGGCTGTGGAGTCTCCTTCTCTAGATATGCATAAGACCCCCCTGGATGCCTGCCTGCGTGATCTATTGTAGGGAGCCCTCTTTAGCAGGGGTAGTTGGACTGGACGAGCTCCAGATGTCCATTCCAACCCCTGCAATTCTGAGGTTCTGTGTGATTCTGTTCCTGCCATAACAGAGGAAGAAAAAAAATGGAAAGAGAGAGGCAGTCCAGAATTATGACAAATGGAATAGAAGAAATTTTGCAAGGCCAGCAAGGACCTAGGCTTTCTGGGGCACTGCGGATATGTCTCTTATGAAGTATTTAACTTTCTCCTGAGTCTCTGAAGGTGGCGGATGAGCTGCAATTTCTCCCAGTTGCCCCCCTGAACCTGTTTCTGAACGGCTCTGTGCACCCAGGGCCAGGGCCAGATTGAAAGGGACCTTCCACAGCCATAAGGGTCTCTGGTAAGGGCAGGCAGATATTGTATACTGCATCTTTTTTAATGCCTTACCTTTTGCATGACAGATTCCTTATGAGCCCAACAAAAGATGCATCAAGTACCAGGAAATGCAAAAGCCAAACAGTGAGGCAGCCCTGCAAACCTGTCACGTACAGTGACTGCAGTATGCTTTGCCAAGTGTACTGATTGCCTAAGGGTAACAAATGACCCTCAGTACTAGATAAACTTTACAGCAAGCTGGCTGCTGAGCACATAGAAATCGCATCTATAAATTTTCTTGCGTGTCCCATTTCTTGCAGTTGACCTACCTGACTCCAAAGAGGACTTGAAGCAGGGTGCAAATTCCTGACACAAAGAAGATGGTGCTTATCAAGTGGCTCTGGGTGAGGAGGTCATGTTGAAGACAGAGCTCTTTGGAGAGGATCAGCGGGATGGCTACCAGACCTCCTATGGCTGTTAGGAAATGCTAAGAACCACAGAGAAAGACAGGGTGAAGAAGGACACAGAACTGGCATTCTATTATTGCATTACTGGGGGATACCTGCAAGAAACTAGCATGTTTGCATTTGCATCATACCAGTACTACTCATTCTCTTTTTTGATAAATTAAACATTCTCTTAGGGATGTACTTACAAGATCTGCAGTGCACCCCCACAAAGTTCTCCCACCTTCCGTGCCCAAAGACCTTTTGTAGTGCTCTGATAGTGCTCCCCATATCACTGTCAGACAGAACAGGTTTATCCCCTGCCCTGCAAACAAAACTGTTGGGAGTAGTCTACCAGGAAGGAAGGGACATCATAGGGAAAGGTCACATGAAGTGAGCAGAGTACAAATGTTTGAATCCATTTCACTGGCACCTCAGTGAATAACATAAAATATTTGTAAATTGGAATTATCTATTCTTTGCTGTCAACAACTTTTCTCACACAGTGCAGTTATGAATAGCCATATAAATGGATGCCAAAGAATGGAAAGATCAAGCATTTTGTATTTTTCAAAAGAGTTACAGGCATACTTTAATAATGACCTTTGGTTAAATATGAAGATAATTTGGTGAGCAATTGATGAGATAAGGTTGTTTCAGCTGGTTTGACTTCCTAATTCTCACTCATAGTACAAGACTGCAATGGTGGAATTGGTGGCACTTGGAAACTCACCGTGCTTGTTAAAGGTATGTTTCATTAAATGTACAATGTAAATACGTTCACAAAACCTTGTTATACATTCTAAATTTAAGGTGACCATTTAAGGAAACAAAGTACAAGATGTCCACCGAGCTCCAAGAACAATCCGTTGCTTCCTTGGTCATTCTGAGGGCTCTGTTCCCTGAGGCTCTGTACCCATTAACTTTGGGTTGCGTTTGGTTATTTAACATGTGTGGGCACGGACATTAGCCAAAGCAGTGTGGACTCTTCTCATGCTGCCTCTGCTTAGCCATTATTGCAGTGGAAAGGCAGAAGTTTAGAAGCCTACAGACATTTTGCTGATTTCAGCAGAGGTATCTGACCTGTTCTTATTAACTGATTGGCTCCAGCCCTAGGTCTCTGCCTTACTATTTGCACATCAAGGGGGAGGGTGTTGCTGCAGGCAGAAGGATAAGAATCAGTGCTCAGGCAGTGGTGGGAAGGCCCTAAGGACACTAAGCTCACAGCTCCAGGTGCATCAGAATCAAAAGCACTCCCAAATACAGATTTTGTCCCCATTAACTGGCTGAACACCTGGTGAAATTCCATCCATCCCCACCCATTGCCTGAGCCCTCTCATACCTGAATACCCAGCAAGATGCACAGGTACCAGGGGGGTATGTCAGTGACAGTGTAGGCCAGCTTGTTGCTCTGCCCCTTGCCCTTGCCTTTCTTTGGGCCCTGGGCAGCACCATCCAGCGAGGCACAGTGGTGGCTCCCATCTTCACTCTGAACAATGAGAAAAACCATTCATTAGCCATAGCTCAGCCCTGCAGCTGCTTGTCTTGAGGCAGTGCTCCATGCCTTGTGGGAGCACTTCAGATGTAATTTTCAACAGTCAGGATTATGAAAGAAGTGCAGTGCTTTAAGAAATTGTTTATATGCTTATTTGCACATTGTGTGTCTAGACAGGGAAACTTTGGAGGGTGTTTCAGCCTCAAAGAGGCATTTGATAAAGGGTGCTAGCATCATTAGTGTCTCATTAAGGATGGAAAAACTGTAAGCAGAAGCAGGAAGGAGTGTGCATCAGGTTAATGCTTGAATGCTGCACTGGTCCCTGTTCTCTGTCCCATCCAAAGAGATCTTTTGACAAAATACCCTAAAACAATTTGACCAATTTGACTAGGAGACTCTTCTGTATTTTGTTTCCTTCTCTTTAATCTTCGTGATGTTCTCACACATCCTTACAAGTGTTTCACTTCAATAAACACACCTGCACTGCGTCTTAACAGGACACCTCTCTAAAACAGAGGAACTGGGGGAAACCAAAGAGCATGAGATCCTGGTGAACCATCTCAAAGTTAGCTAGCTGGCAAAAACAGGGTGAGCTGAGGTCTTGTTTCCAGCTTGGGGAGCCCAAGCACACACATGTGGCAGAGAAATCTGCTGTCAAAAGATGCTCAACCAGTTTACCAGCACCAAACTTCCTTCTTCTTTAATCTTCCAAGTCCTGCCAGAAAGATGCTGAAAGCAAGGTGTGTGCTGTAACACTTGTGGCCTGCCTACACTGGAGCTAATGCTGCGATCAGGGAACAAGGATGTAAAATCAATGTTATATTCAGTTGTAAATTTGCAGGTGTGGCTAATTAGTCCTGAGAAGAACTGCATACTTTCTTGAAATCTCCAGCCTTGTGGCTGAGTCCCATTTATGATCACACTGTCAAAGTGTGCTGATACGTTCCAAAACACCATATATTTACCCAGCCTAGGCAGGTTGGGAGTATCACAGCTCCTTCAAAACAGATAGGTGAGGGCAGAGTTAATTCCAAGTGAGCTCAGGCATGAACTTCATGAGCAAAAGGCATTCCTGAACACCTCCCATGGAGGCGTTTTCATTTCAGAACAAGGGAGCATGACCTGCGGATTAACAAATAAGCAGCGAGATATTTAAGACTGCTCATGCAGGGAGTTATATGGGGACAGCTACTCCTGAATAACACCATGGATAAAGGAAGTCTAAGCTAGGCAGACAGTAGTAAGCTCCTTTCCTTTCACCACAACTTTTCCTGTGTTAACCAGGGGATATATTCCAGCCAGGCAGAGTCTGTGTCAGTCACAGCTCCGTATGACCATCACATGAATGCCTGACCCTCCCCAGGAGCTAACAGGGAGTGAGCACGGTTCAGCAAGAGAAGCATGAAGCTGAGAGAACAGGATGAGGCAGGTCAAGAGACAAATTCCGACTGAGCAAGAGGTGATGGACACAAGCTGAAACACAGAAGGTTCCACCTGAACATCAGGAAACATTACTTTACTGTGTGGATGACTAGAGACCCAGTGGTACAAATTGTCCAGATTGGTTGTGGAGTCTCCTCCTTGGAGATCCTCAAAAGCCATCTGGACATGATCCTGGGCAGCCTGCTGTGAGTGTCCCTGCTGGAGCAGGGATTGGAGTGGATGACCCAGAGGTCCCTACCCATGTCAGCCATCCTGTGATGCTGAGGTGCTAGAAGGAGGACAAAGCAGGAGCAGGCTGGAACAGGGACAGGCCCTCACAAGAGCTGCCAGAGCTGCTGCCAGTGGTTCTCAGCCCAGCTGCTCTCATGAGCCCAGGGGCAAATTAAGTGCACCAGGAGGGTGATCAGAAAGTGAACTGTTGGACGGGTAGAAGAAAATGGTGATTCAAACTGTAGGAAGTTACAACTCATCAGACTTGCCAGCAGCAGCACAGGTAAAAATTGAGACCATTAAAAACAGTGAAAGAAAGCCTCATCATTGCTCTGCGTGCCTCGCTGAGGCTTTCCCTGCAGCTGGCACACATTGCACTCCACCTCCACTGTTGCCAGCAAGCTCACTCTGAGAAATGGGAGACTTGGACACCAGGAGATTAAATGACTCCTCCATGGTCCCCTATCTGGGGAGGTCTATGCCAACATATTAGGATCCCACCTTTCTACTCCCACTGTCAGAACACAAACAAGTTTTCTCATTTCTAACTGAGGTAACTCCGTTGGAAGTTAACTGCATGAGATAGGAATGGGGCTGTTGTGACCCAAGTCCTTTCCCCGTGGCAGTGTTACAGTTCCAAATATCCCCAGTGCGCTGCATGCTGCTGAATTCACACATCATTTACAGATTTTACTGCCCTGCTATATCTCTATAGGGTGATCTCACCCACTGACCCCCAAATCCCTTTTTCACTCTCCTCTCTCCCAGTTTACTTCAATAGGAATAGATCCAGAAGACAAAGAAACACATTCTTTGGTGGGCTAAATTTCTCTTGTAATTTTACTGATACATAAATGCTTCTAAACACGGACATCAGCACAAGCATCTACCAAATCACCCCCTTTTCAACACAGGTATACCTGCACTGCCATTCATCTACTCTATCATTATAGAGGTAACAGAGAGAAAAGAAGTGAAAGGGCACCAGAGAGCAGAAACTGCACTGGATCTGTAGCAGCAGCAGACTTTAGTGAGGCAGTCATTCCTCAGATTCCTGTTGATAGAAAAGCTGAGAGACCACAGACAAGCCTCCTCGCAGGCAGTCTGATCCCCTGGCTTTCCCTTTCTCCTCAGTTTGCAGGACTCACACCGATTTACGCAAGAATTACCTTTTGGGGAAGAGCAGACTCACCATGAAGCTGGGGTTATCTATCCCGTTGAGCTTTTTGTCTGTGGAGGGGGTCATGCCTTCCAGTTTTCTTCACCGACTGCCTTGAAAAAGAAAGATGAATAAGAAGAGAAAAGCCTCCCAAACTGCTACTTGTCCGAGTCACTACAGCCCTAAGGAAACTGGATAAGCAAGGGCAGAAGCTGGACGTCAGGAGTCAGCCAGCAGTCCGTCCTAGGTGAGCAGTATCACTGAAGTGTTTCCTACCCCTTGGCTTATATAAGTGACTCCTTTTCTTCAGCTGATTAGAGGACGGGCATTCCAAACAAACTGCAAAGCAATTCTTCTCAGAGTGAACCAGTAATGGATGATGCAAGAATTTCCTCAGTAGGTAAGGATGCAAGGTGGGTATCAGAGAGGCAAGGTATTTCCCTGCTCTCCTTGTCCAGCCTTGAAACTTGCTTCCTTATTGATTTACAGCTGCATGTTAACTGCTGTGTATTTTGGCTAAGGTACAACTGCAGTCATCTTGTGTTATAAACCTATTACAGCATGAAAAGAATGAGGCTTTTACTGGGAAACTCTTTAAGACAGAGACCAAGAAACAAGTCATCAGAAGATGATGCGAGAGTGGTATAAAGAAATCAGATTGGGAAAAAAAAAAAAAAGAGACTACCTTAGGTCATCTGATTTTCTCAATTCAACTAAGGATTCCAGCTGAATGGAGATAAAAAGATGTGTATAAGCCCAGCTGCCCTTATCTTAACAAACAGCAAACAGTGCTAATGCTCCATCAAGCCACTCTAGCCACCTCTCCCCACTTCTCCTCAGATTTAAGTATCTATTTAATTTAATGGCTCCCCAAGGCAATGAACTTCCCAGACCAGCTGCAGAAAGGTCCCATGAAGAGGGGCTTGCTATTGCATACACAGTGATAACCCAAATCTCCTGGATTCCAAGCAGGAAGCTGCATAACAAAAATTAGTTCTGTTCTCTGTTTCTTATGTAGAGCATTGGTATTCTCAGGCATCTTCAGATGAAGACTGCATTACAGAGGGAATAAAACCTTGCCTAAACATCGTCAATGAAGTTATGAGTTGCTGGGTAAATAAATCTTAAAGTATCAAAATCCTCAGGCATTCATGGTATTGCCAGATCTCATATTTTTAACCACAGAGGTGCATTTCCAGCCCCGCTGATCTTGGCATGAGGTCACTTGTTTTTTTCCTGCAAGCTCAAAATGAGAGCTCTTTCCCTGGTCAAACTACCCCGGACACTTTTGCCCTCAACTCTAACCATTCCCAGTACAGAAGGAGCAGCAGAGGCCACCCTGTTTTATAGACTTGCTCATCTCTTATTCACTATATGGTTGCAGTTCATTGCATATATACAAATTCACACTGTACCATATATATTGACAATGTCCAGCAGGCAGTACCAGTGAGGATACACTATTGCAAAGCTCTAAGAAAAGAAGCATTGGGTTTTTTAACTCATTTCACAAAGGAACGTTTTTCTTTGCATTTCTCTATGGATACAGTACAGTTCTTGAAGCAATCATCTCCATCTGTGCATTCTGATATTCTCCATTCCCCCTTCTCCATTCCATGAATCAGCCACACACTGTGCCTCACAACCTCTCTTGTGAATTTTTTCAAGCCATGGCACAGTATTCCTCTGGGTTAACCTTGCCTTCCCAGTAGACGTTTATGAGATCATGAATCAGGAAAGTCTTCCATCCCTTAATTTCAGCCCAGTATCTGTTCAGTGACTCCTCAGCCCTGCCATAACATTCTTTTCAAATGAGACCTAAGTGTTCAATAATCAGTTCATCTCCTTGGTCATATAAGCTGGTGTAACAACACAGCAGAGCAAGTGCACTACAATTCCTGCATCATCCAGGCTAGCATATGAAACTGCTTACAAAAGGAGTGTTAAGTAAACAGGGTAAGAAGAAAACAACATCAAGATTATCAGTAAGAACAACAACCCATTTTCACAAAAAAAGCTGAGTGGAAAATCATTTTTCCATTCTAGTAAATTCTGCAGTCAAAAATGCACTTTAAGAGTACCAAGAGACTGCAGGTGTTCATGAAATAATGCAGGACGTAAGTCCTAAGTAGCCCAAAGCCTGGGCAACAGAGTAGGCCTATTAGGAATGAAGACTACCATTATCAGACTCTGGACAAAGAAAAAAAAAAAAAAGGTTAATATGCTAATATGGAATCTAGAAGTTTATGAAATAGCACAAAATATATACCAAAGTAGATTCCATATGTGCCCCAGTCCAGGATGTCCCAGCCTTGGCAATTAACAGTGACTGTAGGGAGTATCTGTGTGCATGCAAATGTCTGAGTACATCATATGTATACATACACGTGTATTGATAAGATTAGCTATAAATGACAAAACTGAGATTTTTAGAAACAGGAATAATTCAGTTAGTAAAGATGCCTGCTGAACCAGTAATATCATAAACTTGTAACAGCTTAATCAATTGTATGAATTGCTTTTAGGAATGAAACTTATTCACGATGTGTGAGTAAAGAAGAACCAAAAACTGTAGTATGAATTCCCTTTAAGTTTCTGTGTTTGGTCTGTCTCCTATTGTCCATCAAATTGCCAGCTGCGCATGTCAGTAAAGGCCGTCTCTGCTTATGTCAAGGAGGCAGAAGAAGACAATCGACTAATCAGGGAAAAGCTTGGAAGCATAGAAGACCCAGCTGAAATCTTCAGTCTTGACCCCAAGTCTTCTGTACCCACAAGGTGAGCCTGGCCCATCTGTGTCCTGACTCTCCTGACAGGGTCATCTTCTCTCTTGTGCTACATTTCTCCCAGAAACTCTGAGCCTTTTCCAGGAAACACAGTGGATCAACTTACAATGATGTCTTGAGATGCAAACCTGAACTGTCCTTGACTACGCTTCAGTGACCAAGGAGCTTCCTGCACTCTTTAGGAGATGGGTGTCTGTCATGGATAGAAATGACTACGTTATACACTTCACTCATAAGAAAGAAGCAGAAATATAATTATTGATATAATATAGATATAACATAGTGATTTAACAATTATAGGAAAAGATTCGAGATGGCTGGATATACTTGATGATACACTGCATAGAGGGTAGGATTAAACACATACATACAAAAGACTCTCCCATTGAGTCACGAGATTTAGAGTGGACCCACTTGCATTCTAAACTCCTTGAACCATGAATGTAAGGAGCCTAGGTGCGGCCAAATCCACTCCCAGTCCCAGACTTGGTCAACAGATTACATCTAAGAGATCATATGTGCACAAACAATCTAAGACATTGTCTTAGTGAAGCTAAAAAATCTTACTATAAATCTAAGATATAATCTTAGCAAAGCTAACAAAGCTTAAAACAATTAGTCACTTACTGAGGATCTGTATTGGCAAGGCACCTTGACGTCAAGGTGTAAGAAATCCCTGCACAGATGTAACCTCAAGTGGTGACCCTGCTCAAGAGGAAATCCTGTTGTGCAGCTAGCTGCTCTTGGGCTGCTCTCTATTTACAAAGCAAGGTGACTGACTCATATTCATACTTTGTTTTTAGGCACGTTCTCAAATGGCCCTCAGCTGCTGAACCAGGTGTCTACTATCAGTTTTTAAGCCCCCAGTTTGAGACAGATTTGTGGCAGTTAATCTGTTTTAGCAATCAGTACTGTTGCTCATCATTGTCCTGTGTGAGGCCTTGTGTGCAAAGCCAGGCTGAAGGATGAAGTTGGGAGAATGAAAGGAAGGAGGGGAGAACACACTGTTGCAGTATCCCTAGTAAACTGCAGATAAGATGGCACCAGCATGGGGATGTACAAGACTCTATGGTTAGATGCAGATGAGGCAAGTGCCTGCGTACATGCAAGTGCTGTTACTTTCCTGAACTATGAAACAACCAAGATGATTAGCATGGAGAAAGGTGTCTGAAGTTGAGTAAGATGAGTCCCTCCATGAAGGGCTGTGCACACATAACCCAGGGAGATGCAGACTTGGTGATTCACACCAAGCCCCTTGCTGGGAGAGCAGGTTCATCCACAGTGTTATTACAAACTTCTTGCACTAAGTCCTAGCTACTGGAGCTAGGAAAACATGGGTTTAGAGGGAACATAGGATATGAAATAAAAGCAATACAGAAAAGAACAGAACTAACATGGAGACCTTGCATCAAAAAAAATTGGAAACATCTTTCTAGCTAGCCCTGGTTGGCTAGCCAACTGCTAAGCAAATGACTAAGCAATAAGTAATTTAATCACAATATACATGTATACCCTTCCTTCCATGGAACCTCCTGCAAGCAAACAGGATCACCCATGCTCACTGGCTTGAAGTTACTACTTTTGTGTTTGATTGTGGAAGTTCAGATTCTGCAGAAAAGTTCTTCATTGCTCACTAATGGAACTGGATGAGTGCAATGCTTTTAGTTTTGGACTGCATACAGTATTTCCTATGAGAAAAGGATCTCATCACTTAAGTGCAACCAATGCAACACACTGCAGTGCACTTGTGATGTACAGCAAAGTTTACGTGTAAGGATGCTTGCTTAAAACACAGCAGGGGGATAAACTTAAATACAGCAAATTCTCTTAAGTAGTCAAAAATAATGTCTTTCTACTTTTGAAACAGGATCTCTACACCACAGCGGGAAACTGAGTGTCAAATCCCAACCAGAGAATTACCTTTGTGCTCACTGTTCCCCTTTCCACATCTCGTCTTTTCTCATCCAAAGGACTCAACACATGTATGTAACTGAAGTACTGAGCTGAGGCACATCTGCCTCCCTGTTGCCACTTTCCTGTGAAAGCAGAAACAAGCATCACAGTGAAATTACACAGGCTCCAGTCAAGCAGCAACACCCTCTGTCTGCAACACCAATGTCACACAACTCTGTTCTAGCAAGACCACTGCTGTTGCCCAGCTGTCTCAGCAAGTCTGCCTTGATTGGTCCTTTCCTCTTTCCTCCTTCTTCTAGCTGCGCCCATAGCCCAGCCCTCAGTGTGGGTCCTAAATCCTGTTGCTGCCAGGGCAGTGTGTCAATTCCAGGGATAAGCATTTCCCCATGAGGAAGGGGCTTTGTGTTCACCATCTCTGCCCCACCTGCTCTCCATGCCCAGCCCTGTGTGGGCCAAACCCTGGAGCACACCGTGATCCAAACCAACACGTGGCCTATTCTGGTTGTCTTCAGAGCTCATCTACCTGTGTTCCTCCAGAGAAACCCCTCCAGACAGGCAGAAGAAAAGTTGCCTTTCTTCTCCAGAGTCGGTGTTTTTCAGTGTCACAGCAGCACAGTAACAAACCACAGAGCTCGTGGTGGCTGTGCCAATATCAGGAGATCACTATGAGGGTGTGCACTGAGCCTGGATGGAAAAGACACCTACAGGAGGTTAAAGGAAACATCTCAGTTTCGTGGTGCCATCCTGATGGCAACGCACTTCTGCTTGGCTGCCTGTGCTGAGGGAAGGGGATGTTGCTTCCTCTGACTGAGAGCACCACAACAAGGGGAGATGGGACACAGGGAGGGGATTTTTGCAGAGAGGGAGATCTGAAAGGTTCAAAAGTGCACAGAAAGTAGGGAAAAACACTGCTTGGGCACAGCAAAGCTTTATCCCTAAGTAGAAATCCCCACCAGCGTGCACAGACCTTGAGAGCAGGTACGAAGGGCCTCTGAGCTGGCTTTGGCAGCTGTGCTCTGCCTGACAGGCTGCTGTGGTGGAGATCATTCACCCACCTACCCATCCATGTTCTGCTCTGCTGGAAAGCTGGAGGACTCCAGCCAAGACCCCAAGGCTGCAGCCTCCTCCTCCCTCTTTCTAGCCAGGAAAGGGCTCTCCAAGCCAGGACACGGACACACTCCTTGCCTTAGCCCCATGCAGAATAGTGCCCAGCTCCCATTTCTGCACAGCCCACTCCCACCAGAAAGCAAGGTGCAAGGAATGGCAATGAAATCCCTCCCCTGCAGGATATTAATTTTGCAATAATAAGCCCCTTCATCTCCTTCGGGCTCCGGAATAGCTCTTAAGAGCATTAGCAAAGAAATAATCCCCATCATCTACACAGCATTTGGAGCACTAGCTCAAGTGTGGTTATTGTTTTCCTGGGAGCCGTGCTGAGCCCATTCGTTCCTCAGCACATGTGATATGGGGACTGCCACCGGCCCTGTGCTGGATGCCGTGCTCATGGTGTGTACTGGGTCCAGTGCCAGGGAGCTGTGGGGTTGGTGGTGGTGCTGGGGAAGGCTGGCTGTGCAGTGTAGTGCCCGTGCACACCAGCCAAGCACACCAGCCAGCACAAGGCTGCCAGCACCCAGGCACTCCTCCTGGGCTGTGCCTACAGGCCCTGGGCATAAATGAGGCAAACAAAAACCAAATGGCTCACAAAACATCTCCCTGATAACCTGTAACCTCCTGCAAGTGTCCTCATTCCTAGCCGCTAAGTATGCTGTAGTAGTCCTTATATTCCTATCAGAGCTGCTAATGAGTGATGGCCTGGGCCTGAATCCTTACAGCTGCATTAAGTCCCAGGTAGCTCCAGTTGTAAATAATCACAAGTTGGCCAAGAGACACTGTGCAGGGAGAAGCCCAAGTCAAAAGGAAAACAGATTTCTCTATGGTTCCCATAGTGGTGGAATTGCTGCTGCAAACCCCCTTTGACTGCAGTAGCACTTAATCTGGTTCCACAGGTGTTTATAGAACATCAGCCCTCAGCTCTGACAGGAGAGAAGAAATGCACACAGGAAGGTTTGCGCTCGGGGAGCTCAGGAGCTCTTTGTGGAAAACCAGCTGTGATGCCCAGCACACACGGCTCCAGCGCCTGAGGAAGCCACCACGGCTGGAGGATTGGTGACAGCCAGTCCCTGCAGGAGGCAGCTGTGAAAGATGGATCTGGGCGCCTGCTGTCCCTCACTCCCTGCTGGATGCCTGTTCTTGCTGGGGAGGCTGCAGGATCCCAGCCTGGGTTGGGAGGGGGATGGAGGGAAGCAGCGTGCAGCCACAGCAGGGCTGGCAGTGCAAGGAGCAAGGATGTGGGGCTTGTGCCTGCAGGGTGGAGAGCGGCTGCTAGCTTTGCTGCTTAGGGCTTAACGCTCTAAAGCCCAACTGATTCCTGCTCATAAGCAAAGGGAAACCACAGCTGTGTGGGACGCTTAAGGATGCTGTGCTTCTTCAAACCATGACAGGACAAAGGCTTGGGAAATGCATCAGTCTTTGCCTACTGCCTTGGAGCTGCCTGAGTGTTGCCTGGAGCAGTGCTGCTGGGCCCATGACTGCTTTGCCTGCCACAGGACAAATCCGGAAAAGGCTGCCCAGAGACTCTGCCAATGGGACCTACGAGCACAGCAACATCTCAGGTACTCAAATGAGCCTCTCCGTCTGTGGGGCTGCGGGGGGACCCACGGTGCACGGGCATATCTACAAGGGCACAGAGGTTCTTCTGTAGTGGGGGGGCTGCAGGGCTTTGTGTGGTCCTGTGCTGTGCTCTGGGGACATGTCACATCAGAGGCAAAGTTGCAAGCACAGGGAGAAAACTTAAGGCTTGACTGCCTTCCTTATAGCGTAAAGCTCTCCTCCGTGCTGTCTGTGCACATCATGACAGGCCAGTTCTCCACCCACAGGATGGGCTCAGCAAACACATCCCTGTCTCCACAGGCTGAGCCAGGAGCCTCAAAAAGAAATGAGGCTGGAGATCTGTTAAAAGCACAAATCATCTCCAAATGCTGAGGGTGATTATGGCTTTTAATCAGGTTCCTAGTGTGCAGCAGGTTCAGCTCCCCAGTGAAGGGGTGTCCCCTTTAGTTCTGGGGCTGCCACGGGGTGCCTGCCCAATGCTTTGTTACTGAACTGTTACTTTCCTAAACCTTTCTCCAGTATGTCTTGTTTCCAAAGTGCCTATTGGGAACAGACCCTGGACCACTTCATCTTCACACCACTGCTAGGGATTGGTGGGGAAGGTGCAGGTCAGTGTGGGACAATTTAGCCATATAACAGATCCAGGAATCCAGGCAATGTCCTTAGCACTGCTATATTTACACATGCAGATGCATCCACTGCCTCTTAACCAGTATTGCTGGACTTGGAGAAAGACCGATCTTACTCAAGCTGATGCTTTATGCCAGCCCAACATCATCTCAGCAAAAACACAGTATCTCTCCATAGCATAAAGTAGTATTTTTTATTGCTTTGAGTTCCACTCAAATTCTATAGCTATTTTGAGTATTAAAAATGCCTATACATTTCCTTTCCCTCTTGCGGGGTGCTCTTTGCACCCTGTCTGCATTCTGTACCCTTCCGGTCCCACTGCTGCTGGTCAGGAACACTTCACGTTACAGAGTTTGCAACTCGTTTCCCAAATACAGCCAGTCAGACTTCCCTATGTCCCTTCTTTAGGGTTGCACAAAAAGAAAAAAATCAGAGACTTGAAGGTCCCGCAGCAGTGACAGATGGGATGGGCAGCCATTTCACAAACATCAAGGCAGGGGGCTTTGCCACCACCTGCACTTAATCTCCCCCTCCTCCCCCAGCACAGTGCACAGCTCTGCCCTCACCGCGCCACGGACGCTATTACGTGGATAGAGGCTCCGGTGTCTCCGTGGGCTCGGTCATTGTGTACTGGTGTGAAGAGGGCTACCGGCTGGTGGGCAGTGAGAGGCTGTCCTGCCTCCAAAAGGAGAGCACCTCATCCTGGAGCCATCCCACGCCCCACTGTGAGGGTAAGGAACCTTAGCCCCAGGCCGGCATCGTAGAGCCCTCTGCTCTCTTGTAGGGTTCAGCCTGGTGCGTGGGGTCACCAACCATTCACTCACTGGGAGTTCTCACCAAACTCAGACAGCGGGCCCTATAAAACTGCGTCCCAGCCGCCCTGAGAGGGGACAGCACAGGCCAGGCTCCATCAAGTCGGCAGTCATTGGCACCGGTGAACTGCAATGCTTTCAGTGGAAATGCCCACCGCCCTGGGCATTCTGTTCCATGCCCACCACCCTCTGGAGCAGACCCTGTCCCTCACCCCCAGCTGCCCTCCCCTGACACAGCTCCATGCCGTTCCCTCGGGCCCTGTCGCTGTCACACAGAGCAGAGCTCAGCGCTGCCCTCCGCTCCCTGTGAGGAGCTGCAGCCGCCATCAGGCCTCCCCTCAGCTCCTCTGCTCTGCGCTGAGCCAACCAGGGGAGCTCAGCTGCTCCTCATACACCTCACCCTCCAGCCCTCCTCCATCTCTGTAGCCCTCCTTTGGACATATCCAAAAGCTCTATGTCCTTAATATATTGTGGCATCCACGCCTGCACCTGGTGCTCCAGGTGATAGAACTGGCACAATAGTAACTGGTACAGACCCAGGTCTCGCAAGTCACAGCCAAAACATTTCATGGGGGAAGAAAGCTGAACTTCGTAAAAACCCGAGACATGCATTTTATAAAAGCACATGCAAAACGTGCCACTTCAGATGGCCTTGATCTTTTTTCCTGTTAGGAACTCATCAAGAACTAATGGCTTAATAACAAAAGAACAAAATCTATTCCTCAGAAAGCTTTCTCTCATGAACTCTGAATTGTGTGCATACATAAAATAATTTCAGGAAAATTGCCCTCAATAATGCTATTTATTTTTGCAGCAATAAGCAAAAACATGTAAGTGTAAATACAATACAGCTATGCATGAACTACTGATCACACTGGCCCCTGGGAATTAAAGACTCAGGGGCCCTTTCCAAAACCACCTACAAGCAGACCTGTGGTAAAAACAGCTGGTTAAGGAGGTTGTTAAATCGAAAAGGCCTGAGAGCTTTTGCTGCTTCTCTTCCATTTGCTCAAGCCAAGCAAAACCATTTTACAAAGGTAACATCTGACAAAAGTCACACCACAAACACGTGTTTCAAGAGCAGAACATCCCATAGGTCCCACATTTGGATGCTTCAGCTTAGCTCCTACAATGCCGCAGGGAGTTTGCTCTTTAAATATAAATAAAGCCATTTGCCTTCAATCTAGAGCTGTAAAATCTGGTGATAAGCAGCAAGAAAGGCAATCACGGCAAAATAAAAGCAATGAACTTCATTGCCATAGTTTTCACATAGTTCTGCAGTAAAACGCTCATTAGCAAATCTTATCTTCCCAGCTCTAAGCAGGTCCTGCATTTGTACACCACCTAATGCAGAAATTTATTCAGTGACAAAAAGACCCACACGCTTAGCTTCCCTTTACAGTCTGATCACAACACAAGGCACCTGATCTCTTCAACCTGACGACAGGCAGCAGCCACACACTGTTGCCTCGCCAGCAAAGTTCCAAAAGCAGTAGATTCACAGAAGTTGGTCAATGCCCCTGTCGGTGTTTACTAACTCAGCCCCACCAGAAGCACACCTTCAGGCTGCCATTGGCCTGCCCACATCATCTTCACTGATGCTTTTGACAGTGAGATCGAGTGCACCCTCAGCAGTTTGCGGATGACACCAAGCTGTGTGGTGCAGCTGACACACCCAAGGGACAGGATGCCATTCAGAGAGACCTGGCCAGGCTGAACAGAGGGCACAGGTGAACTTCAAGAGGTTCAACAAATCCAAGTGCTGAGTCTTGGACCTGGGTCGAGGCAACCCCCGCTATCGGTACAGGATGGAGGATGTAGGGATGGAGCACAGAAGGACTTGTGGGTACCAGTGGATGGCAGCTGGATATGAGCCAGCGGTGTGCCCTCACAGCCCAGAAAAACAACTGAAAGCTGCATCAAAAGGAACGTGGCCAGCATGGTGAGGGAGGTGATCCTGCCCCTCTGCTCTGCACTGAGAGACCTCATCTGGAGTGCTGCATCCACATGTGGATTCCTCAGCAGAGGAGAGACATGGATATGTTGGAGCATATCCAGAGGAGGGCCACAGAAATGATCCAAAGGATGGGATACCTCTCCTATGAGGGCAGGCTGAGAGAGCTGGGGCTGTTCAGCATGGAGAGGGGAGCTGTAAGAAGGAAGGGGATGGATTCTTTAGTAGGGTCTGTTGGGACAGGACAAGGGGAAACGGTTTCAAACTAAAAGAGCAGAGATTTAAGTTGGTTATAAGGAAAAAAGTCTTTCACAGTCAGAGTGGTGAGGCACTGGCACAGTTTCCCCAGAGAGGCGGTAGGTGCCTCATCCCTGGAGACACCCAAGGTCAGGCTGGAAGGGCTCTGAGCACCTGATCGAGCTGTGGGTGTCCCTGCTGGTTGCAGGGGAGTTGGAGCGGGTGACCTTTAAAGATCCCTTCCAACTGAAGCGATTCTATGACTCCGTGCCCGCCAACACCTCGCAGACGGGCTACCCGGGCCCGCGCGGGCCGCCCTCCGCCCGGAGGTGCTCTCAGTTCCACGCCGTGCCGCCGCTCAGCGCCGCGCTCTGCCTCTGCCCGCAGCCGTCCCGCCGCCCGCGAACACGGGCTCCCGCCTGGCCGTCGCCGCCGCGCTGGTGAGCGGAGCCGTCATCCTGGCGCTGACCGCCTCCTTCGCCGTGTGCTGCTGGCGGGAGCGGGCGAGGAAGAGCCGCGGCCCGGGGCCGGGGAACGGCGGGCGGTGAGTGCGGGACGCGGCGGTTCGGGGCGGGCCGGGTGGAAAGGGCCGGTGCTGCCACCTGCCGCACGGCCAGGGCGGGCGGGTAGGGGGGAAGGGGCGGCTGCGCGGAAAGCGGCCGCGTGCGCATCTCTCTGCCCCTCGCAGGCAGCGGCTCGGGAGGAAGCCCAGAGCGGGACGGACGGGCGACGGTTCGGCCGCGCAGCGGGGCAGGAAGGCTTTCGGCAGGTTGAAGCACCACCACCGCCGCGATTACCACCTGTCGGCCCTCTCCAGCTCGGTGTTCCCGGGGGCGTTCGCGGGCTGCAATAACGCGGCCTTCCAAAGGTACCGCGGCCGCTCACGGCCCAGCGGGCGAGCCGGTGCGAGGAGCGGCTCCAGCCCAAAGCACGCATCGCGCGGGCGTTCGGTCCCCCGCCCCTCCATCCTCTTAGCCACCGCAGCCCCTCGCTGGGCGCCGACACGTGGGCTCCCGCGGGGGCCGCAGCCGTCTGACCGCCTCCGTCCGCCTTGCCTTCCCCAGGAGCCCCGATCACCTGCCCCAGTGCGGCTCGCACCCCGTGGCGTGGCTGTGGCCGCAGCTGGCATCGCAGCCGCACGCAGCGCCCCGCAGCCCGCCGAGCCGCCAGCACCGCTGCCTGCAGCCGCCCCACGGACCCGGCCGCTTCGACCGGCCCCGCGTCCTGCCGCCCGGCTGCTACCGAAGCTATGCGGAACACGGGCTGTCAAACACGTGCGGGAGGCCCGTTTGAAAACTGAAGTCGTCATTCGGTGTTTTTTTTTCTTTCCCCTTCCTCCCTTTCTTTCCAAACATCAATTCCTTGAAACACCGCAGAGCTCAGGAAAGAGTTCATAAGAGCCAATTATTGCACCTGGGTTTTCAAACAGAGAAAATTGGACACTTCAGGGAAAAAGGCTTTTTTGATAAAATCCTTTTATTCCCCCTCTCTGGCCAGAAGAGCGCACTTCAAACAGAAATTCCCATATTAGCAGCTTCTCAGCTTATCGTTCAGGGGAAATGCGTAAAGCCAAGTGGAACAGCCCTACTTGAAGCTATAGGCAGGTGTAGGCCTCTCTGTTTTAAACACAGAGGTCAGATTTTCTGTTTAGGGCTCTTGTAAAGGCTGAGTGAACGCTGCCAGGTACCGGAACGAGGACTCTGTGTCATTAGATGATTCTAAGTATTTGCAATTTGTTGCACTGGTTGAGATTTAAAGGGTTTTGGTAGTGGTTGTTGTTGCTCAGAACTTGCAGCATCCTCCCATCCCTGCAAACAGTTTTGGTCTTGCAAGATACGGTAACAAGTGTGTAAAGATAACCAGCCAGGAAGAAAACATGGATTTATCTTCAATACAAAAGACCCAGCACCTTTAGAAATAAAATAAAAAAAAGAAAACCAAATAACTCGGGGCTCTTCATCCCTTCATCTCCTGCATTAGAAATTCACATCACACACATCAGGACCTGCTAGCTCTTCATGCACTGCTGCTAAGTGCCACAGGTTGCATCCAGAAGACACCACCACTCATTTTCCTGTCCAGCAGCACATGCAGTGTGTGGCCAGCAGCATCAGAACAGACCTGGCCATACACGCTCCATGCATGCTGGATATATGGGCTCAAGGAACACAAGCACACAGGGATGCTCAGAAGCCATTACTGACTGCATTAGTGAAGAGGTGCTGGCAGCCCCAGAGCTGCTGAGTGTGCAGGGTAGGATCAAAGAGTGAGCACCCAGAACATGATCCACCAGCATCACCACCCAGAGCTCATAGTTGCAAACTGTGATACTCAAAGTGTCCTGCTGCAAAGGCTGGGAGCTTTGGGATGTCACCTGGATTTCCATCAACATTTGTATTATATTAGGACTTCTTTCCTTGAAAAGACAGAAGGTAGAACACCCTTATAATAAAGGTAAGACCTACTAGCAGACATCCCTGGTAACACTGCTGCAAGGAGGTTGAGGGACACTTTTTCTAATAAAGGTGCCTCTCTCCATTTCACCTCCTGCGTCTTCTTTTCATCCCACAAGGCAGCAGCAAGGGCTGGGGGCTGGATGGTGGTGGGGAGGCAGCAGCTGTTACAGCTTCCACAGATGCCTTGCAGAAGAGCGTGTCACTTAGTAGCAACCACACCACAAGAAGGAAAAGCCTTTCATTCCCAAATAACAAGCAAAGCTGCAGAAAGTAAGGGACAAACAAGACCAACTCTGTTGTTTCTCTTTGGCTCACGCCCTACCTTTGACTTTTTTTTTCCCCCTCCTTCTTTTCCCAGCTGAGCCTAACTCAGCTCTGCAGGATTTGGCAGACTGCACAGACTGTAGCAAAACTCTGTGAGTGTCAGACCTTCCCAGTGCTCCCACTTGCTGGCACGGCCCCAGAACAGTTCCCAGTGGAATTTCTGCCCTGCTCACTGTGGTATGACTTAGGATGCAGTGCTGAGGGTGTTCTGGCCTCTCACAACTACCCTGGCATGCCCACTGTGCCACATCCACAGGCTGTGCTTCTGTTTCCCCAAAATATACTTGAATGTGTGGGGGTTCAGCACAGGGTCTGTTCTGGGAGCAGTACTGCTCAATCACTGGCTCACGTAGAGAGACAAAAAACAGAGAAAAAAAAATAAATTAGAAGGGAAACAAAAAGAAAGTAATGAGATTTTTCATATCTGTCCCTTCTTTTTTCCCCCTCTTCTTCATAAAACTTCAAAGAAAAAAAAATAAAATTAAAACTCATTACAATTTCCCTTCTGTCCAGTGAGATTTTCATGCAAGAAAATCCAACCAGAAAACCAGTTGGGACACATTCAGAGTTCACATTTCCTTGGATCCAAGCAAGGCTTTACAAACAGAAGTGGAGTGGGGTTGTTTTTTTTCTGTTTTTGCTACATAGAGATTGACACCTGCTTTCATTGCAGACTGCAGTGATGGACATTTTAGGTATCTTTTGCTGACTGTAATAATCCATGCCCAGAAAGATGCCGATTTTGAAATGTCATAACAAAAAGTTAGCATTTGCAATAAAAATATGACAGAGCAGTTTTTCCTCACTGAGAAAAACGTCAACTTGAAACAAGCATTTTATGAGACTGATATATTAAAAAAAAAGTATTCGTCTGATAGAACTGAAAAGTTTCCTTGGGTGTTACTTTGTGTGTGTGTGTGTGTGCATGTGTAAGAAAAGTTAAGATTTCTATCAAAGAAATTTGATCCCAAGCCTGTGGCAGTCTAAGCTCCAAGAGCAGATTGTCAGCAGGGAGGAACCTGCAGACCATCCATCTCAGACTGGCAAGAGACTGAAGCCAACGGGAGGAAGATGGGGTAAGGGCAGGAAGCCCAGCTCTATTGCAGGTTTCCCTATCACCCACTCAATCTTTACCACAGTTCCTTCTCACCTTGCCTCAGCCCAGCAAAGAGCAAAGATTGTGAAAAGCCGTGATCAGCTGTGCCCTAGGAAGGTGCCATCAGTGAGGCAACAGGAATCACCATTTGCCAGAAGAGGAAGGAGAAGGAAAGTAACTACATGCAAGCTTCAGGTGATTTGTGAACAAAAAGAGAAAGCAACTCACAAGCCTGTAATCCCACACCTTCTCACCACCCTTTGGAGCCAACACCTAACACTTCTAAACCAGAGCAGTGCATGTGGGGCTGCTCTTCCCAAGAGAAGCTCCCTTCAGCTTTCTCCACACCAGGGAATGGGGCTTCCAGACAAGATCCTGGTCTCCCAGAGATTTAGTTATAAATTTAAATAAAAATTTTATGCAATATTCACTACAAAGGTGGGCCACAGAATTGGAGGAAACCATCTGAAGAGTGACAGAGTTGGCTGCAAGGCTGTAGTGCCAATTTCTGTCCTGAACAAACTTCACCATCAGTTGCTTATAGTTTGAACAAACAGAGAATGCAGCCTCAGTTTTTGATTAAGGTTAAGACTCCATACTGTAAAACCTCAGCCTACGCGCTTATTTAAAAATAGTTAAAACACATTTTGGTCAAAATTTACATTCCTCACATAAACTTAGCTTATCGGCCTTCTATGGGCTGTCAGCACTGGCAGAAGAGGTTTCAGACCCTCTCTAAAGACTTGAGCAAGATTAGCATTAAGACTTGTAACATTCGGGTGCTAAAGCTATGAAATCCCAAGACGCATTCTTTGTGATCCCGAAAAGAACAGCAACGCTCTGCCACTACAAGCTTTCTAGACTGCTGCTTTAAGAGCCACTGCCCTGGTAGCACCACACCCAGTGTCACCGCGTCAGCTCCACCCTGAACTGTTTTCATCACATACTACACAAGCCTAACAGTAGTAAGCGTAGGGCAGACTCCAGGAGGAAGGGAAGATGAAGATCGCACTCTCTCAAGTGCTGTATATGGGATCGAAGCGTACTGAGTTTACTTTACACTGTACCCTAAAGCTCTGATGATACTTCATCTTTTTCGTGCTTGGCTTACAGCAAATACCATAGATAGCAGAGGACCTG
Source organism: Chrysolophus pictus (assembly GCA_037305975.1). Classification (NCBI taxonomy): domain Eukaryota; kingdom Metazoa; phylum Chordata; class Aves; order Galliformes; family Phasianidae; genus Chrysolophus; species Chrysolophus pictus. The sequence continues at coordinate 148,668,496 of CM074576.1, forward strand.
AGAGCTGCTTCCTGTCAATAGGATGTTCCAAAGCAGGGAAAAAGAGGTGCTGGGATTTGGGAGGTAAGGAAGGAGCACAAGTTTTTACAGTTACTACCTGCACATTCAACAGTAGTGACTGATAATACACCAGTGGATGGCGTTCCTATAACTAGCTACAGAGCTGCACAGTGCTGGAAGCTGTGAAGTAGCACTATCCTTAACAGATTTGCATTCACAGCAAACAGCACTTCACACATCTCTGCTCTGTGCACACTAGAAATTCCTGTCTGCTGGCATTCACTCACCTCAGGAGTTAGGTGGCTCCTTCAGGTGGGATGGGTGACAGCTCCAGGGCCATGACCTTGAAGCACTGTGCCACTTCTCAAAGCACAACACACCTCAGTTCTGAGCAGCACGAGCTTGTATTTGAGCACTACAGCCTTCCCCAAAGGAATAGTCCCAGGCACTACAGCACCCACCACTCCATGTGTTTATATATGCTCCTAAGCTCCCTTGCAACTTAGGGCAACTTTCATGCATCATGAAGAGAGGAACAAACAAGAACTATTCTGTGATCTTTTTAGGTGCATTTTCCAAGCTCTCTTGCAAGGGTGAGAGAGAAATCAGTGTATGTCTGCCATCCCAGAGAAAGATATGTTCAAGCCAGAAGCACAGCCCACTCTACAGAACTACAAATTCCAGCTCTTTCCCTGAAATTCTGCATCTTCAGTGTCTCTGATTAAATGAGCATCTTGAATAAAAGCTATGATAGGGGAAGAGAAAACAAAAACTAAGAGTTTAAGATCTTAGAATACAAACTGCTCAATTTTATGATTTAGAACTGTTATGGAGGTTGTCAGTAGTATTTTAAGCATGGTTAGAGCAGCACTGTTGCAATACTGCACTGGGAAGGACACTTACTTACACTTGTTGGGCAAGTCTGGAATTTATAGAAGGAAAAGGAATTCATGCAAGGGCTCTTCATCTTAACTAGGAGGTGACATTATATTCTCTGCTGTTACTTCAGATAGATGCAATTTCCTTATAAGATGATGATGATTACTTTCTAAATCAACCTTCAGCATCAACCCAGCACTACTGACCCCAGAATTACTACAATTGAACAGAGAATTCTCTGAAAACGCAGCAGCACTTCTGGTACCAACGCATTCAAGGCTAACAACTTCCTTCCTTCCTTTAATGTGCATCCATACTCATTCTGGAGGCACATGATCCATCCCCTCTTTCTCCAACTTCATCTCCACCACCACCCTGTTAGCCAAGCACTGTTCTTGTTATCACGCAAGGAAGTACTGAAGATGTTCATAATACATACAACAAGAAAGGCCACACACTGAGATGATTACACATATGAAGCAGACACATGAACTTCTTCCTTTCAATAAAGTGCCTGTACAGAACTTCTTGCAGTAGGAACAAACAGTCCATAAACAACAAAAAACCTCAGAAGAAACCAACAGAGCCCCACACAGCTGAACAGAGTGAAATGTTTGGTTGCATTTTAAGCAGGGGTGCAGGAATCAGCACCAGGTAGCATGTAGAAATAAGCTTACAGGAGCACAAGCCACCGCACCATCTGCCTGAACACTGATGCATTTTAGCATTATGTGGCCCAACAAGAACTCCTTTTTGGGATGGGGTAGCACTGGAGAGAAAGGCCATTCTAGTTATGAATCTTCCTCTCATCTAAAAGCTTGTCAGCAGGCCAACAACAAGTTATCATACAGCTCTCTCCTGAACAGCTGAAGCCTGTGCTTAGAGGTGACAGACACAGGCACAGTCTTCTTCCAGTGCCTTCTGAACTGTGGCAAGGAGACACATCAAGAAACAATGAAGACAGCAAGTTTCAGGAACTGCTGTGCGGAACAGGAAGCAAATCACAGCTACCGTAGGAAGCTTGTTTATTTTCAGGGACAGGAAGAGAATTCCTCTTCCTAACATGGAGCAGCAAGCACTTCACGTTACAGCAAGGAACGTGCAGGGCTGACTGGGGCACAAACACTTCCTTTGTTTTGGGGGGGCTGGCACAAGCAGAGAACAAACATGTTTCCAAGTAACCAGGGCACAGGACTGATCTGCTGCAAAAATGCCTGCCCAGACAGAGCACATTCAGTTTGCAAGTAGTTGGCAGTGAGTACAGTGCTTCTCCAACCTGTGCTATTGTTGGGCAGAAGAACACAGTGCCCACCAAGCAACACCGTATAAAGTGAAGTATTTGTTTTAATCTCATGCAGACTCAACAGCTGATGCAAGGAGGCTGGATTCCCCTGCCAGCTCAGAGTTCAGGGCTGTGTTGTCAGGCCCGTGGCAACAGGGAACATTTTGGGAAGGCAGCCAGACCAAGCTATACAGGTGAGAAATCGTTCTGCTCAAGCATTTCTAGCAGTTCTGGCTCCCAGCCATTCCCATGCAGCACCTCAGTCACAAGGCTGCTGGTTTTAAATATCAGAGCAGGTCTCCAGCTGGAAGCATAAGAGCTTGTTGGAGATCTTCTGTAGGTTAAGACTTCAGGCCCTGCTGCACAGTGAAAATACTTTACACCTTTGCTTAAAACAAAGATGCTGAAAGATACAAGTTCTAACCAGAATTTTCATCATGTGTTGAGACATGATTATATTCTATCTGTCCCAAGCGACACGGTATATCCAATTGAGAAAGCGTAAACTTAACTTCCATGCTTCAGATTTAAAATGATGCCAATAAAAGTTAAAGGCATCCTCCAGCTATTACGACAAGTAAAGACAACAGAACCCCTTTAAAAATTTAACAATTCTATGCTTTTTCCATCCTTTGGTACAAAAGTCATTATACAGTGCAATATTTCAATGAAAAAGTCACTCCAATTCAGATGAACAGGAGGAAGAGATCATGCAAGAACATACAGTTTTATCAGATGCAACACTTCAAAATCCAAGTTTTTTTTAAAAAAAGAAAAGCCAACACGAAGTCATCATCAAGTTCTCTGTTTTATTTAAGATTTTAGTTTTAATTCTGAAGAAAGAGGTACATTTCCTTGGTTTTAGTTTTAGCGTCAGGTTATAACCATGTTTATCTGTTTCTTTTTCCTGTCTTTTCAATACTGCACAAACGTCCAGAAACTACAGGGTTAAGTAAAAGCTGCAGGCAGAGGAGGTCAGAGGTTGCTCCTGATGGTGATCATGTGGCCCCAATGCAGTGCTATCCCAGAGTGCCCCAATCAGGTGAGTCTTTGTTTTAAAAAAAAAAAAAGAAAGAGAGACCGACAGAGGAGACAGAAAGACTGAAGTAAATATCACTCGTGTTTCAGCTGCTTATAATTATATTATGTATATGCTAGGTATTAAATCTGTGAATACTTTTAAAACATTAAAGTTTACTTTAAATCTAAAGCCAAAATTAAAAAAAAAAATCTTATTCTCCTGTCTCTAAACCACTCTTCAGCAACATGCCATTTACTCAGCGCTATAAGTGTTTTGGCTTTCAACACGCTTCGTGTCAAACCTCTTACTGAGTGACACAAAGTCCTCTTTTCTGAAAAGAAAAAAAAACAGCAATTTCCCTGTGTAGTGCCACACTGAATGCAAAATAAATGGTAGGCCACTGCTTGCCCCACATGCTCAGTAACTTCATTTAAATTAAATACCTTTTTCGTATTTCTGCACTTGGTTCTGCATTGCATTTTTCCCCTATTGTAGACTGACGCTTTTCCACTAGGCAGGAATACTCATGTGCAAAAGACATAAGACAGTAATATTCTCCTTAAGCATTGAGACTGCATTTTGATTTCTCTCTCTTTTTTTTTTTTTTCCTTAGAATGTTTAGAAATTATTTCCAAAGGTGCATTTCAAACACCGGCTCAGCAGAAACTTAATGAAAAGATCTGGCCACGACCCTGCGATGGCATTGCATTTGGGGGGGAGGTTTGATCAGGAACTGGATTCTTCAGAAAGAAAGATATGACAGGGAACAGTAGGTGGGTGTGGGGAGGAGTTGGGGTGGGACACTTCCTGCATTTCTAACGTTGTTTTTTTTTTTTTTCCTCCTTTCCTAATGACGATCCAGCGCTGAGCTCTGTAGTAGATCTGTGGGGGTTTTACTGGGGGGTCTGAAGGCTGTCTGAAAGCCTGGGGGTGGGGAATGGAAACTGGTTGGGTTTGAAGGAGGAGAGTAGGGATTCCAACTGGCTCTGTGCAGAGGGATCTGTGTGCCGAAGGGGTTACTGTGGTGCGTCTGTGACGGCGCTGCACTGGGGCCGTCCACCTCTGTGAGGGCCTGAAGAGATTTTAGCCAATGTGGAGGATTGTCATCTTGAAGGGTGTCTAAACTGTTTCCTGTGGAGGCTGGGATACCTACGAAGAGAAGAAAAAAAACAGGATACAGGCAAGTCAGAGCAGAAGCAAAAAGCTGAGCATGAAGGAGGTCAATTTAACCTAACACAAAGCAACAGTGAGAAAACATGATTAGTTTGTACAAAGAATGCATTTTACATTATTATATATAAATTACCCTGCCCACAAAAGATTTAACATTAAATCCAGATAGGAGAAAGTTTTCCTTCAGAGCTCTTTTTCTATCAAGCATTCTGTGCAGTGACTGCATCCCTGTTTCCATGACCTTACCATGCTGATCCCCTACCAGTACCCTGCGTACTTCGGTTCCTACTCTGCCTACTTGAATCATGCTTCAGTCTCACTAATAGGGAAACACAACCAGACAGCCTTATAAAAGAGAGCTTTATAAACAAGTGGAGTACGTCCCTTTTTAAATAGGAAAGTCCAGTTAATGCCTTCAGTGCCTCAGGACCAGCGACGCACATACCGGACATACCATCCAGCGGAAGGGACACCTAGGTTGACCCTATAGATAAGCACTGATCATCCTGACTGCCTGCAAAGGTCCCAGGCATGCACTGCAGAAGGTCAGGTGACACTTTATACCTAGATTTTTCACACAAATTCCTGGACCCTTGAGGTTTTGTGGATGGAAGCTGGAAGAGACCACCGCATACTGACTTTTTTTTCCAGACGTAAATCAGTTTGTGCCAAACACCCATTGGATGGTTTGCCAGCGGAGCTGAAGGAGTGAGAAACGATTACCTGTGATGATTGCGGGGTCCATCCAGCTGCCAGAGCTGTCCCAATTCAGGCTGTCGGTGGTGGCAGTGTTGGACGTTGGTACACTGTGGTTGGCGTTGGAGGGGGAGGAAGCATTGGGCAGTCCACCAAAGCTGATGTTAATGTTCGGTAGAAGTGCCCTTAGCCCGTCCTGCCATTCCTTCATATTTAAACTCTCTACAGAACTGCTGTTGTCTAGGAGATTTACCAACAAAAAAAAAAATGAAAGATAAAAAAATAAAAAGCTGAAGTTAGAAACAGATGTCCTTCTTTGGTGGGGTATGGGATTTTGTTTTTACTTTTTAAAATCAAGCATTTAATACTTTCTCTGTCCAAAAACTAGGGTAATGTTTATATGGTTGATTAATTATCCAGAAGATTGGCAGGTTTTAAATCAAGTGTAAAGGAGTGGGAGAAAGATTTAACTCCTCCCCCAACTCCCCATTTTTTCAGTTCATGGACTCAATTAATCAAGGGCACAGAGGCTTCCCTCCACCACTAATCAGGTGAAACATACCAGATCCTTTATGAGAAGACCTCTGGCACAAGTCAGCTAACCCAATTCATCTGCTTTATCGATGTGCAGCAGATCTGAAAGGGTTGTCTTCTTTGAAGTATATTAAAATGAAGAAAGGCTAGGTAGGGCTTTGCTACAGAAACCGAACATAATTAAAGCTCTCGAGGAACCAGAGAGGCAGGGGAATATCACAGGTCTTTTTTGTTTTGTATAGGCTGAGCATTCACAGCTCTACAGGTGTTCTTCTGAAGAAAATGGTAACTAAGTTCTCATGAAGTTGGAAGGAACGTGATTTCCTCTTGCAGTTGAAGAATAGTAGAAAAAATTCTTTAAAGACCTGTTAGAGTAAGTTCTGGTACAGCAACATCCTCAAACTTTGGTTAGATACAAACCAGCTGGATACCACGACTGTCAGATCTGAACTATTTGGCTAAGTTACTCAGGGCTTGTATTGAAAAGGGACAACTTGATTGTTAGCACTACAACAAACAATCCCCAAACACAACTTGCAAACCATGCTATCTAAAACAGAGCATCAGATTCTTCAAACCATCTCCTTGTTTTGGTATGCAAAAGCAAAACAAGCAAGAGCATCCTAGTATTTATAATATTAAATACGGCTTTCTGTATTGATTAACTTGAAGTCAAATATATTTAAAAGGAGAATGGTGGGTAGCATGCTTGTACTATGCTTTGATGAAAACTCTGAAAATAACTTTTTTTTTTAAAGCCATTTCTGCCTATCCTAATTGAAGATAAGATCTTGATGTTAGCCAGGATATCTCTGCAAGATACATACATGACACTGCTACTTCATCGATAGCAAAGAGATTTAAGTCTTCATGGAAAATTAGAGGATATTGCTAACTTGTAACTCTATACTTGGACCTTGAGAACAGCAGACTCCCTTGCAACCAAACCTGCCCAGGCAATTTTTGTAAAGGGCAATGCTTAGGAAGAACTGATGTCTTTAGTTAGGTTTTTGTAACAACAAGCAAGTTCTTGAAATCTTGCACTTTCATAATGAACTTTCCCTTCTGAGACTGGATTTGTATTTTCTCTTTAAAATAAACCTAATATAAGATGTTCTTTCCCTCCAGAATTGTAACAACTTCAGTCACAAATAACAATAAATCATAGTTCAGCCTATATCACCAGCTGAACTCAAAACCAAATTTCTGTGCTGATCTGCTATATCCACTTGGTCAGTGATGACTGTGGAACAACATCTGCATTTGTTTCTACCCCTTTACATGTCTAATACAGACGACTGTGCTGGAGCAGCGTGTGTGCACATCCCTGCATTGCAAGTCAGCAGCTGACATCTAAAATGTCTGTGGCCAAACTGCTGCTGCTTGTGGAGCCTGAAAAGGGGCAAAACACAAACGCAAGGAATGTACTACAAAGATTGTCCTTTTTGCCTTGAGAAGTTTGTGGGGTAGAATTTGATGGCTGAGTGACGTTATCCCCATTCACTGGGGGAGGCTAAGCAATCACTTTTCCAGAGGGCAGTGCATGAACTACTCCGATGGGGAAGAAAGAACTCAAGCGTAAGCAAAGAAAAAATCCTGTAGAAGTAAATCCAAATCTTGTCTAATACATGCACCATGTTTCATCTAGAGATTCAAGGTTTAAGTGCTACAGGAGGGAAAAAAACAAACTAGTAACTGCAGTTCTGTTTTGAGCAAGTAACTCAGACCAGTTTTTAGTAACTTTAGCACACAGATGTGAGAAGAGCAACCCAGAGTCCCCAATTATGCATCACTACATCCGTAGATGTGTGGCAGAAAAGTGGTCTACAAGTCATAGTGAATGAGAAGAGCAGGCTTTTCACTGACTTGTCCCAGCTGCTATTCATTTGCTATCATAGTGTATACTGCTAGCTTCCATTTCTATTTCCATTTCTCCTTCTGTGTAAATATGATACTTCCTGTTCTCCTTAGAGCTCCCACTTTTTTCCTTACAATATGACGACACACAGACAGTTTTAAGGAACTTACTTTTTCACTGAGACCTGTAAGATTTATTTTAAATCTAACTACACAACCTTTTTTCCTGGGTTAAAAAAAAAAAAAATTGTTTAAGTGCTAGCCAGAATTTATTTATTTATTTATTTTTTTAATTTTTGCTCAGTCCTTCCAAGCATTCATTAAGAGACTTGAGAAGTTCCAAAATTCATCTCTCAGGGCAAAATTAACCCTTTCACTATCACAGAAATCACTTTGTGATGGATTCCACATGGCACAGCATCAGTTTCCACTTTAGTTTCTCACCACTGCTTCCAAAAGCTTGTGCAAAGCAATGCATTTCAGTTTAATTACTTCAACTGTGGGGCAAAATGCACACACTAGATTCTTAGTGAGACGAAGTGTGTAAGCTAACATGCTTACCAAATACTTGTGAGTTGGGGATCTGCAAACTCCCTGTGGACTTAATCACAGATATTACTAACCCCCAGCACATCTGCAAAGCTCATGAGTGAGCAAATAAACCACAAACCTGTAGTGTATGTATGGCACATGCACACATTATGCTAATTAACATCACTGAGAAAGTTCAGTGAAGACAAAGCCATCAAGACGACACCATTTATAAAAAATGGGATAGGAAAACAAATACCACGTGGCAGGAAGCCATCTTGGGCTAAAAAACATGGATTATTGTCGCGTTATACTCCATACACTGAAGACATTGTACAGGGTTCATAAGAGTCCAGCAGGATAACAAGCATTTGCAATAAAACATTTTCTATGGAACCTCTTCAAGGAATGGAAGAGACTGACACTTTCTGGTGAAGGGCCATCTGTGAGGCAGGCACTACATACCACTGCTATTTACCCAAACAGAATACAAAAAAGAGTAAAAGGAAAACTTTCAGTACAAAATGAACTTGCTAAAAGGATTCAGCATCATAGAATATTATTTGCTAGCAACAATGAAGTTCTATTTATCAAAATCTTGTTGCTCCTGGGTACAAAAAGAGACAGATTTCAGATGTCCCTTTCTCAGATAGCTGAGATTGTGGAGGCTGAAAAGCAAACTATGACAAAAGAGATTCTGCCTTTTGACAGCAGAGAAAAAGCAAGCACCACATTACTCAGGCACTTGTAACAGGTTTCCAGCTTCAGTAACAAACACAGAGTTGAAAACAACAAACCAAAGCTTCACAGCTTTCTCCCACTCCCTAAGAAGAAATGCTGCCATTACTCTTGTAATATGGGATGTGGTAAGGGATTACATGCATTAGGGGGTCAGAGTAGGAGGGACTGATAGAGTGCAGATGGTAAGGCTCTACCCCACTTCCTTGCACCACCCTCTGAATCCTCAGTTACTGGCTGGAATCAGGTGAAACACTCAGCTGGAAGCATCCTGATGCAAACCAGCACCACGAGTAATCTCTGAGCACCATACACAGCAGGACTCAAACCAAAACAAATCAGTATGTCTCTGTTGGAGTCTGACAGGTTGTAAATATAAGTGAAAATATAAGCCGACCACATAGGTAGAAGTTACACCCACCAACTTACAAAAACGAGCCCCCACAACACATTCTTTTTATCAAGTTTATGGCTATCATAAAGTCAATACCATATTTATAAACTAAAGGTTAACTTCCAGTTACTACAGATCCACTAGAAATAGCATTTTCTTACCTTACCCAACTTCACTTCCTGATACAAAACACATTTAATTTTTGACTGGCTAACTTCAGTTGGACACCATACCCTACGAACATGAGAACCAATGCACTACCCCTTCTCTTTCTGAAGGAGTAGAAATACCGTCTTCTTCCAGAGCCTCATCTTAAAGCAGGATGACCAAGGACAGTGGAAAAATACGGAAGAAAATAAATCCAAATCCAGTTAACAGCAATGAAAAGATTTTATACATCAAGATAAAACAGAATACATTAGAGATACCTCCCAGCCTATTTTCTGGGACAAGAAAATAACCTGTTGAAGTTTCACTGAAAGCACCACTATTTGTATGAAAAATAGACTCAAATACTGTTCTCTGACTATATTAAACTTCAGTCTTCTCTTGATGTGCATTTCATAATCCCATCTGGTCAAGTGGAAACTTCAGTTTCCGGAGATGAACAGATTCAACAGTTACATCACCAACCAGGCTGTTTCATAACTTAATGTATTCTGATAGACAAAACTACAACGTAGACCCAGAGGTGTTTCAAATCTGGCTGTATCACATTGGTGATGTTGGTTCCTTAAAATTTATGCCCAGGGTTATGGGACACAAAGTCTGAGTGCATTTGGTGGGAGATGAGCTCACTATGATCAACTCTGCATCAACATTCAAACAGTACCTTCTTAACTAAGAACAAAGAGCACAAGATCCTCACATTAAGTAAGAGCGCTACAAGTATAGTTCTTTGCAAAAATTATATCTCAACTTAATAGAAGAGTCTGATTATACTAATTGCATAAAACTTTAAATATCTTTATCCCAGGAGACCTATATATTCTTGTCCTGCTGAAAAGTCAACTATTCTGTAAACGTAGGCTGCAATTTTTTTTTTTAATAGATTGTTACCCATCAGTGAGCTTCATGATCCTTGAGGTCCCTTCCAACCCTGGTGATTCTGTGATTCTGTGTGTGACCATGGCTGCTGACCAGCCTCAAAATAAACCAAAAAAATTGAGAGGAAAAAACACTGTGTGAGAAAAGAAATGAACATATCGTAATGTCATGTAACTAACTGCACAAGTTAGCACCAAGTGCAGAGAGCATCAGGGGTATACTCAGTAACTGAATGCTTATTGCAATGATCTGACTCAAAGGAGGTCCGTACGAAATCTTCACGGATACCGTAAAATAAAAGTTTTTAAGCCTTGGCAAAACAACCAGAATGACAAAGTTGGGTCCAAAACAGAAATAACAATAGTAATTAAAAAAAAGGGACAGAAAAGAGAACCTCAAAGAGTTCCAAGGGTTTTTCAACTTGATCAGAGATGAGTGTGACCACCAAAAAAAAAGCCCCACACCTTTGCAGTGAGATCTCTATCAGTCCCATTTCAATAGATACCACAGTTATCTCAGGCATTCTGTGAAACATTCTGTTAAAGAAGCCATTGTCACTTCAGAACAGATTCTTTTCATTTTAGAATGACCTTCCACTATTGGTATTTCTCTGGCAAAAAGTTGCCCAGTAATTCACTTCGTAGGAAGAAGAGGACATTCTGATATATCCTAAAATGATGCGATTCCCATTATGTGAGATACATTCAAAAGTCTTTGAACCAAAGCCTCTACACTTAACCATCTGAACAATTATAATTAAAAACTATACTTGTGACACTAATACAAATAAGTTTGTCTGCTCACAGAGTTTTTAAATACCACTTAAACTGCTAAAGTTTGAAGGACTTGGTTCTCAGACTCCTGAGACCTGTGATATCTAGGAATCCCACAAAGTTTAAACCACATGAGGTTACACACAGATTCACAGGGGTCTGAAAAAATCACTGTCAGAAGATGGCTGAATCTGTCCACATTCAGACTGCAGCACTGCTCATCAAGAACACAAGTAGCCACTTTGAATAAGGGGTAATAGAAAATAAAGCTTCACAGACATTCTCTACATACAGGAAGCAACTTGGCAATCTGAAAAAGTTAGACCTTTCTAAATATCATTCCCCATGGCAGTTTTCAAACGAAAGTCATATGGTCATGATCTCCAGGAGCAAGGGGAGCAAAGAAATACAGATGCAAAATTGGATTTGGTAATAGAGACACTGCTCTGAACTTTAAAGTAATGCAAGTAAAGCAGCTTTTATCTTGCCTCTACATTGATTTCTATGGTTATATCAATTCCACATCTACCCAATTTAAGAGAGGTCACGTGAATCAAAAAGCACTATTTTTCACTTCTTAAATAAAGTGCAATTTAACATGCCTGTAAAGTGAACTATCAAGTACAAGATGAATACACAGAATTCTAAAGAACGCACTTTAAAGGGGAAAATAAGTTTTTTTTTCCTAAATTTTGGTTTTTTTTTCTGAAGGTCTGATAGCATAACCTGTGACTAGTAAGTACTGAGAGATATTCAATAAGAAGATTCATATTCACTTCAATGTACAACATCAGAACTCGTATTAGATTTGAGAAAAGCAATTTTATACTAGTATTCTGTCCTTGTGACCAACTTATACATACCATGGCTTAAGAGATCAAATCTAATACATAATTACAGCAACCAGCCACCTAATTTTAAGCTATAAAGAAACTTCACATCAAAGATTCTAGCTGTCTTTGAAACATATGCCTGAGCTTAGGTCAGATGTTTCTGGAGCATGCTGGAGCATTGCAGCCTTTTTATCACTGACTTTAATTATTTATTGCTGTAATAGGGCATTACAGTGTACAACCCCAATCTACACGCAAAAATGACAACATATTTTGTAGTACTTTCACCTTTGTCAGTAAATATCCCTTCATGAGCTAATTCATCATCCAGAAACGGATCCTCTAAGAATACACACAGTTCTTCCAGCAACAATACTAAATCTTAATGTAAACCTAAACTGAGCTACAAAGTCTGTTAAGACACTGCAATTAAAAAAAGATAATCTGAATCCTACGTATAGGACAATTTGATAAATCCCAGAAAGACATGCAATTCCCATTCACTTAAGGAAAATAAGTAATTTTAACATAAGAATATCTGCTGCTTAGTATTAGTTCCTGCATGAGACTTCAATCTCACAAGGTTACACCTTACTTCTCAGTTGAAAAACGCTTTCATTTCAAATGAGAATCCTCTAAGGGTACTTTTATTTTTTAGTTTTTCCATAATGTAACAGTTACTGCTGAGGTATATTTGTAGATACATAATTCTGTGGGAAGATAAAGCTTCAAGAAACTTAAACAAAAAGCAAACCTTTCATGACAATAATTTAATTTTGATTACTAACTTCCAATAGAAATTACTCACGTCAGATATAAACATATTTAAATAAAGTGAAGTTTATTTAGAAATAAATTTATGTAGAAAGCTTATTAACTGTCTGTGCTTTTTGTTAAGGTCGATCAAACTAGAATTTGTGTATTTGGCTTAATCCATAAGGGTGTGAAGTTTGAAGTCCTTTCACAAGATGTGGCCTTGATTGACACTATTTGTTTCACACAGCTTTTATAACATTTGGTGAATCATCCTTAAAGAGTTTGGCAGTGAGAAGTTTTTGCTTTTATAACCAAGAAGTTCAGTCTACCATTCATAAAACACAGGCAAGGCCCCAGTGCTGCTGAAGTTCCTTTGGTGAGACTACTAGAGACATGGAACAGTCAAGAAAGGCTGACTGAAAATCCCTTCCCTCTGTTTGTTTCCCCTGGATTCTGCTGGAGAGTTGCTCTAGAGCTGCCAGAGTGCAAATTAGGTGAGCCACTAAGGCAAATTTTAGCCAATGAAGCATTTATTTCAAATCTAGCTATGTTAATGTGATTAGTCATTCCTCTGATACAATGCAGCCAAGAGAAGTTGGAGGATTTTCATTACACTTTTTCTTTACACTGTCACTCTTTCAAAGCAAAATTATGCGATTAAAAACGGGCATTGTGCCACTCAAAAAATGGCTTTCACTGCCATCCTTAATCAAAGACTTTTATAATTTTTCAGAGAATAAACAAAGCTCCCAGGGACAAAACATAATATTTATACACTAAGCTTTCTTTGGGATAGTATCTCCTGTACAATCGTAAGGAAGAAATCCAAGTTTTTTTTTTAGAGCAGCTGCAAAAATGAGCACCAAAAAGGCAATCAGGCAAGGAAGGGGTGAGATGAGATTTTAAGACAGATGGAGAAATAGCAAGAATTAAAGGACAGGTGCTAGGGATGAAGTCCTCTCAGATCATAATACCACTGTGTTATGTTAGACAAAATCACTAGTGAATACAAAGCATGTGGAAGTGAGGAACAGAGGTACAATAAGGAATATCCATAGCAGGTTTCAAACAACTTAAATCTTGACATTGATTTAATGTTTTAAAAATTAATCTGAAATCCCACTTCCACATACTTTAAATTTAGCAGCATTAAAAATAGCACCTCCAGAGGAAGAGAAGCGAGCAAGCCAAGAGTTTGTTTCCAAACTGAATTAACTTGTTACATATGGTACTGAACCTCTTAACCAGTGAAATACAACGTTAGTTCTGACCGAAATAAAAGGAGAAGAATGAGAGCTGGAGCTTATAAATAAGTGCTGAAGTCCTGGGAGGGGGGGAGGGAGAGGGGAAACACACAGAGGCACAAAGTGCAATCAGAAGATGATGGGGGCAGAGGAGGACAAAGGCCCTGCAATCTTCCTGGCAGAAATTGGTCTGAGGCACAAGAACTGCAGAGTATTCAATCATAAAGATTGCACCAAGAACTGTATCATCTTTGCTGAGGAGAGTAGAGCACACCTGACCTCTGCAGTGGTCCAAACAGTTTTTTTTTTTTTAGAGTAAATTTAAAAGCAGTGTTCAGTCCTTTAATTTCAAATAAAGTGCAGTCTTGATATTGGTGTAACATCCATTTCAAAGAGTAGCTTCCCTGTACTCTGCAAAGATTCAGGCCTTCAGAGGTGTCAAATCTGGCACTTAAACTATTAGCTGCATCACTTCCAATATTTATACCTCATCAGATAATACTTCAGCTACAGGCAGCCATGGATCTAATCAGGAGCACAGAAAAGAATGTTCAGCTGCAGTGCTTTCCATGCTGCTGCCAACAGAATGCCAAATGTCAGCAAAGACCAGCAAGGGAGCAAGCAGTCTTCTTTAAAGGCTTAGAACAAAGTTAATGGACTAATACATCCTACTGTTAAGTGTAAGACCATCTGTACTTAAAACTGGCATTAAACCTTTCATGCATTGCCAGGCCAAGAGGAAAAGTGTAGCAAAATGCTCTTCCAACCCACTACAATCAAATAAAGGGACATGAGGCATCACCATTTAAACTGCATTAGCTGTTGTTAGGAGTATGGGATTCAGTAAGTTTTGTACACAACATTTTGAGATTGAGTTTTACAACATACAGAACTGAACAGCAGTACGACACAGGTCAGGCCCTCTTTTGGAAAGAAAAAGTAGCAAAAGCAAAAAAAAACCCACCAAATCCTGAAGAACTTCATAACAAACGTTAAGCCAAAAACCACAGGAAAAGGTCAGCACATATGCTGTCATTTCTGTTTCTTTGGATTTCTGCTTCAGCATAAAACAAGTCATGATTTTGGTATTAAGTATCACCCTAGACAGAAGACAAAGTCCAAACAACAAAGAAATTTGTGTCCTAAATGGAAATATGGTTGCATTTTGGGAAAACACCAAGTTGAAGACTCAGTAGTAAAGGACAGTGCTAGTTCTGATACCTCACCCTTCTCCATAGTCCGAAGTCTAGAACAGTAGTCATTATCAGTATACTAGGATGTTTCCTTCTTTCACTAAAACTTTGCCCCAAAGATGGCATTAGACAAGAAAGGATTTGGCATTCAAGATGAGCTCGATAGCTAAAGAGATGGAATCAGGAGAAGATGCAAACAAGTAAAACTGTTCAAGTGTGGAAAAGCTCAAGACTTAAGTCTAAATGCAGGCAAGACTCACTCAAAAGTATGCATGATAATCAATGTCTTGGTAAGATATGCGATGCCATTACAGCAATGACTGCTGGATGGCACCCAAATCTAGCAATAGGTCTGTCCACTTATTTATTGGCTCAGCCTTTAAATATGCATAATTCCATCAGTTAAACTCTGCATATTAAAGAGATAAGCTACAATAACAAAAAGCCCTTGATAGAACAATATTTTGATTTACCTATTATTTCCACCCACCTACAAAGACTTATGACATTCAAAACCCATTTTGAAATTCCAGGAACAATTCACAGAGTCTGCTGCTATCTCCAATAAGGTTCAGATTAAAAAATTTGAAAATATCAGCTGTAAAATCAAAGACAACAGATAAGAAAATCTTTCCTTCTAAACAGGCTTTAATTCTTTATGTTCTCTACCTCTCTCATCATTCACAGCTGATGATTATTTAATCTATCCCAGATTCCTAATATCTGTGAGAAGAATACACACGCAGTGTGGTATAGAACTAGACTTGGAAAAGTTGCAATTCAGCCATCGCATTGTTACCCAATTGAGAAGTTCTTGCAATTACGTTTTCATTTGGAATCAAATTCAGAATAATTATGAAATTAATGTATGAAATAACAGCCATTGTTTTAGAACATCAATTACTCGCATCTTACATAAAACTGACAGGAAAGGTAGATTAATTTCCAGCTTTTTATTCTACTTTTAACTGTGTAATTTTATTCTTACACTTTTTCTACGTAATAAAAACCATGTTTTTAACCACCCAGTAAGCTACATATTATTTATTTTTCCAGTACTAATATGTACATATCTCATATTATCATGTGTCTCAAAATATACTGTTAATGTGGGATCTACTCTAGTCTGTGACTGATTCTGTGACCATACCTAAAATTTTAGAATATAACACCAGGCAGGCTAGCAAAGATGACAGTGTATTTAGTCATCAAAGTACAAGGCTTCTCGATAGCCTGAAGTAATACTTAAAAAAAAAAAAGTATAACATCCACACACTCACACTGCTGTCAGTGTATCTTTCCTTTGGTTTTACATGAAGAATAAACAACATATAGCTACAGAAGAATAGCTACACAATCTAAGTTAGGACTGTTTTTAGCTACAAGCAAGCTGTCTGGAAAGTCATCACCAAACTTTTCTCCTAAAGCATAGTTTTAATCACACTGTAAGCTTTCTAACCCATCCCATCCTAGAGAACACCAACAAGCATGAACTGTTCCTTAAAATAGGACCATGCATCATCTATTTTGCAAAATCATGCTTTCTGGGGGAGGGAGAGATTCAGTTTGATTGAAACAGTCAAAGAGTTCCTTTAAAGACTGGGGACAGACATTTCTGATGAGCATGGCAAATTTCAAGTATAGTCAATTTTACTTTGAAGTCAACTGTGTCATGGTATCATTTCACCAGAAACAGTGGAATAAGATTAATAAATACTAATTCTGAGAAAGAGGCTACCAAATCCCACACAAATTATTTTTAAAAGAGAGCTTAGAAATATTAGGTAGGACCTGTGCCCTCCCATTTAAATCTATTGTGCTTCACAGAACAGAACTACTTGGATATGTGGAGGTATAAACACAGCACAGCTCTGCTGAGACGAGACAAAAGGCTGCTTTAGAATATTACATGTAACATGCCAAACGTGAATACTTTGCATTCATGTGAATACTCATGTCTACGTAAGGTAGAAGCAGCAAGAGTTCAGAAGACATTGTTTTCTTCATACAAGCACCAAAAACACAAATATACGTAAATGAAATCAACTGAATTTGGCATTTAAAATCTAGCTAACTTCAAAATGAGTTTTTAAGATGAGTTTAAAAGCTTCTTGTTTTCACATAAAAGGAAAACAAGAAAAGGGCTGGTTAACCACAGCAGACAAACTAATCAGATGATTCATGAAAAAGAATGTTCTCCATTATTTGAATGACAGGTCAAGTATAACTTGCTTTAGAAATTTATAGTCCTGTAAAAATTGATCAGAAATCTTATGAAGGCTTTTGAAGTCTTGACAGAAGTTGGGGATCTCTGCTAGAAAACAACTTGAAGTTTTGCTCACACTCGGTTTCTTTTGCTGTTACAGCTGCAACAGTCAGGTTGATGACATTTTCTAAAACACCCTAATACAGTCTATGAAAAAACCTAACAAGAGGAGCTTTGGGTGTATTACAATTAATCTCTCCATAACAGTGAATGGGTATAACAATACTCGTGGCCTTTTTAGGTCAGCTAGAGCCTGTTACAAACCACTAACAAAGTCCTGTTTTGGTGGTTTCTTTATTGATATACAACTTCCCTCCCTGTAAGCCCATCAAGTAGGTGAATCTGTAAATCAAATAGGGAAACTAGGGAAGTCCTACAGTTACATACCTGCTGCTGATAGATTAAAAGTAAGCAGAAGGAACTGGGATTATTTTCAAAAAAGGATTTGTTGAGAGGCTTGTACACTAAATACAGACTTGAAACATTTAATAAATTGGAAACGATCAAGTCAGCATATCAAAACATGGGCACCTCCTGATTTTCAAATTACTTGCATTTCTGAAGCAGTTAGAATCACTGCAGGAAATCCAATGTACTATATGCTATACGAATAACACAAGCACCAACTAACAAGCAACACCAGATTGATTTGAGACTTCTGAGAACATGAAAAAAGCAGTAAATCTGTGTTTGCATAGACTTTTTTCAAGTTACATAAATTAACACACAGATCAGCTGAGGAGCATTTGCACAGCAGCAACTGGTGCTAACTATAAACTAGGCAACAGTGTTAACAAAAGCCTAGAACCAATACAAAGGAACTTTCCATAGAGACTACAGCAGATGTTTGTTTTCCATTCTTAGCACTGTAACTGCCAAAGATAGAGAGATCAACTGGATCTAATTTTGTTGCATACAAAAAAAGGATACACTTAAGTATCATTTCTGTTGCCTTAAAACATACAGGGAAAGCACACGAAATGTGTAGCAAACAGGAACACAACTGGCTCCTCAAGGATCTACAAAGAAATCCACTTTCCAACTGCTAAAATGAATTCAAATAATGCAATTTAAAGAATACTTTTTGCAACCTTAGAAATAATCTGTACTGAAACAGATCATTTTTCAACACTGAATGCTTTTCCCCACCCTCCTACTCCACAAGACAGTATTGTTACCAACCCTGTGATTAGCAAGGTTTAGAACTTTGAGATGAAGTCAAAACTTCGGCTTGTAACGTTCTTCCAAGTTCTTTAGAAGTTTAGAGTTTAGAGAGAAACAATTTGTAATCCTAGAAACACTACATTTTTACTCCATATAGAAAAAAACAACTCTTCTCCCACCATTTCAATGCAATCAATATTTTTTGTTTAAAACCTTTGTCAGCATAAAGACTTTTGAACTATTTGCATTTGTCCTCGGGACTAAATGGTTATATTACGAATCAGTTGAAGAACCCTAGCACAGTACTGTAGCTTCAACAAGCCTCCAAAGAGGACAAAGAACAGAGAAACACAGCCAGAAACAGCACTTACATCAGAGCATCAAAACCAAGTAACTTCTTCTACATCACTATCTCACAGCGCAGCTGAGACTTCAAAATCCAACAGCAACAAAAACCCACATCAGCAACATCTCCAGCAGCAGTTTTCCTTACCTCAAGGCTACAAAGAGCTTACAGAGTTTCTACTTGTAGTTTATTATGAAACTAACATTTTTTTCCCTACTAGGAAAAGAGAACTTGTGTGGGTCAAGGTATGTAGTAACAGTGGAAGCAATTTTAAAAGTTCACTTCTGGAATTTGATCAGAACAATGATTGTTCCTTAGCCGTAATGCTTACTGTAAGAGCCTATCAATTCATTCAGAACAGCCTGGAATGACATGACTATGCATTTATTTATTCCAACATCAGGGCCCTCACAATCAGGACGAATCCTGTTACACACATTGCAAGCATCCGATCAGTGAAAGATTATCACAACATTAAGGCCGTCTGAAGCACAGGAATGAACAGCACTCAGTGTTTTATTATGCAGTCACCTGGTTGTGCACAAGAGGGAACAACCCCAGCCAAGACATCAGGCACTAATTATCATTACAATTTTTTTCAGTTTTAGGAACTCTGATCAGCACCTGCATGTCAACGTGAAAGTCACAATGCACTTTCAGGGCCTACTCACTAATCTTAAGAAAAGCCCAGTCTGGCAAAACTGAAGAACCACAATACCAATCTGCTTAGGCACAAAATTAAACGGGCACAGAATACTCCACCTTCCTTATAAAGCTCAATGTTACAAGGCTAAACGTCCACTTTAAAAAAACACATGGAAAGGGCATATTTAAAATGATATTCTCCCTCTCTTCATAAGCCTAGTATGACAGTTAAAAGATACAGTTCTAGCACTTGTAGCTGGCTATTTCTTTTTCCTGACTCAGAGCTCTAAGCTGAAAGCATGAAATAAATCACATTCACGGCTGTCCTGATTCACCTACCTGATATAGGGATCCCTCCCAGACCTGTGCTGTGTTGTGGTTGGAGATTCAAGTCCAAGAAATTACTATTTGAGGTGGGATTTGCTGTGTGGTTCAAGTGCATGATGCTATTGCGTGGAAAGGCCATCCAAGGATAGCGAGCTGCTTGGCCTGGAAAACTGAAGGAGTTGTAAACTGCTCGATGTTGTTGAAACTGTGGGAACCTCTGTGGCATGACTGGAAAGGTGCTACTGAGAGAGTTGGCATTTGCGGGTGCAGCAGGATGCAGAAATCCAGAGCCTGGCCCTTTGGCAGTTGTAGTGTGTGGGGAAGGGTTCTGAAGAGATGTGGGCGAGAGGGAAGGTTGGTCTTGAACTGACAGTTCCTTCTCAATCAGGTCTGCTAAGGCTTTGCGGGTGACGTCAAAGGGGTCAAACCCTAAGTCGTCCTCTTGCTGTTTGGAAGAACCAAACCCAAAAGCCGCTTGCCAGTCTGTGGAAGAAGATACTGGTATAGTTTCTGTTGGAGAGGAATAAGATTTAGAACAAGGATTAGTAAGTACTTGTCCATAGAAAAATCTCAGCCTTAGCGTGTTTTACTGTTGCCACTTTATCTTAATATTTGTTTGTAAATTGCTCAAAGACACAATATTCATCAGGAACTCCATTTTCAGACAAAAGACAAAATTTCTACTTTAGTTGAAGCAGCAGAACTAGAAAGCAGTGGTTTTACTGCAGAATTCCTTCAATTGCATAAAAGCTATTGTCAAATAAGTATTTTTCAGGAAAAGGAGAGTAGAAAGAGACCAATGAACTTTATAATGTTATATAACATTATACTTAACATCCAGTTACGGGAGGGATATGTAACCAGAGTTTAAAGTTGCTCAATATTTTGTTTAAAGTATTAACGCTGAGCAAGAAACTGGGTGGGAGGAAGTAGGGTGGAGGGAGGTATTCTCTCACAGGTACTTCTGAGTAGTGGTTGAAAAGGAAAAAAAAGTCTACTACTATTGAAAAACAAGCCAAAGTCTTAAATGTGCACTTTGATTAAACAAAGGAAATAAGGCACTGCATTACAAGAATTTAATATTCTTAAGCAGCATTGCAGAGTCTTCTCTGAATTTTCCACTGGCACTTATTTGGCACTGATTTTTTGTTCAGGTTTAGAGCATGCCAATCCTATTTTCAGAATATTTCTCCTCAAAACTGCACTGAAGAAAGCTAAGTACAAGGAGGCAGCATCACTTACATTAACTCCCTCTGCTGGTAGGGAACCTGCTGCTTAAGCCTAGTGTCCTCTCAAAAAGAATATCTACAACTCCATTTCCAGAAAAGAAAAAGATAAACTCCCTGCCCTTCACATTTTTACTGTAATAGCAATGATATATTTTTATTAATTATGGAAAAAAAATTCTGCTACTTGGAAGTTGTCTCCCACTGCTACTTAATCTTCATACTATTGTGTGTATAGTATCTTAGGAGCATGTTATTTTCCTGATAATATTATTTAAAAATATTTCCCAGAAGGGAGAGAAACATTAAAAGACTAGCCACTAAGCTACCAGATATAAAAGTATCATTACATTCTATTTATTATCATTCTTATTTCATTTAATTTTCTACCACATCTCAGGTTTCTAATTTGAGAACTTTAAAGTACTGTTAACCATTCCCAAGACTGTATCAATACACCTAATACATCTAAAAAGATGTTTCACTCAAGTGAAGTGGTATTTTATGCCTTCCAGTTACTGCCATTTTAATGGTATTTTTATCTTTTCTGAATATATGTAATCTCACTTCAGAAATATTATTCATCTTCAGATAACTATGCAGGATGCCTAAGAAAATTTGGAATTCTGCTGCATAGAAGTAGGCAAATGGCTAAGAAAAACAAAGCAAATGCTCAGGTAACTTAGCCATGCAGCTGGAAAACTCTAAAAGTTTCTTTCAGTTGAAAGTTTGTCAGTGCAATTCATTTGTACAGTAGAGTGAAACCATGATAAATATTTGTGAATCAAAGACAGTGGTATAAAATATACCCCAGAGTTTAGTTTTAGACATCAATTGCAAAAGCAAGCAATACACAGCAGTGTAAGCTGGTGCATAACTGTGCCTACCTGATGTGAAGAGGCTCTGTGGTTCTGGTGCTGTAGGCCAGTCATTTGAAGTCTGTGGAGAGCTGGGGAATGGAGGAAGCCCACTGGGGATGGGGTTAGGGTGCCGGAAGTTGTCAGAGAAGAGCGACTGTGATTCTGTTACAGCTCCTTCAAAAGGAGACCGCGCACTGTGGTTAGATGAACTGATGGGTATGGCTGGATTGGGTTTTGTTAAACCAGGTGGCGGTGAAGGTGTGTCACTGTTTGTTATCTACAGGCAAAGATGAAAGAAAGACAATTAAGTCATGAGAGTTTATGTATATTCTTCACTAACAATTGAAAATTCTCTTCAAAACTTCCAGCTGCTTTTAGTTTAGTTATGTCATTCAGTATGATTTTTAACATTAAGCCAACTTAGCAGTAGCACGTTTTAGTTTTATTTAAAATTACACCATACTTCAGAAAGTATTCAGAAATTTGCCTCTCATAGCATAAGTTGCACCAAACCAAACAAACTCAACTCATGTGTTCACAGGATCTATCTTTGTCTTACCTGCTGGGAGCTGTCACCGTTTCCTATACTGAGGGAATCTGAAGGTTTGTCGATAGGGCTGCAGAAATGGGAAGGGAAAGAGTCAGTAAGTCACTTAAGTATTTAATGTGAATATCAACATTTGATTTTGTAGTGATAGAAAAGCTTTGAAGTAAACCAAAATTAAATTGGAGGAGTTAAGAAGGAAAAGAAGTCGACTCTGAGACTTTAGTTGTAAACATTCCAATTATTTGCCATATAACATTTCTTCCCATGACTCCCCACTCTGCTTGTGGAGTACCCTGTTATGGGACAAAAGAAGAGTTATAAATGTCTTCAGAATAACTCTGCCACTCCAAAAAAAAAAAAGACTTATGTTCTACAGCAGCATTCCATTTGTGGTCAGTTCTATCTCCTTTATTACTGCAGTAAAACTTGGGAACCGATTTGTTTTCTAAATACCGAAGTTGCCAGTTCCCATATAAATCCTAAATAAATCTAGGGAAAGAAAAGATTAAATTAACTACTTAATCCTGGTGTTAAGACAAGTTTCCTGTCAGCCTTGAAGCTTTATCTAATAAAAATTAGTTCCAAGGTGAGAAAATCGATTTTTGAGATGACAGAAAGCAAAAAATGCAGGAAAATATAACAAAAATTGTCAATAAATGTAAAGAGAAGAGCAGGTATAGCAGAAAGTCACCTCAGAATGCTATTTAGTGAGAATTAACATGACTCAGCTCAAATGGCACGCCTTGGGATTCAAGATTCGACAGGCACTTGTGAACAGCCTTAGTTATACTAAATACCACAATAATGAAATTGTAAAAGTTTCAGTTAAGCTCTAAGGCAGAGATTTTCATCTGAAAAATATTTTATCTGCTCTTAAGAGAACACACACAAGCATCTGACTGCATATCCCCAAACACTGGTCCTACAGACAACGACCAGAGGTACGATTCTTATGAACATCACAAATAACAGGTATAACCTGTTAATGCAAAGTAAATATAAACAGAGAAGTCATTTTAACTGGGTGCAGACTTCAGATTGTAGCTACACTTTGTTTTCAAACACCCCTTGCTGTTGGAAAGCATAACTTTGCATAAAGCCACATAGCAAAGTCCAAAACTCAAGAATTTGCTCCTCCACTCATATCTATTCACTGCCTCCAAGAATAACTTGTCTAAAGTCAGTAGATTTAATTCTTCTCTATTCTAGAGAAATTGTATAAATGCTACTCATCAATGAAAACAATTTGGGAGCAAAAGAATGCTGAACTGGTATCTCAAAAGTAATTGAAGGTCAAGTATTTACGATCACAAAAGAAAAATCACAGAAATATTTGCAATCAAGTATTACTCTAGTAAAGACTTACTGGGGTACTTGGTGGTTGAAAACTATTAAAAAAATTCTTCCACTTTGAATAAACTCCCTTATTTTATTAATTTCTGAATAGCTACAGCACAGAAATTTGCTGTAGACTTCATTAATCAAATAAAGTTGATTGCAGAGCTCATGTGCCTGGTACATCTTCTCAAAGCCTTTGATAGGGAGTCACAAAATCACAGCTTAGAGCTATGCAACAGGTAAGTGTTAATAACAACACAGACTCAGAAAGACAATGATCATTATACTTGAACCTGCTTAAGAAGCCTTTAATTTTAAGACATGCTTCCAGACCCCAAGAATGAGCATGATTCATTACTGACTGGTCATAATATTTTACTTATATGTAGTACATTCTTTCCAGAAATAACAAGGAAGAAGTTTCATGTTAATACTGAGATGCAACCATAGGATCTGTCCGCATCTCAGCTGAATTGATATTACATCTAAGAAGTACCATTTAAAGCAGCACTCAGTATCAGCTCAATACTGACTTAAAATGAAGATCAGCTGCCTAATCAACAGCACTACTTCTTGAAATATTTAGTATTTACCTTGTTATTTTCCCATTCAACCTCTGAATGGGCCCAAACAATCTGGTCCAGTAAAAAACTGGAATAGTATGATTTTAAGTGCAAGCAACGCTTGCGAAGGAAGAAAACAATTCTATGCATGGGAAGCACCAAAATTGGGCAAAAAAATACTGGTCAATAATAAAAGTTATTGCAGCAGATGAATTACTTGCTTTGTACACAGAAGCCTCAGTTGAATGTGCTGTCTTACTGTTCCTGTTACTGATAAAAAAAATCACGGAGTCATTGTCTCTACAGTAGAGACAATGTACAGTTTTTGGAACACATTACAGTGAAGAGATGACAAATAGTCAACCCTAATACTTAGTTTCCTTCTCTTGAAGGTTTTTCTAGTATTAAGTCTCCTGATGTACAGCAACTGACATGTTACATTTGTGGAATGGTTTTGTACAGAATTGAAGGGTTCAGTTTTGGCTGGGACCATGCACGGCTGCAGGCAGCTTTATAAGCTGTTGATGCCCTAATTATGCAGCTCACCTCAGCCCATACCTGTACCATCACTAGCAATGTGAGAGTTCTCCTGCAGTCTGCCAATCAGCCTTTTTGACATGGGCTAAGACAAGCTTGGCTTTCTGTGTCCTGATCAGGATTTGAATCCAGTTCTCCAACCACAGAGACTGGAGAATAATTCCCTCCACACCAATCAGTGAGAGAGAACAAGCTATCTGAAGTATAAAAGGCAGCACAATTACCCGAAATCTGAGTCTGCACCATCTGGAGTCATGTGTTCTGGGTCTGTGCCATTTTCTAATATAGGAGGCGTTTTCCTGTGTTCCATTGTTAAGCCGTTGGCTGATTTACTTGAACTCTGTAATGATGGCCAGGCATCTTTGTTATTACTGTTGGGTCTGGAAAAAGGCAAGAGTTAAAAAAAAAAAAAAAAGAAGAAGAAGAAAAAAAAAGAAGAGTTCAAGTTATGAAGAAAGTGTTTTAAAAATTGTAAGCACTGAGGAAATGAATCCTTGCACCAGATAAACCACAAGAGCAGATTTATCTGGATATTAGAATTTAAATGGTGATGATTAAAAAAATAATCGAGGGGTAGAGATGGGAGAAAGAAAACTGGGCAGAACCCTCAGTTTTCTTCACTGAATAGATAACTGCACTGCCAGTGCTGGAGTCTGAACATGTTCATTCAGGAAAAAAAAAGTCCACTGACAGTTTCAAGTATCCAGACCTATGTATACCTCATTTGGAATTACTGGCTTCATCCCATAAGCATTTTAAGTCATTTAAATCATTAACTAAACCACTTTTAAGAAAAAAACTTCTACATCCCAGGATCTATCAAGCCTGGCTCAGATTAAGTTTGTGTTTTATTCCTGCACAAGAGTCCACAGCATTACTAATGGACCATGAGACCAGTCAGATGAACATTTTTCATTCAAGTTACTGTTCATTTCCCTTCCAGTTTAAAGCTATAATTACTCCTCAAACAAAGACCCATTAAGTTCCATTTCAGAGAGCACATTCAATCTGAAAATTTCAGAAAACTCAAAGCCAAAAGTATCACTGAAAATAGTTATATTTTATACAAATTAAAGTACTCTGGAATATCATCTATAACCAAATGCATTCAAGTACTCTGTCATCCAAAAAAACTATAATAATCCGAAATCTCAATATGAGAGGTTTATCTTTACCTTCTCCACTTTTTTCCCTCATTAGCTTCAGCTTTCCATTTGTTTCAATTATGATGCTGCTTTTAGTGTTCAAGTGCTATAGTTCAACTGCTGTTTTTGTAACTAAAAAGCTCTCAAAAAATGTATTTTCTGGTAAATGTTTCTTCTTCTGCTGCCCCCTTCATTAATGTTCTTAATACATGGTCCAATACCTACTCTACATATCTGGGTCAACTATTAATTGACAGTCATAATCTGAAGATTCCCATAGTTGTTCATAGCTGTTTCATAGAGTTAAGACTAGCTAACCTCAAATGCCTATTAGTATTTAAAGATTTGCTACTCTATTTGTACCTCTTCTCACATATTCATACCTATCCAACATGCATGCAGATGAGGCTCTTAACCAATTTACATATCTCATCCTTGCTTTGTACACATTGAAAAGAGAGACAGCAAGTTGATTGAATATTGAGCAGTGAAGACAACCTATACATCCTTGCAGTAATTTAATATTGTCTCAAAATGACCCACTCACAAAGGCGAGTTATAAATCTAGATGTAACAAGACTAAATCCATTAATAGACTTCAAATACACTTATGTTCACTACAACATAAAGTCACCTCCATACTACAACTTGAAAATGTCACAGTAAAAATCAGTTTTGCAACCAAAATGAAAAGTTAACAGCCTTTTGTTGCATTTTGTACGCGTTCTTGTTGTTTCTTTTATGTTCAAAGCCGTATGCTTCCAAAAGCCTTCACTAGAAGACCAGTAAGTGCCTAACAAGTATTTTTTCCTCTTCCAGCAAATGAAAACATTTGTTTCAGTTCTTAGGGGAAAAGTCAGTAGGAAACAAAATTCTGAGGAGAAACTTTGAAATAAGAACAGAATTCTGAAAAAAGCATTTCTGCAGTTTAAGAAATGCTGTCTTCCCTATTATTGTTTATTTATAAATATCCATCTACTATTCAGAAGCCAACTACTGTTTTCTTCCAAAGAAATCGGCATGCCAGAAACACGACTGACACAAAATTGTCAGAAGCTCTAATAAACTGGCAGATCTAGTATCGTATTAGTGAATCAAAACAAAGAAGAACATGACTAGGTACAAAGTTGTAAAGAACAAAACATTTACCAGCTCGCACGCTAAATACTGGACTAATAAGACAGGACTTTAAGAAAATAGTTAAAAATCCCAGCTGCAAGAAGAAACATACTTTGCAACCCACAAGATGGTGCCTAGTCATTAGGAAAGATCAGATTCTGTGTGATGTTGTTCAAGTGAAAAGAGAAATCAACTCCAGATTACTTGTTCCCTTTAGAGAAACGTGCTGTTTTTCCTCAGAAGTGCTAAAAGTTTTAGCACTGGTCATGCTCCAATTCATACTTGCTACCTGAAGGCTTAAACTTGCTGCTGTTTTAGATGGAGTATTCTCTCATATCTGGTGCCACTTATCTTCATTTGTCCTGCTTGGATCTAATTAGGTGTCAAATTATTATTATTTTATGTTCGAAGTCTGAACTAATTAATGCACAAACAATGCAGGAAGCAGTACATTTGCTTTCTTTGCTATACTCTTCCTTTCAAGTCAATACTGAATCAATGCACGAGAAATAAAAAGATGTAACAAGTCCTTGAGAAAAGATCAAGCCTGACCACTTGCAGTCAAAGAGTGCATGACACTTTCTGTAGAAGTTCAAGAAGAAAATTCCAGCATATCACTTGGCGCCAATTCTCAGAATTGTATTCTATGGATTGAAGCTCCACTGACATCATTTTAGATACAGTGCTTCCTTTCTTGCTTAAATTGTTCTGTTGTGACGTTACCAGCAGCAAACCATCTGAAAATTCAGTGGATAAATTGGTCCACAACACAAAACACGATCAAGGCCAAGGTGCACATGAAGCGCAATTTAAGTTTTACATTTCACCCTACCAATGTTTATAAGAATCCTATTATGAGAATCCAAAAAAAGGAGCATAGGAATTTATTAATAGCTTCTATCTTAAATATAAGATTTGAGCAGATAATTCACAGGAGGACTGACAACCTTAGACTTTCATTCACATTTGTATGACTGTGCTCATATCAACAAAAATTTTTTCATAACTTAATGAATAAAAACCAACTGCAACAGAACAAAACAGCAATGTGCTATTTTGTGATTAAAACAGTGAAAATAATTCTCGTGAATTTCCAGATTCACGAGAGTTTTTATACTTAAAATAAGAACTGCACTCAAAGTCATGCTATGAAGACAAAATAAGAATAGCATATCAAGACACTAGGCTGTCTGTTGTACAACTAGACTGCATTCATATATCAAACACTTTACCAAGAACGTTAACATCTGTTATTTAATTATTGCAATACACATTTATGAAAATATGAAATGAAAGATCTTTAAGAATAAGAAAGCTTCACTTGGAAATACTGATCCAAATGCACACTTGGTAGAAGCGAGTATTAAAACAAAGCATTGCATAGGCCTCTGACTAAAGAGAGAGGAATGTTACCTAAATTTTTCACACAACACACACTGAAAAGAGCAGGCTATTTAAGGAATGCAAGAGGAACAAGAATGTCTTCTGTGGAGTAACAGGTAACAAAACATTGCCAAGTAGTGCAGCATCAGTACTTACGCATCGTACCTCTGCAGTGCTGTCACTTTGTTCTTGTTCTTGTCAACTGTACCCGTAGATAACTGAAGAAAGTTGGGGTTTAGTTTGTATAGTTCTTGCAGTAGTTTCTGTTCATATTCTTGGTGCTTACCCGCCTAGAAGGAAAGAGGAACTTGCAATGAATGACACTAATTTCACATATTTATATATCCCAAACTACATCCCAAAACTTAGTAATTGAGCTGTACCAGCTTGAGAGGTCACCCTGACAGACTCAGAAAGTGCTTCTTAACCTCAGTATTGACATGATCCCAGCCTAGAAATAACTCAGGTGAATTTAGCTAGTTATATATATAAAATATATATATATATTTTTGCTTCTAAGGCAGAAAAATAGTTGCAGTCTTGCTAAAACTTACTCTTCCATTCTAATAGAAAGCTTCATTATATAAACTCTACATCATAAACAGCTTAATCTAAAAGACAAGCATACAGTCTGCATTCTACATACTGACTACATCAATCTTTTCAGGAGACAGAGTGAGCAAAATCAAAGCTTGTTTCCAGTCAGAAGTTCCCCCTACATAAGTCATTCTATAAAAAACTACTGAGGTGGTACAAGTGTTACCTAACATGTGACAAGGAGTATGTTCCGAGCAGTAACTGAAAAATCATTCCTCCTAGTAATTGAAGAATTTAATTATTTTAACTGAAATAATTGAGAACATTTTCTTCCTTTCAGAAACTGAGGACTGATCCCAAGTCAGAATGCTAAGCCTGATGAGTGAGAGTATTTTTCAGTCTAGCTTATCTATAATATTCTGCTAAAATACTTAAATACTATTTGCAAGTTAAGTATTTTAATAATTTGAATCAATATGCAACATTGAACAGTGAAGTCAATAGCTCTTATCTACAGGTTTCAAATATTAAGAGACGCCCTTCAGCAAGAGACTAAGTGTCAAGATTAAGACCTTCTGAATCTTATGTCTCAAAACAAGAGTTACCTATGGAATCCTCAAAAAGGATTTGATCTCAAACTACATAAACAATTTAAAAAAAAAATCAACACTAGTACATTACTTAATCCATTCCCTTTATAAAGGTTTTGTTGGAACAGGAATGGAAGTGAGAGTACTGGCAATATGGACATCGTCCTAGAGAAACACTATAGCTTACAAGAATGTTATTCCTTTTTCTCTGCCTCCAGAAATAACGCAGGGAAATTTATATTTTAAACAAGATTCAAAACAACAAAAATCCCACACACAAAACCTAACAAAACTGTAAGAAAATCCACATGCTAAATAGCTAACTTTAACTTGTCTTTATGGGTGCTATTAGAAAGGCAATTCCATTCCCCATTTAAACGAAATCCTCCAAATCAGTCAAACATTACTTAATATCTTAATGTTTTTTGGTACTCTATTTGGTTCTCTATTACAGATTGATTTTGAATGTGTCTAACATACACTACACAAATTCCCAAAAGGTCACTGAAACACCTAATGCATGCATTCTTACCCATCTTTGTACTCATCTACACCCAAGCTACTATCTACAGTAAAGTAAGGATTTAGAATGTGATTCATCTAAATGTAATTTTTTTTCACCCGCTATATCCTAGAAATGCTTCTATGGTCATCTGCTAAGAACAGAATAAGTTACTCCTCAGATGCACAGACCTACACTGTAAGCATTGAACAGTTAAGCAAGGAGAACCATTCACTGAGATCTCAGCTTAACAGTTCAGTTGCAAGAGACTGAACTCCATCGCCAGTAACGTCAGGCCAGCCCTAAGGTTACTTGTTCATTACATAAATGAAAGAAAGAATAAAGATTGAAATCCTACATAGAAGCTTCCACTAATGTTTTATTTATATGAACTAATCATATAAATGCCAAAGCTATTATCTCTAACCCGTCTCATCTAAATTGCCAAATTCACGTTCAGAGACTTCCTGGAGTTCTACCAGTTCTTTTAGTTCATCACAGTATTTAATTTTTTACAATTCTAGAACACAGCATATTCTTAGATGATGATACCAAACTTCTCTGGATAGTAAAATGCCATGTTGATAATGTGGAACTCCAAAGAAATCCACTATGCCAACAAACAGGCCAAAGAGTGTCAAAGATTCATCACGGAGACACGCCAGGTAACACACCTGAAGAAAGTTCATCTAAAACTACACTTACATAGTACTGGCCTCTGAACTGGCCATTAACACACAGAGATACTGAAGTCACTGTCAACAGATCTGAAATCTCTAGCTCATTATGCATTCATAATCAAACCAGATCTGTGCTGGGCATCATAAGAAAAGATTCTGATGAAAGATCACAACATTTAGCTTTGCAGCCTTTGCATCATGAATATAATGCATCCAGTCTCTGCATCTCAACTATGACTCTTCAACTGTTCAGAGAATATAGAGAAGAACAATAAAAATTACCAATGAAAGGGAGAAACTGCTTTACCAATGTTTAGGTGACCAGAAAATCTGCAATTTGGGGAGAAAGCTGAGAGAGGTACAAACCAAGTTTTAGAACACCACAAAAACAATGGATAATGCAACAACACATTTAGCTTTTAGCAATTACCACAATGCTACAACTAGGGGACAAATGACAAAACTGACTAGGAATCAGTTTAACACTACCAAAAAAAAAGTATTACTTTACAAAATAGATAGTGAAATTTTGGCACAAAGGGCTGTGGACACGACGGTATGAGCAGGTTCAAAACGGATTAAGTAAATTCAAGACTGACAGTTCTATAAGACTCTAAAGAGCCTGTACACATCTGACTGCATGTTCCTGTCTATTAACAGATCTAAGTGGTGGTAGAAATTTAGAAAAATTAAGAGGAAGTTGCCTGGTTTGCAAGTTCTAGAAGTTTAGTTCTTATTCCTAACCACCTGAAAAGATATATACAGCAAGAACTATTGATCTGAACAACAGGATATATTTTCTTAAATTAAAAATAAAGCTTAAATTCTCAGAAATAATTACTGTTCTTTAAAAAATGTTTGATAGACATTCTTCCTTATTCTCTTAAATCTCTTTAAATGCCTTAAATCAGTGTAGCACACAACATCCACCCGTACGCTAGTGCTAACACAACGTGGACCATCTGCTTCATGGATAGACCACATGTAAAAGCTACAACATGGATGCATATATAAGGTTGAGTTTAAAATCTGTTATCATACCTCACACAGAGGGATAAACTCAAAAGACTTCAGAACATACAACCATTGAGAAATTAAGGCTATCCATTTACTTGCTTCTCTGCTCTAGATGATAAGCATTTCTCTGTCAATGTTGTCATAAAAAAACCACATGTGCTCTGTTTTAGTTACCTTCAATGTTGTATGTTCAAATGGCTCTTATACCCTTCGCAGGCTAACAGATGTAACACACTCCAGGTAGCACAGTCACATCACAACACAATAGTTAAGCGTAACTGACCAAACACACAAAACCTATACATGTATTAACCTCTTTCACAGAAATTTAAAATAACATTACTTAACACTGACATGAAGAAAGAGCAAGTAGTAAACTCCATGTTATCTGAATTATTAATTCAGATATTAATTTCTCTCACCAATACTAAGTGAACTCAGCATTTGAAGGTAGCATGCAACTCAGAATATAACTATTCACTACCAATAACTAATTGGTAAAGCATCTAAATATCATTTCTAGTTCAAAACTCAATTCCATAACATTCTGCAGCACACTGTATAATACAAATATTGGACTAAATTAAATGCAAGAAAATACATGTGCCACACTTCATGCATTTCCCATTCATTATACTTACCTGCATTTCTTCTTTTGTGAAACTGGCTGCTTCATCTCCTAGCTCATGTAGATACATACAGTCTAGTTTTGGACACTGCATATTTTTTAGAAAATAACTGCAGTATTTTGTTGTACCTAGTGATGCCTGAAGAAACAAATCATTAGATAAATTAAGTATCAGAAGTTAAGGATACCATTAACAGTAGAAAAAAACCCTGTATTTATAAAGAAAAGTTTCTTCTCACAATTTCAACAAACAGTGTTTTTGATGCAGATAAACTAAGAAGTCCATCTGCAAGAAATCCACGTGCTCAAGCATTAGACAGTTAGAATGTACTTCCATTTTCCTCTAAATAAATCTCAAAATAACAGTCTCAGTAAATATCTGCATTCATAAGAAGTTATAGTGAGGAAGTAGTCAGAGTCTGCATTATGCTCAACTGGTTAATATTTTATAACAGGATCAGGAAATGAAAGTTAACCAAAAATTTTTTGTAGACACTAATTTGGCCAAGTTACCCTCTATATCCATTTACACAGATACCAAGAGGAAACAATCTTACACTTCCACAGAGCTTTTGAGAGGCTTTTCTTTTTTTCAGACTACTTAAAATCATGTGATATCACAGCATGGATTTTAAGATGACTGTGCACAGACCTCCACATTCCCACTGATTCTACGTGCAATATAAAGCAAATAAGTTCAGTAGGAAAAAAACAAATGCAAGTCTAACAAAGAGTTTTTAAGAAAATATGAAGCAACAAAGACAAACAAGAGTAGCCTTGATGACACAGTAAACTTTATACAG
This sequence comes from Chrysolophus pictus, assembly GCA_037305975.1. NCBI lineage: Eukaryota > Metazoa > Chordata > Aves > Galliformes > Phasianidae > Chrysolophus > Chrysolophus pictus. The sequence goes on from CM074576.1 coordinate 148,701,670, forward strand.
ATAACTTTGTTCAAGAATGCAAGCACATCTATACAAATAATGTTTTACAGGATGTGATGATTTTAATGTACTAGCAAATAACATATAAAAATTAGATAAATAGAAATATTACCACCTTAAGTGTTCTGCCGTCTACCACCACATTATTGACACACTGTATGGCTCTGAGAGCATCTTCTGACCGGATGTAGGTTACATATGCACTGGCACTTGGACCCTAGAAAGAAAACAGGTCACATTTTTTTCTTCCTCCTCAAACAGGCCTGAGCATTAAGTTGATCTTATAACAGCTCACTACAAAAATCGGTATATTCAAGGCCATATGTTTTTGTAAAGAAAAGTGACAAAAATGGGGGAACACAGAAATTTAGATGTGATGCATAAATAATAAACAACAGAATAAGCATCAAAACATTTTTTAAAGTTACAAAAATACTTAGCAGAAGCGGTGTTTTTACCCCCAAATGCAGCATAGGGAATGAATGCGTTTCTGCTGCTTTGAAAGTTTTCAGCCTATCTTCTAATTTTTAATCTTTCTACTTATTCTGCATCTTGCAACTGAACTTTAAGACTGGATGTTGTCTCAGTCTGTATAGTAACTTATTCTATAACAGTATATTTTTTCCTTTTATTACTTTAACCTACCACCTAGTTTGAAACAGATATCTCTACATTCACTCTGCACAAACGTATTTTCTCCAGAGGAATAAAAATCACAAGAGTCTCTACAAACTTACCTGTGAGCCTGCATATGATGTGCTGTTATTAATTACAACTTTATGTATTTTACCAAACTTCCCAAAATATTCTGGTCGTTTCAAAACCTACAAGAAGAAAAAGAAATTAAAGTGCTATACTGCTTATCAATAGTCTGATATCTGTGCAACTATGAGCTGTAGAGATGTGCTTTTTGTTAAAGTGGAGGAGAGCAAGTAGATAGAGTTTTGTTTCCAATAAAAATCATGTTTATGGACAACACAAAGCACATTGCTACTAAAGTAAAGAACTTAAAAGAAGGATATTATGTCTTATCTTCTGTTTTTTTAATTTTTTTTTAATCCAGAGTATTCAAACCCTACTCACTCTCCCCTGCATACCTATTTTATAATTTGAAGAAAAATTCAAAATAATATTCATTTCAATCTTAAAATAGTCACCCTGAATTTGCTTTCAGATATATTAACTGCCAGAAACAAAATACTGAATTCTGACTCATTTGCTCTACTCCAAAGAGAAAAAGTAAATCAATTAAAATAGCCTTTTTGAAAGCTAGACTAAGTATGGGAAGATAGTATACAAGGGTTGCTCCGAAAATAATGCCTCCTGTTATTTTTTTGTGTTGGCCCGCAATGTCAGAGGCAGATGATGGTGGTCTGGCAACAGAGGTCAGACCTTCCCACCAACATGCCATTACATTTTGTTGCTGCGTCACAGATGGCAGCAGAGAGGAGTCTGATAGAAGGGGCACTTGATGTGGAAGCATTTGTGAATCAAGGGAGTAGAACTGAATTCTTTCATGAGAAAGAAATTGCATCCACATTCACTGATGCTTGGTGAATGCCTATGAAGACCACACAGTGGATGTGAGTGGTGGGTGGTGTTTCTGCAGTAGCAATAATAACGTTAAAGACAAGCCAGATTCCAGACAGCCACACACAGCCATCACACCACAATATGAAGTGTCTCCATCAGTTCATCCATGTGCATCAGCAGTAGGTGATGTTTTGTAGCTCAGATTTTTTTCTATCAAGTAGTGTTATTGCGCTCTTTGTATCTGTTGTAGTTTCCACGGAAATAAATAGGAAACTACTTTTGGAGCAACTTAGGTATGACACCTCTGAGGGGAAAGAAAAAATTTAGCAGAATCAACACTGCACTGAAACAAGTGACAATATCACATCCCAGAAGGGGAAAAAACCTCCTGTCCTGCTCTTTGCTGCATCAGTTCAGCAATAACAAATCGTGTGGGGATCCTACTCAAAACAGGAACATCTTTAGCTTAGTAACTTGTTACCTGCGTGCCAATGGAATTAGCAATACGCTGTTAACAAAAGCCTCCTTCTCTACCCTGTGATGGTCAAAGCAACTACTCAAACTGAAACTACTTAAGTAAAGGTTATTCCTAATTCTACACTATAGGCTGAAAGGAAGCAAGAACAACTTCTTCCCCCAACTCCACCTTTAGACATCACTACAATACAGCTATACTGTCCTCATCCAAGAACTTCACCTGATCTTCTACTCTCCCTTCTTGAGGTAGTATCAAGGTCTTCAAGATCTAGCAGCATCATTCACACTGGGAAAATCCTACAGAACTACTGGGCAAGCTGTACATTCAACCAGAAACTCTCTTCTGACCACTCCTCAGTTGGTCTGTATCTTTTCTCAAAGATAATGCCTACTTTTGGACACCACTACAGAGGAGACTCAGTCCTGAAAGAATATCTTGAAGCACCTTATAGATTATGTTCTTGATAACACAGGGCAGAACGGCCATCACAATTTTCATGGGAGCATGTCAACAGGAGTGGACCCACCTGTACTCCCACTATGATGATCTACAGATCTATCTTCAGAAGCAGTAAATAGCAGTCAGTCTCCCCTTCCAACTCACATCTATTTGTATAGGTGTTGAAAATTTGAAGTAGACATATTCAATACATATTTTTTTTAGCCTCTTTCTTTCAAGCTGGGTTTCTCGGAAAACATGTCACTAGGTGCTACAACATTCAGTACGTACCCATTATCAGCTGGTATGTCAGTGAAAATACCGACCACTACAAAATCTAATAAAACCCTATCACTTACTACACCAAAAAGCTTGTGTGACTCTACCAAGGGTTAAAAACAAGTTTGTATACTATTTTCTAACTCACAAATCTACTATCCTGGATAGAAGAAAACTTGATACATCTTTTAATCATAAATAGCACTGAGCCAATGTCAACAGTGGTTTGCAAGTGCAGTTAACTGATTCCTATGTTACTGTCATAACCACAGTGGTTTAAGAGGTATTCTTCTTCCCTTCGTATCTTTTTCTCCCTTTCACTATTAGCAGCTTTCTACTTGCTCTTCTCCAGTCTACCAAAACGTAACACATTCTCAGAGTCTCCTCACTTACACTGAGGTTACTCCAGACAGTCTAGTCTGATCAGGTGAATACAAGTTGGCACAGTAGTTTCAAGGATATCTTATCCTGTAGTAGACTCTTTTCACACTCTAATTTTAAGCTACTTTTGATGACAGAGTAACGGTCCTCTTTTCTGGGTCCTTCTCTTACTAATTTTTTCTTCAAATGACATCACCCTTATGTTCCTTCTAGGCATGCCTTAGCTATTGGCTTTTTTCTTCTGCACTTACTTGTCCTACCCTTCTATTTATTCTTTATAACCAGATCTAGCTCCCATTTTAGAATAGGTTGTGCATAACAGAGCTGGGTACTGCCAGCAGATCCAGCATAATAAAATGATTGTTTGAGTTCAAACACATCCTAAAAGATCACCTGGTCCCTATTCACTGCAGAGGAGCTGGACATCTACAACTAGATCAGGCTGCTCAAAGTCTGGTCAAGTTTGACCTTGAATATTCTGGAGTAGGAAGTCAGTAGTTGCCTTAAGCAGGCCTCAGTCAGCATCAAGGAGCCCTCTGAAAGTTCTTTATTTAGTATCCAATAGACATAGACAAGAGTGTACACAAAGATGTCCCAGTAGTTTCTTGATAGCAAATTAAGAGCAAGATCTACAGATATGAAGTGCCTACCTCTGGGTCTGCTAGGCGCTGAGATAACCCTACCACGAAGACAAGATTCTTCTGTACAACCCGTACACTGGCCAAATGTTTGCGATTCTCTGATATCTTCTGTTTCCTCTCATTTTGTTTCTGTTTCTTTTCATTTTTTATCCTTTGCAGCTCTTCCTGGGAGAGTGGTTTGTACACTGCTGGATCTTCTGGATATGGCTAGATATAACAAATACAATTAAAAACAACCCATATAGGAGACAACATATTTGAAAATCATTAATCCTGACATTCTGACACATGCATTTCATTCCTCCATCAGACTGTCCTGATTGTTGTGCCCAACCATGACAGTAGCATATTAAGTAAATATTGCAAATTTTCAGAAAGTTTTCTTTACCCATGATACTGATGTAAGCAAGAGTCGCATTCTAACTGAGCTGCCTAGTCAATCTGGCAACATTAAGAGCAGCTGCAACATGACAGCCAACACATCCCGTTCAGATTTTACTAACACTGCACAGTAAGTAGAGTGAAAGTATTCTGCACATACAAATCATATTTAGTTGTTTGATACACTCAAATCTGTATTAACAGACTTGAAGACTACAAGATAAGAAATTGAGGTATAAATGTAATTTCAGTGACCCAAGACAACAGCAACACCATTACATGACTCAATCTTTACACGTTTGCCTTCTCTGAGCAAAAAGACATGTTTCAAAATAGTTAACTGCATACTGATTTGATAGTATTTTTGCCATAGTTATCAGTTTGAAACTTGGACTTTATCTTCCCTGGACAAAGGTGCAATTCAAACCTTAAGATTATAATCTACAGATGACTTCTCAAACAGACAATACTAGATTATGATTTCAAAATTAACCACGAAAAGAGAAAGGTCCTTGATATTACCTACAAAGACTGCTGTATTCATGTAGAGTGTGCATCTATTGTTATAAAGGCAGTATTTTAGCCCAGTCATTTAGACTACAGTGCACAGTCTTCTGTCCCAGACTACTACTCCAAGCAGTCCATGTTCCTTACTTGTCTCACTTTTTTCATACTGAGAAGTTATATTTCATACTTAATGTACAAAGCAATGCTAAGCCACAGAAGAAGGTGTATAGAACAAACCTCAAAGTGTTTCTAACACTGAAGACGTAATAAAAAAAAAAAGAGTAGTACAGGATGTGCGTTAAGGTAAAGATTTGAAATAAAGAACTTAAGCAGAGTAGTATGCTGAGCCAAGCACAGCCTGCACTACAACAACCAAAGATTTCAATTTCCAACAAAAGATGTGCTAACTTACCTAACTGCGCTCTAATACTAGAATAGAGAACACTATCATATTAAATGACCTGAGTAAACAGTGGCAAATGAAAATAAGGTTTGGTTAAACACATGTATTCTGATACTGAAAGAGCCACTCAGCAAATTCTTAGAGCTGATAAGTCTTCTGAGTACATCTCCAAACAAAACAAAGATCCACTTCCAAGTTTAGTAAGTCACAACTCTAGCATATGAAGTACACGATACTTGAGACAACCTCTGAAAATACACTGTGGCCAACTTCAGTAGATGGTATTGCAAGTTTAAACATCAAGTTCTCTAGAACCTGTTTTTAGGTATCACAAAGGAATTTAAACTTGTACAGTATCTAGTATTAAAAGAAGTACACACTTCAGTGCTTTGCATGAAAACACCATAAGGGCTCACATTATCCTTCAAGAAAGATGCTTAAGATTGTACTGCTCTTCAAAGTTATTCCATTCATAAGTAATGCCAAATACTTAATGCACTTACTGAACATTTAGTGATCATATGATGATGAGTAAGGACCTATCTTAGTAAGGTCATTTGAAACTAGCTATAGCCGATGATTTTCTTGAGTTTTAACACTTACATAAAAAAATTTTATAGATATAGAATAATCCTATAGTATGCTTCACTTAAAGAACTTCTCAAAGTCTCAGAATAAAGGAGATATCGGTTTGTTCAGGGGAAGAGAGAGTGCTGAAAGAGATATAATTCAGTTACGATGATCAAGCTCAGTTCAGGAATAGAAACAAGTGCACCAGTACAAGATGCAGTTCTGAAAATAAAAGGGCTTGCCCTACAGTGAACAGTGTGGTATCATCTTGACAAATCAGACTTTTACAGATTAACTTCTTCCTCAAATCCCATACTGAACAAGGCAGGACTTAAATATAATGCTGTCTGGTACTGTGCCTTCAGTAGGTTCTGTAACACCCCTGAAGACCCCCAAAAAAATACAGCAAATAGTGCCAGAGTTCACTGACTACCTTCTTGCCAAAGATAGCAGCATTATGAGTGCATCTTCAAATGAGAAGCATGGAGACAGTACATCCCTTCTCTGTACAGCAAATTGTTACTGAAAGTCCTCAACACAGGTCTGCAAACCTCCTGCATATCTCAAGCATGTGTCTGAGGAGAGCATTTGTCCATAATAAAAATAGTGCTTTATATTTGTACGGGAGAGCATGAGAACTGCTGGGAGACATGCAACTAAACAGCAGTTACTTCAAAATCAGAGAGTAGAAATGTCTTCTCAGCAGGTAGTACAAGATCACCAGAATAAGGATTTCAATCATTTGTAAGTAGCAGCAGCTTGCCACCATAGATAACCTGTTTGAGCAACAGATGATTAAAAGTTCTCACTAGACAGTGTAGTGCTGTATTGCACACGAAATGTTTCATATATAACCTTATCACTTCCATGACATTTAACGCTTCTAAGGAACACAAACAGTTGGACATCCTGACTTGCAGGACCTGTAAATGAGTCTATGCACCTCTTGACTCAAGAGTGAATCAGAAACCCAATTCTAAGTGATAGATGACATAAAATGTGCAGAATGACGAGAGTTGAGTAATTTTATGCATTAAAGGACAAGCAAGCATAGCACCACCAGAAATTTGAGAAGATCATTCTAAAAATATTAAGTCCTAAGAATTCTGCAACTTTAAATAATGGCATAAACTCAGTCTACAAATAGGACAATAAATGATTTCATCTTCAGAGCGACTGCTTCTGAGAGTGGAGTTCATGAACTCATGGGACAGTTCAATTACAGACAGAATTGAAACTGCAAATGCTGATGAGAAATGGCTCTAAAGCCATTTCAAAGCAAAGTGAACTGACTGTGGGGGTAATCTCATAATATCATTTCACCTGCCTTCTACTCTGTCCAACTCTACTAAACCAAAGGAGGACCATAAGTCCCCACAAGCTCTCAGCCAGTAGAAGTGGCCATGCTACTAGATATGCCTAAAAAAACCAAATCAACCTAAGTCAAGTACAAATCTATTTCTGTTTTGCATGGCATAAAACAAAGGGCTAGATGTTCCTAATCGCCAAGATGGTAGCTGTTTAACTTACTATCACTGATTCCTTAGATGGTAGAGAATTTGAGATCCAAACAAAGTAACTACATCAAACGTTATCAGCATTCATATACCTTCAGACACATGACATTAAGAGATGTCAACATCACTGATTTACTACCTAAATTTGACAGCCTTCTCTTGAGTTATACAAAAGCTCTTCAGCAAAACCAGTGGAAACCATCTGGACGAGATCTGCCAAGATGGATGATGACCCAACTGTTTATACTATCTACAAGTTGCTGGTAGTCCTACTGAACTTCAAAAGTTCAAATGTCTCTTCTGAAGCCTCATTTCTTTTAGCAGAGATGGCCCTTGATGAATTCTTAGTCTTCCTCACTAAGTTTGAGTTGTCTTTTTTCTTTCAGACTTTTTTCCCCCCACATTTTGCCATTTGTTGAAAGCTGAGCTGGTATTTATCAAGCATTCTGAGTCTGTCATTTCCCAGATGGGTCACACTCCTTCCACACAATGGATGTACCAATATTTCCCAGTTGCTGCCTTGCTAGGAATCAGGTTCTGAAATGAGAAATACAGAGAAAGTCAATAAGATTTTTGTACTGTATACATCATATTAGTTACATCAAACAAGAAGTAGAATTTCTAAATATCAACTATTGTACTGAACTATTCAGTTACAGCACTAGCAGCATAAGAAGAAAGGATGTTTGAAGACTGTGGTGCTTTTACAGAGGCAAGAATAGAAAAAAGACAAGAACGTGACCAAACTATAATGTTTTACACGTAAGTGTGTAAGCTTAATATTAATCTCCATCTCCAGTACAATGCACCAGGAGGAATAAGGTTTGTTCTCCAGTTCCTTGACATGGCAAGATACAAGAATAGCAGCATATCAAATTATACTTTTTGGTGGAAGTGCAAAGCAATTAAGAAAAGTGAAAAAGTCATGTTTTTTGATTGTTTGTGAGGATTTTTTTTGAGCTCTTTAGTGACATTTTAAAATTATAATAGCTGACACTAAGGTTTCTGTGCTATGCTCTATCAAAGCAACATAAGTCACTAAAAATTACAGACATTCATACGAAAGGAGTACTTAGACAACCGAATTTTAAGGAAAAAAATCCAAGAAAAACCACTGGTGCTACAACTGAAACTAGTGAGTTTGCTGACTTGTAAAGTACAGCATATTTTCATTTTAATTTGATCAGTTAGTATCTGTTTCACTCACAGTTAAGAAACCAATTGACTGGAAAAAACCAAAATGCTTGCTTAGCATCTTACAGTTGACTAGACCTACAATTCTGAAAGGCATCAAATACAGGTCAGTTCTGTTTTTCTTTTTTTTTTTTTCTCCTCTAAAGGAAGAACTTATAGCTAATGAATTAAGCAGAAACAATTCGTAAGTTTATTTCAAAAGCCATTAAAGTTTACAATGCCTTTGCTATGTTAAAACTAAAGAACATTAAGATCAGTACTCAAGTTTAAGTCATACTTCCTTATTCTCACAAGCCAAGCAAGCGCATGTCTACTACCATTACAAACAGGGAAAAACTTAATACATACTAACTCAACTGGGTGCAAATGCATGAATATTTTCTGTGCATGTGTATGTTAAGCCACCTAACAGCTCAAGTATGTAGAGGTATCTTCTCCTTGGTAGAAAGTAATACAAGCTAACATCTTTTTGGTTAGAAGCTAGTTAGAGAAACTTAGGAAAATATATATGCAATATGCAGTCCAAGCCTTTCAAAGGTGTGGCATAGACACCACTCTAAGAGCAGAGCCAATAGAGTTTATCAGACTTATTTCAAGATCTTCCCAAACCTTTCATACAAAATCCCTAACTAGGGAACTTCACTGCTACTCTCCACAGACTGATAGACAAACAGCTGGAGAACATTAATTGCTACTAAACACCCCTGGCATCAAGAGCAGTTTTCCTATTAATGAACTGTGCGTGACATTTGTATGCTTTAACATATGAGGCCTTGCTTTAACATATGTATTTTCACAGTTCCATTTTGCAGTAAGAATCCTGCACTGGCATGTGCATTATTAACAAAGGGTAACTGTTGAGAGCACAGTACCTACTGTAACTTCCCTACAATGAAAGCATCTGCAAAAATTTTCCTGCTTTGCCATTTTCTTCACTTCAGCATTACGTGAGTGCAGCCAATGCACAGCACAGTTGTCACAATAGAAAACTGCTTAGATCTTTACCCCAGGAACCTAACTATACACAGATGGGAAATACATAAACATACTGCATGCAAAAACACACACCTGCTGCAGAAGGTTCAGTATACTTCACAAGGTGGTTTCTTCAAGCTTCTTTGATGCTTCCACCAACTGTACAGCTCCAAATGGTTTATTCCAAGCACTTCAACAGGGTCTCTGAACCACAGTGTCCAAGTGTACCACAAAAAGGTGAGCATTCCAGTATCCTCTGTGCTTTTACAATCCAACAATCCAATGAAATAGCTGCAACTCTCCGTACGAGCATCTTGCAGTCCGCAGATGAAGAAAACATCCATTGTAAAAGAAGTCTCTTTCCTCTCCTGGAACGATGCGCTTCATTCCTTCTGACTGCAGAGTTCATTTTAGCTTTTCTTCCAGAACCTCTCCTTTTTCCAAGCAAATTGTATTCCAACTCAGTACAATATTTGCATAACCAATCATAAGGCAGATTATTCCATATGAGAAAGTTCAGCCTTGGCAATATCCATATTTCAAAGAATCCCAGAGGCACTGAGCAGCATGCCGATCGTGTGATTTCTCAGATATAATCCCCAAACTTCCAATAATGAATGACCGGAGGCAAATCAAATAGTTGTTGGCAAAAAAGTAGCATAATATATCCAAATACATGAAGCAACTTATACAGACGAGGAAATTCCAAAAAGATATCGTTTGTACCATGAGATCTTGTGTTTGTAGAGTAGAAATTTGCTTGTACTATGAGAAGTATTACACAGCACAGTGCCTGTTGTAGATGACACATATGTGGAAACCAATCTTGCCAATGACAGGCAGACCTTCCTTGTAGAATCCACAGAACAAATACTGCACAAACTTGTTGCAATATGTTAGCAATGTTACTCTGCAATAGCCTTGGAGCTTGCAGAAGCATCCAAACACAGGCTAGCAAGGAGAGCTCTAGCATAGCCAAAGCCCAAAAGAGCAGCAAGAAAACATGACTGGAAGTGTTTATATAAAGCTGTGGCAGTGAATCAAGACAGTGAACTCAGGTAAGATTACTCAGGGTCTGAGAAGGGAGCTGTAATGTGAGACAGGAAGCCAAAGGCATAAACTGAGGGTAGGAGCACAATTAAATAGCAGAAGAAAAAGCGGATATAAGTAGCTGTAATTACAAAAAAGAGGAAGGCCAGGCAAGAAAGTTACAATCAAGGGATATAATTAGAATTAAAGATAAGATACTGAGAAATTATTTTATAGTAAACATTGATGATAAGAAGTAATAAGGTTATACAAAACACTATGAGAAGGAAGAAAACAGATCAAAGGAGAAAGTGGGCAACTTAATGAAGTTTATAGTTGTGGCCAACCACAATAATAGCCACTTTAGTTAAGAGATAGGAATAAAAAAAATGAGACACTCAAAATACTACCTTTAAGCATTTGGAAACAAGATCAGAATACTAGGCAAATAGACTTAGCCTAGATTTTGAAAAAGCTATAAAATTTAATACTGTTGGATATATTCTTCAAAAGGTTTTACATGTTTAGTGTCCAGAAAAAAATAGATTAAGAGCTCCGGTGCCACAAACAAAACAAAGCAGGTGCTTTATAAGCTTGCCTCAGATAGCTCTGCTACTTCAGCTGAACCTTGGCTCTCAGAAAATCCCTACTGCTGGAATCCTCACTGTCTTTCCTGATAGAAACTCTGGCAACTCTGGCAATGCAGGAGCACTCCAAATCACAGGATTTTTTATTTTTATTATTTTTTTTCCAGTTCTCCCAGCATCAGCATGCCTTGGTTCTGATCCACAGCTTCCCCTACTAATCCAGTTCCGAATTTAACAAATCAAGACTAGCAGTTGCACAACAGATTTGATACACGCGGACAAAATATCAAAGATCCAACACCTCACCTTTGAATTATGCCACTACTATAAGAATGTTTCCCAGAAGGAAAAGGATGTCTTTGGTATCATCATAAGGCAAAAGCCTTGTGCTAGGAGCAAGACAAGCCGCTGATCCAGGATATTTACCTTTCTGCAAGCAGGACAAAGTCCATTCTCATCAGTGCGGATACGATGCCAACAGAAACGACAGATCTGGTAGCCACAGGTGCAAGGAAAGAAGTTGATGTCATCAATCTCCAGAGGCTCCATGCAAAGGGGGCATTCCACAGGGTCTTCCTTAGCATCAGGGCTGCGAGACATCTTTGTGTTCGCAGAGCAGCAAAAGTTTATAATAACTTAATAGATAAAGAAGGTCAGCACTTGAGGGGCTGCAAGAAAAAAAACAGCAAAAGAAAGTAATTGGTACTTGTCACAACCTTTCTATAGTCCCGTTTTATATTTCACTTCTCCATCACTTTCCTTCTCCCCACACAAATTATCTACAAACACACAAGCTACTAGTTAATAACCAGAGTTTGAGTCTGTCTTCCTACTTATGAGTCACACAGGTAATGTGAAAGATGCTATTGATGATGTTTCTCCCTACCTGGATATGTAAGCACTTTTTTGACAATTTACTAGCCTATTTGGATTTCAAGCTGTACAGCTGCAAAGAAATGCTTAGAATGTATGATGTACACTGTCAAGTTCTTCCAGCTCCTTTTTCTGACTGCTTGCTTGAAATCTTCTACAAATTCAACTCAGGACTTCATGTTCAAGACCAATTTATTCCTTTTCCCAGGGATTTGGAACTACATTTAGGTCATCCATTCAAACTTTTCAGTAGGGTTACAGAATTATTGAGCAGAAACAACGAAAAGCTTCTTACACAGAGCGACTCATTTCTTTGCCCATCTTTTTTTTTTTTTTTTTTTTTGTACAGAAACCAACCAAACCTTAGGGCTACTTTTAAAGAAGTATTAGCCAAGGTTTGTCAGGTACAAAACTTTCTACATGTGTCAGACAAATTTCATCAAGTCATCTATGCTCTTCATCAGCATTTAATTCACACCGAAGGTGAAATATGTTCTATGTGCCTGGAACAAAAAAAAAAAGAAAAACACTCTTTTTTCAACTAAGAGAGCAGACAATACAGCTATCTGGACCTGCACTCTGAAAAAGAATGCCACTATTTTCTTAATCATTTCTTGATCTCAGTCATTTGATTATGCCTCCATTCTGTCTTAAGAACGCAGAACAAGAAAAAATACTGTCATACTCAAACAGTCTTAACTGGGATATTCAATTATTTTTTTGGTTGTTCTCCTCTCTCCAGTTAACAATGAGCACGGATACTTGAAGCGGTATTTAGCCTCAGCAAGCTATCTTTACCTGTTGCAGGAAACATACATGTATAGCAAGAAAATTAAAGAAAGAGAATTTTAATGTGGATCTTTTGGATGAAAACAAAAAACCCCTGCACACCTAAGGCCCCCCCAAGATATGGCTGATATGTCAGTCACACACACCTACAGATGCAGTCTCCTTCACCCCAAGAATTGAAAGATATCCACCAGATACCTGGACGACCACATTATCTCTGACAGCCTGCTATCATGCATATACAATTATAAATTAAAGATACACACCATGTGAAGTCTCCTCTACCCTCCCAGACAGTTTTTCCATTCCATTTTTATCCAAAGAAATACCAGATCATGTACAATTCAATCCTTCCCCAGGCTTTTAGGAGAAGGTCTGAAGACAAATTCTTATGCCCATCTACTTGAAGAATGACATTTAATCCTAACCTCCGAAATGAGTTTTGAGATCAATTCCTTGCACACAGATTTCTGTATGTGGCAGCCATAGCCTTATGTATTTATAATTCATACCTAAACAGCCACAAAACCCAGTTCTGTTTATCATCTTCTGACTCTAAACCATGCTTCCTCACAGAAGAAAGAAGCTTGAAGCACAGACACATGCAATCAAAGTACAAACTAAACATGCAGTAGGAAAAAAAAAAACGGTATATAGCTTTGCACAGAATGGTTACATCACAGCCAGGTTTCTGTGTGCATCAGCTGACACCAGCATTCTACAATAACTGCAATTTAGACTATTTCCGTAGCGAGTATAGCCTCAAGGTACAAAACAATTCTAGTAAACACACAGCATTGTCCTTAAGAAGTAAAACAAAAAAAAACAAATTTCATTAAGTGCTCAAAAAAAAGGAAAAGGAGAACGTATATTAGACGCATTAAGTCTGATTTCCCTACATGGCATTCACTAGCAACAACACTGCCCTCTTTCTGACCTTCACAAGGATTAAAATCAAAGAAGTTAAACTCCTACAATAACATGGCAGCTTTTACTTAATTATCTGTGATTTAATTAGTGGTATATTACAATCCTTTTGACCACCAAAATCACACTGTGGGACCTTACCAGTGTTTTAGACAGAACAGAATCTGTCTTGAAAGAAGGCTTAGTCTGCCTGGGAGCTTTGTCTTGTTTATAAAACCCATTCACACTGGCTGTGAGGATTATTAAAAGGCCATAGCACACTATTTAATGGCTTGTTACACAGATAACACACATTTCTGCAGCAACTCTTATACTTTTCGCATTCCCTGTATGCAGGTTAAGTTTGCTATAACAAACTTTTCACACTTGTGACAGAAAAGCATTGCAATTTGAAAGTGACTTTAAAAACTGAAGCATGCAATAAGCTGCAGAGAATTTGTTCAGTTTTTACCTGGATTTAACTTTATATGGATTGCCAAGTGATAGGTCAGTAAGTAAACAGCATATTCTGATCAACACTGTACTCATTCCACTGTACATGCAGCAACTTCGAGCCTACTGAAACGTGTGTAAGTAAAGCTATGCTAGTACCATGAAGCTGTACGTGTAGAAGTGCAGCTTTGCACTTCTCTCAGAAGAACTTCCAGGTCACCACAATAAACCTATTGAATTATGAAGTCATTTCTGGAATCTCAGCTAGGAAATGTTATCAATTCACATAAAGGAGAGCATGACATATTAGCCAGTGCCTCTGGGATATGCAGACAAGCTCTAACAAAATTGCAACATGATTAACATTTGTTTAAGATAACACTTAGAGTTCAGCATCTGTTAGCAATAATGCCAATAGTTTGCTTCAGTCAGTAAACGGCCTGTTATTTAACAACAAGGAGTGAAGAGCAGCTGCACAACGTTTCAAGAAACTAAGTGAAAAGCAATATTTATTTGCTCGGGAAAACACCATTTAAGCATCCAATCTAAAGATTCTCTCAAATGAATTATCTCCATTTTGGGAGGTGGAAGGGAGGTTGATATACCAGGAACCGTGGCCCAATTCTGCAGTGACGCTCATTTTTCAAAACCAGAACAGTAGCATTCATACAGAGCTACCAAGAAATATAACTGGTCAGCTCTAAGGCTATTCCAGAGAATTCATTTTGAAGATTAAACTCATAGGAAAAGTAACACAGTGACAGCAAACCTCACAAGGTAGTAATGCAGTATTCAATCCAGAGTATGTGGTTTTGGGAATCAAGTTCCAAAGATGAATTTAACAGCATCTCAAGAGAAAAAAAAGGAACATTGTGTACATGTATGTGTATGCACACACACAAAATAACAGCAGTTAGAATTTGTCTATACATTTTCCATAGCACTGACAATACTATCAAACAGCACTCCAGCAGCTCCACGTCCTCTTTAAAGCCTGTGTAAAAACATTCACACAGAGGAAGGAGCAAAAGTGGACAATGTCCAGCAGCATCTTGTACATACAGTTAACTTGCCAATAGGTAATAATCAGAAAATAGAAATATTTAGTTGGCGAGGTAGAAGGGATAAGACATCTATTAGCTGCTGTTAAACATGAAAAGTTTGGAACTGAGTTCCCTCTCTCATTACTAGAGCAATTTTTAGAAAAAAAGAGCTACTTCCATTCCTTACACTTTTTCTTCAGACTATCTGCTAATAGTCATTGACAGAAAGCAGACTGAAACAGGTCAGCTTGCTCAATCATGCAGAAACCACAATGGGGGTACCCTACATGCTTGCCAATAGCCCAAGCTTTCCGTAATACTGTGTTCTCCTAGCCTATAGCAAGAACAAGAGCATACCTACTTACGTCTGTCACTCTTGTATGCTTGTAAAGGATCACTAGCATTAAGAAGTGGAATATTGTTTGCAAGCCCTAATACACCAGTTTCCTGTGTATGAGGTCTAAATTATCGATTTCACTGTAAGAGATCCACATTCCAATACAGAAACATTATTAAGCAGTCAAAACAGTACTTTGGCAAAACAAAGCACTTCGTAGAAGACAGATGGTTTAGTGATTAAAAGCTCTGTTAATGTATGTACATGCAGCAATTTGTGATATGACAGCATTTAGTTGTAGTCACTAACATAATAAAGAGTATTCAATACCAGGTCATAGCATCCTGGCAGACCAAGTGCTCAGTGCTACCATAACTAGCTAATAGACTGCAGCCACTCAAGCTCTCTGCAGCAAGGCACAGCTGCAGCAAGGCACAGCAGCTGTACCTCCCCAAACCAGATTTCATATGCTTCACAGAACATCCCAATATCTACTTTTTCTACACTTTTACATCTGAAGATTAAAAAAAAATCCTAGACAAAGTGGCTTCATCGATGCATTGAGCAACTTTGGGGATGCTGGCTCGAACAGCTGAAAGCTCCATTGGATGTTACAACCCCCCTTAAACCCTGAATCTGTGAAACCTATTACATTACCCAGAAGTAACGATGTTACAGTAGCTGCTATCACCATAGGATTTCTGAACTGATACAGCATATACTCAAATTCTTTTCCTGGAAAAAAAAAAGTTCTTCAACCTTAAGAGAACCAGTTCCTCCAAAAAAAAAGAAAAGATCACCAAACTGGTAAATTAAAATCACATGGCCTGACTGCACTTTTAAGAAAACTTGGTACAACTGTTAATGAGACTTTAGTTGTTTAGATAGGACGTCTTTATACAGGAGAAGAGAAACCTCAAGAGTTTGCTTCAGCTTTCCACCTTCTGGAGTTCCTATCAGTTTTTAATGTCTCGTTCTCCACTATTCTTCCGTTCTCCTCTCTTCTTCAGAGAGGTAAGAACATGCCATTCTGTAGTGAAAACACCTTGTGCTAGCTTGTATTAAACTGCTCACCTAATAATAATAGCCAGCATTCCCAGGTCCAATTACAAAAAAACTCACATCTGACAAGCTCTACAACCTTCAGTGAGATTACCCAGAAATACTCTCACACAGAAATCACATCAGTTGAGGCTGCAAAACTGTTTGGAAATAACAGTTTGCAACATTCTGCTGCCAACTTAGCATCTGGATAATTTACCAGGACTTATTACTGACTTGCTGCTTTCAGCTGCATTTGTTCACATAGGCCTAATACTACAGCTGGTATGATCTCAGAGGATGTCTGAAGAACAAGAAGCACATCACTAAGTACATACCAGCACAGAGCACTGTGGATGCAATGCAGGATGCTCAGAAAGAAACATACGCATTATTTGAACTTGCACCAAAGGACAGATCAGATTTTACATTAAACAAAATACTTTTACTTGCATTTTCATGGTGCGGCATGAGCAAGATTGCTGCAGCATCTTCAGAAGTCACAGCCTGGCTATCCAACTGTAGCTGGTAATTAAACTACAGTGCAAACACCTTTAGCCTTTCCATATCAGTTCCTGGATATTTAGATTACCCAAGTGAAGGAAAAAAACACTCAGCTAAGTCTCCTGCAAACAAATCCCCAGAGACCATTATCTACTACACAAAACAGCTTCTTCATAGGTGTAACTATAACCTGTTATAGTCGCTTGAAGCAGTGGTTAAAAAAACCAGGGCTAAGAAAAAGACCATTTGAGTTAAGGCACATCATATGTGAAATTTTCCTCTTGGAATGTTTGTGAAAATTAAGGTGTTCAAGAACCTCTAATTGTTAAAAGTCCAGCGTTATCTTTTGCTCCAGGGAACAGTATCTAGTTCTTAGAGCACAACTGTGAAGTTATCTTGGATATAATAATTCTCTAAGTTAGATTTGGAGGAAAGGGCACAGAAAAGGATGATAAAAGCCGATTACAAATAAGAATGCACACATCTTTGGTGTGGAGTTATTCACTGTAAAGAGATATGGACTCTTTAAGCCTGAAGGCATTCCCCAAATGACCAGTAGAAAGCTGAGTATGTGGAATACTATAGCTTCTGGCTTCCTGTCTCCATCAACCAAGTATCTCAGGAACCTTTGAAATTCTTCCAACTGAACCAATGAGTTGTCACATCAGTATTACGTGATAACAAAACAGAAAGCTTATCAGCCATATAATAGTACTATTTTCACACACTTGTTTTATTACAAGACAATAAGTAAATTTTCTTGAACAGAGAATAACTGAATCAACTTGGTAACTATTTCAGTGTCACTGTGACATGAATGAAATTAAGATTTATTCACTCTGAAGCTTAACGTAGGCCTAAGTTGCTTGAGAATCAGGATACAGAAGATGCAGCCAATGTTCCTGACAGCCCCACAACTCTGTTCAGCAGCATCCTTCAAGTTTGGTTGTGCCATACTAAGAACCTGAAACAGGCAACACATTTTAAACAATTCTGATCAATGCTCTTTATGTCAGTGTTCAAAATTCATTAACAAATTTTGTGAAAATTGATGATAAACCAGTGTTCATTTGCTTTTTCCCCAGCTTCTCAACTTAAGGCATAACTTATTCTTGGCTTCAGCTCCCACAATTGTTCAACATGATCAAGACAGAACAAAAGGATAACTTGGCCTTTCAGTATTATCAGCGATAGACCTTTTATGCCACTTTCAAATCACTTTAAATGGCAAACATGAACATAAGACTGGCCTAATTGTTTTCTTAGCAACAACAGCATTAGATATCCTGTGCTTCTTAACTCCTGAAAAAAAAAAACAAGCCCAAGTACCTCAGCTGCTTTGGAGGGAAGAGAAGCAAAAATAGATGGAAAAATTTGTACAGAGGAAGCCTTATGCAGCTCAGCTATAGGTTCTGGAGGAGCACTAATTCCAGCTTGAGTTCTTCTGCAGTTCTCAAGGAATAACGCAAAGCACGGAGCTCAGAAGAATAAAAACTCTGTCAAAACCCCTACACTCCTCAGCACTCACAACTCTAACCTGAAACTCAATGACAGCTGATGCCAGAGACCAGCAGACCGGTGCACAGTGTTCTGTAGGCCTGACAAACCAGCAGCCATGTGGAGCACCACACTGAACATGCCTCCTTATGCAAGTAAATAGCAAAGTTGTTCTTTACTTGTCAGATCCCTGGTCACAAACTGTGAAGCACCTACATCAACACCTGCCCTCAATTCTAATACTTGGTTAAGTCTAATCTTTCTTTATTTGTGAGAAAACAAGAAAAGGCAATTTTTGTTCTTCATTTCATCCTAGAATTATGTAGGTGTTCTATAAAAAAAAAATCACCTTCTGATTCTCCAGGACATGGCTTTATTCTGACAATTCAAGGTGTCCTGTTGGATGCTATGAAGCCCGCACAGGATGTTAAATGAGAACTGTGATAAAATAGTACGAATTATACTATTTGGCATTAGCAAGTGCCTCGCTTCTGAAAGTTCCAACAGACCTCAAAAGGAATATATAAAAAACTCCTTACAAACACGTAGAAAAGAAAATAATGGAGAGAACTGCAGAGAGAGCTCACCTCCAGAGCTGAGACTGCTCCCCTACAAAGCAAGTAGGAGCCATGCTTTCCCCTCACTCCCTTCAAGGCAGAACTGTACAT
Organism: Chrysolophus pictus; assembly: GCA_037305975.1. Classification (NCBI taxonomy): domain Eukaryota; kingdom Metazoa; phylum Chordata; class Aves; order Galliformes; family Phasianidae; genus Chrysolophus; species Chrysolophus pictus. Next base: position 148,720,694 of record CM074576.1, read on the forward strand.
ACTTTGCTTGGCCTACAAAAGGAACCCTTCGCAGGCAGCTATTAACTACAGCATTGGCTTCATACGAAGACAGAAGAGAACAAGGAAGAAGTGATAATCAAGGGGAGACTGCTAATCACCTAAAATACATTCCTGAAAAGGTTAGAAACGGAACAGAAATGCTAGAAGTTAAATTTTGCAGCCATTAAATCACTATATTTCTAGACCCATAGATAATGTGAAGAAGCAATTGTGCTGCTACTCTGCCATTCCTTTTCATAAAGAGAACTGCTAAGCAACAATGGTTTATCATGTGCTTGTGGTTTACTTTTATCAGCATTTTCATACTATTTTATTTGAATATTTCCATGGTCAAATTGAGCATTTTGCTTTTAATGACTCTGGTTACAGTTGGTCAAACCATAATAAACAGCTTCCAACTCCCATCCTCTTTTTTTTTTTTTAAATAATCAGGCAACTTAGTAGTGAGTTCTCCACATGAATGTCATATTTTCTGACTGTGCTGTAGTCAACCTCACTTGTAAAGACCAGACATATAATGCAAACAACCGCTACAAATGGCAACATGAATTCCCACATATAGGTTTGATGTGAAACTCATCCATTACATTTTGTCTAGACATTTCTTGACTGGGATAGGGAAGAACAAGAGAGAATCAAAAGGATCTCATGGTTCAAATCATTCCTTACTTAGTATAGCAAGAACAAAGCTGCTTTTTTCCCCTCTTTAGAAGCATCAAGGCAAAGTTAACCAAATTGTATTTCCATTTTTCAAGGAAAACTCACAGTTTGGGAAAGACAGTGAGATCTAGAAACAACATCAGTGCGTGAATTGTAATTTGCAGCCAATGTATATTACAAAAATCTTGTTTGCATTAAATAGTTGTCTACGACTGGGATTTTTTTTGCCTCCGTTTATTAGAAAACAATCATAAAAGCCCCAATGAGTTAATATATACAGCCTGAAAAACTGGCAAAAACATTTTCCCTCAATATCTCTAGGTTTTATCTCATACCTTTTCTAAATACAAGCTTTATTAAGGACAGATGAGGAGTGCAGATTTATTGTACCCAAATACCATTAATACTTCATCAGATTATTTCAAATCAAACTTTAAATAGAATGAAAGATAAATCCCCTGACAAACATTAAGCAAAAGAACAAGTTCTAGACTGTTTTTAATGGTGTTTTTTAATGGTGTTCTGCTTAAGAATTTGACCAGGCTTTTCTCTATAAGTTCAGTAGAGAAATTGTTCATAGAGCCTCTGCTCAGTAGTACACGCAGGACTGAGAGCAATGCAGTTCTCAGTCCAGGAGCCCATACTTAAAATTTCTGCCAATGAGTTCATACAACGCTGTTTAACAGACAGCTGCTGTACAAGGATTTTAAGAGCAGTAACTGCCTGTAAAAACTTCTTAGAAGGAAATTTGTTTCCTTTAATTAAAGAAAAAGCGCAGACTTGGTTAAAAAAGTGCTGAGATATTTCCAAGAAAATAAATAGTTCAAACATCGTTGCATCTACTCCCACTAGGTTTACAGAATCAGAGGTACACTTCGGCTTCCAGTCAGACATAAAGCACCTAAAGAAGCATCTGCTCATAAATAGTAACAGGTCAGATTCTCCAGCTGTGAGCAAGTGATGCAAAGCCTGAAGCTCTCAAGGTTTAGCCTGTAATCAAGTCCAATGGCCATGCAAGTCAGAGCCAGACAGTCAGCAGGCAGACAGAAAAAGAGAAATATCCAGCTATTGATGGAGAGAAGTCACACTCCACAAATAATTCTGAAGAATGACACAGACTGTGGGACATGTAGAAATCAACAGAGCACTTGCACCCCGTACTTGGGACAACTCTTATTACCACATGTGGGAGGAAATAGAACAGAGAAGGATAACAAGAATTACCAAGTGTATCGTGATGAACAAAATTGACGTGCTGGAAAAAAGGGTGCTGAGAGCAAGTGAGACAACATAAGTGTCAAAGAGAAGACAAATGGAACATGCATACGTTATCAAGCAGTAAGCAAATAAATGCTTTAAACAGAAATAAAAACATTTAAAACTGACAGATGAAGGCAATATTCCACACGGTGTCTGGTTGAACTGTGAAAATCCTCACCAAAGGTTGCAGGTGATAGAATTTAGAAGGCTAAAAAGTAATCGCACAAACTGCCGTGGGTGGAAGAAGCAGTGTTGAGAGAGTAGCTCTAACTCTCCACAACACACTGCCAAGGAAGCTGCTGCTCTCAACATCTCCTGAGCTGGAGAAGCAAAGACTTTAGGACCACTACCAGGAAGCAACACCATGTTTGTGCCAATTTTGTATTCTTCTGCAGAGCGTTTGCTACCAGTCACTAACTGTGGCAAGACACTATACTAGGTAATTCTATGTTGATCCAGTACAGCTTGATCACAGTATCAGCCTGATTTATTACAAAGTTCCACACTCGCAGAAACACGAAAGGAAGGAAAGATCCTGTAATGTGTATCAATGACTCTGAAATGTTTTGTAAACCAAAAATCCTTCCACATCTTAATATTACTTCCTATTTGTAAGAACTGATTAGTGTTTTTATAAACTCACTTTTGTGATTACAACAACTTGACAGACAAAATGACTTTGAGGCCAGGATCTACTCAGTAGTGCATAATGATAGGACATGGAGTAATGGCCTAAAACTTGAACACAGGAAGTTCCATACAAACACTTGGAAGGACTTCTTTATTACAAAAGGGACAGAGTACTGGAACAGGTTGCCCAGAGAGGTTGTGGAGTCTCCTTCTGTGGAGATACTTGAGATCTAACCGAATGCATACCTATGTGACCTCCTGTAAAGAACGTGCTTCAGCAGGGGGTTGGATGAGATGATTTCTTGAGCTCCCTTCCAACCCTTGAGATTCTGTGATTAGATTTACAAGCAAAGCTTTGCTCCTTAACAGAGCAGTATCTCTGATAACCACACCCAAACACCTCATACCTCTTTATCTAGCACAACTCAAGGCATAATCCATAGCAGCAGCCACAACTGAAAATCGCTTAAAGGAAAAAAGAAACAACTCATCAGTCTATACATTTCACGGCCTTGTACTGCCTGATTAGAAGGGTTTTTTCTGACATTTTTTCATACAGATGATGTCCCTTCTTATTAGAAAATGGTTTTCAAGAGTGAAAAGTACGGTATTATCTGTAGAGTGACTGAAGTCAATTCTGGAATCAAAGAACAGCAACATAATACACAGAGCTCTTCAAAGAATTAGAGGTATTGCTGTTTCCTCCTTCACATCTCCAGACAAGAGAGGCTACATATGCCCAGTCTGAACAGCCAACAGATGGATCTGTGCCTCTCATCTGGTAGCAAACATCACACATCGAGAATCCCACTAGGTGTAAAAAGATCATCCTCACACATTTTCTGCAAAAGCTAAATAAACAGAGCAGAGTAAAATCTGGGTACACCTATGAACTATTTCTTACCTTTCTAAAAATTAAACTGAACAAATTTGCCTTGTAGTCTTCCCTAGAAGATTTCAGAGATCTTTGCCTTTGTAATAGGCAGTTTACATCACTCAAAGTTGACATGATTAAAGATTCCAGGATCAAGGAAGAGGGGGAAAGCAAACAAGCAAACTAACCAACCTCTTTGCCAAGAAATATACACTAGTATACCGTTATGCCTCCTCTGAAAGGTTACAGTGCCTTCTGAAAACCCTTGGCTCAATGATCACAGCCCCAATTCACTCCCATGGGAAGAAGCTGTCTGCCACTAGTAACAGATTTTTGTGCTGTGGGCCATAGATACTGTCTCAGGCGAGGAAAGGAATTTTGTAAACTGCATCTTTATACTGCTCCAAGTTTCTCCACTCCAGTACAACCAGAAAGCTTTGTTTACTGGGATCTGTTTCAGCACCAGACTGCATGGCCAGCAAAGTGATAACCACCAAAAACTTCAAGTCAAATCAGTGCCAGAAGCATGACGAACCTTGCTAGGTTAAGAAAACAAGTCAGAATAGAGATTCAAATGAAGTCTCAAGCTATCAAGTCCGAGAACGCTTAAATCACAGAATCAGAAGGGCTAGAAGGGACCTTCAGAGATAGTCTCATCCAACTCCCTGCTGAAGTTGGTTCCTGACAGTAGGTTACAGGAACACCTTAGTTTGTTGGTCAGTATGGCAAACCAACGAGCCTTTTAGTAGAACTCTCTTTCAAAATGCTGGTCATAGAAGAGAAAACTCTGAGGATTTTTACTAGAGAAGTTGAGGCCACATTAAAATGGGGTGGGTGATAAAGAAATAAGGTTTGAAAAAAAAAATCTGCAGGGATTTCTCCAAATAACTAACTACTATCAGGTGCTTTACTCTGAAAGTCATTACCACTTTACTGCAATTTGAATGAGCAAAATATTCCAAAACAGGCCTCATGTGCTAGAAGCAGCCATACAATCTATCACATACATGACAAATAATTCTTAAAACCAGGAGATGTAGAACTAAACAGCTGCCCCAACCAGGCTTTTTCTTATTCCTTTAGCTACACAGGCCAAGTAGAGAGGCTGCTCTAGGCACAGCTATTCATTGCGGCCAGATTCTTATACAAGACCAGTGAACAGAATCCAGTCGGTATTAAAGCAGCATCCTTTTCCCTTGCCACAACCCCATATTTTAGGTTTGAGATTGCTGACTCCAGTTTTCAGAGCTCAACTGGACATGACTATTATCCTGACATGTCTTTTTTTTTTCCTGAAGATGTTCCACATAATAAGCTTATGTTGTTTGAATTTTGGATGTAACTAGAACATTATTGCACATAATAACCTAAAACTATTTTTCATAAATACAACCAACACTACCAGCGTAAAGGAAAACCATTTGTAAATTCTGTTTTAAAACAGAAAATGGATGGCATGCACGCTTAATACATACAGCTACATACATCCACTAATCAAGGTATTTGAAATATTAATACATAAATAAACCCAAATAAGCTCAGCAGCAGCATTCCAAAAGAAAAATAACCCTCTCAATCTGTTGTTTTAGCACTCAGAATTTCTAGGGTCTTGGTGTCAAGATGTGAGTGACAATGAACCAGAATCAGTTACAAATGGGTGCTTTTTGCATTTATGCTTACGATAGCTATAAATCACAGGGCAGCCAACTCTATCTGCAGTCTGACATGCTGTATTTGTTTTTCGAGAGAGTTAAGCATGAAACTTGATTTGATGAGAAATCTCCAAAATTTAGTCTTTAAACCAGATACTCCACTGGAAATGTGCATGCAGAAATTAGAAAATACAACGGTGGTCATCACGCCTTGTCACTTTTGTGTGGGCTACCATGTGATTACAAACCTATAACAGCAACTTTACAGTGTAGTTTAGCCTTCATCTGCAAGGTGCTGAGTAGCAATTATGTGCTTCAGAGGGCAACCAAAAAACAGTCATTCCAACAGCAGGAGTGCTTTTGCTGCCTCCATAAAAATGTCCACTTTCAGAATAATGAAAAGTCACCACACCAAAGACGTACTCTAGATTTTAAAAAGATATTTCTCAAAATCACTTATCTAATCAACAAAATAGTCACAGAACTATCTTTCCTTGAGGTCTGGAGCGTGGGAGGACCATGTTCAGAGACAAAGCGCCCAGGCTACCTGCTTCCTGACAAGTGCTGTAGCTACCTCACTGGAACAGCATATATATTCCAAGTTTTTAAACTGGCATGGAGGCCAGATCCATACAGTAATGGAGAGGATAAAATAAGTTGTACAATAAATAGCAGAAGGAAAAGTTTATCTGCTTTTTAAACAAGAAAATTTGAATGTGAAAAGCAGGTTAGCTTTTTCTCCTTAGGTACTAAAGTAAAAAAAGGCTTGTCATCAGTATTGTGCACACAGATAAATCAGATATTATCAAGAGTTTTATTTGATACTACAATGCATATAGAAAGCAATAGTTCAGACCACCTGTAAAACATTAACATGGCAATGAAAAGTCAGGGTGAAAAAGCAGCTTTAATTTTGTGGGCTTTTCTTTACTCTGTTTATTGAAACCTGGAGATGTAGGCACGTCTCAACTACATCATCATTCCCAAATTTAGACTAGAACACCAGTCAGATAATTCCCAGTTCTCACACTAACAGCAAACCTTTGGAAATGGATGAAGTGTTCTTGTTGCCGCTGGAACATCAGCAACTCAATTCCCAATCTCTGGAAGGAAACTCTCATTGGGTGGGGTAGGCATTACGGAGAAGAAATCCAAAGTAAGAGAAATAGAAGAGTAACGTCCTCTCTCAGGAGAAAAAAATCTGACGACAGCAGCAGAGTCTTTCCACTGCCCCCATTCCTTAGGATTATAGATTACAACAGCTGCCAGGCTCTCCCGCTGCTCCCCAAGACCAATCCTGCAAGAAAACCCAAGGTAAAGTACTACTGCCCAAAAGTTGTATTTCAATGAAAATTACAGCTTAGCTTTCTGATTTTCATAGGAAGATAGTTTCAGTGAAAGCCTGAAGAATGTTCCAAACACTATTAAATAGACATTTACAGCCACTGCACATTTAATTCCTCGATTAAGACCACAGCACATGAGACAGAAGATATAACATTACTTAGAATTATGGTTTTCCCCTTCAAATCACAAGTCACTTTGTTGTACTTGAACACAAGCGTATTAACACCAAAAACAAAGCATGAGACCACAGCAGCCACTCTTGAACAGCAGGGCATGGGTCAAGGACAGTCACAAGAAGGGGTAAGGATGCACGTACAGGAAAAGAAAACTTGTCTTCCTCCTAGCTTTGTGCACTGCTGCTGAACCCTGGGGCTGTCAAAGAGAAATCACATCCTCGTGTCCCACATACACCCCTTTCCTACGCCAAAGCAGCCACCATGGTTTAAGGACATCAGCTAGGTTCATAGGCTGAGATGGTATCTTATTAGACCAATGGCAGTAACAAACAGGCATACTAGTTTAACAGCAAGATACCACCTCTGTAACCAAGCCTTGCACACCTGTAATAATCCCCAGTGTCAGTTTCAGCCAGCTCATAGCAAAGCATATTTTTGCACAGTGGGTCAGGATGACAGAATACAGTACTTCCAAAACTCAGAAATTATTGACTGCTAGAAGTATAAATAAGCTCTGTAGTATATTCAGTGCTTGTTCTCAAATTCTGATATCCTAAATTCTTACCAAAATAGAAAAGTTTATTAAATCCATTTAAAAACTGTTCTAAGATCATGCGTAAGAACTACTTATCATTTACATCATCATTCTCAGTAAAAGGCAAAAAGAAGTTTGGCTGTTTCTAAAGTTCAAGATCAACTATGGCTTTACAGAGGAAGCCAACAGCTACACCAACAGGGGAAGGAGCAAGAAGAGGTTTTTATGATGCTCTTGCAAAAGAATGCATTGCAAGTTACCCTTAACAGCTAAGTCTTTTCAGACAAGGGAAGAGAAGGACAACAAAGCTTTCTTCATACTACATCTGTGCAATAAATTAAACATCCTGTAGCAGTTTAAAAGGGGATCAAAGATCTTTTAAGTAGCTATTACGGAACTATCACATTGTGCCTATAACATGCAGCACTATAGCTGCTGAAAATCCCAACCACACTTGCTTCCCATTTAGATGCGTCTACAAACCTTGCACTTAGTCTTGCCTAGAGTTCAACACTAATTTAAGGTATAAAGGCAGAATCCATTACATATGTAAATGATGCCAAGCATTTTAGATTCAGCTGAAGTCATTCACTGCTAGAATTATTTCTCATAATGCATTTTGCCCTAAAAATACATCAACTGACAAAATAAGCTTTAAAAAAAAACTTAGAAGTTCACTTCTCACCATAATATACATTGATAACAAAGTCTGCTTCTCAACTTTTTTTTCCAACTTTTACAGGTCACTTTGTTTTTCAGAATCATCCTCTAATACTAATTAACTATAAAAGGACTATGATACAGAACCCACTTATGTGGCATAAGTAGTTTCCCCCTACACATATTCTTCAAAAATAACATTTGAGCTAAGCATTACATTTGCATTTTTAGGTGGAGAAACATTATTAAAATTTTATTTTCAATATTTCTAATAATAGTCAAAATATATATGTAATAGACTGGTAAGTTACATAGGATGCAAATGACAACAACTTACAACAGAAAATGTACTGTTATGTTCAATGTTTCCAAGAAAGAATTTATACATTTAGAGGAAGATCCTGTTCTTCATTTACTGTTTTTTGTTTGTTTGTTTTTGTTTTTTTACAGAAGAAAGCTAAAATTATGAGGTTTGCAGAACTTCAGTACTCCAGTAGTCACCGAAAGTTTAAGAACTCTGACCTTTTAGCTGGTGCCCAGATCTAGTTCAGGGTTAGTTGTGACCATGATATGTAAACTACTTATCATATCTGTCAGCTGCAGTCCAGATATCCAGTACACACAGTACCCCAGTATGCCCTTACCACACTAAGTTACCATTTGTTTTGAAAAGTCACAAACCAATGTCAACTTGAAGAATAAGCTACGCCTTCATTCCTCCAGGCCATAATTAAGGTACACTAATATGATTATTTATGTTATTCTTTCCACACTTGCTTGATGGACAAAGAATTTTAGAATATTACTGAAAGTGCAAAAAGTTCTTAAACACTATATTCCTTCATAGCTTTCTTTAAAGGTTTTGAATATTTTTCAAATATCTGTATTAGTTTGTTAATTCATAATCAGCTTTCATTTGCAAGTGCCACTAAACCACCACAAACCATAGTATGCAATAATTAGAAAAGTGAAAATTCTTTTCAGTTCAGTTTTAGTTTTTAGAGCAAGTAATTTTTTTTTCCATAATTCACTACTTGTATCCTTATACTTCCATCTAACAGCAATTTCACCATAACAAAGGGATAGTTTAAAAACTTTCCTAATTATCCAAAGAAAATTCCCAAGCATGAAAAAAGAATATCTGTAAGGTTTAAAGTAACTATTATTAATGATAACATCCATAAGCAGAGAACAAGGAACAAGAGAATTACGTTTTAGGTGCTAGGACTAGATTTCCTTTCTTGCTTGCATGCTCCCAGGGGACACTGGGGAAGCTATGAACCACCACAGCAGTGTTCAACAGTTAATTTTATATTTTATTTGCTGCTTCATAACTCTGCTGATCACCAGTAAGGTACTTAAAGATCTCGGTTTAAGCAGAAAATTGAGACTTCAAATTCTGCTATAAGACAAATTACAGCATACCTGCAGATACAAGTAGAGGTTATTTTGGATTACCTACAATAAAATTGCACTTTTTAACCAAAAAGAGAGAAATGTGCTCACTTTCCCATGCTTTACACAGTGAGGCAACTACAAAAACCAGCATTTAACCACAAACAGGGCTGTTACTACTCCTGAAACTTCAAACAGAAATATAAGCTCAAAGGGCAATTGAAAAGAAAACCTTGCAGAAGAAAAAAAAACAAAGCAGTGAAAACAACAGACACACAACCTATCCATCTTCAGTCCCACCACCACTGCTACTGCTGCATTCTCAGACTTACTAAAGCTGCAGAGGGGCACAGGCTGCACCTGCAGTACCATGGACAGTGTATGCAACAGTTTCTTCATTTCTGAGAATTCAAGCACTGAATTACTGAATTTTTAAATCCAGTTATTTTACTCAATCCTGCTGTCTGTTGCCCACCCTGCCCTCCACATACTGTGAAGAGCCTTGGCTCAGTATTCTCAACAGCCTGCCCACAGTTATCAGTGGTCACTATTAGTTCTCTCCTTATTGAAGTCCATTCTCCAGGCTGAAGACCTCCCTTCATCTCTTCTCACCTGGTGTAAAGGACCTTAGAGTGGCTGGATCACTTTGACTGCTCTCCACTGAACCTGCTCCAGCCTGTCACCCTCATGTTCTGTAATGCATTGATAAGAGTACCAGCTTACTGATATATACTGATGTTAAACAAATTGATAGAATTTCAGCAAAGTAGTTCTACTAGATGCCCATTACAAGCACAAGCCACACATTACGATACAAGGTTTGAATCAGAGTCAGTATTGCTCTCCATCTCTGCACCTCCCCAAAGACAACAGCAGGACCCACAATAAGAATACATTACTAGGGCTGATATCTAAACCATAAGGTGACAAACAAAGTGAAATAACAGAAGAGCCACAAGCACTCTAGTATTCTGGAAAGTCACAGTGCCCCAGTGGCAATTACAAATAAAAGTTTACACCAGTTATCCAAACCTTCCATTCAGTCCACCAAAGTAATTGAACAGGCTAATAGTAAGATAATTTGGGACATTATTAGCTATTTATACACAGACAATCTTGGGTGAAGCAAGTAAAGTAAGAAATCCCATAATCAAGATGTCTTCCATCTCTTTTTTTCCGAAAGAATGCTGTTTAGCTTTAGCTCTATTGTCAATGTATCATTAAAAAATAAATTAAAAACTAAAACAAAACTAAAAGGAAATCTTCTCTACACTTCTCAGAGAAGCCTCCCTTCCTTTCATTCATTCCTAGCTGAAGGTGAGCAGACATATGCTGAAGGCTATGGAGAGATCCAAGAGCAGCTTTTCAATATCTAACCGAGAGCTCTAAGAAAGAAAGTGACAGATTCTATAACAGGGTCTGTTATGACAGGAGAAGGGGAAATGGTTTCAAACTAAAAGTGGAAGACTTAGGTTGAGTATAAGAAAACTTTAAAAAACAAACAGTGAAGGTAGTAAAGCACCAGCACAGATTGCCTCGAGAGGTGGTGGATGTTCTACCCCGGGAAACACCCAAGGTCAGGCTGGAGGGGCTCCTAAGCACCCTGATCTAGCTGTAGGTGTCTCCATTTGTTGCAAGGGAGTTGGACCAGATGGGCTTTAAAGATCCCAACTCAAATGATTCTGTGATTCTATATCAGAGCAAGATCTGTACTCCTAATCCAAGGAGTTTGTTTGTTTTTTTACCCTCAATTCATACAAAGAATACCTTGCACCTGCTTAAAAAACCATTCAGCAGCCCTGAGCTACCAAGAATCATACAGCAGAAGAAACAGTTGGTCAGTTCCTTCAACCTCATTCCAAAACCTGAGAAACCGCACAGCCCCTGCTTCAGGCATTGACTCACTTGTTATCTTTAGAGTCACGTGAGAACAAAAGAAAGCAAACTTGACTTCTGCAAAAGTGACAATGCTTACCTCTTACCACAGAGTAGCCAAGTCAGTCTGTTAACCAGGGGCAAAGAAACATTTAACAGTTTGGAAATACAGTAATATTAGATGAATAACTTGCCTATACTTTCACTTTAATCCTCAGGCAACACTGCAGTGCATTAGAACTTGAATTTATACAGCACTTAAAGCAGAAAACAAAACACTAAAAATTAATGCCTTGATTCCTTCAAACATTTCAGTAGTATCTAACTTCACACAATGGAATTTATTAATGGTAATGATATTTAAAAATGCTATTGAATCACAGAACAAAACCTGTATTTGCAGTATCAGGTGCAAAAAGTTATACTAGAGAATCTTCTAAAAAAGCATGAAGATTGTTGTCACACAAACTGTCTCAGTGTGTAAATCCATATGTTACAGTGGAACTATTAAGTTACAGAAGTTTAACATTCACAAGTTCATTTTTACTTTAAATGGACACAATATCTACACTTAAGCACCTGCATGTAGAACTTCAAGAGCGCACAAGTAACTGAAGCATCAGCCCCTTTGGCTAGGAACAGCAAAGTAACAATAAAATGCACAATTGAAGCAATTCAACTTTTTTTGTTGTTTCAGTACATCTGGAAGGTAAAGTTGATTCCAAATACAGCACTGTGTCCAGATTTGTGATACTACTGAAATAAACCAAAGGTCTAACTTCCACCTATTTCTTCTCTTATGGTGCAAGTGTCAAAGGACAGGTCTTCTCCAAAACCTGCAATTCTTCAGTAGATATAATTCCATACACTAAACTCTCCTAGCAACTTAGAGGAATTAGTTGGGTAGAACACAGGCACAACTAGCTAAAATGCAGTATCAAATAAAACCAGTGACACATTTGTTCTACTGGCTGAAGAAGAACATTGACTCAGTTCAGTTTAACCATGGAAAATAAGAATACTGTGCTTAGGTCACTTTCGGGACAGACAACAGTAGGATGCTGCTTCAAAAGATTCACTGTCACAGCTCACGCAACAGTGAAGAGCATAAATGTCTACTATGTCATAGCCACACTCAAGCACATTTGGAACTATCATTGTTTTTTAAGAGAATGTTTTAAGTTTTACTTTGCAGGGAGAAGAATAAAGAAGACATATCACATAAAACTGGAAGCATATCAGGAGCTTAAACATACCAACTGCCCCCTAAGAAGTTTATCCTCCCTGTTCACTTTCGACCAGATTGTAGTTCAGAACCTCATATCTCCTGAAGACACTGCTGAGGCAAAAAGGAGAATAACTAATAATTCCAGAATAAAACCTACTTTAGAAGTAGCCACTCAGTTCCTAGCTTTTCTATTAATTTAGCATGTTGTAGTTTTCTATAAAATATACCTTTTAGAAAGTGAAACACTACACTTAATTCAGCATTTCTTTGCCTAACAAGATTATCACTGCAACAAAAACAATGCAGAGCACAGCTGAGATCTACGTGCCTCGGCATTTGAGACAACAAGTCTCAGAAATTATCAATTATCATTCACTTTTACCAGAGAGAATTAATGATAAGAAATTCTAAGACAGTATACAAATGAAGATAAAGGCTGTAACTACAATCAGAAGACAATCTGGGTAAGTTACACTATAAGGAACTAAGTTCAATTCCTTTGAGCAGAAATTTGGTATGACTTGGAATAATTTGAATTTTTTATTCAAACTAGAGATAGCAGCTTAAAGACCCCAGATAAGAACATTGCATCAATGTCTCCAAGAGAAGGCTGCACCTCCAATATGATAAACACTAGCAAGCTTCAAGAATTCACGAGTTAACAATTAGAAGGCATACACACTTGCAAGTAGTCAAGTCTAAAACTGATTAAAGTTGCAGCTTTACTATACTTTTTTTTTTTTTTTTTCAATTTAAGAATTATTTCAGAAAGCAAACCAAACTACACACGTTCAACCTAGAGGCAGGGTAAATTTCAGAGGATGGAAGAACATTCCTATCACTCTCACTCCACACAAATGCTATAAATCCAGAGAGATGATAGCTTTGTGTAGTACATTCAAGATCATAAATCCTGACTCCCACATGTCTGGTACACGAGCTACAATCTTCTGCTGTTTAGAGAAATACATATCTGTTACTAAACAACAATGTTGAGGAATAACAGGATCTGCATTCAGGGAAGCATCGTTAACTCAATGGGGGAGAGAGTACATAATTGCTTGAAGATAGCCTTTATGCTGTAGTAAACAAATTCTAGAGACAGTCACCTACAAAACAATTGTCTTAAAAAAAGAAAGGGAGAACATTAAGAAGTATCCTAGGGATATCATTCTCCAGATCGTTTTCTAAAAAGGCTGGGCAGAGTGAAAAAAAAATATATATATATATTCTAAAACAGAAACACTCAAAAGCAGAGAACCAACTTCCACAAACTTCAGTGAGGTGCAGACTACTGTTCTTTAGAAAGAAATCCTTCTAAATTTATGTGGAACTGCTTTCATTCAGATAGGTGAATTTAAGAAGTCATTAGATACGTACAAAACACTGAACTCAATCTCCAAAAAAAAAAAAAAAAAGATCTGCCAGACTATGATAACTACGCTATAAAAAGCATAGAAGCTCAAGCACACTGCAAATGCACTTGCCCAGCATATTCTTTAAGTGCTGTGGCTTTACTTCACAGGTTTTATTTGCTTCCTCCCAGGCTATCAGACAGCTCTGAATTCTTACTGAGCAAAAGCAGCTGAATGCAATACCTTCAGAAGCTTAAGCCCATGTGAGACATAAACTAACCAGAATACACACAAGATTCAAAGAACTGCCTTAAGTCTAATAGCCATGCTTTTATTTTTTTTATTTTTAATAAAAGGAAAAAATATACAAGAGGAATACAGCATTAAGGAGGCCTCACCAACATTTACACTGTTGTCAGCTCCGACTTAGAGGATGCTCTCTAATATCTGGCTTTCTATTTAGTAAAACATACGTCAGCACTGAGTCCTTCTCCTTTCTTGTACTGCCATCTAATAGTGCAGTTTCTGAGTCCATCATCAATCACAGGATAACACAGTACTAACAGAAGATGCTGCACTGCACCTCTATGGAAGTAGTATTCAAGCTTGCAGAAGCATATTCACACTACAACAGAAAAAGCAGCTGGTCGTTCCTCTCAAGCAATAACAAGCATCTCATTTTTTAAGCATGACTGGTGACAGTACTGTAAACACCAAAGGGAACCCGCCTCACTCCTATTCCTACCAAATTACATTTATGTGAAAAATTCTGGCTCACCTCTACACTCTAGGATGAGATGTGTGAGGACGTGTGCACAAAATCTAAATAGATAATCAGTAGGGACAGAATAAGGATTCCAAATGCCTGTTTTCTTGTTCTTCACTTTGATTATTTTCTGTATAACTAAGCCAAAGAAATAAAAGCAGTGCCACTGAGGGCCTCCTTATGAAGATGGCTGCTTCCTTTTTGGCCAGTGAACTTGAGAGCAGTTAGCTGGTCGCCCAGAAAAAGACACTGCTGTCTACAGAATCATTTCAAAGCAGTTTCCAACTGAGGTAAGGTGTTTTCTTAACACTGTCAAGGAATCAAATGGTCACACAACGCAGCTGGTTCTTACCAAGTTTCACTGTGCTATGTATTTATATAGTAGTAACCAGAGCAATGGTTCTTGTACAAGGTATGCCACTGCCCCACCCCCAGGGAATCACAAGCCTGGAAGGTTAAATCAAAATGAGACTATAAGCAAAAAGAAATTAATGGCTTCAAGAGGGCTCAATTAGAGCAGGAAGCCACTACACTCGCGTGAACAAGAGAATGGACCTACCTCGAAGCATGCTCACTGCTGTAACTACTATTTGAGACAAGAGAAACTGTAAATGAGCCAGAAGATGACTACCTATGTGCAGAAGACAGCCTTGATGATTTTTTAGCTGGCATTCCCTTAAGTTTCCCAGCTGTTCTTTCTTATTTTCAACATACAGTAACAGTTATGTTAAAGAAAGCCACCAGTGATTATCATCCTCTATTTTCAGGCTCACCACCTAGTGCTCTAGAACCAGTTCACCAATAACTGAAACAACAACATTAATATGTTAAGTATACACTTCACTAAATGAAAGTATTAGCAAAGAAGCTTTAAGAGACTAGAAGCAGGTACAACTTTTCAAACACGACTCCTCAGTTACAACTTCCTTGACCCTTAACTAAAGATGAAGTTACGTAGAAGGAAAACCTACTGTCTTAAGAAGGACAGAACTTGCTATACAAACAGCAGAAGCATATGCAAAGTGGGCTGCTTCAGAGGAGCAGCAGTTGTACAATAAACGACAGCAAGATTAAGTCATAAGACAAATTGGATTAATGTTCCTGGGTCCCTCTTTCATTTGGACTAGTGCTTTTAACTAATTCCAGCAGTTTAGGGGCCCCTACATCTCATATGATGGGGGAAATGCACTCATTAACGATAAGGCGAGATGACCTATAAAAACTGATTTTGACCTAGCAAGTTTTGGCCTTTCTTTTGATGCTAGTTTAGGAGCTCTCACAGGACTACTTTTTTTTTTAATGAATAAGATACTGAAGACAAATTCTAGATTTCATTAAAAGAAAATAAGAGTATAAAGTCATATGTAACAAAGCAGTAGTTGTTCAATAGAGAAGGTAATTTCTATTTTTGAATCATCCAACAGCCTAAACTTCTACAGATCATTGTGGAGCTTTAGATCTTGAACAAATAGATATTTCTGTAGCCACTTATAACTGTCTTCATTCATTACATTTGTAGAGAACGTAGATGAAAGAAAAACAGTTGAACACTTTCTCCACACATCTAGTGACTATGAGCATGTACTTCACTCCCACCCCCTCCTTTCCCCCCCCCCCCTTTTTTTTTTTTTTTTGTTAATTTCTAAGATGGATCACAAACCAGGAACTCTGAATGAGTCACCATGCTTACCTATCTGGCACATTACTTGCATCAAAAAACTTTTATCACTGAAACTCCCCCAGATCAGCAATGCCAAAGCAGGTATTTATATCATTGAATTATTTCCTTCCATTCCGGCATGAAACTGTTAAACATATGTATTTTAAAAGGGTAAATTACTATAACATGATTTAAAGTAATAAAATTACTTCAGTGGCAGATACAGCACTTCACAGTCTTACCAGTCTTAGCCTCTGTACATTAAAACCAATACATATCATTCAAACAAGTTTCACATTAAGTTTACAGTCACGACAGAAAGCTTAACATAAGCACATGTGTTTCTTACAAGTCTCATCTGTTGAATTCACTGTTCTTAAAACAAATCACTGCCAGCTTAGTGCTGTGGAAAAGTGAGAAGTTAGGCAAGTCTTGGTATGTCTTGTTTTCTGCCCTTCTAGAAGATACCTGCCCTTTTAGTTGCCACTTTTCTGTAACAAATTTCACATGATAGAAACTGTTAAAGAACATCCACATTGGGAAATTGGGAAAGCCCCTTCTGTTCAGAGAGGAAGAGATTAGAATTCAGTTGCCAGAACCAGAAAATTAGGTTGCAGTTCACCACAGAGGCCTAAGAAAGTGGGCTGAAGTAGTAGCAGGAATGAAGCACTGCTTGAAAGCCATAGTACTTTCTCACTTACTCCTGTCACTCCTACAAAAGTTCCTGTTTTCATTAGCAGAAATCCATTGTTGAGAATTGAAAGAAATTAAATTCCTAGTGCTGCTAACCAGTACTTGCCCTCAGATACAAGATATAGCAGCATTACCTTCCTGCAATAAAGGACTGCTGCAACAAGTAACAAACCTAAAGGACACAGTCCAGTGATCTGTGCTACGCCAGGGAACTCCTCATCTCACAACCAAAACTTCAATGTTGCTGTTATTTTACATTAGATATTGCATTCAATTGAAATTTCACTTAGCATTAGCTGTCTTGTATTCTTGAGAGCAGCAAAACTGAAGAAATGATGCTGAGATTACAGGAGAAAGTCACTCACAGACAACTGAAGTTTTGCCATCTTCCCTTATAAGAAAAGGGATGTTGGTAGAAGCACACAGTACTGCTCTAGAAACAAGCCTCAGCCCAGAGCTAAACTCTGCTTCCACCAAATTCAGTAATTTGCCTGCTTGGCCTTTGTATCCATCTTTAAACTCACTGACAAGAGGCACACAGAACCCATTATATTGACCTCAACCCCTTCCCCCAGTTTGAAAATGAGCAAAAGAGCAAGTAAAAACACTCAAATGATCAATTCATTCTTATGAAATTAATTCTATCATACCTGCTCCAGAATAAAGTATAGAGCTATCAAGATTCACAGAAAAGGGAAGAGGAGTGTCATTCTCTAGCCTGTACTTATGGAGTGTTTCTGGATGCAAGCACATGCTGTAACACCATAAGATAACATGTACATAAACTACTTTGTACGTATGTGTTCAGGAAAACACTTTGTGAAGTCCCACTGAAATGAAAGACCTCCTACAAAAAATACCATAGACTTGCCATGACCCCCGAACAGCCAGGGGGGGAAGGAAAAGAAACAGTATCCTACCAGCACAAAAAAAGGCCACCAAGCCTAATTACTTGATCTAAGTGCTATGGAGAAATCACTATTTAAAACACGGATTCCTTTCTTTAAGCTGAAGTAAACAGTCTAATAAAAGCTAGCCAGAATCAGAAATCTGAACATATGCTAAATTAGTGAGACTGTTTAATACGATACTGCAACAAGAAGTGTGAGTTTAAAGGGAATCTTCGTCAAGAAAAATATTGCCTGACAAAACCAAACATACAATCAAAGTTTCTAATATGAAATAAAACCCAGTTTGATGAAAATATGCACCTAACAGATCCAAACAGTTTAACACAAGAACATACACATGCTTTCACTCACAGAACTTATACTCAATATTGCCTGCTAGATACTTACACTGCCCTCCCAATTTGCCTATAGGCAGCACCAGAATACCTGAGCAGCACCCCAATGCCTGCCCAGCTTCAGCTTCCAAATCTGCTAAGTGCTTACAACCATTAACACGTTAACAAATGTTAAACCATGCCTTGGAAGGTACCAATTCCTAGACTATTCTCCAAGAACAAAGAGGCCCAAAGAGATGTCTAGTTATTCACCAAGTCTTGATTCCTCACACTGTTCTTATATGATGAAACAGGCCAAAGATACATGCCAAAAAGCAAAGAAAGCACCAAAATCCTAAAGGACTAAAAAACTCAGTAGAAAGATCAGAAAGAAATGTATGCTAGGAAATCTTTGTACAGAGTCATCAAAGGAAGAATAATTCACAAATGCAAGTGGGACAAACTGTGGTCTGTGCAACCTGAGACACCATTCTCCATGTGAAGGTGCAGCAACCCTTGATGCTAGTGGTCTTGCCGAGCAACTGATTTCCTTTCAGTGTGGTAAGGACTAGCGTTCAGCCTCACCTTACCTGGGCAATAAAAGTAGTCATACAAGGCCTAAGAGGCCTTGAAATGCTTGGGCCTAAACCAGCCACCACAAAGATGTTTCGTAAGCACAGGTAACTGTTATCTGAAATAATCTCATTTATTTCAAATAGGTAGGCAAAATTTAGAGAGGGCTGCTAAAGTTAAGCCTTCAAGGCCCGTACTTAAGATTTTGTTCAGAGTAATCTCAAAATGTCTCACTTACATACGGACTACCTTAACCCTGAACAGCAATCATGAAGGAAAAAAAAGAACAGAAAAAAGCTACATACTTGTGTATATTCTCTCCCCAAGTCCTTCATTCAGAGGGCACTCTCTAGTAGTTCCTAAACTTTCTGAAGAAGAGGTACCAATACGTTAACTGAGTGTTATTCTTGAAAGGCACTGACCACCTTTCCTCTGGAAAGAGAGCAGCTGTTAGGATCATCCAAGAATCATCATAAAAAAAAAGTAAGAGGAGGCACCTGAAGAAACAGCAAGTTCACAGCACAGATCATTTTATCATTGTATCCCCCCTTTCCAAAACAATCCTTTCCCCTAGAATGAACTTTGGTTGCAATTCAGCCAAGTTCAACTGCCAAGCATTTCTAAACACTTACATGTGTTCATCTTGTTCATGAGCTAGGAACTATCACAGAGTCCCAGAGGCTTAAGGTGCAACTCAGTGAACCAGAGCATAGCCTAGGGTTCAGATATGTTACAGGGATGCTAAGAAGTCAGACACACATGAGAGTATTTGAAGACCATCCAAAAACAATTCCTTTACTCAAACCAGCTATCTTGTTCTCAGCTCTTTGTAAAACTGTATTTAACAAAAAAAGGAAAAAAGCTACTAAGAAACAAACAGGAATACAGGGAGGACAGCAGCGTTACCACTCCTCTGTGTATTCATCTGTCTGTACGAGTTTGTCTTCTGCTCATGTCAATCCTCATGTGAATACGAAGGCAAAGTACAGGGACGCTCAAGTGGAGACATCTTAAAACTAAAGTGAAAGGTGGAGAGTTAAAACCCAGCAAGTCAGAAATTGGTACAGGCTCAGTAAACATACACTTGGCCAACAGTAACTTCTGAAACTTACGGGCAGGAATGAGCTAACATCTGCAGGCAGAGAGCATTCACAGCTTTAACATGCTGAGGACTTCGCTTACATTAACATACGGTCCAAAGAGAACTTTCTGCTGCAAACTACGCGCTTGGTATTACCGTGCTGACACACATATCTAAGCCAAGGCCAATTACATCCTTTCAGGTACGGTAAAGAAGTGTTTTGAGGTAATTACCCAGCATATTCTCCCTCCCTGCTCCTGCACACACACAGCCGGCAGCAGCTCGCTCAGATTGGCAGGCAGAGCTGTGACAGACACTGGTAGTCGGCGCAGAGTCCGCACGCAGCCCTGTCATTTGCCTCTGCCGAGGCACAAAATGGAAAGAGTTCGCAGTGTTTTGCAAGTCGGAGACGGAAAGTTACATACCGATAATTCTACTAACAGACAGATCCCGGGAAGTTACACGGACGGTCCAAAATAACGCAAAAAAAAAAAAAGAAAACCAACAAGATGCTGCCATTTACCATCTGCTTGCCTCCCTTTCAAGGAAAAGAAAAAAAGTGCAAATCGTAAGAACAAATGGAGCCCGCAGCTCCGGGGAGGAGAAAGGAGAGGAGAGAGGAAATTTCCACGCAGCCTCGAAGCGAATCACGCCGCGATCCCCGCGCCCGGCCTCCCCGCACGGCCGGTGGCAGCGGGGCGGGAGGCGGCGGGCGCCCGGCGAGGGAGGCCCGGCGGCTCCGGGCGCAGCACCCGACCCGGCCCCTGCCCCGCGCCCCCGGCCCGGGAGGCGCCACCCCGCGCCCTGCCCGCCCGGCCCGGGCCCTTCCGCGCGCCGCACCGGCCCGGCGCGTCCACCCGCCGCCAGGGCCGGCCCGGGGGGGTGGGCTGAGGCCTGCGCCGTCCCGGCGAAGCCTGGGCGCTCTGGTAGGCAGAGCGGCCCGGCTCCCCCCCCTCCTCCTCCTTCTTCTCCTCCTCGCCTCTCCCTCCTTCCTTCCCCGGCCCGGCCTTCGGCTCGCACTCACCCGCCTTCCTCGTCCCTGCCCGGCCCGCGGAGCGTGTGCGCGGCTCTCCCTGCGCGGCGCTGCCCGGCGGCGGCGGCGGCTGCCGGGCCGGCGGGGGCGGGCGGTGGGTGAGCGTGCGGGGAAGGAGGAGAAGGGAGAAGGAGGAGGAGGAGAAGGGTGGGGAGGGAAGGCGAGAGGAGGCGAGGAGAAACGCGGGGAGGAAACCGCAGCGGCGCTCCCGGGGCGGGACCTGTAGCGGCGGGCCGGCCGGGCGCTCGGGCGGCTGCTCCGACGACCTTTAGGCGAGAGACGGGGAATCTCCGAGCTCGGGGCGCTCCGCTGCCAGCCCGGCCACCATCTTACATTAGGGAGACTTGCCCTGGACGCCGCCTCTCCTGCGCTTGCGCCGCCGGCAGTGGGCGGGGAGCAACGGCGGGGGGCGGCCGCGGGGACGAGGCGCGACGGCGACGGCGCGGGGAGCGACGGGAGTCGTAGGCCGCTCGGCCGGGACGCGCGCGGACGACTCGATGCCGCCGCCGGGGAGCGCCGGAGACCCCCGGGCCGTTACCGCGTCACGTCCCACCGCCGCTCCGCGAGGACGTCGGCGCCGGGCCGGGGTGCCGCTGCCGGATATGCCGGGTCCGTTGCCCGCTCGAAGCAGAAAGCAGCGACGCGGGAACTGGCGCGCGCTTGGTTTCCTCTCTCCCGTTGCAAAATCCAGGGAAATTGTGTTTTCGTGTTTAGCGGCCGTGAGTACCTCTGACCGAAGCATCCTTCCTTCCTGCCACTTCTGAAGGAAGGAATCTCTCCCTTTGGTCTCCGTGCTGACGGAAACTCATACGGACTTGGCTGCTTCAGCCATTGCTAGGGGACAGGGGCAGCGCGGAGCTCTGCGCTGTGTGACAGCGACAGGGCCCGAGGGAACGGCATGGAGCTGCGTCAGGGGAGGGGGTGAGGGACAGGGTCTGCACCAGAGGGCGGTGGGCATGGAACAGAATGAATGCCCAGGGCTGTGGGCGCAGCCCAGGGCTGCCAGAGTTGAAGGAGCGTTTGACATCACTCTTAGGCATAAGGTCGGATCCATATGTCTCTTCCAACTTAGGATATTCTGCAATTCACCTTTGAATCTTAAGGTGTTGAACAGCTTCAACCCATATGCTCCACTAGCAGTGAAGTGCCTCATGTTGACGCAGCTTGTTCTTCCTGAGAAAAGCTAATGTTACCACACGTGTATAACTTTTTGTATCAATATATCTGCACCAGAAAAGCTCAGTGAATTAACTTTACTACTTCTGGCTACAGATCACGTAAAAATAAATAGTTTTCATTAGTAGTCCTGACATAGGTAACAGAAATGTAGTGCTCTTTTGGAATCAAAGCACGTGGTGAAATTGAAACAGCTATATTATGTGAGAAAGCCTTTGTTTGCTTATATATTCAACTGGAACACATACATCATATATAGAGCTACATAGTAATCAAATTTAAGCACGCATGTATAAAAACAATATACAAATGAAAAACTGTATATTTTGCACGTTTCCGTGTCAAGCTCTTTATAAGCCATTCGGTTCCAGAAGTGCCCATTATGTAAGTAGCTTACATAAATAATGTAATTGGTGACTCACCTAATACCTGGCAATGTGTTCTGTTGAATAAAAGTCCAAAATGTATCTAAAAGGTTAATTAAAAGAATATATCTAAAAGCTGCAATTTTGGGGTCAGATTTAAGACTGTGGTTTTTTTTAAATCCACTACTGAGGGGACTTTCCCTTCCTAAGGGGCTGTTCATATTCCTTTGCTTGAGCCCCATATGAACACATATTTCAGCACCATCCAATAATAATCTGAAAATTGCCTTCATAGGTGAAGATTGTTTTGAGTGACATTACTGGAAGTTACCCATAGCCCTGCTTTAATTTGGTAAGAATAATTCAGTAGACCATCTCATGGCCACTGTTAGATGTAAGATGTCCTTACATTAATTATTTTCTTGATTTTAAGGAATTGTCATTGTTTTGATAGATTTTTCTTACACGATCCCATTTTGACACCTTAGTTGTCTTTGGAAAGCTTTATTCTTCATTTGTATTGAATAGGTCTGGGAAGACCTCCTAAGAAATCATTTCCATATCCACAAGGAAAACTTCAGAGCACATTTTCTTGAAAACAACCAGTGCATATCAGCTAGAGTAAAGATGTGTATCCACATGATCTACTGGTTTGTTTTGCCCTCCCTTTCCCAATGCACACATCCTGCTCTCCACGAATTCACACCATGTAGCAGAACTGCCATGTTCCACAGTCAGTGCTGTGTCGACCACATATAGGACCCTATTAGGTTCTGCAACCTGGGGAGAAACCAAGCTGTTTTCATGATCCCTCTGTTACTCAATGCCACTTCTAATAGCAGGAGGAAACATGGCAGAGCTCTGCCTGCCCTTAATACAAACAGGTCAGTGATACAGCAGAGCATCTTGGGGAGAGACATGGTTGTAGCCTTCAGATCCTGGCAGAAAAAAAAAAAAAAAAAAGGTAAAAACAGAGTAATTCTTCCTCATGCCTGGTTTGGATGAGGAGTACTTATGTGAGGACTTCAAGATGGTAAGGGCTGCAAAGCATCTGCACCAGCTGCCGTCTGAACAGTCAGCTGGATAGATGCTGCTAGCTGGAATGGCCCTGGTCTGTCAGAGTGCTGGAAATACAGACCACGTGTGACCTTCAAGCATGCTACGTCTGAGAAAATCCTTTAACGTTTGGAAAGCTGATGTTCCCGAGTTCTGATGGAAGCTGTGATTGGGCGGGGGCACCAAATGCTGCAAGTTTCATAAACAGGAAAAAAAAAAGAAAAAAGATGTTTTTCAAGCTTCTCTAAAGTCTCATAGATTACAACTGGAAGTTCATGAATAATACAGAATGATATACAATAATTGATGACAGGATTTTTAGAAATTCATATGAATGTACTGCATCAAAAATAAGAATTGCTCTCTGGACTGCTGTGTATGTTAACAATGTTGCCATTCCTCATGTCACTCTGGGAGACCCAGATGTCTTTCTGCTCCTTGGGCCAATGCTGCCTTTTACTGAGCAGATGTGCTGGAGAAAGGAACTGTATGACTGTTCCAAGTAACTGCAGAATAATAATGAAAGGCAAATTGAAGGTCAGGTGGAGGAGCCATGCAGACCCGAATCAATATTTGCTGCAAGTGACAGGTGTTCACTATGTCTTGCTCAAAATCTATGAGAGAAGGAGAAAGTGTCCAAACTGCTCAGGAAAACAGGATGAGGGATTTTGTTCTGCTCCTTCTTAAGCGAGAGAATATAGAGGTGAAAAATGATTGTGTTGTAGACAAAGATATAAAATACAAGCTTCTTTGTTACTCTTTTTTGTTAAGAACTTTTGTTATTAGGGAGAGACTAAAGGAGAGAACTTTGAGATGCCTCTGCCCATTTTTTCATGATGACCTTTACTAATTCGGCTCAACTCTGGCATGACACACCTTAAGTGCTACGTACACTTATCTTTAGAAAGGAAAACAGAAATCACTCCTGTTTTCTGGAAAGGACACAGATATCCTTGGGGACCTACAGGAAGTCACTGCTACTCATATTAACCTTGGTATGCACTTGAGGTACTGGTATGAATATGACATCTAAATATTCTTCAGAGGTTTTCTTTCCTTCTGCATAATTTCCAGCAAATTTCCATGTGTGTTGCTTTCCTTGTCCAAGCCTCCTCTGAAGCTAGATACTTTATGCAAGTTAACACAAACTGCCACAAGCATCCTTCCAGTTCTTTTAGTGCCTTCTGGTTTCTGTGCTAAAAGCCATTCACAAGAACCATGGACGTCTTCTTCCTATTCTCTTTTTCTATTTTGAACCATTTTTTTTCATGCCTTAAGCAGCTTGCAGGGCTCGTGTTCGTCATCATTATGGTGCCCTGGTTGCCAGAGACAAATTGCAAATATTTGTCATTTCTACATAGAACACAGTGCCAATGATAATAGGTTTCTTTTTTCTCTCAATTTTGGGATGTCATTACCATCTGCTTCTTCAGCCTGGACTTCCCTAGGAAATTGATGTTCCCAGGGAAGCCAGTGGTGGTTAACTAAGTAGGATGCCTCCCACTCTACATGTCCTTGCTATAGAAAGCCTGTGCTGGTGCTGAAATGGGAAGGAGGGAAGAAGATCCAGAATTGGTGAGAGCTGACCAGCAACAGAATTCAAGCTTTCAGTTCTATGTGCATCTTGGCAGGGATGTTACCTTGAAGTGTGTTTCCAAGAGATGAGGAAAAAGTCATACCGAAAAAGTGAGGTGGATAGATCAGAAAGAAATTCAGCACTGCACAGAAACGTATTCAACTGCAGAAGTAAATGAGAGATATAATACTGACAAGCAAGAAGGTAGCATTGCCCTGCAAGAAGGTAGCATTGCCCTGCTCTGTGTGATAGAAAAATAGTAGAATACTAAAATGGAATGCAGTATTTGCATTGACATATTTGATAGCACGTGCAGGTCAGCACCATGTGCACTAGAAAGGAACAGACTTTAGAGCAACTGGCCCAAATACAGGAGTTCTATATTGCTAAAGATTTGATTTTAAGTCTCTCATAATCATTTTGAAATGTTTAATTTTGGTAATTTGTCTCATAAAATGTGAAAGGAGCTGAGAGCGCAGCATGCTGAACATTGCATGAACCAAAGTAAACCTGCTATTGCTTTTTCTCTTTCTGCTTCCAGTGTTAACAGCAAGCCTGCTCTGCAGTCCATGTTCCCTTTAACTCCTGCAGTGCCTCCACACTGTTTGCATGACAGGGAGAGCAGCAGCCAAGCAGCTGAGGTGAGGTTGAGTTCTCATTTGTGGAAGACCACAGTGACCATTTTGGGGAAGGCAGTGTCAAGCTGGTGGAGATAGACTCATGTTTCCTGCAGCTCAGTTCCACTGTCACTGATGGCCAGATATTGCCTGAGTTAGAGGTGCAGGGCTGCAATTTAATAAAGGATATGATAGCAGGATTTCCCTCTGCAGCGTTTTCAAGCTCACCATCTATCTGGACTTCAAAAAACATTTTTGTAACCTCAGTCTTTGCATTTCAGCATAGAGGTTTGAAAAATACATTATTAACTCTACCAATCCCCATATGAAGTGACATCATTTGACAACTACTGTAAACCCTATGACTACATTACAGTACTGGGGTTCAGCGGTGATTTGTATTACTCTTTTCCAACTCACCCAGTTTTAGGCATTTGGAAGGGAAAGTCCTGGCGGTCCCACTCAAATCTTTCATGCTCTTGTAGTCCAACCGGTATTTGCTTTCTGCTGGCACTGGTCCCTCTCTCAAGAATGCCTCTCCCTTGCATTCAGTTTGACAAATCATGGTATTTAATGCACATCACTAAATTGGGTATGGATTTGCTACACACAACCTATGGTAAAGTATGAGGGGAAGAAAAGAGGCTGTGCTCTGGAGTGCACAGATTTGTCTGTCAGGGCTGGAATTGCAAAGGAACCCATCCACATTCAGCTAGATTTAATCCAGATGATCTCGTAACAGAAGAGGGCATTCAGGGGCCAGACAGCAAATAAACTATATCATGTTATGCGATGAGGTGAAATCATTGAGAGAATGGACAGAATCCTCGTCTAAGCTCAGTGCAGCTTATAGCTGGTAAGCCTGGGTTTCATTCATGCAAAACGAAAGCCCAGTCACTTTAAAACAATCCCTGTGAATGCATGCAAGACAGCTCATCTAAAGCATTTGAAGTAACATCCCTGTGTAGACAGGACTTCATTATGCTACTTGTTATTGTTTTCAGTGAGTCCTCACCTGCTCTTTAAAGTTCAACATACATTACGAGAGAAATTATTGCTCATTATTGTTGTATTCCTTAATTGCCTTCTGTATTAGTGTGTTCAAAGGAATGTATTTTTTTCTCTTCTGCCCTTCTCTGCCTGCATCCAGCAGCACTCAGCATTTCCTACAGAGCTCAGAATTGCTTGCATTCTTATAAAAATGCCTCAGCCATATGGGATTTGCTGAGAGTAAATTAAAAAGTGCATGACTTGGGAAAACGCAATACTTTATACTGCATTGATTCCATAGTCACGGTATAAACACGAAGTGTTAGTATAAAGAATTTCCACAGTCTTGCAGCATTCAAGTCCACATTTTGCACAGGCCAGAAGTGGCAGGAGTTCTCCTGTCAAGGAGTGTGATGTTGCACTAAGGGGCAGAAGTGAACATCCGTGCTTGTAAGTATATTGCACCAGCCAAGCTCCAGCTGCAGCCTTGCAGTTTTCCAGGCAGCTCTGCGTCCTTTAGCCAAAGGAATGTGACCTACTGCAGCTAATTTTATGCTATATAAATAATGCTGATAGAGAGATAAGCCTGAGATTAGGTAGGTAAAGATAGCCAAAATAATACATTAAATAGAAAAGTTGAAGCATTTGTTTATCCAAAATATGAGTATATTCCTTAAGAAGTTGCAGGAAGCTGACTGTAATGATGACAAATGAGAGATCCCAGAATAATAAGATCAGTCTTGCATATAGGCAGAGCCACAACTGAGACTGTGTGACATAGATGTGCTTGTTGTACAGAGAAATTGGGCCCTTATATTCTGATAGAGAACATTTCCTCTTCTTAACAGCCTGCACTTGACGTGCTGACAGAGTGAAGGCTGTGCTGTGTGCCTGGTGCTACTCTGCTCATCTCCTTCAGCTCCACTTCCCCTAGAGCATCTCTCTTTTGGTGGCACAAAAGTGCTGGACCGAGAGCCACTGAGAGTGGACTATCTTCTGTATAAATGCCATCAGCACTTCCACTGCTAATGTCTTGTGTTACTCTTGCCTGAAGCACTTGTTTTATATGATCTCACTCTTTGCTGGGCCGTAGAACATGCTGCACAATCATTGGGTTGATGTGGGCAGAGGGAAGAATATGCTGATATTTTTGGTTTAGTCCATTCCTAGCAGTATTTCTTCTAAGAAATAAACAATGTAGTGTCTAAAAGCCACAACTGCAAAAACTTTCAGATGCTTCTATTTGTGCAGGATCCCATGAAAGTATTGTTTTCAGAACAGCTGAACATTGGCAACTTTTCTTGAGGACAGTGAAAACTCAGCCCCTCTGATAGATGAGTTTCCATTCTACAGTTTCCTGCACAGGGTTTCCACACTTAGTATCAGACCTTCACTGTGGAAAGCATTGGTACAGTATTATCCGCAATACAAAAAGAAGTAGGCACCCACCAGATTTTACCAAAGGGCAGCTTTGTTGCCCTTCAGAGGTATCCATTCAGCTCACCTGTGGGCAGGCACTTTTCTCACCCTCCTGCACAGAACCAGCAGAATCAGAGCATCAGGAGCCGGTGGGCAGCTTGCTCCTTCCCACTTCAGTAATGAGACTTTGCCAAAATTAGGGACATGAGGAAAGTGAGCTGCTAGCTGCTTTCTTCTTTTGTCCTCTTTGCAGATAGGAATCTAGACACTGGACTTTCTTCCTTCTGAGTAATATATACCTTTCCTCATTCTTCTGAGCAGTTTATACCTTGACTCACTGCTGTCCTACTTCAAAGGTGCAGAAATCAGAGGGAGATCTCTCACACCTCACTAGAATGAAGTTGTGCCTTCTCACCGCAGGATGGGTAAACAGTATGTTGTTTCAGCTGAGATCCTAACAAAGATGAGCAAGTTAATGTTTTGTCTTCAAGATCTAGTTAAATTCCAAGCTTCTTGTCTCAATTTAGTAAGAGAAAACACCAACGTGAATTTCATTTTAAAACAGTTGAATTTTACTTCAATTTATTGTAAAATTATTTTCATGAAAAGTCAAAGAGTAAAAACAGAGAATGCAGGTCTCAAAATCTGCTGAAGTGAAACTGCTAAAAGACTAACAATGGTTCTGTTACACTCCTATAAAAAAGCAAACTTGATGGCCTAATTGAGTTTCACTAAGCACTGCTTTTTAATTGTTGATGTGACTGAACAATCAAAACTGTAAAAGGCACTTGGCTAATATTCTGAGTAGTGTAAATCCTTATGAAAACTTGGTTATGACACAGCATCTACCTTTAAATAGTACCTTTCATCTCAGATAACTGAGGAATTAAGAGGATAAATAGAGCCGCCTTAGGTTTTCATGACTTCTCTGACTCTTTTACAGGCCTTTACAGTTTAGTAGCTCTGTGTGTCATGAGGCAAACTGTTCGTGAGAGAAGTCTCCAGGAAATTCAGCAAGCACAGGTTCAAAAGGCTGGTTGCTTAAAGCCCTCTTTGAAGCTTTCATACCTGTGAAATTCAAGCAAGTTTTAAATAAAAGCTCTAAAAGTGAGCCCTGGCAGCACAGTCTGCAGAGAGCTTGTGGCTGCAGAAGAGCAGACCAACAGCACAACTGCCTGTAAGGTGTGTAAGTCTGAGTTTAGTTAGCTTGTTCATGTTACCACATGCAACAAAAGGCAACCAGAAAGGTGATTCCTCCTGTCCCACCAGAGCAGTGATCATGCTGGCCAGCTCTGGCAAGCAAGCTTCCTCCAGCCATGACCTGGTTGAGAAAGATGTTGGCAGAAGCATTATGCAAGAACATACATCGCATTCAGTGACGCTTACTCTGTGTGGTGACAGAACCTACTTAATTTTCTCCTTTTACTTTTCCCCTTATTTTTTTAATACTGTTCCGTAATTTTCTCCAAGTCTATGTTTGCACTGTATTTAAAGAGATAAGGAGGTAAGTTTTTTTTATGAACAAGGAGTCCTAGCAATAAAGAAAACTGTTTTATCCTGAGGGAAACTAACTCCTCAAAAAATCCTTTTTTTCTGGGGTTATGCATGAAAGCCAGACCTGGAGTTGAATCCTTTTTATTGAGCCATGGATAAAGAGAAAAAGAGAGAACATTCAGACAAGAGATCAGTCTATTGAGCGTGCTGGGGCTATATGACTCACTGAATTGTCTGAGTAGGTAAAAAAAAAAAAAAAAACAAAGTATTAAAAGAGTAGTTCAGATCAATACAAATAAAACCCCAATTTTGTTCTCGCTGAGATTAGGGAAAAATAGAAAAAAAAAAAAAGTTGGGAATATAGATTAGCTTGGTTTAAAGACCTGTAAGGTAAAAAAGGTTATAGCTGGTCAGGTTCACAGACCTGGTGGAAGTGGTGTCCCCTTCCACATGTGGCTCAGGCTTTCAAGAATTCTCCAAAGTAGTAGGAATTTAGGTTACAATTCTTCATGATTTAGGCAGAAAGTGAATTAGTAGTTGAGTTTCACATGCCTAGAACTCCTGGTCAGGTAAAAAGAGTTGCTTTGGATTGTGGTTTTCTCGATTATTTTGGCTGAGGTGGATGCTTTTTCCCCAAAGAATTACAGACTGAAGCAGACTGCATGAGAAATATTCTTTATTCTTAGTGGTCAGATTATTCATTTGTTAAACTGAGGAGGAGGACACAGTAAGCCTCTCACAATCTGAACAAATGATCTCAACTTCTCCAGTGAAAGGGAGACATTAATCCTTTCTCTCACACTAGCTGGATCTTAGTGCAATATTGATACTCAAATTTCTCTGAAATTTTGGAAAGTTACTTTGAAACACATTTGCCATCTGCCAGGATAAAACAATGTCAAACTAAGCCACTCAAAATGCGCAATCAATTCTTCATTAAAAATAAGGCCACCTCATTTTCAGGTGTTTTACATAGCTTAGTGTCCTTGTATGGTTATATTCTAAATACACCTACAAGCAAACTTCTCCTTGGTGTCTTAGAATGAGTCAGTACCTCAAGCTTCTCTTGGGCTGGACTTCATTGCAACTTCTTGTCTCTGCAGACAGACTATGCATTAAATAAAAAAGCGCGATGCATAAAAAAACCCCAAATGATGTTGTTAATAGCAAGATGCCTAGGAATGCAGCCCGATGACACATTTGAAGTGTTATTTCCAAGCAAATATTGATTGCCATTTGTAAAGATATAGCACAAGATGTAAAGGTATCCTGAGATCATAACCACAATTTACTGCTGTCTATGGAATGAGAAATGGTATCTTTAAGCAGATACCAACCATAATGATGAATATGGGTCACTATATTTTTTCTGCACGTTCTTGACCTTTGAATTTCTGTTCCTCAACTCAGTATTTCTTGAATGTATGTTTTCAATAGGTTATTAGCTTCGGAGTGAACTATTCACCTACGTATGCTTTGTTATCCATTATAATTCTACAAAAGTTAATTTACCACATTAGTAGTTTGGGCTTGCAGGAAGACATAAAGGATTACCATTCTATCATGTTGGACACCTACAGACACAAAATTAACTCTGAGGATTTTGTCTTCTCCATTGGTTAGGTCTCATTTTATTTAAGAGTTCAGATTAGCTGACAAGGTGTTTTTAGCACTACATTTCAAAGACAGAAGCTTAGCTTTGTCTGATTTAGAACAGGAATGCTCTTGAATGATAAGGGAAATTCATTTTGACTATCTGACACTATCTAGAAGAAAGGTTTGAAAGTTATATGTGCCAAGAAGCTTGGAAAACCTGCACATAAGATAAAGGTTTTCCACTATTATAGTATTAAGCACTCAAGCAACTGAATGAGCATAAGCCATAAACTCCAGCCTTGATTACTCAAGCATGTAATATAGTTTAGTGCTTCAATGTCTAAGGTATCACCTTGGTAGGAGTTATTGAACATGTGGTCTCAACAACTGCCCTATTAAATGTGAACAGCTAACATTGCTTCTCATTATCCTTCTGCAGCACAGTCATAACCAAATAAGATAGGAGGAGACTTTAACAGATTGGTGACTTTCAGTGAAATAATTTGACAACACAGCCAATTAACACAGTTGCCCATTCCAGAAATTTAATTTGTTCTGTCCATGTCCTTCAGATTCTTGCAGCTGAGGATAATTCTTCCTGATCCTCAGAAAACTTCAACAAACCAAAAATGGACTGGAGCTGAAAGCAAATCTTTTCTTACGTAGTCTATTTGAAGGAGACCCCTGTATGAACAGGCATCTCAGAGCATCAAAACATGGAAAGTACTTTGGTAACTGACTGCCTGAAGTGTGCAAGACAAATTCTACACACATTTTTAGTGTGGAGGAGCTTATTGTCTTGTGCCCAGAGAACTCCGAAGAAGTAGATGGCACTAGGAAAATAATGAATGGTAGTATAATTTATGAGGCAAATTTATTTTTCAGTAGAGGAAGCATTTTGAGATGCCATTTTTACCAAGTCTCACGGGTTCCCATATCAAATTAACTCAGTTTGCAGGCATAAAGTCAGGTTATGACTGTCAAGATGCTTTCTCTCCCATCTCCTCTATCATTACCACTGAAAAAATTCTGTCCTTTATGTTATTAGCACAGACATTTTTGTGCAACCTTTCACACCTTCAGTCTTGCCAGTGACGTCATTACACTTCTGTGCCTTACATCTATTTCAGTACAGCCATTCTCTGATGAGAATCCAACAGTTAAGTGTGTAAGTCAACCTGCAGGGTACCAGGTGCCTTGGAAATAGCTTGATGTGAATTTCAGAGTAAAGTCTGAGATTGTGAGACTGGCAACCAGCAAAAAACATCAACCATCTGTAATCTGATACAGAAATCACTGAACAGAATGAATATCAACAGGGCAGTTGATGTGCCAACATTTCTATTTACTGTACTAAGTATCTCCACATTACTTATACTTCGTTTTTCTCTCATTTTCCCTGTTGTATGTTTCTTTACCTGTGGTTGTCAATTACTAGCTGTTATAACACTACAATGATTATTTCATATCCCCTACGCTAGTCACTGACTCATTCGCTTCAGAACCTAAGGGAAAGAATTATAAAAAACAAACTAACAACAACAACAAAAGGCAAAAGCTATTTTTAATTCTGGGAGAGAGAAGAACAAAAAGTTAATTGCCAAAATAGTTTATGAGACATTAAACAGCCAAGAACAGTATTTTTCATTTTACCTCTACAGCTCAAACAGAGATCATAAATACCCATTTGTTGAGCAGGGAAATAACTGACAGCATTTACCAGGGCACTCATTTATGACCAGATGCCTATAGTCATTAATTGTTGTAATTGACATAGGAAGGACAGCACTTACCATTGTTCTGCTCCCTTTTCCCCACTCCCAGACCCTGAAGAAGGTATTCATATAACTTTGAGAACATTTAGCTCTTTGTTGTCTTGGACTAGATAAACCACTTTTCCAAGCTAGCAACAACCTCACACAATCTCTCTGATGAGCTGAGATACCATGGTGACAGTAGAAATATCTAGGATGAAAGACAGAGAAATTAGAAAGTTATTTTTTCGAGAATCACTGCAGGGAAAGGTCTTACACTTTTCTTCTAAGATTTGATGCTGAGCTAATTATCTTGATGTATAAAACACAGCTTTTTGCAACAAAGACAGGATTATAGTCAGCTAAGTTTTCAGGAAAATTATCCTGCATGGCAAGTGAAGTCAAGGATTTTACTCAGCTAATATAACCCAAAAATGCATTCTTTTTCTCTTTTCAGATAGGGCCAAGCTAAAGATCCAGTTGATCAGCATTCCAGGCTACTGTGAAATGTTATATCCATTTTTACAGATGAGTAAGCCGAGATGCACAGTGTTAGCGTCAGTCAAAATAAAAGCTCAAAGAAGTTTTATAGTCTGATCAGTAGCCAGAAATGCTTTAGACTTTTTGGAGAAAAAGGCATATTTCAGAAGGTGAAAACTGGTCTACATGTAGGAATACTTTAACAAGGCATGTTTTTCAGCCACAATGCATTTTATATTGTGCAGGATGTGATCACAGCAACACTCAAGATTAATGATAGGGGATTAAGGATGGTCTCTTGGGCATTAGAAAGAACAGTATATTACTAATAATTGTTCTTTCTAATCATAATATAATGCAAACAAAGTAAATTGTATCATCATTATCTTTGTACTTTGGTATGTGATTTGGCTATGAAAAACAATGAGTAGATCTAGTATTAGTATTACCTGTATTACATCACAAAGCAAAGATCAGGTTTCCATTGTGCAGCTCATTTGAATTCTTATTAGTAGTTATTTCCACCTCCAGAAAATAACATATTTTATACAAGATCTCACATGGCACAAGCAGAATTCAGTACCCTACAGGCAGCGTGGGGACTTCCTTTCCCTGGAATCCAGAGGAATTAATGTCCATCGTAGATATTTAGTGTCAGCCTGCCTTTGATACTTCACAGATTTCCATCCTCTAATTAAGGATGAAGGAAGCATGTGTCCCTCACTGAACCCAGCTGTCTTGGAGGAGAACTTGCTGAGAGCTATTGTTAGGATGAGAAATGAGGTAGTCTTTTCCTTTACGGACTTGATAAAAATAGCCCACCATACCAGCAAGTGACCCTGGTAAACAATAAGATCCTAAATTAAAGAACAGACAGACAATAAAGCGAGAAAAAGCAAAGAGTTACCATGCATGGACTTGCCTACTCATCAAAGCACGGATAAATGTGGCTATGCAGATGTAAATATGGTTAGAATGTACTATATGGTTTATCTATGCATCCTTTCATCAGTACTTGGTGCTGTGCTATGCTGTCACAACTATTTCGCATTTAAAAAAATCACATTGCCAACAGAGAAAGAAGGGTGCTGCAGCTAACTGTGGTATTTTTCTACTTAAGTTCAATCGTCCAATGGCCTGCCCCATGCCATCCACTCTTTTCATGGTGTTTTTTCTTCATGTTGCTATGTTACTGTTGGCCACTTGACAAAAATCACAAAAGAATTATCTGGAAATTTAAAGTATTAAATCTGCAGTGGTTTGACAGGATTTTTTCTCCAACAGAGATGAAAAAAAAAAGAGTGCATGCAATCTGGCCACATCCGAATGCCAAAAGAAATATGACAGCTCTTAATGCCTGGAAAAGGCTTTAAAAAATAATAAAAAAAATCATTTCTTTCTTTCTTTTTTGGGGTTTTGTGTCTTAAGAAAATGAGCCTTAGGAAATCACTCTGCCAATTTATTTTTTTCAGTAGCTTTTGAACCTGTTGTAATTCCTGGACCATTTCCAATGTAATATGATCAAGGGCTAATGGGCTCAAAAGTTTATGTCCTCACAAGCTTTGTGTAAATCAGGGAATATGGAAAAAGATGGAAATTAATGCCCCTGCAGTTGGAAAGACTGAAACAAATCCTCAAGTATTCATTAGGTTTGCCGTGGCCAGGTGATCAGCACATGTCTGTGCATTTATCATAATACCTGTCCGTTCTCTCTCTCCTCACAGCCACAAGTCTGTGGGGTGGCACACATGCACTGCAGGAGCAGGGAGATGGCTCTGCAGTGCCGAGCGCAAAAAGAGAAGTGCAGAAACACTGTGCAAAGGCTGCATTAGTTCTGATGTTTGTGGAGTAATTCAGCTTTTCTACTTTTACCTCTTGCTTGGCACTACTGTTTTTTTCCTAGAGCAAAGTAAATAATTCATTGCCAATCTTACTGTTACGATGGATCTGCACAGGCTCATGGCTAAGACAAGGAAAATGGAAACCTCAATGAACAAATAAGGTCTAATGAAATCTGTGAAAAGCTATTCTTGACAAGACAGACTTTTTATTTTATTATTATTTTTTTCTTCCATTTTATCTCTCTTCTCTCCAGAAACTTTCTCTGGTTTTAGTCTCTTTTTCCTACAGCTATCTCACCAATTCACTCTCACCCCAGGACAGCTACTTTCTCTATAGTGCCCCCTCTGCCATCCAATTATACTGAAGCAAAGGTATTTATTTTGTCAGTTTCCCATGGGTCTAGTTTGTTGGACACTGTTTAGCAATTGGCAAAATATTGTTTTAATAAAGTTCAAGAGCAGAAATTATTGACCCTAAAAATGAATACACAATTTTGGTGGATTCTTTTATCTTAATGGCAATACGAGGGAGAATTTCTGGATGATTACTACTGGGATGGAGGACAGTGAACTGACTTCAGATATGCAACGCTTCTAAGATAGTAACATAGATAGTAACATTCATTCTTTAGCTCCAGCAATATGTATAAATGTCCTTTCTTTACTTACGGTAGTTTTTTCTTATACTGAAGAGTTTAAAGACAGATTTCTTCATGGTATAACCCTATATAACCCCTATCCGTGTCCTTTTGTTATACAGGATGATAAACCTTAGTTTACCACAGAAGACCAAGAAAGACACCACTTTTAGATGCCCCACACTTGCTAGCAAAGTTCTTCAAAAAAATGTAGTTTACTGCTTTTCAGTGGATCACACTGCTTTAATTATCTGTATTTTAAATAAGGATCATAATAAGCACGTTTACAAATTATTTTCATAAAGAGTTCAGTTTGCAAACACAGAAACACAAACCACTCTGATCTGGGGGAGAGGAGAAGAGAGGAGAAGAGAGGAGAAGAGAGGAGAAGAGAGGAGAAGAGAGGAGAAGAGAGGAGAAGAGAGGAGAAGAGAGGAGAAGAGAGGAGAAGAGAGGAGAAGAGAGGAGAAGAGAGGAGAGGAGAGGAGAATTTTTTTTTTTCACGAAGAGAAAGTGATACTAACACCCTGCTGCAGAAACTGACTTCAGGCATTCTTCTTTAATTAACAGGGGTGGGACGCGAAAGATCCCCTTTAGCATGATAAGAATCCCCGTTCTTGAACGAGGAAATGAATGAAGTAAAGCTGACTTCATTATTTACATTATGCGAAGGAATCCGGAAACGCAGCGCGCAATACGCCGCTCTCTGAGCATCCGCGGCAGCCGCGCCGCCCCGCGCGCTTGGCCGCCCTCCCGCGGGCAGCGGGACGATCCTAGCCGAGCCTCGGCCTTCCCCTTCCCGCAGGCGGCGGGCGGCCGCGGCGCGCCTACAAGTCCCGTCAGGCCGCGGTGTAGGCTCTAGGCCCCGCCGCACGGCGGCCTCGGGCTGCCGCTGCCGGCGTGAAGCGGCGTTCGCCGACCCTCACAAACACCGGGGTGGGAGCGGGGTGCGGCTGCGGGACCTCGCCCCGTTCGGCAGGGAGGAGAGCGGAGCGGAGCGGCGGTCCCCCGCTCCCCGGAGGCGCCGCCGCGGGCAGCCCCGCTCGCCGTGGGCCTTCTTCGGGTGCGGCGGCGGCGGCCGCGCCTCCTCTCGCCAAGATGGCGGCGCCGTTGGCGGTAAATTCGGGTAAGAGGAACCCGCGCGGCCCCTCCTCGCCCTTCTGGGCGGCGGCGCCGAGCGCGGCTTTCTCAGGAGAGAGACCGCGTTCCGCCCGCCCCGCGCCGGCCGGGAAAGAACAGCGGAGCACCCGGATCTCGGGACCGCCGGGCATGGGGAGGGAGGGCTCCGTGCGGGCCTGGCGCCGGCCGTCAGGGCTGCGGAAGGTGCGAGCTGCCGCCTGCCCGGTGCTGCTGAGAGCGGCCGCTCGGTTCGGGGCGGGCTGTGGTAACTCAGTGAGTCCGTACTGCGCTCTTACTGAATGTAATGCAAAAAATAGCAGCAAACCAAGCAAACGAAAACAACCGAACCGAAACCTACGTCTGATCTTCGAGTGGTGCTGTGTGGAGCCGGGAGTTGGACTTGGTGATCCTTACGGGTCTCTTCCAGCTCAGGATGTTCTGTGGTTCTTTGTCATCCGGTCCCGCACCTCCCCTCTGCCACCCTGAAGCAGGGCCAGCGCAGTGCAGTGGCTTTATCCAAATGAGTTTTGGGCGTTTCTGAGGATGGGGATTCTCCTAGAGAACGCTCCGGGCCTCTGCTCAAACGTTTGACAGCCCTCGTGGTAATTTAATTTCATGACAGCTAATTCTTCTCCTGGATTATCTCTCTATTTTCTGTGTCCAGTGCACTAGGTAGTTGAAGAGAACAAGCTGCTGTTTCCCCATTAGCCTTTTATTTTTAAGACCGAACAATGGCAGTTCTTTCAGCCTTCTCCTCATTCCTTATGTTCTCTGCCTGCCTACTTCATTGTCTTGCTTGCTCTGGGAAGCCCAAAACTCAGCACAGTACTGGAGCAGCTGTCTCACAGAGCACTTCTGTGCACTGCTGGCTGCCATTCTGTTAACGCAGCTCAGTGTGCAGAGGCTGCCCCTTCTGTGAGGATGTTCAGCTTCTTGTCTGTCAGGACACGTGGGTGCTTTACTCTGCAGTTGCCTTCTCCAGCCTGTATTGTTGCATAGTTATTCACACTCAGGTGCAGGACTTTGCATTTGCTAGTCTTGAACTGGGGTAAAATGGAGAGCACAAAGACATTCTGAAAAGCGGTTGTGACTATGACTACTAGAATGTGGGTACGGCCAGAAAGTAGTGTATGTCATATTGAGGCAGCTCATACAGCCATCAGATTTTAAATGCTCATCTCCCACATCCAGCAAGGAATGAACTTACATAAAATGTGTCTTGATCTAAATGAAACAATTACACCCTGTGCCCCACCTCATAAAATGTTAATAAAACAGTCTTCATCTGAGGGTGGAGGAAGGGTGGTTATTCCTACAAGTCCCCAGAGTCTTTGTTAAAGTGAAAATGGTATAATTCAAGTGGGACTAGACTTTCTTGCTATGTAATTTATACAACTAATTCTTTAGCCTTACAGGTAAAAGAAAAATAGATGTAGAAGGTAGAAACTTGTACACGAAGACAAGATAAAAATTAAGCCAGATGTAGCATTAGAGCTAATGGCAATTTTGCCTAAGATTATAATATGTTATTTGTGAATACAGACCTAGCAGGGACTATATAGCTTCACAGAAAGTTCAGGCATAAGCATCAGCTACTACTGTCAAAAGAAGCAGCCCAGCTTGTTCTTGCATACCCTGGTAGGATGGGCAGTCCTTCTAAAGCTGGAATAACAGACATAACATAAGTAGCAAAAGTTAGCATGGTCACTAGATGAAGGAAAATGACCCAGCTGATTTCCGTCCTGGTTGCTTGTTCCTTTCTCTGCACTTCTTTGTGCTTGTATAGTTTATGCCCGTCACAAAGCAAACTGGGTTATGGATGTGATCATGCTTTTGGCAGTGGCTTGTGTGTAGAATCTGAAGCTTACATGATTACAGATGATCCTTAACAAGGGAATCACTTTGGTACTTATTGTAATGTGGGCCTTATAATCTTGAGTGATTTCTTTTTTTTCTCTCTCTCTTTTTTTTTTTTAGTGGGCTGTTAATTCTAGGTGGCAGTTGTCACTGTACATGGTGATACTGCCAGAAGTCTGAGAAATAGGTTGGCATACTGTTTTCATGAGACCTGAGGCAAATGGGGAAACTTTTAATGTAATCTTCATACTGCAAACTTTGGTTTGTGAATGATGCTGCTTGTAGTGAGTACTGACAGCTGTAGTACTGAATTCGGCTTTGGAGTATGCAGAGGAAACTCTTTTTCAGTATTGAGGAGGAGGAGAGATTCTGGAATAGGGTCAGACTTGACTTAAATTTGTGATTGCTGGCTTCCAGAAATAACCTAGTCTCTTCTCAGTGTACTGAGGTAATTATTTGTGCTAATCTATTTCTATTAAAGCAAATTCACGTCTTTAAGAAACTGATGCAGAATGATAACAGCAAATGTGTTATGAATCCAAAGTAATTTTTTTTTTTTTAATTAGAGTGAGAAGAGTGAACAAATGTAAAAGCATCTTTAGGTTTATGATTTTTATCATTTATATAACATTGCCTTTATACTTATGGTTTTGGTTTCTAATATGCATTTTATTCTGCATAGTCTGATGCTGCATCATGTTCGTTGATGATTGCACAATTGTTCATAGTCTCTCTTATTGGGTATTTCATTGTTTTGGCCGTTCTACCAAAAACAGAAAGCAGGAAACCTGCCTTACTGAATTTCATTCAGCTTCAAGGTCTGCTGCTCAGTTTGTACTTATTCTTTAATCTTACTGAAGTGTGTTGAATTTCTTAGGTATATAAGGATACAAGGTGATTATTTTCAGCCCCAAAACTTACCTGCTTGCATCATCTTTTCTGTTTCTCTAAATCTCTAAATCGATTAGATTTTATACTAGATGATTGTTGTTTTGTGTAGGTAGAAAGGGAAAATATATTTTGCTTGATGTGTGTAACAATCCATACTTGTCAAGCGGGGACTGTCACTAAAAAAAGCCTATTGAAAACACTACGTGAAGAATTCCTTCTTCTTTTTCCTATTTCAAATGCTTTTTTTGTTGTTGTTGTTTTATTTCTTTCTGTTTTTAAAAATTTCTATTTTTATTTCTTTCTGTATTTTTTTCCTTTTAGCTGCCAGCTTGTGGGGTCCATATAAGGACATATGGCAGACTGTAATGAATGCCATTTGGAAAAGGCAACCTGAAGCTATTCATCGCCTCGACCAGGTGTTAAAGAAACACAGATCTGACTTCATTTCTCTCTTCAGAAACCCGGTACTGGACTAATGCTCTTGCAGAATGATTTTGGAGAACTGATGATTTACTGTTTTGTATTGTTGGACTGATGATTTACTGTTTTGTATTTAGGCACTGACTATGCCTTTTATTCTACATTTTTACAGTACATTACACAAATGTCTTACAGAAATCTTCTTCTGTTGTATGAAGAGAAATGGCTTGAAAAATACGTGTTATTTTGCCTCTTGTAGAGGATAATTGTAACATTTTTCCTCTGATTACTTGAATGTTTTGAAAGTAATAGTAAGAGCATCTGATTATCCATCGGTTCAGTGTTGCATTTTCCCGACTACTCTTATTTGTCTGAAATGAAGCACAAACCTATTTCTTCTGGCTTTGGTCCATGCTCGTGCTTCAGTCAGTTAGATAAATAAGCCTGCTGAACAGGTAAACGTATGAGTTTATGCAATATAGAAAATAAATTGCTCAGAGTGTGAGGTGATTTGAAAAATTTCACTGCTTCTTGGCTAATGGATCATAAAGTAATAGCTATAAATATCTTCTATTGTTACTTCTGAAGTAGTGTGTAGCTTTACAAGACTGGTAGATCAGAAAGTTTAACAGTGAAACGTAGAGATTTGTCAGCATATTGGAGTGTCTGAATTTAAGAGAAAAAATTATGATGTAGAAAATACTGATCTGGAGAAAAGCAGCAGTTCTGATCAACATTCCTGGTATCTTTCATTGAACTGATACTGATTTCTGTAGAGAATTGTATCAAAATTTAATTTTCAGCACCATTATTTTCAGTAAATTAACACTGATTGTATAATACTGTTTTTGATATGAGCTCACAACAACCATTACTGTGCAAGTGTAAAGCATTTTTAGGATGCCTTTGGTATCTTTGTGTTTAGGAATGCTGCCTTTGTTTCTAAGATGACAATCTAACCTGTCAGAACTGCATTTGTGAGGAAGGATTAATGTATAAAGCTTCATTTGATTTTTCATCTTGCCATTTTGAATAACTTCCGATGCTTGTTTCTCTTCCAGCCAAAGAATGTTCAGCAGCATGAGAAAGTTCAGAAAGCAAGTACAGAAGGTGTTGCTATCCAAGGTCAGCAGGGAACCAGGCTTTTGCCAGAACAACTCATCAGAGAAGCCTTTATCCTCAGTGACCTCTTTGATATCGGAGAGTTGGCAGCTGTTGAGCTTCTTCTAGCTGGTGAGAAGGGAAAATATTTAAGAGCTGGACAAAGGCAGCTTCAATAGCATCTTCCTTTTTATCTTAAATGTATGCTTAACATGAATGCATGATTCTGTCAAGGCCTGACTTTCCTAACATCTAGAATGGTCTTAAAAGGAACTCTACCACCTGGTATCATTTAATATGAAGGAAATGTCCTGAACTTTTATGTTTATGTCTTATGCAGATTTTGCAAAAGGGAGTAACATGAGTTTTTAAAATAATTTATTTCTCTATCACTGAATTTAAGCATAGTTTTAAAATAAATAGTTTAAAAATAGACATTGGTTCTGGAAATTATGTATTAGTTACGTATTAATATGTAGCTGTATTTAGTTATAATCTAATAAATGATTAATAAGGGATGTATTCTGGAAAGAGTCTTCCGCATAGAGAATTGATTTCAATGTTATTAAAATATAATATCTTAGTTATCATTATTAGTTACTGTTCATCATTAACTTTTTTTCAAATTCGTAAGGAAATGGCTTGCTAGTTTTGTCTTGTTTGGAAAGACACCTTGAAGCCAGTCTCAATTTCTATTTGGAACTTGTTTGTTTTTATGTAAATTCAGACAGAAAATTTCATTTTGAACAACAACAAAAAAATTTCTGATAATTAGCTTGAACTGGTTCTTAAGATAGGCAGATGTTGCAAATACCATTTGAACTAGGTTATTTATGGACTTGCACTTCTACTCTTAAGTTTGTGGAATTTTTAATACTTGAATATGAGTTTTAATATCATCCAAAATACCTATGATTTCTTGGAGAAACAAATCTAAGTGATGGTAAGTAACAGTGGTTGCTTTGAATGCTATGTTTATGTTTCAATTAGAAATAAAGCGATATAAAGCTATTATCAAAAGACGTATCCTCAAATTTCCTTGGATATTCTGTGCATTTTCACTCAATAGGAGAACACCAGCAACCTCATTTTCCTGGCCTTACAAGAGGTCTTGTGGCTGTGCTGTTGTACTGGGATGGAAAAAGATGCATAGCTAATTCACTACGAACCCTCATCCAGTCACGCCAAGGCAAGACTTGGACATTGGAACTCAGGTCTGTATTAGGGTTAGCTACTTTTAATGCTTTTAAAACGATATAGACTTGTGGGAATGCAGATATTCTCAGGTTTGTCTTACTTAAACCTAATTCTATTGCTTTCATGTTAAACATGATGTTCTCTGTCTTAGTAATACGTTTAACAGATTATGAGGATACCCATTTTATTTTCAGTTCTTTCATACTGCTTCAGCTTTTAGCAGTGTTTTGCTTCAGACACCCTCCCAGTCAGTGCTGCTCAAACTAGCGATAATTACTCAGTATTTGAGAGACTGAATTTCTGCCTGTGCCGTGTTCTGACTTCCCACATCCCACAAAACAGAGAATTGTGCTCCTGCCTCTACTTAAAATAGATGCACTATCTACTGGCAAGCATAATGTTTTTTTGACTAAAACCATTATTCACTCTTTAGTTCCAGTGCACAGTGATTGCTTAAATACAGAAAGATTAAAATAATGTGTTATGGCATAAACTTAAATTCTGCAACTTAAGAGAAAGTATTGCTTTAAAACAAATTCTGCTGCTTCTGTAGGATGTATATAATTGGACCAATGCATTTGCTAGTGAGAAAGAGGCTGTGAGCTTATGAATTATGTACATCTTATATAAAATACTTTTGCCTTTTGATAGAAATCTTAACCTACCTAATCCAT
This sequence comes from Chrysolophus pictus, assembly GCA_037305975.1. NCBI lineage: Eukaryota > Metazoa > Chordata > Aves > Galliformes > Phasianidae > Chrysolophus > Chrysolophus pictus. The sequence goes on from CM074576.1 coordinate 148,763,654, forward strand.
GTTGTACTCTCTTTGTATTCCATGTTCTTGAACCTAGTTACCTACAGACTTTGTATCCATTCAGCATGTTTTGAGAGAGCGTTGCTTACTCATCAGTGATGCACGTTTGATTATTGTACATATATAATGTAGGTGTACATTTTATGTCAGCTAGCATATGCAGTTGATGACATTCATTGTTTTAGAATTCCTCTGTGACTGAGAATAATATGATTAATTGTTAAATTTACGTTCTCTCTGTTATAGTCAAGAGCTAGTGTCCATGACAACACGCTTTACAGATGACTTAATGGAGCAGGGTTTGACTCAGAAAATCCTCACGCTTGTGTCTCAAATTGATTTAAACAATGAATTTGATAAACTCCAGAGGGAGCGAGGATTGGGCAGTGAGAAACATCGCAAAGAGGTAAAGAGGGGACTGGGTGTAATTCTTCTTCCAAATGACTGCAGAAGGCAAAATGTGGTTAGATCACAAAGATATAAAGATTGATATATTTTTTTTTCTCCCTACTTTCTGGTTTCTTTTCTCTATCTTTGGAAGCATGGTTACTGTTTGAGACACAAAGGTAACTACTCATACTTACACTCTATCACTGTGTAATTCAGATTACTACCAGCATTTCTGTTTATGTGTTGCTCCTTTTTATTAGGACACACATTGTCCTTACTGAAGAATTAAGGACTGCATAGAAGTAAATGTAATATTTATACTTAGTGAAATTTTTCTTTTGCTATTTTATTCTTAAGAGTGTAAATTTAACCATCTGCTTCCATCACCACCATTACCACCACCATAAAAAAATAGGAGTGGAATAGAATAAAAATAGAAAAATAAATTTCACAAATGATTAAAACGGAATGAAACCAGGTCTAGTCAGGCAAATAATTCATTTTTTTAATTATCCATTTGTGTTATTGTGATCAGAAGCATCTCAAATTGTAAGCATTAAAAACTGCTTGAAAACCAGTTCTCATTTTTGTACTCCTTCGAATTAGTTGAGACTATGACTAGCGGTACAGTGTATTTGCAATAGGAAGATTCCAAACATTTAAATATTTTATCTCCTGCTCTTTCTGATATGTGATGTATCTAAAAATTATGATGTAATCAGTTAATTTATTTTCTGCCAAGTAACCAGTTTTACATTTTTGCTACTTATGTAGAAACTATGCAAAGAATTTCCTTGTAGTTTTCTGTATGTACTGCGTTTATTGCTATGAAAATTCTGTGTAGATTCATGTCTCTGGACTTTGACTGTCTTGCTGGTTTGCATATTGTCATAATCAGAGATATCGTGTCACACCTTACATGAAATGGCAGGAAATATGAAGGCATTTAACAGGAAAAAATGTTCCTTTTGCTGTTTGACAACGAAAAAAAATCAGCATTTTCTGCTGTTTTTAGAGTTGTTTTTCACTTACTCTAGTCATAATAATTGACTGCAAAAGTCAAATTGAATGTGTTGCTAGTACATTTATATACTCTTATTTCTTCTGAAAAGGTTTCTGACCTCATCAAAGAGTGCCGACAGTCCTTGGCTGAAAGTCTCTTTGTCTGGACCTGCCAGTCACCGCTGAGTAAGGATGACACTCTAATACTAATAAGTTACTTGGAGAAAGTAACAGTAGAAGCTGATGGCTCATTGGACAGCGTCAACTTGTCTCTTCTCATGGCGCTCCTCTACTGCTTTGATGTCAGCTTTCTGGAACAAGGCACAGAGGACCGTGAAGGTAATGCTGACAGATTTCTTTCTCAGGGAAGTTATGCTGTGCAGATGAATACATTGTTATTTAACCAGTTTTGTTATTTGTTGATAACAAATTGGTAGAATTTTGCATGTTTGTTTCCACGTCTCCACGCATGGGGTGATGGTGTTGCATTTGTGGCTTTGTTTTTCTTCAAGATCTGATGCACCGGCTCCCTCTACTAGCAGAAAGACAGTACATAGCAACAATACACACTCGTCTTCAGGAGTCTCAGCCTTGGAAACTACCAGGTTTACAAGCGACTGTTAGATTAGCCTGGGCACTGGCTTTACGAGGAATATCCCAGTTATCTGACGTGACAGGTAAATTACCCCAAAGTGCAGTCGCTGCACTTCATTATTCTGAGCTTGCAAGTCAAAGTATGTTGACTTTTTGAAGCATTGGTATTTACTTTTGTGATAAAGCTACTGTTGACACTCCTTCAAAGCTTTCTCAGTATGTGCATTTGGTTGTTGAGAATTAAATTGCTCTGATATGTACACTGATTTAGAAATCATTAGTCATTAGACATTAATATTATATAGTATCTCATTGAAGAGAAAGGGATTTTAATATATTGAAAAATGTGAAAAATTGCATCTTATCTGCTTTAATATAACTTGAACACTGAAATTAAAAATAGATTCATGTTTATGACTTTTTGCCTCTGGAAATATTAAACCTCAGTATCTTAAGAGGACAGATCTCTTTTTTTTTTCCTGTACTTCACAAGCTGTCCATGCTCCCTACTAAGTCAGAATCTAGTCTTCTACAGAATATTTGTTAAAGAAATTGTAAACATTGTAATTTATGTTGAATTAAGATAGGTTTGTGCTTCTTGGTTCACAGCCTTAGTTTTAGACAGGTAAACGCATTATGCTCTTTATCTTACTTGCAGAAGAAAATTGAAACTACTACCCTCCATTAAATTGTCTTTTCTAGTCTGGAGTTTTCCTGTACAGTGAAAAAAAGACCTAGTGGATAGCAGCATGCTGATTTGTTTTTCAGACAGATATTCTGAAATACATTAGTTTGTTAACAGATAGTTGTGATTTATTTTTTCTGTATATTGTAATTGATTTTTTTTTTTCAATCACTCAGCTCTTGCAGAATTCACTGAGGCAGATGAAGCCATGGCAGAGCTGGCGGTTGCTGATAATGTCTTTCTGTTCCTGACGGAATCTGTGGTGGGATCTGAAAATTTCTACCAGGAGGAGTTTTACATTCGCAAGATTCATAACCTTGTCACAGACTTCCTTGCACTCATGCCAATGAAAGTAAGTTTTTTTCTGCGAATACAGTTCTTGAGGAATGTGGACATGTCTTCTATAGTTCAAAACTTAGGTCGGAAAATGTAGAGAATCTGATATCAGCCTTCGAGTGCTGCAGTTCAAAACTCTTTTGTGGAATCCATAACATTTGGAATTTGTTTTCCACAGTGAAGCATTTTAAATGTTTTTTTTCAGTGTGGTGAGATTTGCAAAGCAAGCTATTGTGGTGGTTGTGGTTTGGTTTCGTTTTAAATGCTCAGAATCTAAATGAATTCTGAGGTTGTTGGCAATAGGTGTACTTTTTATCTTTTTTTTCTCTTCAGATACAGGCAGTAGTATAACCTAAAAGAACTGACTGTTTTTGTCCTTCATTGTTTATTTCATTCTTTTACTGACAAACTTTTGCATGTTTAAATGCTATTTCTTTCAATAACATCAGTTGTTGGTAGAAGAGCTAGAAGAAGAAATGCTGCAAAAGGGGTTTTAAAAAGTTTGAAGCAATGACAACAGTTTTATTTGTGTAAGAGCTCATATCTGGGCATGGAAAATTAAAATTCTATGAAAATACTTTTATTTAATTGATAGAAGCTTTATTTTGTGACCTTCATTGTGTTGAGCTGTAACTGGAGTTGCAAATAATTACTTCTTTCAATGAGGGAAAAGAAGGAGGATTTTAAAATACATTTTGTTCTCGTTCTGCCAGTTTACAGTGAACAATATTGGCAGGAAAACATTATTTGAGCCTTGAGAATCTCTGAGTGCACATATAATCATGCTGGAGATAGCTTTTATCTTCAATCCTAATTTATAATCTGTTGGTTTTATATGTTGTTTTCTGAAGCTGTCTGTTTAACTCACAGGATATCCATAGAACAAATATAATTTCATTTCAAGCAAATTTTTGTAGATAACTTTAGCACTGTACTTCTGCTGCAGTGGTTGCCTGCATACAAAACTTACTGCATTGTAACAGACTTTGGACTTTGAAGGCTGCCTACAGTGCTGTCTCCTGTAATACAGAAGCAGTAGCTCTTAGGAATATTTTGAATAGATGAGCAGTATGTGAGGTGTATTTTATGAAAGTTCCTTGAACAATCAGGTGCTAACACGTTTGAATCTGGGAACTTTTTTATGATGGCTTTTCTTTTTTATGAGGTAGTTCTGAGGATAGTGTTGCTTCACCAGAGATGAAATATTGTACCAAATTTCATGAAAGAGATATAGGCACATTATTTGAATGAAGGTGGAAGAGCTGGAGACTGACTCAGGCGTAAATTGCTGACTTCATAGTTGTGTATTTCCTGTATCCCAGAGAGCTGCACGAAAACCCCAAGGCTGTTCGTTGGTTTGTTGTTATGTCTCTCTTTGTTGCACAGTGGGATGGCAGGCTCTAGGAAGAGTATTTCAGTTGTTTTGCTTTGGTTCAGACCTGTGGTTTGTTGCACTTAATGCCTAATTATGAAGAGAGATTCTTCACTAGAAATAGGATTTTGTAAGAAATCCATGGACAAAAGTCTAAACACTGGCTCATATTCCTGCTTGACAGAGGCCAGTGCCTGTTGTTTTAGAGGAAAGAATCATTGGCAGGCAATTAGGATGTAGGTGTAGAAAGGATTCTTTTGTTCAGCTACAATTATTCAGTACTTAGCTTATGAGTTATTTCTACTGAGTCTCAATTTTTAGGAAAATAGAAATGTTTGCTTTGCAGGGTCCCTTTTCTATTAAGGTATTTATAATCTTTGTTTAGTTTTATTTAAATCTGTAACTTGGATTTTATTAAATCTTCTGTATAGTTCTAGTACATTTGCTGCTTGTCAGTGATGGTTGACTAAATCTTTTGGTTGACTGCATTACACTTATAATTTTATAGTAACTAAAAGTAACTTAGATAATTCACTATTTCACTTACCAACACTGTTTTGTCCATGTATTGGTTTTGTTAGTATACTGATTTAGATACTTTGCTCTTACCCTTGTCATAGTTACCCCTAATTTTAACTGACTTCCTGAGATAATTCAGTTCTTTAGCTGATAATCCAGTTCTGCAATTCAAGTTATATTATAGAACGGTGAACTTATCTCTGTTGGGCATCAATGCATTTTAATTTGTGGTGTGTGGAATTGACTGCTTCTCAATCTTTGTTTAACAGAACTGAGCTTTTTATCCCATGGCTGTTTTTTCTTTACACCTCCGGTGGCTTTGTGAAAGGCTTTTTGATGACAAAATTAAATCGGCTTTTTTTTGTTGTTTTTTCTTTTTTCTTTTTTTTTTTAAAGTAACTGGTATTTTTGGCACCCAGAATTTTTCAGGACTGACTAAAAGACTTTTTTTTTCCCTCATTGCTTCGTTTTTTTTTTTTTTTTATAGTATTGCTATTAGTTGTTACAGACAATATTCCTAGATCCAAAATTTTTTAAAAGATAAACTAGCTGTATTTAGAAGTAGTCTTAAACTGCTAAGAAAGGTGCAGTCCAGAGATCTTTGTATAGAAAACATTATTTCCTGGTATTTTCCAATACCCTTCACTCCTTTTGGATCACAGCCAAGCATTCTTTGAAATCTAGCTTACTTTAGCTTTCACTCAAAATTAAAAAAAAAAACAACAGCCAAACCAGGGGATCTGGTGAAGTCAGGGCCTTGGCAGTAAAGACGTGATGAAACAAATCCTTGAATGTAGGCTATGTTATAAATAAATAAATGAAATTTTAAAATTTGCTTATTTCTGCAATTGTATCTCGTTCTTAGCTAAATACAGAATGGTATTGTTCTCCAATTCTTAAATTGCATAGGTGAAGCAGCTGAGAAACCGTGCTGATGAAGATGCTCGCATGATCCACATGAGTATTCAGATGGGAAACGATCCACCTATTTCTCTTCGGAGAGATCTGGAGCATTTAATGCTTCTAGTAAGCCCTATTTTCTTTTAAATTATCATAGAAAAAAAGTGTCACTTTCCTTATTCATCAGAAAGCCTGTATTTGAATGATAAACTTCAGTGCTGGGTCTTGCTCTCTTTGGATTGAATTTTTTTTCTTACATAAGCATTGACACTTGCTATAAGTTTCTGTGGAAAGAATGCACTGCCTTGGCTTGTGATGTTGAAGCATCAGATCTTTCCTGTTCAGTGAGTAAATACTGCATTGTTTCTCCCGGTGGAAAAATTACTGAGCTATTGTTATTGTAGAAAATGTTACTTATCTATAATTTAAACTATAGCAAGATTCCTTAGCATAACTTTTTTCTTAAACATATTATAATATGTATTATATTTTAGATTATTATAATGTGATGTATTATAAACACATTATTTTAATGTCACTTAGAAACAACCTTTATTCTTAAAATTCTTATTTTAAGAATAAAGAATTTAAGTTCTAAACGCCTTTGTATATAGATGCCTTACTGTTCACCCAATGTTTGATCTTTCTGTAATTCTTCACAATTTTCTGTAGTAAACAAGGAGAAAACTGGTTCTTTTTCCCCATTATTGCCAATTAATCTGATAATGATTTAAATAATTCTTTCTTATGTGTGATTTGTAATATTTGTAATGAGACTTTTGAAAGACTATTTTATATTTGCTGTAGAGTAGGCTAGGCAAGGTGACCCCAGTAAGTCCAATGCAGGAATTGCAAATTCCATCATTTCCCTTGTAATGACCTATTTTGGAAAAAAGGTCTTTTTGTTTCTCTCCTATTTTTTTAATAGAAGGAAGAAAACAGTCTGTATGCTTAGTTAAACATTAGTTACTAAAGTTGCCTCATGACACTTAAAAAGATCAGAAAGAAATTTTAAACTTAGTGACTGTGTTTTCTATTTTCTGTTCATTTATAATTTAAAAACATGTATGTATTTCCCACTAAGTAGCATGCAGATGTACAAGTGTGCAGTTTTAAATATAGCAGTCTTTATCATAGGGACTGCTCCTTTTTTAAAGGAGCCCTTTAGGCTGTTGGGCATTGAAAGAAATGGTTTTAGTGAAATATTTTCTTGAGTAGCTCTGAGGTATGGAGTAAAGCTATATGAAGAGTTAGAAGTGAAAATTATCTGAGAAATTGTATGTTCCTTTAATAGGTAAAATTTGTGATCTTGATACCAACTAGTATGTTGATAAATCAATACAGCAAGATACGCAAGTGGTTGCTTAAGGTGAAATGCCCTCTTTTGTTAGCAATACTTTCATCTGTAGGAATTAGATAGAAAGTATCAAAGCTATGGAAGTTTAACGTGTACGCTTTTTAATTTCTCTGGCTGTCATTTGTTCTGATACTCTTGTTTAGCAGCTGTCATTTTTCAGAGATTTTTAAGAAATGAAACATCAGGTGTGGAATGCTTTGTGTTGCAGATGTGTTTAGCTTACCTAGGAGCAGTACTCATAGAAATAATCTTCTCATCTTTATACAGTTAATACTTTTTGTCATCCTCCTTTCTTTGACAGATTGCTGAATTGTATAGGAAAGACCCCTTTAATTTGGAACTTGCCCTGGAATACTGGTGTCCATCAGAGCCTTTGCAGACATCTACCATCATGGGGTCATATCTTGGAGTAGCTCATCAGCGACCTCCTCAGCGTCAGGTTATCTGCATTTATCAGTTTTACATTTTTTAAATGGAAAAACATTATTTTCTTTAGTATTTACAGTTAACTTCAAATTAAAGTAATAATAGTTGCAAGCTGAAGCAATACAATAGTGTGAGTTAAAAAAAAAAAAAAAAAAGAAGAAGTTTGGTATTCTTATTACCCAGTTACTGCTATTCACTAGGAAGACATTATCATCTTTTCTCCCCGGCTTATCTGCATATGTCCTGTTCTGCAGGATATGGTTATTGTTGCTTACTCTAAAATGAGCTACTGCAAGTCACTCATGGTTGTCAATACATTTAGTAAGAGAGAGTCTAATTAAGCTCTTTAAAACTTTAGTTCTGTTGCAGTTTTCTGTCTTGTGTTTTCTGTCTGATGACCTCTACATACATTTTGGTGTAATCCCCCATCCCCTATGATTACTTTAGAATGTTTTCTCACTCTGCCTGCTTACTGTTTTCCTAAAATACTCAGGTTTTTTTTTTGTTGTTGTTGTTGTTGTTGTTTTTTAACACTGATATTTATTTGTTCTAGGTTGTCTTGTCAAAGTTTGTTAGGCAAATGGGAGATCTTCTTCCCTCCACAATTTACATCCCATACTTGAAAATGCTGCGAGGCCTGGCCAGTGGGCCTCAGTGTGCTCATTACTGCTTTAGTTTGTTGAAAGTCAATGGCAGTAGTCATGGTAAGAAAAATGACACTTCAGCTCCTTCTTGTCTCTTTTTCCTTCTAATGTAATAAAAAATGAGACTCATGTGAAATGAACCATGGCTTTACGCTTTGCATTATTAGTACACAGATGAAATTGGAATGCTCTGCTTGAAAATGTAATTCAGGGGAGAAAAAAAACTGATTAAGTAATTAAGTGTCTGAGTACCTTAGCAACTAAATTGCTTAACCAAGCAGTGCATTTTAAAAGGGCATGTCTTACAACAAGATGCAGAATATTAGTGTAGCTCAAGGTGAAATATAGAATAGGTAATATCTTCAGCATAAGTTAGATATATTTTAAATGTAGCTATCTTTCCCAACGGTTTGTTTTGTTTTGTTTTCCAGAAGCATTTTGAGAAATACTACATGTATAAGGAATTGTAACAGAACAGATTTTTTTGTATTTCGCATTGGTCAAATTGGAAAAATACTTCCAAGTAGTATTACAAACATTCTGATTAATAAAATAGAAAACTTGCTTCCACTGGCTTTTTGTATTAGCACTTTCATGTCTTTCTTCTCAAAGAAGCAAAGTGACTTCCAGCAAAACAACAGAACCATTCCAGAAACAATAGTTTTCCTTTGAACTTTACTGTTGGGTCAAGATAAGAAAGTTTTCCTTTTAAATTTAACTACCTTCCTGGTTGGACTGTGAATGAGTTAAAAAAAAGAAATCTTGACACCTTTTTGTCATTTTTCTAGCGGAAAACATCCAAGGAGCAGGTGGCAGCCCTGTCTCCTGGGAGCATTTTTTCCACTCTTTGATGCTTTATCACGAACACTTAAGGAAAGACTTGCCAAGTGCAGACAGCGTTCAGTATCGTCACCTGCCTCTCCGAGGAATCACACAGAAAGAGCAGGATGGGCTAATTGCCTTTTTACAGCTGACCACTGTTATAGTGAATTGGGTAAGTGACATTTTATTTGTTATTCTTTAATGTATTGTTTTTTCATGAAGGTCATCCTTCAGCTGTGATGTTCACTTGACCAAAAAGATATTCAGGGCAAATGTACCTAGCAGCTCTTTTCATTTGATTAGGGAACTTCAAAAGTATGACAAATACGAAACATAACTTCTATGACCAAACACATTGCCAGTGTTACTGATTTTCTCGCTTCCCTGACACTTCACTGTCATGAAGATGTCCTTCAGAAGCGAGATGTATTCAGAAGAAATGCTTAGAGAGTAGGAAAGTTCTTTGATAAGGATTTTTAGAAAGCAAAAATAATAGAAGGCTACACAGAAATGGTAGAAACTTGGCAAGGAAACCAGTCTGCTCTGAAACTTGCCTGCAGAGTTAAATTTCAAATATCCCCAAACCAATAGTGCGAAATGTGCCATGGAGTGGCCAGAAGTGGAAATCTAAGAAAACAAAACTGCAAAACAGGCTTTATATTGTGAATTATCTGTACAACTCAAGATGCTGTGAAATTCAGTTCTTTAATACCCACCAGAATCTGCAGTTTAGAAGTTTGAAGAATATCAGTCTAAAAATTCTGTGATTTAGCAGGATGCCCACGATTTTCATGGCACAAACACAGGACAGATCAGTGAAACTAATTGGGCTTTTAAAAATTATCTTTTTTGGTGCTGATGTTGAGATGTTCCTCCTGAAAGCCAAATTAGTTCATTGAAACCTACATTAACTGTCATGTCAGCAGTGAATGAACGGGGAAAAAAGTATTATCTTAGCACTAGCAAACCATAACCTAGGAAAAAGTAAACATCTAAGGATGTGAGCACTTATCATTTGATGAGACTAGAGGCTTGATCTTGTCCAGCACTTCAGAGTGGATCAGAGTGTCTCAAATGAGCTTACAGCGGTGATGATCCTGCTCTTAGACTTAAACTATTTCATGTAAGTTCCTAATCGATGTCCAGACAGAATTTAGGTACTTGTTTAGGATTAATTACATGTATGCACATGTACATCCACATACATGTGAAATGAAAGAAAAAGAAAGGCAATTGTAACAAACTTATAATGCATGTAAGTTTTCTTTATAGATAGCAACAATTTCAGTACAATTTTAGGAAAAAATTGAATCATTACATTGGGCTTTTGTTGAATTAAAGTTGTTTGCATTGGAACAGTCTGCCATTCTTTTGATATTTTCTGTACCTGTGCAATTATCATTGCTGTTACTGAACTGTGAGTTAGAGATTATAAGTCATGAATAATCTTCAAAATTATAGCATGCAATTTTTTTTTTTTTTTTATGTTGAACTCTAGAGTGAGAATGCTCGCTTGGCTCTTTGTGAGCACCCTCAGTGGACACCAGTGGTGGTCATTCTGGGACTTCTGCAGTGCAGCATACCTCCTGTTTTGAAAGCTGAGTTGTTAGAAACTCTTACTGCTTTTGGGAAATCTCCTGAAATAGCTGCTTCACTTTGGCAATCTCTGGAATACACACAGGTAATTTAGGATTTTCAGTGCTTATGACTATAGCATCCCAGTCTGATAAAACTGTCAGTGTGTTTAAATGATGCATTTGTACCAATGATACTACATTTTCCACTAATTTCTCTTTTCCATTATTGATTATCAGGTTTTTCACTTAGTTAATGCAGTTCATATTTTGAAACAAGTTTGAAAATGATAGTGTGGTTTTATGTCTTAGATCTCACTGGCTTTGTAAACTTTGTAACAGACAGTCCAGATATTCAGTATATTCTTTCCCTCCCTGTTTGTCATTAATAATTAATGTTTTACAGGTTACATATTCTTTCCATTGTGTTTTTTTTTTTTTAATTATTTTTTTAAGAGTATGTGTAATATTCTGTGAGTGGTGCTCACAGAAAGAAGGAAAATTCTGCTTTCAGGAATTTCGGAGGAAAAGTTGATTGAAATTTACAGTGTGTGGTTGCTAACTTCCACAATTAGATGGCAGACGTCAGATGGATATTTAAAAAAAATAGTTTTTCCTTTTTTTCTTGATTTCAGAGAAAAAATGTAAATGTGACTCCTAATGAAGATTGATCTCAAGTGAAAATACTTTCAGTCTTGTTAACTCAAAAAATCATAAGGAATGGAATGACATTATAGTGTGCATTATAGATCAGACTCGTTTCTGTTTTGTTTGAAAGAACTTGAGGCATTTAACGACTGTTTACAAGGGTGCATAGTGATAGAACAAGGGGGGTTTTAAACTGAGACAGGAGAGGTTTAGATTAGATATTAGGAGGAAGTTTTTCACCACAGGGTGGAACAGGTCGCCCAAGGAGGTTGTGGATGCCCCATCCCTGGAGGCATTCAAGGCCAGGCTGGATGTGGCTCTGGGCAGCCTGATCTGGTGGTTGGTGACCCTGCACATAGCAGGGGGATTGAAACTGGATGATCATTGTGGTCCTTTTCAACCCAGGCCATTCTATGATTCAAGCTGTGACTGCTGGCTTATTGTTAATTGCTAATTGACAGGCACTGACAATGATGACATCTCATAGCAGTAGTATTTTAAATGCTCACCACCTCTGCTTCCTCATTTATTACATTCCCTAAAATATACTGCTAAAAGAGATAATAAGGAAAATGTCTTTTCTATGACTACTATCAGAAGAAAATTAAAATTAATAAATTAGTGAAAGAACTTTTTTTTTTTTTTTTTTTTTAATAAGCATGATGCAGATCTTTGGGGATGCAGAACTAGAAGTGTGTAAGTATATAATATCTAATTCAGCCTTTCAGACAGACAAAACTTAGCTTTTTAGTTTTTAAAAGGATATAGAGAACTGCTTACAGCTACAAGGTGATGAGTACCTTTTACTACTGTTAAGAATGATGGAGAAATGCTTTGATGATATGAAGCATATTGTTTATCTGTATTCTTTTCTCTCTGTGTTTTGAAGATATTACAAACAGTGAGAACTCCAGGCCAGAGACAAGCAATTGGTATTGAGGTAAGAGTTTCTTTGTCCCTAGGCAGACTGTCTCATATTCTGCATATGAGTACAGGGTAAATTTGGAGGCTTGTTACAATTTCTGGAAGTTTTATACGTTTATGTGCAGCATTGTACTAGTAATAGAACAGTGTCTGAACCTTCAAGTTCCTTATTGGCAGTCATCTTAAGATTTTTCCTATATTTTAGTTATTTTTATTATATCTTAATACAATTCAGTTCCATTTTAATAAAATGGTAATTAAAAACTAAGCGCAATTCTGAAGCATATCTCCAAATAACTCAGAAATGAATGAAGAGTGTATTGCTAATTTAAAACGACAGTATTTTTTAAATCTAATTTAAAATGATTTGCTTTTGCTTTGTTTGTGATGTTCTCTGTTGTGATGTATGGACAATAGTGCAGTGAAGTCAATTCACTGAAAATAGTTTTATAGTTGATGTCTTTATCTTATTTGTTCCCATGTTTTTCTTTCTCACTCAAAATCTTTGCTTTTCTGTTTTTGCTGTCCTCTTGGGAAGGTTGAACTGAATGAGATTGAATCCAGATGTGAGGAGTATCCTTTAACCCGTGCCTTCTGTCGACTCATCAGCACACTTGTAGAGAGTTCATTCCCCTCAAACTTGGGGGCAGGTCTCCGCCCACCAGGCTTTGATCCCTATCTCCAGTTCTTGAGGGACTCCGTATTTCTTCGATTCCGCACCAGAGCTTACCGAAGAGCTGCTGAAAAAGTAATGTTTGCTTGAAATTCCTTTTTTTTTTCCTTTCTTTTTTTTTTTTTTTTAGGGTATACTGATATATATCTAATTTAAAATGATTTGAAATTGATTACGAAGCTTAGATCTGTTTGAAAAGCTGTGTTATATGCAAGTTTGACCCAGCACAGGTATCTTGAGGCAGTTAATTCTGTAAACACATCATTTTTCAACTCATGTTATTAGAACTTTTAAGGAGCGTGTATAAACTACAAAAGTGTTGAAGATCTAGAAGAAGAAGAGTAAAAAAATTGTTGCCTTGTGAAAAAAGCTAAATGCTTCTGACAGTAGTTGTTTCTAAAAAGCTGAGAAGAGAAGCGGTAAGAATTATACTGAACCTGGCACCTTGAGTAATCCATTGCTGAAGATGGACCTTCAGCTACTTAAAAGAGCAGGCTGCTCATAAAGGAATAATTTTTATTTCTAGATATACTTAGGTTATGCATTCTGTGATAAAAATTGTTTGAACCAATTGGCTAATGACTTCTGAACCTCTGAACATTCTGAGATCTAAAAGTCACTTTTGTCCTTTCCTCAGTGGATATTCAGTGGATATTTCTTCCTCCATGAAGCAAGGAGTTTGAATTTCCTTTTGAATGAGCATACATGCTACACTGTATTCTGAAAGCTGTTAAGGAACTGTTACTAGCTGTATACCTATAGTCTGTTTATTACTTGTAGTTTTTAATACATTAGTATATGTAATATAGGAGAGAGGACAAAATAGACAATAAATCTGTTTTAGTGTTCCATTTTACTTCAAAAAAGGAAGCTTGGCAGTTTAAATTATTTGTTGTGATGGATTAAGTGTTGTGGGATAGTACTTTAGAATGAGACAGTCATGCTGTGTGTCCGATCAACTATGTCACTGCATTCTGTTGATTATTTGCATTCTGGTTTTGTTGCTGCAGCATTAATCATATTCTGTGTATGATTTTTCTTTATTTTGTGATTATCTATAGTGGGAAGTGGCTGAGGTGGTACTAGAGGTATTTTACAAATTGTTGCGGGACTATGAACCTCAACTTGAAGACTTCGTGGACCAATATGTGGAGTTACAAGGTTAATTTGTTCATTCACTTTTATTTGTTCCCTGACAAACAGAACTGTAACTTTGTTTGCTCTCTTGCCTCTATCTTGTGATCTTGCTAATACAGCAAATAAGCAAGCAAAAAAATAAGTCAGGGCAATAAGATATTAATTAGATTATTAATGGAAGGCATTAAAAAATGTCCACGTACTATGGGGAGTTATACTCCTGATTCAGTAGAGCTTCATGTAAATTATTTCCAGCATCTCTAGCTCTGCCAGGAAGATGACTTACATTTCTCTTGCATTGCTGATTTGGTTAAAACCCACATTTGACACTTGTGAAAAATAAAATCCAAAACTTTTGGGTGGCTTGTTCCCCTGGATTTGTTTCTTTTGGACTTTATTTAAATCACAACTATAGTTAGGTTTAAATTAGTAGTTTATTTTTAACCTAAAGGTTCATTTAGATTTTACTTTTATTTTATTGAGGAACTTGATGCTTCAGGCCAGTTGTTTTCTTATTTTTACATATGTTGTTGCAGCAGATAAACAGGGATCTTAGACTGTAAGAAACAGTGGTTCTGTGGACCTTCTCAACATTGGTTTCTGAAATGTTTTTTTCCTCATGTTGGATCTTCATGCAGGTTTTGGGAGATGTAAAGTTTTTTCTTAGTTGCTTTTCAGTCTCACAAAACCATTTAACATAGCTCTAATGAAGTATAAAATTCCGTCATTTATCTGACGAGATTCAAGAAGATCAACTCAGGGAGAGTCTAACTGGTTAGAGTTGAAATCAAGCCATTAGATACTGAAGAGTAATGGTAATTGGCATTACTGCTCTTTCCAAACTTTCTAAGCTACCTAGATGGCTTGTCTGTAAAGAAAAGCTCTGAAGACTTTGGATGCAGTAAGTTTCATTAATTTAGATGTTACTTACATCTGCTGCTTGCAACAAACTCTGTTTTCTAGCTCAGGCTAGCTTAAGTAATAGAATTTTTTCTATTTTGTGTTTTTTTGTTTTTTCTTTTGCCTTTAGGAGATGAAATAATAGCATACAAACCACCTGGATTCAATTTGATGTATCATCTATTGAATGAGTCCCCAATGCTGGAACTGTCTCTGAGTTTGCTGGAGGAAGGGGTTAAGCAGCTGGATACTTATGCCCCATTTCCTGGTACGTGCCTAAACTTTATTTTCCATGTAAAATTGAAGTGCATACTAAATGTTCTAAAGCTGATGTTGTATAACTTCAACTTGACTTTGTTTCTCTTCCATATAGAAATTGTGTTTTGTGGGAAAGTTTCCTAGTAGTAAATAACTGATGGAATTCTTTCTTGGTGCAACACTTGGTGAATTACATTTATGAATGTGGCCTCTGTAACTGCTCCTTTCTTTTTCTTATTGTTCTTGTTTGTTTGTGCACTGCAGGGAAGAAGCATTTAGAGAAAGCAGTAGAGTATTGCCTTGCACTTCTAAACTTAACCCTACAGAAAGAGAATCTTTTTATGGATCTGTTACGGGAAAGCCACCTTTCTTTAATTGTCACACCTCTGGAACAGCTGCTTCAGGGAATCAATCCCCGCACCAAAAAGGCTGATCATGTGGTGAATATCGCTAGGTACGTTCAAAGTACTGAGAAGGGAGGAGTTTCGTAGGCATGGAAGTCATTGGATCCCTATCCTTTCATTTTACCAGCTAGCGGTGCTTCTCAAGATTGGAATCTGCCTTTGTATTTTCTTTTTAATCTTTTTCCTCATAATTTCTTTCAGTTTGCCTTATATGCAGTGGTTCCCTGGCATATAATTTTCAATTTGACACATACTTTGTATGGATGTCATAGAGTGGGAGACAACCAAAAGCTTCTTTTTGCTGTTGACCATTTACGTGTTTTATAGTATTGTCCATTAGTTACTGTACTTAATGTGAAACAGTGATTTCTGCCATGAATTTACACACAAACCAACACTGAATAGTAGAACAGACTGCATAAAAAAGCAGTGAGATTCTGAGAAATCAGATTCTTTTTTTGTTTTTCTTTTGCCTTATTACTTTTATTTTCACATAACAGTAGTTGAGTATCGAAAAAAAAGGTGTGTCTTTAAAGATCCTTTTATTTTTTTTAAATCTTGCCTATTTTAGGAATAGGTAGCAGTTGAATTTAGATAGTCTTGGTGTTCAGTGATGCTCATTTCTGTGTGAGCTGAAGGTACTTTCTCCACATGTTTCATGTGAGCCTGTGAGCAGATGCGGATACTAATAAAAAGAATGATGAAACTTGTGGGATTATTAAATTTGCACGTCAGCATATACTTTTGATGCAGTAGTGTTAAGTGCTTCAGTCATTACAGTAATCTTGTATTTTTGAAGGTATCTTTATCACGGAAACAGCAATCCTGAACTGGCTTTTGAAAGTGCGAAGATTTTGTGCTGCATTTCTTGTAATTCCAACATCCAGATAAAACTAGTTGGTGATTTCACACATGATCAGGTAAGTGTAAGTTTTGTTTGGATCTGGAATGACCAACTAGTGGAGAAATCCTAGTGCTCTATAATGTTACTTTCAGAGCTTTATTTCTAGTTCAAATACATTAAAACAATCATAGAATAATTTGAGTTGGAAGGGACCCTTAATGATCATCTAGTCAAATTCTCCTGCAATGAACAAGATCGCCTGCAGCTAGATCAGGTTGCTCAGAGCCTGGTCCAGCCTGATCTTGGACATCTCCAAGGATGGGGCATCCACCACATCTCTGGGCAGCCTATGCCAGTGCTTCGCCATCCTAATTGTAAAAATCTTTTTCATTATATCCAGTCTAAATCTCCCCACTTTTAATTTGAAACCTTTTCCCCTTGTCCTATCACAACAGAAACTGCTAAAGAGTCTGCCTCTTCTTTCTTATAGCCCCTCTTTAAATGCTTAAAGGCCGCTCTCATGTCTCACCTGAGCCTTCTTTTGTCCAGGGTGCACACCCCCAGCTCTCTCAGCCTGTCTTCACTGGGGAGCTGTTCCATCCCTTGGATAATTTCTGTGGCCCTCTTGTGGATGTGCTCTAACAGCTCCATGTTTCTCCTGTACTGTGGACTCCACTGTTTTGTCTTATCTCTGCCTACCTCCAAAAAATCTTTTACTGTAGCACTGTGACTACTTCACTATTTGAAAAAAAAGCAATATCACACGTGTTTTGCAAAAAGAAAAAAGACAGTATTCTTAGAGATACTGAGACCTTTTCTTGACTTTGTAGTCTTCAACTTCTGAGGATAATTTAGCATATGTAACAACAGATTTGTTTTTCTTAGTGCTCAGTGGCTACTTGCTAAGCTTAGCATATACTCTTCATGCTTAGTAACCAGGTTACTAGCTTAATTTTTGTCAACAGCTTCTGTTGAGAGAATTTTTATTGTTTTTAATACTCTTAAAATCCCCTTCATTTCCATCCTTCCGTTGCTGAATGCAGAGTACTAGTCAGAAGTTGATGGCCGGGTTTGTGGAATGTTTGGACAATGAAGATGCAGAAGAATTAATTAATCCAGATGAAGGTATGTAAAAAAGGCTTCTTAAAAATGATTTACATTTATCTTTGCACAGTATGAGATTAATGAAGGAAGAGGCTTCTAAGTCAGAAAAAAACCTTTTCTTACATTCTGTAGAGACAAACCCTTAACAGAATGAAAAACACCAATGTCTGGTTAAGCTGTGTCCATTGTAAGCTGAACCTAATAGAAATTGAGTATGTTTTCAGAAGAGGATCATCTAACATGGCTCTGGATGTATTATTTAGAGTTTTATTAATAGTAATTTGAAAATTTGGTCTTATATTTCTCTGCAGTAATATAAGCTGAATGCCTTAACTTTATTGCATTTAATCTGAAGGCTCTGAAAATTGTTCCATTAAATGCATTTATTTACTTCATTGCTCACTTGATCTTTTTTAATCAAGAACTGGAGCCTGAAAAGAAGCGGGCGCGAATCCATCATGAAACAAGGATCCATATTCTGAATCTCCTCATCACATCTCTTGAGTGTAGTCCTCCCAGCCTTGCTCTGTATCTCTTGGGTTATGAACTAAAGAAACCTGTCAGCACCACAAATCTGCAAGACCCAGGTATGAATAGAAGTTAGAGCATTTTTTCAGGTTTGGTACCACCAAGAGTATCGATTCAAAAATTTATGGGGAATTCCTCTAAATGTCAAGACTAAGAGAACAGGCCTTACTCTACCCCTCAAAAGCTGAATTAAAAGATAAATTGATACTCAGATGCAGCATTTAAACTTCAGAATTTGATCCTTTGTATAAATTTGCTTTGGAACAGATTCAAAATTAGAGTTTTGAGAAAAAATGTTAATTTAGAAGTGAAGCATTAATTTATTTACTGTTTCCATGCATTGTGGTTGTGTCAGCAGCGCGAAGAAATTCATTTTGGGACCCAGAAAGTCCCTACATAAGACAACACTTAGAATTGTTACACAGCTTGAATACTACCCTGCCCCTCCTCTAAGATTAATTATTGAGTAGGAAAAACAGTCTTGCTGTTTAACAGTGCAGAAGAAAACTTGATGGAATATGTACATTTTTCATTCTTTTGTGAATTCATTTATGCATATATACAAACTTTCAAAGCGACAGGAGGGGTATTTCAAATATTTCTTGAAGAGGTGTGAAAAATAGTGTGCCTTTATGGTGCAGGGGATAGGGCAGAGCCAGGACAGTGCATGAATGAGGTATGGGGTTGTTCCACAACACCTAATGCCATGCAGAAGGCCGTAAAGCTGTGGGGAGTTGGCTGGGGTGGATGGGTAACCACTGCTTGGGGATTGCTGGATGTTGGCAGATGGGCAGCTTTGTCAGCAGGGCACTGGTTGGCAGGTGGCAGATAATTGGAGCTGAAGAGAAATTTCCTAAATAAGTTTTGATTGCATAATTTGTCTTCTTTCACCAGTCTCAAAAGCCCACAGAGTAACTATAGATGTTTTCATTTAATTTTCACTGAAAGACTTCCTGCTTTTATTTTAATTCAGAATTTTTTTTTTATTTTTCTGCTGCTCTTTGAAGCAGTATAGTACAGCACAAGGTATCTGAAGAATTCAGTTTCTGTAATTCTGTGTACTAGCCTGCATTTGTCATGGAGGCAAGTAAGATCAAGAATGCTAGGAATTTTTTGTGTTTTTAAGGTGTTTTGGGTTGTCCACGGACTTGCCTTCATGCTATTTTGAACATACTGGAAAAAGGCACTGAAACAAGAAATGGGCCTACAGCAGTTCAGGAATCTCCTCATCTTGCAGAACTCTGTTATCAGGTATTCAGCGTATTTTCTTTTGACAAGTAGTGAAAGGCTCTAAATAAAATTAGCTGCTTCATGGTTGGTGAAATAGATAATTTTTTTGTTTTTAACAAGCATCTGTCAGATTTTTTTTTTATATGTTGAACTGCTTCTCTTCTGTCTTTTCCTATGTGAAAATGTTATATCTTCTAACAACATGATAAAGAGCCTGTACTCATATCAGAACTTGGAATATACTTACAAACCTAATGATCTAAATATTTTTGTCAAGACTGAGTCTTTTGTGACCACATACCATTTTTTTGCTTTAATGTTTGGAACTGCAATTTGCCAACAATTAAGATGATAGATAATCACAAATAAGTAAATGAAATTATTTTCCTTATTCTGCAGCAGAGACGTCTGTCTGTCTTTCTGTCTTGTCAGGGGGAGCAGGCAGGGAAGACAGTTGGATTTGACATGTAAGCAATGTTAGCTGGTGTTTGGCCTTAAATAGTAAAACAACACATCTTCATAATGCAGCTAGTCTGTGAAACTTTGAAATTATTTTAAATATAAATAATTAAAGTGGAAGGGGAAAAAAAGATGACATGTCCTGTCTTGATGAACCTGGACCCTAAAAAAAAACTTGGCATTTAAATGAAATGGACAAATGGGGAGAATTATTCAGTGTCATGTTGTAGGTGACTAGTTTTTATAATTGTGCACATGCTGATAATCCTTCAACATTATAATATTTAAATACTGGCTATACTGTTTGAGCAGTAAAACAGAGTTATGCTGCTTTTGATTTGACGATTTATTTTGTTCTTCTGTTTTGTTTTTTTTTCTTTAATAAATTTCATAATGGATATTTATTGTTTTTGTCAGGTGATCTATCAGTTATGTGCATGCTCTGACACATCGGGTCCAACTATGCGATACCTGAGGACCAGTCAGGACTTCTTATTCACTCAGCTGCAGTATTTGCCATTTTCTATAAGAGGTAACTTTTGTACTAGGATAAGATTGTGCCTGCTTAAAATTCAATGCATTCTTTGCATCTGTAGGAATCATAGAGGAAAGATACGTACTTTTTTGTTTGTTTGTTTGCATATATAATCTATATTCTAAATGCATGCGTGTGTATGATTCCTTCAAAATATCAATGTGCATGAAACAGCTTTTGTGAGATCCCTCATTAATTTTGTCTTGTGAACAGTTGGTGAGCAATTACTAATAGCATTCTCATATGAAAAATGCTTTCCTTGGAGTGGGCAGTATTATTTATATTCACTTTTATAATTGTTTCCTTATCCCCACTCAGAACATGAGATTTCAACACTGAACCAGATGTCATGGTTAATGAAAACTGCAGCTATAGAAATGCGAGTGACATCACTTAACCGCCAGCGCTCCCATACACAGAGACTGCTGCATCTGCTGCTTGATGACATGCCCGTGAAACCATACTTGGGTAAGAAGAATCTGTCATGAGGAAAAATAAACTCAAATAAATGACAGTATGAGAAAATGGCTTATTTTTAAGTCTTTTCTCTATAAGCTTGTGACATTCATTTCTGGTTTTTGAAAATGAATGTGTTCTTAGGTATGGAAATGCCACTGGAGAGACAGTAAGAAAGATTATGAACTTGGTTGTAATGCTCCAAATTGAAAGAAAGAAGGGCATCTTTTTGCTCATCGCTTTGTCTTTGCTTCAAATAGTAGCTACAGGTCAATTTGGCTTTTGACAGTACAACATCACGAAAAAGATATTTCAAACCAATATGCCTTAAAATGTAATGTTACATATAGTATGTAACATTAGGCAAGACTTCATAGTTTCGGAACAGATTAGTAGGAATCAAAAGCAATATAAATAGGTGGCAGTAAAAGTCATTAGGTACAGAGAATTAATGGAGTAGCAGGAAGATTCTGTAAGAGGGTGCAGCAGCATGGCATTTTTCCCTCACTTTTCTTGATCCCTGTGGACGTATGGCTGCTGGTTCAGATACCCTACTCGTTCATTTTACTCTTCATCTGACTACATTATACGTACGGGGGGATGGAGTATGCTTTTAGGCATTTCCAGCAATGTCAAATCTGTATTTGATAATTGGTAACCTCTGTGAGATGTATTGTTTTCATTTTTATTAACAGTCAGGGCTATTTTATCTGTATTAATAACTTTAACATGAAAAGTTTGTGTGGTCTCTCTGTCTTCCCTTTCAGGATTGATAAAATAGGTGGTGTTTTTCTCTTAATTTTTTAATTTATTGTTTCATTACCTTCAGCTGATGGTGAAGGAGGGATGGAAGACGAAAGTCGATCAGTTAGTGGTTTTCTCCATTTTGACACTGCCTCTAAAGGTAATCAATCTGACTGTTAGTTATTTCCCAGTGAAGCATTCTGATCCTGAACCGGGGCTGCCTATAGTGGAGGACTGTGAAAAAGAAGATGATAAACTTTTAAAACAGCAGGAGCACACGGAATACTTTTTAGTGTGAAATAAGTGAATTTTAGAACTTTGACACAGGTGGTTGGAGAGTAGAAAATAATAGACTGGAAAGGAAGGAAGAACAGTGTGGTTTAGAATCTGTGGAAGGGAGAATTGGGAGGTGGCAGCCTGTAAATTTAATGGTAACAGTAACAACAGTGAGACTGTTGCTAAGACTTAACATGCTTGTGAGAATATAAATACCAGATGATTAACTTTAGATTCCTTATCGTCTTTTTAAGTCTTAGAAAAAACCTGCGGAATAAACAGCCAGTTTTTAAGAGACAAAATTTAGAGTCATGTAGTTGCAAGTGTATACGTAACAGAGAACAATAGAAAACAGCATAGTTAATAATTTAAGGCTCTAGAAAATGTTCTTAACCCCCTTATGCAGATTGATAGCACT
Source organism: Chrysolophus pictus (assembly GCA_037305975.1). Classification (NCBI taxonomy): domain Eukaryota; kingdom Metazoa; phylum Chordata; class Aves; order Galliformes; family Phasianidae; genus Chrysolophus; species Chrysolophus pictus. The sequence continues at coordinate 148,785,813 of CM074576.1, forward strand.
TTCAGAAGATTTAGTTTGCTTTTGAAACGGTATTAAGACATTAAGACTTGAATTTAAGGGGTAAATAAGACTTCTATCATCAGTCATTTTATTTGATCCTTTTTTTTTCCTCCCTGTGGTATTTCAGAGTAAATCCTGAATTGTTTTGTATTTACAGTTCGCAGGAAAATCTTAAGTATCTTGGATTCAATTGACTTCAGTCAGGACATTCCAGAGCCTTTGCAACTGGATTTTTTTGACCGTGTTCAGATTGAGCAAGTCATTGCTAATTGTGAACACAAGAATGCACGCGGGCAAGTGGTCTGCAATGTCAAGGTGCGCAGTCTTTCTTCTCAAATTGTGTGTGCCATTTTTATCCTGATAATTATTAATTTCTTTAATTGATCAGTTCAATAATTATGCTTTGAAAGTTGCTTTTACAAAAAGAATGTAGCTGTGCAAACTGTTTGGATTAACTTACATTTTTTTCTGTATTGTATACATAGATTTCTCATTTACAGCTGACAAATTGATGAGTTCAAGATGCTTTCAGGAATATTTTCTGTTTTAATGATCTTCCCTCCTCAGAATAGCCAAATGAAATTACAGAAATGACTTCTGCATTTCATGTTTCATTGTTCTGCAGTACACAGCTGTGTAGTACTGCATATGTACACAATTATGTACATAAAATACTCGTGTACTTCAGTTGTCCTTAAAGGTTTCAGATAAGATAGTGTCTCATGGGGATAAGTACTTGACAAGTATATAATATGAGGGCTGCTGTGAAAGTAATGCTTCCTATTTTATTATGTTGGCACACAATGTCAGAGGTGGATGTTGGTGGAATGGCAGTAGAGGTTGAACCTTCCCGCCAGTATTTCTGTATATGTTTTGTTGCTGTGTGACAGATGGCAGCAGATGGGCAGTCTGACAAAATTATGTTTGACATGAAAGTGTAAGTGAAGTAAAAGTGTATGGAAAAAAATTGCACCCATTGATGCTCGCTGAACATTATGGAGACCAAAGAGTGGATGTGAGTGCAGTGAAGTGGGTGGTGCGTTTCAGCAGTGGTGAAAGTGATATGAAAGACAAGCTGTATTCTGGATGGCCATGCACAGCTGTCACAGCATGAAATAAAGAGCATCTCAATCAGTTCATCCACACGAATTAGCTAATGGTGTTGACTACATTGAAAAAGAATGTTTTGTAGCAGAGAATTTGCTCTATCAGATAGTGTTATTGTGCCATTTGTATCTGTTGTAGTCTCCATGGAAATAGAAAGCATTATTTTCAGAGTGATCTAATAGATAGATCTGAAAAAACCGCGATCTAAAAGGCACTCAACAAAGCAGGAGTAGAACAGAATATCTAAGTGATCTTGATGGCAATGAGAAAACTCCTATTCCACATTACAAACTAGGCACTCTACACTGTAAATGTAAATTAGAGAGGAGATAAACATTTACATCTGTGCAAGAGGTCTGTAGTGAAGATTGACAAGAAAAGGGAGTTGTGATGTACTGGAAGAACTGATGATTTAGGAATGGAAGGAGACAAATAAGTGCAGAGATGAAAAGTGTAATCAGTAAGCAGAGACTGGACAGCTAAAAGTAGTTAGAGAATTAAATATGGGAGAAACCTGAAGAATGGGTGAGATTCATTTGAATTTCAGTCTTTCAATTGCATTTCTTACTATGTAGCTACCTCCTAAATAATTTTAAATCTTTCCTGTGGTTAAAGTTTCTTATTTTTAATAATTCTTTGCCATTTCAGCATCTTCACAGAGTTCTAGTTGCAGAAGTCAATGCCCTTCAAGGAATGGCAGCAATAGGTCAGAGACCTTTACTTATGGAGGTAAGAAAATAAAAAATAAGCTGCTGTTGTTTCTCTTGGTGAATTTCATAAAGTGTTAAACAGTAAGCTTCACCACAAAAACCTGTATATTTGAGTCCTAACTTTGAGTTAGTAATTCCTGAAGGTGAAAAAAAAGACATTGGTAAGAGAAACTAGTTCTTAACGTATTGTTCTCTGTACAGTATCAACCAAGTTTGTCTTGCCTGTCTTGTAGGAGATACCAGTTTTATTTCTGCTTTTTTCTACACAGTTAGTTTCTTTGAACTTGGAGGATCTTAGTTATTTTTTGATGTTCTTACTATCTTTTAACTTTATTTGCAATTGGATTTGAAAATGGAAAGATGAAAGAGGGATGACTGACACTAAAATGAGAAGATAATACGTGGACAACTTTTTCCAGTTGCCTGTTTCCATTTTTAAGGTGTATGTTAGAATTTCTTTCAATTTTATAAAGCTAAAGACTTATCCTTTTTTTCCCCAGAGACTTACTAATAGATTAATACTTCTAATCTTGAAAGCTATCTTTGTCATTAACCTCTTTTGGCATATTGTAACTCAGTTTTTTTGTCATGGGTGGTCAGGAGATCAACACCATCCTGCAATATGTAGTGGAGCGAAATAAACTGCTGCAATGCCTCCATGCTAAGAAGCATGCTTTAGAGTCATGGAGGCAGCTGGTGGAAATTATACTCACTGCCTGCCCCCAGGATCTTATACAAGCTGAAGACAGACAATTGATTATCCGTGATCTATTACAGGACGTTCATGACAAGGTAAAACTTTATTGGAAAACAACTCTCTCCTTGAACTTTGTTGTTCTGTCTTTTTGAAAGAGAAACTACTCTTCATGTAGCATTCTTGATTAGAGACAAAACAAAATTTATTTGCCTTCAGTGTTCTTTTCAGCTTTCTGATTGCTGAAGTTAGAATGCACTGTGAACAGAGTAGCTATGTGAACTATGAACCTTATATTGACAAATTTTAAAGACATTTTAGAGTTAACTGGAATAGTGATAGCCTGAAAAGAAAGTGAGGAGACAGCCCATTTTGATAAAGAACACAGAAAAACTCACTGAAGTGATGAAAGCAGCCAGTACTGTATTTGTTCATTTATTGCATTTAGATACTCATTTAAATCTTATCAATACTTCTTTTGAAGAGTGAAAGAGTTTTATGAATCCTCATAGTAGAAAGAATAAGGATTCTGTAATTAGAAATAGCTGCGAGAAGCTAAATTAATTACTTCTATAACTGTAGGGAAAGACCATAGCAGATAACCAGTTCTAAATTATCCAAAAAAAGTGTGATTGTTACAATCCAGTTAAAGAAAGAAAGGTTTGCTTAACCGTCCCAAAGATCAGGGCTCATCAAATACTCCAGAAGGAGGGATCTCCAGGTAGAGATCTTTCCTTTGTGGCAGTCAGCCCTGAAAGGAAGCTTAGAGAAAGGTGGAACCCTGATTGCTTTCACCTGTACTCTCAAGGCTGGCTGTGTCCCTTGACCAGGTGCTCAATCATTGGTTGAGGCTGTGACTTAGCAATTCCCACACAGTAACTCATGAAATTAGACACTTACGGACTTCTTTTTTTCTTTTGCTACTGCTTGTTTGTTTTCTTCTGTGTTAAGATCCTGGATGATGACGCAGCTCAGGAGCTGATGCCAGTGGTGGCCGGGGCTGTGTTCACCCTCACTGCCCATCTTAGCCAGTCTGTGAAAACAGAGCAGAAACAGCCACTTGCAGTCCCAATGACTGGACAGTCCCAATATGTCTTGATGCTGGATGGTTCTTTTACCTCATCACCTGGCTCTGAAAGCATATCCATGGGTTTTGCTTCCATTGGTGACTCTTCACTCCACATCATCTTAAAAAAGCTGCTGGATTTCATTTTGAAAACAGGTATGTGCAGGGCACGTGTAAGAATTCTAACCACTGAAAGTAGAAGGATGATCTGAACTGCTTGATTTAAAAAACCTACTGCACTGAATGTTTTTTTTTATTGCAGTCAATTAGATGGATCTTCCAAGATTCATATGGAGGTATTATAAGTGATATTGCTAATATGAAAAAGAATAATTAAAAAAAAGGCATATTTTTAAAAATCAGAACAATCAGAAGAGAACGTAAATTACTTTAAAGGGAATTTCATATTCTAGTATTTATGGCAGCATAAACTTGCTGAATTTACTAATAAATACATTTTTATACAAACAGTAGAACTATAATAAATCTGTTTGTTTTATCTTTACCAGCTCTGCCACAGAAAAGTGTCAGTGGAAGATAGCTTTGTGAAGATTGCATCTATTTGGTTCTAATTATGAATATTTCTTGCAAACAGGTGGTGGATTCCAGAGAGTGAGGACACACCTTTATGGGTCACTACTTTATTATTTACAGATTGCACAGAGACCGGATGAACCAGACACTTTAGAAGCTGGTATGGTTCAACTGTATTTTGGGAAAGAGAAAAAAAAAACAAAAAAAAAAACCACAAAAAAAAATTAAACATGCTGAGATAGACAAAATTTGTATCATAAACTATTTGAATTGTCTGTCTAAATAGGCTCTCAAGAAGATACAGCATTTGTTTTTGTGTAGAGCTATGACTCACAGCTACAAAGTTGTTGAAAGACTGGAGATTACTTGGACCTACACCAAAACAGTTATAGCCGTAGAAATATGTTGTCTTCACATCTTTATGTACACTGATGCATCCTTCAAGCTGTTAAAAGTATGGATGCCACTATGATTATGTTTAAAAAAAAACAACAACCAAACAACCTCAGAGATAATATTCTTTCTTTCTGTTTAGTGGGAGACTCCAGGGGAAAACAAACAAAACCACAAAACAGAGCAAAAAAACCCAACGAAACAAACAAACAAAAACTCAGTAAAATGCCTTTTTCAAGCTAGTCAGATGCTTCTTAACCAGCCAAGAGAACATGTGGCCAAAATTACATTGTCTCTCTTAATGGTCTGGGTGCTTGACTCATCAGCATTTATTACTGCTATTTCATCTTAGATGTTGAATGAGGATGGAAAAAAAACACTTGGGGTCACTAATTGGGCATGCAGACTGCTATTACTTTATCAGCTTTTGAGCCTAAGTGAAAATAACTGAAATTGTTATGACCTCTCTGTAGTTTATTGCTGGCTTTGAAGTCAGGACTTTTCCACTTACCTCATCTTGTTTACTTTCCTTCAAACTGAGTATTTTGTTCTCAATGGAAGTTCTTAGCTCTAAGAGCTGTTTTAATTTGCATGTATTCAATCTTAAAATAATTTCGTACAGATTATTTACAAGCATGGAGTAAGTATACAGGCACAAACTTTTATTAATTTTGGCTGGCACGTTATGTGATACTTAGAAAAAAAAAAAGGATTTATGGGAAAACATCTGCACTTCAATCAAAACCCATTATCCCATGGTTTTTATATTTCTGTTTCAACATAAAAAATGCCCTGAAAGAAGTAGCCTGAACTGTGCTATAAGTAAGCTAAAGCCAAGCTGGCTGCACATCGTAGTATTTTTCCTTTTTAGCTTTACTTGTGTTTTTTTTTTTTTTTTTTTTTTTACAGCTAAAAAAACAATGTGGGAACGTCTGACAGCTCCTGAAGATGTGTTTAGTAAATTGCAACGAGAAAACATGGCAATTATTGAGAGTTACGGGGCAGCTCTCATGGAGGTGGTCTGTCGTGATGCTTGTGATGGCCATGAGATAGGCAGGGTAAATAAATCTATTCCTCTGCAATTATTGCTTTGTTTGTTATAGAGAACATTTTCCTACTGTGCAGAGAAGGTAAATTTCATGAGGTAGAACTGGAACATTCTTTGTAGATACTTTGTCTCTTTCACATTTCTGTCCTCCCCCTTATCCTTCAAGTTGTTAAAAGTATGGATGTATATACGTATTATTTTGTCAAAAAAGTAATGTGTTCTTTTGTTTAAAAACAAAAGTATCAAGGATACTGCAGAAGATTGCAGATATGAGCTGCTGTGACATTTATCTGTTATCTTTAAATCATGAACTTAGTGGATAACTTTCCCACTTTCGAAAGATTTGTTGACTTCAGAAGTAATTATTTTGTGATATCTTCAGTAGACAGGAATCCAGTCAGAATGCAATCTAATTTTAATTACTAATAGTTCTTATAGCAGTACTTCATTAAAAAATACTTTGGCATAGTTATTGGTGAAGAATATCTGTAATGTTTTGTTAAAGAATGAGCAATAGAGGAAAGGTAATTGGCTTAGAGGAAAGATAATTGGTTTGTTGTATACTAAAACAAGAGTTTTTACAAAGTATTTTACAAAGAAGGGATAGACAGAAATACATTCTGCTTTTAAGAAGTGGTTAGAAACAACTCCCTAGCATTTAATATTTTGGGGTATTTGTTAGAAATCTCATTCATCTTCTCAATTTAATCCTGCTTTGGATTTGTTTGTTAGTTTCCAATTTTGTTTGTTTTTTTTCTTTCCCATCCCAGATGTTGGCATTGGCTTTGCTTGACCGCATTGTTTCAGTAGACAAGCAGCAGCAGTGGCTTTTGTATCTCTCCAATAGTGGCTACCTGAAAGTGCTTGTGGATAGCCTAGTAGATGATGATCTCACTCTTCAGAGCTTACTCATGCCTCAGCCACCTTTACTTAAGGCATTGTACACCTATGAATCCAAAATGGTAAGAGCACCTAAGGAACAATTTTGTGTTTCTGAGTTTTAGTTGCTTATCTATACTCTAAATTGATTGTATGCAGAAATGCTGTACTAAAATAATAGTATTTGAAATGATGCTAAAATCAAGAGAGGAATTACTTATTAGTCTGTTGTTTGTTCATTGCCAATAGCAAGTACTTAAGTTTTTCTGTTGTTCTCTAGGCATTCCTCACCAGGGTAGCTAAGAGTCAGCAAGGGGCATTAGAACTGTTGCGGTCTGGAGTGATTGTAAGGCTGGCACAGTGTCAAGTATATGACATGCGACCTGAAACAGATCATCAGGGGTAAGTGTTGTTCCCCTAGTTGGTTTTGAAACTGTAATACAGTAAAGAGAGCACATTTTATCTTTTTTTTTTCCCACGAGTCTTTTGAGTAAGTTTTAGTGGGTATATTCTTTTTGCATTTGTTCAAGCTTTTTTCTTTTATTGAGAGAAAAATTTCAAGTGAGTGTGTTTGCATGTTCAGTTGCTTATAGTATGTAAAGTTGTATTCGTTTGATTCCTTAGGCAGGATGGTCCTCGTGCTAATATTTTTTTAGACTAATATTTGAAAAGCTGGTCAACTACCACTACTTAGGGGAATTAATAATTGGTGAACAAAAAGTAGAAAGTTAATCTTCTCCCATGATGCACTAACAATAGAGCAATAAACATGATAGAATAAATATAATTTCAGAAATATTTCATGTGTTTAAATATCAGCCATGTACTGCTTGGCAAGTTTATTGATATGTTGTCATATTGTTGGTCATCACAAGACGACTGAGAGAAGAAAGTTGACTCTCAGAAAACTGAGCATTCAGGGAAAATCACCATGGCAAATTTGAAACCTTGGTCATTGTTTTAAATTTACAGTTTTTAGTAATGTACTGTGGGTTCAAACTTTGGAAAAAGTAAAACTTAGACAAGTAAGAAAGGAACCAAGTTGTGTGGTACAGTTGACGTTGGCAGGCTTGAAATGTGGGCCTATGTTAACCTCACGATGTTCAGTGAGGCCAAATACAAGATCCTGCACCTGGACTGAGCAATTCCAAGCACAGATACAGACCGGTCTAAGAATGGTTTGAGAAGCATCCCTGAGGAGAAGGATGTGTGGGTGCTGGTTAGTTAAAACCTCAGTGTGAGCCAGCAGTGTGTGCTTGCAGCCCAGAAAGCCAGCTGTATCTTGGGCTGCATCAAAGGTCTGTGGAGACAGGCTGAGAGAGTTGGGGTTGTTCAGTCTGAAGAAGGCTCCAGGGAGTCCTGGCAGCCTTCCATTACTTAAAGCGTGCATACCAGAAAACTGTTAGAGGGACACTTCATCAGTGAGTGTAATGATAAGACAAAGGGTAATGGCTTTAAATGAAAAGAGAGTAGATTTAGATGAGGTGTAAGGGAGAAATTCTCCTCTTTGAGGGTGGTAAAACACTGTCACAAGTTGTCCAGGGCAGCTGTGGGCACCACCATCCCTGCAAGTGCTCAGAGCCAAGTTGGATGGGCCTTTGGGCAACCTGATCTAGTGGAAGATGTCCCTGCCTATGGCAGGGAGATGGGAACAAGATGATCATTAAGATCCCTTCTAATCCGAACAGTTCTATGGTTATATGAAATACTTGGTGTAGAAGTGTCAGTGACATGTATAAAATCATATGAAACATATAGGGCATTTGTAGAGGACAGTGCTTTTCAATTGCTGCAGAATCAAGCACATGTCTCCATAAAAGATTTGAGAACATTTAGTTTTATATCTGGAAAAGTAAAGAAAGCATATGTCTTATTTCTAAGACAGATTTATTTCTTAGTCTGTTTTCTTACGGTATAGTGCAAAAAAGGAATTATCTCTGCATGGAGAAAATGTCTGATGGCAACCTTTTAGGTTTTGGGTGGTTTTTAAGCTAAGGCTCTGCTTCATGAGTGGGCCTCATTTTTCTTCATTATTTTTTCTTTACATTTGTTTTCCCCTAAACCACTTAAGAATGTATGGAATGAGAGATCCCCCAGTCTTCATTCCTGCTCCGGTGGAACGTTATCGCCAGATTCTACTTCCAGCTCTTCAGCTTTGCCAAGTGATTCTCACATCCAGCATGGCACAACACCTGCAAGCAGCAGGACAGGTATGTTATGAAAGATGCTGAAATATCACTGTTATTGTTCCTTCGATCAAACGGTGTGTCATTTTGCTCTGCTTAAGTAAGCTATTGTAAAATTACGTCTTCAATGACAAGGAGAAATTGCTCTAAAAATTCCCTCAGAATTTAGAACACTGCTTCCTCTTTGCTTACTGCTAAATTTTGATGGATTCATGTTTCCTTTTTTCTTCATGTGTTACAGGTTTTGCAGTTTCTCATTTCCCATTCAGATACTATCCAGGCAATCCTGAGGTGTCAAGATGTTAGTGTTGGATCTCTCCAAGAACTGGCCTCCCTGACAGGAATAATCAGCAAGGCAGCTTTGCCTGGTAAGAACCTGTTGTTTTGAATTCTCTTACCTGCATTTGCATGAATATTGGAGTTTGTTTTCTATAAGGAATTAGTAGACTAGTACAATGTGCATTTGATTTTCATTTTCTTTTCATTATCCTACCTGGAAGTAAGTCCTTTTTGTCTTTGAGATCACTTGTTAATAGTAGTGTTCAAAGTAGCTTCAAAAAGAATTTACATTCAGAAAATCCTACAGCTGAGGAAATAAAGTCAGAAAATGTTTGTGTACCCATATCTTTATTAATGTTTTCTACATTTTTATTTCCTTTTTTACTTTACAAATAATTATTTTTTCCTGCCACTTCTGTGGCATACTGACATTTCTCTTGTGTGACTTATCTTCGTGGCGGACTAATCATTATTTTGATATATACAGAGATTTCTACTGATTCTAGAAGACTTGCTTAAAATTTCAAAATAACTTCTCTATTTTGATTTAATGGCTTGTTCTGTTCAAAGGAAGGTCTGAGTACAATAGAAAGGAGTACAGAGTTGCAGGTTGAGACCAAATATTAATTTGTGTATAGTATACTGTGCTTTTTAAAACTACTTTGCAGATTAGTAACCTATATAGCATGCATACTAGCTGCATTCATATATGAATATTTTCCTCAAAAATGTGCAAAATTTAGATTGTTTTGCTGATTTTTTTTCTGATCTTGTATTTAAATATACTTTTATACTGCCTTAATTTGTTTTCTTTTGAAAAAGTTAATTTCATGGCTGTTTTTTTTACCAGGGGTGCTAAATGAATTGGATGTTGATGTTAATGAAGGGACACAGATGGAGCTACAAGGACATATAGGTCGATTTCAGGTGATAAAGTTACATATTTAACACCTGTCTTTTTGGAACTGTGTATATAAATTAGAGATGCTTCCTGGTTCTGTAGGTTTTATGCTCTAGTAGGTAAGAAATGCATTGCCTAACATGAAAAAGAATGTGCAGTGCTAATTTTTGGTGTGTGTTTTGTGGATAGGATGTGTATTGTTTATTTATTTATTGCCATTTGATTTGGGGATACGGTTGTTATTGTTTTGAAACAAATAGAAAAGACATCATTTGGCAATGTAAGAGTTAAGTCAGAGACATTTTTAGCTCTCCTTGGCTTAGGGTTTACCTTATGTGGAGAACAATTTGAAGTCAACACCAATGTGTGTGAAGTGGTGCAGGATATTGTTACCAGTTCTGCCTCAAGCATGCCTCCAGCTCAACAGTGTAGGACATTTAGCATGCTTATGTTAAGTTTCTTTGCAGAATAACTCTGACTTAGAATCCAAAAGTAAATAGAGTAAGTTTTGCTCAGGAGCTGTAACTGTTGCCCACATTGCAGCTCATCATTCAGCAGTGTTTTTGAAGCTTTGCTATTCATATCAGCAAGGATGTTTGTAAAGAAAGATTCTTTGAAAACTGTTTGTAGACAGAGCTGCCCTGACAAATATTTCTGGTTGCCAAGAGAAGGATGTGTTTTCTGTGCATTTTGATAGTAAATACTAGACTGACCAGCCTAAAGCAGAGTAGCAAAATGTAAATGATTGCTGAAATGCTGGGCTAGTTGTTTCTCTGAGGCATCATGTCAGCAAAGAACTCATGCAAAACAGCAGAAATGTTTCTTGTTAGAAGGAGTTTTAATTGGTTAATTTGAAACAGAGCTGTTCTGAGCAAAACTGGAGATCAGTCATCTGTTACTGTAACTTTTATCTCTAGTTTGTCATGTTATTTTCATTAAATAATAAAAATACTTTTTCTTAAGTGCAATTAACAGTAAATGTTTAATCTTCAGTATCTTTTTGAACACTCTGTATGAAACTGACTTCCAGTCTGAGGCACTATGATGATCTTAGCAGCTGTATATAAAGTAAAACCAAATTTATAGGTTTTTCTTCCTTTTTATGAAACCACTGAATTGGTTTTTTTACTACTTTTTTGCAACTTAGTATCTCCATATCCAGATTCTTTATAGGTAAGAATCTATACCTATTTTAAATAGGTATACATAAACCTAAACTGTCATTGCTGCTAGTCAGTATCACAGTCTGAAAGAGGTGTTAGACAACATTGTGCCCTCCTGAATCACATCTCTCAAGGAGCTGTTTTAGGATGTCATTAGCTTTTAATTTAACTAAAAGTGAGTTAAAGCATTGTGTTTTGAAAGATACAAATGTAGCTTGAGAAGTTCTAAAAATTTTATTTGCATCACTGTCTTCCTATTGTGAGGGATGTGTCTTGTTCTTCTGCTTTTAAAAGTGACGAGGATCATGCACTTCCTTTGCTGAGATTCTAATTGAACTGTGTGTTTCTGATGGCAGCGCCAGTGCTTAGGACTTCTAAGTCGATTTGGTGGTTCAGACAGGCTACGTCAGTTTAAACTGCAGGATGATAATGCAGAAGGAGACAGAGTGAACAAGAGAGATGAAATTGAGTTGGCCATGCAACAGGTAAGGACAAAAGAAGTTCAAGAACCTTCAGTCACAAATTATGGAATTTTACCTGTTGTGCAGGTTACTTTTATTGTCATACCTTCATGTGATTTTGACTAGTTTTAATGCTCTGCACTATTTTCAGTTTGGTACAGGATCCCACATTTAATTTTTATTCAAAATAGTCATTGAAAATTTGGTTACTTAAACTTGTGTCAGTGATCATTATTGTTCTGGATACAAAGTCTGACAACTTCAAAGCTTTAAACTGATTAGAGATTTCAAAATAAAGTCTGGATACAGGGAGCATGGAGAATACTAAGTTAGAACCCAAGAGGAGTTACGAGTGACCAGAAATTGTGACTAGTAGGTTTGGGAAAGAGGGATAAGGTTGTAAGTCCTAGACGTGAAATGGAAGTGGGGCTATAACTGATCAGAAAAAATAATCATCACATTTAACTGAATAGAGACAAAGAAAAATCAAATGCTGTTTATTGACTTTTATCCATGTTTCAACTTGCGTATCATCTCCTTCTTTTTATTTTGAGATCTGTGCAAATGTGATGGAGTACTGTGAGTCGCTTATGTTGCAAAGCGCCCCCACTTTTGAGCACACTGTTTGTCTGTTCACTCCTAGCCTGTCAGAGTCAACCAACCGAGATGGGCCTCGTCAAGGTGAGATTTTTGGCTTCCTATTTTTTGGACATTGAACAGCAATATCTGGGCTAGTAGAAAATAACATAGCAGCGATTGCAGCTTCAAGTATACTTCATGTCAATGATGTAGCTGCTCATTTTCATATTCTGCAATAAATGGTTTTACAGCCTTGAACGAATCCAAATCAGGAAACTAATCAAGTTAAAACAAATATAACCAAAAATACTTTTTAATCCACCTCCCATTGGAGCCTCAGAAATACGTGCATGAGTTTTAAAAAAAAAAAAAAAAGTGGATATAAATAAATAGTAAAAGACAGGGGAAACTAAGGGGTTTTTTTTGATTGTTTGTTTCTTTAGAAACTGTGCTGGATTAAATTATACAAAACTAGGACCTTATTTATGACATGTAAGATTAGTTTTAGTGTTGACTCTTCATTACAGTACATGGCAACAGACTTGGCTGTGCTGTTATGTAGTTGAGTGGTTAAGAAATGTACCCTGTTTGTTGTAGTTAAATTTTCATGTGTTACATTCAGTACTTTGCAGATTGCCTTCTAGTACTGCTGCTGCAGAACTTTTTACCTAGACTTCCACTTGTATGAATTCTGGCGCAGAAATAAATCACAGACTTGCCAATGCTTCCATGTCTTTCACTGCTTTATTGACAGAGCAGTATTGACTTCTTGATTTTTTATTTTTATCATTTTTCTTAATTTAATTTGATTATTATAACTTGGTCATCTTTTTCTAGATACACAAGCACCAGTGGTCCCATACTGGCGCTTGCCTGGTTTGGGCATTATCATCTATCTACTGAAACAGAGCACTAATGATTTCTTCAGTTACTATGATAGCCATCGTCAGAGTGTTAACAAACTGCAAAATGTGGAGCAACTCCCACCAGATGAAATAAAAGAGGTAACATTTCCGCTGACTTTGTAGGGACTATGTTGCTTGTAACACATACAGCTGTACCAGGGACTCTGAAGTATCTTAGATAAATAAATAGTTCCAGTTATTTTGCATGGTCCTTTCTGCTGTTGATAAAAGGAACCATAGAATGGGTGGCATAAAATTGATGGGGGGGGTGATACTGGACTTATTAAAAGTTGAGTGGTTTTTCATTATATTGGAGAACTATTATTAACACTTTGGGACTGTTCATCCTGTTTCTCCTTGACTAAATAGATGCAACTTGTATAGTGTGTAGTAGCTGTAACATCTGCATCAGACCTTGGGTTACAGATGACAGGGTTGCAGAGAGAATGAGTACTTCATACAGAAACACTGTCACAGTGAACTAATAAACTGAATAATAAACCAAATGATCATTTTTCTTGACAGAAAAGTTGCTTGAGGATACAGTTAATTTATTCATTTTTTGGCAAGCAAGGTTATGCGAGTTAAAATTAAAGTGTAGAGTTTTGAAGAGAGAACTGATTGACAGTAAGTTCTAGATATTGGTAAATAACTTTATTTGCTTATTTCTTTCATTATTCTTTCCTTCTGTTCTGACTTGCTATAATTTTCTTTTGTCCTCTTGACAGCTGTGTCAATCAGTTATGCCAGCTGGAGTTGATAAAATCTCCACTGCCCAAAAATACGTTTTGGCAAGGCGACGTCTGGTGAAGCTAATAAACAACCGAGCCAAGCTGCTTTCTCTTTGTTCTTGTATCCTTCTGAAATTGAAGTTAACCTCAAAGTAATTCCTTCCAAAAATGCGGAGAAATAGGAACAGGTTATTTTAACCTAGGTTTCTGACCACTTTGAACAACACATCATATAAAAGGAAAATTTGAAATACAGAAACTTAAAATAGTGCACATTGTTCTGCTACTTTCAGGCTCTAAGTATTTTTTAATTAATACTACGACTGGAAGATGAGGTCAGTGATAATTCCCATCACAGAGACACCCTTACTAGGATTTTTCTTAATTATGATGACGCACTTATTATTGTTAATATTGCCAATATTATTACCGACCAGCTCTTAAATTTAATATCCAGGCCCACTAGATATGTACATACATGTACAAGTGTGCTGGCAAAAGTTCTCTGAAAAATAATTCAGATGCTCATGAGAGCGACTGGAGTTCCCAGTGTTACAGTGAATTGTGCATAAGCTTTTTCTTGTGAATACCAATAATTCTTTGGAAATAACTAGTACTGCACAAAATAATTGTTGCAAAGGCTCAGAATTTTCCTCTGAAATCTAGCTTAGGAAAGATATGCTCTTGCAGACTTGCATGTTGTAGCTGGTACAGCCACTTCCAGCTTTACGACCTGAGCTTTAACACACTACTGCAACTAAACTACCATTACAAGTCACATTAAGTGTAGCAGTCATTTGAACTAGCCTAGCCAGTACGGAGGCAGGTAAGGATCCATGCGATCCATTCCAGGCCCTCATTATCAGCAGTGGGGGTGGGAACCTGATGCTGGAGGAAGTTACAGTTGCTGAGATAATATCTTCAACTGCTTCTAAATGGTTGTGTAAATATGCTTATATAGTAAATGTACAATCTAAAGACAAACTTGAACTCCTTCACTTAGAAATATGTCAACAGATATTATAGAAACATGTCTCTTCATTCTTTGGCGTCATCTGGAACACTATCTACTGAATTACACACCCACTGACTCCCAAGACTCATTGCTATCTTCCAGAATATCATTTAAGAGAGGAAGATTGCAAGGTAAAATTTCTGATATGTCAAGATGCTTTTGAGTTAATGTGATGGTTAAATTTAAAACCAATTTGTTACTATTAACATTTTGCAATTTATATTTAATGAAGAGGTTTTGTTTGGATTTGGATATATGTTTAGACTTTCCTTGGAAGAATTGACAATACATGTATTGTTCAGCCACAGACTTTGGAGTGTTGTCTATTACACACAATCTTCAAATGAACTACTATTTTATTTATTTATGTAGTTCAAACAGAGTGAAGTTCAAATAATGAAATCAGACCAGTGATCCAAAATGATGCATATGAAAACATTGTAAACAAAGAGAAAATGAAGAACTAGAATGGAGACTGGTGTTTTTGAAAGCGCTTGTTAGAATTACAGGCACTGTTGATTTGACAGAATGTGTTGAATTTTGATAGAAGGCAGAAAGATTAGTGACTTGAGGAGGAACTTTTTGCTTAAAGTTCCACGTTGTGTGATCATGGCTGCTCAGTGACTTAGAGAAAATATGTTAAGTCAAAAAATTACTTTAACTTCTAATATGCAAGTTTAGTGACAAATTTTGAGTATTGCATTTTAAAATCATTTATGACAGTGTGGAAAAATCATGTTGTTGAGTAGCCAACAACCTCTTATTTTCTATCACTAGATTCTTTTGGTTCAGAGTCCAGCTTGGATTTCAGCAGTGGACTGAATCGAGTGAGTCAGCATGATATAGATCAGGTAAGATATCACAGTCTACTGAAAAATACAGATTGTTACCATACAGCTATTGAGAGCAGTCTGACTACAGTTCTCCCATCTCCCATCTCAACAACCTGTGGTAACACCAACAGTAAATAACTTGATTTAGAACTAATGATGTATTGCACACTTTTTTTAGGAAATATTATGAAGCAGGTAGCACTTGCAGTGCTGCACACACATTTTCAAGACTTAATATATAAAATGAAAATGAAAAATTGAGCTAGAGTATTTCAAATAAAACTAATCACTTTTTTTTTAATAAACCAGACAAATGGTATGCATTTATTAATAACAGCTCCCTGAAAACATCAGTTATCTTGAAAGGTTTTCAATTTGAGGGCAGGATGCCCAAGTTTCTGTGATTCTGTAACTGTTTACAACAGGTGAGCAGCAACTGACCATAGAGAAATGAGATTGGAAAGAGTAACAGAAATTGAGCAGACTGTAAAGTGTGAATATTTACAACAGAATCGTTTTATTCTTACACAGAAATTTAATAGTCTGTGTTAATTGGGTGCAAAAGCAGCAGAAAAAAAATACCATTTTTATTAAAAAATTCCATTGGCATTTCTGCTGCTGTTTGTGCACAAAAAAGGTGCCTGTGTTCAAAATCTTTTGTAGTCTCAAGCACCTTTATAAGAAAAAGTTTTGTTTAATTCCTAAAGATTGTGAAGTATTGTGAAAAAACTGATAGATGTTGATAGGTGATAGATTCAGATGTTCTAGAATGATAAAATTTTGTATTGTTGACTGAAACAAATCTGTTTCTCAGCTTCAGATTGAAACCACCAACAGTTTTGGTGAATCCCTACAGAAGAAACTTCTGGACATTGAGGGGTTATATTCTAAGGTTCGGTCACGTTACACCTTTATTCAAGCTCTTGTGAGACGCATCCGTGGTCTCCTAAGGATATCAAGGACCTAAAAGACTGATACATGAAGCTTGCCCCTTGAAGCAGTGTATCTGGGCAGGCCTTCTGGATCATCGGATTTTATAGATGACACATTTTCTAAACAATGTCCAAAAAAAAAAAAAAGCATTTTTGTTACCTTTTTTTTCTTATCCCTTTGGATCGGTTTTGTGCATTCTTTCTTACTGCTCCCAACTTGAAAGGAAAAATAAAGAATCATTTTTAAGTGAGTTCTGATTAATGTAAGAACTAAAGCAAGAAAGAATTCAAATGGAGGACATAAAGGAAAGAAAAGCTGTTGTTCTGTGACTGTGATGGTACCAGACTTATGGATGCTCTCAGAAAAAAGGGAAAGGTTTGTCTGTTCATACTGCTTCTGCTTCACACACATTTAATGTGATCGGACTCTGTGATACGGATTTTATGAGAAAGGTGCTCATTTTTATGCTGTAAGCTACTTGTTTATCTTCCCCATTGCCCTGCCTTTTTTCAGCTGACATGGATACAAGCTTCCTCTCTTTGGAGAACTCTAGGTACAAGAAAAAGAAAATCCATGAGGAAAGGCACAAAGATGACAGCCATAGATTATGTTCTTACAGCTTGGAAAGCTGAAGATTTCTGTGCTGCTTCAGCAGGAGTAGGAGTACAAAGACAGAATACAGTGCTTGAATAGGGAGCAGGCAGGTTTGAGTGGCAGATTGGTTCTGTAGTTAGAGATTATTCTTAGATTTTCATATCTCATTGTCTCATGTAAAAAAGAATGTGAGACTGGTTGGATTTCTTACTACATTGTCTGATCTTACAGCTTGCTTCTCTGCATGTGCCTTGTGAGTTGTATCCTGAGCTGCCACTACGTAGCGTTTCACGTTCTTGAGGATTTTATACTTCACATAATTAATGTGTGCTGATATTATCTTTCACACAGGGCTGGTTGTTCCCTGCTGTCAGACAAGGGCTGTTATCTGTTCTCTAAGAATTACTGGTTATTAATGATTTACAGGGCTGCCTTTTGCCTGGTGCTTCGCATCGCTTTTGTTCATCTATTCCTCAGTGAGAATCAGGAAGCACGGTATTTAATGAGAAAGCCTGTACTAGGGGAATTTGGGGTTTCTGGTGGCTCAGACATCACGCAGCGCTGTGTGGGATGCTGTTGTTTGTGACGGGTAACACTTTCACCGCCATTTTACACAGCGCAAGTCTCTGCCTTTCGCCCAGAATCCCACAGCGACTCAGATCTTGTGTGTTTATTTGGTAACGGCGGGAGCGATCGGCGCGGATACACCTGCACTTGCACCGCCGTTGATGCTTGAGGGGCAGTGAGGGCGGGGTGTGGATGGGGGGAGGGGAGAGGAGGTTATGCCGCACCGCCCTCATTTCCGCACACGCTGCTTCCGCGGCAGCAGATTCGTCACTTGTCCTCGTCGGCCCGCTTTATTAATTTCTTCTTATTTCTCCTTTCTTTTTCCTCCCGCCCCGCGTACCTCTGTATCAGGAGTGTTAGGGTCGCCCTACGCTCTGTTCTCCCTTCTTACTTGGAGGCAGAGCCCGTCCCGCCCCGGTGTCGAAACGGCGAAGCGGGGTGGGGGGGGGCGCCTCTTTTACTCGCCGCGGCGCGCGACGTGGAGCTGCGGGCAGGCGAGCGGCGGCGCTGACAGGAGCGGCGAGGCGGGCAGGGCCCGGCGCAGCGGCTCGACATGGGTGAGGGCAGCGGGGCAGGAGCGCGCGGTGGGCCGGGTTGTGCTTGTAGCGCGGAGCGGTGAGGGAGGCGGAGACCCCGAATGTAGGGGTTGGGCGATTCGTGCGAGTCTAACCTGCGCGGACGTGGCGTTAGAGCAGAGTTTTCGTGTGGCGGAATGGCGTTGTGCGGAGGGCTGTGCAGAGCGGGGAGCTGCGTGCCGCCCTTCTGCCGATGGGCCTCACGGCGCCGTTCCGACGCGGCGATGTGCGCTTGTCGGCAGCGTGACTTGGTGAGCGCCCGCCGAATTGCGCGTCGTTTGAAGGAAGGAGAAGCAGGTGGTCCCGGGAGAGACCGTAGGCGTCAGGAGTGCTTTCTCGTACCGCCGTGTCCTTGTGTGCTGGTCTCTTGCTTTGACAAGGCAGAGGCCGATGCAAACGAAGGAGGAGATGGCTCAGATTTTGGCAAATGAGAAAACTAACCGCAATGGGGAAGCTCGACGCTGCTGCAAGCTTCGTTTTGCCGGGGAGATTTGTGATAAAAGAATTGCATGAGACCGTGAGAGAAGGATGTGTTTCAGCACACAGAACTTGCCTTTTTTCTCTGAATGTAAGAGATGTGCTGCTGGTCAGTAAGAAGGACAGCCTCTGCTTTGCCAGCTGACCCGGAGGTGGCTTTCTGTTCTGCTTCTATTTTTTGTAGGGGGCTTTTTCTCCACCATCTTTTCCAGTTTGTTTGGAACTCGAGAGATGAGGATTCTCATCCTGGGGCTGGATGGAGCCGGAAAAACAACCATCCTGTACAGGTTACAGGTTGGAGAAGTTGTTACCACCATTCCAAGTAAGCAGTCGGTCCGTTACTAAATGCAGCTGATTTGTTAGCTCTGCTATGTCAGAGCTTACTTTGTAAACAAATGCACCTTATATTGTTGCAGCCCGGCACTTGCCTTTAAGAACTTTCTCTTACACTCTTACTGTATGCTACAGAAATACAACAAAAAGGAATCTTTTATGCTGCTCTACTGAATGCAAAAAGTACTTGACTTCAAGGCTGTTACTACAATTGGTAGGCTTCTCTAACTAATAGCTATGGACTGTTGAATTTTTTTGTCTCTAGACATAGCACTAATGTGAATTCTAGAGTTTGTTGTTATTGTACATATCAAATTTTACATAGAATGTGATCAATGAGTCACAGCTATTTAATTTAAGGGATGTGGTTTAGTAGGGAAATACTGGTGGTAGGTGGACTGTTGGATTGGGTGAATTTGGAGGTGTTTTCCAACCTTGGTGATTCTGTGATTATCACTTCTTGTTATTGACAAGGATCTTAAGTTTGTTATATAAACACTTCTATTTAACACAGAAAAATACCTGCATTTCTTCTTGTCTTATACATTCTGTGGAAAGTATAGCAATTCAGTAGGAGATGTCATAATAGGAGATATTTACTTAAAATATAACTAATTTCACCAATTGTTCTAGTGTCCATGCCGTCATACCCACACATAACAAACATTGAGGTTTGTGTGCTGAAGTTTTCTGGCTGAAATCATAGAATCAGAGTAGCTTGGGTTGAAAGGGACCTTTAAGACCATCTAGTTCCAACCCCCCACCTCCCTCTAGAGCAAGTTGCTCAGAGCCCCATGCAGTTTGGTCTTGAATGCTTCCAGGGACTGTCTTTGGTCAGGCCTTTTAGGCAGTCCACGTTTCTTTGTTTTCTTGCTCTGTGTTTCTCTGTGGTGACAGGGAGAGGAATGACAGCTGTATATGCTGTAACTTTACTGCCATCGTTCAGATATCACAATATAAAGCCTTCTGCTGAGAAGCAGTCTCTGCTGTGGTCTTTCGAGGCCACAGATCTGGTGTTGATGTGTAGGATACGTTCCTTAGCAATTCTATTGCTGTCAGTTGTGTACTTTGTTATCAAAGCACGCTGCTCTTTTAACTGCTGCTTTGTTTCCTTTGAGGCTTTCAGGCACACTAATATTCATTTATAACAACTTTAGCATTTGTTGGCAGGTCTCTATAATATGTTTATGATGCATTATTTTTAGCCATAAATGCCTGTTGGAGTCACTTCTCAAGGGATGTGAGCATCACTACGTTTCTCATGAGGAATTTTTAGGCATGATGATATTAAACTAAGTGTATTTCAGGGGAAAAAAAAAAAAAGGATCATCAGTAAAATTGTGTAACTTTGTTTCAGCAATTGGCTTCAATGTTGAAACAGTGACATACAAGAATCTGAAATTTCAAGTTTGGGATCTGGGAGGACAGACAAGCATAAGGTAACGTGTCTAAAAATGAAAGGATGTCATCAAATTTCTGTAAAAAGTGCTTGCAAAGTTCTTGAAATTCTCATGGCTGTCTGTTCTGATAGTTGTTTCCTTTGAGTTTAAAACCAGCTGTTTTGTTGACAAGGGAGCACTGTAGTTTGACAGGGTTCTGTTACTGCCACCTCTGTTTTGGACTACAAGTGAATTAATTTCACTGGTATACAGTTCTGCTTTGAAAAGCTAGTTTACTTGTGTAGCATGGAATTAGGCAGCATGCTGAACATTTATATTTAAATATTCATATTTTTAAGAGTGCAAAGCTATAAGATTATATTTGAACATAGGCAATAATTTTTTTGAGTAGTGAGCTTTGAGTTTTTTAACAAACCATTCCATGTATAATTGTAATGGTTTGTGCAGAACCTCTGTGTGCCCTCCTCAGGATTACACTTTGAACACTGTTCAATAAGGGGCAGTGCTTGTTTCCTTTTCCTTTTTAGCTCCAGTAATCCTGAAAAAGATGGTTTGTTGTGACCCTCAGTAATTGTATACCTATATGAATTAGCTGTTTAAACAACTCCTCTTAGTTTTTGCTGGTGATTTTTTGTACCAGTCTGGTCCTTTTCATAACCTCATGATGATAAATTCTTTCTTTTTTTACCCCAGAGAGAATTGTTACTTCCTCTGGTTGGTTTTTCATTATGTGGCTGTAGAGTACTGCTAAACCTTCAGATGACTTTTTTTGTCTTCTGCAGGCCATACTGGCGGTGTTACTATTCCAATACAGATGCAGTCATTTATGTAGTGGACAGCTGTGATCGAGACAGAATTGGCACTTCAAAATCAGAGCTTGTTGCTATGCTGGAGGTAAGAAAATGAGAACAATGGTCGTATGAGTGAAATGGAAATGAAGTGTTACAGTTCTTGGAGCAGATGTGAAACTTGATTCAGTGGTATCACGTTCAGTTGTGAAGTTTCAGCCATCAGAACAGGCCCGTGCAGCACTTCTAACTGAAGCAAGCTCAATGTGCTGTAGGTATTTTATACTTCTGCACAGTAGTTCTCTGGACAGTAGGTTACATTTAGCCTTTGGTTGCATGAAAACTTGCCTGTCCACAAGCTGCTCAGTGCATCAGTGGTAGAAAATCAGGCCCTGAAAGAATTCCAGTGGTGTTCTATTGGGTAGTAAAGAACGTGCATGGAACAGTAATAAAGGGAAGATGTGTTAAGTGAAAGTTCTTTTTCTTCCAAAAGTGCTATAAACTTTTTAATTGTATACCTTGTCAAATTTGCCTCCTGTTTACAGTGTGCTGTTACGTTATGAAATCTGCCTTATTTTGAAAGTGCTTCTATGTGATGTGGAAGCAAATGGAATTCAAAATAGGTGTCATTCTTTTGGTGATGCACTAAAATTGGCAGACTGGAGGAGAGTAATGATAGAAGCTGCTTTTTGTCCTACAGGTTTTCTCTGCATAAATAAAATTAGTTAAAAATCCTGGCAAACAGTTTGGCATGATTCTCATTTCTTAGGAAGAAGAATTGAAGAAAGCCATTTTGGTGGTGTTTGCAAATAAGCAGGACATGGAACAGGCCATGACTCCCACAGAAATGGCAAATGCACTGGGGTTACCAGCACTGAAGGACAGAAAATGGCAGATATTCAAAACTTCTGCTACTAAAGGCACTGGGCTTGATGAAGCAATGGAATGGTGAGTAAAAATCTGATTGTTAGCTTTATTAGCGAGGTGTCTTAACACATCTTTTGTAAAGAAGAAAGATGGGAAAGTCTGATGTAAAAGCATTAAGGTATGAATTACAGGTTTGCAGAGCTTCTTTGGTACTTGTGAGAACAGAAAGATGAGCATTTCAGGACTTGCCTGTTTGCTGTGCCCTCTAGCTAGGGCTGTATTGCTCTGGGCAGTCATCTTAAAACAAGAGCCCATGTAAGTTGAAAGGGTAGCTTACTCCTAAAGGTGTCCTGGCATCTCTGAAATGACTTTTCAATAAACTGGTTTACCCTTTTTCCTAGGTTGGTGGAAGCCTTGAAGAGTAGACAGTGAAACAAAGCTGACAATTACCAAGAAGTTTCAACTACGTCCAGCATCCCTCTTTCTGCAGTCAAGTATGGTCAGGCCACAAGTACTTGTAAATAGGGCAGGTTTGCATTTGGGTCATGTAATGTGGATGCCTCTCTTCAGATAGAAAACTGAACCCAAGTGGATGTCTGTGTACATTATGACCTTCATTTTCTTTCTTTACGTTTAAAGATGTGCTTAATAATTTGTATGAAAGTTTTTCTGGAGGGCAAAGGGATTTATATATTCTTTTTCCATTCACTGGGTAGTTTGAAGTTGGTGTGGTTACTCTATTTGTGTAATTAAAACACTAATAAAATCCACAATGATCAGCTGTACTCAGAGGTGTGTTGCTTGCTTGCAGAAGCAGAGTTGAGTTCAGCTGCAGCCAGTTATAACAGACATGGCTGAACATTTCAGGAGGTTTCCTTAAGCTGATGTTGTTATGCTTCAGCATCCCTCAGTGCAGGTACACTGTTACAATAAAGTACAGCTGTTAACAACTGTCCCTGTTAACATAGCATCACTTTTTCTGTTTCTCCAGTAGCTGCCTGCTGCCCTGATGTGGCACGGCTGTAACGTAACTCCCCCCTTCCCTGAGCTGTTCTTTCTATACTCTGTACTTAGCTGCAAATGAGTCAGCTTTCTCCCTACAGCTGTGGAAGCTGAAAGACAAATCAAGGTCGATGCAGTCTGTTTTCTCCAGAAGGTAGGAGGGGCACAGGCATGAATGCAGTCATCATATAACCCATCTTTTAAACATGAAGTAAAAATTCAGTGTAAAAAATCAGACTGGTTGTCCAATGAACTTTACATTCTCTAATAAATATACAAGTTTTGGAAAAAGAACAACAACAAGCTTTATTAAAAAGCTTCTATTTAAGATCATAGATGAAAAAGAGGACATGAAAAAAAATACAAATAAATACAATTAAAATATGTAAATACTCTTTTTTTCTCCCCAACAGTATTAACTCGAAATTCATTTTTACAAATTCACCTTCTGGGAAGAAGATGACTTTTCATTCCACCATTGCTAAGTCTTTCAGTGCATGACTGCGATGTCTCTTGGCCTTATAGCTGGGGCGCAGGAATTCTATTTTTCTCTTCCTCGTTTCTGCTTTATTCTTGTGTCTCTTCAGCTTTCTCCTTGCAGCAATGTCAGGGTTCGCCACAGTCTAATGAAAAAGAATATGGTTGTTTAGTTAAAGCTGTAAATGTCAGAAAGTTCCCAAGAAATGCATGCCTGACAGGCAGTGCACTAGCTCCAAGGCTTCTCAAAAATGAGGGTCTTCTGGCTGCTGGAGCCACGTTTATTGCTGCTCTTCAGGTAACCTAAACAGCAGGGCACTGGGATCGATCAAAACCTGCCCACAGGTTTATTTACCTTAAATGAAACCACAGCATCATAGAACATTCTGAGTTGGAGGAGTCCCCAAAGATGATTGAGTCCTGGCTCTGCACGAGGCCAACCTACAAACCCCTTGGTCTAGGAGTGTTCTCCAAGTGCTCCTCAAACTCTGGCTGCTCAGGGCTGTGACCACTGCCACCACCATTGCTATAGTGCCTGATCACCTTTCTCAACAGTTTCTCGTTTCTGTTTCACAAACTACCCAAATTCAGGATGAAGTTATTCTTCACACTCATCTCCCTGATCAGCTCTCAAGTCTTTAGAAAAGCCCTGTTTTCCTTTTCCCAGAAGAGGAAGCAGAATAAACTTACCTGCAAAGCCCTCTGCTTTTTCCTCATAGCTCTTTTCTGATTGGCCTGTTTCTGCACAGAAGAAAAAGCAAGCGAAAAAGCCTCCAGACCGACTAATTTCTTGAGCAGTTCTATAATTTCTTGGGAAAGGTTCTTCAGTGTTGGATCTAATAAAACAAAATAAACTAGCTTAATCCTTTCAGCATATAGAGCAAAAGCCAAGAACCCAATAGGGAATTACCCCTTTTACTAAAAACATTCCTACTGATGGATCCTGCCAGTATTTCTGCAGGCACAGTCCCAAAGACAGAATCAGAGAATCACCAAGGTTGGAAAAGACCTCCGAGATTATCTAGTCCAACCATCCACCACCAGTATTTCCCTACTAACCCTGTCCCTCAGTATCATATCCACATGATTCTTGAGCACCTCCAGGGTTGGTGACTCCTCCACCTCCCTGGGCAGCCTGTTCCAATACCTGATCACTCTCTTTAGAAGAAATTTTTCCTAATATCCAACCTGAACCTCCTCTGGCGCAACTTAAGAAATATCTGCTGGTTCTCTACCAGCCTTCCCATAGGGCTACAAGTGGTGCTTCATATGCTGACACAGAAAGCAAGAAGTTTATCTTTCTTTACCCACTCACACCATTGCCAATCTCTGCTCCATCATTTTGAACTCAGCTAAAAAAGTTGTTCCTTACAAAAACCCCGTTACTGCCCTTCTCCTTTTCTCCAGTTCTTTTGTACCCTTTCTAGAGATGCACAACATGCTTTCAAGGCATATGTTACTCTAAATGTATGGCTGTGTAACTGTTTTTTGCTTTATGGCCTGCGCTTATCCTGACACTGGGTTTGTCCGACTTAAAACACTCTCATGAACAATGAAAGATTGTTCTTAAGTCAAGAGTCCAACATGGGAAATTAGTTGGTCTTTCTCCACCCAGCATCACTTCATACAGGCCACACACACAGATTCACTGCTCTGCAGTTAAGTTTTGAGGCTGCCCTGCAATCTTTGCTCTCATTTTCCTCACTATGTACCTTCAGGTTTCCTTAAGAATTTTAAATAAACACAGGTCCCCAGGGAGGAACCAGGGTTTCAGCTCAGACAAAGTGAGTGGAGCAGAGTGACCTGGACTCATTCTGGAGGGTGAAATTCAATAGGTGCGTGTCTGCCTGCACACACAGCATGCATCATTTCTGTAGTAAACAGCTCTCCTCCCCTCGCTGCAGCATTTGTTCTCTTTCAGTCACTGTAAACACATGAGACACACACTGAAGTTCATTTTCAGGATGCTCTATTTCAAAAGAGCTCCTAATCCTCACAGCAGACCTTAATATGGCAATTAAGAAAGAAAGACACTTGGCTGCAGCTTTGTCCTGGCTTCTCTGAGACCTGCACCCCCCTCCCTTCCCTTGCTGAAGAAGTCAGTCCTGCTGCCATGAGTCCACCCTTGAGCACTATACTTTTTCCACATAAGCTCAAGCCTTATCCACTTGTGTGCAGGAGCCTGCCCAACTCCAGGACTTTCTTTGTCAGCATATACATTTTTGTTCCAGCTGTCATACCGTTCTCCCCCTCTCCTGATATTTTGGTTAAAATGCAAGTAGGTGAAATTCACTGTTAAAGGCATCTGTTCCTCAACAGAGGAAAAGGATGACAGGAGGCGTTCATGATGAAGGATATCACTTACCTTGCTCTGCATAGGTGCTGTTCAGCTCTCTGTACAGAGGAGTGAGGACTGTTGGAAGGTACGGCTTGATTCTGTCTTTCCCCAGATCCACTGAGATTGCTCCGAGGAACTTAAAGATGCAGCTCCTCTGAAAATGAGTGCATGGAACACGAAAGCAGGTAAGAAAGAAAGTGCCTAAGTAAGCAGCTACAAGAACACTGTGCATCGCAGTGTACAAGGTGTTTCAGATAGTTGTCAGAAATTCACCACTGGCATAAAGTCTTAGTGCAGCCAAGTACAGCCTTCAGATGAGACAGCCCTGTGGGATCTGTAAATGTGTGAGCTGGTAACACTTTAAAAACAAGCTTGTTCTATCACTGTCCTGTACCAGGGCAGCTGAAGACATGAAAAGCTCAGCCTTTCCCTCTGCATCACAGGGAATCACAGCGTTTCTTCTGTAACTCACATGGCCTCCCCTTCTCCTGACAATTCCACACTGCCATTCCCGTGTTCATATAAAAGTAGCACTGTCAAGCTTTTAAAGCATGCATGTCCAACCTGCTAGCTTTATCACTTGGTTACCTCTTTTTCTGTTTTAATAAAAACAGAACAGAATAAAATAAGTTTTGGTAACTATATGCATAAACTATATTACATATTTTATACAAGACAATTCCTCTTCACTCAATGTGGCCTAGACAAGCCAAAAGGTTGGACACCCATGCTTTAAAGACAGCACTCTGTCCCTGCACACTGGTGGCCTTTGGCTTCCCACCTTTCCACCACCTGGAAGCAACAGCAAAGCAGAAGCAAACTGGTGGAAGGCCTTCCTGAGAATCCCAACCTGAAATGCTGAAGATCAGAGGTGAATTCTCCATCAGCACCTACTACTCCTCACCTCAGCATCAGTTCCCAACAGCCTCTGGTAGCAAAGTGTCTATGCAAGTGCTTGTTGCATTAAACTGCTGGTTTAATCTTGTTCTCACCTTTAATGGGATCTTGGGGGAATATGCTGCTTCTCGCTTTGCCATGAGAGAGAGCTTCTTCATCAGCCATATCAACGTGGCTGGCCGACCCTTCTCTTCTGTGTCTTCTCCTTCTCCCTCTCCTTGAGCAGAAACATCTTTCTCTTCCTCATCTTCAGAAGCCTCCTGCTCTTCCACCTCACAGCTAACTTCTCCTTCGACCTGTTCACCTTCCTCTGATGGAGGTGCAAGCAAGTAAATAACTTTGGCAACAAACAGCAGATTCTTTATAACCTGAAATGTGAAAACAGAGCAGTCAGTCACTGGGGGTTCCCACAGTGCCACCACCAGCAGTGATCAACGGTAGCCAAGAGCCAATGTTAAGTCTAAAAAAGCAACTGGCCATGAACTGGGTTCAATTCCATGCCACAGGATGGTGCACAGTGGAGTCAAACCTTCAAGCAACAGCATAAAGCTGGGCCAAATGCTCCCAACAAGCAAGCAGCCAGGACCTCAGTGCTGCAGCAGGGAGACAGCACCAGTGATCTGGCTGCCTGCTCAGGGTCTGGTTGCCCTTCTCCATGGAAAAGCCAGACTCTCTCTGGGCAAGGGCTGGACAGAAAGAACTCCTGTCTTGCTCTGCATGGTACCCAAAATGTCTGTCCCCCCTCACCCTCACCCTTCCAGCAGACTGACACCAGAGCCCTGAGCAGCACTACTGTCCTGACCAGGAGGTGACGCTGCTTCATGCAGCCCCACCACAGCCCCAGACAGGCTGCTGCTTTTACCTGCTCTCCCAGAGACTGGTCCAGGAACTTGGAGCGCAGCTGATGGCAGAATGCAAACACAAGTTCCTTCACCTGGTGGGACAAAACAGGGAAGGAATTATTACATGAGAGGAAGCCAGCAGCAGAACCCCACAGCAGTGCTGTGTAGTCACCAAAGGTGGTTCCCGGGGAGGCCAACGAACTGGCTCAGCACAAGTTTTGCCTGCATCATGCAGTCCCTGAAGGGAATCTTTGTGTTTTTCAGAATAAGACCCCAGAGAAGCCCCCTCCCACCAGCACAGACACCTGCTCAAATGCTTTCAGTGATCGGGATTAGGCAGCGGACAGAAGTGACTACAAATTGTGTGCACAAAACTACTGAAGTTATTTTTGTGTCTCAGGCAGGAAACAGGTGTGGGCACAGGGGAAGGAGCAGCACAGACACGATCACCTTTCTGTCCAGTTCAGCAGTCAGGAAGAACGTGGATGCAGACAGCTCTGCTGACAGCTTTTTCCTCTTCACTGCCTGCCTTTCCCTCCATTTGTTGACAAGGTCTTCTGGTTTGTGAGATGCAAACAACAAGCCAAAGATCTGAGTGGCTGTCAGCCATACCCAGCTGTGAGGATGCCAGAGGTGAGACTGGACATGATCTAGGGGAGAGAAAACCTCTTTCAGTGCAGGAGCCAGTCCAGCTAGAGCAGAAAAAGCACCCCATCCTTCTTAGAGTTACCACAGCATACACTGCAGTAAAATGGTGAAGGAAACAAACTGCTCATATGCTCAGAATATAATAAAATTGTTCCTAGAATCTCTGCCGAGCCAAAGCAAATCCAGAACTTGCCAGGGTTATCTTGTCTCTCAGTGAGGACACCTGGCAGGCTGAAGACAGAACCCAGCCAGAAACACTCATTCTGCTGTCAGCAAATAAAGCAACTGAAAGTAAGTCAACAAAGTGACACTATAGAATCTCTCTCATGCAGAAATCACTGGAATCAGATGATCTCTGGGCCTTATCATGCTGGCAGGCACACAGTATTTACAGTGCCATTATCACATGTCATGGCTGGCTGTGTGCATGATCTCATCAGGGAAATCTCTTCCTGGAAGAACTGAAAGTTTTCATCAAAGAGGCTGTAATTATGGCCAAACACACCATCATTCACAAGTGTTTGCTCTTGGGATGATAGGAAATACTTCCCAGCAGCTGAGACAGATGGCTTATTGTTTTCATCAGCTACGTAACCATTTCCTTTAAAATCTACTCTTGCTGCCCAGCAGCTGCCACGTATGAGCATTCTGCAGCACGTGAACCTTGTGTGACAGCGTCTACCTCTTTTCCTTGAGGTCTGAAGAAACTCAAGGCACTCCAAGAATCTTCCCTGTAACACAGATATCGTAACTCTCCACACTCACCCCAGATTTGGCTGACAATGTCTGCATGCTTCGTTAGCTGAATGAAGCTGCACTCCGAGATCAGCTTTGTCACCAGCACAAGGAAGCTGAACAGCAGCCTATCTGCAGCCTTCTCCTCCTCCTCTTCAATTATCTGAGAAAATCAGCAAGACCAGAAATGTGCTTGAGAGGGTGTGAAGATAAATGTTTATTTCCCTACGGGGTACATTTCAGATCAACACCACAAGGAAGCAGAGAACTGACCTGTACCCAATTCCATTACAACAATGCTGCATGTTACTGAATTGCGTGCAGGACCTGACTGCCTGCAGTCCCAGCTGGTGGGATGCAGCCAGCCCATGCCTCTCCCACAGTGCAGCACAGGGGGTGATCATAGGGCATTTCTCATCACACCAGATGTTTTCATCTCCTGCCAATCTCCACACCCCCAAGGCTCTCCTCCCTTGCTCAGCGTGTTTTCCAGGCACATCAGTAGCACATATGGCAGCTCCCCAAGTGTCTGGTATCCCCCTAGGAGTGCCACATCCCATGCAGGATCTGAGGCAGCCTT
Organism: Chrysolophus pictus; assembly: GCA_037305975.1. NCBI lineage: Eukaryota > Metazoa > Chordata > Aves > Galliformes > Phasianidae > Chrysolophus > Chrysolophus pictus. The sequence continues at coordinate 148,815,350 of CM074576.1, forward strand.
GTCATTCTGAGTTAATTGTGTACACAAAAAAAACCAAACCAAAACAAAAACAGCCACCAAACAACAAAACCATGGTCTGAAATACGGGAAGGGAATCATCAGAAAGTTAAAGTTGTAGGCAATGCTAAACAAAGGTAGTCAGTCACAAGCAGTTCACTTCTGACCTCCCATGCTTACACTGATCTCTGTATCTAGCAGACATTTCCCAGCTAAACAGGTGTCAGCATGATACGAGGTCTGTTTCCTAACTGAAGACCATCCTAATCCTAAGCCATCCCAGTGCTAGACCTGCATTCTGCCATTCCTTCCTCCATCCCTTCTCTCCTGCCACCACAGCAAAGACTACACAAGCAGGGAAAATGCCTGGACATACACACTGCTACAGGCCCTCAAGCTGTGTCGGGGAAGGTTCAGTTCAGATATTAGGAACAATTTCTTCTCAGAGAGTGGTGCTGCTCTGGCACAGGCTGCCCAGGAGGTAGTGGAGTCACCATCCTTAGAGGAGTTCAAGATAAGGGTAGATGTGGCACTGAGGGACATGATCAATGGGCACAGTGGGGATGGGCTGATGGTTGGACTAGACGATCTTTTGTACCCGTAATGATTCTACAATTCTAAGCACCAGTTCAAACAGGCTAAAAATCCAACAGCCCATGACTCGACGGTTGTCTCAAGAATCCCTTCCACCCAGAGGCTGACAAGGAATAACACATCTGCTGATTACACAGCACTGCTGCAGGAAGGCCAAGGAGCTTTGCAAAGCTCCTTTGTTCCTTGCGCTGTGAAACACGACATGAAATTTGGACCTACAAGGAAAGTATGATTCTGAGCCAGCGATGTCCCCTTCAGGACAAGTGTGTGTACTTTATGTATTTCCTCAGTCCCAAACAGCAGCACCAAAGGTTGAATCTCTCCTGCACTTCTTCCCTTCTTCCATTTTCCTTCCTCAAAAGGAAGTGGCAGTATGACTTACGTCTTCAAACTGAACTGGGTTGATTTCTTTCTCAACTAAGGTGAGGACAGCTTCAAGGCGCCGCTCAAACATGACTCCCTCCACTTCCACAAACAAACCACACGCCTGGGCAGCCAACCTCCGGTGTGAGCTCTGCCAACAGAAAGAACACCACCCCCGTTACCTCTAAATCATCAAATCCTGCAGCTCCCACAAGTGAGTAGAAACTGTTTTTACCTGTAGCAATGGCATATTAAGAGAAGTTGATTTTCAGACTATTGATATAGGAGATGCTGCCAGTTAGGGACACAAGCACCTGGCAGCACATATTATTTCAGGGAAGGCACCCTACAACTAAATACCAAAGGGCTGTTTCCAGCCCAGTTTCCAGCTGCAGAGCACTGGGGGCAACTTTGCATTCACTGATTCCTCACAATACCATGGGCAGCTTGAAGCTATAAATCAGAACTGAACACAACAGAGATGACAAGAATGAAGTATTGAAGAACAATTGCTCCATTAATGCAAAAGGAAAGAGACTGAGTCCTACTGAAGAATAACTGAACAGCCAGGCACCCAGATCAAAATGGGAGATCTGTGAGATTATGTTTGCCACCCTCCAGCTGCTGGCCACAATATGAAGCAAGCCTTAGCAAAAGACAGCATGATGGTCAATTAATGGGATCAGAACAGCTGTAAGGCATTTATTCAAATATTAAACCTCAGCAAAGGCTCTTATGGCAAACACCTGTCCTAGGTGGGACTGTTTGAATGCAGGCAATGCAGCCAGGAGATCTGTAGGCTGATCTTGATCTACAGCAGCAGCGGCTCTCTGCATTTGCTCAGCTGCACAAAATCTATCATTTCTCCCTCTCTTATTGCTAATAAGAAGCATGTTAATGAGCACAACTTTAAAGAGCTTTTCTTCTACACTGTCCCCTGTTCATACTCTTTTCCTAAAACTCTAATTCAGACTTAACTGAAGTCATCAATGCACCACACCTGACAGCAGCAATCGCACTTGCTTTAATCTTATTCAAACCCCAAAGTCTAGACTCAGTCAACAAAAAGAGCATGGAATGAATACCTTCTTGCTGTGAAACCACTCTGTGACCAGTGAAAACAGCAGATCTTGTTTATCGTTGTTTATCTTACTGAGCAGAGACTTGCATGTCAAAGCCGCCATCTTTTTGCACTTGGCCGAGTCATCATTTATCATCATCATACACAAGGAGATGAAAAACAGCCCACAGTATTTGTGGAGGAGCTCCTGGAAAGAAACAACCATTAGTCAGTGAATATCCGTAAGGAGCTTCTGGAATTTAAAGGGGAAAAGAGGGATATTTGAGGCGCAGCCCTGAGTAGGGTTCAAGTCAAGGCAGGTGAATTAACACAGAGGACAGCCCAGCTGCTGATGCAGGCAGGGAATGCACAGCAGCCCCCTCTCCCCTGACTTGCTAACGTGCCCCTAGGACAGGAACTTCAGTGTCAGACCTCAAAGGGCCTTTTCATAACTAACTTGCATTAAAATGGGCATACGACTCTAAGCAGTGCCGCAGTCAGGTCCAAGGGCCTTTCTCTTGCAGAAAAAGCAGTGCTTTACTGTCCTGCAGAATTGCTGGGAACTGAGCTGAGGTACTAAAACTAACCAAGGGTGGAAAGGCACAGCTCACTGCACTCGGTTTCTCTTCCTTCCTCCCAAACTCTTGCTTGACTGCACCTCTCTCAGCCTCCTGTACACTCAGTCAAGCTCCAGCTGTAAAGCATTGGGGCAGCTTAGCATTTTGTGCATGTTATCCTCTATAGGTGCAGTTATTTAACTGTCATTTTGATCCACTGTACCAAGAAGCCCTCTCTTTCTAGTCAGGCCAACAAAACCAATATTTCACACCACATTCCAGTACATAAATCTGCATCACATTCATCCAAGCTCCTGCTGACAGAACTTGACTTCACCTACAGACTGAGCGCATTAGATCTGGAAGCAATGTGGACTTTCTAGCATGTCATTTCTCTTCTGAGGCAAAGCCAGTTTTTTGGGGATAAGTGAATACTCACTTATGATAGAAGTTAATATGATATATCAAGTGCTCCCCAAATAAATTGCTCTAAAAACACTATTACATGAGCAGCTAAAAGGAATCAACTGCCTGATGCACAGTACCAAAGGTGATTGTTACCTGTGGAAACATGTCAAGGAGGTACACAATCATCTCCAGAGCAGACTCTCTTCCAGTTTCATACTCGTAGCTGCAAGGAAATGGTTAACACTTAGGGCTGAGCTGCCACTCTGTAAAGTTACTAATGATTTACAAGAATGGCCAATGCTAATAACACACACTGACATGGATCTTTTTACAGCAGCTCCCTGACCTGATCAAATGCTTAGGAGAAAAGAAGCAAACAAGCCACTCAGCTCCACCTGCTACAGAATGAACACACTCACAGAGAGGTGAGTCAGGGCTCCAGCCAACCTGTGCCACAACAGCACTGTGCTGTGGTGCTGAAGGCATAGAAACTGCTGTCACCTCAAGTGAAGGAGGGGTGATGCTCAGAAGGAGCCTTCAGGCACACAGACTGTTCCTGCTGAACTGCCGCAGCTGAGACAATTGCCAAAGGACAGCAGTCATATAAATACACTTTCCCATATGCTTTCTGAATTTTTTAGTTCACCTCGTTCACAGGTGGTGCAACCAGTGATGGCACTAGGCAGACAACAGCACATTTGCTCACATAGGTGAAGAACAAAAAAATACAGCTGGGAAAGGGGGAAGATAAAACTGCTTCATTTCTCCAACATCCACCTCAGAAAAAAAGTGCTTTAGAGGTGGGAAAATCAGAAGTCCAGTGCACCCATTCCTCCTCATGAATAGCATACAAAAAGGATGATGCTGAAATCAAACTTAAAGCACCATGGTTCTGTATTGAGGGAAAGAGAAGTGGAGAACATAAACTCACTCCAGCTGTGCGAGCATGAAATCCAAATTGGGTTTCAGCTTGTCACCAAGGGGGTAGTCCAGAATATACTTCAAGTAAATCTGGAAAACAAAACAACACAACACAGAGGAGTTACAAGAAACACTTGGACAAGCTTGTAAAAAGTAAATAAGGAATAAGCAGTTATGGATCAGAATGATGATGAGAATAAACCCTTCCATCCTCCTGAATGCACTAGTTCCTATTCCACAAGTGGTGAAGCTCCATGCTTGGAACAGGGTCTGCAGCTGACATTCGCCAGATCAGTCCTCAGAGTATTACTGTGTCTTGCCCAGGCTTCTGTTAATAGAAATTCAGCATTCTTCATAATTCATCTGCTAACTGTGGAGAAGTTGCATTTGGCCATGCAAAACTCCTGCTGCATTTGTATCCCAATGCTTGAAATGAAGCAACCAACACCATCTTTTGGTTCCTTTTAGCTTAGAAAGAAATAGTGGGAAGGAATCATGGTTTGTGGCAAATTCTCTTCTGCTGGGATACAGAAAACAACATGTTATACAAGATTAAAAGCCTTCAAAGGAGGAGCTGTGTCAGTGCTGCTGAGTAGCCCTGTGAAGGCACGACATGACAAGCAGTTTCACTGCAGGCAAGTAGCCTGAATTTTTGCTATTGTTCTCACAAGGGCTAAAACCAGCCTGACAACAAGGGAACAAGGATTAGGAGGATAGAGAAACACGGCTGGGATTCAGTAGAGCTAAGGCACATCTCTATGAGAGATGGGTTGGCCTCACAGAGCCCTCCAGCCCATTACTGCTGTAAATAACATGGACTTCTCATGGTACCCACCTGCCTGCACTGGACCCGCACTGGCTCACTCTGGCCTGTGATGGCAAGCTGGGCAACCTTCTGCATCACATCATCAATCTCAGGGACAATCAGCTTCCTGGATAAAATAGCCTGAAAATACAAAAACATAGCTGGAGTCAAATCATTTTGTTTGCAGTGTGAGATGCAGTATTATAACCAGTGGTTACATCAGTATCAAGTGGCACAGTAACACTGACATATCTTCAAACAACACACAAAAAGTTGGCTTGCAAATCCATATCTTCTTCTTTTAGAAGACATAGAATACGTGGTCTAATGGTTAGGGATGTGAATTCTTTAGCAAAAGCATCCTGCCACCCAAATACATCCTCATATACAACATGACAGGATGAGGTAATGGCTTTAAGTTGCACCAGGGGAGGCTCAGGTTGGATATGAGGAGCAATTTTTTCTCTTTAGAAAGTGGTGCTGCTCTGGCACGGGCTGCCCAAGAAGGTGGTGGAGTCACCATCCCTGGAGGTGTTCCAGAAATGTGTAGATGTGGCACTGACAACACAGTCAGTGGGCATGGTGGGGATGAGCTGACCGTTGGAACAGATGATCTTAGAGGTCTTTTCCAGCCTTATTAATTCTGTGATTCTATGTGTATCAAGCAGCCTCCCAAACAATTCTGAACAAAGGCTATAAGTCAAACAGGAAAGCTCTGCTACTTTTCTGTTTTCCCCATTTTCCTTTTCTGAAACAGAGAAACTCAGTGGCACTCTGCTGACTGTTTCAGATATGAGATCTTTCAAACATCCACCAAAACGCAATCACCACCATTCCAGTGGTTCACAAAACTCATACTTGCTCACACTTGCTCCACAGAAATACCTTTAGAAGGCCAAAGGCAGTGGCTTGCCGTGATGAATCATAAATATCTTCTTCAGCAAAGCCAAGCAGCACTTGGAGCTGTTTGCTTGTTATTTGGCTCTTTGCATTCTTCACAAGTATTGTTACGGACTGCAAAATCAAATTGCACATTGTCAATACACATACACCTCCATAAAATATAACCCCACACCAAAACCTGACTATTTATAGCACTTGAGTTTGACAGGACAAACTGCTGCTCTCAAATGTGCAGCTAAAACTGTTTCCAGTGCTGTTTTCTTTGCTTTCAGCTGGCAATTTTGAGATGAAAACTGCATACAAGCAAATACACAAATGCAGTCCCTGAAATGAGTGGGGATGCTCACTGACTTGAGCCACAACACAGGAACACAGACTGGAAGAGGACAAAATCCTTTTGGCACTGGGGCTCTCACTATCACTTATGATTGCAAAGCTGCAATTAATTCAGCAATGCATTGAGAAAACACGTAAAGGAAGATGGTGCACACAGTAACAGCAGTTTCTACTACAATTAATTGCCCTCCTACTATTGCCTTACTTCTGTGAGAGTTTATTCCAATGAATCTACTCAAGCTCAAAACTGATGCCGCTCAGAAGACAGGGTGGTAACAAGTTACTATCATAGGAAAGAAAGAAAGGAAATCTGCTTCTATAAGACACCACCCCTCAGCTCCAAGGTGTGCGCAGCTCCAAAGGATAACTTCCTCTAAGTCTGCACTGCAGAAAGACTCAAGGCAAGACTCCATTTCCCACTGCCTTGTGGTCTCCAGACTAACTCTCCAGGACCAGCTACAGGAGGGACGTGCAGTGGAACAAGTCTTGTTCTACAGAATTAATTCTAAAGGAGAGGTGAGCAGACCTCACTCTGACTTACTTTGAAACAGTTCACAACTAAGTGGAAATTCTGGCCTTTGGCTATGCCTGTCTTGGCAAATTCTTTCAGCAAGAGGAAAAGTTGCTTGATTAGCGACTCCAGATTTGTATTGATAGAAGGCAAAGGAAACTTTAAAATCCATACTAAAGACTGCAGAGCACCAGTTATCACCTGTAAGAAAGAGCCAGAAATCAGCACGTGGAGCCAGAAATCAGCATGTGGGTACAATGGTACCAAAAGAACACTTCTCACTGCTACAGATGTTTTCAGGCTATTTGCAACTGTAGTAAAAAGGAATTAGCTAATATCAACATCTTTCAAACCACTCATATGCCATACAAAGGGTTTCTCAGTTCTAAGAACACTATCTGCCACTCTCCAATTCTCCCAACTTGGATTTTAGGAGATAAAGACACTAGCACAGTGTTGGTTCAGCAGAGGGCAGGGACTCCTTCTGAAGCAGAAGTGCTTTCAAGGCACAGAAGCTGCTCTGCCAAAAAAATATGTCACCTAAAAGCCCTGCTAGAAGTATCTCATGCTGTCTGAGGCACATCTCCCATGCCTGGGAAACTTGGGGTTTAATAGTTTCCCTCCTAGGCTCACTCAAACCCAGGGAGGCTGGGGTGCTGGGCACAAAGATATCAAGAGCTGGATCAAAAGAAAACACAGCCGTTCTGCATAGCTGCAGGATCTCAGGAACCTCCTCACAGATAGCCCACATTCAAACTAGCAGCACTAGAAGCAAAACATTCAGTTCTCCATCAGCCACAATCCTCCCTTGCCCTTGGGATAGCTTGTCCTCAGACAACTTAACTGTACACCTATGAAATTAGGTTTGAAAACAGAATGCCCCTCTCTGCTTTTCCAGATGAGATGTGGTGGGCAGGACCTTTTTTAGCTGAAGAGATGGGCTCCATCACAAAACCATACCTTGACATCCATGGATTTCAGGCAGTCTATGAGTAGCTGAACAAAGGGGTCTAACATTTCCAAAACGTGTTCATCGGAAGAATTTACTTTGGATCTCTTCAGGCTCATGTGCAGCAGCTAGCACAGAAAACAAAAGACATTCATCTCAAAATTAGACTGGAACTCAAATTCAAGTAAAATCCCGCACTGGTTTGGGTTATAGTAGAATTCATGCCTATTAAATTATCTTTAACAGGCTGAACTCTTGAAGAGGCATCACTGAAGTTACCACATGCAAAACAAAGTTAAGGCAAATGATTATACTGTTAACAATATGTATTCAGAAAACCTTCTTTTGTATACTCTTAACAAAAATACTGGTTTCACAGCTTTCTCTTCCTCTCTGAGGAGATCCTTACCCGAAGCCCTGATTCAACCAAGATATACGTGTTGGTCCTTCTGCTGACAGGGGCTTTCTGCCCCCCTCTTGTGGGTGTGGGTTGAAGCAGCAAGCAGCTCTCTGGTTGCAGCCGAGGATCTGGAGGAGGGGCAACTTTTGTTCTGAAAAGAAGGCATAAGACAAAGGTGAAAATTCAGATTTGTGAATACAAAGAAACAAACCGAGCTTGAGAGCAAAAGGAGAGATGGGATATTCAGACTTAAGAACAATGTCACTATTGCAAAAATAATAAAATGCACATTGATTTGTGTAACATTTCCACTTTTTCCTCTCAGTGAACAGACAGAGCTTTGTAGCTCCTTCAAGCAAACACATCTACTGCACGGTTTACCGACGATTTACTGAAATTTCTGATAACTTTTAAAAACTGCAAACAACTGTCAGATTGAGGACCCCAATCACCTCTTATATACTAGTTTGTAGCTCCCTCCTTACCACCATAATCTGTACCTTAATTGAAACACGCACATCATCTTACCAGATGGTGAAAGACCATTACCCAAGAGCACTTGCAAGAGTAGATTGCCATTAGTGCAGGAAAGGATAACTTTCATTTCCAAGCTTTCCCCTGCCCCCCCAGCTGCCCGAATTATTTGCTTACACCAAAAAGCAAAGGCATATGAATGGAAGGAAACCCTCATCCATTTGGTTTGAGAGCTGCAAGCAAACCTCCCAAGTTAACAGAGCAGCTGGGTAACCTCTTGGAACTCACTTGGCCTTCTCAGTGAGCAGAGGCAAGTTTTCACTGATGAGACCATGGCTGAGGAGGAGGAGAGATTCAGCATTCATGTCTGAGTTGAAGATCAGCCCTGCCATGATGTGACGCAGCGCCTCGTGCACCTTCCGGACTATCTTCAAGCTTGTGGTGCTCTCCAGAATCTGCAAAGGCATCACCATGAGAATCAGGAGGGCAGTGATCTGACATCAGAAATCACAGGAAAAGCCAGAACAATTCCTCCAATGCGGCTTGCCTTAAGCCCCCAGCTCTCCCATCATCTCAATCCTGCCCCATCATCCCTCCTTTTTTACTTCCAGCCTCTCCTCAGACTCCACCCAGTTCACCTGTCACCACCAAGACACTCCAGAGCTCTTGAGCAAATGGAGTCCATTTCTGCATGAGCTTGCACCCACTCAAAACACCGCATCTCTGTAAAGGTAATTACTGCACATGGACAGAGACTTAATACATTTTGGTCATGTGCTGGCTCCCAAAAGAAAACAGGGAACCATAGTGGGATTATATAGGTAGCTGTCCACAGGCTCTAGAGTTTCTTCAGATCATATAGAAAAAAGCAAGGCTCTGGCTGTCTTTTCTTACCTCTTTCAGTGGCAGAATAAGTTTAGTCACCTGGCCCTTTCCTATGTATTTTCCAAGAATTTCATAGGAATCGTAACTCTTGTTCTTGCGTGCTTCCATGACCTTGGAGACAATTCCCTTTACTTCCTTCTCTTCAGCTACATCCCCGAACAGCTCTTGGTTGAAAATCTTTGAAAAGCAGCCCAAAGAAATCAAGGAGAGGAGCAGAAAAACAGAGCAAGATTCTTTCATTAACAGCAGCACCAAACTATTTTTCTGCAGCTGCAGAAAACTCAGTTCTTCAGGTTCCCCACAAATCACGCCCACCTTCCTTTTGTTAACATAAGACATCCCAGGCTGAACACACCAGATGGAAAAGCTGTTTCCACAACACTCTGTGGAATTTTGATAGAAATAGTGGGATTCTAGTCAGATCAAGCTGACCATTCAGAAGCAATTCAACAGGCTAAAGCAATGGGCAGAGAGAAACTTCTTAAAATACAACAAACAAGTGCAAGTGGGGAGGAATAACCCCACTGAATGGGTATCTGCATCTATTGCTCAGTCATTTAGGCCACAGGGAAACACAGTTAAGTGTCTTAATCTTGAATCACCCCCCTCTCAAGATGCAGGGCTCAGGAAACAGCCCCAGAAGCACACTGCTCTTCTACCAGTGGCACGCTGATGCCTCAGCAGAAAACAATCTCTTCCTTTTGAAGTAAAAGCACAACCAGCCCTGTTTGCCATCAAGTCTGAAGCAATGTACACACAACCTTCTCATTCTCTTATATTCTTCCCAAGCATTTCATGTTGCTACTTCCTTCAATCTTTAGTAACTTTTACCTCAATCAGGATGTCTAAGCAGGGGTCCAAATCACCAGCATTCAGCCTGGTAGTAAGACCCTTCAGTAGCAGATTCACAGTGAAAGTCAGCACATGGAGCTAGAGGAGAAGAGAACAGATCAAGTTTCCAACTGCTTGCATGTACATCTTGTATAACTGGATAGCTAGATTCCTACACAGAGACATGACATCACAACTCACACAATACACTTAAGCTCTTGCTACAGGAAAGAATACTGGGATAGGAATCCTCATACAGGTCACAGGAAAAGGACCTCGATCCCTCCACACACTGGCAAAGGGTAGGAATTCCCTCTTTCCCCAGTGCTTTTAGAACTATTTTTAGGCTGTCCTAGTCAGTGCTTTCACTGTAATAGTCAATAGAAGCTCTCATTTTTCCACTGTGGTAACTCATATCAGAAATTACACTTGCCACAAACCACTGCGTAAAGATGAGTTAAGAGCTAGGGTCCTGGCTCTGTAACTAAGCAGCAAGAGTTCAATTAATATCACTACATAGTCTTGGTGGCAATTTACTTCAGATGGTGCTTGGCCCTAATGACCTTACTGTGAAGATTCCCAATAATTCTACTGAAACCAGAAATTCTTCAACTCAGTTCTCTTCACTGAGAAAATGGAGATCTTCTCTTCTTCCCTGCTAAGACTGCAAGTTCTTTGGGTACAGACCTTCAGTCAACATACATTTATATACTACTTGAAATAACAAAGAATGATGTAGGCATAGCAGTAGTATTTAGTTCTATGATACCCATCTATTCTCCCAGTGTAAAACAATTTCAGTAGCAATTTCCCTTTGAATTCTTCTAACACACACACAAAAGCCCCAAATTTTACTAAGAATAGAAGACAAAAAATTTCAGCATTACCTGGTATCCATGGATGAGAGTTGATTGCATCTCTTTTAAAACGTACAGAAGGTATTGCACTCCCAACACTTCCATGATTTTAGTGAGGGTGTTACGAGCAACATCCCGGATTTCCTGAAATCTGTTCCTCAGAAATGAGCAGACCTTCAGGAGGATGCTGGAAGCAGAGACAGACAGCTTAGTTCAGCCCCTAAACAGCAGAACTAATTAGACTGCTAGCCAAGGAGGTGGGATGTTTTTATAAGCTCAAAGTCAACCTCAAAGAAAGGCTTTACAGTCACACACAGAGCTACTGTCCTTCAAGAAACATAACAGATTTTGTTCTTTCTGTATGCTACTCTTTTTTCGGCTCTGCCACTCCTGCACTCTGCTTCACAGCTCTGCTCTTATTTAAGGATTTACCAAATCCCTTTCAAACGTAGCCCTGCAGGACTCCAGTGCAAGGGGGAACATAACTAGAAAAATGTATTTCCAAATAAAAAGAACTTATGGCCTGTCAGATGTCCCTCCAGAATTCAGCCATGTGTGTAACTGCAGCTTAGTAAACATGCCCGTCCTGATTCCCAACAAAATGCGTGGTATTCAAAGAGCTTCTCCAGGACCTACCTTGGCAGGTTGGCTTCCATCACTTCCTGGGGAAGACACTGCATCACCCTGACCATTGCAAAAGCCAAAGGCACACGGACTACCTCATCATCGTTCACAACACTGGATTTCACAAGCTTGTGTTCTTCATCTCTCTTAACCTTTTTAAGACAGAGTAAGATACAATGCAAGTTAAATAAAAAGAAGAGTAACAAACAGTTCAAAAAAAAGTCCTGTTTTTTTTTCTCAGCAAAACCCAAGAAGAGGCCAATATTGCAAACTGATTTCCAATGCTGACTACACGACAAAGCTAGGCAGCTAAAGGATAGGCAAGATGAATCCCTGCATTTTCGATAAGGAAAGCTGGGTGCTACTAAGTGGCAGAGAAATTTTCAAGAGGCTGCACTAAGTGAGTTGTTTCACACCTACACTGACCAGAGGGTCTGTCAGCACTCTTGATGACACATCAAATGGGATAAATCTCTTCTGTGATTTCAAGTGTCTCTTTCCAGTTGTGTCCCTTTTTTTTTTTTTTTTTTTAAACGTACTGCATTTCAACATGACTCTTTCCAGTACCACCCCAACCCTTCCAGTAGCAGCATAGGTCAGCAAACTGCCTTTCCAGTGCCAGCTTCTCACCTTTGCAACAATGCACCTGTGCAATTTAGGCAAAATGTTGACTATAACTGTATCTTGAATGTGTTTGATCAGACACTCCAGCTCTTCTTTATTTCGGGGTAAGAAGGAAACTGGTTTTGCCACTTGCTGAGTGTTTTCAGGTGTCTCAGCTGCCTTTTCAGGCAGAACCAGCTCAGATTCTGCTGGTTCTTCAGGGATATTCTCCTTCTTGTCTTCCTCAACCACTTCCTCTTCCCCTTCACTCTGTTCTAGCTCCATGGCTTCTTCACCTTCTACCTCTGGCTCAAAATCCATGGCAGCAGCTTCTGTCAAGTAATTATTAAAACCACAGGTAAATACTACAGGCAACATAGTCGGAGCTCTTAAAACAGACTCCTGGGATGGCTTTGATCTGGACAGAACTCCTACCTACTGTCATAACAGTAAACAATCAATAAACTTCAGAGCTGCTCTACTGGGCAGAGAAGCTCTGGCATGCTGATTTCTGATAATCACCCCTCAGGGCTTGGCTTAAAGCAAAGACTAGGTTGTTCTTCAGCTGAACTCTACAGTTAGTTTACCAAAGGTCAGTGCCCTTGAACCTTAGTGAAGTGTGATTAATTTACATTTGGTAATCTTACAAGGCAGGAAGTATTGACGAGCACATCCATGAGATATATTCTTCCCTCTTCAGAATATCCAGAATATCCTAAAAGCCACAACATAAACAACCACAACAGCGGACAAGTCAAAACATAAAATTACTCCTCATGAAACCTCAGTGGAAGAGGGCCAGGGCACAAAGCACTCTGTTCAGGCGGAGGATAAAAATGATAGAAACCAGTGACAAGATAAAATGTGGTAGCAGCAACACAGCTGTGTGTAGACCATGGAGAACCTCCCAGATGAACATAATCCCAGTCAGCTGCATTTTGAGCAATCAGAGGGTGCGTCTATCATTAGGAGCAAAAAAAGCTCACCTTGGTTCTCAATGGTCATGAGCTGTTTTTCCAGTGTTTCACGGTCAAAGTGAAAGGCTTCCAGCACTGTCTCTAACAAGCTGAAAAAGAAACACATGAAGAGAGAAACTCTCTGCAAAAAAAAAAAAAAAAAAAAAAAAAAAGGAGAGGCTGCATAGAATCAACACAACAGAAAATCTTAAAACTGCTTTAAAAATACTTCAGACTCAGTGGCAGTGCAGCTTAACAAGGTTTATCCTGAAATAATAAATCAGGAAACAATGGGTTGTTTTTCATCTAGATGGACTCTGTCACCTAGCTCAGCATGAAACCTCAAAGACAGTGGTACTGCAGTTGCAGAGCATCCCAGGAGCTGGGAAAGTCAAACAGGAGCAGAAAATCTAATGCTCTCATGTACACAGTGAGATCCAGCAAGCAAAAACAATTACCTATTAATCCTTCATAGCTCAGTTACACAGAAATGCAAAGCCATGCCCATTTTCATTAGCTTAAGTGAGAAATCTCTCATGCTAGTGAAGAGTTTAAAATCCACATGATGCTCCTTAAGGCACTGATTTTCGCCTTAGTCTTTGAAGCTAGAGCAGCACTGCTTATGGTACCCACCTGACTCCCAACTTGGGACTGATCTGCCCCGTTTGCAGGACGTGGATGAAATGCTTTAAGTGGTACAAGTATGCTGACCACGAGAGATGCTGGCAGATGGCTCCAACAACTTCAACAGAGGCTGTTACCATATTTTCATGCTACCCAAAAAAACAGAAATTCAGACGCTATTAGCGTTCAAGCATGCTAAAGTATACTTTACTCAAAGTAACAGGAGCCAGAAGTAACTCCTGTTTGCTGAGGATGATTGGTACTCTACTCTATTAAATCTGCTCTCAGTTACCAGTTTAAACAAATACAACATCACAGCTCACCAAGCAGATCTCCAGACCCACTTCCTCCAAACATTTCTATAGTTTATCTTTTCTCATACAACTAAATCTATGGGCCCACTTCTGTGAGGAACTGAAAGCAGCCACAATACATAATAACATCACACATTGCTAACCTAGTGCTAAGGTAAAATAAAATGGGTCTGTTTCTTTAAGGTTTCAGTCAATGTATTTTCTGTCAATGTACTTTCTCTCTTGTTGGTCAAAGGGCAATGACACTAACCCTGTCAATGGGCACAAACTGTATGACTGCAGGTGCTGGCTCATGTGCCTGAGCACTAATTCAGGAACAATTCAGAAGCACATTTCTGAAAGGAATTACCCAAAATGACATCTGCTTGGCCTGACATAAGCAGCTCTGCTGTTCTTCTGATAATGTGCAGGGTACTGTACAGATGTGTGAAACCTTGATTTTTCGAGTTACAAGAAGAAAGTCTGTCTACCTTGATGTTACAAGTATTTCATCTCATGCTTTAAAATAAAAGGTATGGAATACGACTAAGTGAATGCTGCCCTTCAAACATTATTTGCAAAGCTGCTGCAGGCTGAGAATCTCTGAAATCAGTTCTTTCAGTCCCTCTCACAGTCCCCGTGAAAATGTTATTTATGACCAACTCAGTGACTGCTTACAGCCCATGTCCCACACACACCCTTTCTGCTGCCTAAACTCACAACTGAATATGAAGAGAGTAGTATGGAGGGAGAGGGGAAAAAAACAAATGGATTACAAAAAATGCAAACAGATATAAACTCAAGTAAAAAAAACAAACAAAACACAACCCAAACAACAACAAAACCTGCACTGAAAACTCAACCCAAACAAGGTTAGAGTCTTAGTTTGGAGAAACAGGACAGTTTTAGCAGATAGCGAACTGGATCCAGATTGTATCTGCACCCTCAAACCCTCTTTCTGCCACCAAAAGAAGCACAGTGCTCTACTCTGAAAGGGGAACACTCACTCCATAAACCCATCAGCCTTTAAAGCAGCTAGTCTTTTAAGGAAAGCAATACAAGTAAGGCAAAAATACAAAAACTGATGAATACAATTTACAAGTCTACCTTCAGCATTTTTTCACTAAAAATGGCAGTAGTAGCATAAGGCATGATGTAGTTTTGCAGGGATTTGGAAGACAGCACAAGTTTCTTCTCAGTCAGCTGCTTAGCCAGTCTCCTCAGAGCTCGTGCCCTCCTGTGGATCTGAGCCAAACACAAAGGAGAGTGAATGAGGTGGCCCTTGAAGCACAGCTAGCACAAGGGAGCATGCACATCCAACAGCAGTCGTGCAGGTGGCTCAATCTGACATAAACACAGTACAGTCATCTCCAAGGGTAGGCCATGGCCTTTTCATTCTTATCTGGGCTTTCACTAGACTTCTGCCCCAATAAATATTATAACTCAATGAGATACTTCACTGTGAATTAACAGGCATAAGAACATGCCATCTTTGAGTATCAGACACATTACTTCCACGTCCATCTCTTTTTTTTTTTTTTTAAATGATGTCTAATAATGGTTCAATTCTTCCTTGAAGACATGGCACAGGCGATTTGGAAAACATCACTCCACAGTAAAATGCTTTTGTTTTGGTAAGGGGGGAAAGGGGCATCAAGGAATGTGCACTGCCTTTTACCTGCATGTGTTTCATGTTCTCAAAGAAGTCCATGTCAGGATCGTGGCAGTTGGTCAGCTGGACCAAATCCCGGAATTCAGGATTTGCTGGAAATGTCTGAATGAGGCAGGAAAGCAAAGATGTGTAGTCTTGCTGGATGCTCTGCAAAGAATAAGACATGAAGGTTAAGCACTCCCTGGAAAGGCAGCTACATGCTCCTCAGAACAACTCTGCTGCCACTTACATGTTTTATGCCAACAGGTCACATTATTTGATAACACCAAATATACCTGTAGTTTAGACTGCACTTAAATTAAAGTTTCTGCTCCAAAGGATGAGCTACAACTGAGAAAAGCTAAACAGCAAAAAAAGCTCCACACAACAGCGGAGTTCTATAATTTGATAGATTTTATAATGATTTTAAGTGAAGGTTTAGTTTGATTACAGCATGTATCTGCAACTTAAGTGGTGGTTTCACTCTAAGGGGCAGCTAAACTTCACCACAACCACTCACTCACTACACCCACCTCAAAAGAAGAGGGGGAGAAAATATAATGAAAAAGGGCTCAAGGGTTGAGATGAGGACAAGGAGATTGCTGACCAACTGCTTACATGGGCAACATAGACTCAGTGTAAGGAGGTTAATATAATTGCCTATAGCAAATTATAGAGAAATTAAAAGCAAACGAAAATCTCCTCTCCCTCATTCATCCTCTCCACCCTCCTCCCTTCCCAAGCAGTGTAGTGTAAGAGGGAATGGAGACTGTGGTTAGTCCTTAATCATTAGCCTCAGTCACTCTTTCACTCTTTGCCCCTGCTCCATGTGGGATCCCTCCCATGTGATGACACCCTTCCTGAACTGGTCCTGTGTGGACTCCCCACAGACTGCAGCTCTTCAAGCACTGCTCCAACATGGGTCCACACCACAGGGGCCCATCCTTCAGGAGCAGACTGCTCCAGCGCGGGTCCCCACAGCCAGCAGCAGGTCCCTTTTGGAGCTGGAGCTGGCTCTGATCTGACATGGGGCAGCTGCTGGGCTCTGCTCACAGAGGCTGTCCCTGGAGCCTCCCTATTACCAGGGCCTTGCAATGTAAACTCAATACAATACAATTTCTTATCCTCAAGAAGAAACTCAAAGGACTCATCTATAAAAAGTCCTGGATGCCTTGCTGTCCCAAGACACTTGGATATAGGTCACCAGATAGCAGTGCCTTACCTCAGTCTTACTCTTCAGCCCCCTTCTCAGAGACTCCAGAAGAGTGTGCTGGATTAGCTCCTTGTAGTCATCTTCTGTGTGGTCGATTTCTGCCAGGCGGTGGATAAAACTGGTGAGGCAAAGGCTTGCGTTGTCACTAAGAGCCATATCTCCTAGCTGAGTGGATGAAGAAATTGCACCATATGAGTCTGGATACAACAGCTTTTTCTATTCAAAAGACTGGAGTGAATAGTAATACTGTACATAGCACAACAAAGCCTAGAACGATCCAGTAATTCTACCAACTCCAATAGAAGTTCTTCTCCTTAACTTATGCCCACTTTCTCAAACAGAAAAAAAATAGTTTTTGAATCAGCTGAAAGCCTACACAGCCAGAACACACTGCAATAGAAAGAAAAGCAGCCTATCAAGATTGCAATATGCCTTTTGTAAAGAAAAAACTGACCAGAGAGTTCCAGGGCTCACTGGTAGACAACTATACTGGCACTTGGTTTATTCTTCTTGCTGCAGTGCATTTCATAGAAACGTAGAATCATAGAATCTTTTTTATTTGGAAGGGACCTTTGAAGGTTATCTGGTCCAAATCCCCTGCAATGAACAGGGACACTACAGCTGATCAGGGTGCTCAGAGATCCTCCAACTTGACCTTAGTTGACTCCAGGGACAGGACAGTCAGCATCTGTCTGGGTAACCTGTGCCAGTGCCTCACTATCCTTATCATAAAAGAAATCTTTACTTGTATCTTCAGGACACACAGGGCAAAAGGAGGAAACTTAAAAATAGGTCTTTGTGAAAAGAAGCCATCTGCTCTCTGAATGTTTTGAAGCGCCAGAAAGCAAAACAACAGTCAATGAAATGAAATGAACATGCCGCACAAAGCAAGAGAAGGAACACTTAGCCCACCTGGATGGTATAGAAGCAGTTGTGCATAACGGGGATGAGGAAGTTGATATCCACTGTTTGCATTTCTTTGATGTGGGCAGTGATTGACTGGAACGCTGACAGGCGTACATCGAAGTTGATATCATCAAGATGCCGTTGATCAAAGGCATTCAACTAAGAGACAGCAACAAGTCATTCATGAAAAAGGCTAGAAACTTGACAGAACAACCGTGGGGGAAAACAAGGGAGCAAAGAAGCTGGGCGTACCTTAACAACATCTGTAATGTATTTCAATTCACTGTCCAAATCAGATAAAGTCTGAAAAGAAACAAAGGGAAACAGTTTAACTGTTATAGCTGTTATAAATTTGGAGGACTCCAGACTTACTTCCAACTCCAACCACCTGAGATTTAGGGAAAAAAAAAAAGTAGTAACAATATCAGTCCTTTTATAAGCTTAATAAGAGCCACTTTGCCCATGTATTTCATCTCTAAGTCAGACTAAGTATCTTTTAACTTCCTAAGTTTCTAAATATTTACATGGAGGATATCCTGGGTTTTCCTAATGAAAAAAAACAACAAAAAATGAATATGTAAATCACTTCAAAAAGTACAAAACAGCCTGACTGCTATTCATCTGAGAGAAGAATAAAAATAAAATCATCTGCAAGCTGGTAAAAACCACTCTTATTTCATAAAGACAAATGATTCATTATGGATGCAACGTGCTTTATTTGGCTTCTTTTCCACAACAGAACCGAGGAGATGCTCACACTAAGCAGGCTGCAAACAAAAGTTTTACCAGCCTTCTTGCAGAACACTAATGTCTGCAACATGCAATACATTTAGTTCACTTCAACTTAATATGTCAGAGATTAAAAAGTCTCTTAAGCTCACGTGCAACAAAGATGATTGCATTTATTCTGTTTTTGATCTGTAAAAACAGCACACAAAGATGTGTAAAAATGCAGTACCTGAAATACCAAGCACAACTTCTGTCGAGACAGTTTGTTCTGGATGACAGAAAATAGCTTTGCCAGAGGTTTGAGAAAGCTTGCAGGGTTTGAGCAATGCCTCAGCAAGTTCTGCACTGTCTCCAGAATGTCAATCTCTGCATCCTGAAAGAGATACATCGCCATCAGTAACTACTAAAACTTCATGAGATTAATTGGGAAATATTTCAAAACACAGAGTGAACTTAGCTGTATTTTATTCAGATCACAGATATTGAATTTAACAAAAAATTGGGAGGACATTCATTGAAACCACCACACTTCAGAAGCACTTGCAATCTTTCAATTAGACACAAGCACAGAGTCTGAGGAGAGTGCTGTCACAAAGCTAACTTCTATTTTGGGCATTTCCTCTGACTACTCAATTAGAGTAGGACCTCAATTAAGTTAGAGAAGCAATAGAGCTCAACAAAGTCACCTTTCTCCAATCTGTGAAACGATCATGAACAGTACCATCTACCTGTATGATCTTCTTGAAAGGAAATTACAGACAGTTCACTAACGATCCACAAACATAAAAAAGAAACTGTGAACCAGTTTCTATGACCATCTTCAAAGCAGAATTTACAGTCTGCAGCCTAGCAGTTCTTTCTGAAATCCTGAAACCTGTTCTTGAGCAACTGCATCTCGTTTAAGGAGAAACAAGACCCATACCATGATCCAAGGATGCAGGCAATCAGGAAATATGGCGGCGAGTTAATAGTACTATACAACATTTGCCTTTTATCTTGCAACAGACCAATGAAAGCTCACTGCACAGCACGTATTACATTCACATTTACTCACATTCTGTCTAAATTCTGTCACTTGTGATTTGTGATGTATGAAGCACAAGTTGAAGAGAGCATTTGTTTAAAACTTGGCAAGGAACTGGGTGAACTGACTACTGCAGCAAAGGAAGCAAAGATTGTACAAACACTTCTGCAAACCTTTCCCAGGAGAAAAGGCAAAAGTCAGCTGTGACACTGGCATTCCTGCAAAGCACCCAGTGGCTTCATATCCATCAACACACAGTAACAGACTGCTGAGTGGACTACAAACTCATGAAGACTTGATTTCAGACTGATCACAAGAAATGGCATGTAACCAATAAGCTTTAAATGCATCTTAAATAAATCTACGTCACAGAAAGGAAACTGCATTTTTAATTAGGGGGGATAATTCATTTCTACTTACTTGTTCAATGTTACTCTGGTGAAGGAAAGGGAGGAGGAGACTCACAAGCACTGAATTCTGACTTTTTTCTTGTATAAATTTGCTGATCCTGCATGATAAGACAATGTAATTTACTGTTTATTTCAATCCAATCAGTATAGAGCAAAGAAGGATTCAGTCAGCACCAGTGCTGTATCACAGAGTATTGTCAGCCCATCCACCTGCACTCAGGCTAATAAGACTTTCCTATTCAGTTCCACATGACTGCAGTCCCATCTGTATCTTTTCCTATCTCAAGAAGTATTGGTTTGACTACCAGCAAATAGAAACAGCTAGAGTCAATTTCTGAACACTTCCAGTTGGTCATCAGCAGCTTCCAAGGTCAACGACAGATGCAGGTACTTTCAAACTCTAAATTTAAATAGTTTCAGACATTGTTTCTAATTTGCAGCCTATCAAGAAATGATTCTTTCTTCTTCCCCCCTTCTACCCTTCAACTGTTTTGAGCACTAAAGAATCACTCACTTGGAGAGTATACTCAGCTCTTTGCTGACTTGGGCTCTGTACTTCTTCTTTTTCATTTTCTCCACATTTAACATTGTTTTGCTGAAGTACTGAAGTATGGCAGGAACGTGAGGTAGGACCAAGCGACAACCTAGGCTGAGGGACTCTGTAAGGAATACAACAGTCAGCAACACTCAACTCTGTGCTGCAAGCAACAAGGCAAGCTCTGTGCAACAGAAGGAAGATTCAGCCCCACACAAACAACCGAGGAAATGCAAGTAAAGGAGGTTTCATCAGTGGAAGAAAAATCAGGGGGAATTATGAACGTACTGCTGGGAACATGCACTAGCACGTCCATTACAGCCCTACTAAGTGTAGGCTCTTCATAAGGAATTTCTCCTTATCCACATTCAAACATGGATCTCACTTTTCACAACATAAGCAGGACTTAACATTTTTTGAGCATGCCAAGAGAAATCTGTACAACGACTTTTCCCTGAAGCCTCCTTCCCTGTATTCTCACTCAAGGCAAAGACAATCTCATCATAATCTCACACCTCTTTCCAAACCACCCAATAGGCCTCTCATGGCTCTTACACACAGATACCTTCTGTCACTTCACCAGCATTCAGGACAACACAGTCAGTCACGTTCAAACTGGAAACCTGCTCCGTGGGTTCAAAATCAGGGCTGTTGAGAAGGCTATCAGCAATGTCCATCACAAGATTGGATGTTGCCTCAGACAGATTCTTGGCTGACAGGACAGCAAACACATTGGACAGTATATCATACTCTGGACGATCCGGATACTGCTTGGCCAGTAGAGGGAAATACCTGAGAAGATTATTAAAAAGATATGCTGAAAGTTTAAGTACAGAACTTCATAATTCTTTTGTGCAGAGTCATACAAAAAAGATAATGGGAAAAAGCACAGAAGCCACAGAAATGGGCCATGAAAAGTAGAAGGAATGGAGGTTGAAAGGTCATCAAGTTTCTTTTCACACTTCAAGATAGCATCGTCTAAGCTTAGTCCTTTCTCTGCAAATGTTTGCCCAAGACTTCTGTCAGAGCTTGCTCCTATCTTAATAATCCAATTTTTTTTAATGTAAGTTTGTGTGCAAGTTCTTCATTATTACAAACGACAAGTCTCAAAAGAGAAGCTGGACATTTCAGCAAAGGAAAAGCAGCATGTCAGTGGGAGCGGTGAAAACCACTCAAGATAGCAGAGATGGAATTTCTCACAGTGTCTGCCTCAAAAAAGGCTTTCTTTCAACTTTCAGTCTCAGAATTCTGTGCTGAATTTGCCCATTTTCTTTCGCAAAGTAGAAAGAAATAAAGTATCATAAAACAAGAATAAAATCACCTTGTCAAACTGCCCTCTCCATCTCCTCAGATGACTTACATAAAAGTAATTGGTTTAGATGCAGGCACATTCTAAGAATTCACTCTCCTCCTGACCCGTGAGCTGGGTTTAGTCTATATATCTGTTTGGTTGCTCACGTACGGGAAAAACAGCTCACTAAAAATATCTTAATTGCCATAAAATGTAAAGCTTCAGAACTGCATCTGGGCTGCTATGAAAAGAGTAACAGCCTAGTGAAGAAGATGAGTTTTGACATAATTATTCACAACCTGTTAAGAGCGTTGTGATCATTTTAACAAAAAGGTTGTGTATTTGAGATACTTGAGTTTCACTGCAAGAGCACTTACTTACCTAGGATTCTTACTCCAAGTGTAAATGAGTTTGAGCAGAAAAGTTGGAGAATACTGGCTCTCTGAAGCCAACCTGCAGACCTGAAGGAGATATAAATCAGACACCAATGCAATATAAGTACACAAAGCCAATTAAAATCCCATTTCTAACAAAGACCCCACTACAAACTATATTCTTTTAGAAAGCAAATCTTTTGTTGTTTTTCCATCTCTTTCAATACTGTTTGTTTATCTTATTCTTTGTACATCACTCCATGTACGTTTTTTGTCCTCCCCTAAAAGTGACTCCCCATTGATCCTCACACTTGCCACAGAGACCTAACCACCTCTCCTGGACTTGCCTATGACCCTTAGGCACGACCCCAAGACTTGTACCTCCCTCACCTCCAACTTCTCAGCTGCAGCAAACTGCAACTCCAGACACAGCTGCATTAAACAAAGTTTTTATATGCATCAGTTCTACAGCCTTAAAAGCTCGTAAATAAAAACATTCTTCTGCTAAAACCAAACCCTCACCAAGTTAACTGGCAGAAATTCCCTCTAGAGGGAGCTTCTGGATCATGCTACAATCCAAGCTCCAAAATTAGTGCTGTCTTCCTGACATCTACCAGGAAAACAGGAATTATAACTTTTCAACAATTCTATATCCTATTCAGATTTAGAGAGCATTTCCAAATGCAATGCTCCTATAAGCATTAAGTACTTTGCTTACTCAATGCCTGGACTACATGCTTTTACTGCTCTGGGACCAAAGTAAGTTTTCACTGCTTTGCTCCACACGGCTTGGAAAGACTGGGATGGACAAGTCCCTGCTGCTCAGCCTAGTGAAATACACAGCTATATGCATTGCCAGATGTAATCAACACAGTTTTACTTTCAATACTGCACATTCTATCTCTCCCAAGAGTGCATTTTCCCAACTAAAAGGGGGTCTGAAGTTTTCTGATGAAAACTGCAACCCTCTGCTTTGTAACTGTGCTCAAATAGGTCTCCTGGCAGAACAGCAGAAGAGCACACAGCCCACTGAAGGACGATGCTGCAGTCCTCCCTTTCTGGCAGCAGCAGGAAAGCCCACGTATGTTTGTTTCTCTAATCCTCCATCACAGGTCCAGAAACTTTCAGACAGAAAACCAACAAAATGCACCTAGGACTGACCCAGAAGTATCATTTTGCTTCCCTAAAGAAGAAGCCTGCTTCTGTGGCTAAAGAACAGAAACATCACATCCATTTTATTCAAAAGAACTCATTTGTACTTAAGCATGAGACTTAATTACTCAGGACTAATCAGACTTGAGCCAAATCTGCCCTTCCACACATAGAACAGAATGCCAAAGAACTGGAGTCCCTGCATGGTACAGGTTACGCAGATGCCAGTCTGGAAGAAGAAACACTTTACCTGAGGCCATACCACTGCATGGAAAACTGCATCAATCTCTTCCACACTAAAACTGTAAGTCTCATGATCAGAAAAAAACTCAACCACAAGCTTGAGTCCAAGGCGCCTCAAGTTCTTCAGTGGATTAATCAACCGTGGTTGAACCTGTAGAAACAAAACAAGAGACAAAACAGTAAAACCTCTGCAAGAACAATCACTATTTGCTCTGAAGTTAAATATAGCAATTCACTGCCCACAGATACAACAGAACGCAGTGAGTTACAGCATTTGGTTATAGAAGGATGTTCCATATACTTTTGGGGGAAAATCTAAGGAAGGAAGTCAGCCATACAGCTAGTCATGAGGTTATTTACACACTGCTGCATTCTGACTCTTCTCCCTGTTATGATTTGAGTAACCTGAATTATTTCTATATCATGCAATGCAGCTTATAGGAAAAACTTGAGACAATTCCAGAACAGATACACTGCACAGTGCAGAGCTACTGACTCCTGTCTCAGAAACAATAGAGACCAAGTCTACATCTTGGGATCTTCAAGGCCTTCATTATGCATCACAGATCACCACGCTGAATAAACACACGCAGGTTCCTATTCTGCAAAGCAGCTTGGAATCTCCCAAGCTAAACTGAAATGTACTAACGAAACGGTGTGCAAGCAGCTTCCAAGCAGCAATAAGCTGCCTGAAGGGCCAAATACCTGATCCTGCCTTCAACCAGCAAGCACAAACCAGGCTGCTACTGCTAATGGCTACCCTTAGTTTAACTTCCAGAAAAGCAGTCCCCTGAGATCAAGACTTTGAGTGAACAAAGAAACTCACCACTGAACACAGTCAGAAGGAAATAGGAAATGAATAACTTAGCTTAAAACTGTCAGTGTAGATGTTTAACTCCCAGGCATTATCAGCCTGCAATAAATTACTCTCAACCCCCAAGAATGTCAGCTAATCATTAGCCAAGACAAACAGATTTCTCACACTCCTCCTTGAGCTTTTAACATCTTATGGACTAATGAAGTGCTAAATTAAGTTCAGGAAAATGATAAACTGTCACTCCCCAAGTAACAAAATGGTGACAGGTTTATGGTAGTAGCCCAGGAAAAAATCTGACTATCCCAGTAATGAAAGAAGCAGCTCAGAAACTCCCCTCTCAGTTTAACATGTAAGCACATGCAATCCACTGCTAAGACTGGACTACGGGATGCTACTATCCTAATGAACTGACTGAAAGGGCTTGAGTTGTTGATGGATTGTTTTCAAGACAAGTTCTAACCTCAGATGTTCACTCAGATGGGTCCTGGCAAGAACAAGCACATGGTGACAGAACCTTCATTACCTAACATCCCTCACTCAGTCTATCATTGCAATATTCCTTTCAACACATTACTTGCTCAGTCTACCTCTCATAATTCCTTTTAATACTCAGTGATGACGATGACTGTGCAGTTTGCCTGTTTCTCACCTAAGATCAGGCTCTGCACAGGACTAGACTTGAGCATTTTCTGTTCTGCTTGGTTTGAAGCCTGACAAAGGCACTGGTTTTAGAAAGGCAGGAAAGCTTGGCTCAAAGTCATTAATTCCAAGCAACTGATAACAGTACCCTCATGATAACGGCTTCCACAAGACACTGTGCAGTGTTAAAAAGAAGCGCTAGCAGTGAAATCAAAACAGAACAGCCATATCCCTCCCCTCCAGACAGTTAGCCCTGCCACTGTGCCCTTCTGGCAGTTAAGGTGTTACTGGAGCCGGATCAAGCTCAGGAGTCTCTGCAGTGCTCTCTTGATCAAAAGGTGGCAATAAGCCAATATGGCCCATTTTTAGTTGCAGCCAATCTTTAACAGAATATTTTCCTTGCTTGATTTGTTCTGCAAGTACAGCCTTTGCACAGCAGGGAAAAAACATTCTCAGTGCTCCGCAAATAGCTGGCTGACACTCAGACTGTGACACTGGATTGGCACGGCTGCTTCTGATGCAGAGCTGTATGTGCTACTAGTGTGCTGAAAGCACGGCTCATAGCCATGTTCTCCCTATATCCCATGACAAGAGACTATCATTATACATAATCACTGTGATCACCCACAATGCTGAGCTCCCATGGGACCTAGCAATGCAACAAAGCATCTCAAGGTAAGTTTTACTGTCAAGTCTGCAGGCAAGAAACTTGAAATCCTCTCCTTTCCCTGCTCCAGTGTTCTAGCCCTGCAGCCAAGAAGCTACATCTCTAATATCAAATTCAACCTCCAGCCATATGACCCTGTTATGATCTTACAATGAATCGTCTACCTTGCCCTCATGTCCATCCTTCTACAGAGCAGGCAGGTAGCAACTTCCAGCCTTCACTAACTCAAACAAAAACAGAACTCCAAAGCAGGGTCCTGAACATATCAACTCTGCTTGTACTATCCAAGCCCTGCAGCACGTTTAGTATCACTGGCCTCTATTTTGACTGACATCGAACTGCTAAACTTCACTGCATGCAGGCACTGAAATTATCTTTATCTGAATCAGTGAAGGTGTGTGTACTGCAAGCTAAGCCATGCAGTAGGAAAAGAAATTTCATCCACATCTCGTATGCACAGAGGCACACGTACATGTAGTGTTTACTATACCTTTTCTCTTTGCTGGAGAATGCAGGATACCACAGCTGTCATGCAGAGCAGAATTTGTAGAATTTCAGGCAAGTACTGACTGATCAAATGTCCCATGTTTTTCAACACAACTTCAAGACCATTGAAGAGGCTGTGTTGACGCCCAAGTGGCAGGACTTTAGCTAAATCCAACTCTGACATACTTCGAAGCACTGCTGTCTGGCAAGGCCCTGTTACAAAGGGACAGACACTTACTTAGAAAAGCACTGTAAAAGCACTGAAAATAATTTTCAATAAATAATAGTATAACTTAGCCCAAAGTTACAGTTTCTTAGATTCATCTTTTTAAATAAAGGCAGCTCCACATATTCATCTCTGTGACATTCAGACATTTCACACTGCTACAGTATCACAGAACTTTATAACCTCTTTCTACTCTTTATAACATCTGTTTACTGCCATCATATACTGGTAGCCCTGTGCAAAGCAGCACATCACAAGGGAAGGACAGTACAGAGGCTGCCAAGCAGCCAGCTCAGCCTACAACATCAGTAATTGCTCACTCCTGGCCTGCTATGGCTTACTTGCAAAGCTGCAGCAAGTCACTTCGTTTTTGTGAACTCAGATATTTAAAAGATAGCAATCGTGTTTAGTAAGTGAAACCTCAGGGAAAACCCAGTCCCTGGGATTCTCACCCTTTCATCCTTCCAAAGAAACCATCAGAGACAAAGAGCACCAGGTGCATGTACCTACCATGGCTGAATTGCTTCACAGCTTCAAAGAGCAGATCCAAGAACATCCGGATCTCTTCTGGCAGTGAGCCGGCCAGAAATCGCAGAACGATGGACATGCGAGTGGCTGCTGCAGACTTGCCCTGTGTTTTGTTCCCCGTTTTGTTTCTCATCCTGCCATAGAGAATTCTTCAAGAGCCAAAAAGAGGTTGTATTAGCTTTCAGCAAGCCATCTGCTTCCTCACCTCTTTCTCTGTGGAAGAAACTTGTCTTGGTTTAAAAGCTTTGCCCAGTGTGAATAAATCAGGTGGAAATTCCCTCTTCAGGAACTCCTCTGAATGACTACACAGCACTCAGGAACATGCCAGCGAAAGATCAGCTTCTGCTTTCACTATAGCAGTTTTGCTGGAGATTTCAGATACAAAGCTAAAATACCAGCAGGCTAGCTTGAGGGTATTCACTGCTGAAGAAGCAATCTATACAACCTGCATTGTTATATCTTAGTAGGAATAAATGGTAATAAATGATGAATTGGAATGTCTCACAGTATTCTGTAAGCCTTAGAAGAAACAGTATTTAGCAAAATGCTGTTTTTTAAGAGGACACCAATTGCCTAACACATTGCATAGTGGCATCAAGAAGGAAGCTACGTATAAGATCACAAACTACAAAGTCAAACTATACCATTAACCTTAGATTTATCTCAACTGTTTAAAATGAGAAGCAGCAGCATCACATCTCTGCTCACAGTACTTTGACATGAAACCTTCACCCCAGCACTTTGTAACTAACCTCATCAGAACAGGGACAAGATGTGTTCGATGCTCCATTTTTACGATCGTGTTCTCCTCAGAAATACTGAAATGGACTATTTCTTCTTTAAAGCTCTTGTCCTCCAGCAGTCTTTGCAAGTTCTCCCTGAGAGTAACAAATATCATTTGTTGAGCAGATGGGGGCTGTAAGAAGAAACAGACACTCACACACCCCCCTACCTATCTCTACCTTCCTATCTATGCCGCATGCAAGTTAATAAAGTATAGTGTTCTCAGCCTTTTTAAAAAATACACTTTAAAACTCAGCAAGTTTAAGCTAATCCTGTAAGAAGTATCTTCTGAACATGTTCTGAAGAGAATATTCCATCACCAGCTACAGTTTTATGCAGCAGTTTTCACTGGGTGGTTATAAACCACTGCAACAAAAGACCTCTTCAAAAATGATGCAACTGCTGAGCACATTTGTGACAAAATGAAAGTACTGCCACTTTTCTTTTTTGCCAAAAGAGACACACTGACATACTACCTCCTTATGGCCTTATTTTCTGTTTTAGGTAGGAAAAATACAGCTGGCTAAGATTAGAATTTATGTTTCTTCAACAAACACAAGCAAGGAAGGCTATCTGAGGCAAGTGATTCCAAGCAGATGTATGACAGCAGACTCATTCCTGATACTAAAACAGTGCAAAGATTTTCACCTGTATGGCAGTAGATGAGGATGCTTGTATGTCATGATACAGTCAAGAGCTATTCTCTGCACACTCTGGTCTTGATGGGACAGTAACTGCAGGTGACAAAAGAAAGGAAGTGAGCCATATTCAGAATTGCAGAACTGCCTAACAAAAATAGCTGAACAACCCAAAACTTCCAAACTCAAGCACATTTCGGATTACTCTGCCAAAATAAAAGCAGAACATGCGTTGCAAGTCTAATGTTGAGATGTGTAAATACAACTGTCACTCATAAAAAGCAGATGTAGCTGCTGGCAGTTTATACACACACCTCACTCCCTCGACCCCAGTAGCCAAGTTATAATTGTTTTTTCACAATCATCTTTTGGGCCACCATCAGCTCGAGTTTTCAGCCTCAGTTGTGCATCTAGTAAGACCAAACTAAATAGCAGGCTACTCAAACCAACCCAAGACACATGCCTTTTCTTCTTTTGATAAACAAAATACTCATCAGACCTGATATACAAGACCTCGCTCTGATTCACCTTCTCTAGAAGATTAATCCTCACAGCCCAGGCACCAAGAAATACAGATCATTTCCCCAAGCTACATCCTTATCAGCTCTTCAGTCTCCTACGAAACAACACATGCTGCAGTCATCAAAGGTCACTCTGCTACAACGTTCTTTTGACAGATGGACACACCAGTGATAATAAATGTGCTGACACACTGTACACATCTGCTCAGTATTTTCCCAAGAATACGTAAACACATGGAACAACTGTGCCTGTGCAAAATTCTCAGGTTAACTGAACCAGAGCTGATACTCCTCAAAGGCTCTCAAGTTTGGGAACAAACAGACCTTCCAACTTGTACAACAAGAACCAGAAAGAACCTACAGCAGAGAACTAGTAGGTTCACACCACTTAATACAGTTCTACAGCCCATGGACTGCACTGTCAGAGAACACAAACTGAGATCAGAGTAAAATCCAAACATCTGAACAAATCCAGAACCAACAAAATATGACACAATTAATGAAATGCACTCTTAAGGGTGCATCTCACTTTTAGATTCGTTTTCCTGCTTTCCTTATTCAAAATTAGAATGGAGTCTTGGTTAGACAAGGATTATCTAGGCTCTGCTCTTCAATTCTTGTTTGCTTCTTTTTCACTTAATGTCTGTTTATCTTCAGTTTCTATGTTATTGATAACGACAGTAATACACTACGCACAGCCAATGTACATACGTATGCCAGGCAAAGGACTGCTATCATCAGCCACTAGAACCAATCAAAGGAAAAAGAGAGACACGAGAGATTTGTATCTCCTCCCTCTTTCCACAGAAGTTTTTTTTTTTCCATAATGATGACTACCGTTCCACTTCCCTTCTCCAGATGCTAAACAGGATGAAGATCCTGAATTTAATACATTTAGTATCTCAGAAGTCACAATGACAAATGCTGACAGCCGTAGGCCTACAACAATTTGATCTGTTCTTGACATCAACCGTGCTCTCTATTGATATAACATTGTATGACAACAACAAATGCCTTCAGCTCTTCACCAGGCTTTGGATTCAAAATCCTCTTCCAGATCTTGCTGTGCCTCCTGCTCTCCTTACAGCCGTGTTTCCACACTGCCAAGGCCCATTACTTTTTCAGTTGCCAGATCCATTCGCATGACCCACTCCTGAGAAACTGAGTCAGTTATCTCAAAAGCAGGTGTTTGCTAAGTGGCTCACTTCACTTGAAGCCTGCTACAAAGCCTGCTCAAGCACAGCTCCTTTTCTAGCTAACGTGGCTGAGTTCAGAAAACAACAGGGTTTTACAGTTGCAGGCACTGCATTCAGAAAAGAAAGGGTGCATTTATGAGCAATTATTCTAAATGCCAGCAAGTACCTGGGTATACAGTGCATTTAACTTCTGCTCCAGATACAATGCACGAGGATTGGAGAACTTAGAGAAAACCTGTAAGTGAGCTATCAGTTGCCTGTAAAACAAAACAAAACAAAACAATTATCACAACATTAGGGAAACTTTTTATAAAGCTGGTTAACAAGAAGGAAAACTCAACAGGATCCCAAGTCTATAGGTCTCCATTTCAGAGATATGGCAGGTTGTATCCTGCTCTCTCGCCTACGCAGTTCCTCCTAGGTGTCACCTCACTGCAAAGAGAAGGCCACTTCCTCAGTAGCACTGGATGGGCTTGGTCTTTGGTGTGAAAGGAATACAGTCAGGATGCGGCTTACTACTTCTTCCCAGCCCATGCTTGGAACTTCAAACTTGAATTCATCTCTTTATTTACCTGTTCTTAACTTCTATCAACATAATGGACTGCATTTAGCCACAGACTGTGCTGGACTTATGCCATGCTGCAGGCACAGTCAGGAAGAAGTTCCTATAGAAGAGGCTTTACCACCCCCAAATCTGCCCCCCTGGAGAGAGGCGACTGAGGTAAGGAAGAGGTAAGACTTCATCTACCACATGTGCTGTGGGGTAGGCAGAGGCTGTCCCCATTCAGTGTCTACCCACAGTGGTTCACACTCAACTCCCCAGATGTTCAGCTAGGCTGAGCCAAACATCGGCCAGCAATCCCACAAGGAGCACAGGGCAGCCATGGGTTCTCCTGCTGCACCAGTTAGAGGTGAGCCATCATCAGTGAGAGCCCCAGGTCAGTAGCACAGAGCTGGCAGCAGCTCTGCCCAGGGCCCAGACAAAAAGAGGTCACTCCAGAACTCATTAACACATCTCCAGCAAATCTTTTATAGACTTGTTACCACTAGGAGGAACTAATGCTTCTACTTAACTACGTGGACATTCTGAGATGGAAGTTTTGCTTTGTTTTTTATTATTTATAAAAATCTTGAACTGTCACTGAATTTTTATTGCTGCTAAATTCTAGATGTAAGCCAGAACCTGAGAGCAAAATCAAGGATTTTGTTCACCTTTAAGGAACCTGGGATTACATATCAATATAGGTTACATCTCAAATACTCATAGTGTTCCAACATGTAAGGTGATATTTTGAAGTTCTTTGTGATTACCAGCACCATTCTTTGCAAAAACAACAACAAAAAACAGGCAGAATACAAATGTAAATGAATTGCTTGTAATGGACACTTTGACAGATGTTATCAACTTAAAGAGACAACACTAAAGAAAATCACAGAGAATTCATATAGACCACTTCCTCTAGGTTTTCAGTATTGTAAAACACTGACATTACAATGCCATGGAGCTTTGTATCAGCAAATGAAAAAAAAAGTGTAACAACCTGTGTCCACAAGAAGACAAGTGGGATCAAGATATTTAACAGGTAGATAATAACAGGATCCCAGTATCAAAAATACCTAACTGAATAGTCTGAATCTTTAAAGTGTTTGGCAACGCCCATGGTTTTAAAAGATCAAAAGATACAAACAGAGAAGCTAAGGGACTACAGGTACTTCACAATGGCTTCAGAATACCACATCACTTAAAGTAACAAAACCACAGCATATCAGATATAATGATAAAGCCCGAACAGGTCCTTTGTACGGCACTATACAAACAGAATTTATGATTTTAAAATTCTTAAAATCCACTGAAAAAAAGTGCAAAGAAGAAAAATGAATATGCCTACAAATAGCTTTTATCTTGGCAGAAACCACTGAATCTGACTTCCCATGAAATCACTAGGAACAGAAAACTAAAAATACTTACTTAGCAGCAGCTCTTCTTGTTTTCTTTTTTGGAAGCCCTACAGTAATCGGTTCTCCTTCTTCCTTTTCTTCCTCGTCCTCCTCCTCCATATTAACATCGTTAAGTTCTTCACCTGATACTTCTTTTGCTATGACTGTACCAGTAGTTTTCTTCCTAAGATCCTGAGTTGGAGCCACTAATGAATCTGCTGGGTAGTATTCATTTCTTTGTTTAACAAGAAAAGGAAAAAAAAAAAAAGAAAGAAAAGAATTAAGAAGGATTTTTAGGCAAGAACAAATTCAAACTGTACAATCCAGAATTCTTGTTCACGTTTCTGTGCTTTGGGATGCTGTACAGCTAAAAACTCTCAAAGGAGTGTCTTTCACCAAGTACAAACTTCTTTGCCTACAAGCTGCAGTGATGCAAGGCAGTAATCATATACGCTAGAGAATACTGGAGGTACCAGGTGGAAAGGGGAAAAGAGAATCACTGAGTTATGAGAATTCCATAAAAAGGCTTTGTGCAGGGAAAGGGGGGTTGTGTTTGCTAGAGCAAGCAATGAACAGCACGTATGGCAGTGTGAGAGAAAATGAAGGAAACTAACCTAGCACAGTGCAGTTTATTTTTCCAGGAAGGCAAGCAAAACATAAGCATTCTAATTATAGAAAAGGACTATTAGAAACTCTTCCCTGCCACAATACCACATCTACCCCATGTGCATCATACTCTAACAGAATCCACTTTTCAATCAAAAAGTTATGTTAGCTGGGAACAGGTATCGTATGAGGAATGCATTTAGGAAATAGTCTATAAAGAACTAGCTGTTGACTCAAAGCTCAGCAACACCAAAATCAACAGAAAGCAATGCGTCTTCCCAAAGAAAATGTCAAAAGTACTTACCTAATGAACCTCAGAAGAAGCGGGGAAAGTTCCCTTGACCTGGGCTCCACCCTGTCTGGGAACTTCTCTAATGCTTTCCACAGCAGAAAGCGGAAGTTTGTGTGGTCCAACCGCTCGCTGCAGTCTGTTCTTGTCCCCAGCTGCTCCAGGAAGACAGTGCCCACCCCTCCTTCTGGTATCTTCTCGCTTTCAGTTTCATCGATGTTTTCCTCCCGTTCATCCAATTCATTTTGCAGTTCCATTTCTATACAACAGATGTTATGAAGTAAATATCTTCAAGTTACTCCAGTCAGCAGAAAGAGATCTGCACCCTGTTAGGAAAGTAAGACTCCTGATGCCAAGCATCTGCTCAGACAACTATGTTTAACTCTGACCTGAAAGGCCCACGTTGCTTAGGAAGTACTCCAGGATGTCTTACAGCCCTGACAGCTTAAATGAGTTCAATTCTCTTGAATAACAGAGAAACCCACAAGTGGCTGCATGCTCACATCTCTACTGTGAACGCATTCTCCACACATTCATAGATATATCTCAAGAATACACAGAGTACAGTCAAGAAAGGCATAGTACCTGCAGAAATACCACTCACTCTACGTAATAGAAAGATATGCAAGTTTCTTCATTGCTCCTATCAGACTGGAAAAAGCCAGCCTTAAGCAGAGATGAAGTTGTTGCATGGCTCCCTAAAACATGGGACTCCCCTCATATGGGGGACATTTCTATCTACTTCTTGCTATTTAGGACAAAAGAAGGCACAGCTCTCTCTCAAGCGTCTGCATTCCTGCCCTGGACGTGACACTGGCAGTCAAGAGATCTGGTTCTGAATTCCTCCATCACATGTAAATTTGGGACACATAAAAACACGATCGCATGTCATTCAAAATTACCTAGGTTACTGTCAAAATACCATTTAGGAGCTGATCCTTACCAGCATAAGCAGCAGCCCTCTCCAGATGTTCATAAAAGACCTTCCAGAACTGTTTATTCTCCATTTCCTTTGCATGAGAACTAACAAAACATAAGAGCATGAAATTAAAAGAAAAAAGAAAAACCATGCATCAAGGGAAGCTAACAGCTAATGCAATCAGAGGCTTTGATTAAAGCTTTAATGAGTGTCCAAAGATAGGACATCTGCAGGACACAGCTGTAGCACTTCCTTGCCCTCATTCATGAATCCCAAATGTCAATTATTAAAATGAGCGGGTTGTATTCCATGACTTCAAAGAAACTCAAATTAACTAAAAATGTTCTTGAGCTTTCCACTGACTTCTGTACAGTAATATCATACAGAACCAAAGGAAGAATTAGTGTGAATGTATCTTTAGGAGAGCTGGTTTAATATTACTATATTAATACAATAGTTTGATGGGACAAATCTCATCCTTTCTAATAATACAACAGAGAAAAAAAACAAGGAGATAACATCATGTTGAAAGCAGAGACATCTACTTCAGTATTCAGCTCAGCAGATGCCATGGTACAACTTCCCTACTCTTGAGTAGAATTTAGAGGTTTTCCAGTAAGGACAGAAAAGTCAGGAGATGAGAAAATTGAAAGGCGCCTTCTGTTTCTTGAGCATTTGTGAAACATTAATCAAATCTTGCCATCTTGGACTCAAACTCTGATGCTATTTAATTACATTTGTTGCAAGTCCCTTTTAATAGTGAGAAAAAAGTCAGAAGTTAAAAACTAACACGCTACACTGATTATAATATGAGAGATCAAAACAGTTTGGAAAGATTTCACACAAAGTCTCTCATGCGTGAATCTCTTCAAATCAGACATTTTAACCTCAGCTTTTGCTCACAGAACAGTCAGAGAATACCCTGAGTTGTAAGTAACACATGAGGATCATCAAGTTCAACTGCTGGCTTCACCCAGGGTAACTCAAAACTCAGACCATATATCTGAGAGCATTGTCCAGATGCTCCCTGAACCCCATCAGCTTGGGGCTGTGACTGCTGCCCTGGGCAGCCTGTGCCAGGGCCCAGCAACTCTCTGATGAAAAACCTTTTTCTAACACCCAACCTGACTCTCCCCTGAAGCAGCTCCATGCCATTCTCTTGGGCCCTGCTGCAATCACAAGAGAAAAGAAATCAGCATCTACCTCTTGTGAGGAGGCTGTAAGACCACAATGAGATTGCCCTCAGCCTTCAGTGGAAGAAACTGTCCTGTGAAACAAGCACAGACTGCAGCATCCAGTCACGTATACTCACGTTATGAGCTCAATTACAGGATCCCAGAGAGGGCTGAAGTTAATATAAAGCATTCCCAGTAAATACCGAAGAGGCACCTAGAATGACATAGAACCATCTTGTTCAGAAGTTAAGAACAACAGTTAAAGACTAACCAACCTCCTCTAACCTTTCCTCTTCTCAAAGAAGAAACTTCGATCTAAGAAATTCTCAGAAGTACTACTTGCAATGAATCAAGTCACATACATCATTTTTTGTCACATAGCTACGTGATGAAATTTGTAGATCCTGCTTACTCTAAGCTGCACTGATATCTATCCACCACACCTATGTACTGTGAATGTGAAAAGCCAGTTCTGTACCGCAATGCTAAACACAGATGGACCAACCTATAGCTCCTCCTCTGAGGAGTTCAGTCAAGGCAATAAATGAATAAATAAATAGAAGTACTACCAGAACCATAAAAATAATAATGAAAAAATCCTCCCTTCCCCCCTCCACGAATGTTTTACTAGTAGAAATGTGGCCCTTTCAGCATCTACAAAATGAGAGGTGAGAACTCCTTTTGCACAACTGTACAGGAGATGTAACAGCCAGATGGAAGACAAGAGTATCACTCTGCAGCAAGATCCAGAAACTATGTTTGCCAATGGCCAGAAAGAATCCTACCAACGTTGAACCAAGCTGAGTGTATGGCAAGGTCATAGTTCTACACTTGCTGACAATTCACTTCTCCCTAGAATGAGTTGTCCTCCTTTCCATAATACCTGATCAAACTGTCTGTCCATTTATCTAGGTACCACCATTGCTCAAGAAAACACAATAGTCTCAAGAACAAACAAGAGCTATGAACTGGGATCTAATTCAGTTTTTATGAACTGTTATTAAAATCTCTGTAATTCATGGAATGGAAGTATTGGAATATGGGAACTGCCAACTGACAAAAACTACTTACCTCCTGCAAAGATCCACTTGGTATTGCGGACAGCACTATATCACATCTCAGTTTCCTCAAATGGAGAAGTTTCTCTCTGTAATCATTCACTGTCGCTGGCACAAGCTCTGCTTGGAGCAGTATGGCAAATACTGACTGGAGGTCCCCTGTGCCATCACTCTGAACAAACAAGTGACACACATTTTGTTGGACTATCCTTTTCCTACTGAAAGCTATCTCAAGAAAACTAAACAGAGTCTGAGCTACTTTGAATCAGAAAACAAAGTCAAGATGTTTGTTCCAGTTTTCATTATTTAGGGACCAGAACTTACACATGTGAAAACATTAGAGGGCAAAGAGATAAAAGATAAAACTGGAATATGAAAGCACAAAACCAGAGCACAATCTTGGGTAGAAACATGCTCTGCTCCTGAAAAGCAGGCAACGGTTCATAATCATCAAGTCAGACTGATTCAAAATGTTAAGTGAGAAGTATTAGCCTTACCACCATTACTGTAGAAGGTGGAGTCTCAAAGTGGTTTAGAATACGGACAGTTAAGAGTCGAACCTGTCCGAAGTGGAAACATATGTCAGAAGCATGCAGGAGAATGCAAGCTGCATATACAAACACACAGAGGTTAATGTCTTGCACAGGATGTTGATTTCACCAGGTTCCTTGCAAAGCTGAGAAACAGATGAGCTCCTCTGGTCTAGCAGGCAACTCAGAACGAATACAGTAGACTTCTGATCTGCTTTCATCTCTAGGGAAGAAGCAAGCCTCCCAGGGCTAAGACTTCTGCAAACTCATGCCCTGTGGCAGCCTCTTAGAAAAAAACAGATATAAACAAATGCTACAGAAGCAATTCTTTTACAGTCTCACATTTCTCCTGTCAGTCTTTCTCATTTAACCTAACTTACTTAAAATTGCTTTGTAAAATACAATCCATATAGTATGTTCTAAAAAAACAAAAACAAAAGGTAGATTACCTTCGAAATACCAGTGGAGATATTAGGCTGCAACTTCTCAAACAAGTCCATTAGGTTCCCTTGGGAAAGAGGTTCCTGGCAGCCGCACAATGCCAGTCTTGTGTAATAGAGATCAGCCAGCAGCAATGCTGATGGGTCTGAAGGGAAAGTGCTACAACAGAGAGTGTTTTATTAGCATACAGAGAGCACTGTAACAATACAGATATTTGAAAACAAGGCAGCAGTGACAATAACAGCATTAAGGGATCTCAGGATGGTGAAGCCAGAATTCACCAACACACTGCACACAGCCTCAAAGATACTACCTAAAGCAGACTCAGAGGCATGAGATTCTTCCCTTTGTTATAATTAGGCCTATCAAGCTGGGGCTAGTCAGCTGGACCCACATACAGACAGCTTCAGAAAACAAATCTGCTGCCGCTGTGTGGGTGCCTGGTTAGTGATCAACTGCAATGGAAAAGAAACAACAGGGCCCCTACATGGGCTACCAGTTCTACTATCAGCAGGAATCTTGCCTGCTCACAGGGAAACCTTCTAATGCCAACCAACATCCCTTGCTCCAAGAGGGATTTACACACCCAGCACAAAGATGACACAAAAGCACTACAATGAAACTCTCTGCCAAGACTTCCTGCTTTATCTGGGCAAGTTGTTTTGCCTTCATCATGTCTCAGACATGGGCAGCATGCTTTCTTATCAGAGCAAGATGTTTTGAAACTCAGGCCACCAAAGACTTGGAAATGCTCTAAGCAGAGCAATGATGGGAGATGACAAATTCAGCAGGATTTGCTGGATCAACAGCCTCCCTCAATCTCTCCACTCATTCAGTTACATGTGTTAGTTTTAAGTAGAAGGGAATTGTAATAACTAAAACTGAGTATAGAAACAAACAACTGAGCATACTCCCACTGTGAAGCAAACATACAGGTGGATATGTAAGGACACAAAGGAATCCCAACACTGCCAGCAGACTGCTGAATCTCACGTTTTTGACACAACTCAGAATGCACCATTACTAAGTGTAGTTCTCTTGAAAAACTAGAAGCAACATATTTAACACACTATGCTGCAGTTGGCTAAGAAAGCTTGGGTTTGCAGAGAAAATACCACCGAACAGGTAATATACAGTTCCCTAAATAGTGCCTACAACATTACTACCTTAAATTACCACAATACTGAAGCAACACACTAGTGTAACTGAACAGACAACTCACAAAAAGGCATTAACGTGCTTCTACATATAAGGCAAGTCAACTCTTTCCCATACGAAGGAAAATCTCTGAGAATCACAGAACAGACAGAGCTTACTTACGTCACCAAGTTCTTGACACGCTCCACAGGCAACAAATGGAGTATTTCAGAAGACTCTGTCAAACTGAGAAGAGTACTTACAGCTTGGCAGGCCACAAACAAGCTTCCTGGAGCAGAGAGAACAAGAACAGTCTGTATATTTACTCAGGTCTCAACAACTTGTGCTTGCAGGGTGATTGCCCTTCCTGAAATAGCTAGAGTAACACATGGATTCCAGAACTGATATGTGTGTTTTCTAACACTTATAACCCATAAAGGAAACATTTCTCTGTCTAACAAAGTAAATGCCTACTCTAGCAAGCTACTGTTGAAGGCTGTGAGCAGCTCCCAGTTTGCATCTGCCTCCATCACACCCATGTACATGTGGAGATAAGGTCTGGAGCTAACTAAGCACTGTCACAGAAGCCTTGGCTTTATGCTACAAATGGCTGTATTGGTCTTATTTGGCAAAGTTTGAGTGCTGGGAGAGGATGCAGAGAGGGCTCTGTGAGCAGAGCCAGCTCCAGTTGTTCCAGCAGCACCCTGCTGCAGATTTAAGGATGGGGGAAAACTGCTGTGCAACAGCAGCTGGGGGAAAGGAGTGAGAAATGAGAAACAGTCCTGCAGGCACCACAGCCAGTGCAAAAGGAACACAAGAGGTGCTCCAGGCCCTGTATGAGATCTTCAAAGCTGTCCCACACACTTAACAGCTGATTTTCTATTACTTAGTGGATGCTGGGTTTACCAAATATTGTTATAGCAGCAGCACCCCCTTCATAAACCTCCAACCTCCTCTGGGGATAGAGGGTTTCCCAACAGTACGGGTCATTCAAAGCCCTTCCAGGCAAGAAGGGGAAGGGCAAATTCCATTCCCTGCCAGCCTTAAGTTACTTTAAATTATTACTTTCTTTGTCTCTTCCTGAGCTTCAAACCTGATTTTCTGCACTCCCAAGCAACTTTAGAAAACCACCTGGCTCTGGGACATGCACAGTACCTCAGGCTTGATGCCAGGCAGACCTAACAGGGAATACAGGGCTGGATGCACCTTGCATAGGCAATGGGAGGAGACTGGAGTCCTAGTACAAGGTGAAGGAGTTGTAGAGATCACAGAGCTGAAGAGAATGCAAATGATGGACAAAGTGCTCAGAAATACCAGTTTGAAAGAAAGGTAAGGAAGCATAGTACAGGGCAACAGAAGAAAGAAACATAGGACTGACACTACATTTGTTATCTTTTCTTTAGCAGCAAAGGAGGAAATGGCAACATGCCTTTTCTTGGGCATACACAGAGCTGGTGCACAGCTGCTACCGCTGCCACCAAGAACTCAATCCACAAAAAGGTTCAGGTATTTTCTTTCTAGAGTAAATAATTACAAGTCACATAATCATGAAAGCATGCAAAATCTGTAAACAAGACAGAAGAAAGAGCTAAATCAAAAAGGACCATGCTTGACAAACACTAGAGAGGAAAAAGCAGCAGAACCAGTTAGCAGATATAGTCAACAATGTTAATAAAGAGATTACAAAGGAGAAAGGCCAGGCGCTAGGTAAGCCCTTTCAACCCACGGAAGAAAAAACACTGAAACTGGGGCATTCCAGTACTTGCTCACACTTTGTCACAAAGCCAAATGCTTGAGATCTCTTTGAGTACTCAACTGCCCTGTACCACACAAACTAAGCTGGAAGATTTTTTTTTCTTTTCTGGCCAGTGATAGAAGACAACCAGCAAGGTTCCTGTGACCACCCATGCCCAGCGGGAGGATACATCATTTTATTACTGATACTCTTATTTATGTCAAAGATGATAAGGTTCCAAAATTTGAGTAATAGGTTTAGAACAGTCTAATTGGAGCTTGTCAGTCAATAGTCTCTCCTTCACTTGACTGCTTCAGCCTGGATCTGGCTTGAAAGGATTTCCATTCTCTTTTATATGACTCTAATTTTTCTTCTCAATTATCTTGATCAGGCTTCAGTTTGGACAGTCCACCTTCCACTTTGTGGAACATCTGCCACTCCATTATGACTACCAACAACAATTGCAGAATTGCTTCCTGGAGGGTGTTTCCCTCAAGCTTTGCTTTTCTAGTTTTACTGCTCAGTACATTTGGATACAATACTATTGCTATTCATTTTCACGTTTTGTGTCATCAGCAAAACTACTTTTTTTATTCTCCCTCTTAGGTCTCAACAGAAAGTAAATGAACAGGAACTAACGGTAACTGACCTTTGCAGAGGCCTCCTTTGTCAATGGCTGTGAACAGAGAATCTATAAAACTTGTCACACAGGGCAGGATCATTTCTTTGTCCATTGGTCTGTTCAAAATAAATGGGAAGCCTTTTATCTCTGTTAACACTCACACCTAGACACATACAAATATTTCCTTTCACATCTATCTCATGTTAAATTACAGAGAGGTTATCCCAAGTCTGAAATCAATAGCAAACCATATTTGCTATTTCTGAGTCACAATTTAAGCTGCAGAAGAGCAAGCTCTTTCCAAAGCCTTCTGTCACACAAGAATGTAATAATTATTGAAAACACTGCCGTCTAGAAAGAATGGTGCTTAAAAAACAGAAACAGAAATGTGTAAGGAACAACTCCACATGCTAGTGTACTAAATTTAAAGGAGCAGGCAACCGAGAAACTGATATCCCACTCCTGAGTTTATCACGGACCCAGTATTTCCACACAGCTTTTTTTTCCACCTTTTTACCCCAGTTACCCCAAACTAGTGTTAATAACTCTTGAGTTTACCTGATTTTTGATAGATGGTGAAGTAGATAACACTACAGAAATACACAGCAATAGCACCTTAGAGTATCCCTTACCTAATATGTGGCAGTACAACCAAGGCAACCCAAGGCTGTGAAAGGTCAGTGATGTCTTTGTTCTCTCGTAACTGGATTAGAGACAGCACATAATCAAGAACTGGTACTTCTGCCCTTCCTCCTTGTCTTTTACTTGTTTGTTGTCTTGTATTAGAGCTAGAAATAAAATCAAAAGTTTTTAGTAACCCACTAAGCCCCCTGCACATCAGAGACTGTTCCTTTTTCCTCCCACAATGTTTCCCATGCAATAAATTCAGGTCTTTATTTTGAATTTTAAAAGCCTTTCTAGAAGGAAAGAGTCTAGTTCTCAGTTGGACATCCTCACAACTAAGGTGAGAAGCACCTGAGAGTCATCTCTAGGATTCAGAGTGATTCTTACTTATTAACAACCCAGATACTAGCAAAGATTAACAGAAGACAGAAAACAGCTAGCTAACTGTGGTAAATTATAAGGAATCACAAGTTGAGCCCAGATTCAAAGCTGTATCTTCAGGTACAAAGAGCTGACACCATACTGGAACATATAAACAGAAGTACTTCACACCTCATGGAAAGCAACCTTTCCATTCCACTCAACACTTGCAAGACCACAGCTGGATACCTCCATGAGCTCCACCCTTCAAGAAAGCAAGCAGCTAACAAAACATCTCATAAAAAATGATTAGAGGTTTAAGAAATAAAATATATCAGATAAACCTCAAGGAATTAGGATTGCAGGTCCACAGAAACGATTTGTGATGTTTCTGAGGATCAAAGTCTGTTATTTGTAAAAGCTGGATGCAAAGAGGATGAAATAATCTGTTCTGTATTTTTCATGCAGACAAGATAAGCAGCAAGGGATTTAATCTGCAGCAAAGGAAGTTTAGTTCAGACACTGACATCGTAGGAGCAACATCCTCTCAGCTATGTATTCCATACCACTGAAAATCCAGAAAAATCCACACAAAAAGATATAAGAAGAGAAAAATCAATTTTTTTTTTTTAAAATTATTTTTGACTCACAGCCTTCTGTTCCCTAAACCTTGATACCTCCACTCAGTAAAAACAGAAGGAAACCCACAAAATAAACTACTTTTAGGAAAGATAAAATCTTACATAATGTCAGCATCAGTCACCACTCTCAGCAGGCAAGTTTTAAGCTAGAGTTAACAGCCTTTATCATAAGCCTAGCAATAGTCATTCTGTGCTTGACTGCTGTCACTCAAATCTTTCCAAACAGGTTCCAGTGGGAAAGCAAACACCTTCCTGCAGTCAACTTAGCTCTGCAACCAGAAGCAGTCAATCTGTGCCAGCATAGTGCTGTATTTGAATTAATTATATGCACTATGATACTCAGCTGTGCTCTATGGTAAGATTATAGCACTGCTTCCAGCAAGCTCCTGGACAAGACATATTCATACGTGAACATGGCACAGACAGGAGGTCACTAGAGCAGTATCTCTTCTTAAATCATCTCAGGAAAAAAAATGGAATCCCATTGTATCACCTTGCAGGCCTTCTAATCTGCAGACATGTGGACACATGTAGTCTTTGCTAAATCTGAGAAGCCTCACCTGATGGATGATGATTCGGTGAAAAGAAGAGGATACTTTTCAAATGCCATTGAACCGACGGTAGGAGGCTCTGCTTTCACCAGAATGAGTTTAGCCAGAACTGCTGTTGCCTGATCCTTTCTAAGCGCATCTGTGCCAGAGAAGCAATGCTCAATGTACTTTAGAAAGCATGGAAGAAAGTGCTGAAGGGGAAAAAGAAAAAAAAAAAGAAAAAGTTTAGTAATGTTTCTGTAACCGTCATCAAAACCAGAAGAGCACATAACATCAGCTACAGAGGAAGCCAAGCACAAATGAGCCAAAGCACCAGATTTCTCATCTGTTCTGGAGCTCCAAGTCATCAGCACATACACATCCTGTTACTGGAGATAGCAGTTTGATGTAAA
Source organism: Chrysolophus pictus (assembly GCA_037305975.1). NCBI lineage: Eukaryota > Metazoa > Chordata > Aves > Galliformes > Phasianidae > Chrysolophus > Chrysolophus pictus. The sequence goes on from CM074576.1 coordinate 148,858,348, forward strand.
AACTCAGTCTGGATCTTCCAATGTAGTCAGGATCTTCCAGATGCTCAACTGTGCTTTCATATCCCACCCCCTTTGTTTCATTCCTCCCAGATCACCATTTCCAGGTTCGATCTATCAGATGTCCCTTATTCTTCATTTCCACTTATTTTCCCCTCATCCTATCTAAAACAAATCCACATCTTTGCTTCTCAACACATGAGCTTCTCTCTGTGAACATAGATAGCCTCTTCAACCCTGAGCACCAAGTACTGACACAATGGCATAAGTAAAGCTTTCCTTCTTACCACGCTAAAAGTCTGTTCAAACATTATGTCAATACTGATAAGTGATTCATCAAACAAGGCAAATAAATATACTATGAATTTTCCACTTGTAGAAGGATTTTCCTGTTCAGATGTCCTCATCACAATATCTTACGCTCCTTTTGGCAACAAAAAATAAATGAAATGCACAAGAGCTTCCACTTACCCTCTCAAATTGCTTCATTGTGAACATTGCTTCAGAAAAGTCCAAAAGAAAGCACCACTCAATTCCACTTCCTAATACCTGCAAGATGCAAAAAAAAAGTTGACAGGAACACATTAAGAAAAGACATCCTATACTTACGTTTCCATTACCCATAGGATATTTTTCCTGGTTTATCAATCAGCCATGCTCTAAACTCTTAGATACCCACCTGGCTTTCTGTTCACAGCCAGCAGAGTTTCTAAGACAGCCACATGCAGCAATACCACTTCCAGTGGCAGCTCAGCTATAGAAGCAGCAGAACCCTTGTAATAAACCCTGTGAAGTCCAAGCGGGCTCTTTGCTAAGACAGCTTAACTATGTCTTCAAAGTGATGTGGAAAACATAGGCTGAAAGTTCTCTGACTGTAGCATAGACACTATAACCATTAGAAAGAAGCTCAGGCCCAAAAGGTATTTTAACTCGGTGTTCTTGATGCATATATCCTGGTATATGACTCCACCCAATAGTTGGCTGCAAAAGGGGGAAGCCGACCTATATGCTTCTGAAGGGAACAAGATGGAAACCATTCCTGTTTGCACATGGAATCAGTGCTTTTCAACGCTGAGATGTCCAACACAGAAATATGCATACAAATTTTTTCCCAGATCCTTCAAATTATAAGGACAGCTTTAAGCCTCCTTCAGATTAACAGAAGCCCACACAAATTTAATCAAATGTTTCAAGGATCGCCTCTCCTGAACAAAACTGGACTCTTGCCACACACAGGCAGAACCAATCTCTTTCAGCAAAAGCCAACACTGAAATCCACATGATCTTCTCTAAACAATTGCAACAGCCTTATTTTCCAATTGCAAATCACACAACATCTTTATTTTCCATACATTTTTTGAATATAAGGTACAACTATGGCAAAATTATCATGTGCTGCAACAGGAAAACCAAAGCAGAGCACTCCATAGCATCATCTCTGATCAAGCCATTACACTGCACTTTATACAAATGTATGCAACTGATCCTGTCAATGTTTATGCAATGGTTATACTAGAATTTGCCTAACCCTGTAGTTTCTAAGTCAGGTTTGCCTGAAACTTGCTCATAAGCCAAACCCATGTTGTTTGTCAACTTAGTGAAAAATATACTTTTTCAATCAAGTCCAGCTCACTGACCTGCCTCATAATCTACGACAGAACACAGTCCCTCTCTGTTCTGTCTTTACTACAGGTTGTTAGTGTTTGAAACAGGATCTATTTTTCATTGCAAGTACGTTTGCCACAGTGGCATTATTATAACAGACTGACAGTTTGTGTAAGACTCTCAAGGAGTCCCAAGACCATAGTAGGCATTATTTTAGGCACTGGGCAGTTTCTTCCTGTTCAGCGCAGAAAAACTTAAAGAGATCCTCGTAGTCTATTGCCCAGCCTGAAACGGAGTATCCTGAAACCAGACTGCTGTAGGGAACCTGGACTCTGGTATTTCTCCAGTAAGAAGTCTTTGTTACCTTTTCAATAGCTTCTTTGGTCAAAGAGTCAGGTAAGTGAATGTTCTCGGCTAGCAGTAATGCAGAAATGGTGTTCAGCAGGATCTTGCAGCAAGATGACGAGAGATCTGGTGTTTGTAACATTTTTATTAAAACCTGAAATGAAAAAGAGGAACTAGTATTGATGTAATAAGACAGGTGCTGTCTGGTCTGAATGACCTAGACAGTCCCTGGAGCAGGAGGATACAATGTTCTAAGCTTCAGCCTACAAAAATGAATACAAACAGCCCTGACAAAGCTTGAAGGCATGAAATCTGCAGCTGAATTCACAGGGTCAAATATATGTGAATCTGGTAGAACTAATCTACCATAGGGATGAGGCTAGGGGCACCTAGCTCTCCTTCACAATAGCAGGAATTACAATACAGCATGGTCTCTAGCATCAGCATTCACTTTTCCCCCCTCTTATTTAAAGGAAGACTACATAAGCATTACATGACAGGAAAATTCTCATGGAACTGGAGAGGTAGCAATACTCCCCCATAAATCTCTCTTCACTTAACACAAATCCTAAACCTGTTACTGCAGCAGAAATGTTTCAGACTGCTTCAGCTGACCATCTATCTTCCAGATTCAATCAATACTTCTCTGGCAGGCAAGGCAAAGTGATGGTCTGACTTACCTGACAAACTTCTTCTGGCTGTGAGATTTTGGATCCATTTGCATGTTCCACTAGGATCAGATATGCTCGCAGAACCCTTTCCATCTGCTCTGAAGCCACACAGCAGTTGACTTTAGTTATTTTGCTCTGCAAGTTTAAGAGTGACTCCTGTTTAAAGAAAAAAGAAAATGTTTCAGAAAAAAAGATCAGACCCTATTTCATTTACTTCTCCATTTCAAACTATGGGTAGTTAGAGGTCCAAGTACCACACAAATAGGATTATTTGTCAGTGCTGGAAGGACTGCCCTAAATTACATTTGCACATGTACCATTTCCTCCAGTTTCCCATTTCACCCTTCTGAGATGCAAAGCTGACAGCCATCATTTGCAGAAGGTTTCAATCTCTCTTAGCAAATCCCAGTCCCTAGGAATAAAACATCTACATGGAGATCAGATAAGTAAAACCCACTTGCTATGCCCTTTGCTTATTTCTGCGTCATCCTGACCCAGCATAGCCTACAACACTCAGATCTCCTCCCCCAGACCTCAGAGTGTAACCACCACGATGCAGCGTACAAAAGGAAAACACACACACTCTGACTTGCAGGACTTGGCTCTGAGGCTTAAACTCGGCTTTCCAAGTACAGCCCAAGTCTCTGATGTAAAGAGAACTGGAGGGAAAGAAGCTTCCACTTCACCATTACAAAGCTGTTTTGGAACCACCAGTAGATCTGATTCGGCAGAACAGAAGGAAAGCCCAGCAAGGGGCCTGCAATACCCATCTCTGCCAAAGCAGACTCTACACTCTCTGCCCAAATGTGGGACTGAGCTCTAAATCTCATCCACAGTGGTTTCCTTCCCACTCACAGGGCAGCACAGCCAGATGGGTCATTATGGACTTGCAAAAAAAGGGTGGATTTCTTTCCCCATACATATGACACTCAAGTTAATGTTCCAAAGAAGAGAAAACCCAATTCTGGTCTAACAGGACACAGTTTTCTTGGTAAGTACACACAGCTCTTCTTCAGTCTCTTGTGAACAGAGGCAAAAAAAAAAAAAAAAAGAAAAAAGGAAATAAGCATACCTTCAGGCACTTGAAAACAATGTCAAAATGCTCCCTATGTATATGCACTGCAGCTGATCTGATCATCTGCTCAAATGCTTCTCCAATTGTTATCCATGGTAGTTCAGTTTCCTCTTCAGTAACAGGTCCCAGCTTTACCAGAATTAATTTTAGAGCCTGTACAGGAAAAGAGCATATCACAACCTCAGAAAATAAATCTAATAAATCAAAAAATAAAACTAAATCCTAAAGCCAGTTAGGGCAAGATACTATTATATTTCAGTGATCTCAATTCTTTCTAGAATGATTAGCCGAAAAAAAATTAGGTTATCACTTAAAATCTGAATTGTCTTCAGATTAACCTAGAGGGTGTAAAACATGTATAGTGTTATCAAGCAGTGTTGTTTTAATATATAGTGATATCATATAGGAATGTTTAAAAAACAATCCATCTCAAAAAAAGGTTTTTAGAAATTGGCTTTCCAATCCTGTTAAATAATAAACAGCACATTTATCACTAAGGACCCAGAGAAAGGAACAAGGCAACACTCATTGGTTTCACCCAGTGCTCCATCGCAGAACCATTTAACCAACTTTCTTTTCTTCTGGTCTTTACCGTCTCTGTGCAAGAGTGAAACATGTTTCGAACACCCTTGCACATCTCAAAAAGTAGCCTTCCCACACCTTCCACCTTCTTGGGGTGCTCCCCCAGGTCATGGAACATTAAGTTGAAGAGGGCATTTTTATCAGAAACCTACAAAACACAAGAGGAAAAAAAAAATCATCTTCTATGACCCACAAGATGGACAGAGGCAATTCAACAGCTCCAAAGGACCACACTGCACTTCTAAGTCCTGCCTTTCTATACCTGTTCAATGTCATCATTTCTGCAACCACCAAGGAAGCATGGTGAGGCCACTGCAGCTGAGATATGTCCTTTTGGTTATTCTTATCATTTTAGAGTTAAGCATATGCATAAATGCACCACTTAATTGGTCCCAACTGAAATACAAAGGTCAGTGTTCTGGTGTGGAAGGAGACATGCATCAGCTGAAAGTAGAATCCAGTCATCCAAATTACAATAACACTTGGGAATACTGCAAGGATTTCTGCTCATAGATTTTTAAACCCACTGTGTCAAAGGACCTGAGGCTCAGCAACTTCTGAAAACAACTCAACAAATGTTTACAAACATTTGGCTTAACTGCTCTTAAAGCTGAGTATTACAGTCTCTATTTGCCACTGCTGATATGAAGTCCATGATATACTTAGGAAAACACTCACTGAAAACGACAACTCAGGATGTGCAGAACGCCAGTTCAGGCCTTGTTAACCCTCCTTTACAGAAATCTCGTATGTTGAAGCCATGAGAGTGTGTCAAGGTACAAACACCTCACTTACCTTTCTCATTAAAAAGACAAAACTTTCAGCAGCAAAGTTTCTGATGTGAAGCTTGTGATGAGCCAGCAGGGTGCTGTAGAGGCTAAAAAGAAACACAGTAATAAATTGTCTTAAAGGCTGTGCAAGAACTGTCACCAACTGGCTTTAAAAATTATATTTTCAGTTTACAATGCCACATTTTACAAGCACCAAGAAGCCATCCACCCAGGGACAGCAGATACCTTCCTTAATTCCATTCTGTCCCACTCTTCCTCTATGAAGATCAAATAACAACACCAGGCAACTTAAGCTGCAGCCTGGAAACCTGCAGCAACTCTGGATCCATACGGATCTAATTGCAGCATCAAGATTTTCAACAGATACACTCAGCAGCACTTAGTTAAACCAAAACTTACTTGATATGCCACATTTGTATTTCAGATGAGCCAACAAGCTCTCCTGTGCATGTAGATTTTCCAAAAACACTACTGAGAGGAGTGACAAGTGTTTGCAATTCTTTCGTAAACACCAGTGACAGTTGCAAGTGGCTCAGCACATGTTAAGTGTAGAGCGTGGTGCCTCAGATTCACAGAGAAGCAGATGTTTTTGCAATATGCCTGACAGCTTTCGCTGGGTTGGGGAAGAAATCTGTAACCCATCTTTTCTTCCATCTGTTCTGAATTGAAACTAGTAGGAAGCAGCATGGGCCCACTGGCTAGGACATAAAGAAGAGAGCTGCTACCACTGCAGCATGACAGTGAGCAAGCAACCATCATGGGGCAGAATACAGTCCACCTAGCACAGCTAGATGAAGCAGACAGGAGCAGATGCCTGGGAAAAATTTAAAGAAGGTAAGCACATACAAAAACAACCTTCAACCACCTGCATTTCAGGGACTTCTCAAGCCAGAATTGGTTCCTGTGCGTTTGGAAAGCTTGGTAAATTCTGTTCTGAGCTTTTACCCAACTCTACATGCCTAGAATCTGGTGGCAAGAAGTTTCACAGCATACAGTGCAGCCTGTCTGCTCTCTCACTAAACAGACAGGAAGAATGTAAAGGTCAAAATGCAACAACAGGAGCAATCAAAGACACAAAAGAATTCATTTACTGTTGTATGTCTAAGTGCCTGCAATTGGAAAAGACAGAAGCAATACAAATAAGACTGAGGTATTTGACAGGTACTCAAGAGACCTGTGTTGAACTTAGACTTGTCTAAGTTGCCAATGCCTTTCTCAGCTTTGTTTACTCAGCCTAGGTAGCTCCTTCCTCTCCTATCACCATCTGTATCCATCACATTAGAAGGATGAATGCTAAAAACAGCAGATCAACACGCACTCCTCCTCTTATACAGTGCCCCAGTAAGGAGGATCTCAAAGGAGCTGCATACGATAACAAGGCTCTATCCTAGAAAGCAAAGAAATTATGCTAACAAGTATACTAAAGCACTAAGCCATATATTTGTACAGTACTTGCATTCCCGTAACATTTAATAGATGCCAATCAAGACAGAAATGAAAAACAGCTTTTACCTATATATGTTGCTTATATCCTTCACCATCAATCTCCACAAGTATTTGTAGAGATAGGAAAGAGAGGTAAAAGCCCATTCCAGCAGCTCTGTGTCCTGTGTATCCAGCAACTTGGTGATGGCCACGAAGAAGTCATGGAAGTGAGGATAGAAATCAGCCTGAAGATCTCGAGCCAGCTGCACCACTAGACTGATTCAGACAATTTATCAGTGTTAGTATGTTGTTGGTTTGTTTTTTTTTTTAAATCAATAAAAAGCTAGCCAAGCATTGCTTGCAGCTGAGCACAATATTTTTTGAAAGATGGACAGCATTACTCTTGTTTCTTACCTTTATTAAACATCAGCTGTGGATGGCAACAATTTTAAAGCAATTCAAGCAGACAACATTAAACAAGAAGTAAAATGGATCAACCAAACATAAATGATCAACATCAACCAAAGCACATTAATTTTCTGTCAGACACTCAGTAACATGTTATTTCTTTTTATAGGGCTGAGGATTATAAAGCACTACCAGGAAATATGACCACTTCGGGTATCTCATTGCTATACTTTTTTCCTCCTGTACAAAAAATAAAAAGAACACTCAGAACAAGACTTGGGATTATTTGTAATATCATCAGGCTTCAGCTGGCGACCAGTCACTAGTAGCATTCCCCAGGGGTCAGTATCGTCACCCATCCTGTTTACTATTTTTACTGACCATCTAGACCATCTAGCGCACACTCACTAAGTTTGCAGATGACACCAAGTTGGAAGAAAGGAGGGTAGGAAGGTCCTGCAGAGGGATCTGGTAAGGCTGGATCAATGGGCTAAGTCCAATTGTATGAGGTTAAACAAGACCAAGTGCTAGGTCTTGCACTTCAGTCACAACAACCTCAGTCAGTACTACAGGCTTGGGGGAGAGGTTTGGGAAAAGCTGCTTGGCAGAAAAGGGTCTGGGGGCGTAGGCTGACAGCTGACTGAACACGAGCCAATGGCATCATGGCTTGTATCAGAAATACTGCAGCCAGAAGAAGCAGGGAGGTTATCATATCTGTGTATATGGCACTGGTGAGACCACATCTCAAGTGCTTTGTTCAGTTTTGGTCCCCTCACTACAAGAAAGACACGGAGGCCCTGGAGCATGTCCAAGGAAGGGCAATGGAGCTGTGAGGAGGCTGGAGCACAAGTCTGATGGGGAGCAGCTGAAGAAATTGAGATTGCTTAAAGTGGAAGAGGCTCAGAGGAGACCATATCGCCCTCTTCAGTGATAGGACAAGATAATCTGTATCAGGGGAGGTTCACGAGGGATATTAAGGAAAATTTATTCTCCAAATGAGCGTTCAAGTACTCAGAAAGGCTGTCCAGGGAGGTGGTGGAGTTACCGTCCCTGGAGGTGTTCAAGAAACGTGTGAATGTGGAATTGAGGTACATGCTCAGTGGGCACGGTGGTGATGGCTTGATGGTTGGACTCGATGATCTTAGAGGTCATTCTCAACTTGACTAATTCTACAGTTGATCACCATATACTTACTCTAACAACGGTTGATAAGCAAGACTGGTTTTGACTTGCAAATGTATCTTCAAGCTCTGCACAATGGCACCCTGGTAATAGACCAGCTGGTTGAAGGACTGGCATTTGTTGGCCACTTCTTTGTAGAATTGCACTGTTTAAAGCATGAAAGAGAAATCATGAAAACTATAGTTCAGTGAACGTGCAGGATGTTAAAATTAATGGCTCTCCAAAGCCCAGTTCAAAATCCAATCTACAGAAACTTTCTCAGTCTGCTCTAGATGCAGAAGAAATGTATTTTAACAGTGTAGAACAGGCAGAAAATATCAACAAATAAAAATAAGGTACCAAAATGCTGAGTGAGGTTCAATTCCCTCCATTTCTGTAGTCCTTCATAAAAGTAGGTTTCAACCTCCTGTCAAAATAAAGACAAAATAACAGCTCACCAGTTCTTATGGATGTAGCAAGTAAAGATGACAGGTTCCAGTGAAAAGAACTATCAAGTGCTTCAAACGTTTTTTGAGTATTTTAAGAAATCTTGATGAGTTCCTTCCAAAGGGTGCTACAGGATTTGTCTGAAAATAAGACCTTCATTTCCACATTCAGAAAACCATTTAACATATATTCTCGTGACAAGACTTGCTTACATAATTGCTTTTTAAACTTCTGTTGACTGGACTTGATAATCTAAGATGCTGAACCACAGCCACCCAGTAGGAAAAAAATGCTTTGGGGTTTATTTTGGTATCCTCACAGCTATTCAGTGGGAAGCTTAGAAAAACAATCCAGCAGGCCAGGAGGCAGTAAGCTGCAAAGCATTCTATTCACAGTGATGATCTGCAAGACACACAGATGATCTCTCTCTTTTTTTTTTTAATGATCTATAAAGAGCTGGAAAGTACCTTTAAAGGTGCTAATCCAACTTCCCTGTGAGTACTGCACCTACTCAGCACCTTAAGCCTTTGCAGGACAGGACCCAGGACTGCTGATGGTCACCCACAGGCCCACTCACTACGTGGAAGCGATCAGGGTGACACGGTCAATACAAGAAGCATTTCCAAAAGAAGAAGGGAACAAAACAGTGAATGAAACTTTAGAAAGAAGCTCATGGAAGAGTCATGTTTTCTAACCCTTCCCCAAAGGAAAATGTAAGCATATCTTTCAGGGCGTGTGTCTATCTGTGGAGTGACCCGCAGTCCTCTAGCATAAAATGACTGCTGTTGCTTTTCTCACCTCAGCGCTGCTTCCAGTTCTGTCAATCCGATGAATAATATCGATGTTAACATTACTTAAGCGTTCCGAGAAGGTAAGAAACTGTAAAACAAAAGGACACACGCGTTCGTGCTGTTAGCCTGGTGAGGCCAGCAGCCGCACCTCCCCTGCAGTACAGAGAGCCTTTTGGGAGCCGTCCTGCAGCCCCGCAGAGCCCTCCGTCCCCCCCACAGCTGCATTATAGCTCAATGAAGACTAAGGACGAAAACCCAGCGACCCACCCCGGCTGCCACCCGGCCCGGCGAGGCGGGCGCTCACCCGGTGCGTGTTCCCCGACTTGTGGGCCGAGGATTTGCCCTTCATGGCGGCGGCTCTCAGCCCGCAGCGCGGACCACACGTGCAAAGCTAAGGCCTGGGCGCCGCCATGCCGGCCGGGGCTGCCGGGAGGAGGAGGCGGGGCTGCCGGCGGAAGGGGCGGCTGCCGGGCGGCGGGGCTGGGCGGGCGGTGAGGGTTAATGAGTCTGCTGCCCTGGTGTGGGCTATGTTACTGTCTTCCCTTGAGCAGACGTACCGAAGAATCATGGAATCGTTTGAGTTGGACGGGACCTTTAAAGGCCATCTGGTCCAACTCCTCTGCAGTGAGCAGGGGCACCTACAGCTGATCAGGGTGCTCGGAGCCCATTCAGCCTGACATTGAATGTCTCCAGGGATAAGGCATCCACCACCTCTCTGGGCAGCCGGTGCCAGTGCCTCACTGCCCGCTGAGTAAAAGATTTTCTACTAATAGCTAATCTAATCTCCTCTCTTATAGTTTTAAATCATCCCCCCTCATCGCTATCTGCCCACGTAAAAAAGCACTCTCCCTTATGTTTGTAGTCTTCCATGAAGGTCTAACAGAGCTTTCAAGCAAAACAAGCCCAGCTTCCTTTGCCTTTCATCATAGGAAAGGTGCTCCAGCCCTCTGGTAATCTTTGTGGCATTCCTTTGGACCCACTTCAACAGCTCTGCATCCTCCCTGTACTGGAGGCTCTGGACCTGGACGCAGTATTCCGGATGGGGCCTTACAAGGGCAGAGTAGAGGGGGACGACGATCTCCTCTCTGTCCTTGTGGCGACTGCTCTTTTGGTCTTCCAGACTGCAAGAGCATGCTGCTTGCTTGCTTTTCATCTGCATCTTGCCCAACTCAGGCTGTGGGCCTTCTCTGAATATTTACTTAATTTAGAACAACCCTGAGAAAAAAAAAAAAGCAACAAATGCCTACCACAGGCACAGCTCTGTGGTAGTACAAAGTACTTCAGTGGTGCTGTTGACACAGTGGAAGGAAGGGATGCCATTCAGAGGGACCTCAACAGACTTGAAAGGTGGCTCCAGGAGAATCTAATGAGATTGAACACAGCAAAGTGCAAGGTTTTGCACTTGGGCCAGAGGAATCCTAGGCATCTATACAGACTGGAAGGAGCAGTCCTTGAGAGTAGTCCTGCAGAGAAGGACCTGGGGATCCTGGTGGATGAAGAGCTTAACATGAGCCAGCAGTGTGCTCTTGCAGCTCAGAAAGCAAATGGTATCCTGGGCTCTATCAGAGGGGTGGCCAGCAGGGACAGGGAGGTGATTGTCCCCCTCTACTCTACCCTCGTGAGGCCCCATCTGGAGAACTGCATCCAGGTCTGAGGCTCCCAACACAAGAAAGACAGGGAGCTGTTGGAGAGGGTCCAGAGGAGGGCCACAAAGATGATTAGAGGGCTGGACCACCTCCCCTACGAAGACAGGCTGAAGGAGCTGGGCTTGTTCAGCCTGGAGAAAAGAAGGCTGTGGGGTGACCTCACTGCAGCCTTCCAGTACCTGAAGGGAACCTGCAAACTGTAGGAGAGTCAACTCTTTGAAAGTGTTGATAACTGCAGGACAAGGGGAAATGGTTTCAAGTTGAGGAGGGAAGATTTAGGTTGGATGTCAGGCAGAAGTTCTTTACAGAGAGAGTGGTGAGGTGCTGGAACAGGCTGCCCAGAGAGGTTTGGATGCCCCCTCCCTGGAGGTGTTCAAAGCCAGATTGGATGGGGCCCTGGGCAGCCTGGTCTAGCATTAAATGGGGAGGTAGGTGACCCTCCCTGCGGTGCAGGGCTTGGAGCTTGATGATCCTTGAAGTTCTGTCCAACCCATGCCATACTATGATTCTGTGATTCGCACACAAAGTGTTAGGAGCTCCTATATTTTGTACCTGTCATTCTTCAGACCAAAATTAGCCATGGGTTTGGACAGTGCCTTAAAGTTACCTAAAATATCTGGCACCTTCTTAATGGTGCACAAGAGCAAATAACTGCAGACTGACTGTTACTGCTGTGGTCACAGGAATGCCAGAGCCTGTGGAAGCTTCTGTCTGTGACTGCAGTTACAGAAGTAGAAAGAGTGGAAGCTGGAAGAAGCTTTGGTTTGGGAGATGCAGTAGAAGCAGGTCAGAACCATGCAGCCCAGAACCATGTGCCCATTCTGGGAGGCAGTTGATAGGGCCCCAGGGTTTGCCTTTCCCCATTCTGTCTGTCCTTCCAGCTCAAGGCCTCTCTCACAAATCTGACATAGGTGTTACTCAGCAAACCACCAGGCTGGTTGTGAGCACGGATGAAGTGCACTCCTAGGAGTATTGCTTTGAATAGACCTGACAGGTTACGTGCTGCCAGGTGTAACCAGCAAAGCTCCCACGGGCAGGCAATAAGCCATTAGCATGATAGTTATCTGGATGGGCAGGGAATGTGCTCACTCCAGCACCTGCAGCTACAGACTTTGGAGCTTGCTCTTCTTCAGGTATTAAAAAGAACTTCTGGTATTTACATCAAGTGGGAAGCATCTAAGTTAGGCAATAGAGTTTGAGAAGTTTGGCTTTAATGCTTTCAAGCCCAAGTACATCCACAGTAATGTGCAGCTATGAGCATGCAGGCTGGTTCAGATCCACAGAAGAGCTTAGGCATCAATATGAGCCTATTGAAGTTCACAAATACCTCTTCCGCTGTGGTTACTAAATTCCCCTAATGTGTCTCCTGCATACTGCAAACTTGTGAAAAACAGTCTACAACATCTTTCTTCTGTTATGAGGGGAGGTGGTAGACTAACTGTCCCTGGAGGTATTCAAGAACTCTGTAGATGTGGCACTGAAAACACAGTTAGTGGGCATGGTGGGGATGAGCTGATGTTTGGACTACTGTGATCTTCTTAGTGGTCTTTTCCAGCTTAAACAATTCTATGATTCTATGATCTCGTAGAGTTGTGGAAATTCCTCGAATGCACGTGTTCCAAAATAATACAAGGGAAAGAACCAGCTCAAACATTTGTGGAAAGCAGCAAGGTGAAGAGCTCATGTGTGTTCTGCCTGTTGCAGAAAAGGTGTCATCAGCAATAACAGAAGGTGTTAGGGGAAGTTTTTCACTTAATGTTTGCAAAGTGGCAGCTTTTGAGAAGAGTGAGACTGGTGAGCCCTGCAACTGCTGATGCACACTGGAGCTTCTGCTTGCAAAAACCACTGACAGGCTGCACTTTAGCCAGTGCTGTGAACTTAGTGCTTGAGGATACATCTGCATGAGCTGCAGGAAAGTAACAGGTACTGAAATAAGTGTAGCCATAGCAGTAGGTCTTGCACTTCAGCTGGAAGGGTCCAGTGATGCAGAAGGTCCCTTGTCTACTTCTGCATGAATAACATCTGAATTAGCAATGTCCTCACTATAAGAACTCCACTCCAATCGCAATGCCTCAAGCTTTATTCCTTTGCCTTTTCAGGAAGAGACGTGGCTCTCCCACCTGTGGACAGGCCCCAGCTCCACCACCCTGTGATTATCTGGCAGACTCAGCTGTCAACAATTCTTCAGAAATCCATGCTAATGGCAAGCAGATGGCCTTCTGAAGTGTGATGGTTTATTGGCAGTAATGCTTGTGGAGGCACGTAGAGAAAACTCCTAAAACAGCACGTGTGTGTCACTTCTGCAGATCTGACTTCTTCAAACACTTGCTGTGGGCTACAACCATCAGTCCCTGACAGTAATACATCAGCACTCCTGGAGCCTTGCTTGTGATACCCAAAGTCCTTCTCTTTGTTACAGCTCATCCCACGGAACAACTCAGGTGCACAGTCTGGGTATGCACAGCTGGAAGCCCTCTGCCTCACAAAAGCTCTCCAAAATCACAGAATCACAGAATCAGAATCACAAAATGGCCCGGGTTGGAAGGGATCTCAAGGATCATGAATCTCCAACCCCCCTGCTGCAGGCAGGGCCACCAACCTCCCCATTTAATACTAGACCAGGTTGCCCAGGACCCCATCCAGTCTGGCCTTGAACACCTCCAGGGATGTGTAAATCCTTAGAGGGAAGGCTGGCATGGGTCTGAGTTAGGTTATACAGGTGCATGGTGTCTTCGGAGTACTCTTTTAACTGTTTTTCTTTAATTTGTCTAGAAAGCATGAAGAGCCCTTTGAAACACAAGGACGTGTTTTCTTTGCCAGTTTCCTCCTCAAGTTCTAGCTGGCATTTTGCCTTGTCCTGCAGGAGGACATCCCACAAGATTATGTAGGTTATGGTTGAGAGCACTTGCATTTTCAAAAACAAAGCAGACAAGATACTGGAATCCTGTTCTGCAAACTGGTAGAACTGTTTGGCCGCATTTTTTCTAATCTGCCTGAAGCACAGAGATTCTGTAAATAATGTGATGCCAGGTCAGTGCTGGCTGAGTCCTGGGGAGAATTTCACCTATCCTTGTGTTTGCACGTGAGAAGGAGTTTTGGACTAGGAGCTGGAAGGAAGACCCCACATTTCTACAGCTGTATCTCTGAAATATCTTGAAGTTAGAGCCTTCCTTCATGGAATGATAACAACAATCACTAACAATATCATTCGGCTCAAGACACCCAGGCCAGTGGTTCCTGTATTGTAAGACAGGGTGCTGCTGCAGAGCTGGAGCAGGTGGGCTACCCTCGCTCCATCTCTAGAGGTAAACTGAATAGTGTCAAAGCACAGGGACCATCTAGGCTGATTAATCATTAACACACAATCCCTGGCACAGTTTTGTTTCATGCCAAACAGTTTTATTTCATGCCCCAATGTTTCTGCCCAGTGGGAAGCCACACTTTTTTTTTTATTTTATTTTTATTCTTACTTTTTGTGGGGAAGAATGTTGAGAGTGTAGTTTCTGTTAAAAAAAAAAAAAAGAGAGAGAAAAGAAAAAAAAGGTCTGAAGGTCTGATTTTTGCATGGATAGCATTATGCAGATGACTCCATGACAGGAAGGGATTTCAGTTGTGACCACTGCTACTGTTCTTCATCCCAAGGCTCAGCCACAATGGCAGCAGCAGGACTGACATCAGCCTTGTTGAAAGCAAGAGCAACAGTGACAATAGGAGCAAGATCTACAGAGAAAGCAGGGGACATGGAAAGGAAAATGAATAGGCAGGAGTAAGTCTTCTCCTGAAAAGGATGTGAATTCTCTCATGTATTTTGTCCTCACCGCTAGAATGATGGGCATCTGGATTTGACAGACAGTCTGGATTTCAGGCTTTCTGTCAACTGCCTGGGACTATGAAACATCTGATTACAGTGTAATCCAAGTTTCTGACAAATGGTCCTGAAATGTGGGTGTCTGGCTTGGCCAGCAACAAAGCAAAAAGCCTTTAGCAGTGGATCTGAAGCTATGTTACCAGATTTCTCTTTCTTCCAACCCCAAATCCCTCGTTTGCTCAGTATCTTGAAGCTACGGTGTGAGGTGAGGAACAAGGGCCAACAGATCACAACTTTAAGTTTTAAAGTAAAGTTCAGCCTTCCAAACTAGAGAAGATGGAAAATGGTAAAGATGTCTTAGAAATAGGTGTGCACATGAGAATGCTTCCCTCAAAATCACTGCCATCTCTTTCTTACAATTTTCTTTCTCTTCTTTCCCCTTCTGCTCTGTCTTTATTTATTCCTTTATCTAGTAAAGACCAGAGGAAACAATAAATCAATGATCCAGAACAGTAATTTCCCTACTGAAAACGGTTCTTATGTCGCAAGGATGTTGAGAAGCTAGTGTTGTTTAATCTTGAGTGAAAAACATGAAATGATAGAAGGATGGAATCAAATATCCTTTCTCAAATAATTTCTGTGGTCTGACTTGCAAAGTCAGCTGTATATGGCTTTCAGGGGCAAATCAGGCCAGGCTCAGCATTTTGTTACTAAGAGGAATTGTTTTGTTACTGAGAGTTCCTGCCACGGAATAGAAGATGATAGCATACAAAGCAAATGATACTATTCTTCATGTCTCTGCATCCACTTGGTTCATACAAGATGGATCCAACGTTTACATACTGAGGGTTTGGCTTCTTCCTGTGTTTTTTTTTTCTTCTTGTTTTTAGCTTGAGTTGTTCTGATATTCATGCAGCTCTAATTTGTTCTCAGGTTCCAGTAAAGACAGTATCTTGTTAACCTTGGTTAACTCTGGTGCCTGCTGCTTGATGAAATATTCAGAGTTAGCTTGGAAAAGAGGAAGAACTTACACAACATCAAAATACAAAGCAGCCCTTCTCACCAATTCTATTGTGTCGGGAGATTTTCATCAGTTGTTAGTACCGGCTGCTAAATCATAGATCTGCATGACAAAATCCCTGCGCTAGTCTGTATAAGCCAAAAAAACCACATTGCTGTATTCTTGGGTTATTTTCCAAAATTTCATGTGATCTGAAGAAGATCGATATGTCACCAGAATTCATTCCACTTCTGGACAACATACCTAGTCATAATGCAGTAGGACACTAGGGACTTCTCAGGCATGTGCTCTTAACTCCTAACACCCGTTTCTGCTATGAGTCCCCATTTGTGATACAAACCCTGCAAGGAGATACAATGGTGCTTTGCTTGGAAAACAATTTTCTAGTGAAAGAAATGCAAAGTTTTATGAATGCTCTACTGTAGAGATATTGATAACTCAAAGGAAAGAAACAGGGCTGTTCCTTCTTTTTACAGGAATCTTATATAAGCTTTTGGATCCTGTCATTACTTCTAATACTGACTTATAGCTCTGAAATATAATCAGCCATTAAAACAACTGAAACAAGTAGCATGGACCAAAGGAATAGATCCTTGTGCGAAACATATCCAAGTGGATGGAGATTGGCACTTGAGAAACAGAAAATGGACTTGGGTATCACCACCCAAGTGAGGGAAAAAAAATGATGTTGAGGCAGAAGAAGTCCTCAGTGCTGGTATGGATCAGGAGCTTGCTTACACAAGGTTGCAATGAATCTCTCTGGCTATAGCTATGCACTGCACAGGGGACTGCATTTAACCTAGTGTTTCTAGCCAGTGGAAGAGGACCAACACTTATAGGGTGGCACAGAAGTCAGTTCACGGTGCCTACTCTGAAATGAGATGAAAAGAATATGGGAGCACAAGAGGAATTATCACTAGCAATTACAGAAAAGAATGGCAAGTAGATAACAAGGGAGATGCGAGAGCTGGTGAAAGACACTCCTGTGTTTGAATGGAAGAATAAGTCAAGATAATAAAAAAGTACATCTACTCAGAGCACTACGATAGTGTCAGGGAACATTTTTTTAGAGTATTCTTAAGTGCTGAAGTGAGGAGTTTCATTTTTAGAGGCTTCCTCTGCAGATAATGGGAAGAGACAGGTTTCTCCAGGGACCGCGTCAAAGCAGCACAGTTTCTTTCAGAAGAGGCTGTCTCTTTCCATGGGTTAAAGGGGAAATGTAGGGAGCCAAGCTGCATAACTGCAGTACCTACACTGTGTACCCAGAGCAAACATATCTCAAAATAACACCAACTCGAACATGTGAGCAGAGATTATTTGGACGGCAAGTATTGGAAAAAGAGAAAATGACAGAAACGAAATAAGAAAATTCAGAAAAGATCCATTCAGAAGAAAAAAATCAATTTTTTGTTGATCATTCTGGTGAACTTTTGTCAGCCCTTTTTCATACATTAACTGTGAGTAAGCAAACTAGTTGAATTGTAATTCTCTTGATGCAAAATTGAGCACCTTAAATAAACAAAAGATCCCAACGCCATGAGAATAAAGTTCAAGTATGTAACTTATTTATCCTTTTCAGTTAAAGAAGGAATGAAACCTGCACCACATTTTTATTCCCATACTAATTATTCTCTTGAGAAAATAATTATGCATGTCACATCTCACTGCAGCCCATAAATAAATTGTGAAATTTGTTATTTTAAATGAAAGCACAGAATTCTCCAGCAAATAAACTATGTGGTCCAGATCACTCAGATTTAAATGCTCAGCACTGACAGCTAACTTAACTACTTCCTTCAGTCCTGAGGCACTGCCTATTGATTTTAAAAGGTGTGTAGGTACTAGGGAGTTACACAATCTTAAGTTTTCTTCTCAGGACCATTAAGCATTCATCTTTAAATCATTTTGCTTGCATATTGCATTTGTTCACATTTCTATGGGACGCAAGATAGAAAAAAAACAAATGGCCAACAAAGTTTCATTCAAAACATCAATAAGAACATGATTTATTTCTGTAACTTTTATGCAACTCCCTGGCTCTTTCCCTGCCTCCATTGCTCTCTTTTTCTGGAAGTCACTCCATCTCTTCTGTGTCCCAAACAAGCTAAGCTTGAGAGGACAAGTCTTCAAGCAATCAAGTTGTCACTCAGGGAAACACTGATTAGAGTCTTAAGCTTATCTTCCTTTCGCTAACCTAAGCCCCTGAAAATTTAGGAAGAGGATTGGAAATGCTAGAGACATAGAATTCGGGAACTGTGCTTCTTGAAATATTTAACTTGTTATGGTGGTGTCTTAAGGCATCAGACGCTTGCAAATTGCATCACACTCTTGCTATTGCACAGAAACAGTGCACAGAAACAGTGCACAGAACTTTTAAACGCACCATCCTGTGCTTTTGGCTTTGCAAATCCAACTAGCTGGAAGTAAGTTTCCAGAAATATTCTTGGAAACACACTCCAGTGATAAGCTTGGAAATAAATTGCAGGACATCTGTGTACAAGAAAATCCCAGTGCTCAAAATACAGGTGCCATGTGGCTATTTGTGATCCTAAGGAACTCATCCAAATTTCACGATGAATATAAATGATGATAGTGCTTCTGAATACACTTAAAGGGTCATTCTGTAATATCCAAACATTATTAATGGAAGATCAGACAAAAAAAAAAAAAATACAGCTAAGAACATCACTAATGACATCATGGAAAATTTTGCTAAGGGTAGCATTAAACCTGGGAAAGAGAGGCCAATGATGATGGCAATCAGGTAGCTAGCTATACTGAGCTCAGCCATTCAAAGCAGCAGTGTAGACAAGCATAGCAAGCAGAAGAGATTAGAGTGGAGCCAAACATTAACTGGTGTTGAGATGTATAAAACACCCTCAGCAATGAACTTCTGTGACTCCAAAATCCCAAGAGGCTTTTCAAGGTGACAAATGATACCGTGTAGGAAACACGAGCAATTTTATCCATTCTGTGGAAAAAAAAATATCTTTCAGGAATATAAAAAGTGAATCATAGAATCATTGAGGTTGGAAAAGACCTCCAGGATCATCAAGTGCAACTGTCTGCCTGACCAAGTCCTGTCACTACACCATATGTCTTGGTGCCATGTCCACACATTCCTTAAATGCCTCTGGGGATGGGGGCTCTACCACTTCCCCGGGCAGTCCATTCCAATTTCTGACCACAATTTCCATGAATAAATTATTCCTAGTATCCATTCTAAACCTCCCCTGGCACAACTTGAGACCATTTCCATGTTTCCTATCACTTGTCACCGGAGAAAGGAGTCTGATACCCCCTTCCTGCAAACCTCCTTTCAGGTAGCCGTGGAGAGATTTTGACTCAAATCATTGCACTGGGATTAAAATCAACCTGTTGAATTTGCATTCAATGATTTATTTTGATATATTGTTGCTGATAATTATGCCCTTTATTTAATTAATACTGAACAGAGGAGTAAATAGAACTTGGATTCCTCTATGTATTAGTGTTGGTTGGCTTTTGTTCTCAAGATGAGAAGCTTTGTCTGCAGTTAGGGTGTTTCTGAGGTCTCATATGGTTTCACTGTTATCTAACAGAGGTTCAGCTCTTGCTGCAGTCTTTTTTTTTAACAAGAGCATTTACAGGGTCTTTCTTTTTGCCTGTCTACTTTGATAAAACTGGTAGCAACTTAATATCTCTGAGGCTTCCACTGCTCTGTTAAATTGTTCAATGGTTACTGGAGTGTGGGCAAACACCTACTTGCATACATGTATACACATGGGGCATAATTCCATATCTTTTGTTTCCTTGGCAACTCATCCAGGCAAAAACAAACAGTTTTTCCAGTTCTTTTCTGGGAATGTTTTGTTCCCAGAAAAGGCCAACCTTTACATTTTTTATCTTATCAACATTCGTTTTTTCAGATTTCACACTGAAATGGTTTTTTATTTTACCAGTGGCTAGTCATTCTCTGGGAAGTTTTCCAAACAGATCTCAGCAAAAGCAGAAGAGAATGGAGCACAGACTTCTGATCCCAGCCCCAGCACAGCACTGTACTGCTGCTTAGCGTGAACATCATCTGCAAACTCAGCTCCACTGCTGTGGGTACAGTCAGAGTGCTCTCAGGCTGTCAGGGTGAGTTGCAAAGGGTCTCACAGCACTGCTGAGCAGCATCAATGGTCAAAGAGGGAATTGCTTGGACTCAGTAGAGCAGCCTGGGGTTTGTTTAGGCAGAATCACAGCTCTTTTAACTTATGGGTGGCAGAGGGATGTGACTCTCATGCTACTCAATATCAAACACAAGATTTCACTGATGTCAGCAGATCTCACAAGAGGAGAATCACAGTGAAATGAGGGAACACATAAGAGCCCATGGATATGGGGCCAGGCATTACAAGGAAACAGTGAAACATGCTGAGGTTGGAAGACATTTGATTACCTACTGTAGGAACTAGGAGAACGCAGTTCTCTGTTACACAGCATGGGTCCACTGGAATGGATTTGGACTTGTTCATGAAGAAATCAGGGGGAAAAACATTTAAAACATGTCCACTTACTGTGATTTAGAACATGGGCATCATACAGCTTTGCTGCTAGTCCCCGAGACAGAAACATCCAAATGGGAGGATCTATATCTTGCCATATTGTACATGATGACATTTGAAAGACAATTTTCTTAACACTCCTATAAAAGAATCAACGATGCCACCTGACACCACTGAGAACACTGTATTTATTTCCTTATAGCACTGCTTGTGTTTCAGTTAACAAACACAACTTGTTTTCCAGTACATGTTATTGCTTGCAGTGTTTACATTATGTCAAAAAATGATAGAGAAGCAGAATCAAAACTGTATTAATCCCGTGCAGTTTATACTTTAAACACACATTATTGCTTGAATGGTTTGAGCAATATAACACCTGAAAGACTGCAAGCAGGTAACACCACGCTCTGGGCTGCACAAGCTGTGGGTGTAGGCACAGAGCTGCTTATGTCCTTCTTGCAGGAAAGTGGCTCAGGTGTTTTTGACACCCAATACTTCTGCTGGACAGCACCAGATTATTTCACTATGTGGGAAGGTGCTGGTTTTCACTGATGTTTTGCTGGCAAGGTTTTTTTTCCTTCCCTGTAGTCAAAAGCTCATAGCAAATTAGGGCAAGCACCTCATTCTAGCAACCACCTCAGGTAATCAATAGCTCCATAGCCTAATTGGTAGGCGTACAGAGCAAGCTTCTTGTTCTCTCCTAGCAGTACATCTGGAAGCTGTTACTCATTGTACAAGTAATTAAAGAGTAATTGGGCCAGAAACACCAAAGCCCTAACCTGCTGGGTGAGATTAGGACATGCCATGCACCGCAGTGACCAGCTTCTGTATGTTTGGGGACACCCAAGGACACCCACACTCTCAGACAGGCACCTGGAGGTTAGGTCAACTCGCATGTGATTTCACAGTACTTCCACCCTGCTTCCAGCATAGACTCAGGACCAGCTCCGAATGGCCTGCCAAGTCTGAACCCCCAAAAAGAACAGCACTTGGTGAACAGGGTTGGCTGCCAGGTGTCTGATCAATCATTTGTCTTCAGAACTCTGAAAACTCTCAGATCCAGGCAGGACGGAGCACATTGCGCTGAGCTGAGGCAATTTGCACCAATGAGCTCTTCCAGTAAATTCACCAGAGGGTAAGAGCAAGGCTAAGCAGGAAAGAGCTCTATCTGCCATGAAATAGTACTGCATTTTGTGTCATAGAATCATAGAACAGCCTGGGTTGAAAAGGACCACAATGATCATCTAGTTTCAAACCCCTTGCTATGTGCACGGTCACCAACCACCAGACCAGGCTGCCCAGAGCCACATCCAGCCTGGCCTCGAATGCCTCCAGGGATGGGGCATCCACAGCCTCCTTGGGCAACCTGTGCATCACCACCCTCTGTGTGAAAAACTTCCTCCAATTG
The DNA here is from genome assembly GCA_037305975.1 of Chrysolophus pictus. Lineage (NCBI taxonomy): Eukaryota > Metazoa > Chordata > Aves > Galliformes > Phasianidae > Chrysolophus > Chrysolophus pictus. The sequence continues at coordinate 148,880,058 of CM074576.1, forward strand.
CTGTCTTGTGCCAGAAGAGCACTTGGCCAATGCACAGGTCAAACCTGAAAGCCTCTGTGCAAAGCCCTGAGTGCCACTGCATGCAGCCATGCTGCTGTCAGAGCCGCCTTGGTCAGCTTTGGCACCCTTACACCTTAACCCCCACCTGCCATACAGCAAAGTGGCAAGGTGCAATGTTTGTTGTTTTAGCCCAGGACGTGTTGCTAGCTATGGAAACACATCTCCAGCAGAGAACATCCATGGACTTGATATTTTTGATGTGTTACTCTGTGGGTCAGTGAAATGAAGCTCCATCTCTGATATTCCAGTGCACTTTGACTCCTGAAACTGTGATTAGTGAGAAAACTTCCTTGATCAGAATGCAGGTAACGGGTCTTCCCTATCATACTGTATAACTGCAGCACTCAGCAAGTGCTCCCTTGGCAAGTGTGCTGGGAAGTCCACTTCAGCACCTTATCTTGCAGATTGCACAACCCACGGAAATATAGGTAAAAAAGCACATGTATAAAAAAAACATTTCCACCGTCTTCACTTGAGGGGAGGGAATGCTAACCGCACAGTAGGAAACACCACCAACGGCGGCAGCGGGGGGAGCCGCTTTCCACCAAGCGCAGAGGTTCCCGGGGTCGAGGCAGGGAGGCGGGCACCCGCCCGCTGGGAGCGCTCCTCCACGCCGTCCGACCCCGTTCCGCGGCAGCAGCCCGCCGTCACCCTGCGCACTGCCCGGGTCGCCGCCCCTTCGCGCTCGGCGGGGCCGCGGGGAGGAGCGGGCGCCGGTGCTCTATAAGGCCGTCCCGTCGGCCCGGTACCGCGCTCACCGCCGCGTACAAGGGCGAGAGCTGCGCCTCGCACCGCCCCGCGCTGCAGCCTTGGTTGGCGGGGTCCCGTCGCCTTCCTCCTGCAGCTGCACATCTGACTTTGGGTCAGGCTGCAATTGCTCCGTTGGCATGGGGGGCTTCAGCGTTTGGGACTATGTGGTCTTCGCCGCCATGCTGCTGGTGTCAGCTGTCATCGGCATCTACTATGCCTTTGCGGGAGGGGGACAGAAGACCTCCAAGGACTTTCTTATGGGCGGGCGAAGCATGAGTGCCGTCCCCGTGGCTCTCTCACTCACCGCCAGCTTCATGTCAGCTGTCACTGTGCTGGGCACCCCCGCTGAGATCTACCGCTATGGTGCCATCTTCTGCATCTTCGCCATCACCTACGCCCTGGTAGTGCTGTGCAGTGCTGAGATCTTCCTGCCTGTCTTCTACAGGCTGGGCATCACCAGCACTTATGAGGTAAGGTTGAGCAGAAGGAGACTTTCCGCAGCCTTCCAGGGAGCTGGGCGGCTTCTCTTGGCTGCTTTCTATTTGTCTTCCCTCACTCTGTTTCCCCAAGTCTCCTTGCACTCAGTGCTGCTCTACATACAGCTCGTGTTCCCACACTGCTGAGGACAGGCAGGCTGTGACCTGCTCTGTCCCCAGTTCTGCCCACACTGCAGAGCGGAGACACCCCTGCTGCTGGGACTTGTGCACCATGCCAGATCTCTCCTCACTTCAGGTGCTCAGTTGAGCAAGTGGTTTAATCCTTTTGCAGCTTTGATGATATTGTGTGATTAACAATGTGTAATTAACCAAGACCATCCAACATCTAAAGTGCAAGCGCATGTAACATGGTAAGGAGAGCTCTCAAATCATTCTCACTCCAGGCTGGTTTCTAAGCTCAGGCACACCACAAAAGTTCCTTTCTGGCAGAGTATATGTTTGTGCTGTTCCTAGAGGTTTTGGGAAGACAGCCTCTCCAGCAATGAGTGTCTTTTCTGTTGCTTGTGTAGAGTGGTCAGCAGGTACTCTGTGTCTGCACAGGTTTTCTTGCTTTCAGCAACCTACTATAGGGAACTTTCGTAAGCAAGGGGGTTGGACTAGATGATCACCAGAGATCCCTTCTAACCCCCACCTACAATTCTGTGATTCTATGAAAATATGGCTCTTCGTCAGCCCTGCATGTGTGTTAAAGCTAAACCTAGGAGTGCAGAGAAATCTGGAGTGGTGGGATGTATCACTGGTTTGGAGTGATGAACCCTGGTCAGGGCCTTCTTCTGTCCCAGAAGGTCCTTGCAACGTGTTGGTCTTGCCTGGAAGATAGTTTGTAGCTACAGACTTGGAGGCAAGTTGCTCTTGTTATAGGATATTGGAAAAGGGGCATCAGTGCAGGTGAAAGTCCTCGGATAGCTACTTTGGTCTTTTGCATTTTATTACACTGAGCAGGAGCACTGCAGCAGTGGACATTGAAAACAGCAAGGTTTCAGTTGGTGGAGTTAGATAAGAATTCCCCAACAGAAACAGCGCATTTTAAACTACTAATCTTTGGACTATCAGTTATGGTGATATTTAAAATATGTCTCCCCTTGTTAAAGGCTGTTGATTAAGACCAGAAACTTGCTGATAATCTCAGGGTTTAGTCAGGGTAACACACCTATAAAAGATATACCTTCTATTTGTGGCCAGAGTTCAGAGATCAGACTTCTTGTGCCTGTCCAGGGGTTCAGCACTGCTGCCTGGAGTGAACGTGCTCACTGACCATATTTTCAGTGCTGGCCGCATGAGTGAGCACTGCGGGATTTCTCAGTGTTTGCCTGTGTCAGATGGGTGGATTGACAGGTGAAGGGGATCCCTTTTGTGCAACCATGTGCCTCAGACGGTTGGCAGGACAGACGGTGGGAAGAAATCTGCCCTACAGCAGATTTATGGAGGTTGCACCCTAGGCAGAAAGGTGAGGTTCCTCTTTTGAGAAAGGCTGCATTTCTACTTGCGGGTAGAAGATGGGTAGTTTCCAAACTAAGGCTCAGGCATTGCTGTAATGTTTTTCTCTCTGATTTCACGACATAAACAAGTTCTGTTGTACTGGGAAACAATGCTGAGTTCATAATAGGTGCAGAGCTTTGCCAGGTGCACAGCTGCCTGCCCCATGAATGCCTAGAGGCAGCAGTGTAGCACCAGCTTAGAGAATCATAAAATCGTTTGAGTTGGAAGGGCCCCTTAAAGATCATCTAGTCCAACTTCCCTGCAATGAACACGGACACTACAGCTAGATCAGGGTCCTCAGCCTGACCTTGAGTCTCTCCAGGAATGGGGCATCTGCCACCTCTCTGGGCAACCTCTGCCACCCTCTGACTGTAAACACAACTTCCTTATCTCCATTCTAAACTCCCCTCCTTTAGTTTGAAACCATTTCCCCTTGTCTTATATAGCAGGCCCTGCTAAAGAGTCTGTCCTCTTCTTTCATATAGCTCCTCTTTAGATATTGAAAGGCTGCTATTCAGGTCTCCCCAGCTTCTTTTTACTGACTCAGTCATGTACTGGTTAGCCAATGTCAGCTTCACCTGCTCATGTGTCATTACAGTGGTGAGGTCTGTGAAAAAATATCAAATAAAGTTGAAAGAGATATCCATCAAGTTTTGGCTATTAACAAAATGCTAAAAAAAACTGTGCCCTTTTCTATTGCTCATCTCTTTATTTTAGTCCCATCAATAAAGCCAAATTTTGATGTAAACTTCTGTTTTTTTCTTCTCTTCTGCAGTATTTAGAGCTTCGATTTAATAAATACCTGCGTCTCTGTGGAACATTCCTCTTCATTATACAAACGGCAAGTAGACCTCAAAGTGATTCCTGGGTTCTCATAACCGCCAGGGCTGCTCAGCTGGACACAGCTGGCTGTTTGCCATGAGCAGCTGATGGGGTGACCACAGGGGAAGGGCCCCTGGGAGCAAGAAAAAGAAATCTCTGCACCAAAGCAATCATGTGGAGAGCAAATGCTGGGCCACCCTCTCCTTTGGCATCCCCAGGCATTGCTGAGCACCTGGGGAAGTCGTTTGGCATCAGCACCATGTCATGGGACTCATCCCGTGGGCCACTGATTCTGTGAGTCTGGCTAATTCCCAAAGGTTTGTGGAAGGTGACAGGGAAAACAAGCTGTCAGGAGCCTGTCACTGGCAGTACAAGGGTTTGTATCACTGCTGGGAGTCTGCAAACAAAAGCTACGGATCACTCACTGCCTTAGGGAAAGTCAAACTAAAGCAGTTCCTGTATTACTGTGGATATCCAGCCCATTTGGTGAGTCAGGGTGGGACTGCAGCTTTCCAAGATACAGTGATTGTGTGCCAGATGCTGTGAAACACCAGCAGTAAGTGTGTTTTGTTCGCAGTTATGAAATGGACGTTTTGGGGAGTTTAAAGCAAGAATGAATATAGAATTTGAAGGCTTTCCAAGTTATGCTTCTGTGTATGCTTGCTTCTTGTCCTTTTTGGTACTGTTAAGACCCACTGGGAGTTACAGAACAACCACAGCTGTACCACTGCAGTGCTAATTCCTTAAGTGAACAGTGCTGCTAAGCTGGAAGTTTTGGATACACATAGGAAAAGCAGAGTGCTAGCATGCATGAATCATGGGCAAACATGAAGGCATCACAGTTGCATAAGTTGGAACAAAAGAAATGTAATCTTGCAAAGATCAGAAAAATAATTTTATATAATGTAAGTATACATACAGGAAATTAACTGACAACCTGTGGATGACTTTGTGTGCTGAGCACTAACAACTTAAATGCCCTCAATCATGAAAACAATGAGGAAAGGAACTCTCCGAGATCTTCCGTGACTGGAATTGGAACTTGATTTAAAGAAAAATAAAAAGGATATCTGGTAATACAACATGAAGAAACACTGAAGAGATGGAAAGATTGTTTTATCTTTGCTGTTTGAATTGACACCAAAATGTGATCAAAATTGTGTCAAAAGAAAATTTCTGGTAGTTCAAAGCTTCTGGCACTTGTTCGCTGCATACAAGAAAGTTGCTGTCTCCCATCGACTTCCTGAGTGAAGAGGATCCTACAGCCCATGCAGATGGCAGATGGTCACCGGACGGACAGGTGCCAAATGCTTTGGGCTTCACAATTGTTGGCAGTTGTTGGCCATAAAGTGGTACGGCTGGTGCTGAGGGGAGATTTGCTATGGACAGGCCAGGCTGGCAGCTTTCAGGGTGTACAAGCCATGTGTGAGAACCTAGAGAGGGCTCAGAGTGTAGAAAGAAACAAGCACGCACACATGAACAAGTAAGAACAACTATTTCCCTGCTGGTCCCACCACCAGACATGGAAAGCTGATGTAAGTCAGCTCAGGACCTAGCTGAGATTTAGATCCCTTGAATCAAGACCTAAGCTTCACAGAAGTTCATCTGCGCATTGCAGGCTTTGCCCTGGTGCATGCCACAGCTGAGCTTGCCCTAGTAGGTACTTAAAAATATATGTGAATAGAGAATATCAGTGTATGAATTCCACTGTACTGTTAGAAGTGAATACAGTAGCTCATTGATTTGTCTGATTATTTCTGTATTGGGTGAAAATACATATCTGCTGATGATCATGCATGGCTTCATCTTATAGAACTGTAAACCCTTATAATCCTATCCATAATGCCTAACTAATGCTGTGTTTCTTGTTGTGATGTGCATTACAGATGCATACTGAGAGGTATATTGATCCCAAGACTGAGAAAGTAAATTGTAATAGATTCCTTGGCAAACCATGTGTAAACCTCACCAATTTCCTTTTGCTCTTGCTTCTTTCATTTGACTGCACTTATAAAGCAATAAAACAAGTTAATTATAAGAGAGAGGAGAAACTAAAGAAAGATGGGGTGTTTAAGAATCATTGTGTTGTTTGTTTTAAGCAGACTAGGCTGTGAGACTGCAGTATGGTTAGTCTCAGACGTTTGTCTTCCAACAATTGAAATTATTTCTTAACAGTCATGCATTTAGGAAATTTAGACTGAAAAAGTGCTTGAAGAGAAACCATCTCAGAAAACTATCACTTGTTCCAGGAATTTTGGTTTCTTTTGTTCTTATATCTTTTTCTCCCCATCTAGACTTTATACACTGGCATTGTCATTTATGCTCCAGCTTTAGCACTAAATCAAGGTAAGATGACCATCCTGAACTGTTCTTCTGTATTTTTTTATGCACATAGTACTGGTGTGCTTTTCTTTCTGCAATGCACACCAATGTATGTATTTCAAACATTGACTGTGAGGTCTTTCAGAACTTCAGTTGGTCCTGATGGGAACTTTGATAGACCTCCCAGATCTAATCCTGCTCCCTTATCTCTGGCTGTAAGGAATTACAGAAAAGGCTAAGCAAAGAAAATCTGCTCTCACTTATTCTAGCTCTCTCACAATATCCTCACATCAATGCTAATTTCAGAAAAGCCAGGGAAAAATAAGTCAAGTTTGGAGGCAGTGGGCAGCATAAACACACTGAGTCCATCTGGTTAAATGCGCTTCTTGAAGCACTCTGTAACTCGCTCTAACAAGCTACAGCCTGGCTGGAAGTGGTGCATTCCATGAACTATGCTGCAGAGCTTCCCATTTGCCTGGGCTTCTGTTGGGGAGCCCCATGGTGTCACACTGGGCAGCATGTCAACCTGCCAAGCTTGGGCACTGGCAACTTTAGAGACTGTCTGGCATAGGTATGCTGTCACATTTCCCGAAAAGAACACAGAATAAAAGAGGCTTTTAGACCAATGTATGTCTTCCAAACCATTGCTTAAACCAGCTTGCGTCTGTGAAGCATGCCCATGGCTGCTTTCCTGCATAAATCCCTGGCATAGGGCTCCAGGGCCTATCTAAATTCTTTTGAGGAAGGACTCTGATTTTAGAACCTTTTTGAGCTGAGCCCTGCAAGAATATTTTTGTTGGTTGTCATTAAAGACCAAAAGCATCTTAGGTTCCCAAATCTATGTAATTATTTAGAAGTTTCCAATTATTTAGCAGTTTCCAATATCTGTAACAACTATGCATTTTTAGAACTGGTCAAGGTGAATTCCATAATTCAGATATACACATCTTTTCATTGCAGTTTTTATTACTTTCTACTTCTGCATTTTACTTATTTTCATTTTTCCCCAGCAGTCAGACAGAGGTGAAAAACAGTCCTCCAGAGTTATGTCCCCCATGCCTTGCTTACACTTGCTGCCCTTTCCCTCTTTTTCAGTCACGGGCTTCGACTTGTGGGGTGCCGTGGTGGCAACTGGCGTCGTCTGCACTTTCTACTGCACGTTGGTATGTGGGCCATTCAGCTGAGGGAAATCTCGTTTCCTCTCACCATTTACATCAAGTGTGGAATTTATTGAAAAGTCAGCTAATAAATGGGTTGCCCTGTTTCACAACACAGCTGCAGCCCAGAGCTGTATTCATCCAAGGACTTTGGATATAAGGAAAAAGTCTTTTACAATGAGGGTGATGAAGCAACAGAACAGGTAGCCCAGAGAGGTGGTGGCCCTGTCCCTGGAGACATTGAAGGCCAGGCTCGTGGGGCGCTGTGTACCCTGATCTATCTGTGGATGTCCCTGTTCATTGCAGGGGTGTTGGATTAGATGACCTTTAAAGGTTCCTACCAACTCTATGGGTTTTGTGATTCTATGACTTGGACACAAAGGCAGTCACAATGTGACTTCTGTTCCTAAAAGAACAGCAAAAAGATAGGTCTTCCTTCCTGAAAATTCTCCTATGAGATTTCTGCTAGCCTAGCAGACTAATTTGTCAAGCACCTGTTCACCACAACTATAATAGTCCAGTCTCTTAGTGACGGGGACACTGAAAATATCAAGTGTCACATGAAAAGATTGTTCTTTAGGTCAGTGCTAATTGACCAAGTGCCCAGATATGTGTAAATGGATTCAGCATGACATAAAATTATTTGTATATTTTTGATTGAATAATGTTTATTTTAATTTGCACAAATTGCATGCCTTCTGGAGTTAGTGATACTGTAAACATGTAAGATGAGCATGGTCTGCCTGTTTACCTTTTGATACGGGTAACTAGTGATAGGACAAAAGGTAGTGGCTTTAAGTTGTACTAGCAGAGGTTCAGGTTGGATATTAGGAAATTTTTCCTTTCAGAAAGAGTGATGAGGCACTAGAACAGGCTGTCCAGGGAGGCTGTGGAATCACCGTCCCTGGAGGTATTAAGTGTGGATGTAGCACTGAGGACATGGTTAGTGGGCATGGTGGGGATGGGATGATGATTGTTATACATGATCTTAGTGGTCTTTTTCAACCATCGTGATTCTTTGATTCTATGATTCTATGAAATTTCTGAGTTGGGGGGATGTGATGAATGATGAATGAGATTGGACATGTCTGTGGTCATAGTACATTGTAGTGCTCCTCACAGAAGGTCCTGAACAGGTTGCAGGATACAATTCCTAAACATCCCAATGCAAAATTATTTCTATTCAGGAATAAGATAGAATTAGTCAGTATGCATAATCCATATAGTAAGGTTTCTCCTAGCTGGATGTGAACATACGCCAAGAGCACGGCTGCCCTGCTGTACCTGATACATGCTGTTCCTCACACAGGGCGGTCTGAAAGCAGTGGTGTGGACAGATGTTTTCCAGGTTGGAATCATGGTCGCTGGATTCTCGTCTGTGATTATACGAGCTGTGGTAGTCCAGGGGGGAATTGGACGCATCGTAAATGATTCCTACTATGGAGGAAGATTAAACTTCTGGGAGTGAGTTTTTAGTTGAAGATGATGTGCCTTTTTCTTGATAAGTGTGAAATTAAATTGCTACTGAAGGTGGAGAGTTGGGGACCAAAATTTTACAGATATTTAAACAAGCTTACCTGTTTTGGAGGATTAACTCTGTGCAACATTCTGCCAAGAGAAAAATCTTTCACATTCTCAAAGTCATGTCGTAAGGATGCATTTTGGATTCCATTGAAAGTGAATGGTGAAGAGTAGAGGACAATCGTATTTATAATTACAGTTTGCAAAGGAATGATTTGGTATTTCAGCTACTGAACCAAAGTAGCTGAAAAAATTACAGCTGTTACCTAATCTGAAAAAGGGAAATGTTCTTTCCCTAAATCTTAATGGCATTTTGCCCTTCGTTATTGTAACTAATCATACACAAAGATTATAGTTTTGCAAGGTTAGGAATATTCATTTCTGACAATGCTGAATCAAAAGATTCCTTAAGTTAAAAAAAAAAAAAAAATGTTTTTTTGATGAATAGGTGATTCTGCTGAGAAACTTCAGCTGCTGCTATTAATAATAGAAGTTTAGTGTGACAGGTATTACCTGTTGTCCTTTTGTCTCTTGATTCACAATATTTATCAGGTAATTCTATTAAATTCTTCAGTAAATAATAATCCATTGGAAGAAACATATTTTCTTCTCATGAGCAGTGATTTTTCAATCTATTTGGTTTATATGCAGATGTTACACAGCATTGCTTCTTCTCTCGTCATAGAATTCAGATGGAAAAAGAAAAGGAATAAAGGCATATAATAGCTGAATTAATATAATTTTGTTCGGCAAGATAAGTGTAATCTATTGCTCTATTTAAAATATCATTTAAAAATGTATTCCATTTAAAATCTGCTCTTCACTTAGAGCTAAATCAGCAACCTTTTTTATAGAGGCTCTGTCCACAAGGGCTGGGTATGCAAACACACCTTTGTATTGGTGTTAGACTCAGGTCCCTCCAGATAAGCAGGCATATTAGACTTTCTACTGGAACTTCATTTCATCACAACAGCAACAGGCATCACAGTGCTTTACTTATGACTGTAATTTATAGGCAAATAAGTTAGTTCGAATTCACCTTTGAGCAGATCAGTGTTTCAGTGAGTCAGTGATTTCAGTGATTTCAAATCTGCTTTCTGTGGTTTCATGTAAAGTTGGAATATCTGAATATTCAAAATCTGGATAAATTAATTGAATTTATATGAGAATAAGTAAGAGGAAATTCTTTTCCTAGCCATTAAGGTCATCTGATAATGAAGAGTTTCATATTCTGAGTGTTTTCTTTGTTTGTTTTTCCCTCTCGTTGTAGCTTTAATCCCAATCCATTGCAAAGGCACACCTTCTGGACGATTATTATAGGTGGGACCTTCACATGGACTGGCATTTATGGTGTCAACCAGTCCCAAGTACAGAGATACATTGCATGCAAAAGCAGGTTCCATGCAAAAATGTAAGTCTGCCTTCACTAACTCTTGATGTCTGAATTTAGCAGTGACTGTAATTTATAATGCAGATTAATTTTGTTGTTGCTGTTGTCTGTATAAAACCTATTTGTAAAAGGTAACAACTTCTGCTGTCTGCTTTGTGGACCAGATAGGAGACAAATTGGCATAGTAAATGCTGATATTTTAATTACATATAGATGACTGTGACATTCAACTTTCTGATGGACTGTTTCACTCTGCCAGTATTCTTGCATACAAATAACTACATTAAGTTTATATGCAACCTAAAGACCAAGCAATACAGCACTGAATTGTGCTGTAGCTTTATCAAGACAACATTTGAATTGCTACTGTTCTAAACCTAAACCAGAGTGGGGGTATTTTATCTAAGTAAAGACTAAAAATATTTTCAGTACCTGTGAGTGTAGACGTGAGAAAAGACAAAAATGTTTTATTCAGTGATAAAATTGCTGAAGAATCATATATTTTGGTTTCATGATCATCAAGACTTTTCCTATAGGAATTCATTATGGAGACTGGCAGCAAGTTCTGTTTTCCTTGAGTTTAAATATTTCTGATCAGCCTTTACTCTAGAACAGAGTATATTTACTAACTCTGTTATCTTATTGTTATCTTTAGTGTCATTCCCATAGTTCACAACTCAATATTTAAGAACTATTACCAAGCAAATAAAGTCTATTTATAGGAAAGATATATAAACGCATATCATTAACTACAGTCACTAAATTCCATAACACAGTGATATGCAGTAGAGGAGAATTTTACGAGGATTTTCACTTCATAAAGTCAGCAAGACACTCACAAAAATCATATTAAAGTTTGGATCTGAAGTATTTCAGTTTTGGCAATAATGGAAGTGCACCTTTCAGTCATTTATGCTGCAAACAGGGATGAGCTGATGCCCATCATTAGCCACATCTCCAGCATACAGTGCCACATTCCAACACACTGTCTGGCTTCCCTGCAGTCTCTGGTGTGTAGCTGGGTCCCAGCTTCTTGGTGCTGCAGAAGCAATAGGTGCATCCCACACCTGCAGTGCCAGCTGGCATGATTGCCAGTGGGAGAACAGCTGCATACATTGTGCCTGAGTTCATTCCCAAGCACCTGCTCCACTTAGGGCTATTCTGTTGCCCCATCTGTACTCCCTGTGATGGGAGACACCTCCATGGTGTCCCAGAAACATGATGTGACCAAGGAAAATGTAGTACCATGGCAGCTGCTGGGTAGATTTTCTGGGCTCTTGCAAATGTCTTTGATTTGGATTAGAGGTAGCTGGTTCTGGAGGTTTTTGGATGGAATTCAAGAGTTATGAATAAAAATTCAGGTGTATTTGGTCGGACCTGATGACCTCGAAAGTCTTTTCCAACCTAAATGATTCTATGATTCATTACCATATTAGTGACGGCAGAACGTTAATTGATGGATCTGTATCCTGCTGGGATGGGCAGTTGAATTCCATGACACCTTGCTTGTGCCTCCTGGCATTTCCCTTGCATGGAGAAAACTTTTTGTGCAATGGCTACAGTTTGTTACAATTGTAAACATTATCATTCTGTGATGACTATCTAGTTCATTCACATCTGTAATTAAACACATTTGGCAAGTCATATTGGCAGTTACATCTCTTGCCACCATTTAACTAGTATAGAGAAGTGTCAGATGTCATTGGGTCACGATAATAAGGCTTTTCTCCTCCATGGGATTTTATATAAGGCTTTATTTAATAACAAAACAGAACTGAGAAAATAATTCATTCACAGTTCCCAACTTGTGGGTCATAGGAAGGCCTTAAAGAATGGCACAAGAGTAGGAATTTTCTCAGGCTATGGGAAAGGAGTTCACCCCACTCAAGAAACACACTAGTAGGTATGAACACGTGCTGTCATCCTCAAGCAGTAACTAGGCAAATCAAACATAGTGCTTGAAGATGAACAATACTAGGCCCTCAAGAAGATCTGCACCTTCAGAAAAATATGGGCTCCTAGCACATTCTCCTCTACTTTCTTTTCAAGGTCATTGGCTGGCATGTTTTCTAGAGCCAGACTGAAACAACCAACTGAAAATAAGCCTTGCATAGTCACAGTGCCTACTTCATCCAAACTCCACCTTATGTTACTCATCCAGAATTAATGGGAACATGTACTCCAATAGTGCTGCAATTATTACACCCCAGTGCTTAAGTCACAGGGTGTACCATGAGCTAGGGATGTAAATAAGATAGAAAAAGCAGTTTTCACTGCAGTCAAACACTGACACAGTTTAAAACTAGGAATTACTGAATGCAAACAATTTATTTTGCCTCTGTGTCTTTCTCTCAACTTTCTAATCTCAGCTATAGGCTTTGGGCTAATACTGCTATTGCATCTATTTGAAAAGATTTGGATTGATTTAAGTCACTGGTTACTTTTTGTGCTACGTCAGCTTCTGAGTGCCTTATTTCAAGGTAGATTATGCCAATGTAGGAACAACTTCAGCTAAATTTATGCAAAACGCTTAACTAATGTGTAAGCATCTATAAGATGGAGATTACTTCATTTTCACTAGATTAGCCTAGAAATAAATTTAAAGAGCTGCTGTATTTATACCAATGCTAATTTCAAATATGAAACATAAATGCAGAGTTTTCTGTCCTGTGTTATCCAACCAGCCTTTATTTACCTAAGTCTTTTTTAACAGTTTACACTGTGCTTGCCAATCATTTTTCTGTGGTATAAAATGGCAATCTCAGCTAGTTAACCTATTAAAAAAAAACTATATAAAAACACGCATTTCAATGCCTAACAAGACCTATAAAGATAAGTTTACTTCATTCATCCTTATAATCCTCTGGAGCAGTCCAAAGGCTGATGCTCTTTGGCTTCTTGGGTCTTGAAGGCACTAAAAGGCCCTCTGAAGCAGTGCAGGCATGGAAATGTTTGCACAGATACCAGAGATCCTCCAGGGATCCACGCAAAAGAGGTCTTAGCTGGCACAGATGCAATGTATGTGATCTGTCAGCAGTAAAATCCCCATATGTACATGGTACACAGCCAGGAAACAACTGCTGGAAAAGAATGCTGTTTTTCAAGGCCATGCTCCCTCTGGGTGTGTTCACTTGAAACGACCGACCACCATAGGTGAGCCATAGTCTGAAGAACTTTGTGATTCAGGAGTCATCAAGAGCTGAGATCGGATAGTTAGATAGAAAGAAAAAGCTCTCCCTGGGGCAGGAAACGTGTGGAGAAGGATTTGTTTTTCACAATGGGTAGAGGCTGCCTGTTGTGTGTGGCAAAAGCAGCATTAATATGTGATGACCACCATTTTCTTCTCTGTGTCAGTCATCCCCTCAGAGCGTGGGGACAAGATAGGGTTCCTTGACTGCTCCAGGATCCAAGCTGCTAAAAGAGAAGCTCTGGGGTTGGTGGTGAACCCCTGATCCATGGAAGTGGCAGCTGGAAGTGGCTCCAAAGCAAGCCACAGTGGGAGGGAGCACCTGCCTCATTACTGCCTTCCACGGAAACCTTGCCAGGAAGAGATGGTGAATTTATTGATTTATGAGCATAATTCCAGCATTGTGTAAGTGTGGTAGTGCAGCTCCAGAGGCAAAGGAGTGCTGTTGCTGATTAAAGGTACACCACACTTTGATCTGTGACACCTTGCCTTGCAAATATGTCTATGGTTTGTCTCTGCCAAGGGGTGTGGTGAGGGGATAAGAATGTTTTCTTGATAGCTGGCTGTAATGTAAATCTTGTGCACATGATGAAATGTGTAGATTGCCATAGTTCTCCCATCATCTCTGGAGTAGGCCTTATCAGAGGGCATGCACTCAGACCATGCTATGAAAAACAAAGTGTAATTTGTGTTTTTAGAAATGTGAGCCCATGTCAAAATTGCTCAGAGCTACACCATGATTCCCTGTCATCTTGGCAGCCACTGAACAGGGTGTCTCCTCAGTGCTGGTATGGTGCTTGTTTGCTCTGCTTGAGAGGGGCTGACGGTCCACTGCATTAATTGCAGTATGGTGGGACATCTAGCTCTAACATGGCATTTCTGTGCATGCTGGTGCAGGTCCCTCTACATCAACCTGGTGGGCCTCTGGGCAATCTTGGTCTGCGCAACGCTCTGCGGGCTGTCTCTATACTCCATTTACAAGGACTGTGACCCATGGACGGCAAAGCAGGTGTCAGCACTCGACCAGGTACAGCCCCACATCTCAATGGGGAGGAAGGGGAAGCTTTCGCCTTGAGGATGGTGATGAAGGAGCAGGCATTAAGCATGTGCAACTGGAGATGGTGATGAAAAAGCAGCTACTGAGCACGTGCAACTGTGTAGAGGGGGGTTCAAGAACTAGGGGATGGGTATAAGGACATGTTCAAATCCATACAGAGCGAGTTTGTAACTCAGGGATTAAACTCAGACTGTAGCAGGAAGGAAAACTCTTGAGAAAGCAGGAGATCTGCTTTCAGGATTGATCAGTGCCAACATCCCCTTGGGTCTCATAGAGCTGCAGTTTGTTTGTGCCTCAGATAATTGTGTGCTATGGACAAATCCCCATGGACAATAGCTAGGAGTCCAGAAGAGCAGAGATAATGGAGTACTGGAAGCAGGACTGCTTGGTCTTAAACAGTAGAATAAGATGAGATATGAAAAGCCAAGGTGGATACCTGAAGGCTGTTAGATGCCTCCTGTGAGTCAAATAATTTTGGTGGAACCTGAAAGTAAGATACTAAAAGACCAACTTGTTGGTGAAAAAAATGGTTCACAGGCAGAAAATCTTACAGTCTGTATCTTTTCCCAGCTCTCAGATCTTGCAAAGGTAAACAAATAGCACACAGCTCCCAGTATGGAAATAGTTCTCAGGTACCCTAAGGCTATTGGGCCGAATCTATAAAGCTTTTTATGGTGTCAGCAGAGACCTGAGCATCTACTGTGGTACTCAAGCCTGACAGAGTGATGTACAGTGCAAACTACCTGCTGCTCAGTGCTAGCTGCCTCTACAGTCATCTCCTGGGAAGAAAGCCTGACAGCAGCTCTGTGTTCACCTCTGCTGGGCTGTCTAAACAGACTTGCCAGTATTTCATGTGGATGTTTTAAACATCATTTTATTTTCTATAGAAAACCAAGAAATACTGCATTGTGGAACATTCCAATTTGGAAGAGCTGAGCAGCATGCCACTAAGAAGGTTCTAACAACAACAACAAAAAAAGCAGCAAAGAAAGAAAATGAAAAATGATGGCAATATAATAAGTTTTTACACTCTCCATTTTTCTTTAGTTGATGCCCTACCTCGTGCTGGATATTCTCAGGGATTTTCCAGGAGTGCCAGGGCTTTTTGTGGCTAGTGCCTACAGTGGGACATTAAGGTAAGTTAATAATGTGGAATTTAGTGTCATTTTTTTTCATTTTGTTAAACCAAAAGTTGCATTTATACTGAAATGTGATTTAATTGCATTTCATTTCCTTAATCTTTAGGATAAGTGCTAGGAACTGATGTTGCAATTACAAATCTTTAGTTTACAGCTCCTGTGCTCTGATGTCTTAAGACTCAAAACTGTTTGGAGTTCCCTACTGACAATGGGAAGAAACAGCTAGTGATCTATGGCACTAACAAACCCTGCCTCTCTGTGCTTTACAGCTTCTCTGCTAGAGGAATTTTTAAATATTATAAGCAGGTGGTTGCACAACATGGCTATAGTAATGCTTACGGCACAGCCACATGTAATGCATACTTCATTTCACTGACTTCTCCAACCCCACCTTTTCATTAAGAATTGCCTTGTCTTCACTAAGAGCAGTTGTTAGAAATGATTTTTGTAAACTATTAACTGTATCACCAACAGCAATAAGTCATTTCAACCAACACAGCAGTTGCATTTGTTCTCTGACACCATTCTATACAGTAACAGCTTCTCTCTGCCATTAATTCACCTGTTATCTATGATTTCAGTGCCTAAGATTAAAAAAAAAAAGTATACATCTTGTGTTTTGCAGTACAGTGTCCTCCAGCATCAATGCTTTGGCTGCTGTGACTGTTGAAGACCTCATCAGACCATATTTCAGATCCCTTTCTGAAAAGAAGCTGTCATGGATTTCCATGGGGATGAGTATGGAAATTTCTCTTCCACTTTTGCTTTATGAAGTGAGGGCTTGATTTAGATTTTAAATCAGGGGTAAGTGTGTTCAGACTGATACTTGGAGGAGCCAAGATCAGCTGTGCAAATTCTGTGAGGGATGAGAGACAAGCTATTTCTAGTGAGCTTAAGAGAAAATATCTGATCTTTAAGAAGTAAAGATAGGCTGCCTTTATATTCAGTATTGCCTGTAGTTGTACAGAGCCAAATGTCTTGAATTAAAATAGGTGATATTTTAATCTCTCTGTCGAAAATTAGAAGCATAAAAAACGATTTTGTAATAAACCTTGTGAACAGAGCAGTATGTGAACTACAGCACTCCAGAGAGTGACCAACTTCACATCTTCCCTGACCTGTGGACCCATGGCCTGTTGAGCTCCTGTATTCAATGACCCTCCTCGAAGAAGAGGGTCAGAACTGGGCTGAGCAGATGGCTACATCTCTGACGTGCACTTTCCATCTCTGCTGGTTGTACGACTTGATACCAGCTGCAGGTGCAGCCCAAGGCAGCGTGCTTAATAGGCATGAAAAACCGCAGACCCAGCACAGTGTAGCCCATAACACTTAGCACAGTGGACTAGTGGCAGGTGACAAATATGAAATGTTTTCACCTGACAGCAGCTTCTTGAATGTCATTGCAAGCAGTGTTTATACTAAAATTGTTGATGCTGTGTTATTGTCCTGAGTTGCCTGAGCTATCACATCCCCACATGGTGGGATTAACCTATTGCTTGTCACTCAGACAATGAAACTTAATAGAAGTGAAGGTGGAGAGCACAAATGAGCCAGTGTTGTGGGTTCTGGCAAAAGACACTACATTCCTGGTAGTCCAGGATGTCCTCTGTAACTCTGCCAGCTCCCAGGATCTGACATCATTTACTTTCTTGCTCCAAAGGTTTTATACTGAGATGCAAAATTACTTATATTCAAAATAGTGACTACAACACAGGAGATTACCTGAGAAATACGAACAATATACTTAGTATTGCTACTGTGTTTAACCTATACATGTGCAATCTAGGATCAGGTATTTAAAGGATTTTGTCACTTTCACATGGTCTCCTCTTAATGTAAACAGTAACCAGGCCCTGTGGCCTAGTTGGGCTCTCTTAGGAAAGAAAACCCAAATGAACAACGTAATCAAATCCAAACAGATGGCAGTGGTTTTGTTGTGATGTCAGGGCTTCCTGGGTGAGAGGAGTCCATTTCCATCAGTAGACATTTCAGCTGATGCGCTCACAATTTTCCTTTCCCACACAGGCCTATTTTATGGCGGAGTTTGCATTGCTATGGCGGCACTGGCATCTCTCCTGGGTGCCTTGCTCCAGGTGAGTGTCAGGCTGCATTTTCATGTGTGTCAAATAACCCAGAACAAATTGTGTAAGGAAATAATTGCTGGCAACTATTATGAGATTAGCTTTTATTCTTTGTTGGGTACTGACCTCAAACAGCCTCAACCTCTGCACTAAGCACCCATGTCACTATATGAATTAACACCAGCTGAGAAAACACTAATTAAAATCTCTTAATTTTCTTCTCATCTTCTTGCCCTGTTTGTGTATTTCACTTTTCTAACGCAGTGCTTGACAAACTCTCCTCCTTCCACAGGCAGCGCTGAGCATTTTTGGCATGGTTGGTGGCCCCCTTTTAGGACTGTTTGCCTTGGGAATTCTCTGCTCCTTTGCAAATGGAATTGTAAGTAGAAATTTAAAACCCTGTTGGACCAAAATCCATCAATAATTTTGGGTACATCCATCTCCCTCCATTCCCAATAAATTTGCATTCGGCAGCAAGGATATTTCTTTGATACTTTCCATGTTGATCTTTACCCTTTTCTTTCCCCATGAGGGCAGCTGGGAGAATGGCCTTTCGGATAGGATAGATAAACCAATGCAGCAGATGGCCTTGAGGGCAGGCAGTCTTGAAAACACATCCAGAAGTCCAAGGTGATAAACAGATGTGTTTAAAAGGCAGACTGTATTGGGGTGCTCTACTAGAGTGGTTTGGTTATGACAAAATCAGCCCTTGGAGATGAAAAAGTTACTCCATCAAAAATGTATTGATGGAGGAGAATGGATGGAGGAAGATGGATGGAGGAAGATTGTTATTTAGTAAGATTTGCTAATCACTATCCTCTACAGTTTAACAGTTGAAAATCTAAAATATGTGCTGAAAAAAAATCACTGTCAGCAAGCAAACCCATCCTGAAGTAGAAGAGACTTTTTCAAAAAAAAAAAAAAAAAAAAAAATTGTATTAATTCAAGGATAGTCTCAGATAAAATAGCTTTTTTGCTATAAACCAAGACGCCCAAAGCTATTCTTTCACTGTAAAGTCATAGTGGCAAAATAAAAAGAGGTAAGTTCAGGAGCCATAAGCGAACAATGAGTTCTCCAAAAGGGAAATGAAGTAAACTCCCAGTTCTCCCCAGCTGTACATTTTATTTTTCCTATCATCCCTGCAGTTTATTAACTTAAGTGTTTCCTACTCATCTAATTTTTGTTGTTGTTTTCAAAATACTTTTGCTTTCCTTGCAAGCCTGAGTATCCTTTTTTCTTTTGCAGGGCGCATTTGTGGGTCTTATCACTGGCTTTGTTATTTCACTTTGGGTTGGAATCGGTTCTCAGATTTATCCTCCTCTCCCAGAGAGGACTATGCCTCTCCCCCTCTCAACTGCAGGCTGTAATATATCCATCTCAAGCAATTTGACTACACCGACAGAAAACCCATTAACAACAATCTTCAGCACACAGGCTGCAGAAAGGTATGGAAGTTCCTCATGTGCAGTCACTACAGCATGTGTTTGGTTTGAAGCAACATGAACATCTGCCTAGCATTTGTGTTGCCTCAAAAGAGAGCATTGGTGTAATGGAAAAAATATAAGGGGTTTTCTCCCCTCTGCAATCACCATATGTGTCTTTGGGCACCCACCATTAAACCTAGCAGTTACAAATAATAATACAGAAAACAGCTGGAACAGGAGCTGAACACATTTCTAGGTATTCCCAACTGTTGTTATATTTAAAAGTACCATACAGTCAGTGACAGACACTCCACACGTGGATGCCCAGTATCCACTACATGTCTCACGCAAGACCTTCAGCATGGCTGTAGGAAAGCAACAGAGCACATTCTGAAGGAGATCAAAGCAAACTGTAACCCAGAGTGTGAGAACTGCCCTGTTATTTCTGGCTGTTTTTAGCTGCATGTGGCTGATGTCATATAATATATTTTTTCTTTAAATAACTCAGTCCCTTCTAAATATGTTATCCCTTTATCTGGATAGCTGGAGTGCTCAGCTTGCAGTAGATGCCTAGCTGCAACAAGACTGTCCTGTTTTACCTGCTTATTTCCATGTACTTACCAGTCTCCTCCTCTATGAGGGCATATTTTCTGATATTTTTATGACAGATTTACAATGCACATTTTATCATATCAAAGTAATTCAAGAATACCAGCTCACTTGGTTCAGAAAGTAGCTCTGTATTTATATTCTGTATGGATATAGACAACATTTTCAGGTTCCCTGGAGGAGGACAGCAGAGGTTAACTCTTTTCCTGCTCTTTTTCAGGCCTGTCCTGGCAGAGCACTGGTATTCCTTGTCCTATCTCTACTTCAGCACCCTTGGGACACTTACCACGATAGCTGTGGGAATGATTATCAGCCTCCTAACAGGTATTGGTTACAGAGCTGAGGCTGAACATAAATCTTAGATTTTTTCAAACCATGATGACCAAAAAGAGAATTGTCATTTCCAAAGTAAGAGCCAGGGACCCTATTACATAGGCTAAGGATTAGGAAAATGTTCTTCACCAGAGGGTGGTCGGGACCTGGAATGGTTTTCCTAGGGTGGTGGTCACAGCCCCAAGCTGTCAGAGCTCGAGAAGCACTTGGACAATGCTCTCAGATGCAAGGTTTGAATTTTGGGTGGTCCTGTGTGGAGATGGAAGTTAGACTTGATGGTTCTTACAGATCCTTTCCAATGTGGGATATTCTGTTCTGTTGTATGAAGGTTCCTATCCTAACTCTCATTTCCCCACTCAGCCCTTCTACATCCTGCGCTTGACCTCTAATTACAGCAAAGATCACTTCAAATCTCTAAGGAGAATGAAGTTTCAGCAGTTTTTTAACCTAAGGGGCAAAAATCTCATCTACCTTTCCTGTTTCGTGAGATCTATCTCAGCAGATGCTGAGGTTGAAGGGTTGTTCCAAATGTGGAAGGAACTCAAGGCAAGGAGATGCACCCGTTCTTCTTCTAGAGGACAAAAGCAGTTTTACTTTGAGTGAGTTCAGAGCACTCAAAGGCTTTTGTCTGCACCTGTGCAGTGCATGCATTTCACCCCATTTTCCCAGCATGTACCGAAGAGCTGCTGGTCCCATGCATGGCTTTCTTTCTCAGTTGCTCAGTACTACTTCTGAAAGGAGCAAAAGCAACAAGTGAGAGCAGGGACATCAGTTCCAACCTGTGATCTCTCTGCTCTTCCATTTAGATGAGATGCATACTGCACTTGTCAGCTGCACTGTGCATGGCAGAAAACAGCACCAAAGCAGCTGCTCTCATGGCTTTCTGCAGTATACCTGGCCAGAATCTTGCTACAGCGCTCATCAGACTTTGACGCTGTTAGATTTCAAACCTATTATCCTTACCTACAACTACTTCAGAGCTCAGTTCTCTTTGTTTTTTATCAGGACCATCAAACTCCCAACCCAGCAGATTGACTGGTCCACCACTTTCTTTGTGTCCTGCAACTTACGAGCACAAGATACGTCTACTGTTTTCTTTTCTTAAACTTCTGGAGGATTTGCTCCCCTTTCTTCCTTCCTCTTCTTTTAAATCCTATCTTCCCTTGGTGACATGCTGCTCTCTACAGAAGACAAGGCTGAGCTCTGACAGTGATGCTTATAGTCAAACTTCACTTTTTAATATCTTGGGATCTGGTCATCCGTAGCCACTCCAGTGAAAGCCTTTCCATAGGGCCATAAAACAGTGCAAAATCTGAGGAACTCAATAAGTCCAGATGAGAAATCTTCAGTCCAAGAAATAGAAACTTCAGAGAACCATCTCAACATCACCCATCTGAGCCTTGGGAGACAAAGCTAATTCCCAGCACCTTCATCTCCTTTCTTTCCCACATGCATTCCTACACAAGAGTAAGTAGTTAATTTTACATACCCTAAAAGTACTCAAACATCCCATTAATACCCCATCCCCTTCAGATGGTTGTCTCAGCATTTTACACATTTTTCAAACAGAAACGTGGGGAGAATCTAGAAAACTCTGAAAAAGGGCTGAGAAATTTCAGGTAGATCCCAAGGATAATTTTATATTCCGAGATGCAGGGGGACACATGGTTGTAGAGGAATGATTCCTAAGGAATGTAACATCTAGCCTGTGACTGCTTGATGGCTTTCGCTGCATGACTGTCCTGGCTTGGTGCCCACAGCTGGGCTGTGACATACCATGTACATGTGGAAACCTGGCTGATTGAAGCATGCTTATTTTGCAGGAGGATTGAAACAGAACACAGACAGTAAATTCCTGCTGACCAAAGAAGATTTTCTCTCCAACTTCTCCTGGTCTAAATCTGAGACAGTAAGTACAGTTATGCATCCTCTGATATAAAGCAATCTCTCCTCTTGGGAACAAAGGCAATCTTTTCCCACCAGGATGAATTGCATTTGATGCTTTAAGGCAGCAGCAGAGCACAAGACGGCTGAGGCAAAAGCAGCTGGCATAGGCAGTGAAGCTGTGTTTGGCCACAGCCTGATTTCATAACAACAGAGAAGCAGCTGAGACAAGGGACAGTTGTTCTACAGATTTCTGACAAAATACTCCCTCACTATACCCTTGGAAGCTAAACCAAGGCACGTGTTGGATTCAGCAAAGCTTTCTTTGTAAACATGAGTTCTAAATTATGGGATTTTTAGAAATATTTTTTATTTTTTGCAACATCAGCTACTGTTTGAGAGAAGGCATTTCATTTCTAGACAGTGTGTCTATTTCCTATCATCCTCCCTAAGATACAAGAGAAATTATTGGGTAGAATGGAAATAATGTCCCTTAGAAAGGAGAATGTTGGAGAAATTTGTTTTTTAAAATAAACAGAACCAACCTCTCAGTTAGGGCCATCATTGCAATCGTATTCATCATGTCTTTGAGGTGGTCCAATGTGCAAAATATTTCTTCCTGATGATAATAACTCCTCTTAGCATGACCTCCTGTATTTTAGCTCCCGCTTATGAACAACAGAGGAGGAGAGGGTTTTTTACAGAACTGCATGCTCTTCACCTATGTGAAAGCTGGATACTGGCTATCCAGGTGTTGTCATTCAGTTCTTAATGCACCAACATCTACTTTTACCATCTGGGAATTTAATCTCTAAAGGCTTTTGAAAAGAAAATCTCACCAAACAGATGGAAGCTAACATCCACAGCCATACTGATTTCTGCCTGGAGTCAGAAACGAGTGTCAGCCTGGCTATACTGCTAGGTAGGAAGTAGTTGGCATCACAGCTCGTGCAGAAAGTTAACTGCTCAGAGTAAGTGGGGGGCAGCTGAGCAACTTCCTGCACATGAAGAGCTTAATATCTCATTACATTTAGTGAAGATGAAGCATTGATGTAATGGTGCATGTTAATGTGCTTTTCCTCTCAAAGATGGGGCAAGGACTGAAGGTTGGGAGCCAGTAGATCGGAGGGCTTGTGGTGACAGATCTCTAGATGTGAAAACAGCAATTAAAACTTTGCACAACCAGAAATGCTCTGAACACTTTGCAGGACAAGAACATTTTATGTGACGAGAACATTTTGCACAACTTGCACCTTACGCAATCAGAAACTTTCCATGCCCCTAGAAAAATACCAGCTACTTCAATGAGTAACGATATTCTGTCAGCAGCAGGCATATTTTCCTGTAAGGCTTTCTGTAAGTCAAGCCTGGCTCTGCTTGCCTGCAGGCCAAAGAGAGGAAGACTGTTTCTTCCACTTCACAACATGGCTTTTATCTCTTCTTTTTTTTAGGCGGAGAAGGTGGTTGTGTTGAACTGGAAAACATCTACAATGGTAGCCGAAGGAACTGACAACCCCGCTTTCAGCCACATCGAAATGGATGAAGCAAGTGATAAGAACAAAGCCAATGGCCTTCATATATGACGTGAAGCCATGTCAGCCCTTGAGGACAGTTTTGATCATGTAAAGCACTGTTGACACTCTGTGCCGGGTTAGTTACCAGCCCTGCTAGGGTCACCGACAGGAGTCTGCTGAGCTTCATGGTGCTGTCACCCGTGCACAACTTTGACATTAGTCAAGAAAGGAATCAGGTCTTTCCTGCTTTTGTTGTCTCTCTCACACTCTGGATCTTGGTGACAGGGCTTAAGGCAATGTATCAGCGTGGAATATTTGCCTAATATTCTTGGGCCTCCTGGAAAATACCTGCTTTTACTTCCAGTTCACCCTCGGAGTAAATGTTTTATTTGGTAAGAGTGCTGTCCCCTGGATATTGACTGTTCTCTGTGGGCTTTTTTTTTCTTTTTTTTTTTCTTTTTTTTTCTTTTTTCTTTTTTCTTTTTCCTTTTAAGGCATTGAAAGAGTGAAGAGATCAGTACTGTGGGATCTTACCAGATTGCAGGAAACAGTGGATCTTCTTTTTAGAGGAGGAGGTGTACTTAGAGCCCTCTGATTGCTTTGTAGAACTGATCTTGAGAGCATATTTATTTTGCTGGTTCTGTCATACGTTTGCTTTCATTAACTCATTCTTTGGTGAGCACTCCTCTCATGTGCTCAATATTGGACGCTACAAAACTGTCTTTGGAGACAAGTAAAAACAAGCATCAGTAATACCCTTCCCTTTACTCCCTACCTCACTCTTTAGCCCATCTTGCTCCAACAGAACTGGCCCTTGTGATGAAGTGAACAATCTGGGCTCTTCTTTCTGTGCCATGTAGCAGAACACATGCTGGCCCATGACTGCTCTTGCACTGAGCTGGATGTTTATATTAACAAAGGTATTAATGTAGGAAGAAGACCCTCTTTGCTGTACTGGAATAGAGAGAAAGCTGCACCTGCAGTTGGCTGTTATCTGTGGAGCTGTGAGCTGAAACTTACTGTAACCATTTGTGTTCTTGCAGTCCCTGTTGTCACTCCAAGGTTTCACTTGCAAGGTTGGGCCAGATCAGGCTTGAGCATGTTTTGTGTTTTGCTTAGAGGGTTTTTCTGTCCCTGGGAGGGGAAGGGATTGCAAAGGCTGGATGAAGTCTTCATGGCTGCAGGGCATGGGATGGCTCATCCTCTGGCTGCGCTGCTGAGAGGAGATGAACAGCATATCTGTCCTTACATTACTTCTGGTTTGAAAGGATAAAAACCCCATAGCTCCCTTATCCTAATTGCTTGGAGAACAGGCTGTTTGACCCACTGTGTCGGTTTTGTATTATATATTTTTTGTGACATCAATTGATGGGGGTTTAAAACTCTGCCACAGCATCAAGTTGGTAAATAAAAATCATTGCAGGGAAGCCAAGCATGAAGCTTATAAAGCAGTCATGCTTGAGACACAAATCAAACACTGACTGTGTGTCTTAGACTCTTTCAAGAAGTTACACTGAGTTGTGCTGGGCGTTGAGCTGCTGTTATATGGGATTTGATTGTACTAGTTTACCTATGCTGATTTGGTTCCTTAAGCACTTAACCCAAGCTGTTCTGTGCCCCCTGACAGCAGGCATTTGATGATTTACTGCATAAGATAGGATCGGTAAACTTTAGGAGGCAAAAATGGGAGCAGACCTCTCCTAGCAGAGTATAGACCAGATATATCCTACATGGGTTGCCACTAGGAGCACATCTCCATTGGCCAACCTGTGCAAATGATGAAGGCAGACTTCCCCTTTGCTACCTGAGTTGTAGGCTGGCAAGATCCAGAGCATTCTCCCCTTGTCTCCCACTCATGTGCTGAGGTACTTTTGGCCCATGGATATGAACAACGATAAGTACTGGTATCTCCACTCAGCTGCAGAGAGCCAAAACGCTAAGAAGACTGATGGCATTCTGTGTGCCTCTGCTCAGTGGTATGTAGTAAGCCAAGGGCAGAGCAAAGCCTGCAGCAAGGCCTGTGTGCCTTCTGGTAGGACTACAGCACTCTCAGGCCGCATGCTGAACTCCCATCTGACCATGATCCTTAGAAGAGTGACTGATCAGCACAGTCCTTTGTTGCACCATACTGGGTTGAGATCCTTGTTTTGAATTGATGCTGCCTTGGATGACCTGTGACTTCTATCTGTTTTGTTCATGGAGTGAAGACTAATCTTTCCAGCAATCACAGTTAAGAAATAACGTAGGGTCACGGTGTTTATTCTCAGTACTTTGAATTCACATGGGAAAACACGTAAGCCTTCACTTGAAGTCACTCTTTGAGTGCTGATCAGTCATTTTACTCTAATTTTGGTATGAAGTGAAAGCTTGGGCCAGATGGTATCTGTTGGCCCATAGTTACATTGAGATGAGTTTTTACTGGGGAAAATACCTTGTTGTAGGAGGTTTAGAGGTAGCATTCTTTCTGCAGATGACCCTGGCAACTGTCCTTTTTCTCATTATCTAACCTTCCATGATTGCTGCAGAACAGAACTAAAAAGTGACTCTTCTGCTTTACTTTTTTTTTTTTTCTTTTCTATATGCTTGTTGTTTTAATTGGCATCACTAATTAAAACAATTAATTTTGAATAATGTTTTCTCTGAGACTATATACTGTCCTTGTCTAGCTGGACATGGAGCCAGGGCTTTGCCTGTGTAAAAACAAGATAATTCTCAGTGTCTCATCAGAGTCCTGCACCATGATTCTTCAGTTAGAAGCTCACCCAACAGAGAAATGAAGGATAGCCAGTGCCAGTTAATTCCATGGGAATGGGAGCACTTCATGCTGCCCAAGTTACATGCAGCATCTGGGAGGACTGAGAGGAGAAACAAGTGGAAACATTAAAAAATGAACTGAGAAGGCAACAGGAGCAATATTTGATGACGTAGATTCACAGACAGAAGGTGGTAGTGGATCCTGGCCCCTTTTGGTCTGCGTTTACACTTACTTCCACTCAGCTGGTATGTTTGCTTTCTGAACAAATAAGATAAATAGAAAATAATGCGTGGATTTCAAACAGCAAATATTTCATATGCGTCATTTATTTTAAAGTTTATTGCGTCACATTAGACAAGCATTAAACATGGCTTTATGTTGATGATTTTTTACGTAAGTGTGAAAACTTGACATTCTTCTCCGTAAGATTTTTTTCTATTTACAAATAAACAATCTCTATGTATACTTTATATATATATTATATATATGGTAAATAACATAACTCCCCTCAGAAAGATTTAAAATAAAGAACAGATTTGTAAACAGGGTTTCAGTTGTAGTATTTGGTGGCTTGAACACAGATGGTGCTCTATACCTAGGCTTTTACTTTTGTCAAAGTATCCAGGGTGCTCATTTACGTTTATTATTCTAAGGTTTGTAAAACCAATGTGGGACAGAATGCAAAAATCGTAGCAAACAGGCTGAAAAACAGTCCCAGTATACAATTTTTTCCTTGGTTTTAAAAACTGGCGTGTAACTGCTCATGAAGTACATGCTTGCTGTCAAGAGTGGTCTATAGAGATCAATCCTATGCTGATTGCAAGATGATTTCACAGTAAATCCTTTGATGTGTGTTGTCCTGCTTGCTATGGCAAATGTCTGTGGCATGCACTGAGGTTGCATTTTTTCTCTTTCCTTTGAAGGTAGTGCTCTTGTGGAGCTGGAATAAATAAACAACATAAAGGGCCGTCACCTGGAGTTTTAAACAAAACCCATCCATCATCAGATCAGAAAGAATGGAATGGCATAAATTTTCTATCTACAGAGTGTTTTAAATTCTATGTATTACTGTTAGTCTATTGTATGTGATATATTTTCCTAAATAATGGAGCAAATAAAAAGGGGGTTGTCTTTCCTGAGTGTTCTGCTATAAAGCTTTAAAGGACTAAAGGGAAATCTATTCTGCAGAACAGCAGGACTGAAATGTCAGTGCATTGACTGGTCAACATTAAGTGACAGAAATGTACTCAGGATCTGCCAGGGAGGTCAGAGTCCCTTTCGGCATCACACTCAGCACAAGCCTGGTAAACAGCAGCTCATATGCTCAGTTTGGACAGAACAGGACATAACTTCTAGCTATGAAGTGCCATGAAAATTCATTGCAGGGTACCTACATTGAAAACTTGTACCAAATGCAATTATTTTGTATTGTGTTTTTGCTGCACTGTATTAGTTTTGGCACACTATATTGTTGTGATTCCTCCAGGATGGAAGTCAGCTTAAATTCTACTCAATTTCAATTCGGTTCTGGGAACTGCAGGATTTTGGAAAGATTCACAACTCATATGGGTGAGACTGATATTACGTATGACTCACAACTTATTTTACTACCTAGCAAACAATTTCTAAACTAGCCATTTGTGAGTTTTTGTTAGAGATGTAAAACAGAGGGCATGCAGCCTAATCCAGTTGCTCATGTGAATTTGGTCTGAGTGTGATTTTGCACAGTGATCCTGCCTGAGAGTATCCAGATTGCAAGTGTAATACAGATCCATAAGTGGTGAATGGTAAATACTAACCCATTTGGCATGTGCGTATAAAAGAATGAATGACGTTGCCTATCTATCTCCTCCTATTTACTGAGACAGAACATTCCCATTTCTTCACTGTCCACATAGGCTGTGTCCACAGCAGCTGTGAGATGAAGCAAAGATGAACAAACAAGTTCACTTGCTTATTAGGCAGGAATACATCCCAGAACCATTAGTTGTGTTCCTCATTCCTTTTGGAAGCAAGTCAATAGAGAACAGATTCATCCTGAAACTCCTTCAGTGGTTATATTGCCTTATAGGAACTCCAGACTTGGGTCATGAGCAGCTGACAGTGGAAGCCATTTATCCTCTCTGCGCAGGAAGATGGATTAGTACTAGAGGAGTTCCTTATTGAAAGGAAGCAAAATGTACGCTGGCAGTGGCTACCGAGATCAGGATGCAAACATTTTCTTCCACCAAACCATACTGCTTTTTATCAAAACTTTCCTCCTCATAGAAATAGCACAGTTCTACCTTGCAGTGGAACGAAGTTAACAGATCTAATTTGGCAATATGTGGTCTTGGTAAAGGTAGTCCTGATGTTTACTGGAGTTGGAGGAATCTATACAAAGGATCTTGCACTGTGTGATTTGTCCAATACTGCTTCTATGGAATGGTTTCTAGAAGAACTTGTAGAAACAGCGTGCTGAATTTTCCTCACTGTCAAATGCCTTTAAACTAACAAGGTCATTATTCATTAATAGCTCTGAGAAAATCATGCTGTTTTTGAAGCTACAATTACTTGGAAAAGTGCTAAGTGAATTGATGAGCTTCAGTATTTTGCATGTAGCTGTATCTTTACCAAGACATCTGGTTCCTTGCAGTCTACTTAAAGTCTGAGCTTTTGAACTTCCTTCTTCATGTTGTGGTTGATTATGCTACTGCACGTTCTGCAAGAATTGCAGTATTATCACTTTGAGGCAAGAGGCAGTGGAGCTTTCACAATGCTCAGCATTTTGATTCATGTTGCTCTGTCCAGCAATTCTGCAGTCATCAGAGTTATAACTCTACTATTCTGGACTAATGACCTGCAAACTTTCTAATTTCTTAATGCTAAGCAATTTGCAAAAGGATATAGTCAGTGGCCCATTTTGGCCAAATCTAATTCTACAGCCTATGTAGAACTGCTGTGCACAAAGGATTTCAAGCTATTTCATACTACAGCCTAGTTGTTTTCTCCCAGTGCAGACAACAGAAGGAATAAAAGAGAAGTTATAAGAGCTGAGATTATGGATGATCATGTTTTCTTGCTCTGTTGAATTTGTTCATCCATTGTTTGTTTGTTTGTTTTTTGCTTTGTTATTGTTGATTTACTTAAGACAC
The DNA here is from genome assembly GCA_037305975.1 of Chrysolophus pictus. Classification (NCBI taxonomy): domain Eukaryota; kingdom Metazoa; phylum Chordata; class Aves; order Galliformes; family Phasianidae; genus Chrysolophus; species Chrysolophus pictus. Next base: position 148,909,174 of record CM074576.1, read on the forward strand.
AGACAGTCTTCTGTTATGTATATCATATATTCTCATTCTTGATGAGGCCTTGATGTGGCCTTGCAATACAAGCATACAAGCAATTTTGGATGAGGTGTCCTAGCTTGATTTGTTTACTTCAGAGACCAGACAGACCCATAGCTGAAAAGGCACTGTTCAGATCTTTAAAATGTTACTAATCTTTCACAATAATGTGTCCAAATTAATGACCCTATAGTTAAGACACCTCTGGGCACATTTAGGTACTTGCCTATCTGCCAAAACTTCTGCATGTGTAATTTTTTCAGCACTGCTAAAGCATTTGATTGGACTCATGATCAAAAATCTCCTCACAGATACTAAGGTATTGTTCAAGTTATGGAAGCAATCCCCATATGTTAACTTAACTCATGATAGATGCTAACTTCCACCACTTATCCCACCATGGGAGAGGGCATCGTTGCCATGCATGTTCTGCGTGTGCTGACTATACATGTGGACATGTACTGTCATGTTGCTAATGAGCAGACACTGGTTACGAAGTAGCTGCTCAGCCATGATGAGGAGTCATGAGATCACTAGGTTCTGTAAAGCACTGTAAGATATATATAGTTGCTTTGAAGTTCACGGCCTTGAATTTAAGCCATGCCTGGAAATAGTGTGGAGACTTACGCATTGGTCTGTGCTGCTCATGCCAATATTAGCTCTGGAGAAGACTAAGCCTTGTAAGACCCCAAATTTGAAAAGACTTAGCACAGTATTCACCATTTTAAATATGGGTACACGTGTGCTGAGTGCACACAACACTGACTGTTCCTCTTTTACTGTGCTCTCTACCACAGAAAACCAGGATTTTTTTTTTTAATAAAAAGAATTCCTATCTTCTTTTAAGGAGTTTCTTCCTCACCCCATCATGGCCATTCATTGTGATAAGATTTTCCATTCTTCTTTCTTTCCTTCCTTTCTTTCTGCAGACGTTCTAATTCCGCTTCATACATCATTTCCTGAATCAGGTATTTTTCTCTCCTCATTCGATCTCTCAGATCCTTTGGAAGATCTGGGATTAAGTAGGAAATCAGGTGCTTTATGCAAAAGACAAGGTGCTGCAAAAAGAAGAAATGGTTGAAGAATGAAAACATCTGGAAGAAAATAAGTTATACCTTCTGAAATCCCTTTCCTTCTAAAGATGCTGCGTTAGAACTGAATTATTACTAAATTACTAAAGTATTACTAAATCTGAAGAAACCAAATTGTAAAGATTTCCCCAACAAAAAACTAAACGGCAGTGGACTATGGATTTCAGCAAAGGTCAAGGGTAGCTGGGTCCAAACAAAGCCTTGGGAGTGTTGTATGACCTGTGTGTTCAAACCCCTGAGTCATGCTTTGCAGTAGGGTTGTCTGGGCAGGGACTGTTAATAGTGGATTGCTCCATAGGAGGAAGATCAAGTAGTATAATATTTTCCTGTCGCTGGAAATTTCTTGCATCAGTATTTGAAACTAACTCACCTATGCAAAACAAAACATTTTTTCTTCTAATCTGCATCTTTAATCCAACGCCATCTTGTCATTTACTAAGCATAAGGTGCTCCTTTGTCATTCATGTTTTAGACAAGCCCCAGCAAAGCTGACTGTGATGGGGGAGGACTGCTCAATTGTCTTCTTTCATTTGACTGAAGATGGTGCAAGGAGATTTATACACTAAACCTAAGAGGAGATCCTCAGAAATAAAAATCCCTCATCTCAGCAAAAACACAGATTCTAGACTGGAGAAGTAAAGGTACTTCTTCTCCAACCAGAATCTTTCCTTTTAAACCCACTGAAAAATATATAACATTTTCCCATGTATTCTTCCCTTATGAGAAAATAGAAAAACAACCTGCAATAACCATAATTACTGTGTGTCTGCCTAATCTAAAAAAAAAAAAAAAGAAAGAAACAACAACAAAAAACTAAAAAGCTTCTTCAGCTTTTGCACACAGCACTGCCACTGAACTCTTAGTTTAACCCAGACAAATACTTTCTTTTACACTGATCGGAAGTACTTTTGTTTTGTTTGGCCAACGTAGCCAAACATCACTGCATCCACTTCCTCATTGCCAAAAGGGTGTCTGAGCTGAGGTGGAAGGTTACTTGATTTGTGAAAAAACTGCCTTGAATCTCCTAGTGAGACCTTTTCCTGTAACTGCTCTGGCAACAATAATATATCTAGTAGTATTTTCCGTAGTGAAAAACAGGTATAGTTTCTGCTGAGGTTACTTTTATAATTTCATTTAGATAATTAAGGAAGCATTTTGCAGTGCGAATAAACAGATTGGTCTTTGCTGAGAGAGACACTGGTGAGCCAGCTTATAGCTTTGATTGGGGCAAAGCAAAATCAGTTCTCTTATGAAAGCATCGGCCAGATCTGAAAAGCTGTTCCACAACAGACTGTGTATTTAGCTGTGCACTGAGACTTCTGCAAGACTGACAAGTTTCACTGTAGTTACTTTTGTCCTTATTCCATGCTGCCTTTACACATAACAGCTGAGGTGGGAAGGGACTTCTGGGTCTGTTTGGTCCCACCCTCTGGCTCATGTAGAAACACCCAGAGCAGGATGCCCAGGACCATGTCCATGTGGCTTTTTGAAGATCTCCAAAGACATATATACCAAGTGTCCAGTGTCTAAAAGTCAGGCTCTCTTTGGTCTTAAAACTCCTTAGACTGACCTGCCAGAGCTGTTCTTGTAGTTCATTTTTGGAGAGGGATTCCCTGGCTTTCAGCACTGAAAGCTCAGGGAGCAAAGACAAGATGCACTGGTGAGGCCTCTCCTCGAGTACTGTTTTGGGCACCTCAGTACAGAAAGGACACTGAGGTGCTGGAGCTGGAGCAAAGAAGGGCAACAAGGCTTATGAAGGGCTTGGAGAATATGCCCTAATGAGGAGGGAGAAGGAACTGGGGATGATGTTCAGTCTGGGGAAAAGAAGGCTGAGGGGAGACGTTATTGCTCTCTTCCAATACCTGAAAGATGCTTACAGCAAGAGCGGGGTTGGTCTCTTCTCAGTGGTGACAGGTGAATGGACGAGGGGAAATGGCCTCAAGTTGCGCCAGGGAAGGTTTAGGTTGGATATCAGGAAATACTTCTTTACAGAAAGGGTTGTTAAGCACTGGAATAGGCTCCCCAGGGAAATGGTTGAGTCACCATCCCTGGATGTGTTTAAAAACCGTTTGGATGTGGTGCTAAGGGACATGATTTAGTGGAGGGTGATTAGAGTTAGGGAAGTATGGTTAGGTCATGGTTGGACTTGATGATCTGTAAGTCTTTTCCAACCTGAGTGATTCTATGATTCTCTGAAGCCCACTATGTTGCTATCAGATCTTTCTTTCGCCTGATGTTTTCCTGAATGTGGAAGAGATCATGGAGGAGCCAGACTGAACTTCCATTAGTTAGAGTAGTATGAGGCAAGAAGAGATGTCAGCCTGTGATGCCATATTCCCCTTCATCTGGGAAGGGCTGAAAACTACAATCGCGGAATTCTCTGCAGACCTTGAACTTCTGCTGACAAGACAGCCCTAGGCAAGAAATAATCTAGACAATGTTTCCCCTTCACTTTTCTTCTAACTCAAAAGCTTGAATGTTCAGTGATGTAAAGAGGTGCTTTGAGAGCTCAGTACAGAATGAATTTCCAGAGTAACATGAGTCAGAAATGTAGTTTGTGCTCCTGAACAGTATGCCAATAATTCATGGTGATTACAGCTTCTGTATCTGGAGGCCCTGTTGCTATGATTTCAGAGAAGTGGACTGAGGAAAGAGTGGTCACTTTTATTGTTTATTCCCTGTTTAGCTTCTTCTCAGTTTAAAAGGCATTGGAACTGCTCATGCTGTAGAGATGCTGAGCACCTGGTTTCTGGCTTAATGAGATTCAGACCTTATGAGCTGCATCACAGCTTACTTGTCTACCCTCTTCTCTCTGTTTTTCAAAATCAGCATAAGAATAGCAGTCAGATGAAGCTGAGTTTTCTCTGGTTTGTTTTAAAGATTTCTGAGATACTGACAGTAAGCACTAATATTATGAACTTTGACAAAGACACTGAGTCTCTTTTAGCATCACCAGCTTTGTGATGCTAATGGAGATAAATGGTATTTAAAATAGAGAAAAAAAAAAGCTAAATGTGTAAATAATGTGCAACTTAAGCTATCTCCATTTTTCAGTTGTTCAGATTTCATCCTTTCTAATCATGTTCCTTCCTCCCTTACTCACTAACTAGTTTGCATACAGCTTTCAGCCTAAACAGAGTGCTAATACCAAAACTTAGAAAGTAAGTAAAAGCAGCATTTCTTTCCCCTCTTTTCCTGTCACTGTTACAGCTTTTAAATTGCAGTAACAAACTCCTGTTTGTTAAAATATAAATACCTGTTACCATTCAGGAAACGGGAGAATATAAAGCACAATACAAATAGCAGAAACTAACACGAAAAGCTTGTCAGCTGGCATCATGGAACAGCTCAATGAATAAGCTTCAAGAGGAAATTGGTTTTGTTTTGGTGTTTTTGTTAGACTTTTCCACTGGAATGGTCACTGACCTCAAATACAATAATGAAAGCCAGCCGTGCTGCTAGGACATGCCAGAACTGCAGCGTGTAGCCATAGGGCACTGGGGAGTGAGGAGGGTCTCGGTAGTCCCTGTACCTGAAAGACAAGTGGAGTACTGCAGTTAGTAAGCTCCTACCCTACTGCTCATGAGGAAGACAAAACCCAAACCCATCTGCTCTAGCAGTTGTGGCTTCTTTAGAGCAGCATGGGCCCTGTAAGCACCTTCTCAAATGCAGAGTGGGGTAGGATGCTCTTGGAGGGGTGCCTTCTTCTCTACCACAGCTTGTTTTAAAATCATTAATATCTCCAGTTTTGTCAGCCTGACAACCCTCGTCTACGTTCTAGATGAGCAGATGTTAACTGAGTATGGCCACTGGCTTTTGTTCAGACACACTGCCTTCTTGGAAAAGTACCTACATTACAGCAGGATGCAGTATTTCCTTACCTCACTATCAATAGGTGGTTTACGCTGCAATTAAAGTGACTGATGTTTTAGCAGAATCCTGATGTGTTATGTAGCTGATAAACTCAGCCAAAGAAAGTAAGAGGCTCACTTTCTTTCAAGGGTAAATATACATAATAGTTCAGTGTACCTCCAAGAAGAGATTTAACTTCTAGAGATTTATGGCACCAATTTTAATAGAATGGAATGGAATATTGAGGTGACAACTCAATGCATTTATTGATGGGGTTTCTACCACCAGCTTTAAGTAGCAGCAACATCATACATGATTCTAGGGAAGAAAGGAATTAAAGGGGGGGAAGAAACTGGTCAGAATCCATAAACATTATTAAAAGGTACCATGGCAAACTATATGGAATGAAGTATTATAAAAGCAGCTCTGCTCTCCAGAAAACTTTATCTATGGAGTCAACATTGGGATGCTTTTTCTGTAAAATAAGTTTCAACAGAGAACAGTGACTTCAATATCAGTTATGTAAATAAAAGCAGTAATCAACTCACAATGCTATACCATTTGAACTAGTTATTGCTAATAAAAATGCCACAATATCACAAGGTATCAGTGATTTTTGCTATATTCCAGAATATCTTTTTTCTTGAGAGACTAATGAAATTAAATTATATTTTTCTACAGTGAAAAATACTGGGGTACCTGTATCTATAGCCACCAGGACTCATGCTGGTAAACGAGTATTGCCACAGACAAATGGCAACAGTATGTGTCATTTGATGTTCTTCCCTGGCACTCTATTTAAGATTTTGATTCTCTGTGTCATTACAATTAATCACTTGCAAGTCTCTCATCACAGCCTAGTGTCAGACTGCTATTCCCAATCTGCTGGCTAATGACAAAGATACAAAGATGATTAACTGCTCATTTTATTCTGATTCAAAGCAGAAGCATATGATTATTACTAATAGTTACACCTGCAAGCAATGACATAAACACGTTAACTATTCAGCTGTTAGTTTCATAAAGGTAGCTGAGGACAGGCTCTGTTTGTGTCAGACAGACTTGTGAAATAACTGAATGTAGTCACTTCTATGCACACCTAAACTGACTTCCTTGTGTAAGGGTGATGAGAAAATCTGATTAAGATTTCATCACAATGACATAATCAGTCACTCATCATTGACCCTTTGATACCATATTCCTCCACGATGACTGCATGTGATTCAAGCCATAACACCATACAAATTCTGTAGTTGGAGCACCTGCCAGCTTCTCTTGTATCTAAGGAAGTAATCATGCAGATAACAACCAAGAACTACCACAAATGTGTTCTCAAGTAGCACCTTTTTTTTTTCCATTAATGTTTTTCAAGTTTTGAAAATTAGTTCCAACCCCTGTTACCAGGATGTTTCTCCCTTGAAGTGTTTTAAAGCAAAGAAGTGTTTTGATCAGATACTTACCTGCAATATTTCAATGGTGAACCAGAGAATTCACTTCCATTTGATGTAGGCTCTGAACGGTTTTCAAAGTCCGACACCAGAAATACTGATAAACTGGCATTAACATAGCCAACCATACACCTAGAGGGGAAAAATTCCTTTAGTCAGAACACAGCTAGATTCTTCTATTAACTGCTCTACCCAGAAGGAAGTTCTCTGGGTTTCATGAAATTTGCAGTTTAACTGCGATGCTTAGTAACGTTTTGAAGGGATACAGAGGCAATATAAAAGAAGCACTGACATAGATCAGTGAATAATGGTAGATTTTTATGGGAGAAGAAATGGTGAGGACTGGGACTAGTTACCTCTGAAAAGTAGATAGGTAGGGAAAATAGTGAGTGGCACCAGGGAGATAATTAGAATACTCCCACTGTCACTCTCATGTTCCAAACACAAAGGAACATTAAATTAAAATGGAAAGGCAATACACCTAAAACAGCTATGGGCAATAAGACTTTTTTTTTTTTTTTTTTACAAGATGTTCAGTTAATTGGATAAATTTGGTATTAGAAGATCACAGATTGGTTGAGTGTTGGGAGGGTTAGGCAGAGTTTGGAGAACACTGAGTAACAGAATGTACATTGCACAGTAAAGGGCTGTGGGAGTCACAAGAAAGCTCAAATTTGGTATTAATCATGTTGAGGATAGGGAACATGCATTGCGCTTTTCACTCAAACATGGGTAGGTATTGGCACACCAAAAAAGCATTCATTCTCTAACTAACTGAGAAGAAAAGACTTCAGCTAGCAAAACCTGCAGTAACCAACCACATCACCATCAGGGCCATCTGTTTTCAGTGTTTCAAAGCTAAAACCAAGAGACCATTGACAGAATTATATGAGGCTGCCAGATTTTCAGTCAGGAAGAAGGAAGGACTGAACCAACCTATCTTCATTCTCCTAACATAATGCTGAACTGAGCTAAAGAGAAAGATATTTAAACATATTTTGTAGTGCATCAAGAGGTCAAGTACAAATTTAGCCACCCACAAAACTGTTCTGCATGGTATACCGTGTACTGTCTTTAAGAATAAGGACCTAAAAGATGAGTATAATTTTTGCATAGTTAATTCTTTCAAAAAGCTGTTATCGATGAACAAATTTAGCTACCATAAGGATAGCTTCTAAATGCCCTGACTGGTACAGTTTTGCCAGGCAGTTCTGACCCACAGGGATGTCTGAGACGACAAGGGAAAGCAACTCTCACCTTCATTGAACTAAATCTGTTATAATACTGCTCTGATTTCAAGAACAATTCTACTGTTATTTAGACAAGAATCTGAAATGAGGAACTTGAGGTCAGACAACTGAGGTGTGAAAATTGCTTTTAAAAGAATATTTGAAAATCAATTTTGTCCTGCCAAGAACTGCTGCAGGAAGCCAACAGTCTTTGTGATATACTTACATCTTTAAAAACCCTCTTTGGCTTCATCTGTTGGACTATTATAATTAAATTTCAGCATTACCAAACCAGAAAGCTTAAATCTGTAATTATTTCAAGTTGTTTTGCCAGAGGTTCAGAAAGCATTATATGGTTTTCTTCACAGTAAGAGCTGATTATTTTTTAACTAAGAATTTTAAAATATTTGTGAAATTACATTTAAGAACCATGTAGTTTTGATTCAAGATCTCCACGTTGATTAGATTTGGAACTTAACACAATCTCAATATTTTTCTAGTATTGCTGGTGTGTTATATGGATTTAATACCTACAGATGTTTTGGGAAAGAAAAAGAGAATCTCTCTCATGTAAGGTAGTCAGTAGCAGGTATTCTTCACATCTTAATTTAATTTGAGAAAATTCAATATTCCTGTGGATTTTTAATAGCTTCCATCTTTTCTAACAGCAGTTATGAATAGCAGTATCCAGAATTATGACATATATAGTTTTTATCCAATTTGGCTGCTCCACGGGATTAATATCGAATGATTTCATCTGAGAAATTCATCCAGAAAAGCAGCAAAGTTATGAAAATGCTGTACAAGAGGCTTGTGAGAAGTGCATCTTCACTGAGCCAAGGTACTTCCCCTATTCTGAACTAGTTTTAAAACCAGTGAGTCATATTTGATTACAAAAATCAAATTTCTAAGAGCATTTTTTTTTCCCATGCATATTGGCTCTAAGAAAATCAGTCGCAAGGAAAACTGCTGACAGTGCCTCAGTGTCCTATGGATCTTCATCACAGCACAAGCAGAGGCGTAGGCTCAGCAAACACTGGCAGCAGACCAAACACCTTACCAGCAAAAAGATTTTAACTCCTCATGAAAATAAATGGAACAGTCCTGCAGGCACCTGTTAAAATGCCAATCTAGTAGTAGAACAGCAAGTTAGCAGCATTGCTAATCAGGAACTGCCCCCATCAGCTGCCCTTCTTCCATCAGTAGGATTAGACAGTATTGGCAAACACAAGATAGCAAAAAAAGCACCAACAGAAGAATCCACTTGCTATAGCAAGGAAGAAAAATCAATCTGCCATATGTCCGACAGCAGAACATAAGCCTTGTAATTCTCTCTCTGGTTAAGCTTGTGTTTCTCTGAACTGCAGGCTCTTACTAATGGAGCTGCCAGGAGATCATTTGCAAACTGTGTCCATTTGTGTTCAGCTGGATTCAGCGACCTTCCCCCAGACCAACAGCCGAGATTTTACAAGTTTGGTGTAGCAGCTAGACTCATACTTAATGTAATCTCAGTGTTTACCAACACTGAAAGAAAATCCACTTAGGCAGCGGGGTTTCAGTTCACAAATGTCTCCCGAAAGATGTAACCAAAGGATTCTAGTTTTAGATGAAAAACAAATTACTTTGCTCTGTAAGGATGCCTTGATTTATCAGTTGGGAATTGCTTCCTCCTGTGAGACGCTGCTTTTTGGAACAATGCATGCTGAATACAGGAAATGCAGCTTAATGAATAAAAATAAAATTCTGATTAAATCTTTAACTGATAAATATGTGCATAGCTTCAGAATAAAAAGAGGTCTATACCCATGTACACCAGGAAATGCGGTTTGTGCAGCATACTATTACACAAGCCAAATTTCTGCCACGTTTTTCTTGAGTTAGCCTCATAGATTACATTCAGTCAGCAACCTACTCTATCTGTGGCTGAAGTCTGTTACCTAAGCACAAGCGATAAATTTGGGTTAGTGGAATTGGTACATATGCAGACAGAACTGCTGTATCTATTCAAGCAATATGATTTTCATGCACAACTTTCCTCCCAAAGAAAAGCTTACTTTTGCCCAGCTTCTCCTTGGCCTGCACAAGGTCCATATTTGTAAGCATAAACAAGTCGAGGGATGAAATCTGATGTCACGGCAATAACAAATGCATTTGTGATAACAGAAAGAATTCCAATGCCTTCCAGAATCCCATACCATATTCCTGTATGATAAGGAAAATGCGTTATCTCCAGAAAAAAATCAAGGACCAAAAGATTTCAAATACTGCATACTTTGAAGCAATTGTCCCACCACTCAAAAATTACATAGTTTCTATCAGAGACACTGACTAAAAATCATTTTCTTATTGAGCAGCAAGACCTCAGTAGACCAGATTTATGTTCTCACTGGGTGGCTTTATGTTCCCAGTGAATGGCTTCATCTTAGTGAAGCCAGCAGAAATGCTCATGAAACTTTGGCTCCATCAAATACCACGGTCATGTCAGTTTTAAGAAATGTGGTGAGCCTCCTTGCCTGTTGTGACTCTTTGAGGAGAGCCAGCCAGGGCAGCTATGGGTATATTTAATCCATGATCTGCATGCCGCAGAGGTCTGGTGTGAGCCTTGTGTATGGCTGGTCAGTACGTATCTCTCTGAAACAAAATCTTCCTACCATGCTAATGCTATACAATGGCACATGGCCCCTACACATCACCTGGACTTCTGGGCCCAGTTTTAACTGCCTGAAAGATCTTGTGGCACAGACACACAGCAATTCTGATGATGAGGATCATCACTGAGAAATACATAAAAGGCAGGTTAGACATAATTGTTGATTTTAATGAGATATCACACTATCCCTAAAAACTTTGCTGAATAGAGACCAACTGCAATTCATTTTGAGAAATCACACCTGAATCTGCCTGAATACAAAAAAAAAAAAAAAAACAACACTGTTTTCCAATTCTTTTATTATTGAAATTATATAACTGTCTCCTCACAGGTTCACACACAAGGCTTTACTCAGGTACGTGGAGAGCATTCTAAGAGCAGAAAGTCTAGGATTCTTCTATTTCATGTTGAGGCCTATGCTTTTTTGCAGTGCAAACAGGCAGCAAGGTGTCCTGTTTACCCTTCCAAGGCACCAGGAATTCAGAACTGGACAAATACGTTTGTTTTGTAGCATCTTCCTTAAAGGTGTTTTGCTTTGGCACAGTACGAGGATGGAGGTGTTTTATAATCAATTCAGAGAACTCTTGCAGCAGTGTGTGGCCAAGTAACCTCAAAGTTATGTGAACCCTGTGTTTAGCAATGCAGTCTTTCCTCATTAACGGTAAATTGTTTCTTGGAACCTAGACCCATCCTGTCTCATGCACCAGGGACATAGCCACTGCGTCATAGGGGATGTTGTTTTTGGCCAGGCAGATAGAAAACACAAAGGACTCTTAATGAATGGTGGCTGCTTTAATTTCATTTTGATGTTTCTGCAGCTCTCTCTGGTTACTATATGCAAACTGAGCAGCAGTGTTCACAGTGTGTATGCTGCAAGAAAAACCCATAGAGGACACTGGTCACTTCATTAAAACATAGAATCATAGAATATCCTGAGCTGGAAGGATCCATAAGCATCATTGAGTCCAACTTCAGGACATCTGGACATCTTGGCTGTTAAGTCACTCAGAAAATCCTTAAAACATTTTCTTTTTCCAGTATAGACTTTTAATTACATAAACAGACTGGCATCAGATCTTTGAGGCTTTTTGTGCATTGTCAGATTGTGTGTTGCTAATGCAGAGGATGACTGAAAATTCCTTCACCCACTCTTACTTGAGGTGGTCAATATTTCATCCTAAAAATAACACACACACGTAACAAAGCACTCACCTATATCTTTGGCTCTTGACGCTAAAGGTCTTCTCCACTGGGTGACAAATTTGTATGCATCAAGCCTAATTTCAATAATATTGTTAAGTAAGGCCAGAAGTGGTGCCAATGGAAAAGCTGCCACAAAAATGGTTGTGAATCCAAACTGAAGAACTAGGAAAGAAAGCGAAAGGTCACAGTGTATCTTTTGAGCTTTAATTCTAAAGGCTAAGAGGGTGAAGTATCTCACATATAAACATCTCTTACTATGCCGTACCATACAATAGTCTAGTGACTTTTGTACAAAACTTCCTTGCCGAAAGTTCAGAGTGAGAATGACCAGAAGAAATGCATGCATTCATTCCTGAGATGAGATGCAACATCTAGAATTTTTAGCTGGCAAAGAAATTTGAAGATAGACAAACCATTTTTTTTTTTTTTTTAGAAATTGACATTTTTACTGCAGCATCAATTAGGACATCTGAACACTTGCAAAGATTACGGCATAAAGTATTGGTGGGCCGCTGTCTGAGACCTTATGTAAGTTTCTAGAGCTAAGTCTTCAGATTCCTAAATTTTGCATTACTTTGAAAAGAATTGTGAGAGAGAAAAGAGAAAAAACAAACAAACATAAAAAACCCAAACATTCAAGATGTACACAGTTCAGTCACAGAGGGCCCAAGTTTTTGTTCTTTGACATTTGTTACAACAGTTATCCTCCTCTGCAATGCCACTGACAGGCAGTAAATGAGGGTAATTTTAGACAAACAAGCTGTTCCACATAGTTTTAAACAAAAACTCAAGGGAACTTCCTTGAGTACAAATCAGCAAAGAATTTCAGAAACATAAACAGGTGAAGGGTTGCAATGTAGAAAGCAACCTTCCTCATACAAAGCCAGAATCAGAAGTGTTTCATAAACGTGGGGTTAGCAAACCAAAAGCGCTGTGGTTAGCTACATTGACTTGGTTTTGCTCTCAGAAATTCACTCTCATTCCTCACCTGACTTGTGAGAATGAGAACCATTTTGTAGCCTCTCTAGGTTCATACAGCAATTGCTAAAGGAGCACGCCAACTCACATCAACAAAAAAGCAACTACATTAACATCTACTGAAGAGAGAAATAATGTCAGTGCCATACTCATTTCTAGGTATTCATCAAACAGTCCATAAGCATTCATAGGCTGCAGATTGTAGTCCTTTTCCCACTGTGGGAAGCTTGTTTTTCTCTGTGTGCCATACTCTTGCCGTAGTTTTCTTCTGGTCCACCAATTTTGAATTAGCCTACATTTTCAAATAAATGAAAGAAACAAAGTAAAGACTGTTATTGGCTATTCATAACTAAACTGGAAGAGGCTAAATGTGCACAGCATACCTTGAAAATATTTTCCAATGTGTGGGAATATATAGCATTGGTAATATATGTGGCTGATGATAGTGTAATAGGTACAAAAACAGATAAGGATTGATGGGCTGTTATTCAGGTCTACATGTTATTAAAATGAAAAGAAGATTTTGTCATCTTTTTATTACCTCTTTTTGTCGACATAAAATCACTTCAAGCCTTTTTATAAGGCAAAATGCAGCGTTGCATGGAGATAGTTAAGCTCTGAACAAGAAACTGTTAAACAGCTTCTAATGCTGCTTGATCTCTTCCTGTATGTGAAGGAGGGGGTAGGGAAGTTCTGCACTACAGAGTTGCCTCCAAATCATGTTCTTTGCAGAAATGATTGCATTCTTTCATACAAAATGGAAACAAAATGGAAACAAAATATGCTTGGCTGCAGCATTTTAGGGCTAGAGAGGAGATGTGAAAGCTGTAAACACCTATTCCTCCCACCAGAATAAGTTTAAGCTTCTCAACATTACTGCAACGGTGATCTGCGCTGTGACTCTAAAGAGAAGGGGCTGTTTATTCCTGTTATAGCACTTGTTCTTAAACAATCTCCTCCTATTTACTTCTGTCAACTTCTGTAATCCTCTTCAATGCTCATTATTAGGTTTCAATATCCCTATTAATAAGCAGGAGGAAGATCTAATGAAAACTGACAAAAGAGGAAGGGAGTAGAAAAAAGGATCAATGCTGCTACTGCTGCTGCTCCCCCCTTCCAACCTCAGCTACAAAATCCTGACCACCAGCACTACGTGCCGACTGGCGAAGATGGATGAATAGTGAATGTTGAGTACCTTGATTGCCCATTACACTATGCATTTAAATCATTCACCCCATTCTCATTACGGCTGGATGTGATCAGCTCTGAGGCTGCCTGAAATCGCTGCTGCAACACATTCTGCAGCTCAGGGACCAACCTCTGCGTTAGCTCTTCTGTGGATCCTGCGGTGAAGCAAATCCCTCCAAGCTGCAGAACTTGACAAGGGCAAACTTTCTGACAATGTCAGCTCTCTCTTATGTTTTCACACTTGCTAATTTCCCTTGATGACCTGCCACACTGTCTCTAGCATCAACTCAAGTCTCTATTAATCATACTAATTAAATACTAATCAATGAGAAACTAACCGATAGGCAATGAATAATTGTTAGCCTTTTTAGCTAGGGCACAGTTCCACAGTGCCCAGATCACCAGGGGTCATATCTATATACCAGTCAATACATTTTTCTGGCTCTGAAGTGAATATACCCACAATGCATTTTTTTTCCAGCTCAGACCCACCCTTTCAGGCATCTTTTATCACTCAGCAAGGAGAAATCCAATTTAGAACTTCCTGACACAGATAAAAAATGGTACATATAATATTACCTGTGCAAGGCATACAGTTGTTTTTACAGAGTTTTAAAAAACGGAATACAATATAATTTAGTACTTCCCACATATCTGTTTGTTAGTATCGATATTGCACTTTCAATTTACCAAACCATGTTCAATATCAAAAACCCAAAGCACCAGCTATCTGGAAATCTAACTTAAGAGCTCCCTACCCGAAGGGATATTTTCTTCTTCATATTGCAAATCTACCTTGCTTTAATGTAACAGTTCATAAGGAAACAGTAAACTTGGTATTCTTCTGTGATCTACAAAAACATAAGCACTAAGTTTACTTACGGGTAGCCCAGTTCCATGAAATTATTCCAAGTCTGCTTTAGCACCATTATGATACCCATTTGCATACAGAGATCAATAAGGCATCCACTAGGGTGGCACTACAGAAAAAGAAGAAACATAAGGTTAAATAGAAGTAATGCTCAGTTTAAATTATTTCTTAAAGAGCATAAATTAATATTTAATAATTTACTTAAGGGAAATGAAGTGCTGTTTTCTTTATGATTATTTTTTAAATATAGACTCATGGGAGCATATGAAACTATATCGTACCATGAGCCCTTTAAGTCTGTCATCTAATTCTCTACAGGAGTCAGAATCAGCTGAAACAAATATCGTTTTCACACTAGTACTGCTAATAAGTTGTTCAGCAGTGAGTAAGATACAGACAAAAGCTAACAAATTTCTCCACTGATTACAGTAGTTTTTAGGGGGACTGACTATGCTCAAGTCAAAAAATGAAGAGAAAATTCCTCCTGGTTGTACATGCAAAGATTTTATGCCTAGAGGATAGTTCTAATACTATCTAAAACTATACTATGTTTATTAAGTACTTAATGTATAAGTGAGTGAACTCCTCAAAGCTATTCTCTTCTTGAAGATCTACAAATCAACTAGCAGTTCTCAACATCTTTTGCGGAGTGCTTACTTGCTTTAGTTGTGGCTCCAGACTTTGAGGAAGAAGTGCTGTAGCTCTGAGGAGACATGCTCAGCTAATAACAATTTAGGTGATGACACTATTTTTAGTTTTAGTATTGGAAGAAATAGAAAAGTGCCAAAAACTGCAGATCCAAACAGTGGAGTGTAAGCTGTATTAAGTCCTGGGTATTATGGATAAGTGAAGCAGATTGCTGCCACAGGACTGGAACTATTTCTCTTTAGGTTTTAAAGAGAAAAAAAATGGCATTAGTTATGACATCTAACAAAATGTGGTATGAATTTCTTACACATACTCTGCATTATAGTCCTCAGAGCCAGGGCTCCTTCTGAGGTTTCTGTTGACCTCATTCAGCTTCTCTTTAGATTAACAGGGTAGCAGATCGATTTTTTTTTTTATTAATTAACTTCACTAGCATCATTATTAAATTATCATCCTTCTATTTTTAGGAATAAGTGACACAAGAAAATACAGCCTAAGAAAGGAAAGTGAAGTAGCAGTGATACTACATCCATAACACCACCAAAATACTATGTATGCTGTGGTCTGGATATACATAGGAAGATTTGACCAAGGTATATCATGCTATCCAATGTCTTGCACTTGTCTTCATCCAACAGGTGAAGAGAGGGCAATTGGAGGGATATCTAGGCATTATATTCTAAAGCCTTTTCCTAATATGACCTTGTATGGATATGGTTGATAAAGTTAAGATTTCTTTATTAGACAATTCTTAATAAACATTTTTTTTTTTTACTCTGAGACAGGCAAAATAATAAGGTAATAGTAGATTCCACCAGCAACTGACCCAAGCCATAACGTGTCACTGCTGCACCTCACCCCCAAACTTGATTCTTCCTTCCTTCCCTTTCTGCTTCTGCAAGTGTCCCCCATGTTCTGATTATACTGTGAGCTGATTCAGCCCAGTAACTTAACCGAAAAAAAAAAAGATTTCACCCGGAAAAGAAAGAGCTTCTTGCTGATATAGGGAACTGACACAGGGTTGGAAAAACACCAGAGTCAGTGCAGAAGAGGAAGGAGCAAGCTTCTGGGGAAGGCTCAAAGCAAGTGTAGAACTGACCTCTTTTTGCAGCAGCAAGCTGTTAGGTCAGCTTGGTCTCTCTCAGACTTTGAAGGGATGTTCAGTCTGTCTGCCCATTTACCACTTTTTCTTTTAATGTACACAATTCACTGCTTCAAAATTACGATGGCCAATTATTCATTTTTTGCTACTGTTTGGATGATTTACATTAACTAAAATACTCAGATATCTGGAAGTATTTGTAAATTCATGTTGGCATTGAAAAGACTTGCATTTTTTTGCTTGCCAATTGTCATGCATTTGCAAAATGGTTTTCCATCACTCATCTATAAAGTAAGAAAAATTTCAGAATAAAAGGTTGTAAGATTCATATCAAACTGACCCATTTTAAGGATGAAACATTTCCAACATGAAAATACAAATAAAGGAGAAACTGTTTGATACAGACCTCCAAATGTTCTCAGACTGAAACTACTAGCATTGTAAATGGTATGAGTGTTGATATATAGCTGTTTCTGTAGCAGGTGGTGGAATGTTGGTATTGTGGAGTTCGAGAACAACAGAAAATCCAACACCACACTCAAAGATACCTGGATAGAGTTTTACATCTGCCTCTGCTTGCATTTACTGCAACTGTGGGCAGCAGATAAAGCTGTGTGTATCTTGTTTCGGGAGCACAAGAATTAGCAAGCACCCACCTCTTCCAGTCTCCACCGGTTTATCAGCCTTAGGTAGGCTCCAGGGTGTCCAGTAAATCTTTAACACATGAATATACATTAGGATGTTGCATGAGCAGTCTATTTACAGCAGTGGAAGAAAGCTTACGCTGTTGTTTTAATCTAATGTCACTTTAGCATGATTAACTACAAAGGACATTGCATGAGAAAAAGATCTGGGCATTCCTGGAATAATTTACATGAAGGGCTAAAAATATTTTTACTTCCAGTTTTATGTGAACATGAAGTATTGTGCTGTTTGCTGCTTAGCATATACAAAACAAAGAGAAAATCTGAGTAAAACAATTTATGTCTATTTGGAAAATGGCTTTCAAATGCCAGCTCATTTTCTTACCCAAATTGTGGTATCTGCCTTTCTGTGAAACCAGTGAAAATATTAGTTTTCGCTTGGAAAATATTATTTTCTTACAGTTCTCTCATGATGTGTTACCCAGAATCATTCCCAACAACCCACATGCAAATAGTCCACACTGATAGTTTATCAGTCCCTACCAAAAGGCTTTTCTTTTGCTTAAAGGGGGCTTGCAGGAAGAGGCATACAAATATATACATATATTTTACATTTTATGCAGAAAAAAGATCTGATTCTCTGGTAATGGTACAAATCTCATGAAAACAAAGCAGCAAAGTATTCAGTACTCAGAAAGAAAAAAGCCCAGTGTTAAATTATTTACTTAACTGTACAAATTACCCACATGAAGACAGAGAAAAGTGGCTTGCGCACATATTACTGGGGATGGCATCAGTTTCCAATAGTGAAATTATTAGGAGTTAGTGTTAAGGTAATATGGTGCTAGGAAATTAAAACCACATCTGTTTCAGGGCTTTGGAAAGAAAAATAAAACTGTAATGTTTCCTACCTTGCTATTATGAAATTTGCATTTTAAGATGTGTGACAATACAGTACCATTTTGTTTCGAAACAATTTTATTACTCCTCTCCACTTCATTTTGTGAGTATGAGGATGCAGATATCAATCCTACCTTCCAAGGAAGAATGCTATATAAAAGGTAGAGCTGTTCAGGTTGACAAACTGAAAAAGAAACATTTTCAATGTGAAGCTGTTCTCCCACTCAGATTCTGTACGAGGCTGCTCTGTGAAGAAAGAGAGCAGAGTTTGAGAGGTTTAATCAGATTAACAATTTTGCTTGGCACAAAGGATGTAGAAACCTATCTGAGCTGGCAATGTATCTGTAAATTAGCCTGCTGATTTTCTTGTACAAACTGACAGTAGAAATTGTATCCAAAAGAAGTGCGCAGCAAGCTAGCTTGTAACGACTCTGAAATCTGTTCTGATATCTGGATATGTATATTCCCAGGAAACTGCAAGATAATGTGTGTATTCTTACAGGCTCATCCTGTTCTCTCATTTCCTGCTCTGCAATCTACCATAAAGACACAGCTACAAGCTGTGTAAGTGCCTTCTTCCTAGAGATGTCACACTGAAATGAAGTAAATAAGTAAATCTTCCTTGTGGTTCTGTTTCAGGGTTGTGGTCATCATGCTGTGGGCACCTAAGGGCTCTGTACAGGCATCAGCAGAGCCACTTTCCTTGTCCCAGGGAGCTCCTCACAGAACAATGAGAAAAAAAGACTTCACAATGGATGGATGAGACAAACAGGAAAGAGGTAGAGCACGTCTTCTCTTCAGCTTGGCCCTTAATCTCCATCTAAAGAGTAATCAAGACATGAGTTAACCAAACAACTACTATGCCAACACACTAGTACCATGGCCTGCAACTGCTTTCCAGTTGGCATGAGCTTGTTTATTAATCTGTTGCTCTGAATAGGAGTAATCAGAGGAAAAGCAGAGGTAGTAATGGTGGTAATGTGTATCGTAATGGTAATACCTGTATGTGTACTTCCAAAGGAATCACTATTAAATTACAAGCACAAAAAAGATAAACTAGATTCTGTTCAGTTGGAGACATTCTACCCATGAGGAAATTTCAGACACCTGAACAAAACTGTGGAGTAGACTATATATCAACAACTGCTCTAGTGATTTGGAAATGCCTGTCAAGAACACCAAGTCTGTGCATGCTACTACATACATATGCAGCTAAGCAGAAGGAAATGAAACATCAGAGATTTCTGATGCCAGCATGTGTTGACTTTAACAGGGCTGCTGCAGCTGAAGCTTTGCTCATATGACTTTCAAAGAGAATGGCAAAACTCTGGAGCAACATGGATTTGAGTTCAGAAAAGGTGATGTAATGGCTGAAGAAGAACATCCTGACTGTCCTTCCAATTCCACTCTGAGCTTATTACACTGATAAAGATCATTCAAATGAAATTTATGCCACCAGAGTAAATAACACAATAGAGGCTGTCAGAACAGTGTGACCCACTGAGTCCTCACATAAGTGCAGTCTGCAGAGGCTACAAGAAGCAGACCTGCTTCCATGATAATCTGGCAGAAAGTAATTAAGCTTCAAGCTCTCTACATTATATCTTACTGTCCACAGGATATCACAGGGAACAAAAGGAAATAGCCCATGCAAATTACATACTTGAAAGTCATTTTTCTCAACTGTAACTAGTAGGTTACAGGTCTTTTCCACGGAAAGAGGATGGCAGCAATATTTTGAATTCAAGACATAAAAATAAGAAACAACAGAATAAAATTCTACCTTAGACACATTTTGAACATATCATAGATGACTGTCTAGGTGTTAAAAAGCCTCAACACTAGCTAAAATCAACTGTTTCCTCTGAGGAAATCTGTGGAAATCTGTCTTCCTGAACATCATCAATGTACACAGATAATCCCCAAATTCAAAATAATGCCAAAAAACTTCTCATACAGATGCAATCATTGGTTGATTTAATGAGGCAATCATCCCATTTCAGATTTCTTGACCCAAGGAGCCACTGCCAACTGCCACTAACAACTGCTAACTTCCAGAGCGATCAGGATCTTCAAAGACTCAGTGATAGTCCATTGCTACCCTAGTATGTGCTGACTGTAAAACCAAAGAAACACACTGTCCTTACTCTAGTGTCTTTAAGGGTGATCTGAAAAGTTAGTTAAACTTAGAACACCACTAGAGTTCCAGTGTTGGTAAAAGTTGATGAGACACCTAGTTCTTTTCCCTCCGAGTTACTGCCCCTCCTGAAGGGATGTGCCTGAGAGTCATTAAGCAACTTATTTTCAAGCAACAACTGTGGCTTCCAAAAGCGATTCCTGTGAAAGTTTTGAGTGCTCAGTCTCTAAAAACTTCAGTTACACTTTCGTCCTTGTGGTAGCACTTCAACTTTTTACAAGGTAAGGGGCTGGAACAAGAACTAAGGACTGCAGGCGAGTGATTCTCACTGTTGCTAATTCAATTGCACTACAGCTTAATTTATAATACTCCTTTATTATAAACTTTAAAAAATAATTAATTCCTAATAGATTTAAAATTAATCAAGAGTTCCCATATGGACAGTTGGAGTGCTGTCACAGCATTCGGACAAAAAAAATCAGCACAATATCATTCAATTCTGTATTTAACATCACTTACCTAAATTTGTCAGGAAAAGAGCAACCTTTTCATACAGCTGAAACAGAGAAAAAACAGTCTCTCAAACATGTGGCCAGCTCAAAAATATAGTACTGTTTTCTAGGTAATTGCTTTTACCTGTTAGATCTGACATTCAGATTGATCCCTGTATCACATTCTGATAATGACTGTAATAAAACTATAAAACGATAATACCATAATTATATAATCAGTCAAGGAAAAGTAATAATTGCAAGCTTATATTCAACTCTTTTCATCTACAATACATACAGAAAAAGTGCTGTCAGTGTTCCTATTTTACATACACAGTGAAAAAGAGTCTAACAATTATTTCAAAACCACAAAGCAGAGCAATTGTGTTTTTGTTTTAGTTATTTGTGGAACATTTATCACACAAATAAAAACACCCTGCTTTCATTTTCTAGGGTATTTTTTATTATTTATGTTTTTCTTTGGTGCTGAGATGAATGAACGTTACTGGGAAGAGAGGGTTCTTCAGAGAAAGTCATTAGTAGTCCTCATAGAAGGTTTGGTTTGGAAGGGACCTTTAAGATCATCTAGTTCCAACCCCCATGCTATAGGCAGGGACGCTCCCCAATAGACCAAGTTGCTAAAAGCTCTATCCAGCCTGGCCTTGAATGCTTCCAGGTGGGAGCATCCACAACCTCTCTGGACAACCTGTTCCAGTGTCTCAGCACCCTCACATTAAGGATCTTCTTCCTAATATCAAGTCAGAGGCATTTCTTGGCTGATCTCAGTGATGCTGTTCTAAATCCTAAGTGGCACTTACTGATGTTAGCAGGTAGCAAGGTCTCCAGCTCTCTCTGAGACTGCTAATTTAATAAAGCTTACAAAAACTAAATTGGAGGGTTTCCACAGTTGATATTTGCAAAGATTTTTTGAACCCATAAAATACATTACCACCATTAGTATTGGTGTAAATTAATACAATCAGTTCAATTTGCTTTAAATGAGGATAGGGCCCCCCTGCAACATGTTAAATGTCCTTAACTCTCACTGATGCCTACAACGATACCAAAATCCTCATCCTTCAGGCTCAAGTACTTATTCCTAGAGTATGTATAAGCAATATTTCATTACATTTGCAGTTATCCTTGTAAAATGTTACTTAAATTGAGTTATGTACAATTTACAGATCAGACTGCTTAAGACCTGAAGTTATCCTGAATTATCTCATCCGCGCTAACAACCACTTCTTGCTGTGAACTGCTTTTTAGTACCTTTGGTGTAAATAGTTTTGATTCAAGTAATAAGAAAGAAGGTTTCTTCTGGGTTTAAAATCATCTCCTAAGGGCAACTGTGGAAGTGCTAAATGCCTGGGTAGTTTATATCCTGATCCCAGCAGGGACTACACTGTTTTATAAATGTACATTGCTCTGCAGATGTGAATATCAAAATTATCTGCTGTTACTGTTCCTCATGGAACTGTAAGATTGTTAGGGAATCCATTAACAACTTCAGGACCAGATAATCTACTACTGCAGTTTATCACTACTAGTCCCACGGAGCACCGTTTAGGATTATGTTTGTTCATATTTCTTATGGATAGGATCATTGGAATTAAGAGTTTTTATTAACCTAGGTAAATCCAGTGATTGTTCCCAGGTCAGACAGCATGGCTGCCTGGGAGCCATTACACTTGAAGGTTAGACCATTCTGTCACAATGGATACATCAGTGCATTTATCTAGCTCCCACAGCTTCCAGCCTAGAAGTTACCCGTGGTCCAGACCTTTCCCCTGATGTTTAGAGAGGTTGTCAAGTTGCATTAGAATCACTGGCTGTTTTCCAGGCTCTATAGCAGTGAGTTCCCTACTGCTATATAGATCTTGGTCCATTTTGGTTTCATTACTCTGTCTTAGCTTTCTTTCCTACTGCTTTTCTTGAGTCACAGTTTGTATATGAGTCAACTACCCAACTGCTGATGTGAAAAAAGAGGTTCCTCCCCTCCCCCCTCCCCAAAGAAATCCTACTGCTGCACTTCAGTAAACTACGTTCATCCATCATGGGAAGTGAAAGGTTTATGTTCATAACTCCTCTTACTAATGCAGCTAATGCAGTTTCATATTCTGGGGATCTTTTATATCCAGTTCTAAGGCTGCGGTGCTTATTGCATGGTAATGAGCATAAGGCTTAAGCAATGCATCTTTGTAGTGCTCTATTTATTTACTTTCGGAAATAAAGCAAAGTTTCTCAGAAGGCACCTTCAAGCCATCTTCCATTATTTTAATAATTTCTCTAAGCTGTAGAACTCTTTGAGAACCAAATATTTTGTTTGTGCATTATTGCTTTGTTGCTGCTTCACTGCACATACAATGGCTGATATTGAGAGCTTAGAAATGGATGTTGTACTGACACAGAGGTATACAGTTTTCATTTTATTTCTTCTATGCTTATTGTGTGCTCTAGGTAGATTAAAGAAAATCCCCAAAAGCTGCAGACAACAAACAATAAATCAAAAATAGCATAGAAGAAGAGAGTCCTCAGTACAAATTCAAAGAGACTAACAGCTTCCACCACTTCTTTCTCAACCTGTTGTCCCACCCTAGGGAAAATATAGTCCTAATCACCAATCCTTGCCAGTACCAAGGGAGAAGTGAAGTCCTGCAGCAAAGCTTCCCAAAACCTCCTGCTTTATAAAACAGGAGTTGTTAAAATTAATTTTTTGATGATGAAAGTACTTGAGTATTGCACAGGCAAGAAAATAGTTTCCAAGCCAGTACTCAGGAATGTGCAGGCCTGAAATAACACCCCTATAAATTGTCCACAGCAAAATCAGTGTTATCTTATGGAGCAAAGCGTAGCATGCTTTTGTCAGAAAAGTCATGCCACTGAGTGCACAGAGGAATTCTGCCCTGCCTCCAGGACCTGCAGATTTGTAGGCTGATTCTTTCTTTTCCTTAAAATGTATTCTTATAATGGCAGCTTACAAAGAACACTTAACCTGAGAGGAAAAGGCCATATATCTCTTGCTAAGAGCAACTAACATAAGGCACATTGCTACTGCAGCAATATTCAGAAGTATCCACATCTTGATGGAACACTGAAAGTCTTCTCCCATTTAATCTATGCTAAATTCTCTTACTGGGGCTGTTGCCACCTGGAAATATCACTTTCTTCTCTGTCCCAAGCCCAGTTCCAAACCGCTTCGTGTGTCCACAGTAAGACAACCTCAGCCAGCACCAAGATCCCAGTGCACCCATACTACAGCTCTGCTGTACCCTATCAAAGGTCATAAACTCTTGGAACAAGTTGTGTCTGCTTGAGTCTTGTTTAGCTTTCAGCCCTTCTACTTATAAGCATTCTATCTGTACATGCCTATCCTCCCTAGTAAACTAGCATGAAAACTGAAGCTGAAATGACAGAAACTAGTTTAAATAAGAAATAAGCTTGGCTACTGTATATAAAAAGGAACATTGAAATAGTTATTACAAATAAGAATATTAATTAAAGAGATTGAGATCTGCAAGCATTAAAAAAAAATGAAGGCAAATGATAAAATACGAGCATGGACAAGTGTCCCTAAGATATTTTTTAGAATAATCAAGTATGTTTTACATAATGTTTCAAAATTGTACTTAACATAAGTGGTGAATGACATCCATCAACAAAAAGGTCAGCCCAGCTTAGCAATGCACTCTGTAACAACTTCCATTCCCACTGAAGTCAGGATTTGAAAGTATTTGAGAGTACTCTTATGACTGAGATATCAACCAGCCTGGTGGCTCACTCTGGATACATTAGCTTTACTCACCACATTCAGTAACATGATGATGCAAAAGTTGATGCACACTGCAGTCCCTGTAGTTGCAACCTGAGAGTTATTCCTGATTAAAGCCCACTTGAAGGCAGCAAAAGTGCTGACAGTCACAACACGGTAAATAACAATGCCAAAAACAGCAGCAATCACCACACAGATCTAGAGGAGAACAAAAACAACAGAGGGAAGAACCTGAAAACTTCTTATAGAGTAAGAGCTAACTTCTTTCTGCAACTCTGAGAACTGAAGAAATTAAGAGAAAGACTCGAAAAATATGTTAACGTTGGTTCTAGAGGAAGGCTTCAACATGAATGTTCCTCCTATTGTGAATTCCTTTTAATTTTTCATAATGTAAATAACTCTAAAATCGTATTAAAATATATTCTTAGATTTAAGCATTTTCTTGATATTGTATCTTTTCATTAGCATTAGTGTGGAAAACAGTATTTTCAGCTCTGGGAAATGGGAATTTTCCTCACATGCATGTTTCACAATGTGCAATTATTAGTCTCCACCAAATGTACCAATATAATGATGTCATATTTGGGATTGAATTTGTGCTTTGGTGCAATTCACACTTACAGGAAAAATATATCTCCAGTTGTAAGCACTTCCTCAGAAACAATCCATCCCACCAAGATCCCCT
Organism: Chrysolophus pictus; assembly: GCA_037305975.1. Lineage (NCBI taxonomy): Eukaryota > Metazoa > Chordata > Aves > Galliformes > Phasianidae > Chrysolophus > Chrysolophus pictus. The sequence continues at coordinate 148,934,084 of CM074576.1, forward strand.
GTTTCTCACTACAGTTTTGGAAAGAGTTTATCTGAGGAAAGTAAGAACTTCAATTGCCCTGGTAATTTTCTCTGATGAGACTTTCAGCAAACGTGACAGTTCCAGTGTGAAAGCTGTGCAGCTGAGCCAGGCTGCGAAATCACTTGATGTTCCATATGCAACAACTGAGAACTAAGTGACAACTGTTTTCCATCATGACCAATTCATGTCACAGTTTAGCAAACCACCTGAAGGACAAAGGGTTGGGAATTACATGTGTGACTCATCTCACACAAATGATGGCACAGTACTGTTAGCTCTCTTGTTAGAGTTTCTTCAGAAGAAGCTCCGTGCATTCCGAGGTTGTGCATAAGCAACTTACACCTGTCAAAACTAGAGCAGATCTAAGCTAACTGAATAGGCAAAATGATCCTGAAAATACTGAAGACTAACCAAGCTGTTTTTGCATTTTATTAGTCACATTATTTGACCGAATCTCTGTGCAGAAGAGAAAGAAAAGTTGGCTGTGTGTGAATGTGAAGGGTTGGTTTATTTGATCCACTGCTTCCACACTGGTAGCCAATAGAAACATTGTGGAGTTAGTGAGCTAGAGGATTGCCTCAGGACTCCCTGCACAGTGGTGAGAAGTTGTTTTTCTCTCCATTGGTAACAGGGAACCATTAATCTGGTTCAAGCTGCATTTATAACTGTACCGTGCGTCAAAGCTCTGAGATTTTGTGAAATGTTCTAACAATTTTGATAAATATATCCCCTGTGCTTAAAGCTAAACTTTTAAAGGGATATTTTTACCTAAAAGGGGAAAAAAAAAGCATTTTTCTAGCTCATTGGAAGCCCATGCTATGTCAACATTAAAAGTGCCTTCATTGAAAATAACCCTTGTCTTGATTCCAGGACTGTTATAGAGAAGATTTGTGGAACATTCAGAGCTAGGCACTCTGGCACATTCAGCAACAGTTTCTGGGCTGCACCACCTACCTGGCTCCCCATAGTTCCTCAAGTTATATTCATTTGGCATTTTCTAGCCATGTAGAAAAACCCTACTAAATTTAGCTTGGGTCCAAGTTAATCATAAGTGTATTTTCAAGACAATCCTACTGCTACAGCTGTTACATGAATGATAGCAAGTAACAGGCTCCACCTCCTCCATGGCACCTCTCCATCACTCTGCAGTGTCTACATGGGGAGGATGGTGAAATTCAATCAGCAGAAGTTGATGCCTAAATGTGATATCACTGTTCCAGCAATTGTATAGTTAGCTTTAACTAACTGTGAGGCTCAGTGAAGAGTAAATTAGTGTGGACTTTACAGAAACTCAGGACATTTGTTGTGCATAGATTTTCAGCCTGCAGTAAACATGCTAAAGCTCATTAACTTTCAAGCAGTCATATCCAGTATCTCCACACTCTCTCAGCAGATATTATGCTATTTTGTATTTTTTTTTAAACTGGTAAATAAATAAAAGTTTTCAAACCATAAAAAATATTCCGGATGCAGAAACAATGAGTCTGCTGCATTTATCTGCAAATGCTTGATAAGGCTCTGGCTTTCCGGATATGGGGTTCATTCGTTCTTTCTTGGAGTACTTGGCTTCAAACTGCGGACGTATCTCTTCCTAAAAAACAGACAGAAAGTGTTCGTGTACAGCATGGCTAGGAAAGGTTCTCTAGGAAACTTCCAATCATTTTTCATATTGCTGTTACTGAGAATTACGTCTTTGAATTCAGCAGCTGGCACAGCTACTAAAAAAGCTGAGTTGGGACATCAGGTACCCGTCATGAGGACTCAAATACATCACTACACTCACAAAACCATACTGGAAACATTTAGTAAACTCCCCAATTGGCTACTTGTCTAAATAATGCTTTTCCAAACTATATGGCTGCAAGCCATGTTATTTCAAGGTTGGTATCGTGGGTTTTTCCAGCCTGGCATTATCCTACTGATACCAGAATTTTACAACAATGCAGGGGAAAAAAACCAACACCTAATTTTTCCAAATTCAATTTCTGCTTGCTGGGTGGTTACCTCCCCATTACAAGCACAGGATTCTCATTATTTAAAGCCACGCATTTCAGTATTGCTCAAATTCTTCCTAACTTGGCAAATATTAATAGCAGAGCAGTTTGAGTCCTGCTTTGGTGTAGTAACTCTCTTCTGAAACAAAACCTGGGGATTTCTTGGTCTAAGACTTACTTATAACTGTTTACAGCCTTTTTAGGGGACAGAGCAGGATTTACCCTCAGTTCAGAGAAGTCCTCGTGGTTTCTATTTGCAGTACAGACACCCCACTGCCCTGCCATCTTTCCCATGTCTGGCATCAGGGATGCTGCCAGAAACAAGGGAGAGCACCAGGCTGCTAGGATGGACTCACAGCTGCTGGCAGACCATACACATTGGATTGAGTTTTACAGTGTTCTGATACATGCTGGGTCATTGTACAGCTGGCTGTGAGGGAGAACAGAGGCAGCTACTGACTTCCTTTGTAGGTTTTCTGCCACACTTCTACTGTGCTTTTCATTGTGACAGGTAAGAGCCCAGATCACCAATTTCCTTCACTCCCAACACTTCAGTGGCCCTTAATTGAACTTTGCCTTTCTGAAAGCCAATGATTATAGCTATAGGTTACTCACTCTAATAGAAATGAGTGGACTTCGAATGGCTACATCGAAACATAGATGAATGTAACCTGATCATACAAGCCTTTAAAATGCAAATAAAAACACGATATCTCAAAGTCATACACTCCTTTTATAAAATTTCTCAAAAAAAAACCCAAACCAACCATGTCTCAGTCTCAAATTCTGAAGGCATTTTCACAAGCCATGTGATTTCCAAATTCAAACAACAAGAGGATAACCTGTTATTTAAATGAAGATGATAGTCACGTATGCTCAGCTGCAATGTCTGCGTAACTATGCTTGGGGGAACCAGCCCTGCATTAGCTAGTAGTTGAGCCAGACAAGCTAATATATCTTTTCTCGCTCTAATGCTATGATTAAACTCACAGAAGCAAAATTTGCTTGCGTAACTATATTAGGGAGCATGCAACGAGGCATACAGGAAATAAGCTTCTGAACCTTGGCATAGCAAAACTTATTTGGGATATACGCAAAAGTTAAGCACTATTCTGTGGAGGGAGGGTACACTTATTCTTTCCTGCTCACACTGTTCCTGCTATATCAGGGCAGAAGGCCAATGAGAAGACCAGAATCTACCAAGAGAAACAATACAAGCAGTATTCCTGTGTACTCATGGACATCTAAAAGGACAGAATGTGATGGCATGGAAGAAGGGCACTTGACAATTGCATTCTGTAGACTGTGCAGGGGCTCTCCATCTGACTTAATGAGCTATATGCAAGAAACCCATTCTTCTCTGCAGGCCTCTCTAAGCCAGTGTTTGATTAAGTTTTACAATCTGCTCTATAAGGAAGTGTTATTGTATACACCTCTCCATGAACCTAGGTATTTTCTACAGTCTACAGTCAATTCATATCATGCAAATGCTATTTTTATAGATAGATCTCCACACAAAACTGAAACTCTGGTAGGAACCTTCGTACCTGTTTAATGACACTCATCAACAGTCCTGTATCTGGCTGAGATTAATGATATACAGAAAGTGGCACTGAAGGAAAAAAAAGTCCACTGCAAATACTGACAGAAGGCATATCTCAGCTCAGAGTCCCAGGCACACTGTGCAGTTGGTTTCATGTTGCACACTCAAGCCAAGACCCAGCGTGTCTCCCACCTTGCACCTAATTTACAAGGAAAGAAAATTCAAAGGTGCAGTGCTGAAAGAATCACAGCACATTGTGCCTGTGCCCCCAGGCTGGGGATCCAGACATGCCTGGAATTGTGGCATGCTCTCCTTGGGTGAAAAGCTATCCTGGACAGGAATTCATAAGGTCATGTATCTGAGCAGTTTGACTTCTCCTTCCTGTCATCTTCATTACTTCGTTTCTTTGTCTTCTTTTAGAACAGAAATATGATGGCAACACCATAGGAAGCCCTATAAATCTTTTTAATTTCTATCTAATGTTGTAGGAATTGGCAAATTTCCCTCAGCAGCAAGCCCTTATTTTTCAATTTGACAATGAAAATTAAAACAAGAGAAAGCTAGATATGGCAGCGAGTGTTAATAAAAATAACAATCTTCATTAATAGAAGCTTGTGACTTAAAATGGTAATTAGAACAGTTTAATTGATTTCTATGAAACAGCTAATAAAAGAAGTTGGCTGATTTCGTCTAGTGATAACTAAACAGAATGTAGAAGGGGAATCTAATTAGCTCTTAGAAAACAGCATGTTTAGAAGTAAAATTTTCACCTTATGGAGACATAGTTCTCACTGACATCTCACTGGTAGGGGCTGAGGGACCTGGGATTGTTCAGTCAGGAGAAGGCTTGGATTGAAAGAGACCTCAAGGATCATCAAGCTTCAACTCCCCTGCCCCATGCAGGGTCACCAACCTCCATATCTAATACTAGACCAGGCTGCCCAGGGCTCCATCCAAATTGGCCTTGAACACTTCCAGGGATGAGCTGGAATCCCAACTTGCAAATTGTAGTTTGGTATATCTGTCTTCTGTCCTACCTGCCAGCAGCACCAGCAGTGGCTTTTTTGCAGCCAGGCATGAGGGACAAGATCACTGCAGTTCAATCCTGATTGAATATCTGAAGCTCAGGCAGAACTGTCTCAGTGTGCTCTCTTTGTGACTCATCAGTTCCAGCAAGAGTAAGCTGCTAATCTCAGGAGAGGTAAATCTGTACCAGAGTATTCTCTAAATATATGAAAGTAGTCCTGAAGTATCACCAAGGCTCAGCAGCTATATGAACAAACAGTGATAGCCCTGTTGATGTAAAGAAACCAATTTCCAGATGTGTTATTTAAGTTCTTGGCTTATTTTTAGTCTCTTACAATCCCTCAAAGGGTATTCTGGAGAGGAAGGAGTACAGACTCTGTGGACACCTGTACATTCAAATCACACTTCAGGAGCATTTTTCCTACCATACCCACTGAAACTTGCTTTTCTCCTGCATCATAAAATCCACTTGTTCCCCGTAGATGTCAATTCAGTTCTAAGAGCACGGTGTTCCTTCTTAGTAACCGTTACAAGAAAAGTTTAAGGCTGTTTTTCACTGTTTAGTTTCCTAACTAATGAGATTTCTTCTACCAACAGAGAATGAATTTAGTCTTTTGAGCTGATTCATCTCCCTCCATTTGGATTTTGAAAGGTGTAAAGAAGAGAACAGCCCCCCTTGAGAAAGTTTCTTCACATTCCAGAGGAAAAATCTAAGGAAAAAATGCTAATTTCCTAGTTTATGAAGCTTTGAAAAATGTATTTAAGTAAATCCAAAAGAAAACTGTGCTTACACGTTTTACAAAATCTTTCTGTGTTAAAGATCAGGGAATAATTTTTTTAATACAAACCTCTTCTTCTTCCCAGTCTATCAAGTCCCAGTCATAAGCAATTACTGCTCGCCTTCGTTTCCAAAACTCCAGAAAAACAGTAGCTGGAACAAACAGAAAAAAACCCACAAAATTATTTTTAAGTCAAGATAGTGGAAAGTACTATCACATAACTGTTGAATGAAACTATTACATCATTTCTCTGCATAAAAAATGTTCCTTTGAACAGGAAATCAGGCCAGTGATCAAAACTGCTTTCAAGGTGCATTGCTTTCTAAGAATTACTCTTTTTTTGTGTCAAGTATGATCGAGGCTTTAGAGATTTCTTTTAGTTATAGACAAAGAAGTTTAATTTCTAATCAACTAAGTGATGGCTCTCAAAGAATCAAATTGTTCCTGTGAGTCATCATTACATTACAAAACACGTCAGACTTCTGATGAAGCTAAATGTTTACTGGGGCTACTACAAGATAAAGTAGTAACTTTCCTTTTTGGAAGATCATTTAAAATACTCAGGGATCAGAATCCAGAGGAATCACATTCAGGGGAACATGCAAATCTGTGGACTACTCATGGAGAATCACATCTTTTACCCTATATGACTGTGTATGCATGGTGTGGCATTAACAGATGACAGTGAAGCACTGTGTGCCGAACAGACTTTAATAACAGAGTTCAAGATACTGTAATATGCTTGTACATGACTGTGCTTTCTTTTTGTAAGGGGAAAGAACAACCAAGGAAGCTCTTAGCCATGCAATCATACATTCATATTCTAGAGATTAATACTGAAAAAAAGTTTGATAAAAGAATGTAGAAACTGCCTAAAGCTAACTGACATCAACGGAAAGGCTTCTTCTTCAGCTATGAGGTTTGGCTCTTGCTTTTACTGCTCACTGAAAAGCATCAGGCTGATAACCATGGAGAACATAAACCTGTTTGCCAATGAACAAGGACAGTACCCACCATTATAGTGTTACAGCAACCTGGCAATGTGTTCCACACATAGTCCTACAAGGGTCTCCTTAATGGACCATCTGCCCTACTGCAGTATGTTGGTAATGACATGCTATCATAGTAATGATAGTAAGCACTGGCATAAATTTAGTGAAAGTGATTTTTTTAGCCAGTAAGAATGATTATAGCTTAATGTATTAACCAGTGAAGCTAAATATATGCTTAGAAAATGAACACTGTGTGAAGATATGGTAAGATATCAATAGTGTGTTTAAGGAGGTTGTTTTGCAGTTTGAAGACATTTTCATACATAATGACATCTTTTTTCTCAAAGCTGGAGTTGCATTATGGCAGATAACTGGCTACTATGATTTACTATCATTAAGTCATTTTAGTCTCCTGAGGCTAATATGTCTATGACCTTTTGTAATAATCACAGTGTGATTGCTTGGCATCAACAAAACTACTAAGTGCTAATGAGGCTCTGGCGCTGCTGCTGAACAACCACATTAGCTCATTCTTTGACTTATCTTCTGGTGGAGCTCCTTCTCTCCTATCAACTCATATTGATTTATTTTGTACAGGCTAAACAAGTAGGCTGTTCTTTTTGGAGTTCTGGGAGAAATAAGTCTGATTGAGCACTACCATTTCAAGAGCAGCTGGAAACAGGACGCAAGTGGGTGTATGAGTCCACAGGCATGAAGCTCTCAGATATGTCTATGACAAATTATACTTATTTTCTTTCTTGTTTTTCGCTCACCTGTAGTGAGGAATCTTTACATACTATACTTTGAATAGTTAGAAGCTGTCAGAGTTAATATGTGCAGTTCTTGAAGCTTCTTTCAAAATCTGTTTTCAAATCTTTAAGAGGATGATCTGCACAGTTCTGTTTTAACTTTTACTTTGCCAAACTTCCTTCTATACAGGTCAGGCAGTTTTCCCTTGCTAGATAGTTTAAAATGTGATATAAATAATCATCTTTGATTCACAGTACTACTGATATCTTTGAAAAAGCACTGCATTTTGAAATTTCTGTTTCTTCTCAAGCAATCACTGATACCTTATTATCATATTTTGCATTCTTTCCTGACTTAGACAGCATAATGTGACACAGTTGTATTCAATGTTCTCCTATTTTGCAATTGGGATGTTTAAACTAGATGCTAAGAATTCTCCAAAAATTCTGCTTGGAATTTTGAATTTCTTGCTGGCTTTAACTCCCAGCTCTTTTGGCAGCTTTTTTCTTTATTATTTTTGCCCTGCTTCAGAGCTCAGCCTCGTAATTCAAACCTCAGCATCCAAGGAAAAAGACAGGAATATTAACATCTGTCCACTGAGTCTTGAGCAGAACATTAGAATAATGAATAGCTGGACTCCAGTTGGACTCTGCTGTTGAACTCCAGGCAATATCCAGAGAGTGATATCTTGGCACTTTCCTCAGTACTCCAACTAGAAAAGCAAAATTTATGTTTCTATCCAGCTTGTCAATAGCATACTGAAAGCCATCTGATATATCTAGATACTCTCTTCAAATCAGAAAGATATGGATTTGATGGGTAGACTGTTCAATGGACAGGGAACTGGTTGTGAGATCATACACAGATAGTTGTGGTCAGTGTCTGGATGGAGACCAATGACATATGGTGTCCCTCAGAGATCAGTACTGGGACTCTTACATCTTCACTGAAGGCACTGACAGTGGGATTGAGTACACTTTCAGCAGTTTGTGGATGACACCAAGCTGTGTGGCACAGTTGACATGCCCAAGGGACATTCAGAGAGATCTAGACAAGCTCAAGTGGTGGGCTCAGGAGAACCTCATGAGGTTCAGTAAATCCAAGTGCAAGGCCTGTACTTGGGTCATGGCAACTGCCCCTAACAGTACAAGCTGGAGGTGGAAAGGATTGAACACAGCTCTGCTGAAAAGGACTTGAGGGTACTAGTGGATGGCAGCTTGACATGAGCCAGCAGTGTGTCGTCACAGCCCAGAAAGCCACCCGTACCTTGGGCTGCATCAAAAGGAGTGTGATCAGCAGGGAGTCGGAGGTGACCCTGCCCCTCTGCTCTGCGCTGGTAATATGTCATCTGGAGTACTGCATTCAAATGTGGAGTCCTCAGCACAGGAGAGACATGAACCTGTTGGAATGTGTCCAACTCAAAAGATTCTATGATTCTGTGATTCTGGGAATTCTTTCTGACTTTCAGTGATGCTTACTTGGTATGAACATTTTTCTTACATATTCTGTCTTTGGTAAGAATCCAGTTCAACTGATTAAAATAGAGAACGAGTATTTTCTAGAAACTGGATCTACACTTTTGTCAAGCTAGACATATCTGCAGGCACACATAAAGGGCAAAGTGTAGATGTTTCCCTCTAGCACAGAAACAAAAAAAATGCTATTGATCATCTCTTTCTGAAAGTTTTGAACATTTGGAAAACTTTATCAAGACCAGTGATTCTCAAAACGAAAAAATTATTTTCAAATTTCTGAGATGAAACTCTGAGTATAAATGATAACCTGTCTACCAGGAAAAAGAAAGCATTAGTGTTTAAAGGGACTTATTGTTTCCTATAAACAGCAGAGATTTATAGCTTTGATCATTTTGGATCATTTCTTTCAACAGAAGTTCCAATACACAAAAGCTCAAAAAAACTACCAGCAAAATCCTTCAGTGGAATCTTTTGTCTTTTGCTCCATCCGTTTAAAATGAGTTACCTTAAGCCTTTTGGGTAAACTTCAGAGGTATCATGTTTTTCCCTACTATACGATTTACTTTCACTTCTTATATAGAACATTGCTTTAAAAAGGCAGAAATGCAATAAGTGAAGTGATGAGTCAAAATATTTTTTGAAGAAAAGTGTATTTCTCTTCCAGTATTGCCTCGTTCACTTGAATATCCCAGCCTTACTTTGACTGGACCCACTTACCCCACAATGAAGCATTATGAAAGATGGGTACCTGTGTTCCAGAGTACTACAGCCATGATCATCGTTCCTCCACTAATCAAGCAGCCCACATTGATATTTGTGGTGATGATTTATCTCCCTAGCCTGGCCACAGCAGTTTCCTTATCATTTGGAGAAGCATTTTGTTTCTATTTAAAAAGCAAGTAAGAAGCCCACTTTCTCCATCAACTGAAGTTGTCCTCAGAGTAAAAGAAAGAAACCACCATTAATACCACCTCAATCTTTACTTGACCATGAGGCTTCCCATAACCCAAAACAAATGTCTGAGACTTCTCCCTCAGAATACAAGCTTCCTAGTGGATCTAAAGACAGTGAACAAGGTTCTTTGAATAATAAGGCAATGGCTAATCCCAGAATAATTACGTATATAATCCTAGTTGCCTTTTAGCTTTCATTCTCTCTCTCTTTTTTTTTTTTTTTTGCTTAAAAAAACCACTGTCATCATTATTTTTTATGTTACTATCTGCCAAACTGGATCATCTGGAAAGCTAAACTTTTCACATCCATTTTTTTTTTACCCACTTGCCAGTTGTTTCATGCTGACAGAAAAAAAACATTTCCACAATCAAAGTGCTATCATTGTCTATTCTCCCCTATGATTTACTGAAATGATGGTAATGCCTATAGCTGTCAGTAGGCCTACTGCAGACTGAAAATCCTTTTAAGAGGCAAGGTACCCCATCTCATAAATGGCATAAATCATGACCAGAGAGTCACTGAGAAGTGTGGCTTTTCTTGTTCTAATGCTGCTTTAACCCTAATGTATTGAGAATATCTTCACTATCTCACTCTTGTCTCAGTGGAGCATTAATTTGAAACTACAGTTTTGGTAGAGCCATAGCATTGGCTCATTCCCCAGACCATCACCCTATACTCATATCCTTCTCCTGTTCCTGCCTCTATATCCGTCTTGGTGGCAAGCTCACAAGCACAATGTAAGCCAACAGAAGTGGGGAAGAAATTTCCTACCCCAGCCACTGTACTACAGCCTCTTCTCCACTAGCCAAAAACAGAGGATAGCTTTCACTGTATTTTTTACTTTCTTCCATGTGGTGTTGAAGATGTATGGATGCTAAGGAAGAACAAAAACAGTGGTGCAAAAAACTTCAGTCCAAAGACATGCTCACCAACAATTAGAAACAGTGGTATATCTCCCCAGAGGTCCCTTCCAATCCCTACAATTATGAGATTACTGAAGTTAATAACGTTTTCATAGGCTTTAAAACGGAATCTTCTGTTCTTCAAATTTTTCATCATGCCAAATGTAGCTGTTTCAGCATATGCTCATTTCCCTATCTGTGGGGTTTTCCCTTAATATAACTTATGGTACTTTAATACTACCACTATTAAAATGAAATGTCATGAGTAGGCTTCATTAGAATATGACCTAATTTAGTAAGTCAGTTAAGATAAAAACATAGCTTTGGCGGCAGGAATCAAGACAGTCAACTAAGCTAATCTATGTTCTCCTTATGGCTCTGACACTGTCTTCTGGATTGCTCTTGCAATTCAGTAAAGAGATCCACAGATTAAAATGTAGAATATAAGAATTACTTGGATACTTTTCCCAAGCAGTTTGAGATGTAAGAAGCAGAAAACAACAACTAAGTCAGGATAGATCAATCATCTGGAATTATGAAATGGAAGCCATTTTTGAGGCACCTCATTAAGCCACTATTTAAAGGCACTATCTGAAGGCAAAGAACATTGGCATACGCAGGACAGGTTTGAAAGACTTTATGTTTTGCCAGAAATGACTGTTTCATCTTGTCTTCAACTTTGCTTGTAAGACCAGAGTAGAAAAGGTAGTTGAGCCAGAAATGGAGTTGTCCTATGGGCAAAATTCAGCCTCTATGGCAAAAATTAGACCACTCTTGGATCAATTATTCATTCAAGTATATCCTACATTTATTTCATCAGAGTTTTGCTTTAACTACAACCAGCTCACGTGTATCTATTTTTTTGCCTTTCTGCATAAAAGAAAAATATACTAATTCATATTAGGGCAAACAGTAAACTGGGCTTCCCTAACCAAAGAGAATCCATATGAATTAACAGAGAATAGGCCTTGGTTCTGATTGATTAAAAAAACTCCACACACATAAAACCAGAATACAGCTACCTACATAGACACTGCATATTGCATTTTTTTTTACAGTAAAATAATATCCCATTTAAAAAAAAAAACAAAACAAAACAGTACTGATTTCAACATTTTCCTTTTGCAGAAACAGAAAAGAATCAAGCCTATATTGTTCTTTTCAGTGTCTGAAAAAAGCGTGCTGGAAATTATAATGACCTATGTTTCATCACAAGCTTTAAGAAAAACATTCTGCAATCATTCATATCAAAACAAAAACTTACCCCACACTGCCATGAAAACAGCAAAAAAGACAGTAGCTCCATTGTCAAAAAGGTGTGTTACCTGATGGGGATATCAACAGTCCAATCAATTTATGATAATACAGATTTAATTTTGCATTTTTGTACTTTTTGCTTTCCATTCCCTTTATAACAGTGTTGCAGTTGTGTCAGCATCTCTCACTTACTTATTTTCTATTTTCCCCTAATATAATTAGCACTGTCATCAGTGCAGCTGGACTGACAATCCTGAGGACTGAAACTCTTCCCTTGATGTGTGACATGCACCTTTCAAAGTACTCCACATTGACTCACTAGTCTCCAGCCTGGGCTGCAAATGACCCCTACCAACAGTAACTTTGTGCCTAATTTCAGACCCAAAGCATTCATTTTATGGAGCCATGTACAAAGGATGGATCATAAGATAAAACCTGATGCCAAGGACACTGTAGCACATGCGTGTAGGATGTGACCTCTGGTACTGCTGAATCTGTAAGTGCAAATGGCATTCAGGTGTTTTACAGTCCAAAACGAGTCCTTGTAAAATACAATAGATGTTAACACTGGCTGAATTTGATCTGTCCTTTTGAAGATTTTATCTATCCAAGCTCGCTAAAGACAATTGCAAAAGCTGAAAGGAATTCTGTTACAAGGGAAGCATTTTTATTTGCATAGTTTAAAGGGTACCTTGGCATAAACACAGCTGTCTGACAGCCTCATGAAAGGACAGTATTTATCACATATAGGACACATTATGATATCTGTAGCTTGGCAGACTTCTTTACTGAAAAATAAAATAGATAAAAGTTAGTAGTTTGATGCACAGCAATCAGCCATAAAATGGATTGACATGTTTTGCTAGTTACTTATTGAAAAACACTGGTTCTTTCTATAACTGAAGCCAAGATGTACTTAACTGTATGTGTATAATTATGGTTTGTTGACTGTTGAAGACTTCAGCATTTGTAGTCCTATGTGCAATGAACAGTTCCTCAAGGCCAACCTAGCAATAGTTCTTTACCATTTCCAGGTTCTCCTTGAGACAGAAGTGGCCTTCAGTTGGAGAAGGGTAAGAATGAGTGTAGGTAAGTTTGACTAATTCATGTGACTTCTCTCAAGGATTGTCTTCAGTGTGCAAGAATACAGGGAGTGGAACTCAGCAGAAGAGTGAGGTGGTTCTTCATTTGAAAAATGCTTCCCTGAGGTGGACCTTTGGAAAAGTCCTGGAAGAGTGAGAAAAATTCCCACTCTTCTATTGGCTTGTTATGACAATAATGAAGGAGCATAAGCCCTATTTTTCCTACTCCAAGCTGAGTGGCCAGCACCATCTGGAACTGTAGCTGGGCAAGAAACATTACCTCCCATCCCAATTCAGGAACACAATACAAAGGAAGTTCAATACTGGGTATTTTATGAGAACCGAGGAGTATTTTCCTGTGTATTTAGCCAACCATCCAAAATGAAATAATTAGTAATACTTATAAAGAGCTCTTAGATTAATCATAATATCCCACAGCTATTATTTCCCTTATAAAAGTGTCCACATTACCTGACTTGGCAGTGGTTCAAAGTAGTGACTCCATACAAAAAGACAAACAATCCAATGAAGGCAGCTGGGAAGAGCATCCCCGTATACCAGCCTAACCAGGCAAAGTACAGCCCGATTTTCTCACCAAAGTATCGTCTGTTTTAAAATACAACACAGAGAAGTTTCCTGCTAATTAGAATAAATCTGCTTACTCATGCCTGTTAACAGAAAATAAATATTTCTATCATATCTGAGGAACAGATTAAAGAGCAGGGCCAGAATTTCCTAAAGAAAAAGTCTTCAATTAAGACAAACAATCCACAACTGAAAAACCTGCACATTTCACAAATGAATCTAAAAATTCACAAACCAGTGTTCATAATAAGATTAGCAGAGAACTCAGAGAAGAAATACTGAGTTCTTTTTAAAAGCTTGTTCTTTATGTCTGGGAAACTGGTGGCTTTCTTTGCTTTAGCTGTGTATTGCACTTCCCAAGTAACTGCACTGAAATAATTTTCACCACTAAAATTTATATAACAGAAAAATGACACAAGCCCAAATTACTTCTAAGAAATCAGTCAGTGAAAGGTTATTCTCCAATCAAGTTTATTTTCACTTCTTTCTTTCTTTTATTGCCTCAGTTCCTGGAAAAATAATCTCATGATTCTGTTGGAGTGGAGAGAAAATTGTGAGTGAAGTCTGAAAAAAAAAAATCTGAATCAATCCTAATATATTATCCATATTGTTTAAATACTAACTGCAAAGTGGTGAGGAACTTCTTTTTTGCTATATATTCATTAGCATTTTTCATATTTCCCAATGCACTCACATTTTTGCTTACATATCAATGCATACATCAAGCAAACAAAAAACCTGCTGGACTTATCAGCACAGGAGCAATCTGTGTGCATTATTCTTTATTTGGGTATTGTGCACAGTAGGCTGATGATCAGATTGGAATACTTTATCAATCAATATGCAATTATCACAATTACAATGAAAATTTTAAGAGATTCTTTGCAAGCATAGTTTTAAAGAATGAGGCAAGATGATTTTCTTGCACTTCAGAGACTTTGAAGCCAGCTTAAATGTGCATGTCAAGTGAATTTAAAAACAACTGCTGATGAAAACCCGTATTTATACTAATGATTAAACTCCTGATCTGTCCAGAAACGAAGAGTGTAGTGAACCAGCTTTGCTGGCTTCTTTATGATACCATAAAATATTTTTTTGTCAAACTTTCACAGTCAGGAAGAGCTGTATGATGTCCAGGGCTGGAAGCAATGAGGAAGAGAAAGAAACATTTGGTCAGCAATAAACAAAACATCACTTTTCAAACTGGGATGGGAATGATAAGGTTGAAACTCTATGGGTAAGGATCAGGGGGTGAGTCAACAAGGCAGATATCCTAGTGGGGACCTGTTATAGGCTGCCTAGCCAAGATGAAGAGACAGACATGGTGTTCTATGAGCAACTAGCAAAAGTTGTGCAATCGACAGCCCTTTCTCTCATAGGAGACTTCAACTTCCCTGGTATATACTGGAAATACAATGCAGGGCAGAAGATGCACTAGGACGTGAGTGTGTGGAAGATGATAACTTCTTGATTCAGATAGTAAGAGAGCCTACCAGGGGAGGATCCACTAGACCTGCTGTTCACAAACATAGATGGGCGATGAGGAGGTCAGGAGTTGTCTTGAGCAGAGCGACCAGAAAATAGTGGAGTTCTCTATTCCTGGTGAAGTCATGAGCTGAGCTCATGCTTCACTGGTTGATGGGCACAGGACTAATCTACTATTTATTATCATTTGAGTTTATCAGCACTCTGTGAGAAGCCAAATATTGTCATGTTTCTATTCTTCTGTCATTTGACAGACTCAAATTTGCAGGGTAAAGAGGTGGTAAGCTAACAATAGCACACTCGGTTCTGACAAGGGCAGCAGGTCTGGCTGTGAAAAGACATTGCATTTTGAACCTTGACTTAGTAGTGTTAGTGAACTCTTTGGCCTAATTATTTGGTTGACGCACAGGATGTCAAGCTAAGCCTGCTCCACTGAAATAGAAAGCACATTTTGAGCTTACTTCAATTGAATACTTATGGTCCTCTTTTTCTCCATGTACAAAATTCAAAGTAGAGAATTAAACTTTATATTAATTAAGATTTATCTTTTTGAATGATTCCCTGTATCCAAGAATGAATGCTTCCCCATTCCACACGACATTTTGAAAAATGTTTCTGATAAACTGTTTTTTCTTTCCTGGTGAGCCTTTCCATCTAACAGGATGGAACACAAAATACGATTCTTTCTCATGATCGAGAGATCAAGCAAACAGCTGTATCTAAGATGAAGACCCAAACAAGTTTCACTGTGTGCACATGCACAACAGGGAGTGACCCAAATATCTTCAGTTGAAGGAAGAGGCAGCTGGGGTCACCTCTGAGCCTGGTTTTAAAAATAAGTGCTGTATGTTGACACTACTTTGGTACCTGTAGGCTTAAATATGGATGAACAGCATTAGTCTTCTACTATCCCCCTTTGGTTCACAGCAGATTTCCAACAGGTTGTACTACTGCAAGTAGCATCAGGATAAAGTTACTATTCATTTCCTATGGCCCTGTAGTTAGCATATTTCTATTAGCATATTTCTACAGCACTCAAGCTGTAGAAACAAATCGTGATACCAACATGGTCTTTGGAGACCTGCCTAGGTACCACATTCAGATCATTTCCACATTTATTCCCACCACTAACTGCTCAGAGATTCCTTTGCCACTAAGGTCATACCACAGAAAATGAACAAGCTCTTTGCTTCTTGTCTGTTTACTGTTTACAGAAGAGAAATTTCAGAGAACTGTCCACAATAAAGTCAGTTCTATTACCTGCGTGCTGGCACTTTACCTAAAACTCAGTTATATATGTAAAGATGTCAGGGGATTTTTTTCCAGAGTGCATTACTTATACCTGAATTTTAGCTATTATCACTACTCATTGTAGACCTCTTTGCAATTTTCCAGACTTGATGACATTTGCATGTTTGTTAATTTTTGTATCTCATTTCCATAACATTTCTCAGGCAGTCAGTCGTAATAGAAAAAAAAGCTGTGTACCTTTTGTAGTTCTCCCACAGAAAATTTCCTCCACATAAAATTCTCAAAACGAGAGAAACCAAAAATCCCCAATAACCAATCTCTCCTATCCTTATATAAACTATACAACTGGAACTAAAAAAAAAAAAAAAAGTAAGAAATCTCATTTTCTCAGTTTTATGCTGACTAGTGTATTAACTCACCAACACAATCTGCCTTAATGTTTAACTCTTTCTCCCCTTACTCCATTCCAGTACCACTGACTTCAAATGGGCCAAAGTTCCAATCTCTGTATTTAATGATAATGCACATTTTTGAAGTAACAAAGTCTAATTTCAAACCCATAAAATGTTGTGTTTATTGACCTTCATTATATATTATAGCAGTTGGCAATCTTCCTGCGGCGGGCTGGGGGGGGGGGGGGGAGAACTTGATGATCCTTGAGATCCTTCCCAACCCAAACCATTCTATGATTCTTTGATTCTATAATTCTATGATTTTTTGTTTTCAAGATGCCTAGAAAGAAGTCATGGAGCCAGAATATATTTAAATTTGTACTTAAGCCAAGAATATATCTATCTTCATTAATGCTTTTTGCTGATCAGAATTAAATCCTGTACAGAACTTTTTAAACCACTGAAAGAAATTGTGAAGGAGCTAGAACTGTCTAACAGACTTTCTGGACATGCAATTCTTTCTGTTATGCCAAGAGCAATGTGGAGGGGGAAAAGGCTTAATAGAATATTTCAAGGAAGTTGTCAGCTTGTAACAAAGGCATTATGTTCACTTCCAGGTTCATTTAGGTATCTTAACAATTGCTTATAAATACAGCTTTCTCCCACCCTTTCTTGTAAATGAAATGCACAAGCAGCAGCAGGAATCATTTGTGGACAAAGTCAGGCAAAGATCTATAAACAAAAGTGTGAAGGAGATGATCCAAAGCCCCTAGAAGTTACTGCAACAGTTTCCATTGATTTATGTAATCCCCAGGCATATGAGTATAGAAAGTCCTGCCTTTTTCCAATTGCTATTCATTCTAAGGATTTTAAGTTATTCCTGTTAAGTAACTATGGATGCAAAATTCCAACAGGACTGTAATTAAAATCATGGTACCACATTTGGTGTTTTATAATTATGTCTCTGTGATTGTGTCAAGTCTGTACCTTCATACTGCTGTGTTTCAAAGCAGAGTGAAAGCAGAATCATGCAATTCCCCTCAAATGACTTTTTCTCATTTATTTCTGGTGACTAGTATCTCTAATAACAGCTAGATGATGAGATTAAATGAAATCTGGAAGGCATCAGATTAACAACACCAGAGACATAAGGTTTGTTTTTAACAGCTAAGGAAAAACAAAACAGCATCAGTGTATGGATGGTTTCATTTACCATTGTGGTAACTCGATTTTTAGTTAGAAACACCATATCTGTTAATAAAAGCATCATTTTGTTATCTTCACCTAATTCACTCCTTAGCTTTTCTAAAGCATACATTGAAGGGAAACATCAGCTAGCAGCAGTGAGATCTGGCCAGATGTCTGTGGAAGAATTAACATCCATCCACTCCTTTTGTACAGATGGCAATACTACTGCCTTCAAGCACAGCCCACACAATTGTTGTTCTGGGAAAAAGAACAAAGAACTTGCTCTTGCTGCAGAGCTGGTAAAATAAAAGCTTTTGTTTAATGTATGCTTGCTGAGATACTTCCAAGGGAAATGAACATTTGCTGGTGGAGTCTGCTCTTCAAACAAAATTTCCAGCTCACTAGAAATGTGAGCTCCTGCAATTAGCAGTAGATAGAAAAGATTTGGCAGGAACCAGGGAAATGTGAGGGATCTAACATTCATGAAGTGAGAAGAAGAAGGCATTCCACCCCTTTCCTATAACCCCTCCTTTTGTGCATTCATAGCCACCAATGGTGTGCTCCAGGAAGCTAATGGCAGGGATGGGTTTGAGCGGCAGCTTTCATCCCTGCTGAGCTTGAAGCTATGGAGACATGCTGTTGTGAACACTCAGGTAGTCTTGTAACTCTCTCTCCCACTCTCTTCCTTGGATAGACACCTGTTCTGAACCACCACATGCCACTCATGACCTCAGCTAAGGAGTCTGATACACTGCTTATTTTCTCTTGCAAAATAGTTAAGGAAAAATCTTTGCACTGTCTGATGAAAAGCTAAAGGTTTGTACAGAATGTAAGAGATCACACCCAGACTCAATTAGCAGGCTTCTTCCAAGGTCCTGTACAATTGTTTATTCTTATACTTTAGAAGTCCTCCAGTTGCCTAAGGATCACAAAGAAAGTTTAACTAAGACCTTGATATTGCTTTGCAGCACTTTCACAAACAAGAAACACTGATGAAGAACAATGGATCTGACCACTGTGGGCAAATTATTTAAACAGAAATTACAAGGATAAGTTGTTTATATTGTGACACTGATATTGTATAACTGGAAATTAAAACAATAACATCAACAACAAACCCCTTCATTGTAACTGCTGACTCTTCAGCAAATTAGTAATTTCCATATTTTGACAAAATTTCTCTATTTCTGTCCAGGCCAGTATATTAAAGAAGAATTAAGAAGCTCTCAGAATTAAATTATGAAGTACGAATATATTACTTTATTTTCTAAAGCATTTTTTAAAAAAATGACTCAGTAAAATTATTTTATTGTATTTCTCTCTGAATTGTTCTCAATTGAACATCTCCTGTTTTGTGCAATGGATGGGTTTTATATTGCCTTAAACAATAACATCCTCTAACTCCAGGGCATCCTTTGTGAATATTTCTATCTAGAAGTAATTTGGAGAATCAATAAAAAACAAGCGTTTCTATCAGTTACAGGACTTATTAGAAGAGAGGATAACTGCATGCATAACAGTATCTTCAGTGATCCCAGTACACTTTAAGACTGTTCACAAGCTTCTGTAGCTTCACATTTGCCTTTTCAAGCAGAAAAAGCCCACCAATGCCCAGCAACAATTCCGCCACTGTGATCAGCAAATGCTGTATGTGCATAAAAGCTATGTAATCCTCTATTAGTGCATGCAAACCTATTTGGAAACCTGACTTAAAAGAGCTGTAAAAATTTGAAGTCACATCTCAGCTTTCTCAGTGTTTCATCTTTGCAGGCTACTTCCAAGATGAAAATAAACTCAGACGGTAGTGATGCGGCAGTGGTAGGGAGGTAGTAGAGGAGAAACAACAAGCTTTCAGACATCATTAGTGTTGTCAAACATAGCAGCACATGGTGCGTGTGAGCTTTATCTCTATACTACCTGAGTATCACTGAACTTCAATTGGAGCTACTTCTGTGGTTGTTTTTTTGGACAAAAATAAGAAGAGCTAATCAATGAGAGGCTTTTTATCAAAGCCACGCTTTGAGGAAGAATAGCTCCCTCAGCGGGCATCCATGCAATCATGTCTCCCTAGACTCTACTCTCTTTTTTCTCTCTTAAATATTCTGCAACTCCTTCATGAAAAGTTATGGTGTCAGAAAGCACTGTAAGGACACTCCCTTCACATTCAGAGTCTCCTACAAACCTCTTTATAAATACCTCTTTCAATGTAGTTGCACCCTGAATGAAATGGATTCCCCTGATCTCAAGATCAGTTTCTAAAAACCACACAAATTTACTGAGTACTATGTGGTTTTGAGAGAAGAAAGAAAATCTATTTTCACACCATCTAGACTGAAGCATATTAAAAGCATGAAAGTCTTACCTCACTAGATCCAGTGGTTGGTATTTATACCAGACTCCCCAGGAAGCCCAGCACTCATAGAGCAGGTGTCTGTGGTTTTCTGCCCCATGGGTTTTTATTGAATTCTTACTTCTGTAGCTTCCCTAAAATACAAATCAGGATATTAATGAATAACAACAGCAAAAGAATAGATAAGAAAGCTCTCTCATTCCTGGTATGCATAATACAATTTTATGCAATCTCCATACTTGTGAGTCACAATCTAAAAATTATTTTAAAAGGAAGATTTCCTTTGTATGCAATGAGACTTGAGATTATTCTTCTTAAGAAATATGATAACTGGTGTTCAAGTCAAAGGCTAAAAACTGGAGAATCTCAAAGACAAAACCACATGCTATTTTTCCCCCTTGCCAACATAGCTGATTTATCACATTAAAATACTTTTTACTGAACAAATCCAGAACAACTCTCTCTACTCCTTTATGCTTGCAATAAAAAAGGCATTTTTTTTTTTAAAGCACTACTAAATGGAAAGATCTCAGAGGCAGCTGTGGAATCCAAAGGAGAATAATAATGTTAGTAAGATTGAGAACTTTTGCACAGTTAAAGATTCATATCATGGGAAGTGTTTCTTCAAAAAAGAAAAAGAGAGAATACCTCATGAAGAGGAAATGCAGCTTCATAGGAGCCATTACTGAGCAATCGATTCAGACCTAAAAACCAAAAGTATCCAATTATTTAACAGTAGGACCAGAAAAACTGCTAAGTGAAAAGCAAAGAACAGTTTCAGGATACACAGCTAAATGAAGCTTGAAGACTATTGATAGTAAGAATCAAGTAGAAAAATTCAACTTTTATAGGTTTTGATGACCTAGGATATAACACAAGCAAAGAAAATTTGTTCAAATATCAAGCAAAATCTATCATTTAGTATGCCTGAGGTTTAAAGACTCATTTGCCAAATCCATCTTTAGTGCAACTTCAGTGAAATCGAGGACCTCACAGGAAGATAAAAGTTTGGTATCATATTCTTTGTTCTAAGGAAGCTGTGCAAATAAAGGGCTGCATTTCCTGGGAGTGGAGCACTTCTTTACTTTTTTTAACTGCAAGCCAGTAAAACAACATAAATGCTTAATTCCTATATGCTGTAAAATATGTTCAATTTATGTCTTATGAAAGCCTCTTGGATTAACAGATAGAACAGGATCGTGATGGAGTCAAGTAGTAGAAGAACAGGGAATATGCTTGAACCTGAAAAAACAATTGCTCTGTAGTCATAAACCCCATTCAGTTTGGTTTTGTCCCTCTTCAGTGAGAACTAGGACAGAAATAATGAATGATTGCTGAGATGTGGGCACTTTTCACTTGGAAAATCATTCAGATAGGACTGAACAACTATAACACAACGTAAAACTAAATCCTGGCACTAACAGCCTGGAGGTATTTCAGCCCCATTGATGCAAAGGAAAAGAATCCCAATTCCATCTCTAATTCACAGGAAATGATAACAGTGAGAACACAGCAATGAGAATTACTAATTCAACATAAATAACATGTTCAGTGATAGCATTAGTATCTGTGTGGCAGAATGTCTTTTCTCCTGAAGTGTCTTTGGCAGAAAAGCAAAACGTACAGCTGAGCTGGGCTCTATTCAGCCCACTGATCTGTGCAAGGTTTAGTTCATGTAGGTTCAAGCAGATATGTGAAGGAATTTGGGAGGCAGGCAGGGATTTCATTGTGGATGTGTGCACTACATTCACTACATGAATTCTCCCCTTTCTTTTCTCTTTTTCTCTCACTGTCATTGCTCAAAGCCATGGCGTCCCTCATCCCTCCCTTTTGACCTAAAGAAGCTACAGAGCTACAGGATCTCACTTCTCACTTTTGGAGGAACAGATATCCATGGAGATGCCCTACAGGCTGGGATGGACAGCAGCACAAATTTTGCTTTCCTTTCAGTATGTATGTCTTTGAAAGAGTAAAAGGTTTTCTGCAGAAAAGGTTCCTTTGAGTCAGGTTCTTTCCTCGTTGAGGTAATAAATCTCATGGGGGGACATAAATGCCTGGGGAAGCAGCCCAGCATTCTAGTGAAATGGTCAGCTCTTTCTAGGAAAATCCCCTGCCACCTAGCAACGGGTGAGATGTGCACTGTTCTAAAAATAATTATAAACAAAGCAAAAGAGCCAGAGTGATACTTATTTTTCTGATAGGATTTATCATCCACATTAAAAGTACTTACCAATTTTGTTTTTCCCTTCTTCATATTTCACTCTTTGTAAGATATGGTGTACAATTCTACTTCTTGTAGCGTTATTGAAGAAAGTGTCTTTGTTGTGTATGATGAAGCTATAAAAAAACACAAATAAAGCCGTCTTAGGAATATGTAGTAGCATATTTAAAGCAAATATTAAGCTCCACTGTTTTCTGTAGCATGTTTAAAATCTATGTTAGCAAGTGTAAGGAAGATTAAAGGACATCAGATTAACTGAGATGATTCACCAGATGAGATGATCTCAGTAACTGTATTCATTCCCTAGCAAAGAATGGCTTGGAGAAGTCTGGAGAAAGATCAATGATATATAAGTATTCATTATGATAAGCATTACATTTAGATAGATTCACTGAGAACCAGAAAATAGTTGCATAAAAATTTGCAAAAGAGTAAGATTTGTAAATGCAGCTGTAGAGATTTCATTTCTATTTCTGGCTTCTTTATTATGCTTTACCATTAAGAGTCAGATGAAAGCAGCCATGGCAAAAAATGACTCTTAAAACTAGCTTGCAGAAGCTACTCGTGGAATTACACATGAATGCAAGTTCAATAGTTTAGACAGAATTGTGAAGGGTCTGGGAAATTGAAAAAAAAACAAACAAAAAACCCACAAAATTAATTGTATTGGTTAGATTTTCCAGCACTGTATATTTTATATAGATTTATTAGCCACAACATACATATTTGAAGAAAACAAGATATTTTAGCACATCATCATATCACTGGAAATATTTAATGCCAGAATTTCAGTTTAGAAATACCAGCTCAACTTCACAGAATCACCGAATGGCCCAGGTTGCAAGGGACCTCAAGGATCATGAATCTCCAACCCCCCTGCTACAGACAGGGTCACCAGCCTTCCCAGTTGAGTTGTGTAAAGGCTTCAGAATAGACTGTGAAAGTCATTTAGACACTTGAATAAGCAGAGACGTGGTTGGCGTTTCTGATGAAATATGCTTGTGCATATATTTGAAGAAATTAAATATTTTCATAATTATGGCCCTTAGTAACTGATTGAATGGAAAGGTTCATCTTAAAAAAACAAACAAACAAACAAAAAAACTTAGGATAGGATGTAAGATTGTTTTCTTCTGTGTCAGTGAAGAGCTCCAGGGAACTGAATAAACTGATAACTAAAAAGGTAAAATCAGAAATTTCATAAAGAGGCCAGAGCATATGCTAGATAAATCTAGTGTAAAAAGAAAAAATCTTAATAGAGAGTTTGGCATGTATCTACATCACCTTCTCTTCTGTGTTATATGGGATTTACTGCTCCGTTTTCCCCTCAGGTAATTTTCCCAAATGAAAACCCTCTTCTTTAGAGCAAATAGGAAAAGCTATATGGCTCTGCATCTCTACATTCATTTGGAAAGCCAGGCAAGGAGTCCAAGCACTTTACGGACTCCACATGTTCCTTCCTTTTTATCCAAAAATCACTACTGAACTTTCAATACAAGACAACCTGTAAGTTCATAATGTTCAGTTTCAAAGGCACGCAGCAAAGAATTCCAAAAGTAAAGATATAACAGACAAATTCCTCTGAGAGCAGCACAATTAATAAAACGTGATTTTCTAGAAACAACCCTTTCCCACTCCATCTCAGATGCTTACAGGTCATTTCTGTGTCTACTATCTATCCAGTACTACACTTCTGGCTTTATCCCATCTCCCAAAATCCTACATGTGCCCCAGAGTGCCTGCTGTCATTTCTGCATATCAGCTGACTGCAGTGTGTGTGATCATTTACCACTGGGCTGGTACCAAACAGCATATATGCTTGGTATACGCTGACTGCCTTTTTGGCATAGGCACAAATTTGAGCCCCAGTCCCATTTCAATCAGCTGGTACTCACAAAGTAAATAAGACTCTGATTCTCTTTGAGACAAACAGACTTGTACTAAATGTAGTTGAAAGTAACCAGCACATAAAACAAGAGATAGTAGAAAAAAAAGGAAATGCTGTTACCACATAATTCATAATGTTAAGGAAATCAGATTAAAAACAGCCTAATCTGTTAAGCAGATAGAAGAGCATTGTATCCAGATAAAGCTAGATTTATGCACTAGGTTGTTCCAGTAGTAGCAGAGAGAAATTAAGACAGTACTAAAAAAGAAATAAATTGCTAGCATTTTTTCCACTGTTTCATTTTCTCTTCATGTCCGACCTTAATTTCCAAGATGTCACCTTCTAGGTAGCACTAAATGTTAAAGAACAATGAAGGTAACTTTTGAAATCAAACCAGCACAGTAATTTTCATTATCTATGAGCTCTTGAAGGATTCAATTGGGAATGTAAACAGTGATTCAGGTAATGGTAAAAATCAGTAGCATTTATCTGTTCTCTTTGTGATATAATGCTTTTTTGGTATCATGACTAGGACATTCTGCAACCATCAGCAGTTCTTTCAACCACTTTTCTGGACAAGTAGCTTAACAGCCTTTCTGCATTTATTTGCTTCTATTTTCATGAGTGAAAAAAAAAAAGACTAAAATCAAACACTGTTCAATCTTAAAAGGAAATAAGAACTATTTGATTAAAAGAACACTGTAGAGATTTGCACTCATTTATAAACTTAGCAACTGTACTGTTGTAGCTGTTGATCTCACTTGGCCAAGAAAGAACAAGCAGATGTGCTTGAAAAGCAGCTGTCAACACTTCACTATGAATACTACCATGAAAAACTCTGCCTGTTCCAGACTAAGGCATATGTGAGCTGCAGAGTTTGGCCCTGCCCATCCTTGTGCTATTAAAATGCATATAGGGACAGGAAGGGGAGAGAAGAGGGAAAATTCACAGCTGGAGTAGGTCAAGAACATGTATTCTCTAGCATACTCATGCAGACATGGATACAGAGATTATGTTGTAAAGGTTTTAAAAAAACAAAACAAAACAAAAACAACCACCTTGCTTAATTTTTGAAAAAAACAACAACAAGGATCGTTTTGCCTTTGGTCATTTGATCATCTTGATTATTTCTGTGAAATTTTCTATAGAACATCCCCCAAAAGAATTGTGTTAGCACAGCCAAAGGGACTGGTGCAGGGAATAAAAACGGGCAGAAATAACTGGGAGGAACTAAAAGGATGAAAATATCCCAAATGACATTAATTACAACAATGCTGGTGGAGATTACTATTTTCATCCAAAATCAGAGAGGTTGCCTCTGTCAGCTGAGAATCATGCACTTCAGTGCAAGATTTATGCTTTTGTACCATCACCCTTCTCACCTGCACTTTCTTGGCTTTTCTTCCTTCAAATTTTTTGTGCTCCGAGTTGTCACCTTTTGGAGTGATAAATTCATACTCACAGACTAATGATTGGGGCTCATTCATGATCTACAGCATCCAAATTCAAATAAAAAGACTTTTTCATTCTGTGGAGAATCTTACTCTTCAAATTTCAGTTCACAGAGGTCAAAGCTGAAGATATTTCCAAATTAGGTGCAGATAAACATCCATCAAGTGTTACTGAGCAAAGCAGAGACTTTCCATGCAGTTTTTTAACCCTTGCTGCTTTCAGATGGAACAGTTTCCTTAGCTGTTCTATTTCTGCTGCTCTTGTTAGAATTGCACTATGCAGAAAGGTTGAATATTCATAAGAGTGATGCAGCTGGTTTTCAAGTTCAGTGAGGTACAGGCTTTGTTTAGGAGAAAGTTCAGTTGAAGGTTTTAGTCACTTTGTCATCTCTTTTGTGAGGCAAAAAGTAAGCAATACACTGGTATTTTTATTCCTTGTTAAGGTAATGTATAGGTAGATAATAAATCCAGTGATTTTTTTCCATAAGAGTTATACCCATTAGCCTATTTCTGTAAGCCTTATTTGTGTGAGCTGTCCTTACACAAAAAAAAAGCTATAAAAAAAAGAAATAAAATCCCAATGAAGATAATGAGAGTACTTCTGCCAGGAAGGGTTCCAGAGCTGATCCTTAATTAAAGTCCCTTTAAAAACTGTCATTCTGGAAATACTGCTCTTACATTCCCACTGTAAGAGATGTGACAAATCACTGAAGGTTAATTGTTTTGAAATTATATTTTTAGCTTTCTTAATTAGATTCTGAACTGGAGATTTCAAACTGACTTTCAACGGATGAAGCATAACAAAACCGACTGTCATCTAGAGAAAGCCCTCAAATAACTATAAATTCAACAAAGAACAAACTGCAATGGATTCCTGTTCATGCATCCTCTTTGACAATTTTACAGGTTGTACAAACCCAGTAGGAATAGAATTAGCTCTTGAATCTGTGTCCAATACCCATTTGAAAAGAAATTCTCTAAGTTTTCTGTTTATTTTGGAGCAGTAAAAGACAAGGAAGGGCTATTTTGTGTTCTATGAGTGAGATGCGCATTCTGAAAGTTGCCTGGTTACAAAGCTACAAAGTGAGCATGTGTGCTCGTACCAAAGTGCACGTTTGCTCCATGGGATCCCCTGACACTGAAATGCTTGGTGTCTGACACTCAACATACTAAAATGTATGACCCAAGCAAATGCCTTTTTCTGGAATCAGCGAAAATCGAAGCACAGAAGATGTTTTAGCATTGGAATAAATATATGAGAAGTATATTCCCCTTGTACAGAAAAAATGCCCACTCTTCTGCACTGCCAGGTAAACCACTGGTGCTAATTTGCTGTTGTTGGCTGAGGCAATGGCAGGTCTTTACTCACTTGACATCAGAGGAAATAAACAGCTGTTATAGCAGCAACAAGATGAACCTGCAGTATCCCAGTGAGAATATTACCACCATCCCTGTACATTATTCGTTTGAAAATAAATACATGATGATTGCTTTCTGTTTTCATTTTATGTGACTTACAAGGTTGCAAGTAAGATAAATAGAAAGGCTTGAACTTTCAGACCAGAGAAGAAGACAACCTTTCTCTTGCAACACAATAATGCAAAGCCCATCAAATTTGAAGACGGTGGAGCACATTGCCAGTGTTGGCTACACTGTCCTGTCACACCACTATATAGTGCAGATTAAGTACCTTCTGATTTCCATCTGATTGGGTCAACAAAATACGGACTGCATCGGCAACATTTTTCTAGCAATGATGCCATCATAGTAGCTGTGAAGCAGTGTGTCACCGTAGGTGGTGCAGATTTTTATGAGCACAGCATGCAGGCTCTTGTTCATCACTAGTGAAAATACATAACTAATGGTAGTGACTATGCTGAAAAATAGTGTCATGTAGCTGAGAATTTGCTCTATCAAGTAGTGGTATCGTGCTCTTTGTATCTGTTGTAATTTCTGTGGAAGTAAATAGGGGTTGTTAACTTCAGAGTGACCTATGTACAAACACAAGAATGACCATCTTGGTTCAAACCAAGGAAGTGTTCATGCATTCCTGTGCCTTACTGCCAGTGGTAACAGCTTTCTGATCCATCCATGACCTCAGCATGAGGCAGCTATCGGGACAGGGGTGCAGATCATCTTGGTGAGGATGGCATTTGATAAAGGTAATTTGAGCATCAGAGAAAATATAAAATGCAACTCCACTCTGACAGACAAACATCTTGGAAATCTGACAAAAATACAGGACAGTATTTTCTTGTATGTGGGGACTCAGTACAAATGAGAATAATTGCATGAATCTCTGGTATATATTTTAATTTTACTTTTTAATTGATTTTAATTAATCCAGGTTCTGTCCTAGTCTCCAAATTGTGTAAAGTTTTAAACTAATTTTTACTGAAATAATAAATAATTATTTTAGGGGCTTTATTCAATTATATAGTATATAAATATTTAAGCAGAGAGTTTGTTGCCTTTGGAAGGGGAAAATAGCTTCTGAAGTCTGAAATCTCTATGCAGCAATTAGAAGCATGTTCCTAGCTAGTATACCACTACCTAAGAAATTGCAGATAATTACTAGTGTTACTATTCCCAGCTAACTAGCAGCTCACTACATAAAATAACTAAGACATAGTAAAAAAATAACTAATTACCATCATGTCTGAGGGAAAACATTTTTTGGATATAGTGAATTATGCATTCTTGCAACTGATAATTTTCAGAAGAAATGGTTTGGTGTAAATAAAGCCCTTCATAATCTGTGGCTGCAGAAGTGAGATACTGCTCAGAAGACTATCTTGAAAATTATCATTCTCTATTCTACAAAATCCCAACAAAATGCTTGTCTCAGCCAGACAGAACTTCTTTCCTCCGAAAAGAGATTTCCTATTGGTTAGGAAATACAATGAATTTTGCCCTTCTTTTTTTGCTGGCTCCACATGTTAAATGCTGTCAGTTTTCTGTCGTTCCATGCCTTTAACAGTGCCTATCAGAAGTGAAGACTGTACTTAGATCATGTTTCAAGCATCATCCATATCACACTGGAGACTTGAATATAAAAGCTTGACTAGATCGAAAAAAAGGTAAACTACCAGTGTTTACTGAGGTGAAAAATATCTGAGACTGTAATTCAAGACCCATATTTGCAGTACTGGACAAACATAAAAGATGAACAAGTTCATTTAAAGAACAATACTTTAAAAAATTAAAAGCATATAAAATCACGATAGAAAGAAGAATTCTGCTACCTCCAGCTACAGCGAGTGGTCAAATTTACAGTGAATACATAAGAGATCTTGCCTGCAAACTCAGTATATGAATATTTATATTTTCAAGACAGTTGTGTTTGTGACTATTCTACTATGTGATCATTAAGCAATAGTTAAAAATGCCTTGAATACGCATCAATCAATGATAACACAGAATTTCTAGACATGTTCAAGTGGCAGAAGTACATAGCTTGCTCTCTAGAAATACTTGTACGATAGCTAGAAAAAAATTATTTTTAGTGCAATTAAAAGACAGTCAGTGG
This sequence comes from Chrysolophus pictus, assembly GCA_037305975.1. NCBI lineage: Eukaryota > Metazoa > Chordata > Aves > Galliformes > Phasianidae > Chrysolophus > Chrysolophus pictus. Next base: position 148,963,199 of record CM074576.1, read on the forward strand.
GTGGTGAGATGTGCTGCATTGCTCGTGGAGTATCAGTCGTTGGGCAGTTGTGATGTTGCTCAGTGTTGTTCAACAGATGGAGAATAATTGCACTGTGGAAATGTATATATATACAGATACATATTGTTATAATTGCATTTTTGTTTCAGTTTCCCTTTTCTGTCTTATTTAATAGTTTTTATCTCAACTCATAAATTCTATCTTGCTTCCAATTCTCTCCCTCATCTCAACTGGGGAGAGTGAGTGAATGACTGCATGGTGTTTAGCTGCTGCTGGGTTAAGCCAAAACACAAATATTGAATAAGTCACTATATTTCAAAGTCCTTGTGAAGGAGAATAAGACAGATGCAGTCAAAAGGCTGGAGCATAATAGGAGTACAAGGTTCCTCCCAGAGCCAACTGCTCTTTGGAGAAGTAAGGCAGCTCAGCCAGCACTATATCAGTCCTCTCATTAAAGGAATTGGAGGCTAAACAGAAAGCAAAATAGAAAATATCAGAACTTCTGGGGAGTTAGAGCTTTAAAATCTGCAATGATATAAGTGCCAAACAACAACAGGAATGCTAATGAACTCAAAACAATATGTAATAAGAAGCTTGCTAGTATACCAAATCAAATATGAGCAATGCAGAATAAGGAATAAAATACTGTGGTTCATATACACCAACTTTCCTTCCTGTCACCAAAAAAAAAAAAAAAAAAACACCACAACAAAAAAAACAAACACACACACACACAAAACAAACAAAACAGAGAGAGAGAGAGAAAAAAAGAAAAAAAAAGAATAAAAAGAATAATAATAAAAAAGAAGTCGTGCCAAAAATTTAAAGGCTGTTAATGGCTAATTGTAGAGTAATTGCAGTTGGATAGGACTATTTTACCATTAACAAAAATATCAGTCAGGACATCCCGATTTCTTAGTTGTTTTTTTTTTATATTTATTTCACTGGTCTATTACTGAGCTAATTTGCATAAACTTTTCACATTGCAGAGCACAGTAACTGACCCATCTTTTTGTTCAAATATCACAAGACTCTTTAGTCCAGATCTGACATCTGTTCAGGGACAAATGTTTAGTGGAGGTAACTGACTGTTGGCTTGTGCTAGGAGCAGAATTATACTGAAATTTCCCCAGAGATTTGCACCTAGTTTTGTTTTTCTGCTGTTTTTGAAAAGACACTATTTGCAGCAGATGACTTTCATTTTATTAACTCATTTTGCAGTAAGTAAATCCACTCCATGAAAAACTCTTCACTCAAAGTAAGGGATCTGAATGAAGTGTTTATTCAAAGAGCAGTTACTCTACCTGTCCTCACCTCAAATAAAATCACACTTTTTTTTTTTTTTTTACTGTTATTCTTTGATCTGCCGGTAATTCATTCCATATCACCTCAGTTTTCTGTCAGTACCCTGGTCAGCGCTGCCAATTCTTTGAGACTTTGCTCTCAAGTAGCCGATGTCCACTCCCAGTGTCACAAACAGTAACTAACTGTATGACACCTTCTTTCCCCAAAGTTAGCCCTAAAAAACCATCTTGGAATCTGAAAGAAATGCTAAGCCTTCTTCTGTTTTGCATTTTGCAAGTGAATAAAAACCACTAGTCAAATGATTTCTCTAGTACCATTGCTGCAACACTGATGCCTTTGGTATGCTTGCACAAGTGTAACTGACCTTAACACTGGCATTATGCAAGCAGTTTTGTTTCTGTAAAAGTTAAAGAGAGAGAAATTCAAACAAAATGACACTGTCCTTTTACACACATCACCGAGAATGAAATGCAGTATCCATTTATCTTGACCATCAGTGCTAGAAGAATATTGATTATACTAAGAACAGAACTGCTGAATAAGAAGCTTTAAGCACATCTTCAACATACACAAAAAAGGCAGTTCTGACTCAAGAGAGAATTAGTCAGTTGACTACTTTAGGGATTTAATTGAAATTCTAGTGAATCAAAAGGAACTTTTCTATTGATTTCTTTTAGCTTTGATTTGGACATTTAATTATTAGACAAACTTTATGCTCTCTCAGGACTCTCTATCTCCCCCTTTGTGTGACAAAGAACTAATGTGAAGGCACTAATGTTTAAGGCACACAATAATAAATTGATTTTTTTCAAAGGTGAATCCAGAAAGAAAAGTTTTAGTCTTATAATTAAGTTATGATTTTGTGATGTAATAAAGTACTCACTGATGGATCCTTTGTTGGCTGAATGGAGCAGTATAGCAGTCATTCTCTTCTAGATCTGGCAGTGTCTCCTTGTCCAGTTTCATTGGCTTTCTAGGTAACCATCCTCGAAACCTGCTTATTTGTTTCTCGATCCTGCAATACATGAAAAGTGTGAGCATTTGAGAGAGTGAGAAATATATTGTTTTTTAATTGCATTTTTTCAGTGCAAAGTACATATGCTGGCAAACTAGGCCACTTACTATCTACAGCTACAAAAGAAGCACTGTCTGACATTTTTGACCAGATTATACACGCTGAACTTGATTATTAATAACCAGCTTTCAGTGAACGAGAGTCTTATTTTGTCTCAGCAGAAAAACAATGTCAATGTTACATGCTGCTAAAAATCTTTATAAGCCCATTAAGCTCTTGGCAGCTCTCTAAGCCTTTATTTATCAGCTATTTACTTAATTTAAATTTCAGGCTTAACTGACATATTAGACTTTGGACATATAAACATGAGAACATACAGACTGTGATGGAGAGCTTTGAAAGTTAAACCCCAGCAAGCTGCATCCTTTTTCTGCCCTCTGTACTGATTCTTACCTTGCAATTGGTGCCATACAAAATAGACTACTTTGTTCATTTGGTTTAACTGTAGTGTCTTGCAATACTATAACCTACCCAAAGCTAAAATACTCAGTGTACAGATTAATAGGTGACAGCTGCACAGGTTGTTAAATATAGAAGGTGAAAACAAGTAAGATTAAGTTGGATTTAATCACAAGGGTACTCATGCAAAGATGCATGCTGAAATTACTGGAAAGGGAACAATCAGAGCTGGGTGGAGGAGACAATCTAAAACAAATTCACATCCAAACTAAAACATTATAATGAAAATGTTATGATGAAAACACATAACAAAGAGGAGATGTGTCTGGCAAAATGAACCCTACCCTCCCTCACACCTTCAAATTCTAAACAGCGATCTCTGCCTGCAAAAATCAGATGACAAATTATGGGCATGCCTGTACTTCTGTCGCAGGACAAGTCTTTCCTGCTGGGGGGCATAAACCAATATCTTTTGAAGTTTAAGACCAGTTGTAGATGAAGTTCAAAGGCTGGAAATCTAGGTGGTTTGTTGGTTTTTTTTTTTAACTTTTAACATAAGCCAGTCCAATAACTCTGTGACTCCAGAAAATGCTGGGAGCTCTGCACAATTTGAGGGAGGGAAATCTATATCCATGCAGCTAAGTGTGTAGGACAGTAACATGAAATTATTACAGAAATGATCACATACTTCCATTCAAAATACAAGTAATGTTTCCTGGAATATTCAACCTTTTCTCCTCACATGTTTTATCTTGGACAGGAAAGATAACACTTATTTTTAAACATGGCATTCAATTAAAATTGTAACCACACAAGCCCTATCCATTTTGGTACAATTTGTGTATTTCCTATCTGTGTATAAAATGGGAGCAGAGGTGTAAATATGTCATCGGAACTGATCAGAAGCATGGCAATGCCTGTAAGAGCACAGCATGAGACTTATACTAAAGTTATCAGAAACTTAATGGGCATTGACTGTTCACCCCAGTCCAGAAGCTCAGAGTGGAGGAAGAATTAGTTTGCAAGTGTCTGTGCCTGAGTGCATGGAAGATATTGTCAGATCCCAATTCTGTGAAGGGCCAGACCTGTTGTAAGTCTCTAGTCCTTTCCAGATTCCCAGCCTTGAGCTAGTCTGTGCAGAGACTGATAGGAATGACAAGGGAAAAGTAACATTACTCCTGGGGGATTCCCCCTATCTTGGCTTCCAGCTTTTTCCTCTGTAAAGGTTACAAGCTTTGTATTACAGTATGTTCAGCAGACTTAGTGACCCTGGATGTGGAAAACGGAAGAGGAATCAGGCAGAAGGATTTTCTAAATTTCCCAGGCCATGCTTATTTGTTGACCACAATAATTTGAATTCTCTAAGCTATTAATCCCCTTGCTAATCTGCAACCCTTTCCCATTCATTCTGCAAGTGCACATTTGAGATATGTGTGCTGCAGGTTTATCACAGCACATGCAGGCATGAACATAGTGCTTTCACAGATTAAGAACAATGCATTATTCATGTTGGCTTCTCACTGAGCATATGCCCAGAATTTCACTGATTTGCCACTTGCAAGGTTCAGACTACTTGGCATGCTTAGTGAGCTTGCTCCTTTCCTGCTGGCAAGCAGGTCTGGAAAGGTTGCAGTGACTTTCTGCACAACTGACAGCTTAAGAGTACAGCAGAGCCATCCTTTAAAAAAAAAAATAGTTTTCTCCTTCAAAAAAGAAAAATGACCACGCTTAAATGCATCCAGGCCATCCCAACAGCACCATGAGTCAACAGAGCAGGCATTGTACTGAGCATTATCCTCTTTCTTAAGAAAAGAGACACAAGTGTTATATGTGTTTTATTGCTTTTTCAAGGATAACCTGGACTTCACATTCCCTGAATAGGGGAATGTAGTTTACACAAGAGCAAGACGGTACATGGAGTGAAGAGGCACTGTAAAGTTAACCACAATGAAAGAGGAAAGTGGCAGAGCTGTTAAAAATTTCTTTTCTAAATACTTAAATAAAAATACACTTGTTAGCCTCACATGGCAAAAATTATATATATATATATATATATATATATATAAAATATATATAACTGTCTCAATGCACGTGGTGACTCAAAGACACATCCCACTCCAGTCCTGGCCTTGCCTCTGCTGTCCAGGCTTAGCCTCTACCCAGTGTCCTGTTTCCAAAGATGGACATCGTGCTTAACACACAAACTGATTTCTCAAATAATTTCAAACAGTTTTATTGCTAGAAAGCAGAGTAGGTATAGAATCTTTTATATTTTTTTCCCAAAGGAAAGAGGAAGTTTGAAAAATCAAAACAATTGTTTAGAATTGAGGTTGATTATATCTCTGGCTCAGCTTTGATAGAGCTTTATGGATAGTGTAGTGCTAGATACTGTTCAAGTTTTTAACCACAGCTCAGGTCGAGTTCTAGATATTGTATACATACCTGATTCCTCTCCTTTCCTCTATAACTGTTTAGGGCAGTTTTATTATTTGAAATTTTGAGACCATTAGAACTTTTAGACAGAAAATTCAAGTGAGACTGACGAGTTGCAAGTTCTCTGGACTTTCCCTGTAACAAAAGCCCTCTCTAATATTAGTTTTACCTCAATGTCAATATAATATTTGTCTTAGCACAAAAAAAAAAAAAAAAAAAAAAGGACCAAGGCTTCTAATCTTAACTGAACTTGTAAAGGAAATATTTTTACTGAAGCTGTAGATCTAAGTATAACATAAATGAAATACAGCTGAATATGTTTTCTTTCCTTTCCCACTGGGACTATTCAGCTTTTCTGCCTCAAGCAGCTAGTCACAGAGCTGACCATAAAAAGTGAATTTAGCCAAATGCTGTCATCATTCAGGAACTAAAAAAAATCCAAAACACAGAAAAAATTGCACTCCTGATTCTGTCTGTGAATCACATGCTGACTGATGAGAAAATGAATGTAAAGTGAAATTTCATATGCCAAATATAAATGTGAGAATCTTCTCCTAATCCTTCCTTTTGATCTACTGCTGTAGTGAAAGCAGTCATGTCTTAACTAAAATCCCAATAAAATCTGAAGTTAGCAGGCGATATGTACTCACTGAAAAGTAGTGACTGCAAATGAGGGAACACTGACCAACTTCAGAAGAACAGGGTTTGTTTACTAGCTGATGCCAACTGCGTAAAATGTCTTAATTCCACAAAGAGCCCACTGGGTGTTTACCAGTGTAAAAGAAGCACATACCATAATTTGAGATCAGTACTGGTACTCTCAAGTCACCAACACAGTATGATGGGATTTAATATATAAAGGGCTTTTTAATATGCTCATGCAGCAAAGCGATAATACATAATTCATTTTTCCATGTATGTTCACCTAGTGACATTATCTGCAGAGTGATACAGCTGTTTCCTTCATTATGCAGATTTTTGACCATGAAGCCTATAAAGACAGGCTGAGGGAGCTGGGCTTGTTCAGCCTGGAGAAAAGAAGGCTGAGGGGTGACTTCATTGCAGCCTTCCAGTACCTAAAGGGAGCCTACAAACAGGAGGGGAATCAACTCTTTGAAAGGGTAGATAACTGCAGGACAAGGGGAAATGGTTTCAAGTTGAGGGAGGGGAGATTTAGGTTGGATGTCAGGGAGAAGTTCTTTACAGAGAGTGGTGAGGTGCTGGAACAGGCTGCCCAGAGAGGTTGTGGATGCCCTATCCCTTGAAGTGTTCAAGGCCAAGTTGGATGGGACCCCGGGCAGCCTGTTCTAGTATTAAATGGGGAGGTTGGTGGCCCTGTGTGTGGCAGGCGGGTTGGAGATTCATGATCCTTGAGGTCCCTTCCAACCCTGGCCATTCTGCATTCTATGACTCTGTGATTCTGTAATTTTCAAATCTAATTCTTCTCCCTCAGAATTTCATGTGAGTCTTTCCACTGATCTCAGAGTGAGACAATCAGTCAAATGCTAGACCCTTTTGAAAACTGCATCAACAGCACTGCAGCATTAAATGCCAAAATATGAGCTGGTCTTTGCCAAACTTGTATATTTTGGGGGCTCTTTGGAGACATTTTCATTGAGGTATCAGAAAGAAAATGCACACTGGAAGTTTTTATTTCATAAAGTCAGGCAGAAAATAGATCAAATATAACCTTAAGATATTAAATAAGTAAGTGAAAGGACTTCAGAGGTTCTTCAAAAGTACTCATTTCTCAAGCTCAGTAGCTTCACGCCAGTGAAGGATATGGTTCATTGCATTCCTATCTACCAACAAAGTACTAAGCATCTTCACAGATGAAATAATAAGTAAATAACATCATTTACTGTAACAAGCAAGCCAGGTGCATGGAAATGAAAAAAGCAGTACCTGTGGTATTTTAATCCCCCCAAAACTTCCAAATGAACGACATGAAAATAAATAGATAAGAGTTTGCAGTAACACTCTTATTCTTTCTTAAAAGTCTCCATCAATCCAAAAATATCTCTTTATTATTAAAAAAGGCAACACTGGTAAAATGAATTGCCTCTTTTGCATGGTAAATGCTGTATTAGTTTTTGCAGATGTCCTAGTGTGTAATTGCACCCTCCAACCTTTCTAGAAACACCACTAATAACCTTTTACTTCCAGCTTGACCTTAACCATTATTTTAGTGATCGGGTCCAAATTAACATAAACTGAGCTAGCAAAAGAGTTGTACTCACCTATTCATGAACTTGTATCGGCGGTGCAGGTAATAGATTTTTCTCCTGGAAGAACAGCAAAAATGAAGCCAGTCGAGAAGAAAACCCATCGTCAGTTACAGTATGAACTAGCAAGGAAGGAAAGGAGATTGAAGACAGAAGCCTGTAAGAGGTGGAGGAAGAGACTAAAAGAGAGATTACAGAACTGTCACAGGAAGCCACAAAGACTCTAGTGGCATTTGAATTGCAAGGAGGTCATTGTTTTCTCATTGTCTTCTCTTTTTCTGCTACTTGTCATGTGTGAAAGACAGGGACTGAAAGATGTGTCTATTTCCAAGAAGTCCATAAACAGTTGTAGGATTTTTGCAGGACCAATACAAAGATGGATAAATTATTCTCTCTGTATCTCAAATCCACCAGTGAGTTACCAAAACTGCATTTGATAAAATGGAGGGGGAGTCATTTAGAAAAGCCAGGGAAATGATGCCTGATGCTGCAATATGCCAGTAACACATGCAGTGCCAATGTGGACCAGTGTTTACTGATGGAGCATCATCCCTTGAAACAATATAGATTACATAAGTAATTGGGTATGTATTCAGCACCCACCCCAGGATATAGCCACTCCCTCTGCCCCTTTTATAGGCATTGCTGATTTTTATTGTCAGTGCAGTCAGCTGTGTGTGGGCGTGCATGGGGAACAAGTGAGCAGGCAGGTGCACAATCAGATGCATGCTGACCACAGTCTCTTGATCTTGTCATCTTGCCACGTTAGGAAATACTACTTTTCTGAAAGAGTGGTCAGGCACTGGAATACTGGAATGGGCTGCTCAGGGAGGTGGTGGAGTCATCAACCCTGGAGGTATTCAAGGAATGTTTAGACATTGCGGTGAGGGACATGGTTTAGAAAGAACTGCTGGTGGTGGGTGGACAGTTGGACTGGATGATCTTGTAGGTCTTTTCCAACCTTGGTGATTCTATGATTCTATGATTCTATGATCTGCTTTCCTATTGGCCTTGTAGGGCTCACAGCACCGAGGGCAGCGGCCCCTAACCATACTGTGTAGATACAGAATGGGATGTCCACCTTCTTTCCCACTCCACAGCTCTTGTTCTCCTCACAGGTGCCTATTACACCACAGCTGTGACCACAGCTGTGACCTTCACTAGAGAGATCACAGACTCCTTTGGCCAAATCTTCCACAAAGTAGTGCTGTATCTCTTGCCCTATTCAGCAAGAGCAAAGGTCAAAAGTAAGTGTTACTGATGATGCCATTTGCTGTAATGACTTGTGATAGCCTATGCATTTTTCTCTGTAGCAGCAAAAGCTCAAGAAAGAGCTGTTGAAGATTTGCTAGTAAACGAAAAACAAAAGAAAACCCAATTCATATAGAATAAGCCTGCAATTTAGTCCTTACTTCATATCCACTTTTCCTAGAATGTTCTTAACATTTCAGAGCTTGTCATACTAGAGGCATTTTTTTGTCCTTAAGCAAGAAGAAAATAGGAATAGAAATCCTGCAAAAAACATCAACTCACTAGCTGCATATTCTGGGTCTGATCTTTATCTTGCTCAGGAATAATTCAATTAAAATAAATGGAATTAAGCAACTGCAAACCCTGCTAATTAAAAGAAAAATCAAGTCCTCTCAGTTCCTGGGTTTTGGTCAGTACGAGTTGAAGTCTTCAAGCTATTCTAACAGTTCTGATAGCCAGCACAGTAAAATTGATATTTTACACAAAAAATTCCATAGCCCAACATGCAAATAATATTTAAAAATGACCAAAATAATCTGAATGATGATGTGAAATTAATTTGGTTGTCAGTGGCATTCAATCAAATTTATTTTCTCCACAGGCAAAGCACTTATAGCCTGAACTGTGCTCCTACTAGAAGTGATATGTATTTATAATCTGTATTTCTGAACTTATGCATTATACAAGCAGAAATTTTACAGTGCTGAACATATCAGATACGTCCAACAGACATGCACCTTCTGTGCTGCCTTACGTACCTGGATCTTCTTGACCTCCCATTGATTTCAATGAAATGTCCATTTAAAAAACAGCAGCGCACAAGTATGCAGGGGGCTCCAGCAGTGAAGGGGTTAAAGGGCCTAAGGATAGAATACCCCATGAAAACAGCTGCACTGCTACAGCTCACCTTAATTTCAAACCAATACTCTACTGAAATCGCAGGCAGACATTAACAAGAAAGAACAATGAATATGGTATGTATGACACTCCATTTATATTTTCTAAGAGTGTGTGGTATCATACAGACAAGTTTTCCATGTGCATTCTGCTGTTATTTTTTACTTTAGCTTTACAGTAAAGTGTGAAGGCAAAAGACAACTACACCTACCTGAATGGCATTCTTACATTCATTAGTTCAGCATATTTGCCCAGGACCTCCCAAGGGGCATGCAGCTTCACAAAGATGATGTCACTGTTTGTTAGAGATGACTGCAAAAGAAAAAGAAAACAGCCACCAGGGCTTAATTCTTCAGATAAGAAAGAAATATCTATTCTTGCCTTGTGACAGCCCTCCCACTTCCTGACTCTTTCCAAAGCATGTCTTGTTCTATTGAAATGCTGTTAACTTATTTTCCTTCTTGTTTTCTGAGAGCCATGTTCTGACTTCCTTCCAGCCTTCCTTCCAGCATTTCCTTCATATGGAAAAGAGGGCATGGATGGGAGGTTAACGTGGAGTTATGGGTTACCCAAGTGTGGGGTGGGAAAAAAGTTGGTCCTGAGCTTCAGCTGAAACTAAAATGGCAACTTTGGATCTGGTTCTGATAATTGACCTGATTTCTGTGCTCATCATGACACAGATGTCTCTTTTTGAGCCATATAATGAAGACACATCTTGCAATTAAGAAAAATTTAATGACATGGACATATAATTAAATTCAACAGATAGAGTCATGGGTTCCATTGTCACTCTTGGCTCCAAGAACTTGAATGCTACAACTAAGGTCAGCAGGAAAAAGGATGTCTGATGCCACCCCCAGCACAGATTTATTGCCAGGAGTCTATGACGGTTTAGGGTCATGACTGCAGCAAGGAGATCTTTAACTCTTTTCTCTGCTACTGTTTTCTTTCCTATGGGTTGTATGTATTTTCAAGAGAGTTTTACATAGCATATTCACATTCGAACAGTTATGGCTGTCCAGCAATGAGCAGAAAACATGTAGTTTAGAGAAGGGGAAAAATGTAGGTTTACTTTCTCTCAGGAGGAGAAATAGTGCTTTTCAGGAAAACTATAACAGCATTGGCTGAAACTGCTTTTATTGAGAACACAGACATTCACATATTAATATTCGAAGAGGAATTGTACAAATTCTAGTGAAAATCGATGGTATTGTCATAAAGCTGCATTCTGTGCAGCTTAAACAACTAAATGGATCACACTAACAGGAACAACTAAGGCTGAATTCAAGGAATACCCAGGAAATAAGTGAAGGTGTACAGAGTATGAGAGAAGGAAAATTTGAGAAAGTCAGGCAGGAAATTTGTTAGTTTAAGGACTAGTTAGAGTTTAGGGAATTATTTCCTAGTCTTTTAGACTTCGTAGTATATTAGATGCTCCTCACATTCTTTCTTAGTTATTACAGCTTACTGGGGATTCTTAAGTCTAAGACTTCAGCAAGTAGGTAGCACACAACCAAGACTATGCACTGCTTCTCTAAAAAATTCCTGCAAACTACTCCCACAGAGGTTAAGGTTAAGTCAGCAGAGGACTGGCAATTTTTTTCATAAGCAACAAGGATGAAAACCAAACTAAACCAAAGAATCTTCTAGTAAGGTCCTGACACTCTAACAATAGTTGAGAAATTGAAGAAATTGATTGAAAACAGTCTGTGAATTTACTGATGAATGTCATATACATTTTCCAGCACATTGTAACTTAAGCCATACAAAGTACAACAGTCACAGTAACAGCCATTTCACAAGTGAAACTTATATTTAACTAAATTTGATTTCTTATATGTTACATACTTTCACACAGAAACATGAAAAGATTCCAAATACTTATGAGAAAAATAAATACAGATCTTTAAAGATATAGATTATTTTTAAAATCAGGATATTGTAATACCGTTTATCAATTTTGTCCACAGAAGATCTAACAAATATGCATTTGTGAGGCTCAGTTATTTTCAGAAGAGATGATGATGCTAAATTATGAATATGCAAATCCAGTTCACTTGAGTTTCCTCATGTTACGTGTTTATAAAAGAAAGCATATGGAAAGACTGAGATAAGCAAGATTGGAACTAAAAGAACAATCCATACAGAAGAGTAATTTAATGTAGTGTCACCTTCACCTAATCTAAGGAGGAAATTGCAAATCAAAGCAAATCTAAAAGAAAATATCAATAGGTCTATCTTAGTTACAAAAATACTTTAGTGAATAGAATCTGCTAAACTGTCTTTTTATGTTAGTATTTAGACCCCTTAGTATCCTTTGGCTTCTTAGTGTTCCATTAAGAGGAATACTGATCTTTTATAATTGACTTTAGAGACTTGGGTCATTAAAAAGTTTGGAGAAATAAACACAGTTTCACATTATAGGAATATGCAAACAAAAATCAGTGTTAACATTGCTCGGCTTGGAAATGTAAATAAGAAAACTGTTTATTGACATGAGCCATCTGCTAGAAAGTGATGTCTAGATGATAAAAAAATAAAAACTAACACAGCAATAAAGGGAGCAGAAAATGAAATATAACACTCTGCAAACTTTAAAATGGATCATGTGTTCGGCTTTGACTCATGACACCAATATCACTAGTTATCACCTTGTGATAATTGCCAGGCCACCAACATTCACATAAATCAGCCATTTCAAACTTACTTCTTGAGGAAGAACATGCATAGTGTGTGACAAGAGACTTTATTATAATCAGAGAACCACTGATTAATTGAGGTCCCCTCTAGAGGTCATCTGTGCTCACTCTTTACCTAAAGCAGGGTCAATTTTAATCATTTGCTCAAGGGCTTGTCCTGTTGAGTTCTGAGTATCTCCACGGGAAAAGATTTCACAACCTCTCTGGGCATGCCACTTATTGTAACTGGTTGAGAAAAAAATATTTTCTATGGTAAAACTGTACACTTCTCCAGAGAAATGCTGGTTGAAAAAATACAAGTTTTTACACTGGAAATTAGAGAACATTCAAAGAACATGCAAAGAAGGCTCTATAAAGTAACTTGTTTCTTCCAGGAATGCATTAAAAAAAAAAAAAAATCTGATTAAATACACTAGCAAGGTGTATTTAGTTTAATTGAATCCTCATCTTCAAAATATGACGATGTCTCATAGGATAGAATTCAAATCACCACAACCTGGGTCACAGAGTCAATATACAAAGAGTGCCATTCTGTGGTGTCATCAATCCTTCACAAGCTGTAATTTTTCTGTCCTTCTCCCTGCTCACTCACCTTCTTTTTCAGTTGATCTGGAACTATAGTATTCCTGAAAATACTCGAACAGTATTTAATAACCACAAGTAGATGTTTCCATGGCCTGCATTTCAGTATAAGAGATTCATTAATTCTCACCCTTTCTATGTTCACTAATAAATCACTTATATCATGATATTATCGCTGCCAATATGACAGTACAGGTAGTGCCATAGGACCACATATTACAGGTAGAAATGGCTATTTCTTCCTTCTGACAAGATCACCTTTGTCTTTTACCACTAAGACTGTAGAGACATTTGTATTCCCAAAGAAAGCAAATCAACTACAAATGTGCTTAAAAACTAAGCACTGTATTGTTCTCCAGTATCACTGTAAAAGGAATTGGAGTGTGTAACATAAGGGCCATTTACATAACTCCAAAAGCATAAGCAACTTCTTTGGGCCATCAGTTAGGCCAAGGAAAACTTGTAAAGAAACATCAGGTTCTTGATCTTCTTCTGAAAGCAGGCTTTCATGTCTAGAAACAGAGTGTTGTTAACTGCTGCTGAATTTAAGTTCTGGTAACAAACTCACATGTATTTCTGCAGGCATTCTAAGTTCTTTTGATGGCAGGATTTGAAAATATGTATTCACTACTGACCTGACTCTGCTCTTTCTGAAGTTATCATTGTTAGTCTGAACGGAAGCGAAATTGTGCTGACTTTGAACATCTCTTGAAAAGCTTACATTTTACAGTATTTGTAGACTGCCTTCTAGGATCAGGGCTGGAGATTGGTCCTTATTCAAATACTTTCCTGAAGATTCTTTTCCAACAAACAAAACTTTTTAAATTCATTCCTAATATTGTCAAGTCATTTTAAGAAAAAAAAAAAACCAAAACGGTAGGACTCTCATTAATACAGTACTTTTTAGGTTAAAAATTAAGAAAGTACAAAAAGAGATTCACAGGAGATAACCTTGAAGAAAGATATAATTACAGTGTCTCCAATTGGGTGGTGTAATTACTTATTTGCCTTGAGGCTACAAGGCAGACAACTGTAAAAACCAATGCTCTAATTTGTGTATGCTTATCAATAGGGAAAAGATGTAAAAGGAAAAGAAATCAGAATTTATTACAAACACCTTTTCCCTGTCATCGTTTAAGAAAAAAAATACTAAAGACTGGGAATTTTCCCACCTTTTAAAGTAAAATAAGATAAAAGGATTTTGGAATAGATCCAGCAACTAGACTCAATTCTTGCCTAAATTAGGAAGACCCAGCAAGGTAACTGAAAAAGAAAGAATAGGAATAGTGTTGTAACTTGCAAACAGTCTATTTTTGTTAACAACATCAGATAAGAAGCCAGAAGAGAAAATCAACATCTGTCCTCTAATAACAATTCTGCCTATAATCAAACTCCATATGATGTCTCAGTGCAGAGCAGTAAATAGTAACTGTTGCAGGTTCCACGGCTTTTGAAAATGACTCTAGTATATTAACAGCACAGACTGATTTGCCATGTGGACTGAATTAAGTGGATGAAAACAAAAGCCAGCAAATTTTAGCTGATTAAATCATCCTTCCTCTGCAAAACCAAAATAAATTAACCAAGGTAATTCCATAGAACTGGACAAGCAGCAATAATGTTGTGCCAGTACTTTTCAGAAGTGCACATCTTACCACTGAATACATACTCTCAATATATGTTCTGTTTGAGGGAAAATATTACACACACAAGTGCATTAACTTCTACATTCATGGATCAAAGGAATCTACTAAATAATAGTGCCAATGTCTTTCAAATGTATCCTTCCAATCACAGCACAGGTGTGATGGAAAAGAGGAATATACTGTTCACATTTCAACATGGTAAGAAGCTTTTGACTTAGGAGAACCAGTAGGACAAAAGGAGTAAAGGTGAAAATAAGATTCAAGAAATAAAGCCCTAACTAATAAATATAAAGCTGTTAACAAAATAATTTTGACATAGGAGGACACTGACATATAAAATAGTGAATAACTGTATATGGAGCCACAGGGAAGGGGTTACAATTTACTGTGATTTTTGTATGAAAATTTGATGCTGGGTAAAGCTTTGTCTTTGCTTAGCAAAATATTTCCAGAGGTTCAGCTTCAGTGGAGTTAGTAATACAAGCAGGTGGCTGGCTACTGCCAGCATTTGGGCAGTGTGTCATCTAATCCAACTAGAGCAGGTGTCATTGTCACAGTGCTTAATTTTTGGCAGCATCTGCCATGGAGTTAGTAACAAGGGGAAATGTTTGCAAATGTCCCTTCATGTAGACAGAATATATGAGTGGGAGGGTAACTTAAAGAACAGGGTGGTTTACTTGAGCAGGAGAAAAATGTAATACTGTGACATTGCAAAAGTTTAATGTGCAACAATGACCTTACAGTCTGCAGTAAAGAGATACAAATCCCTTTGCATCAATAAATAACATGAGAAAGTATGCTTTTAATCCTAACAAACGTCACCAGTATTCACTTGAGGTGGAAAGCGTGAATGTCCCAGTAAGGTAACTTAAATGTAGTAAATCTAGCAGGGAAACAATATTTTCTGACTTGGACTCCATTTCCTAAAGAAAGGATTAAAAATACCTGCACGTCATCATCTTAATGGAATAGGTTGAACTGACTGTGAGGCAATGATAAAACATTTCCTGATAATTCTTTTACTATATAATGAGTACAAGTTTGACCCATGTGGATAAGATTTATATGACAAAATAGCTAATCATATAAATTTCATCTGACAGATAGATGACAGGATGAAGATTTTAATTCTTCTGGATGAGAAGATAGTATAAACGTGAAAATAATTACTTGCATGTTTAAAAATGCAGATAGATAAAACCATTGAGAAGAATGCATTTTTACTTACAAACACGTTGTTTGATATTGTCTGTTTATATGAGGTATCAGCTATACACTGTAAGTTCAGATGAAAAATGTTAATATTTTATACAGCAATGTTTGAGATCATAAAATCTTTTTGACTGTATTACTAGCCAAGAAATGTCCCTTAAGTATAATTTTTTACTTTTAGCATCCAAGGCTGTGAAAAATACATCATAGAATTGAACTACATCTTATCAAGCAGCTTCTACTGTGATTTATCCCAAGTGTAAAATACAAAAACAATATTTTCCCAGTATATTTATACATCTCATTTATCATTTTTTGAAGTAAAAAAGTGCTTACACTTAATGAAATGTCTATCAAATATTCATATTTGCTTTTAGAGGTTTGTTGGAGAAACACTGCTTTGGCAAGAAAAAGAGAATTTATTTTTTGTCCAGCAGTTAATTTCACAAACTTAGCAATCACTGAAACACACAGAGCACGCAGGCAGGCTTATTATAGCTTTTGCATACAAATAGCCTAGAGGAACTGAACAAGGTGCTTGTCATAGCATAGAATAATTGAGGTTGCAAAGGCCTTCTGGAAGTCCAAACCCCTGCTCAAACCACAGTGGGTTATGGGAATATTTCTGCAGATGGACACGTTGCAATCTCCCTGGGCACCACAGCCACTATGGACAGAAAGACCATTACTGATCTTCCACATGGATGCACAAGTGTTTGCATGTACCAGTCAGCAGGGCTGATTTGGTCAGGTGCCACACCGTGCTGATGTGACTCTAACATTTGCAGTGATAAAGCAAACTAAGCAAAACCTGACTGTTAGGACACGTAGACCCTCATACTGCTGCCTTCCTCTATTCTGCAGGACAGGGAAGGTCTCAGAAGAACACTCTGACAGCAACTCCTTATAGCTAACAGGCAAAGAAAAGTCACCAAACAAAACACAAGATCCAGTTAAATGAAGGGGAAAGATGCCTGTGAAGAGCATCAATCATTAACAGTTATTACCAGTTACAAATGCTAAGAGTTTGGGTAATTCAGATGCCTGCTGTCTGAGCTTCACATCCCAGTTTTCTGTGCTTTATCTATCTTACCGCTTGTATTATTAGATCTGGAAGGAGTCTGAGGAACTTTCTTCTGATCAGTCACTTCACACTGCTTAATCAGTGCTGCAATACTATTCTATTACATCTGGCAGAGACACTGAGTAAGCTACTTCCCCATTCTTCTTTACCATTATGCAAAAAATTAGTATATCCTTTAAAAAGAGAGCCATAGTGAATTTCTGATTCACTGCACTCTGTAGTCTTACTGTAGATATTCACATCTGATAAATGGAAATGGAAACAATTTAACAAGTTGTTTTGGAAATCCACAAAAGCATATAGCAGGATATCTGTCTCTCCAGATATACACCATTACTCCACCAAAGGGAAGTTTTTTCCAAAGCAAAATATGATGATGAAAATAGATTTGATTAACACTATTCAGGTCACAATTCAGATTGCTACACTTTTAGGTAGATTTGCCTTTTTCCATATTCCAAACCATGTTCAGAATGTGCAAGACTTCCTACAAAAAAATTAAATATATAAAACAACAACAATTCAAAGTTAATCCATTCTAATGTGCTGGTTTCACCACATCACATTTTCAGGTTGATCAGGAAAATGAAATTTTACAGTCTACTACAGAGGAAATTAGTAATAGTTGATAGTCTACATGATTTTTTTATCAGTCTCTGCTAAGCTAGGTTCATAGTAGTTTGACTTGCATATATAATGAGATCATCTGATGTTAAAATTTGAAAAGAGCAAAAAAATAAAAGTTTCTTAAACAAAGGTAGCATAATTAGAAGTTATCTGGAGCCAAAAGATGAAATTGAAATATGTTACAGTATCTCTAAACAAAGAAGGGGAATATTAGGTCCTTTATGCATTTCTGGACACTTCCCTTCACTTGCTAGATGTGCTTTAAATGAAACAGGGCCAATATATAACAAGGGCAAATTATGATTTTACTCTGGTCTGTTCTAATTTGTTATAATAAAACAACATCTCTTCATGGCACAATGTACTAACAAAGCAAGCACCTAAGCTTTAGCCCAGTGTTAAAGAGTTGTTGCCATTCACAATATGCCTGTTGGCATAAGGTTCTTTCTGTATGACATGGAAAGGCAAAGCAGCACCAGATGGAGCTCAGTATTTTAAATGATTCAGATAAATGTGGTTGAGGACAAGAATGATTTGCTCACCTAGTTCAGGTCTCTAACATGAATATATAGTGAGATGTTATAGAAAGCAAGCCTTGCTTTACTTGAATGCCAGTGTCACCAAGTGAGATGTTAGTTTTGATCTGATTGCATATGTTGCAATGCAATGAAACTACCCTAAAAGTGTTTGCTGAATGATACTGAAATTTGAGGTTCCTATAACTTGACAAAAATAAGGTCTTGTGTAGCACATACACTGACAAAGATTCTCCCCTCCAAATTCACTTGCTCCATGGTAACCACTGTAACGAAGAACTTCACTTAATACACAGTAACATCTTTTTCCATAGATTAAGAAATGCTCATTCCACTTAAGAGTCCTCATCTAGCAAAAGGCAGATTGTTCAGCTTAGGAAACTGCAAACATCTTTGTTATCTATTGAGAGAATTAACACTGTAAAGGATTCTGGAATCTTTTGTTTTGCTCCCTTTCCATAGAGGGGCTGAGTCACTAAGGGCTGCAGCAGAGCCTTCACATTCCAAATGTGGAACAGAAGTCGTCAAAGCATTTTCTAGCTCTGCAGCACTATTCAGATACTTCTATTCAGTATAAAACTTCGGAGTGGAATTGAAATTCTCACGTATTGTACCTCTGAAACTAATGCATTTGGTAAGCTTACAGCAATCAATTTTATTCTCTTGTGTGGGAAATAGTAAAAATGCAAATTAAAAAGAAAAATAAGACGAAATCCCACTTCACTTAATAATCCCATTCTTTCTATATCCTTCATAAAAGCACTATAATTAGAACTTTTCTTCTATAACAAAGTTTTCTTGGCTGGAAAATTACAATTCCATTAGATAACATCTCTGAAAAAATTTAATATGGCTCATACAGTCAGGGTTCTATAAATTATAATTCAAACATTTTTGAGAAGAATGTGCTTAAGAACAAAACAGGCCGGCCCCTAGGAATACTAGAAAAGATATTTTAAAACTGGGGAAAAAATTCCATTAGAGCTACAGTACTAGACATTAGAAATCATCCAAACTACAGAACATTTTTTCAAAATATCACCACCTAAGGAATTATAATTATTCATACTCCACAAGCTATACTTCCTGCTATTTAAAATATAGAAGTTCTAATATGTGCAGTAGAAGTAATGAAGGAATGTTGTGTTTTGAATCATTTCATGTAACTTTATAGAGACATCACATTTATTTCTGTACAAACACATATACACTCGGGCAAGATCTCTTTCACATATGAGAACATAGCAGTGAATTGGCTAGGAAATAAATGGTATTAAAATTATATGGCACATACT
The DNA here is from genome assembly GCA_037305975.1 of Chrysolophus pictus. Lineage (NCBI taxonomy): Eukaryota > Metazoa > Chordata > Aves > Galliformes > Phasianidae > Chrysolophus > Chrysolophus pictus. The sequence goes on from CM074576.1 coordinate 148,982,465, forward strand.
TATCTATGTTCTTGCTAGCAGCTACTAGGGTGTGCTATTATCTCAGCAACAAAACTGCTTAATTTCTTCCCTCCAATAATCTCATGGCAGTACTGTTTACAATTGCCATATTGCTTTTCAAAGAGGAAAGGAAAAAAGCAAACCCCAATACTTACAGCATGATATTCTAAAAAAGCTCTCTTTCCACCTTTACACATATATATCCGAGAAATTTCTCCCACTGACAAATTTGTTTTCTCCTGCAGGATCCCATCTCTCTATCTTAAGGCTTGTCTCCTTCCTGTCAGCCAGTGGCACTTTTCTCTCTGCAGATTCCCTCATACAATCACAGAAGGGTACTTGTCCTGCCAATAGCCCTCTAACTGCACCATAAGTCTAACAGATGTATGAAGGAGGTATTGCTGACTCAGAACTTTACCAAATGTAGCCTCTGAAGCATAAGAAATGACAGACATCTGTATTTTAAAAAATTTCAATATGAGAAGGCAAATGGAAGTAATCTTAACCTTTGAATTGAAGGAACCATGTATAAAATAAACATAAAATTCCATGAACTGCCAATATGGATCAATTAAAGAAAGATCAGAGCAGAACAATAAAAATGATCACGAGTTTTGGGCAACTAGACTAGAGGAAAAAATGTGAAGAGCTGGGATAATTCAAAATAAAGAAGAAATTGCTAACGGTATCATTTTTAAAATAGGCAGATGTGACTAGGAAGGGAATGAATTGCTCTGAATAACCTTCTGAATAAGGTTAGAAATAACTGGATTACATCGTATCAAATGACACTTAGGTCAGATATAGCAAAGAATAAAAAATAAATCAAGCTGCATAATACCAAAACATTAGAGTGATGTGGCAAGGGAGGTTTTCAGGAAAAGATTCTTCGCTAGAAGGTGGCTTACTTGAGCAGAAGAAAAATGTAATGACTAGAAGGGGGTGAGGCACTGGAACAGGATCCCCAGGGCAGGGCAGTGGTCACATCCCCAAACTGGTGGCATTCAAGGAGTGTCTGGAAAATGCTCTCAGACATACGGTCTGATTTTTGAGTGGTTCTGTGACTTCATGATACTTATGGGTCCCTTCCTACTCAGGATATTGTATAATTCTGTGATTCTAAGCAATAGTTGGAAATACTATTGGCAATGTCTATCTGTCCTGCCCTTGCTGCTGTGGGCACTCCCCTGTCTCCTGTATTACAATTTGCCAGAGGATCATGCAGTTCTTAAAACATTGTAAGATCAAACCTCTCTTATTCGGCATTGTTCAACTTCACTTTACCCTGGAAGATGTGATAATACAAGATCCTGGAAATAATGTTTCATCTTAAGAGACAATACACTCAGAAACATGAATATAGCATGAAGCAAATAGTAGGAAAAAAAGAAGGGAAAAAAAAAAAAAGAGATGGGGGGAGGGGACAATTCACAGAGAAAATAGTAGTAATATTCCCTTCCTTTTAAAACCCACAGATCAGAAAGAGTAGTTCTGTGCTCACCACAACTACTTCTTGGATCTAGCTGCTACAAAAAGCTGTGAAGCTCAACAATTTTGGTATGGCTGACTTAATAAGTAGAGGCTACATTGGCAAGGGAAACTCAAATTTCAGAAGTGAGTATCAGAAAAACAAAGATCAGGGATGAGGACTGAGATATCATTGGTATATGTGGTATAGTCCTTGCATTCCTGCTAGGAAACAGGATCTGGAAGAGTTGTGGGCATGTTTGAAAGAGGGAAACCTTGGAGAAAAGGCAGGGACATGAAGCAAGCTGAAAGTACTCCACAGGGAAAGCTGTTGCTGGGAGTCATGAAGTGAGAGTAGAACAGTCAAGAATTCCTTAGTTCCCCTAGTGTGGCTGAGATTGTGACTAAAGCAGAAAGACCTTTAAGTGTTAAGTATGATCTAGAAATGACGTTTGATGTATTTTCTGTTTTAGTTCTAGTGCCTAATCGTTTGCTAAAATAGGACTTCTTAGCACATTAGATTTTTTTTAATGTTTACAATAACCTCAGGTGAATGTAAAAAGACCAAAGTATATCACCTTTCCAAAAGAAACACATGCAACTAATATGGGTCCAGAGATCCCATCTTATATTGGACTGGGATTTTCAGATGTGGTGTGGGACTGGAAGGAATGTGATAGTGTCAAGTTTGGGATAAAAGCCCTACATCATGCTTCTATGTGAACATTAATGTAATAATTTCTGGCAAGAAGGCAGCAGTGAAGAAATGGTTCCCAACTCAGGAAAAATTAAACTTTCATCCATCCACCTTTTCTTGTCTTTTTTTTTTTTTTTTTTTGCTTTCATCAGTCTAAATTCAATAAAGCAATAAAGAATTATTTGATAAAAAATAAAGATAGTTCAGGCAAAAAATGGTACTTAAAGCACATGTTTATCAAAACATCCCATTTCCTTTAGAGATAATTTTAGGATATTTTGAACATTATTTGTATGCAGTACTTAGTATGGAATACAGTATTATTTTACTTACAATTAAAATGAATTTCAGAGATCTTCAGTTTCTGCTGCCTTCAAGACCAAAATTAAGTGGTTAAGAGCATTAGAATTACAAAAATCAAGAGGTTAATAGCATTAGAATTACATTTACCATTAAAAACACTTAGAACAATTCAATTTACAAGAGGCCGGGGACTCAAGAGTAACACAGTGTTACAGATCTGTGCTTCTGCATCTTGGTAGTAGCTTGCTGACAATGCTCTGAGACTCTACTTATATCATTAACAAGAATGTTTTTCAGTGCATATGCACTTTTTAAAAAATCCAAATTCTAAGTATTCATAAAAGCCTGAAACATATGCTTCATGCTTCCATTGCAAATTTTTAGGATGTGTGACAATCATAGAATGGCTTGGGTTGGAAGTGGCCTTAAGCTCACTTGGTTCCAACCCCCTGCTGTGGGCAGTGCTGCCTCTTACCAAATCAAGTTGCCCAGGGCCCCATACAACCAGGGATGGGGCATCCTCAGGGCAACTTGAAATCTCTGAATATGGGAGGATAAAAACTCATACACTTCCATGTTCAACCTGATGAGATCTGCACCAAATTGTGGGTCTAGCACCATATCCCAGACTACTTATTTAACTGCACTTTTCAGTAGTCACGAGAAATAAAATGCTTGGAGAGTAAACGTAACTACAAAGGCTTCTGTCAATCCTTTTCTGCATCAGGATTCTTAGTAAGGAGTTTACAAAATCTGGTTTTCTTTTATATTAAATAGGTAATCTATTACAAAAATTAACAACAAAATCAGTAAACAAATCCATTTGCTAGGTACACAGTCCTACTTTTCAGTGATCACCTGTGATGCCATTTGATAGAACTACATTATGTTTGAACACAAAACTGAGTAACTTATATGAAAATGAAACAAATTGAACAAGGTTTCAAAAAATGTATAGGTAAACACTTGAAAAATTTCAACGTAATTTCAAAAATCATAGTCCACACAAAATAACAAGTTTTGGAATCTTTCTGGACCATGTAGGCATTTAAAACATTGTGTTGTCTATTTTTTCTTTTTCTTCGTGTTTAATCTTTTGTAAAATTAAGCATTTCTTATCAATGAGCATGGCACTTCAATATCACAAACTTAATTTTGAAAATGTTTTAATGAAAATTTTTCATATTTTAAAAATATTTTCCTCTTTCCTCCTCTAAAACTTTTTGCTGAGCCTAACCTATATTAATGACCATTTATGAAGGTAGCATTGGATAGAAAATTTGCTGGTTGTTACTCAACTTTATTACTAACAGAAAATCTTTGCAGTGTGGCTGTCTTACCAGCATCATATCATACCAGGTTGCTGAAAAGAAATATAAAAGAAATATCAACTTCTTTAGCTTGTGTCCAGGAGAAGTAAAAATTCCAAACAAAGAGATGTGATGAAGAAAATGATCCTAAGCAAAACCTTTAGTGAGAGAACATTTAGCTTTGAGCTGGTTGACACATATTCAGTATTATGAAAAAACAAATATAAATATCTTCCAAATGATTCTACCAGTCTCCAAGGAAATTTTTATACATTTCTTCTTAACAAACAAGATTGCAAGAAAGGGAAAAACTTCCTTCTGCTTTTCACTTCCTGGTCAAAATAATGAGCAGAGTCCTTAATTGGAAAATGTTTGGTGTTACTTGATGATGGGGCTCTCAGGTCAAATCCGTTCACTCCATAAAAATAACTTCAAATCCTACATCCTCACCAGACCATCAAATTAAAATCTATATTCAAAACAGTCTTATATACCCACAATACAAGCAAATCAGAAAAAAGCGATGCATGTAAACATGCCTGAATAGCTTTCTCCTCAAAGTGGATAACCTCTTTAGAGTCTTTTTTTTTTTTTAATAAATAAACAATTCATTACAAAACTGTATTTTTATTGATATTTTGTAATTAAGAAAATCAGATTTGAATGCTTAGTAGAATAACAGAAATGCTATTAGGGTCCATTGTGTCTCATTTAAATGGACATTTTAAAGGGAATGGCCTGAATAAAAGAGATTATATTAGACTGATTAAAAATTTCTCATGTTATTTTCCTCACATACACATACACAAAAAGAAGAACAAAAAAGAAGAATGCTAATAGTGAAGAAAAATATATTAATTAGAATTTAGCTACTACAAGCCAAGCAAATAAACTTGCTGCTTTCAAAAAATAATGACTACTTCTGAAACTAAAAGAATTAAGCTAGAAATGTAAAAAAAAAAAACAAAAAACTAAAATTAGATGGATGAGTTTTACAAACTTAGTATAGGAGACGATTTTCCAGTCATTTAAAATTCATTTTAAAACCTGTCAATATCTAAATTCATATCCTTAAATTTTCTACATAAGGAAATGGTGTATACCAAGTGACAGATATGTTACTTCTGAAACAGAAAGATATAAAAAAACAATATTCTTCTACTTCTTATGTATAGAATTATATGAGTGTAAAAATCCTATATTATTATATCTTTATTACTAGCCTATAGTGGCAACTAAATTGAAATAATAATGTAAAGTTATAGTTTCCACATTTACATGTCTCCATTTTCTTTTTCCGCCTTCATTTTCACTGTGGAGGTTCTTTTTTTACAAAGTTTTGAATTTTAAACAGGTGTAAGAGATGGTTGTTAAAAAAGTAAGCTCAGTGTTCTTATATTCATGCTTGGCAATTGAGACTTCAGAACAGGGTGTCAATCCTACTTGTAAAAATAAATATCTATCTGAGGCCATTAACAGAAAAAAAAATAGGCTGTACCTATGAAAAGTGCTATACCATGAGAATGTCCAAGATAAAAGAAACAGATCTCTAAATTGTTTCGCCTACCAGGCACTTTTGGAGTTTCTCTCAAAAGCTCTCATGTAAAAGTAGAAAAGTTTTTTTGTGGATGAAAGAGAGCTTTGTGAATTAGATAAGACTTTAAACATAGAGACATGACTAATTGGCTGACAGAGGTTTCAGCCAATGTGGCTACCTAAGGAACAATATCTTCTCAGGTCAAGCTTTATTAAACTACATTTCCAACATCACTTCATTACCAGTCTGAAATGGCAAGAAACAAATATGTATGTATGCAATGAATAATGTTGGATTTAATTCGAGTCCAGAGAGTCATAAACCAAAACATCTTTTTCAATAAAGTCTGAGCTCTGAGATGATTCGTCTAGTTCTATTTGTGAGGCCGCTACCACAATTAAAATATATTTAATCCAGGACACACAGCACCAATGCTCTACTCACTGCATGGATGAGCTAACCTGGACAGCAAAGAAAGCAAGTAGTCATTGAAAGGGCTTGGAGCCCTCGTACCAGGGGAGGGTGAAGAATGGAATTGTCCTTTCCAGAATCATGGAATCTCTCCTGGAACTGCCTGCAAGAAGAGTGCAGCCCCACACAGCTTTGTGCTGCAAGAGAAGACCCAAATAATCCCTAACCAAGAGGATATTGCAGATGCAAATCATCACAATTTGATCATAAGTGTAATGCATTAAATACATTGCAATCCTTACAAGTCATGTTAAGCCCCAAAAACATCAACACAAAATGAGAACCTAAGACATACGTTGGCATTTCTATATACTGTGTCTTCCTGTTCCCTACAGACAGCTCTAGATTTCTTCTCACAAAACCAGTTCAGCGAGGGACTGCTGAAGAAATCCAGTCATGTCACCTTCGGGCAACAAAAGCTCTCACTGTACATGAAGTGATAGTAGCCTTCTGGATTAAACTTGATCCTGATGCCACTGGCAGACAAAAAACGGCTCAAAAATAATTGCAGTTTAAGAGCAATTACTGTAAAGGGAAAGGTGACTTTTGACATATAGGGGACATCTAATATGAAACATTCACAGTGCTTCTAAATCTATCTCCTGTTTGTTTTTTTCCCTTGAGCCCAGTGTCCTTCAGAAGATTTTTGACATTTTGATTTGTGAAGATTGATGGCAAGAAACTCTTTGATAAAAAAATCCTACTCAGCATTTTTGAGGGTGAAGTGTCTCACGGGCCTTTTTATCCTTCTTCAGTTATTTACATAGTTTCTGTTTTACCTTTGCACTCCATGCAAGAGCCATAATTTTTTCAAATCTAAATCAATTTTCAGCAACAGTTACACCAGATTTCTTAGTCTATCAGCTTTACACCACCCTGTAAAAGGTTGGAATTTGTCAACTCAAAAACATACTTATTTATGGGCTCCTTCAGTCAATTGAAAAGATTATTTTAAAAAACTGTTTGAAATTTGAGTTTGGACTCTCTTGATCCAGATCTCCGTGCATCTGCTTACATTTGTATGTAAAATTGCCCTGTGCTGTATAGTGGACACAATGTCTGAAACTGAAACAAGATTTTATCAGCAAGATAAATTTTATCAACAAGATTTTTTTTGGATACAGAGCACACTCTGCAAAAGGATAGCTGTTTATTCATACCTATACGTTTTTCTGTAGAAAGCTGCTGAAAAAAAGTCTCCTCTTGCTATTTGCATTAGATCATTAACTAAGAATAAATCTTTGGGAGATCAGTCTGTTTATAACCTCTTCTGGCTGAACTTGGATGAGACGAACAGCCCTATGTTCAAATTAAATAGCTGGAAGCACTTCACTCATAATACATGTGATGGGCTTGCATTTCAGCTTGTTTCTCTTTTTGCAGGCATAGTTTCTGTCACTTTGATGTCTCCATCCATGATTTGTGGATGCAATCAGACACAGTGCTTAAACATTAAATAACAAACTGTACCTGCAAATGATGGGATATTATGCTGTTTGTGAAACTGCATCTCTTGCAGGCTGAGTAATTTGTACTTTAAGTTCATTAGTTGTAGTTATTTGCATACTGAGTAATAGCATCAGGAAAGTGAGAGACTGAAATAACTTACATGGAGCTCATGAAAGCTACAGAATGCTTGATATTAGTTACGGTAGTGACTAATATCCAAGTCCTAGTTTTGTCCAAATGCCAGTTATTGAAATGGGAAAATTCATGTCACTCTTATTCACATCTTACTGTTTTACTCATTGTAGCTCCAGCACGAAAAAACTCTCCCTTATGTCAAGGGACTGGGACATTTACATAGTGTTTTTCATTACCTTGAGATAGATGCTGGCTATCCTTTTTTTCACTTTGCATATACATGAGTGCACATGTGTTTGTGTGTCCGAGCAGATTTTTTTTTTTTTTTTGTAAGAATATGACCATTTGAGGTAATTAGAAGAATTAGGGTCCTCCATCATTATTAAAAAAGGGAATATAATGGGAATTTTATCTCCTCTTGAGAATATTCTTGAGTATGTTTTAAAATTCAATCAGTAAGAAAAGAAGGAATGTGTAATCTGTAATATATACAAAACCATATAATTGAAAATGCATTAATATGTAGAAGGAAGATCCCTCAGCTCACAGAAACTGTCACTGAGCTGTTGACTTAAATGATAAGGTGACAGCCAGCAGTCTGACCCACTGCAATTAAAGGAATCACACATTATTATAGAACAGAAAAGGAATATGTGAACAGTGTCAGAATTAAAATACTCATTGTCAGCAACCTATAATTTTTTTTTCTAGCTAGAGAGCAATATAGTTTGTCCTAAAAGGAATCCTGATAGCCATAAGTAACATCCTCCATGTAGCCTGACCTACTGTGCCTGTGCATTATGGAGATCATCACACACACAGCTATCCTGGTGCTTCCTAGTGGCAGGGCGTGCATTGGACATATGTTACAGCAGGCATGCACACAGATATCTGCCACTCAGAGAAAGGCTCAGAGAACAGTCAACACAGTTTTGGTGATGAAAACTTCTCCCAGCCACCCTCTTCTCTAGTAGATACGGGGTTTTGGCATGTGCAGAGTAAACTCAACTTAAAGGAAGGGATTTGAAGACGAAAGGAAAATGACAACTAGGAAGAAGGATTATCTAGTTGAGCTATTTTCCTGACCTGCACCCTGCTCCTGACTATCCTATAAACTACCCTGGCAAGCTTCAGGTAGTAACCTGGACACTGGCTGAGCAATCTATTATAAACCGTATGCCTTGATTAAGTTAATATCCACAGCAGCAATAAATTACTTACAAAGTTTTGTCTTTTCAATAAATGAATGTACTGAAATCAAAGCTGACATAGAAACTTACAGTCACTCAGAAGGCAGTGATTTTTTATGCATACAGCTCCTCAGAGAGACAAATTACATAAGCTAACTTTATAAAACACCTCTCCTAACTGAGTTCTGCAAATGCCACTTGAGGGCTGGAAGTCAGCCTAGTTCTTTTCTGCCCATGAACCACAGTCAGCAGCACCATTTACATAACAGGACTCTTGTGAACAATTGCAGTGATGGCACACAAACCAGAAAAAAAGCAGAGCAGTTTGATATAATTGTTTTGGCTCTGCAGTACTAAGAAAAACAAGGAAAAAAAAAGTAGTAGATGTCATATCTGCCAGAATGAAAGATGCTAATATTTGACTATACTCAAGAAGAACAGCTGTTGATTATAACATCTCATATTTGCATCATCACTTTTTGAGCATTAACTATATTTGAAGTTTCAGTCCTTGAAGATCTTGTTGTTTTTCCCTACTCACTATTTCTAACTTTTACCTCACTTTGACATAGTCATAAGTCTATTTTGGTTTTACGCTCAGGGACGAGTCAAGAGTCATGGAGATACTATATTGTGTGCTCTTTCTGTCATCTGTAGTTTCTCTCAACATTCATCATTCTAAATCAGGCTCCAAGTTGCTACTAAATATATGCCTCTTACTGAATACATGGTTTGAACCCCTAAAGTCCTGTTCCATTAGTGCAAAGGTACAGCCACATCAAGAGAAACTGCTTTATAGATCTCATACTACTTCAACACGAACTAATGCACATCTCCTCCAAACCTGAAAAGCCATGAAATAATATTATTCAGTAATTCCATTATATCAACTACTGGAAAAGTAGTTTCTTAATTAACTAGTATTAACTAGTATTCTTAAGTTTCTAGTTAAGAATATGCCTGCTAGTAGGTACTTATAACAAGAGTGAAGCTTACACTGAGCTTTTCATTCCCCTTCTCATCTTTCTTTATTTCTTTAGAGAACACCTATTGTATACACCAGCTGCATATCAGCCAGGTGTTGCCCCAAAAATGTCAACTACTGCTTGAGGCAGGGAGCAAATGCAATTTGGGACACACTGGTGACAGATTGACACTTGTAGTGACAATGTTTAAATTTTTAACCAGGCTTGCAATAGAAAAAACATACAGTTTGAATTATTCCTGAAAAACATACCAGCATGCTAACCTAACATCTTACAGCTGGGTTATGCAGTGACTGATGTGGAGGCAGCAGCCCAAAAGGACAGACTGCTTTCCATGAAATATCTTAAAGTAGTTTCTGAAACATTCAGTAACCGTCAGGAGACTTGCTTGTTAGTCAGAAAGGAATGCTTTAAAGCAGTTCACTACTTCTATATGAAAAAAAATAGTATACAAAAATATGTAAAGTATATAAAATATAGGGCCTGAATGTTTCTTTCACTACTTAATAGTTTCTCTTTCTAAATTTCTACCTATCAGTTTCTACAGATATGCCCAAACGTTTTTTCAAATAAAGTTTGTATCAAATCAATTTCCAACTTATAAATTAAACATTTGAGACAAAATGTGAAACAAAACATATTTAGTACTTTTCATAGCACTGTATGAGTAGTTTAGTGCAGTCATAACAAGCAAAATTAAAAAAAACAACACAACACACAAAAACATGCCAAGCTCAAATTAAAAGTGGTCTATTCCTGTACAGCTATTTTCTACCCAACATCAACATCCTTTCATATGTACAGTACTTACTTAAACCTAAGATGATTTTCTTTTAAGAATTAGAAATCCAATTTTATACAGATTTCTTTCTAGCAGCTTGCTACCTCCTCCTTGATTTGCATTGTATTTATAAATCTTTATACCTGTGAAAAATGCCATGTGCCCAGTTCTTAGTCTTCATTTTCTCTTGAAACGATAAAGTTTCCAGAAAAATGCTGGGTTTTTACTATCTCAGAGGGATGAACACTGCATTTGGAATGATAGATACAATCTGCATTTTCTCTTTATATGAAAGTGATAAGTATATTTTTCTTGGAGTCAATGGGCTGATCTTAGCACTATTCAAGGTTTGGATGAGTATGAATCATACACTCAGAATGTAAACATTCATATCATACCTCCAGTTAACCACTGCCAGTCACCTCTGTAAGGCATTGGTCCTATGTAATGTTTAGAGAAAGTATCTATGTCTGGAAACAGGGTTATTGATACCTCAACTCTAATGAGAACTTGCTTCCTTTGAAGATTGATTCTTCATTTTACTCAATACACAAGTCTATTTCAAAGAGTATTAAAAAATTTAAACATTGTGGTCATCAAGAATCCCAGAGCCAGGATATCATATTTATTTACCTCTCTTGTGAAACACTAACAGATAGAATAACCATTGAAAAGCAGGGAGAAGTGTCAGAAAATGAAATATGCTGCTCTCTTAGGTTATCCATTCACTCTTAGACCTCTGTTTTTTACATCTTTATTAGTTCAGTGATGGGTTCCTTGGCCAGAAATCCCCTTGTTCTTTAATACTGGTTACACAAAGCACAAAAGCCACCATAACTTGCATTGAAGAATGGTGTGATATAGCTGAAGAATCTGAATGTGAATTTGTTGAGCAATACTGGTAAAATGTTATAAGAATTTTCTACAGTCAGAAATATATCTGTTCAGACCTTTCCCAGCTACATGATTCTGATGTTGTGCCTCGAGTTATATCAACATGAATTAATTCATTTCAGATTCACTTTTTCATTCTATGAAGTTAAGTGAACATTTAACTCCCTGCACCCACCATTTCCTGGGTATTTTGCTGTGTTATGCTTGTGAGCTAGTCACTGCAATGCATTATTCTTTTACTGCAGTGTTTCTGAGAAACATGGCTTCAAAACTGCATTGTGAAGAGGTCTGTAAGTTTCCCGTCTCTGATTGCAAATTGAAAACAGGACTAACATAATCAAATGTCAATATATGGACTGCCAGTAGCCAAAGAAGAAAGAACCTACCACCACACAAATTCACGGAATGTAAAAATATTTCTCTCAGTCCAGCAGTAACAACCTGTTGTTTCTGTATACATTCTCTGGTCATAGAGACAAACAACCCTCTCATTTTATCTGAGAGCAAAGTTTTCCAGTGGAAACAATATATCTAATATGAACAATTAGAAAAGACATCTACTGTTAAAATATTCCAGAACTGAAACCCTGCACAATTAGCAGTCTCACCAAAAAGGAAAAGTAGAAAATCGTGGGAAATAATCCAGGCATTAACCAATCATACCACACAGCTAAAATCTAAGTGTTATGCAGCACAGTTGTTACTCTGCAAGAAGGAAGAGAGGGTGTACCAAGAATACTTATTTCTTTCAGGATTATAATTCAATTTAGAAACTGAAATGATCATAAAATATACATGCTAGGGTTTCATTTTAGGTCGGAGTCATAAGTTTTAAAAGACTGGTATCCTAGATTTTAAAAACATTATCCTGAGTGATGTAGCACAGCCTCATATGGATCACTCTTAGTTTAGAAAATGTACAATTACTGATGCCAGCAAGAAGTCACACCAAGGCCAGATGAGATCAAACTGTATGTCAGTAGCATAATAGAAAATGAAATGAATAATCAAATGGGCAGAGTATTCATGCAGCCCAAGCTGGAAACTCCAAATAAATGAAAGGCACAAGGAAAGTCTATCGTAAGCTCTTAAATCATAAAGTTGAAAAAGTTCTTTGTGTAGAATGCTGCAAGTTTCATAATACCTAAAATATAAAGGGATTTCATAACTTTCACCACAGTAAAAGGCAAGAACTGAAAAAAAATCACAATATAGCAAGATTAGTTCGAAACTGTCTAGTGTAGCAACAAACTGTACAGATGTAGCAACATGGAGAATTTATTTCACATTCATTTTCTACACTTCCCAAACTTCAGAGATATTTTCAATGTCTCTCCTGGTGGAGGCAGGGCACAATTCTAAGATATGAAGCTGTACAACCACAGCAGCATTCCCATGTTCTGATCTTGTTTTGCAACTCTTTCAACCATTGGTATTTTTATGGGAAGCATATATAACAAAGAAACAAAGGCTGTCATTTAAGACACCCAGCAACAACTTCAGCACCAAAGATGCTACCTTCCAGATTATCTGAAGGAATAATTTAGGGCAATTCTCTGACGTAATCAGTGACATAACTTAATATCTATCAGTACCAGGTTCATTATAAAAAATGTAACAAAAAGAAACATTTTAATTACAGTAGAGAGAAACAGCTTCCATTCCTTATTCCAGTGTTCTCGAAGAAGAATGCCTTTTAAGCACACAGGCAGAATATCTACACATGTACCAAACTTTCAGTGACAGAAGGGGAGATAATGTGCAGCATTTAAACAGTTTACAAATGTCTGTAACCTGAAAATTCCCATACCATTTGCATCAGTGGCAAGCCAACAATGCATATCAACATAAGTGTAAGTTGATCAATTTCTAGTAAAACTAAGTATTCAGTATATCTATCCTGCATGGAAATAAGACTTAAGTCCCATTTAAATACGCTCAGTAGAGCGTATTTAAGTTTAAGAAAAAAAAAGACCTAGGCAAAAAATTTTGCATATCTTATTAATACATTTTTAAGCAGTTTACATTCATTTTACACTCCTGTCCATAAATGATTCACTGTTTTAGGACATTGTGTTAAAAATAACATTGACATAGGAAATTCATACGCACTTTTCAATTATTTTAATGTTTATGATTAGGACTGCAAAGGAGATTGTAGTCAGTTTTCAAACTACCAAAATATCTCCTAAAACCCTACACCTTAGCTGACAAGAACAGGAAGACAGGGATCTTGATAGGTCTCTGAAACAAGTACAAAGATCCTCATCAAAGAGTGGAACACGTAAGAAATGTATGTGCAGAAGTGAGCACCGCACTGAGTAGAATTTAGGCCATCCAAAACCAGCATTTGTTTTCTCTATTTGCACAACTCAGAGGATGAAATTCTATGGCCTACTTGTACATAAGATTGAAAAAGATGACTCTAATGGCCTGTTTTGGACTTCAATCCATGTGGCTGATTTTCCTTTAGGCTATGCTTTCCTGCTGCTTTGGCAATAAGTAGTCTATATTTATCCATGGTTAAAAGCATTTTTCTACTACTACAACAGAGCAAAGGGGTTTCAGGGTAAACACAATTCACATTCTGCACAGATTTAAAAGTTTAAAGCTTTTTTTTTTTTTTTTTTTTTTCCCAGTGAAACTCCTTTACCTCTTTTTCCATTTGAATTCCTTCTGCCCGGATATTTCTTTCAAATACTTCCCTCTTTTCTGTCTGTGGATTGGATTTTCTGTAAACAAGGATGTAGTCAATCCGACATTTTCCATCTCTAAAATACAGTCCATTGGCTTTGTTTTTATCAGGTACTTCCTGTAAAGAGAAATTCAAACAATTCAGTAATGCTAATTTGCTTTGGTAGCTGTTGTTGCATCAGCGTTTACATCAAGTTTTCAGTAATACTCAACAGGAAAGATAAGGAATTGTAACAAGACATCCAAGTTTTCATGTACTTTACATACAGTGCCCCTGAGGTTGTCTGAAAGAATACAAATTTCTCCATTTCAAAACCAGGAGGTCTTCTTTGGTAGATGTTTGGCCATATAGATAGGAGAGAATAGAGAATGCAAGTCAACATTCCTCTCCCACTACCCTCTAGAAAATTGGGAATAACTTTTTATATTAAAAAAAGAGCAGAAAATAGTGTAAGTAAAAACTGAATATAAAAGAACTTAGTATAGTGGAATGTCTATGTACACCTGAGAAGAATTATGAATGGCTTGAACATTAACTGTACAGAGAAACATTAAATTTGGTGTGAAGTTTCTCCTTGCTTTGTGATTACAGTAGTTCCTTTGCTTCACAGGACACTGTCTCGTGCCTTCTTCACTCATAACTCAGAATGTTCTTGGCTTATGGAAAAGCTGAGGCAATCCACTAGATTTATTTGAACATAATTTCCAGTGTTTGGTCTAGTGATACATAAAAGCAGTAAGTACTATTTCTTGATTATTTCCATCAAAGAATGTGCCTGTTCAAATTTTTGCTCAGAGAGAAAGAAAATGTTGTTAACAAGAGGTCAAGTGGGTCCTTCTAATGAGATCCAAGAGGCAAACTTCTGGTCTGTTTTAGAAATTCACGAGATGAAGTCCTCTGAAGCTTCTCCTCACAACTAAACACTACTTCCACATAGCACAAATTTTGTCTAGGGATTAAATTTTTTCCTTCACCCAAATTGAAATTGTGTGGCAGCTGGTGAGTTTGGAGCATTTTGTTGAAGTAATGTATAAAGTGAATGATATGTGAAAATAAACAGCTCTCCCTCAGAGAGGAATAATGCATAGGGACTTCAGGGGCATCAAGATGAGTTGACTTCAAGCTGAAGGGAGGGTTAGGCTAATTCCTCTTTCTCTTTCTAGAATTTTCTCAATCATTCCTGCCACAAAAAGCCATGCTCTATAATATATGATGTAATCCCCAGGAAAAAAAATTAAATTGCCTTTCACTTATAGGAGAAGTAGGGAATTTTCAGTATACTTTAAATTAGGAGAATTGCTTTTTAACTTCAGTTACAAAAAAAGTGTTAATAATACTGATAGGCCAATTGATTCTT
The DNA here is from genome assembly GCA_037305975.1 of Chrysolophus pictus. Taxonomy (NCBI): domain Eukaryota; kingdom Metazoa; phylum Chordata; class Aves; order Galliformes; family Phasianidae; genus Chrysolophus; species Chrysolophus pictus. The sequence goes on from CM074576.1 coordinate 148,997,737, forward strand.
ACAAAAAAAAAAAAAAAAAAAAGAAGAAAAAAAAAGAAAAAAGAAAAGAAAAAATCCAATTCAAGTTGTTAAATGTAAACTTACTACCTGATTCTCAGTGAGCATTTTCTTTAAATGGAAAAAACAATGAAAGCATCCTAAATGTACCATCCCCTTGGTACACCCAGTTTACTAAAAGAAGAAGGGGGAATTCTTCTAAGATTCCTTCACTGCAGTGCCTGCCTGACTCCTGACACAGCTTAATTCAGACTTGATATAGTGGGAGCTGGTCCTTAAGGTGAAAATGAAGGCAAGAAAAAAGACATAAGCCCTAAGGAAATAACAGTAATAAACCATTTATATCTATACTGCATATAATGCTGACAAATGATAATATCAGGATATCAGAAGTATTTTTCACAGCGTATTAAAAATGAAAACAGCTCAGGAAACACAGTCATTTTTTTTTCCTCTAAACGATGTTGAGAAGACATGAAAAACCAAGCAGAGCATATAAATAAAAGAACAATGCAGCAGAAGATTCAGAGGCAGTGGGCCAGCTTAGTGGTTCTGCTCTGGTTTCTAAGCCTCCTGCTGTTCTTCCAGTTCTGCACGTCCTATAGACACCGTGTGTATTTTAGCATATGAAGCAGTGCAATGGGGATGTATCCGTAGAGTAGAGAACTATCTGTGCTGAGGGCCTGCTGTACACACCATGTAGGACTGAGGGTTTACTTTGGGCCCACTCCAGTGTTGTTCCAGAGACTCTCTAGCTGATATCAGCTCGAGTATATCTCACAATTTATTTGCATCCAGGAAAGATCCAGGTTTGAAATCTGGGACTGCTCCGCAGTGCAATCCAAAGCATAAGTAGGGCCTATTGAGAGATTCACTTCAAATTTACACTCCTGATCGGAACTAAAATGGTAATACGGACCAGCTCAGACTTCAACACAAGGAATGTATCTTTCTCCATAAGGAACAGTGAATCCATTGGAAAAACAGATTTGCCCTCTGGCTTCCTATGTTTCACTTTTCTCTGAAGAAAATTCATTTAGCCTACACTGACTCATCAGTGCATGTAGAAAGTTACGTTAAGGGATGCCTAAGAGATTTAGATAAGTTATTTATCCTGTAGGACTTATTTCTCAATAAATATGACTGCCAGAGACAATTACTTTCTCTCGGACCTGTGAAACCATCCCAACTCCAGAATTGTCATTTTTCTTCCAGAAGGGTAGCTTTGACAACATCGTCATGTGGAAGTAGTTTTCATTTTAGAAATTATGTATGAGAAATTCAGAGTGATAAACTTTAGTAGACTGGTATGGGCTCCAGAAAGATACACTTGCTGTCTCCCTGATATAGCCTGTAAGGAGGATTTATAGACCGAACTTGTTACAAGAACTCTGAGGGTGCAAATGTCATACATGATATGGAGACACTCAAATTAGCTTGTCAGTGTTAGGAAACAGCAGCTGCAGGGCTTTTTGCACCAGCCTCAGCATTCTAGATTTGCACTATTCCAGACAGAGACTTTTCTGCCACCTTGGTATTCATGCTTTCCAGACATTGCCTCTCCTTTCCCTCTGTCATGACTTCAAAATTCACTTTTCCTTTAAAAAAAAAAACAAAAAACAAAAAACACAAAAAACAAACATAAATCTAGTACTAAGTTTTACTGCAGTTTTTGGTGGAAAAGTTGTCTAGATAGGTGTGTCAAATCTTCATTCCTTTGTCTGAAAAAGGATACCAGAAGAAACAGGCAGAATGGAAAATACTTTATTTTAGCAATAAACTTAGCATTTCTGGCTATCTAAAGTTGTGTAACTGGGAATTCTTTTCCAAAGAATACACCAGTTTTCTTATCCTTTGACCCTCGATGGCAGCCATCAACATTCACAGGCATATGACTCATATACACATACATGTTAGGAGGACTTTTGCCTAAAAGCTTATCCTAAGTATCTCATTACTTCAAATCAGATAATTTGTAACCCTACCAACCATAGAGACTTTAAATGGAACTTCATAATCAAAAGTGCCGATAGGAAAATCAAGGGAATTCAAACTTTTATCTGCAAGTCTTCTGAAAAAATAAACCAGAATGGACCCCAGCGTTCACTAATTTAAGGACAGATTAGATTTTGTCTTCATTCCTGCTTCCTTTGGTACTTAGTTATTACCAATATGAATGCTCAATAAACATACGATCATAGAATTTTGAGGAGATCACCTTTTCCTGCTGTTTGTGGCTACTTGAAATTACAGTCCGCTGCATAAAAATTACCAAGTGGGAGAGGTGGTTAATACTTGTGATAACCTGTGTGGAAAAAGAAGCCAGCAGCACCCACCTTTTAGAATACAGTTCTGATAAAAGAAGGAGAGAATTTCCTATATGGGAGAGTAAGTTCTTTTTCAGAATGCCATTTTGACACCTTAAATTACAGTTTTGCGTAGGATGCCAGTGTATTTTTCCATTTACCTACACTGGTCAGTATATTCATTTTGATACCATCTATTTAATTATATGGAGCTTTTTCTAATAATAAAGTTATGTGGGCTGCAAAACAAAGTGCCTAACAGTTAAAAAGCAACAGATTTGTAGTTTTCTATGAAAGCTTAGTGTTGTTCTAGATCCTGGTCACTGAGGAAGACAGGAATTTGATGGAAAAAAAAATGTAGTTAAGATGTACTGAGTTAAATACAAGAAAATTAAGCTGAAACTGCACAGAGTATCAGAGGTGCCATAAAGAACATCAGAGTTCTTATGTGCAATATGAATAACTTTTTTTCTGCCATATCAGTGCAAGTTCCAATTTATACAAAAGATTGTTAAAACAAACACTATTCTGCACAATGTTAGTAACACTAAACCCAAATATCATTAGAATTTGAGTTTAAAGTGAAGAGCAAATGGGTGACTTTTACAGTTTTAATTTCAAAACTACTTATATCAGCTGGAATCTCAAGAACATATATGTTATTTTAAGGAGAAATCAGGTTTTTTTTATCAGTTTCATCATTCTAACTTCCTTGAACACAGAAGGCTAATTTAATACTCTATAGAAGGAAAGGCAGAATAGATGTGGAACTGAAGTGTAGATCTTAAACCATTTTCTCCTTCTTTCTGTTGCAACTCTAATTCTCAGGAAATGAAGCTTCAATCAAAACAAAGTTTCAAAATTCTAGTCACAGTATGTCCCAAGATTTAGATTTGTAACTGTACACTTAGTACCTACTGTTCTCTGATCAATGCACACAAAGAAAAACACGATTTTTAGTTTGCTCAGACCTCATCTCTGTCTGAATGAAACAAAACAAAATAATGACATATCTTTAGCCAAAGGGCATGCTGAATCCTTATCTAGCTCTACATCTTTGATGGTACTGTTGATAAAGCTCTATCCATAAACTCCTGAAGGGATCTTCTGGTTAAGCATGAGCAACAGACAACTGAAGGAAACAGTATTCCAACTTGTCAGCTAAGCAAACTGATAAGAAAACTTTGTGGGTTTTTTTTTCTCTCTAAGGTTTTTGGATTATACATTCATTTTCATGGATTGAAATAAGAACATCTGAAAAATGTATAATTTCCTTTTGGAGTAAATCTGGGGACTCCATGGACTTCTTCAAAACTTTTTTCTTTTCTTCCTTTCTGTCTCTCTCTCTTTTTTTTTTTTTTTGGTAGGCTAAGACATTCCTCTTTTTTTTTTTTTTTTTTTGCTCTTATACATATAATAGACCTATTTAGCTATTTTTCTCAGTTATGGTTATACAAAAAATAAATAAATAAACCTATTCAACTAGGAAAGTTTTCAGACATTTCCCCTTTCCCCTTAAAAAACCAAAAAAGTATACATCGAAAAAAGGTTTTGCTGCTAAATTAACAGCAGCATATATTGTTCTCTCTCATCACTTCTCTTTCCAATCATTTTTTGCTCAGTTTTCCTCTTTAATATGCAAAAGTTGTTTGCCTTTCAACCCTGCCCTTTAGTTAGAGACTACATGGTACACGATCACAAAAAGCTACACATAAATACCATGTCAGGTTACTGTATTGTAATTCAAGCAGGTGAAGAGGGCCCTTTGTAGGTTGTAGGGGAGGCTGTGAAAGAGCAATGAGGGAAGGGGAAGATGAAATTCTGAGCAAGGTCAAACACATCTCCAATGGAATGAATTTTGTCACTCTAATTATCTGTCTAAACATTCTAGGAGCGTAGCTCTCTGTGGGCTGAATTTCTAGTACAAGAAAAATTGCTCCATCAAATAGTCTTATTGTGCTCTCTGTATCAGTTGTAGTTTCCATGGAAATAAATAGGATGTCGTCACACCCCCTAAGCAGGCAAAAGGAGGTCTTAGAGCGAGGGATGAGTCCATGGTCTCCTCACTCCCTGAGGTAGGCATAGCATTCATAGGCAGTTAGAACAGTTAAAGAATATCACATTCCCTTCTGTTCAACAGACACAGAAAGGCCAAATTTTCATGCTTGAGCCCACAATGCTTTGCCTGTATTACGACATAATTTAAAAGGGACTATGTGCTGAACAATGATTCCTCCTTGGTATGTTCTATGAATCAACATTACGCATCATCAAGTCTGTTCTGCTCTTTACTTGATTGGAAATTGTTGTTTATTTGACACCTAGTACCTTTCATGAGATTTATAAGTGCTCCTCCTTCATCCATACTCCAGATGGATTAATATAAGGCAAATCTTGTCTTGTAGAAAATGAGATTTTGAATGAAATAACATTTATTCCCTTTTTATAGTGGACGTTATTTTAATAATTTTCTGTGTTCTTACCTCTCCCACCACTTCCAACCTGCTGGCATCATCAGAAGTACTGGTCAAGTTACCATGGTGAAGCAGGGAATCATCATCTTTGGAAGGGCTGTTCACACCTTCTAGCTCATCAAAAAAAATGTTGACATCTTTAGCTACTGAAAAACAAAGATAAAAACATATGTTCAAATACATTTGAGCCAAATGAAGATGAGTGTAACACATTATCAGTTATCCTGCTTTTTAGTTCTGGTGTATCTATGATGTTAAGTTCAAAATCTCCTGATGAGCAGTGGTGAAGATTTAGGATATCGTAATATCTCTCTGATCTTAAATAAGTGATCATCTGTCACAATAAAACATTTGTTAGCCATTTCCTTGGATTCTCTCAGGATAAGTGGCTTAAAGGATTGCTTTCTTTATCACAGCCACAAAAAGTTGCTTTCAATGAGGAAGGTACTTTTGAACTACTGCACAAAATATCAAGTTAGAAATTGTACAAACCTGTGACAGAAGATCTCAAAGAAGTACTGCTACTTGAAAGACACTGAATATATGAGCCTGGGCTAATCATAACTTTCACAAAATTTAGCATCTTTTGATATATATAATGCTAACATATTCAGATCTACTGACTGCCCAGCCTTCGGTCATGCTACATTAAACCTAGCTTGATAAAAATCAAGGACCACATTCCCATGTTTTGGGGGCCTGTCAGACACTGGTGTACATGGAGAGAGACCCCAGACAGTGCTTAGGGTAGCTCTGCTTGCTCACCCCAGGTCCATGTCTGACACTGATGCCCCTCACTGGGCCTAATCTTGATCCCCAATATGCAGATTAAAGTCCTGGCCTGGCCTCAGCCCATCTCCAGATTGGTGCCCAAAGCATGGGGTTGCAGTTGTCCCAAAGCTCCTGGCTGCTCTGCTCCCACTTGAGTGGTGGGGTAGGCCCTAGCTATGGGACCCTGCCCTGATAATCCAATGGGGAGTCCCCATGGAGCAGTCAGCTCACACCATGTGTGACTGAAAACAACAACTTGAGTAACTGAGTTTAATTTCTTCCAACTTTTATGCAATGTTATGTCATGATAATTTTGTAGTGATTAAAATAAAAGCAGTGGAAGACTTTGAATGTGTTAAATGCTGGCATTGTACTCAAGGTTAGAGTCAGAAGACAATGGGAAGCTGTGAGCAGAGTGGCTTTGCACTTCTACAGCACCACATAAAGGCCATTGGCTTCAGAGACTGAAGGGCTGCTGGACAGAAGACATGACAATGGCAGACATGGGGCAGGTAGGCTGCAGCCAGCCGGGTCTATCACTGCACTCCAAAGCTGCAGATCTTGGGTGAAAGGATGGTGAAGAGCTGCATGCGGGGAGAAGAAAGATACCTTTGTTGAGGATCAAGTCTCAACTGCTCAGAGGTTTCATTCACCTCTCCAGCCTCATATTTCATAGGCAAAACCCAGAATTATGACAGCAAAGTTTTCTTGGAAGGGGCCCCCAAAAGGCAGCTGCTGAGCCTCTTTCCCTGTTTCATTACTGGCAGAAATTTGTCTAGTCCACCATTCCTCACTGTTTTACTAATCTGACCGACTTTTTGGACACATTCTTCTGTTGTACAGTATACCCCCAGCCCTTTTGCTTCTCTGCTGTTCCCCTAAGTAGGTGACAGTTGTCATTACTCTTGATGTGCATCTATATTAACAGGTAACAGACAAAAATCTCTAATTGCTAATGGCAACTTTACTCCATTTTTAACTCCTGGCTGTAGGTGTAAAAACACATTCTTCGACTGTGGAGAGAGTGAATAGCTGCCAGAAACTAAAGGACATTAACTGTTCCCCAGCCATCATAAGTGCTATGTGACCTCCTTTCCACCCTTCCCTCCTTCAGTGGTCTATGACCTAGTTTAAGAGATTGTTTTTTCTTTAAATCTCCAATGCAACAGATTCTGTAGATTACCTGTTCTTTACTATCCCAAGCCAGGGAAAGATTTCTTCATGTCTTGGACATGCAGCTATGCTACAGTTTATATGTATTATTATTTTACTGTCCATTGTGAGCATTGCTGCCCTTTTGCACTTGCCTTGTATAGTATCTAAAGTCTGTTGTTACAACTATGGATAGATTAAAAAAAAAAAAGAAGACCCTATTGAAAGCTTCAAGAATTCCTCATTTGCACACACACAATAAGGACAATGTTGACAACATACCTTGTATTTTACATCACAGTACTTTAGCTTATGAGGCCACTAATAATTTTAGCAGCAACAGAAAGGTACGCACATCCAAATAATCCACACTACATACAAACCTAATGAACCAACACGAACATCATAATTTTTAATTGAAATTCAGAATTTCTAATGCTTTTATGAGTGTATTCTGCATTTAGGCAGTATAACAGGAAATTTTGTGCCAGATTAAATGTCTTTAGGATAACATACTAATCCTCAAGTTTAGCAATTTTGGAGTTGGATATTCTACCTCATAAGATAATAATCTAGATGTAGATCACCACCAGTTTATGCACAAATGTTCAAATGAGAAGAATACTAAGCATAAAGAACTACTGGAACAAAAAAACCATTTGGAATAATTTCAAACTTCACTGAAGTGAAATCCAGAAATGCACCTCCAAAATGTATATGATCAACACCTTAGCATAGTCTGAAAACAATTGTGAGAAAAACGAACCCATAAATATAATCAAATAGGGAAGCTCTCAGAGGATTATGAGAGATATATATCTGCTGCAGACATGAGCAATGAAAGATGAAGAAATGAAAGTAATTTTGCTTTCTGTTATCCTAACTAGCTGCTTTTCCTGCCACGAAGACTGCCCTGGTATAACTGACGAGACTTTTGAGATACTAGAATTGCTGTTTCCTGGAATGCCAATAATGCTTGGACTTGCAAAGCAGATGTTTTTAAGTGGGTGTCTGAGATACACAAACTGGTATGAAGGAGGGCAAATATGTTTGGAAGTTTCAAACAGAATTGCCGGATTATTTTCAGGTTTTGTGAGGAAATCAAGATCTCATTTCAAGGTTATTTTAAAATCCAGCCCAACTCAGTAAGGACTATAAATTGTGGAAACTGCAAACCTCAGCTGGCTAGTGAAACTAGCTACAAAGACCTGTCTGGACTGCCAGTAATGGGAAACCAGTTATATCAATAGTACACAAGCAATTGTTGGTTGGAAGCTTCAACAAACAGCCTAAATAATGAAGAGATGTTCTGAACTACCTTGTCTGTGATCCAGGTGCCTATGACCCTCTTCCAGTCACAGAAAGTTATGCTACTGGTGAGAACGTGGAGATCTTTATACTTCAGTTGCCTTGCTGTTTTTATTTTTGAAGATATACTCCTATTATTTCACTCACTGGTACTAAACATGGGACTGAAACATTTGCTAAGAACTCCAAATCTCATTGGATAGTAAACAATGTCATTTAATAAAATATTGTGCCACAAATGTCAATAAATAATTTAAAAACTCACTAATCTTATTTGCTTCACTTTAATAATGGTGATGATACTTCCAGTGCAACTCTTGTGTTGGCTTTACCTAACTCGGCTATTCTACAGCAATGAATAAGAGCACTCACTCCTACACTGCTGCTAAAGGCATTATCAGGGCTCCACTTTCTCTGTTCCCTTCAGACTATGATAAATACATATACCATCAAATGCTCTTAATAGAATGTTATCTAATAATTTATTATTTATATGCTTTTGACCATTCATTTGAGAAGCAGACTGGTACTGGTATATGGTGATATCTTTTTAGGCAATGAAATTTAACAGCAGTGCAGAGCAGCACGTACATTGCTACAGCAGATATCAAGAACTCCCCTCTATGGTTTTAGATTCGCTTCATTATGCATGTTCATTTTTCCTCCTCATGTTCCACTTTGTGGGAAGGAAAAAAAAAAAAAAAATCAGTGAGTTGAAAATTCAGAATCCCTCGAGGAATTAAAAAAATGTGTGAATACAAATCATTTTAACAGCAATGTAGCAGAATCACCTATTTTGGAAACTGAACTCTAGGAAATTCTAAGCAAGAATCCCTGTGAAATTTCAGTGGTTCCACAAGCCTCTCTGGCCTGAGAGCACTCAAAAGTTACACCCTTACTCTCCTGAAGACAGACAGTCAAAATTCAAGGTGCCTAAAAATAAGAACTTTCATTCAAAATTGAAAGTTGACTCTATGAATTACTGGGGCAATATAGAAGTATAGTCAGAGATGATGTCTTTGTTAATTAACAGCTTTATTACTGATTGTCACACTTTGCCACCACGTATAGTTTAGCTTTGGGGAATGCAAGTTATAAATCAATATTGCTCTTTAGGTGCTCTTTAGAGACTTTTAGGCCTATCAGATAGCACTGAAGAGTGAATTTCTTAAAAAATTATTCACAGCAATGTTTATAATATGTGTAGAGCATTTTTACATGAACATGATGGTGAAAATGGTTGATTTTAAAATTTCCAGTATTGGAAAATAGTTCGTAATAAAAAACTTGAGTACAAAACACCTATTTTGCAGAAAATTGCAAAGCTTGACCAAGACTCCTGCATCTTGTTGTACTACAGGTTATCTTTTTGCATCTTTCTGTTGGATTTTTATATACAAGCATTTTCCTGCAGTCAGTGAGCCTGGCAGATACAAATGTTTCTGCAAGGAGGGAATGCTAGAACTACTGCAGCCCAGAACTTTTTGAAATGCTAAATTCTGTAATTATGCAGTGATCATAGTTACCCTGTCTCAAGAAAGTCACAGATTTCTGACTTCCAGACTAGGAGGAAAAATGAGACAATCAAATGATTTATTTATTTATATTAAACCTGGCAGTAGTCAATGCAAACTGGAAAGCCAGAGATATTTTAATTTTGATTTTACTGCAATGGCAGTGGAAAGAACCAAATCACAGGAATTCACGAAAAGAGCTTTGAAATCAGAACTTTTTTTTTTTTTTTTTAAAACAGAACTATTTACCACTTTTCAGTAAGACATCCAACTTCTCAGAATAATAACTGGGAAAAAGCCGTGAAAGCCTTTGCCAACTTCTGCCAGGCCACCCCTAGGCATGCCTACCCTTGGCCAGACCCCCAGGGCTCCCCCACCTGCTCCAGCCTCATGTCCTCACATCTCCCCGAGGCCAATCAGCCTCTGTCCAAGCCAGACCACATCAGGGCTGGGCTCCAGCTCCCCACAGCCCTGCCCTGTTCAGCCATGCCACCTGCCCAGCTGGGCCCACCTGCAGGCCCACAGTCTGACCTTGACCCAGGATGCAGAACAGGTGCATCATCCCCTTTGGCAGTTTTACACCCAGTGCAATCCTCTACTTTATAGTGCATATTTATAGCCATTTGAAGAGAAGTAATGATTGTTTCTTGACTGCCTCTTATAGACTACTGATAATTTCTGAATATACTGCTGTCGAGAGGAAACTGTGAAACACTGTTTAAGACTCAAGCATGAATTGTGGTAGTCAAACACAGAATTTAGCTTTGAAGCATTAGAAGCGACTTTTAGTTCTTTTATGATATCAGTATATTCACATGAAAGTATATATACATAATACAATAACTATCTTCATTCTCAGCCTAAGAAAGAATCAGGAGGGCAGAAAAACATAAAGAGCTTCAGAGCAAACTGTTTAAGTAATTAATCATTTATAAAAATAATAACAACAAACATCTACTCTTGAATAATTACATTTAGAGTTTTCCAAATGGAAGGAGTTACCAGCTACCTAAATTTACACAACATGGCTCCTGAAAAGTAAAATGCTCAGGAAACTCATGGTAAAAATATGTTTTTTAAAAGTAAATCGTTAGCCTTTTAAAATTTTCATTCAATGCTAATAACACCTAGGAGCAAAAGTAACAATCACTATTCCAAGCAACCACCTTTGAAATAATATTTATTTTAATGTAATTGTTTGCTGTTCACAGGACTGCAGTTTATGAGACATTCCATTGGATATGTAGCAAGACTTTACAAAATATCTTTCCAGAAAAGAATGTGTCTGAATGTTACAGAGGTTAATTTCCCAGCTGCAATTGTGTCTGTTCTGGATAAAGAAAAAACACTGTCTCCAAGACTGTAAAAGTCACATCCTTTTCAAATGGCTCTAAAATCATCTTTAAATCAAAATGGTAATTCTTAGAAGATTCTTTGTGTGATGCTTTTTAGTTTTGAAATGATATTCAAATTGGTAAAACAATTTTGAAATTTACTTAAATTCATATTATATCCAGGAATCACTTCCAAATACTTGTTTTCTGTAGGACAGAATTCACTTAAACATACATATCCATAGTGCAGAATTTTGTGTCTAAGCTGTAGTACTGATTTAAGTTAGCTTATCTCCCTAAATTCTGTTTGCAGGTAACAGAGAAGAATAGCCACTTTAAAGTCGTGGGTCACCTAATCTGTATTAGCCACCTACTTCAGATTGAAACAAATTGAGATCTAGACATCCTTGTTACTTTCCATCTATTATAAAGGCACTTCAATACTGAACTGAGATGTTGATATTTTCATTGCAAACCTCTGCATTTGAATTAGATGAATCCTGTTTTTATCATCACAGAAGGACAGCATACTTTTAAAAGTAACTGGAGGTTTTATCTAAAAGTTTAACATTTGAGGATGTAAGTAAATCTGTGCCCTCTTGAATCAGAGAGTATACCATTAAAGTATGACATAGTACCAAGAGAATTGAGATGTGGCCATACAGGAAGAATTCGGTTTGGAAAAACACTGCTAATAATTCTAATCTTGGCATCTAATTGTTTCAATTAAATCACCCTCATGCCTGAAATGGAGAAGATAACAATTTCTTGTATAAAAATATAGTAACTTCCCTGAGAATCTGTTTATCTTTGTTTATCTGTTTTGTATATTCAAACTCTGAAAGATTATAGTATTTTTTTCAGCCACTCCAGTCCACAGCCACAACTCATTCCAGTCCTCTATTTGAGCTATGGCATACTAGTGGCGTTCCTGATGGGAAAAATTTTTAGTTTACAAAACATAGAATTCACTCTAAAAATACAATTTAAATAATCAGGTGATTCATTATCAAATGATCACTACTGTCATTTTTCAAACCTGAGTTTCCCTTCCATCCCCGAACTGATCACAGGACCTGATCCTACCACTGTATGGTTACTGATTCTTATGAAAAAAAATAGAGTGCAGACACATTCTTTTGTGTCTTATAGCAATTAATAATGTAAGTTGCTATTAGCTTTAGAAAGCTATTAGCTTTATTAAGTAGCTTTAGAAAGTTGCTATGCAAAATTCAAAGTTTAAAGTTGGAAAAAAGGGAAACAGGAAATGTCCTTTGATCCTTGGCCAGCACAAGATTTTTCAACATATTATGGAAAATTTTCACTGAAATTCCAGATTCATTTAGATTCCAGAGTTGCATCACTCTTTGGGGTGGGTGATGGTGTCTCCAGCCTTGGTTAAAAAGACTAGTGTTTTTTCTAACATAAGTCTTAAGATTATCCTTCAATTGCATTTTAGAAGGATGGATTGATCACTTCACAAACCATACTAGGTGGTTCCACATACTATGATATAGAATCATAGAATGGCTTGGGTTGGAAGGGACAGTAAAAATATTTTTCTTCCATTTCCCCTGCAGTAGGCAAGCATTGCCAGCCACTAAATCAAGTACCAGCTCAGGCTGCCCAGGGTCGCATCCAACCTGGCCTTGAACACCTCCAGGGATTGGGCATCCACAATCACTCTGAGCAGCCTGTGCCAGCACCTCAACACCTTCTCTCAGTGAAAAATTTACCCCAGACATCTAACCTAAACTCCCCCTTTTTTAGTTTGAAATCATTCCCTCTTGTGGTCTTCCTTTCCTAGATAAGCAGGAGTTCAGTTGTCATTAAAAGCTCATTACTTCTGATCCCAAAATTTACCTTGTGCAAAAATGATAATATACTCCAGTACTCTGTAAAAACATGGAACTTCAAATCCAGTCTTAGGTCTCAGACTGAAGGATATATATGATAATAATAATTCACAGAGGTATTGAAGAATGTCAAGAATGGATTAAAGTGACATGACTCAATATTTCTCATCGTTTCTGCATAGGAAATATATACTGCTGGAATCCTTATGTACATAATAATCCAAATCTTAGTAAAATATATCTTAGTGGCTTTGAATAGCTCATTGAACTTTTTCACAGATTTTTGTGACAAGTATTCACTTATCATTGTTAATCTGTATGTAGTAATATTTGTAGTTATAATTTCAATATATCACAATTGATTTATTTGACCATCTAATTGATTTTACATCCAAGTAATAACTTACTTTCTTGTATAGCATTAAGAATTTCTGAAAAGTCCACATCTGTCTTCTGTGCATCTGGTTTTATCCATATTTGTGTTTCCAAACGGTTAACCTGCATATCCTCTCTTCCTTCTGAAGAAATTGAAGAGATTGATGGGGTTTGTGACAGTGAAGAAGAAAATCCAGCCAAGAGGCTTTTTGGTGTGGGAACATACACATGGAATAACGCTACCTATTTTCTCCCCCCTACCAGAATCAATTTTTCTTCAGGCAGCTTTTGATATAGCCAGAATTTATATAAAGCTAAATTGAATGAAACAACAGGCTCTGCTACAAGAAACGATGTAGAGTCACCACTGGTGAGTTCCTTATTCAGGTGATTATGTGCTGCCATGCCATGAGCATCTCCTCACCACACCATCTACAAAATCAACTCCAAAACATGAAGACAGACAAAACGTTTTGTTGCAAATGACACAGCAGTACCGAAATGGCTAGGCTAAAGTAAAACACACAGACACACAGAAGACAAATAAAAGCTCAAAACGAGAAACAACTATTAGGATAAAAAGAGCACGGACAGCATGTTTCAGCCACAGGACACCATAGGGTCTCACATGGCAGGGTGGTGTGCTATAGTCTAGGGAGCACTCTAGTACTTCCGTCTATTTCAAAGGAGGTCTCACTGGCATATAATTCTATCAGTTTAAATGTTATGTTGTCCTTTTAAAAGCATTACAGAAAATTAAAAATATAGGCTGGGGTGACATTTTCAAATCCATTTGAACATATGAATAGGCATGAGATTTGCCCCTCTATCAAGTTTCATTGTTCTTTCAACATGAGCAAAGAAAGCAGGAATTTTTCAAAACACACTCTTTCCATGTAAGCAAGTATTACCACATATCAAGATAGGAAAAGATATTGGGTATATAGGCTTAAACTCCTGGCTACAGGGCGCTCCAATGCAGCAGAAATGGAGGAACTATCACAGAAGCATAGAATTGCTTGAGTCAGAAAAGACCTTAAAGATCATCTGGTCCAACTCCCCTGCAATGAACAGGAACACCTACATCTAGATCAGGGTGCTCAGAGACCCCCCAGACTGACCTTGGATGTCTGCAGGGACAGGACATCCACCACCTCTCTGGGCAACCTGTTCCATATAGTCAGTTTTTATTAAATAACTCCTACACAGAGTTAGCAGATAACTGCAGGGAGCTTAGAGCCATGTTAGAAAGGACTTCGGAATAAAAAGTGCCAGGTCATTTAGGCCATTTCTATGCCTCCACTAGTGGCTACCACTCAAGCCTTTTATGGAAGCCTTTTTCTTTCTTCTGCATCCTGCCTATAACAAGCCAGTCTTCTGAATTTCTTTCTAACCTACTGTAGTCATAGAATGGGGAGGGACCAACTGCCAGTTGTCCCCAGGAGACTACTGCCTGGATAAGTGTTACAAATTCTATTCCTGCATACCAAATTACTCAACTCTAAAATAGACCCTACTTCACCTTATAGAAATATAAACCTCAAAATGAGCATTCAACATTTTCAGTCTTTTATTTGTCAATGCTAAAATATTATAAATTCAAACCATCTCACTCTTGCCCTAGAATATTCTTTTATTCCAATGTTAAATCAGAGTCAGCTCTCCTTATAGATTCCTGTAAAGTGATCTGTCATAATAGCAGCAGGAATCAGTATTTAATGATGTAGAACAAAAAGAATTTCTTAAGGGAGACAGCTGAGTATTCATATAATAGCAGTATGGGGAAATTTGCAGACGGCCTCAGAGATGGCAGCCGAGGCTCTGCCCCAGAGGAGAATACAAGAGACTAAGGAGAAATACTGCAGCTGCTGAAAAAAGCATATACGCAATAAGGCAAAAGTAGAAAAGTAAGTAACGCACAATTTTGTCAGTGATACCATTCATTTTCCTGTTAAAAACTCAGATCCACCAACCCATCTTTTCTGTTTGAACCCTAGCTGGAGCAAAATACTGACAATACTCATACATGTAAAATACAAATGATAGTCTCGTATACTTCTCTGAAATACAGTAGCCTTAAGATCTGAACTCAGGACAAACAAATCAGACCAACAATAGCAGCCAGTCTGATTTCACTCAAAACCACAAGCACAATCTTCCACCGGTCCTCTGTGATTTAATACATGGCTATTCACAAACATACCTCCACCAACACAAGGAGAAAAAGAAATGCATCTGCCAACAGCACAGTTTGTAGATTAGTGGTTACAGGAATACTTTCTTCTCACATGATCTTCATGGTGTCAATAAACAGAATTGAAACAGGGTACAGTTGCTCCTACCCACCTCCCTTTCCTTTGGCACTCTGCAGAAAGAATGCTGCATTTTTTTTTTTTCCAGAGACAAACAACCCCTATGTGACAGGTAATGGAATGGCCAACTCAACGATTCCTGATTTACTGGTGGACAAAGGTTTTAGATGAGCAGGTGTTTGGACAGGTCACTCTCCTGCATCCTTTATCTTACCAGTGTTCTCCAGTACAACAAACTGGAGTATCTGGTGTTGCTGTCGCTTTTGGTTGGCTTTAGCACATCCTTCTTCCATTAACAGCTGCTCATTTGTGCTTTATTGGTGTTAGGTCCCACTGACTAAACTCTAAGAAATACTGCCCAGGAGAATGTCAGGAAAAGAGCCATGGAAACTTGAGAAATAAGCAAATATGGATAAAAGTGAAGTAATTGTTAAATTTATCAAAATTTAAGTGATTCTATTAAAAGGTCAATACAAGACTTTTCTCCTTTTATTCAGACACTTTAGTTCACCCGAAGTTGCATTTTAAATTATCTTATAGCATTTACTCTGGTGTACTCTTTAAAGTAGTGAACAAGTAGGACACTTTCTCCTTTATTTATTTTGAAGAGTCTCTACTAATTAAGTTTAAAAAAAAAAATGAGATTTTTAAAAAAGCGTTTCATTGTTTACAGGCTGGAGGAGAAGACTTCTTCTAAATTGGAATTTTATTAAAATAATGATTCAGACAAGCAAGTTGAGTAGCAAGGTAGTTAATGTGATGTTAACGTTAAACAAGGTTTCCCACTGCAGTGACAGAGATTTTGCATCTACTTAAAATCAAGAACATGCTGAGGTATTTTGCTTGATGAGAGCCTTGTTACATGTATTACCTAATATTACTCAATTAGCAAAAGCAGCATTTCAGACTTGGGCTTCAAAAACAAAAACAAAAACTTTCAAAGCCTGCACATTTTACATTGTGATGTGCAAATTATGTTTGCACATAGACACTCTCACACTGTGGCCTGAAACTGAGCATAAGCAATTTCATGTCTGGCACCAAAATAGAGGACATGCAAATAAGTTGGATGGAGAAAATGATTCCTTTTCCAAACTACAATGAAGTGTTCATATTTATTCAATAATTTTGAATGGAGGTTATTGTTCTAACTCAACAAGGAAGTCAGGTTATTTGAAGGCTCTGCTCATTGGTAAGAACAAAAATATTTAACTCAGTTGCCTGCTGAAATTACAGTCTTTCTTCTCTGTCCTCCCTCAATTCCAATCAACTCAGCAAGTGCAAACAAACATTTTGTCTACAGCTCTAGAAATTTCTGCAGAGGTAAATCTGTAGCTTCAAAGCATGTTTCTGAAGAGGCAGCTAGGTAGTGCCAGCACATATGTAACTGTATTGGCAAACTGAGAGTATCTTAAAGGTCTATTTTGCTGTTTACACAGTTTTCTCTAATTTGAGGTACTTATTTTTACCTGTGTAGGACACAGGATTTGCTTCTTACATCTACAAAACATAGTTCTGCAAGAATACCAGATAATAATGCACATTGAAAGAGGTTTTAAAGACTTCTTATTTAAATCAGAGCACTCCATCCTAAGAGCATTAAAACACAATATGTTTCAAAGACTGAAAAATTTGGGTGCCCTCTGGAAATATCTGCAGATCTTTTAAAAGACTCTGACCTGGTAGACTGTCATATACATCCATAAATACTTAGGGACTTGAATATATCTCCTGATAGGCTTAACTGGCTTACTGGTCATGTTAAAAAAATAGTATATTTTGTATATAAATCTTTCACCATTTCTTTTAATGGTTTTCCCATTGATTATGGATAAAATAGCATGCCTGCATGTTACTGTGAGAATCAAAAGCTGAGTGTGAACATAAAAGAATGCCCCATTTGTTTTAACTGTGCTTTGAAAGGTAATGAAGTGAATATGTATGGCTACTTCATTCTACATAGGAAAGTCCATATAACACAAGGAAAGAGAATTTTAAAACCCAAATCATTATTTAGCATGAAGTACCTATGTCATAGCTGTCCCTGTACGTGTTCACATCAAGTGTATCCTACTAACAATACCAGAATTATTTTTGAAAGGCAACTGAAAACTAGTTTCCCTTTACATTGCAATACACTGTAAGACATATAATACACCTTATTATGTTAACACAAACTCTCTCCGTATATGCCAGAAGCAGCAATAGGAACACAGAATTTCTAAACACCTAATACTCTCACAATCTAAAATATTTTTTAAATGTATGGTGTTGATTCTGCCCTATGTTATACTTAAGGTGAAGTCCGAAGCAGAGAAATCCCCTCACCCATTAACTACAAAGAAGTGGGATATCTGCACCCAGATGTGCACTCTCTTTCTGTCTCTCACATGCTGCCTGTGCCTTTTAAACAGACAATCATAGAAAAAATGGATGGATAACCCTTGGTACAAACCCATATCTCTAAAATCTCTCCTGACAAAGCAGCCTGAACACCAGGTTATGGGGACAGGATCCTGCTAGCCCTCAGCCTTCAACTCTTGCATTCTGAACATTTCCACTGCCCATAATGTGCCTTTTGCATGGGGACTATCAATTCCAACAGTCTGCACTTACCAACAAGAAGAAGGAAACTCCTAAGCAGCAATTACAAACTGGACAACAGCTCAGGAGAGCTGATGATCCAAGTCTTCCACATGTACAAGCAGCCAAATCATTGAACTGTTGTGCAAAAGGACACAACGTCCATCACTTTTCTCCAACTATTCTCTTATGTATGACTGAATGTTTTGAAAGCTGAAAGGACTGAAATGCCCACCCAGAATCCACCAGAATACCATGTCACATATTTCTATGGCTAGTATTCCCAATTGCCTGGTGGCACATGGCCCCCGTGCAAATCTTTACACAATCAGTAGAGGGGCATTATTGCACAATGAGCCTTTAAACTACCCTCCCTAGAAGCACTTCTTTTCACCAATAATGCAAAGAGACAAGGAACCAAAGTGTGTTCTACTGAGAACAAATCTCATCTTTTCAGTCGCCACAATATATGGCATAGGAATCCAAGGGAGACAGTCTAAAAATGGCACAAACCATTGTGTGCAACAAAGAAGAGACAGACAATATTATACAGTTGCATGTTGCAAATGAGAATCTAGAAAAAAGTCTGTGATCTAAATGAACTGAACAGCTCAGCTCATTTCATGTTATTAGCATTTGTATTAAAATAGCAGTAGGAATGATTATGTTTTAGTTCTGCTGCTTTCTTTTTACACTGCAAGTGCGCATACAAAGACATAGTTATCAAAGAGCACTATCACATATGTTCAAACATTTGTCTATGTTTGAAAAATCTAATTACTTGTGAATGATAAATCCTTCAGTTTATCTCTTTAGCAGTATCAGGAGTTGTTAGCAAGCAATCAAGGAAGGGAAGAGGGAGAAATGGCTGAATAAGTTCATTCATTGCAAAGAGTTTGCCCAGTTCTGAAGTCAGTAGTATACTGGTGAGACAAGCAGAAACTCTGGCCACACAGGTGTAAGAGGCATGACCTAATTAATAGACACCTTTAGTGCACCAAAGATTTACTTCATTACAACATGAAATGTCAAGATGTTCAGCTTCTCTCCAAGGCGGAGTTTAATGCGACAATCAATTATACATAGACTCACATCATATCATACCCTATCACTGACTTCACAGTCTAAATACATCCTTCCCATTCATTCCCTCAGAAGGCATTGGTAGCTAAAACATTTTGGGAACTTCAACTGTCCTGGGACTGCTGAGAAATGAATACAGCATAGGAATATGAAAATGTTTCTCCTAAATACAGGATGGTAGAATAAAGTTATATGCAGCACAGGATCCTATTTCTGACAGCAGATGCTTACACAAAAGGAATATGAACAACGTAAGGACATATCATAGAATCACAGAATCACCAAGGTTGGAAAAGACCTTTAAGATCATCCAGTCCAACTGCCCACCTACCACCAGTGTTTCCCAACTAAACCATGTCCTTTAATACAATAACTAAATGTTTCTTGATGACCCTATCTTACACATATCTGTTGTCAGTCTGTCTCTTCCAGTTTGCACAGGTTTAGAGACTTCTGGAGTGGAAAATTTCATCTAGACAATGTTTAATGTCTGCCAACATCTCCCACAGCCTTTGAGGGTACCTTGCAAACAGCAGGAACCCTGTTCCTAAACCTGGTGCAGTGAATCCTTCTTATAAAGCCCTGTGACCTCCTGAAATTACCAAGAGCAGACAGACTGCTGAAAATGGACTATTTTCAGTAATTAGCATTAAGCACAGACTCTTTTGCAAGCAGTAGGAGAGCATCTGAACCTTAAGGGTCATCATTTTCAAGGCATCCTGGCAGCATAAAGGGTCTTTAAAGTATGTGAGCTTTTATTGATCCTTAAAGAGCTTCCAGTTTCCTTGAAGTTCAGACTACTTCTTCATGCTGTAGTATAACAGGTGCTAAATTCCTTTTCTATGCTAAGTATTCTCATAAGGTTAGGTCTAAATAAAGTAATAAGCATGGTGCTATCTCCTTTTGCTATAGTAGAAACCCTGAATGATACCAATAATGGAGATCTCAGAAATGTCTTTCATGCTCTGCTGGACCTCTGAAACACAGCACGGCCTACAACTGCGTAGACCAAGAATGTACCTAGCAAACATCTTGCCTTCATGGTGTTATCCAGCATGCGGTCAACACATCTGCTTCCTGAGATGTTCAGTCACTTGTAGCACAGCGAAGGGCAATAGTCTGCATGTCCCAAAGGGAATTTGTTCCTTTTTTGGAGCAGATCAAAGATGAGGCCACCTTTGCTTTGCTGCTACCCTTATGCCTGCTGTAAGCTGTGATGCTTTGTTTCACACAATCATTTTTAGGCTTGCCACATCTGTTCCCTGCAGTAGTAGGAATTTTTTGTGGGGTTCTGACACATAGATGCACTTAGTAGGCAGTTGGGCTTGTTGATCTTCGAAGGTCCAAATGAATTATCCTGCTCTGTCCTATTCTATTATACTAATCTACTTGCTCAAGCAAGTAGATACAGAAAGGTCTGAAGAATGCAGCACTGGGCTTGGGGGAGAGGTCTTGCTGTCCTTTGGATGGCAAGAAACCCTTTGTGGAAATTAGCACTGAGCAGCTATGTTACAGACAAATTAATGTTCTGACCTTAAAAACATTTCTGCTAAAGCAGAATTTAGTTTGTTCCATCTTTTGACAGCCAAAAATCTTTCCCTGGGATGTATGAAGCATATTTTACATTTGAAATAGAGGCTTATGTAATACCAAGTCCTACTTAAGTTAGAACTATATCTAAGAAAAATCATTAGCCATGCATTACAGGAACATACTGACTAATTATTCGAGGTCTCCTTGACTGCTTCCTGGATGATAAACTCTTTGTTTTTAATAAAACGGACCTCTTATTTCTCAGAAACATTTTATTTATTTCCGTTTTATTTAAATCTATTGTCTGTTTTCTTCAGCAAAATTAGTACTGTCAAAAATATTCTTCATCGTTTTAAGACAATTATGGTACACTAGTCTTAGGACACTATGACCTTTTCTTGGGATCAGCAGTATTCTCTATTTGGTGCAAAGTCACATCTACCAGTTTCATTCCAGACGCTCCACTTTGCAAGGATGCCCTGTAAGGGTGAAATGATTGAGAACATGCAGAGGGACTGGCATTTTGCAGCTTTTGTGAGCTAACTGCATGACGTAAACTAACAGCAGCTCTGAGAGCTGAAATTGGAGGATGAGCTGCACTGATTTTAAAGTAACCATATATAATTGATTGCAAAAGTGAATGGAAGATCATTTTACAACAGCAAACAGGAGGCTGATCAAAGCAGGAAGGGAAAAAAAAAAATGAAGTATTTGAAAAGAGAGAAGTTTAAAAATACATACTTTGCCAGAGAAGTAGAACACCCTCAAAGACACCATTTAAAATTACTAATATTAGTTTTGAAGTTCCTTATTGAGGGCATGCACAGATCCCAGGCAGGATCAGTACTTTTGTGTGTCAGGTACAGCACAAATCGAAATACAGGAGGAATGAAATCTGAACCTAAACCAATTTAAAAGAAATAAATAAATAAAAGAGAGAGTATTGAAAAATATCCTTTATCCTCTAAATTTTTTTTTCATTAGGAGCAGGTGTTTTTGAATAAGTGGCTTTTGCCCTAAGAAAAGGAAAGCAATGAATGAATTGGGCTGAATGACTAAGCAAAGTGACAGAAGATTTCAGTCTCTGCATCATGCACTATCTAGTTCAATCTTTAAACCCAAAGTAGCCCATAATGACCATCTGACGACCTGTCATTCAGCCCAGGAACAAAAGGTCCCCACTATAATTGCAGCGAACTGCTCTCCCCTTTAGCAGCTTTGCAGTGGCTCGGGTCACCAACAGTCAGGAGAAAGAACTCTCCCGTGTTCAGAAGAGAATTTCCAGCTAACACCTGAAATACAGGTGTAGGTAAAATTTTATTTGGTGCATTGAACTTGCGCTCTATTGAATAAAGGCTGAAAATAAAAAGTTAAGCATCCAGAGATGTTTTTTTTTGACATTAATCAAGGTACTAATGCATAGAGCCATTTCTTGTGAGTATTCCATTTTTTGTAATGCACAAATAAGATTAATGAAGGGAACGTTAAACTTATTTGAAATCTGCTTGGTTTTTCTATGCTTCATTCTATATGAGACAAAGTTCTCATATACACCCACCAGAAAACACTGAAAAAAGCTGTGTCCCTAAGAACATTATACAAGCAAGATAACAGCACTGCTGCCAATGGGATCGTAAATTTTCAGGTGAGTTGACATCAGTTACTCCCAGGCCTTACATGCATTTTCTGCCAAGAAATATTTGCATGACAGAGCTTTCTGGCAGAATTATTTGCAGGAATTTGTTCTTTTAATCTGAGGGAGATGTATGCCATACGCCCTGCCAGTCAGCAAAGAACAGAGAATGTGATTGAACTAACAAATCATATTTAACTAACATAGATATTCTGAAGATCACTCAACACATACAAGCATGTGCACATTTTATGATGAGGAAAGGATATCTTTTGCACATTAAATTATCAGTTTTATAGGGCTCAGTTATAGCTTCCTTGATGATTCAAAGTTCATTATATTGTGACTAAGCTCATAAAACATACATTTCCTCTTTTGCTTTAATTTAGATTGCAATAGTTTCGAGATCTGCACATTTGTTCTTGTCTCCTAGGGTCAATTGTTCTGTTGGCCAATGTCACTACCTCTTTCTTATTTCATGCCCAATATTATTATTTACGTGCATAAATAAAAATTGTGCAATCGAATAAGAAATAAAAAACAGAATTCAAAAATCAAGAAAAGAATGCCAAAAGCAACATACATCTTCCTTTAAAGATTACAGGTAGTATTTATGCTAGAAGCCAAGAGACTAACAAAAAATATTGTCACTGGACCCCAGTGACCACACCAGCCTTCCATCATCATTCCAGAAACCAGTACGTGTTTCCTTGCCATTGACCATGCAAGATATTTTACCTGGGTAATTTATATATGTCAGAATAATCATCACTCTGAAATACCAAACTATTTATAATGTACAGCATTTCATAAGGTACTGCCATTGTCCAACTAGTGTACTAGGAAAATTATTTATGTACTTAGAGCTGATAATTTGTTGCTGAATAGAAACTAATAACATATGATTTCAGTTCTATTTTTTCTTCTCTCCTAACAGTTCTATTTATTACTGTTGTTGACGGACCATAATCTTTCTAACAGTCTGTTTGAATACAGCTTTAACGGTTGTAATTCAAATCAGACACAGAAAAATTTAGTATTCTTAAACAGAAATAAACAATCAGATTCAAATAATTTCAGATGAAATAATGACATTGTATAAGATAGGATTCCTGCCCATAAAACCTATTTTTAAAAGTCTGCAGCCCTCAAGGCTCTAGGTTCTATTAACTCCTATTAACTTCAGTGAAGCTCATGATAGAAAACGCCTCCTTGAACTAAGCCACTGAGCACGTTCTCTGAAGGTTATGGATCTTTTATTGTCTAAAGCACAGGATATGATTGACAAAACTGATCTCATATGACTGTACTGAAAGCTGAATTCCTCAGAGAAGCATCATCCAAATGATGCTCACTAATGAGCTCCATTTTAGGAAACCTCTGTGGTCTACATAAAAAGGGATCTTTTTCTCAATCAAAAGGCAGCATATGTTGCTTATGCATTATTTAGTGCTAATGCACAGGCCATATCTATTGACATATAGGTGTAGAACGTGTAGCAGCTCAAAATTAATGTGATTAGCATAACCTATTGTGCGTGAACAATATGCTTGTTTCACAAACTGTGGTGCTGTCTTTTTTAATTGATATTTTATCATGCTGCAGTCTTTGTAATATATATTGAGCAGCAACAACATATATGCAGTAGTAGTTTCTGTACCTCAAAGACAAAACACAGAAGCTAAAAAAAATAGCACAAACAAGTGAATAGAAGAACAGAAATAAACAAAGAAAATGGTTATGAGCCACCGTAAACTCTTAATTAATCCATGTTGACAAAGATTATTGAGTCTGAATAGTATAGGTATGTGAAACTCATGGAAATAGAGCTACACAGCAAATCAAAATAATCTAAACTTTCAACTTGTACAAAAATTAAGGAATGCCCCAGGTCTGCAAGGTAATGGAAGCATACTGAGCGTTTGCAGGCAGAGCAGTCTGCCTCATACAAATGGATTTTGTCCCATGGTACCCCAACTTCTGCTACAGAGTGCATCATCCCCTTTCCTGGGCAGCAATGGTGGAAGATTATCAAAACCCTTCAATATAAAATCTACAAAACTGACCTCATGGGCAGTCATAGTTCGCTATACTTAGGATAGAAATTAAGAGTTTAATTTTCACTTTGAAAAACTGAACATGGCCAGCACAAATGCACTACTCTACTCTAAAAAAAGATACTTCTGAAATAGTTCTGGTAGTTAACATAACAAGGAATGAATTCATGATGTCAGTAAGAATTTGATAGTACCCAAGAGACTCAGTTTTCTTTTAAAAAGTTTCATTTTGCTAACCAGTTAACACAGTTTGCAAAATGTCCTTCAGATTTAGAGATTTGTTTTCATTCTGGCAGAATGACTTTGGTCTGCACTCTGCATTGTGTCACATCATTAGCTCAAAACCAGTGTTAACGTCAAATACAGAGTTCCATAGGGATGCCTGTAGTCTTTACAGCATTGCCATCAGCTCATGGCTAAAATTAAGTGTATAGAAAGGTTGCAGTATACAAAAACAATAATTCAATTTTCTTTCTGTATTAACATTTTGTATACCATTATAGATTTGTTTATGGTTGTTTTTTTTTTTATGGTTTAAACCTATGTTTTCATTCCCTATTTTCAGCTGTCCCAACTCTTGCTATTCCCAGTGCAATCTGTAACTATCAAAAACATAGAAAACATACACAAAATATCAACCTATAGCTCTGATGATCAACAGACTGAACTACATGCACGTGTTATCTAGTGCTACTGATACCAGCTTCACAACACAATGACACACCATGCAAGAAATGGAACTAAAAAAGTGCCGCATCAAATCTGTTACCTGGCTGGTGGGTTTTTGCTTTTCCACCAGAGGCTGTTGGATTACTTGATCCAGCTGATGAGGCTTCCATGCTTATTGACCTTCTGACTTGTGATAATGAAGGATGCCCAACCACAGGTGGACGCTGTGACACTGGGTAGCTTGCTGCAGTCCTCCGCTGACAGATTTGCACACGCTTTTCAGCCCCATGAATAGATAAACTTATACCTGTCAGGAATAAGAATCAGTACTGTTAGACACAAGAGAACAACACAGAACAACCAAGGCATAAAGATACAAAAACTGCCACATTTAAGAATGAAGTTATAAAAGCTTTCATAAAGAAAAAACAAAAAAAGGAAAGAAAATTATAAAAACATGAATTTTCTATGAAAATGAAAAATGTGAAAATTTTTACTGCTGCTGTGCTGCAGATAACAGAATGACTACACTAATAGATATTTAAACTAATACAAAGTCATGGTTTACTGCTGTACTGGCCTACAGGAGGAATTATCTTCCACTCCTTCAAGAATCACACAGGTCACACAGGACTATAAAAAAGAGATAAGTACCACACAGTTTATTAAGCGACAGCTTTCTGATTGATAGACTAAAACTTGGCAGTAAAAGGTTCTTCTTTTCTGAATATCTGCATGTACCAGAATGTCTCATCGTATGGAAGACACTAAACTACACAAGTAGTGATCAGTTTTTATTAAAATGATCTGTTTTTAGGACAACGATAATGCTACAAGCAACATGACCTTATGCTTGAAAACCAATTCCATTTTCACCAGTTCTGAAACATCTGCAACGCTGGAAATTCTTTCACACCAAACATTCTCAAATTTGTCACATTTGTCACAGATAATTTTTAAATAGAAATTGTTTTCTGTGATGAAAGACAGGCCTTACTTTTCCACAGAGAATAACAAAGTTGACATTTTCTATCTGCTGTATGCTTTCAGAAAGAAATGCTTGCTTTATGGCAGAAGAACAACTGCTGCTGACTTTCTTATGTTCACATTAATGCAATTGCAGCAACGTGAATTACTGACAGCATCCTCTGGTCAAAATCTTTAGCCAATCATCTCTTTCAGGCAACAAAGCTGAACAATAATTCTACAATGCCATTTTATGCTTAATTTAATTGTGATTCTTATTCCTTTCATCAGCCACTCTTTGTTTAAAAAAGAAAAATGAAAATCTTAAAAGCTATAACTAGGCAAACTGAGAAGCAGAGAGAAACAGCACACCCTAAGAATCAGAAACATGTAAGCATGCGAATGATGAACTGTAAAACTGGTCACTCAGGTAGCACTGGCTACTCTACACATGTTAGCAAAAGGGGTCCTCCACTGTCATTCCCAAGATTGCCTTAGTGACACCAGTCTTCCAGTTCCACTGAAAGTCCATGTGACATAAGCCTCCAGATCACAGAATAGGTTTTGAAATTCCGACATCTTAATACACTTCAGTACGTAACACACTACTATGGGGAAGAGAGCTGTTACTTTTGTAGGTAAATGGAGAAAACAGTGGGGTTGCACACATGAAGAAAGGCTGTGCAAATCGCTCTCCTTTGAGATGGCTTTGTGCATTCAGAACTGAAGCTGTGTGCTCGCTACCTGATTTTGCTGCACTTCATCAGAGCTGATCTCCTGCAGGAAGTTTAAATGGAAGTGCTCCTATGAGCAGCTGCTCGCATACCTCCTGGTTACAGAGCTAATGTAAGCGCTGCCTGTTTCTAAGGATTGTTGGAAGCACATCTTCATTAACACAGCCAGCAAACCCCAGTCATTTTATTCAATTGATTCATCTTGTGAAAGGCAGTGTAATAGTCCACACGAGCAGAATAACAAGTATGCCAGGACAACACATTTGTTTGAATAAAGAATTTGGTTGTAAGAAGATTCAAACAGTGAAATATAAGCCTCACCTGGAGCTTTCTTGTGCAGTCACTAGAAGTTCATAGTAACATAACTGATCAAATTCTTGTGCAGTTATCCCTAAGGTATTGCAAAGGTATTCTTTTAACATCACCATTGATTGCTTTATCATAAGAAGCGACCAACTCCCTGAAATTTACAAGGGAGTTGAGGTAGAGCTCAGTGAAACATGAAACTGGCATGGACACACTCTTACTGATTGGATCTCAGTAAGGGTATATCTTAATTTGGTCATAGAACAAGGCCTCTTTTTTAGAAACTGGTTCCAAATATAAACTGCGATGAAGGTGGTCAAGGAGCTGGAGCACCTCTCCTATGAAGAAAAGTTGAGGGAGTCGGGCTTGGTTAGCTTGGAGAGAAGAAAGCCCTGGAGAGACCACATTGTGCCATTCCAGTACTTGAAGGGAGCTTAAAAGTAGGAGAGAGACTGACGTTTTACACAATCTGATAGTGATAGAACAGGGGGGAATGGATTTAAACAAAAAGAGAAGAGATTTGGGTTAGGTGTTTAGGCACAATTTTTTTACTCAGAGGGTGATGAGGCATTGGCATAAGAGAAGCTGTGAGTGCCCCACTCCTGGAGGCATCCAAGGCCACGTTGGATGAAGCCTGGGAAATCAGATCTGGTGGTTGGTAACCCAAACCATGGCAGGGGTTTGGAATTAGACGATATTTATGGTCCTCCAACCTAAGCCATTCTATGATTCTATGATTATCTGAGGTTAAAGTAAATATCTTCATTGTCTGAAAACACCATATATAATGTGGTGTGTGGCTCTGACTCAGTTTCCTAAACTCGTGCAGCCACCAAAATAATGGATACTGCAGACAGACCATTCTTCCTAAAGACTGTAAGATCTGCAGACTGATCACATCCAAAATGATGTTCAACCTACAATTTAAACTCTGATTGCATGCAACCTTCTTTCTCTTGCACTTAAGAGCGGAGCTATAAAGCAATAACACCAAAGTATATGAAAAAGAACATGCCAACATTATTGGAAATTAAACAGATTATTCATTAAACATATTTAAAATGTGAAAGTGTTCAAAAAACAGTACAGTTTGTTCCAATGATGTGTCACCAGTATATTCAATATTATTTGTGAGATCAACACACTCTCCACATACATATTTTTTTTTATTATTATTATTTTTGCCTAGGAGAGTGAATTTCCCTTGTGTTTTCAAGAAAGACAAGTACAGGACAAAGTTGCAAGCATCTTTGTTTAATTAGCATTTCAGACTTTTCCAGAGGAAGCCCAGATCTTGCTTTTCTCTGTTCATTTCTTTTGTTAAACTAGAAGTAAATGTCTGCAAAAATGTAAGATTGCTATCACAGTAAGCTGAGGTATTACCTTGTTTTCATGTGGGCGAAAATCCTTTTAAAAGAAATACTGGCACTTAAAAATATATTCCCAGTTAGTATGCACAAAAGTAGAGAAAAAGAAAGGGGGGAATCAGAGGCAGAGAAGCTATTAGAAATAGTACTTATAGCTTATGGAGGATTATTGGCATTAAGCAGTCTCTTGTGCAAACTCTCCCTATTCTTGCAAAAAACCCACACTATTGCTGAATCACAGTTTTTGTGGGACATAGATGTGAGAAGATGGTGCAGAGATCCCTGAAGAATAGATGTTCAAGTTGACATCTATTACTTTTTGCAGCGTGACAATACCCACATAAGACACCTAGAAAGACAGACAAATTCTCCAGCAATACTCTGCAGACTAGGTCCTCAGTTTACTCTGTTTGGTGGAGCCATTCCCTGGCTTTCAGTTTTGGTACCACATAGATGCTGACCACCAAAATCCCACCACTGTTATGTGCCTGTGGCCATTTGTAAGTGAGCTTTGCAACGCACTTGACTACTCTGATAGACAGTAGAGATGCTGCAAAAAACAGTTGTTTATTTCACTGCTTCTCACTTATTATGATGGATCATTTCAACCTCGAGCTACTGGGCAGATGGAAATGGAAGTTTTACATGCTTTCCAGTACCCAGAGCCAAGTGTCCACTTTGGAGGACTAGCTTCTGGATAGGGCTCAAGCAGTCGTGCTCTGCAGTCTGAGAACCACTAGCAGAACCAGAAGCTGAGTGTTCTGAAGCTGGATGAGGTTTGAGCCTTGAAGTATTGCATGCATCACTCAGTCCTTTTCCTGGATACAGCAGAATTCCTTCTCTGTATTTTCAATATTAACATGTCTTTCCTTCCCTTTCTCTGTCTTTTTTTTTCTTTTCTCTCAAACAAGCTTTTTGTCTCCATGAGGAATTACTCTTCTTGCTGCATTTCTGTTCTCCTCTGAGGCCTCTGTTTGAGGTTCATGTAAGATAAGCATCTTCACTCCCTTCCTACAAAACAACCTCAGCTGTGCAGCTTGCCAGCAGGGAAGAGCAGCCTTGATCCTGCTCTTGGCTAATTTATTACTTCCAGTTTTGTCTTTATATGAGGTATTATTCTTTAAAGCAGCATTTCTTTTATATTGAACATATTTTGTATCTGATAATGAGAGATAACTAGAGAATTTATAATGCTCCAGATAAAACCTGCATATCAGAACACTAAAGTGGAGTACTAAAGTACTTCAAAGCCAGGAAGCAAAATCTAACTTAAGAAAAAGGAGGGAAAAATTACTAGAAGTAGAAAACACCACTGCAAGGCTTAGGACTACCCTGCATGCAAAGCTTTATATGATAGTGCTGTTTGTTTTGTTGGCTTTTCAGATGCCATATCAATCACCCTGTGCTGCATAGCAGTCCAAGTACGTGATGGGGCTCTGCTGCCTCAGAGCAGCAGAGCCTGGCACCACATACCTGAGCATGAAGCAAGGCCCACCACTAGAAGGCCTCATCCAGCCAGCCTGCACCATTGGACTGAGCACAGTGCAAAGTTCTGGTGCTGGAAGAGATGGTTTTAGTGGCAGTACTGGGGCCAGTAAGGCACTGTGTCCAAACTATACTGCATTGAAACTGAGGCTGCTTGGTAGGCCAGTTTGGCTCAGCCACAGTTCAGCTATAGGCACATACTCATAGGCTCCTTCCTGACGTGTCTTCCTCTAGACATAGATAATATGAACATGAATAAACAATAACAACACAGTGCAGACTCAGGAAGCTGTATAAATGATCTATTAGCTAACAGTGCTAAATTAACCTCAAGTGCCCTGACCTGCTTTGTAGATCTCTGGGAGAAGAAACTGCTGCTGGCAGGTGCAATAAGGCTTTTTATTTTGGTATTATCAGCATGTCAGTGTTCATGCTGGAGGCAAATTACTTCAGCTGTTTCTCTTCTTTATGTGGGTCTTTTATTTTGCTTTGGCCCTACAGCAAACTGAGGCAGACCCTTTCTTCAAGGTCCCTTTCAGAGCAGAACTGTGGTGTTGCACGGAGCAAGGGAACTCAACTGTGATGTTATGTAGGGCCCCCAAGAAACAAGACCGCTCTGGGCAGTCTGCAGTCACTAAGGCACAGATAAGCATGGTCATAAGGATGCACTTTGGAAAAATGGGCAGAAAGCAAAAAATGAGCCTTTCATATGCAATACATAAAGGGGCAAATTGCTTATTTGATTCCTTTCGACTTTTACACCCAGCAAAGGAGAAAATGAGCCAATCTGTCCACCTTAAAAAGCTAAGCAACCTTTCTTCAGCTTGCACAAATTGCCACATCTCCTATTAAAGTCAATGATGCTCTGCAGACATAGTCAGCTTTTTTCACATTTTAAAGCCAGCATTGAAAAGGGGGAGCTCAGAAAAGGCAAGTAAGATTAAAGGTTTCTCATGCAAAATCATTTTCATCTGAGGCTCAGCAGAAAGACAGCTATGCTTGATGCCATGACTGACTCTTCTGTTCCTTTTGAATCCTAGGTGGAAATGAATGAGCAGGAGAGAAAAATCCACCTGCTGCCCTCTGGACCCACAGCTGGAAACATAATATAAAGGCAATTCCCTTTTTTTTTTTTTCCACCCTATGCCCTACTTAGATAATAAACACATAAAAGAAAGCATAGCTATCTTTCTCCACACCCTTGGGGAAAAATGTTACAACAGTGTCAGGATTCCTACATGAGATTAAATCATTTTTCATTTCTCTCTGACACAGAATCAAGTCCCTTGCCATCGGTAACACAAATCATAACTAAACTCAGATTATTCTTCAAGTACAGCTTTAAAAATATTGAAAAACTTCCAACTACATTGATGTAATAAAATAAAAAACACAACAAAACCAAAACCAACAAAAACCCCTCACAACTACAAAACTTTAAGTGAGTAAACAAACAAGCTCCTAGTTTCCCATGAATGCTCTTCTTCTGAGGTGAAAGTGGAGTATTTTAACTGAGCCATCCTACCGAATTCCAAATTTATGTACATGTTTTATAGTAAGTAGTTTCTGATGGAAAGAAGTCACACAGCTTAAATATACTCTCTGAAGGAATAACTCTTGTGCTTTGATTGGAACCTGTTACCCCTTGATAAACAACTATTTCCTTTTATTTCTCTGTTCCACTCATGATATTATGGAGCTCCGTTGTATCCTGTCTTCATTGTTTCTATTCCTGAGCTTAGCAGACCCAATTTGCCTCATAAATATGTACCTCATAAATATGCTGCTGTGGACCTCTAATCACCTGATTACACTTTCTATGCTCCCTTCATTTTTTAAGGATGGGAGACTTGAAAGGCACATTAAGAACATTTTGAGAAGTAGGACTGGAAACACACATGATGTTCAGGTTGTGGCTTCAAGAATTACACAGTGAAACAATGACATTTATAGTTTTCTTCTTTCCCTTATAATACCTTTCGCCCCATGACACAGATGTAGATGGACTCTGCCTCCCTGTTGTATGTGCTAGTTCTTGGCAGTTTTCTGGTGAACTGGGAACCTCCTTCTTAATCCACCTGCTTTAGGTCTCCATGTCAAGCAAAGGCTATAGGGTACAATGTCATGCTTTCCCATAGGCAACTTTTTCCACTTCAGTTGCTTTCCAGGTCTCACATTTATCACATCTGTAAGAGCATCAGTGTACAGTTCTCAGTAGCAGCAAAACAAATCTTCACAAAGACATTTTATCTGTCAGCATTTTTCCCCCAATTATTCTCCTTCAATGGGATGAGTAGCATCGTCCTGTGCATGCCAGTATCTATCAATATTCAGGTCTGTGATTTGAACTGTGTTCAAAGGGATGTCTGAACTTAAACTAGAAATTCAGTGAGAAAGGTCTGTGCATCCACTGGGGTTGTGCAGTTTTCTCTGCACTGATTTAGACAAGAATAGCTAAAATGTCATAGTTCAAGAGGACAAAGGTTTACACTTGCCAATGTGCTTTAGGCCAGAACAGCTTTTTCTCCCCAGATTAACAGGGGATACGATACGTATGGTATACCTGCAATCCAGAGACAATGTTAACTCTGTCAGCACTAAGCAAATTCCTAATGAATAAAAAGTTTGTACTTACCTTAAGCCCATCATCAAAGAGTTTATTTTAGTCTTGAGTGCAGTTTATTGGATTACAACAAGCTAATATTCAGTGGTGATTATTTATCATGACTGCTGCAGGCAGCTTTCAGGGGGGACCTGTATTTTTACTTGAGAACACTCCCCGTTGGAAGGTGTGACCATATTGATGAGCTGGACAGCTCCATGACCCTTCATATCCCTGAAGAGAAGCTGTTTCCACCTGAACTGCCTCAGGTCTGTGCTGTTGATGCAAGGTGCTGCTTGTGCAACTCTTATGAACCCAAGAAAGTAAATGGGAATTTTTATTCCAATATGCCTAGTTTGATGCATTTCTAAGTCTTGTGTTTTTATTTCTAACATTTCACTTCTTAGTTCCACTCTGCAAAACCAAAACACATTGCAAATGTCTGTATGCTTCTATTTTTTCCAGGCTGTCAGGATATATGCCTAACAACTGTATGTAAAACATGCCACCCATCAGTTCTCCCAGTGAGCTGCTGTCCGTGTCATTTGTCACCATTCCTGCTGACTGAATTCCTACCAGGCTTCCCTGTGATTTTGTTGATGTCTTTGTTCCTCTTTTTGTTTTAATATCTACTTTGATTTGCTCTATTGTTGCACCTGGACTTTTAAGAGCATTAGAATTGTATTTATTATGAATAATAGTTTGAGGGGAAAAAAAAAAAAAAGAAAAACATTCCTCTGCTTACTCTAATATGGAAATAGTAGTGAGAAAGCACAAATTGCCCTGAAATCTGATAGTTGCTCTAGAAGATTTCAGTAGAATATTTCTCTATTAAAAAAAAAAAAAGGAAAAGAAAAAGGAAAAGAAAAAAAAAGAGTCAAATTGTTAAGAAAAAAATTGCTGTTTGTGCTGACAAAAAAAAAAAAAAGAAGGAAGAAAGGAAGAAAATAAATCTGACTGTCTGGACTGTATATTCTGGCTGAATATTCTGGCTTTTAATTTTATAATGACTTGTCACTTTGAAAGATGTAATCTAACATATCAAATAGAATACAAATTATCAATTAGAATAAGTTGCCTCTGAGCAAGCCAAAAAACTATTATCATATCAATTACTGAAACACCATCTGGAATGCCAATCATCAATTAATGTTACTGTAATATACAAACAGTAAGAAAGAATTCAAAATATAAAAATTAGAACCAGAGAGCAAAATACATCCAAACAATGAAGTATAGCGAAACAAGGACTGCAAACAATATGAAATATTTCAACCCGAAGTTGAATATCAGAATTTCAAAATTGTTCAAAAGTGACTACCAAAATTGCTCAAAAGAGATTCAAAGCAAAAGAAATTGCAAGAATAACAGAATTTCTGTTGATTGGATGCTCAGACTTGTTACACCCTCCCCTGCACTATGTAAGCAAGAATTGTGCTGCAATGAATGTAGGTTTGTACTGAAAACAACAGATTTAGATCTCTGTTTCTGTCACAATAAACAACCTCATGTCAACTCCTCATGTTCTGAAGCAATATCTATGTTTCAAAAGAAACTGGAAGATTGACTCTCTATTCTTAAGTGGCAATTACTGATTTGGAAACTATGCAGTACTTGTCTTACTCATTTTACTACATACCCACGGCATTTATGTGTCAAAAATAGACTCAGAAATGAGATCATTTAAAACTTACTTTCACTTATGCTAAGCACTGTGTTCAGAAATGTTTCCTTTCTCCACAACTAGCTATTACTTTGATTTTCTAAAATCAAAGATTTTCTTGTTAAGTTAGTTTGCACTTATTTTTGAGCCTTTTTCTCATATGTGCACAGTAAACAGTAACAGCACACTCAGCAGTAATATGTACTACAGACATCAGTGCAAACCATGTCGTCCAGAGAAAGCAAACACTAAGTCCCAGAGGATTTTTCCTGAACAAAGAATAAAGTAAGGGACTAACCATGAATTTCTGTAGATTTTCTTTCCTTTTTTCTATCCTTTTGAAGTATTAATGCACTACCTGAATGCAATTGCTACAATTCAAATACCACACATCTCATTTTACCTTATTTAATCTAATATTCTCTATAACACAGAACAGTGCAATCAACCTGAGACATCATCCATGGAACAGGAAAAGACCCAGGAGACTTTACAGATGGAAAAAAAGATAGCTCAGGATACATCTGAATGTGTCTGCCTCCACTCTTCAGGCAGAAACAATTTTCAGCACAGCAACTAGGCTTAATTTAACTGTATTTTAGCATCATGTTTAGGGGACTGGTACGCCATCCATACTCTTGAGCATTATGGTGTGGTCCCTCACACAGCTTGGGCAGAAATGGAGATGGAGAAGCAGAGAGGAATTAATGTTGATTCATGGAAACTACTCAGCTCTACAGTCTCAATAAGAAAAAAACATCATTTCCTATATTGCAGAAAGGCGCACCATTTGCATAATTTCAAACTAAATATTCATTTTGACTGATGTTTATCTGACTATACAGATCACCTGTTCTGGGTCAAGTCCAGCACCAAGGAGAGTTTTTGCCCAGAACAACCATCTTTATGGGATATCAATGCTGTTCCCATAGTCTGGAAACTGCAGGCACACTTCAGGCCCTAAAAAATGTTATCAGGGGCCATTTATATCAGAAATGTTGAGACGCATGCTACTTGTCTTTCTCCCATGCACCATAAATTTCCAGCACTCTCTCTTGGCAAGTAACAATTTGATTGTAATAAAGCCTATGCTGCCAAGATTTCTAAATGGTCATAAAGTGAGGGTGATCCCCAGACGGGATAGCAGCTGTAGTGTGCAGCAGATGCCAGAGAAAATCTGTGTTCATCTGCCACCTCATCTTTCTGGCTGGACTCCAGGCAATTAACAGTAACAAGATGCTATTGAAAAGGGTAAGTAAACCTGCCATGTCCCTGCTTATGTTCCTCGTAGGAATCTGATGATTGTTCTCAACTTACGCCGACCTGGACTGACTAAAGCACATAGGTCATGCTTATTTCTGTTCTAAGCTATACCATATTTCTGATGGAAGACCAATAAACTCTGAAAGACAGCACTAATCTCACGATTGTCTGAACTTGGCAGAGTAGTTTGCAGAGACAGGGAATAGAGTGTTTTACTGATGGCTATAATTTTAATTTCTCAAACTTTATAGCAGAGTCAGGAAAAAATGGTAGGAGGCTACAAAAATCTAGTTACTACATCATAGAACATGAAGCCTATAATATACAGATTCATTTTTGTAAAAGGCGGTCTATGTAGCTCATTTACTGAATAACAAACTCATGCAAGGGCAAGGCCCATCATTCTTTCAAGTGTGAATAATTCTGAGACATTAGCAATTCAGAAAATCATAAAAAGTATGTAAGACAGACTTTAAGGCTCACGTTATAAACAACATACATCAGATGTTATTCCTAAAGGTTAAGAGGAGGTAGAGACACAACTTTTCTGAACCTGTCACCCAAGACAACCTGACTATAGAAAGAAATTATACAAGGAAGCCTAAAGTTAGGTCCTACAAATGCCATCTTCTCAGTGAAAGGACTTTCACAAATATTCTTCCAAGAAGACTTCCCAGTCTTCAGTTACATCTCTGACACTGAATATCTCATAACTGATAATTCATTTTCAAAACCACATACAGAAAGTAAAAAATAATTTAAAAACAACAAAAATTATAAAAATCTGTAAATTCTATTTGTCAGACCATGCCAATCTGAAAATTATGTTAAATTTGTTCTGAATATCACAGGTACTGAATATTTGAGCATTTAAGTAATAGCAGATAGTTAAGGAATAGTAACTGCTTCTATTCTCAGATATCATTTCTCTTAGAGTTCAGAACATACAATTAAACAGATTTTTGGAAGGTAATTTTTCTGAACAATCCACAAGGTGAAATCTCATCACCAGAATTACTCGTACAATCATAAAATCTGTTAGCAATACTTCTGAGAAGAGCTTAATTTATTATTAAGGATTATCTTTGAACAGTTAAAGATAGTTGTGTTCTGTGCTGCTTTGATGGCACTATCCACAAAGAGAAGATTCAAATATAGGAGCAGTAGTGTATTTAGAAACCAGGAGCATAGTAAGGTACAGTTGGGCAATTAAACCTAAAAGTATTTAAGGGCGTTCTAGAATTCTAGTCAATGGCTGGGAGGAGAAATCAACACCTTCCATATGCAAAGCCCTTCTTTAAAAATAAAATAAAATAAAATAATTTTAAAAAGCTCTAAACAAAAAAATCAATAAAATAAAAAATAAATAACTAAAACACACCTAATTCCATCCCTGGGTGAATGGAATGCCTGATTACATATAACTACTAACTTTGGAAGTCCCTGAAAGTAAAAGCAATGCATAGCTCTTCGTATTAGATCTAAGCCCCAGAACCAAAATGGCACTAAAAATCCCGGATATCATTGACTGCACCCCTTTCTTCAAATACCTTTCTGATCATAAACCTATGTCTTGAAAGTGAGAGGCTTTAGCAAGGGGTATGCTCGATAAATTAGTGTGAGTGGTTACAAAACAGAAAGCTTTTTATTCTTATCCAAAGCAGCACAAGCCTGCTAACAAAATGGTATTAATGGACCACAGTAGTCATAATGCAGACACCACCTGCAATCTTAAATAGATTTCCAAAAATGATTTTAACACTTCAACCCAAAAGTACAAAGGCTGCTCCGAAAGCAATGTCTCCTATTTTATTATGTTGGCTCATGACATCAGAGATGAACGTTGGTGATATGGCAGTAGACGCTGAACCTTCCCAACAATATTCCATTAGATTTTGTTGCTTTGCAACAGATGGCAGCAGAGGGGCAGTCCAACAAAATGGCATCTGATGTGGAAGAACATATGAAGAAAAGGTGTGCCATTGAATTCCTCTGTGTGGAAAAAATTGCACCCATTGCCATTCATTGATGCCTGCTGAGAGTTTATGGAGAACAAACAGTGGGTGTTGGCACAGTGAAGTGGTGATGGTGTGTCAGCAGTGCTGACAGCAACATGAAAGACAAGCCATATTGCAGAAAGCCATGCACAGCTGTAACACCGTGAAAGGAAGAGTGTCTCAATCAGCTCATCCATGCAAATTGGTGGATTATGACCAGGGAACAGGGCTGATATCAGCCTCAATCTGTTGGAAATTATTGTGACAACATTGGAGTATGGAAAAGTTGGCATCAGGTGTGCCCCACAAATGTTCATACAGGAATAGAAAGAACACTATGTGTTTGTCAGGATCTATTGATCCTGTGTGCCACCAGTGTGAGGCTGAAGGTTTGCATCATTATCTGTGACAAGTGGTGTTACCACTTCAACCTGGAGTCAAAACAGCAGGCCGTGGAGTGGAAATGTGAATTCTCCATTGAAAAAAAAGTTCAAGATGCAGCTTTCAGAGGGTAAAGTGATATGCAGTGTCTTTTGGGATAAGAAAAAGGTGATCCTTCTGGATTTCCTGTAACTACAACAAATGATCAACTCTGACACTGCAACACTGACTAAGCTGAAGGCTCATACTTCCAAAGTCACGTCAGAGAAGAACACCTTTCTCTTACAACACAATAATGCCAGGCCCCATACCAGTTTGAAGACCATGGAACACATTGCCAATCTTGGCTGGACTGTCCTACCACATCCAGTGTATAGTCCAGATTTCATGCCTTCTGACTTCTGTCTCTTGGGACTGATGAGAGATAAACTGCATGGACAACATTTTCCTAGCAAGTATGCAAAGGCACCATCATAGTAGTTGTGAAACAGTAGGTCACCTCCACCACTGCAGATTTTTACATGCGTAGCATGCAGTCTCTTGTTCATTGCTGGTGAAAAATCCATACCTAAAGGTGATAACTACACTGAAAAATAGTGTTTTATGGCTAAGAATTTGTTCTACTAAATAATGTTATTGTGCTTGTTGTAGTTGTTGTATTTTCCATGGAAATAAATAGGAAGCATTATTTTTTGAGCAACACATGTATATTATGTGCATATGAGCGCAAGTGCATGAGTTAGAACTCTAAGGTATGAAACTTTTTGAGAAAAAGAACATAGGAACATAGTATGTCTTAGTACTTCCTCTCAATTCCTGATAATATTCACAATGTTTTTAGCCTCCTTACATGACATTTCTGCTTGCTGAAAACCAAGCATGGTCTCCATAGGCCTGGAGCATCTCCCTTATGAGAAAAGACTGAACGAACTGGGTCTGTTCAGCCTTGAGAAAAGAAGACTCAGAGGGGATCTGATTAATGTTTATAAGTATCCTAAGTGTTGCAGTCAAAGAGACATGGCCAACTTCTTTTCAGCAGTTTATGGGGCCAGGACAAGGGGAAACTGCCATAAACTGGAGCATAGGAAGTTCTGTACCAATATGTGAAGGAACTTCTTCACAGTAAGAATAATGGAACATTGGAACAGGCTGCCCAGGGATATTGTGGATTCTCCTTCTGTGGAGATATCAAAGACCCACCTGGATGCCTAGCTGTGTAAGGGCTTACTTTGCAAGGGGGCTGGACTGGATAATCTCTAGAGGTCCCTCCATCAATTCTCTCATACATTTTATGGCTACTTACAATAACGCCTTCAAGTAGTTGAACCATATTAAGGAAGGGAATGTTATATTCTGCTTCCACCTCCCCCCTCCCCCCCCCCCCCCCCAAACTCCTGCATTTGTGCTCAACCAGGACATCAACTCCCAAACTTATTTCACACATAATGCACTTTTTAATGATAGGTCATCACCTGGTCTTTAAAAAGTACACCTAAATGCACCAAGATAAGGAAAATTCTATCATCTACAATCTCAAGCCTTTTAAATTTTTCTTCTCAGCTTTTCCAGTTGATAACCCATTTTATATGTAAATACATTACATGTGGGAGTTACAGGTGAACGGTTGGACTGGATGATCCTTTAGGTCTTTTCCAACCTTCATGATTCTATGATTCTATGATTCTATGATTCATTAGAAGTTAAATGTTAGACCAAATACAATGGTGATTAATAAGAATTCATAAATTCTAAGAATTGCTATCCAATTTGCTGAAGATACTTGGTATTTACCTGTTCCTCACTGCTTAATATCGGTTATTTTAATCCCATCTGTCTGCCCACAATTCAGAATTCAGTGATTACTTCCCCTGACACTCTATCCTCATTCAGTGAATAGACCCTAAATTTTCATAGTTTATGCAAAGTAATAAGTCTACAATCCTTCTAATTTCTAAAAGTGCAAGAGTCTATGAATATATGAAACAGTTATTTTCTACTTTTTTATTGGACTATGCCACAACTTGTACCTTCTCCTAGGTTTTAAAATGACAGTTGATATTTATGATGTGTAAAGCCAGTTCTACAGAAATGAATGACCACTGTCTGTAAAAACACAAAAATAAAGACTCATCTTTCACAGCTACAAACCCCAAATCTAACTTTCTTGGTAAAAGGTGTACATTCTGTTTTGCTATGTATTGATGGATGGTAAGAGAAATATTTTGACTTAGCTATAATCCCATCTATCAGAAGCAATGAGGAAACAAAGCATTTGACAACCTGCCTAAGGTCAGTCTTTCAACCAGTTTTTCTGAAATTTGGTTATGGTAATTCCCAACAGTTTCTTCTTTTTTGGAACACTCTTTTTCAACTCACAGTCAAATGGTATGACCTGCATTTGGCTTTCTCACAGGCACAATTCCATGCCTCGGTACAGTTTGCAAAGGTACTGCTTGCTGAGCTGCAATTGAGCTTTCAGCACACATTTCACTTTGTTATGTACAGTTCTTGATTGGACCCTTTACACACTAAAATAAACAAGCTTTCAAATCGCACCAATGCTATCCTTTCATTACAAAAAGCAATCTTTTATTCACCCACATTTCACATTAATTAAAAATACATGAGCATGAGCACACATAGCAGACAAATGTTCCTAACAGTATTGCTAACTTAGCTCGAAAAGTGAGACTTTTCTGAAGATGTTACATAATGTGTTTCCTTTTAATTGAACTACTGAGGTAATAAACTTCAGGCCGTCACCTTTAAATAACTTGTCACACTAATAAGATGAAAAGTCTTTCACAAACTTTCCCATGGTTGGAAGTGCCTGCTTCTTCCAGGTAAGGCACTGTACACAGATATATTAACAACACTCACCCCTAGTTCTGGCAAAACCAACTTGCTTCCTCCACACTGGGGAGCAGACTAGGAAATACAACAGAACTGCGGCTAAATAAAACCAGTCAATGAGTGCATGACTGGAGCCCATTATGCCTGCTCCAGATGTCAGTGGCATGGCTCAACCACTCACCTACAGGCAGCCCAGATCCTGCAGTTCCACTCCCAGGTGGTGTGAAAGGAGATAAGGACACTCCTCTGCTGACCTCTCCATCCTCATGTGTTCTATAGGATCAGTTCCCCCTTCTCTCAAACACTTCCCAGTCATTTAGAGCTGACTGGAATTTTTTGTAGAACATTCTCTGCGGTAAACTTGAAATTTAATAAAAATTGGCTGCCTCTTACCAGTCCAGTGTCCTTACCACCCTATGAAATCTTCACTGAGACAATTTCTTTAGCCCCTTCTCCCAGAAGAATCCCACACCTTTGTTCATAAGAAATTCACCTGTAAAACACCCTTATTGCAGTGATTTCAGAATGAAACACAGGAATTCCCATTTCAGAGAAGACATCAGGATTTCATAGGACACATAAATCTGCAGTTTCACTGCAGAATTTTCAGTAGGAAAAGAACTTCCTTGTTCCTTGGATTTAATACACATAGATAATAGAATATTAGATAATTCAGCTGAGTACTGAGAGAATCAGAGGAACACAGAGATGACTTCTAAAGTTACATTTCACTGAACTGTAATGTGTGAGGGATTTTCCTCTTTTAATGCATGAACAACTTCTTCCCCCTTGTTCTATTACGTTACATACTTCTTCAATTTTAAGAACAGTATTTAGTATTTGCCAGTAAGATTCTGAATATGCATAAAAAGACAGCCCAAAAGTAGCAAAAATATTGTTGAAAGTATGAGAAAAATCACTAGCAAGTTCTTCACTATATATTCACTTAGATGATATCTAGTTAGACCTCATCACAAGTATTATCTCCAGGGTCTAATTCTCCAAGTCTATTTTAAGCCAGCATTATGATGAAATTAGTTAGCACACAGCATCTTAAAAAAAAAGAAAAAAAAAAAAGAAAAG
This sequence comes from Chrysolophus pictus, assembly GCA_037305975.1. Taxonomy (NCBI): domain Eukaryota; kingdom Metazoa; phylum Chordata; class Aves; order Galliformes; family Phasianidae; genus Chrysolophus; species Chrysolophus pictus. The sequence continues at coordinate 149,039,394 of CM074576.1, forward strand.
AAAAAGCAGCTTCAGGATCATATAACTGTTCCTTTCTTCATATAAAGATCCCTCTAACCAATTCCTGTAAAATCTTATATTGTCTTGGAGCATTGTTAGAAGCTGTAAAAACTCACCTTTCTCTTAGAGAACGATGCTTCTTAAAGGCAACTTTCTATGTTTGGAAATTCGCTGTAAAGGTTGCCATGGTGATTAATTTTAAAAGTGAAATTCTCCCATTTTAAAGTTTTTCTTTAAAGAGGAAATGTTCCATAATAGCACCCAGTCCTCATGAAGGCAAATAGAAATGAAAATCTCTCTGTCTTGAAAACTAAATGACATAGCCTCTGTGTAACTGAAACTTCAGAACAGATATATTTCCAGAATAATAGTGGGAAACATATTTTTACCTAAAGTTGAAAGAAAAATATATTAGAGAAAAAAGAACAGATGGACAAAGTCAGCATCTTCCAGTGGTCAGACTGCAGCCAATAGAGCAGGTTATACTACTAAAAGGAAGGAGGAAAGATGAGGTAATGGCAGTGGTAACTGGTGCTTAGCAGCAAAAACAGTGAAGCAGAGTCAGTCACCCAAGATAGTTTTACTGTGTGGCAAGAGAGAGAAAAAAACCTGCATCCTCAAAGAAAGAGTCTCGAAGTCAAAGGTCATTAATGAACAGCTCTTTACCCAATGAACGCATCTCCAGTTTTCTTTCATGAGTCAAGATGCAATTTCATATGGTCATCTCCATCTACTGACTTCTCCTCTTCGCACTGCTGCATTAAATCTTGGCTCTCCACACAACTGCATTACTACAGGGAGCAGGCAAATGTGTAGCCCTGTTCCTGCAGTGGGAGATGGAAAAATACCATTTCTTCTCTAAAAACACATCCACAGTGTTTGGCATCACATAGTGCAACTGCTCACTGTGTGAGTAGTCACTGCAGAAATAATAGCAGATATTGTGCCAGTTCAATACCTAAGCGAGTTATGACTTCCTTATTCACATAAAGCTCACAGTACTGTGAGACAGATGAATTTTTCATTATGTGTTTAATATTTTATCTTTCTAGGCAGAAGTATCCATACAAGCACAATTAAAATGTCTGATGTAGACAAAGTTGATTTAAACACAATCAAATTCTTTTTTCCGTGACCTTAAAGCTACAGTTTAAATGGGAGAAAGCAAAAACAAGATGCAGTTAATGGGTAAAGTGTCAAGATGTCACTCATGTTACTTTGCCCAGGAAAGGTTTCACTTGATCTACTATCATGCCAGCCATAGTTAACATTAAAATCGTTTGATACAACTTAGAATGTTTGAACAGATAAGATCATGAAGATGAAGAAAGAAATGATCAATTTGAAATGGCAGAACCCATAAATAGTTACTACTGCTGTTTTATCTTTATTGTAATTTTTATAAATCATTATGCTTCATATTTACCCACTAGAATTTCTAGAGAAATAACTGTTACCTGCATGACACCAGATTTTACAGAAACACACGAAGTGAAAGCTGGGTAGAAAACAGTCATCATCTCTGTTCCCAGCTGTCAGAGTAGCAATGGTGGTCCCAAATCACTTGTCTAAGAGTCCATGCCTTTTTACATTCTCTGTAAACACAACCATTAGCAACACACTGCTCCCTAAAGAAAGCCCTTTCTGGTTTAAATGCACAAGAAGTCCCAGGGAACTGTGTTTTGCAGCACTCAGTTTAAAAACAACCAAAAGCTTTATGCTGAGTAGGGAGAAAACTGGAGCATGGTGTGCAAACAGCTGAACTGGTACAAGTGTCCCAAGATTTTTATCTCTGTTATCAACTGTGAAGTTCACTCTCTTGCACCCTAACTTTTATAGGCAAAATAGATAGACAAAATCACTAACTATTCCCTATATTCATTCTCGAACAAGGTCTTCTTAAGAAATACAAACCACATGTAACACTAGAATGCAATGGAAAGGGCAGCAATGACAGCATGGTTGCAAAGTCCTAGGCTGCAGTAGATGAGGATAAGCTCAAATGCAGCAGCCATGGACACAAGGAAAAAAAAGAAAAGAAAACTGTTTACTCTTGGTAGGCTTCAGTTACACAGGGATCTCTAGCAAGATACCCTCACCTCCACTGCCAACTCTTACATGAAGGCTGGGAAGGGATGGATCCCTTCCAGTCACACTGGTGCATTGCATGCAGCTGAGCTCCCCTGGCTTGGCCCTTCTTTTCCACCAGGTGCTCAATCACTGTTCCAAGCTGCGACTTCGCATTTCTGCTATACTACACTACAGAAATCCAACTTTAAAATTACCCAGATCTCCATAGAGACTGACAGTTCCCAATGCTCCCTTACTTTCATGGAACTCAGTCCAAGATAATAGAACAAGTAAGAAAACAAGCATTTACCAGCTTCAGTCCACAGGGGGAAAGAAAAAAAAATAACAGGAACAACTCTATCCAAAATCCTATCTTCTTACTGTGATTTTTGTCAAAGAGGTTTTGCTCCTTGCCCTGAAATCATGTACATCACTTTTGATGAAAAGAAGTAGGAAAGGAAGATCCCAGACATATTTTCTAGAAAGATTATTGGCACTCCATGCTACTACCTCTGTATGCCTGTAAACTCTGAGCACATGCAGTACACCCTTGCTGGGCTCAGAACTGGTGGAACTTGGAAAGAAGCACCAGAAGAGAGATAAAGCCCTCCAGCCACTGCTTATGTTTAATACTCAGCACCATCAGTGACTGACTTCTATGTTCTTGATTTATCTTCATTTAAAGATATGAGTATTTATATCAGATTTGAAAAGCCCTATATGTCCTGAAAGGCATAGAAATGAGACGGTACAGGGCATTATGTATTGCTAATATTTCTCTACAATCAATTCAGTGGTCTACAAACCCACACAGCCATTGCCTGCTACATCCAAATACAGAGGTCAAGCTTCACACGGCTGAGAGCAGAAATGCAACTGATGTAGGTCTCCATTTAATTGAGAACAAAGCTGAGAATCGCAGGAGCTAAATCATTCCATTAAATATCTGTGAAAGCTGACACTGTGTTTGTGTCCATGAATAAAGTAAACAAATGAAGAACTGAAGTACAATGAAGTACTGAAACATCATTCATGTGCTTTGTGCCTTTTTTGCTTTGCTTTCGTCTCTCCGTGTTTCTTTTCTTTTCTTTTTTTTTTTTTGAACTAGCATCTTCCTTTTTTGCTTCTCATTTTCTCAGCTTCAGGAAACTGCAAAACAGTTTCTTCCTGCCTAGAATATTTTGAATGGATTTGGAATCACCACTAACTGGAAGGGATAAAATCTAGATGGGAGCCAGTCCAAATTTTGATCAATTAAAGATCAGTGAAGCCTGTTACACCCACTTTATTTGAAAGGCAACATCATATCTATAGCAAGTCTTGGATATGCATGAATTCAAAATCATGACTTGCAGACAAAACACTATGAAAGCAAAAAATCCCTAAAGAGGACCAGACTGGTAGCCAGAAAATTGAACTATCTGTCAGTGAACGAAATATACATCAGACCTTATCTGCTGGCCTGGGACTCCCGCAAGGCATGGAGCTAACCACCAATATCAGCCAGAACGAAAAAATGAGAGCTATTTCACAGTTCTTCACACAGTGATGTGAAGCTGTTTTGCAGTGAAAGTATAAAACCAGTGCTGATCTGTTCAAGCTTTGAATGCAGTTGAATAAGTACATGAAAGATCAACAAAAATATTCTCTATAATTATCCTCTTTTTAATTTGTTCTGAATTTTATAAATTCTAATGCTCAGAAAGGTTTAATTTAAAGCATAAGTGGAACAGGCCAGGGCACGTTGATGGAATTTTTGAAGATTAAACAGCCAGTTAAGTATGTGGCATCTGTCTGCTTTTGAAAGTATTTGAAAGTGGACAGTTGGCCTTCTGGTCCTTCAGTAGGATGGTGTCAGCATTCAGAACGAGCAAATAATACAAGAGCATACTGTGGAGGATGCTAGTTGACAAGAAGAGCTCACCAGGCTAATTCCTGACAGTCTAAAAGAGCAGAAACTCATGAAATATATTTCCTGCAGTTGGAAGCACTGTTTCCATCCAAGCCAAGTGTAAATGAGCAAATAAACTAAAAGAAAATGCTATGCTTTTAGCTGAACTTTCTCCTTAGCAACTTTGCTCAAGCTCCTGGTATTTCCCTTGAGTCCACTCTGACATGCTATAACCAGCACCAAAAAAAGGCACTTCAAGGAGTTCTGATCTCCTTTCTCTCCTTAAAGTGCATCTGAGGTTATCCCAGGAGCTTGCTCCCTAGGAAACAAAGATAAAAAAGCAAATGAAGACTCAGCTGCCCCGTAAAATATCCAAAACATATGAATACGTGGTAAAAGTTCTGTACTATTTTTGATCTTGCACAGAATGTGAATAGAAAGAAATACTGAATTTTTCACCCTCCTCTCAGAAAAAGACTCAATATGAGAAATACTTACTTTCATTATAAACTTGGAAATTTCATGTTGTAGGTAGCTTTGGGGACATAAAGGACTCTGAACTAGAGATAAAAACTTTTGTGGTCGTTCTAGATGCCAAGAAGGCACTGCAGATACACGTATCTAGACATAAAGACACATTTCTGGATATTAAGACCAGCTGAGATATCCTAGGACGATATCAAAATGATGAGTGTTAGTAGCACAAAGCAAAATAAGGCTTAAACTCACATACCTCAGAAATGAAAGAAAAGGAAAGAATTTACTTGGAAATCTTCCTCCCTTTTCCCAGGACCCTTTCCATTAGCATGGTGCAGTGTGATAGGTCAGTGTCTCCTAGTCCAATCCACATTTATACCTACCCATAATTTCCAGATGAGAGAGAGCTGTTTTGTGACTGTAGTATATTCAGTGACTCAGTATTACATTCAATGACTCTGCATTACCAGAACAACCTGCCAGCAATTCAGCTGCTAAATTCTCATCTTTGCTGAGATCAATGACCAATTCAGCCCCAGCTGGATAGGAGGAGTCACTGCAGTGAAATCTCCTGCAGCACTCCTAAGTGGCACCATTAGACTCTGGAATTGTGGCCAAGTCCTATTAATATGCCACAGAAGCTATCTATGAATGCTACAGAAACATATGGCCTCTAGCATATCCACAAAAGAGCAGACGTTGTCATTCAGAGTCTTCAGAAATAGACATTAGGGACATCTTTTACTCTGCATGTCAGAAGGGCACTGTAAGCCAAGGTCTGAGAGTAATACTGGGAGTGGCTGGTAACATAATGCTCCCCAGATGCTGCATGCTAAGAACTCAGCAATGAATCATCTGATGTCCCTCTAGGCAGCCCCAAGCTTCCTGAAACACTTGATCATGTTACCCACAGAGGAGTCATTGAAAAAATAACTGGTCTGATGGAGATGAAAATGTGCCCCCTGAAACAAAAAACAACTTATTATCAGGGAGGAAACCCTCTGGCGGACAGCCTTCACAGTTCCACGGACCAAAGCACTGACTGTGAATTCCTGTTCAGTAGGAATAATTCCTGTCATTAAATCTGTGCAGGAACCCATTCTTAGGGCAAAACCATCCCTTGCCAGCAGCACTGAGAAGTCCTTGCATAATAAAGAAGGTGGTTAACTTTCTTAGCAAAACTGACAGAGAGGTAAAAATACTGTTCACTCTAATCTGCAGCAAACATCAGCCAGGGTCTAGAGGTTAAGTGTGAACTGAATCAAGGGTCAGAATTTCAGCAAGAGCTCTCTTGTAGGAGGAAGAGAGATGAGGCAAAGACAACCCAGGAACATGATATTAAGTTACATCCAATTCTTTGCAAGTACTTTAAACATAATACCAGGGAGGCTGTCTATCCATCAAACATAAAATACTGAGGATGTGGGAAAGACTCCAGCTGGTTATCCGGAAAATGCTCAGACCAAGGGAGCAAAAGGATTCAAGCAGTGATCAGTACTTTCATGTCCTTCACACAGTTTAGAAGATCCTAGGGATACTCAAGGCAGCCAGTGCATGCTAGTGACCAGAGGAGATGGTCCAAGATCTGGGAACAGGTGGACAGGTGAAGAAATAAGCAGAGAAGTGTTCCTAGCAAACTACTACTGGATTAATATTAGTGAAGAGCTGGCCCATACACCAGCCAGAACTGTGCTGCTGTGCAGGAGAGATCTGAGACTGCAGCCTTCATGCAGTCCCAGTAGCTCGGAATACATGACACAGCCCTGGCAAAACAGAAGCTGTTGCAATAAAGGCTGAAAGCAAAGATGGTCACTACTGCCGGCAGAAATACTGAAGAGCACATACTTTCTACAGCACCACATCACAAAGATTTCAGCCTCCTGCAATAAGCTAACATGCTTGACTGAAGGTTCAAGGCAATCCAGGAATTATGAAAAGGAAGAGTTATTATAGGTGCTCAGAAATTATTCACAGGCAATTATTCTGTTTAGGCAAACTGTATGGGGCAAGTGTACCTTCTTGCACCTCTTGCTGCTGGGTGAGAGATGTGGTCCCCATTCAAGACTGGATTCTCACTGGTGGAACTTTTGTGCTGTCCCAGAAGAGTTAAGAGACAACAGCATGAGACGAGGAACACAGTTGGGTAGGCCATTCATCACAATGACAGAGTGAAGGCCAAGATGCAACAACACACAGATGTGCCGGTCCAAGTTGCCAGTTAATTATTTAATTGCACAAGAGAAAAAGCAGAACTCTAAGATGCAGGAAGTGGGAGATGACTACTAGGGGAAAAAAGAAAAAAAAAAAAAAAAGATGGAGGTAAAATCAAAGACAACAGCAGAGTAGCTGCATAGTAGATGCTCCTTATCTGCATCAGGCAAAACTGGAGTCAACTCCTCTGACATGGGCAATTCAGCCCCTTGGAGGGCCAGCAGGAAGCTGCCCAGCACTATGCCACCTGGAATATTAAACAGAATGTTACTACCTCCTGGAAACAACATGAGCTACAAAGGGGAGGTTGGTGAGAGGTTGTTTAGAGGAATATGAAGCCTACTGGGTAGAATGGGCTGATGGGCAAAGCACCAGCAATCTCAACAAAAAAGAGAAAATATTTGCGAAAATATATAACATCCTGCAATGACAAAAACAGAAATAGAAACCTGTCATAACTTGCACAACATTTGGAAAGAGGAGCAGATCTTGCAGAGAATGCAGACTGAGGACTGATCAGTCTAAATGTATCTCCATGGCTGGCACTGCAGCTATACTTACAACACGTCTGCAAATAGCTAATTCAGTTGCCTGCTGTTACATGACTCATGAAACACAGTGATTTTCCTTTGCTTGCTGAAAAAGATTAAAATATTACTTCCATATACGCAGTGGAAGGAATACTAAAGTTATTAGCAAAAAAATTGAAGTGAGCTCAAGCTTTTCAAAACAGTTTTATTTTCCCTCCTCTGCTTGAGCAATCACTCATTTTTAGTTCTGTCTAGTTTTAATTTTTGATCCCCAGGTTTTTCTGAAAATAAAAGCTTTTTTTTGCCCTGCTTTTTGTTTGCTGATGTATTATCAAAGATAACAGAAAGAAAGAAATAGAAAAATCTATACTGTCTCAAACTTTAATTCTGGAACTACAGAAATTTTATTCTAAATACAACAGCTTGCAATGCGTGATGTCAGAAAGAGTAAGAATAAACTTTCTCATACTAAACATTTATTCATTTTGGTGATCCAACTCAATCCTTCAGCCAAGTTAAGAACAGATGTGGATTCTAGTCAGATCAGGTTCTCTTCACCTTGCTTACCAAGAATCAGAAGGAACAGAAATCTCATTGCAAAACTACTTAGAAAATAACACAAGAAACAACAATGAAGGTGAATATCTGGTGATGTGTCTCACTGAGGTATCACCCACCTTCAAATATGAGGGGGGGATATTCCCTTCCCCAGAAATAGAGAAAAACCTCAAAAGAAAGCAAAAACCCTGGTAACTATCATATATGTTTTGTTAAGAAAAATCACTTGTAATCTGAGAGCTCATTAATCATTTTTCATTCCCGAAGAATCAGCTTTCCTCAGAGTTATGCCATAAGGAATGTAATAGATCATGCAGTGCCACTGACACAATGTAATTTGCTCTGTATGCAGACATTTATGGTTTCATATTGACCTACTTCATACTTACAATATAATAACGTCAACCTGTGGTTTTTAGAAGGAAAAAATAAAGTAGTAAATCTCAAGCAAATGGCCGTTGTAGCAAGAAGCCAGATTTCCCAGAAGAGGACTTGGTCCTGCCACTAATGATGCCACCTCCTGTCAACCAGCTCAGTTCCAAGGAACGCTGTTTAAAAAGTGAACTTGTTAGTGTCATTCTGGGAGACTTGCTAACCAACCCCCAACATGAAACAAGCTGTCACACAGAGAAGCATTGCACTGAGCTGGTCACAGCATTGTGCAGCCTGGGCTCCAGACTGATGCCATCTCTGCTGGCCTGGGCCAAGGTAAGGCCAAATTCTCTCTGAATGGGGAGAGTTTGGGTCTGCTGCTCTGATGATAGAGCAGTGTGGTAATCCCCTCATTTCTGAGAAGATCTCAACCTCAGGTCTTGCTGCTTCATCTCCCCTCCTTCACCAGTCATACCAAAGCTGCCTTTCTAGAACGTTGTCTCAAGCACCAAGAGCAAAGCTATTTGCTCCCTGACCTCAGCAGCTGCCAGTGGTATCTCTGTCAGGAGCCAGCCCTGTCCTCTTGGCCTTTGGGCCCTGTCTTTGCTAAACTTCAGCTTTCCTTGCATCCCCTCTAGGGCTACTGTAACTTTCTCATCAGCTCCCCATCAGGGTGGCCTGCTCCCCTTCCCCACCCAATCCCATCAGTCGCTCAAACATTTCAGTTCTCCCTAAAAAAATTCCCATTATGCTTATTCTCCATTTCCTTTCTGTTCCCATAAAAAAGACTTTCCTCCATTTCCTCTATCTATGATCTTTTAATTAATCTGCTTTCATTTGTTCAACTGCAGCACAACATCTTTGCAATGCTATTTTCTGTGCTGTGCTTTGCCTCACTTATCTTAAATTCTCCAAAGTCTTCTAGAGATGGCTTATTTACAAGACATTCTGTAATTACAGGAAGGTTTTTACATTAAACTGGAAATGAAGTTGTCATTGTGAAAGTAGCAGTGAAATAAACTGTAGGTCGAATCCACTGTTTAAGTCTTATACTCAAGTACAAACAACACCCAACTGCCAAAACCATGAATGCAGGTTTCACAGTAAAAATAGTTTATTCCCAAACAAAACAAAAACATCTTCCCATAATTGCACCCACTGAAATTATCTATTAATTATATTTTAAAATCAGTATTTGGAAAAGATCTTGCAGCAGGTACTACACTGTATGTCATTCAAAAATATTTCGGTATGCCAACTGATGTTTAGGTACAGTGTTTAATGAAAGCAAACCCTTGCTTCTGCTCTAACAGCTGGGAAATAGCACTGCTGAGACTAGCATAACATGGGGCTGAGGTCTGTTCTGCAGTCTGTGGTGGCACACAGTGACAGCAGTGTTCTGGCGTGCAGGCAAGTCCTTATGTAGGGAGTCCATGTAAAATGTGTTTCTATCTCAGGCTGCAGCAGAAAGCAGGAAATATCAGAAACCATCATTAATGTATTTTCGGTATACTGTGGGATGCTGGTGATTGCAGTCAGTAAAAGAATTTCTAGCACCAGAATCCCTTCCTCTACAACCACAGACAAGGAACAGATAAAAGGATGAATCCAGTACACATTGATGGATTTCAGCAGCAGGATGCCAGGACTGCTGTGCCAGTGCTGTCACTCTGGTTACTCACAGATGTCTTACACTGGTCAAAAGATGTAAATGAAAATATAAGAAGTACTTTTTTTGGACTAGGATTCTACAGCAGCTTTAGGCATTCAGGTTTCTGTATATTGCATACCAGTTTACATCTGGGATTGCCTAATGCATTGTTTATTCGAGGAGGCCAGATTTTCAAATTCTATGCAGACTCCTCATTTAAACGTCAACTTCTTCTTGGGATTTTAAAAGGCCAAGGTTCCTCTGCTATCCTCACGGTAAATTTAAAATTCTTATTCAAAGGGCAAAAGAAAATGCAATAGAAACTTGTTTTAAGGTACTCTTGATGGAGTAATTATAGTTGGCTTAGCACATTGCTTCTTGTAAATAATTCAAACTCCTTCTCCCAACACATAACTAAGTTTGGATTTTCTACTTAGAATTCCATCTACCGTCATGCTACCGTCATCATCTTCAGTTTGTTGGGTCCCATTAGGGATTTGCAGTCTTCTTCCAGTTTTCCCTTTCCTAAATAATCCTTTATTATCTATAAATGCCACTGTTCACCCTGCACAAACCCTTTCTATTTCCTCTCCCAACTGCAGACTCTGACCTTTTCTTGCTTTCTCAGTGAATACAACGGGTTCTGCCATCCAGTTGTGACTGAGCTCTTCCAGCCTCACACCTTTTACCTCACTCTGAACTACCTTGGAAACATATATTTAAGGTTTGCCCTTTTACTATGAACCATCTCTTTCCTAGAAGATCAATCCTAGATCAAGAAAGATTGAGACAAATTTTAGTGGTTTTCATTCAAGGTTTCTTCTCTGTGCTCACTCCCCTCATGTTTCCCCTCTCTGCTCAGCTCATTCCCAGGGGTGACAACTGCACCTCTCTTGTTTGTCAGCAAAATGCCGTGACTGTCCCTGACATTCTGGGCAGAAAACATTTAAGACTCTTACAAGGAACTAAAATGTCTCATATTCAATGCTTGAATTAGTGACATTTAAGGTATGATAATGTTACAAATGCTGTACCAGATATTTCTCCGTCTGCGATGCTCCAAGGAACTCCAGCCACACCATGTTGGATTTAGCAGTTATCTTCAAATACCTGGAGATGCTTTCACACCTGGCCTCTAGAAGAAACCTGCACTACTGATATTTCTTTAAATGAAAGCAATAAAAATGCAGCTGGTTTAAAACAAAATGAAACAAAAGATAAAATTGACTAAAGAATGAAAGCCACCTACTGTAAACGTCTGTCCTACCAATAGAAGATCAAACAGAAAACCAAAAGGAATGTGCAGAACAGTGATTTTTCTGCCCCTCTCCGTGTGCATATGTGTACATGTATAAAAAAACGACACCACAGATTTAACAAGTCATCATGACAGTTCCAACGGTAACACTCATACTTGTCACCTTTTCAAAATACTGTTATAACAATATTCAAAGTCTAATGGTGTTAACAATCCTGATTTCCCTTGAGAACTGCATGTTAAGAAAGAAGATCTTGCAGGCAGCAGTAACACATAGCAATATGACACAATTCCCCCAGTGCTATCTGCTTCCAAAAAAATGCAAATACAATGACAAGATAGGTAAAGCAACACTTTGGAACAAAACTATGCAGGATAACAGATGATTGCCTATGAGGCTGTTAACTTGGCCAAGCAGCCTGATTTGAATGCCAGGGGCTGCTTTTGACTCAAGAGTGTTGAATAACAAGCTGGAATAAAAGTAAGTTCAAGGCAGAGAAAAATGCAGTGTGCAAGTAAACTCACTTAAGCTAATAAAATGTAAAAAAGCTCAATGGGCAATAAGGGTAGTGAGGCACTGGTGCAGGTTGCCCAGAGAGGTGGTGGAAGTTCTGTCCCTGGAGGCATCCAAGGTCAGGTTGGAGGGGCTCTGAGCACTCTGATCAAGCTGTAGGTGTCCCTGCTCATTGCGAAGGATTTGGACCAGATGACTTTTAAGGGTCTCTTCCAATGCAAATGATTCTGTGATTCTATGAAATGGAGCCAGGCAGAAGGTGGACAGGCCAGAAAGTGAATAAAATCAAGCTGCAACTCAGCTGTTGCCCTACAGGTTAGGAGAGATGTGCAGCACTGGGCCAGGTGTACCTATGGGGCAGAAAGCAACAATGCCCTGGGCCACAGGTAATGGAGATAAACATTGCACAGTGTGCCAAATGCACAATACTTAAGAGAGTATTTAGAAGTACCATCATGAAAACTCTTGCCAAGATCCCATGTTTCTGCAGCATCCGCACTTCATTCTCTTGATTAAAAGCACAGCAGCAATCTAATATTAGCACATTCTGACAATTCAGAGCCTCTTATACTTCAAAGTGAATCTTTCACTCAACACAGTTTTTCTTTTGATGGCCACAGAATATTTATTTTCCAACCCTGTTTTCTGCTCTTCTAATGGTCAGCTATTTAGCAACTACACCAAAGAATCCACCATATTCCGTGACCAAGAAAGATAACTACTCATATGGAAAACACATTTTCTTTGTGAGGAAGGCATGAAAGAGATCAATTCTTTTGCACCTTCTGTCTTTAGTAAATTCCCCAAATACATGGATTTTTAATTGTGTTTGTAGTTCTAAGACATCAGGAATTTCTTATTTTTGTTATATAAATATAGAAAAGCTTTCTTCTTTTCAAGATAACTGAGTCTATACGCCATCAGAGGTGATTGAGATAAAAGCCATAAAATGCCAAGGGATGAAGACACAAGTACTAATTTCAGCACAAAGCCACTAAGCCTCAGCTCATCTCACAGATACCTGGTTCCTGTCCTGTCATAATGGCAAACGATACAGTTCTGCATTACACTTTTCACTCTTTGCCTTATTCTACCAAACATGGTATCACTGCAATATGGGCTGCAAAGCCCACAACCACGTCACCAGTGTAACTGCTCACAGATGTGGAATGGCTGAACATTCACCTATTACTGCTATAGGAACATGACAGAAACATCCAGAAATCTTAAAAGACACTGAAATCTTGCAGTTTGTGTGCCACAAGTCTCAGAAAAGGTACATAAATCTTATTTTTCTCTGCTGTTGCCTGTGAAAATCCAGGTTGATTTGGACAGATGCCAAATTGTAATTGCAATTATTCTGTCTTAATAAATACACGTTTTCCTAGCACAAGACACAGACCATTACTGTCTTACTGTATTTTAACCTTTTATTGTTACTATTTGGCTAAAGTCATCTTAGCCTGTTGGCTTTACTAAAAAAGGAAATTCAAATGCTTTTCTTTTAGTGTTTTGTTTGATTCACAGACGTAGGATTTGACATGATAAAATGCCGCTTCGGTGCCAAAGCATCTGGGAAAACTGATCATTTTTGTATGACATACTTTCTTGGGCACATCTTTAGCTCCTGTAAATAGAATAAAAATGACTATTCCCAAGTTCTTTAGAATAAAGTTCACATTTCCTTGTGAAAAATACTGTCACCTGGAAGCTCTGAAGCACAATGAACTGATGGTGCCTTCTTTAGTCATCAATTGCCTCAGAGAGGAAGGTTCATTTCAGTTTGAGTAGAGTGATTTTTGACTACATAATTACCACCTGAATTGTCTTTAGCGTGATTTTTGCTATACAGTTCTTAGAAATATCAGTGCATTGCTGATCTAATTCTATGTGTGTTATAAAACTTCCTTTGGATTCACAATGGCAAGCCAGTACTAATATTACTGCTGAGCTGAAAGCAGGGAAGAGCTGGCAAGCAAGCTCACTCTTTTTCTCAGCACAACTTGAATTAAAATGTCACCACAAGTTCATTATACTAGGTTTCATATCATTTACCACTTTACATCTTTGTAACAATTCCTCTTCTTGTTTAAAGCATGCAAGATTGTCTGCTTAAGCCAATTCAGTTTTACTGAGGATACACTGTAACTGGTTTTTATCAGATGATGAACTTTTTGAAATTGGTCTGTTAAAATACATCCACACTAAAGCACTCTAACCCTTTTCTACACGAGTGATATTTGCTCACATAACAGTGGATGGGTGCACAGTGGCTTAGCAGCAAGGTGCCCAAGCAGCTGTAAGTGCAGTCCAACTGTCACTGAGATGTTGCCCACAGAAGATGTGGATGCCCCATCCCTGGAAGTGTTCACAGCCAGGTTGAATGGTGCCCTGGGCAGTCTGAGCTGGTGCCTGATTTAGTGGCTAGCAATCCTGCCCACAGCATTGGGGTTGGAACTAAATGACCTTTGAGGTCTCTTCCAACCCAAGAATTCTATGATTTTATTTTTTGTTTCACAGTTCAGGAAGACAATTTCTTAGCCCATAACTGTTCTCAGATGCAAGAGACATTTAAGAAGTGAGACATATGAAAGACAAATCTCATTATGTGAAATGAGGTTACTTAGTAACTGGGGCTCTTTTAAAGTATTACCTGGAGACATCCATCTTAAAGAAGGCTCACACATGGCCTTGCAAAACTGAAATATTAGCAGGAATTAAAGCCCTAATCCTAACAGAGGGACAAAGCATCGCAAGGACGGCAGGCATGAGAATATGCTTAGCCCAGAGCCTGGCGACTTGTCTGGATTTAAAAAGTCAGAGCCCAGACTGATATAAAGGTGCTCTGCAGCAGTGTAAAACATGCTCTGAGACCTTATTCCCTTAACAGAAACAACTAAAGCCTACAATGACCTTTAAAATGTTGTCCACAACATAGTGCCATCATGCCCCCAGGAGCATCAGCTGGGTGATGCTCACACTGCCTGGTGTCAATGCAGAGCTCTGCTGGGAGGTACAAACCAGCTTTGTCAGGGCAAGTGTTTCAGCAACATGGGAAACAGGGCTACAAGGAGCTTGCAAGGCCCACCAGCTTCTCCTCTGCCCTCTACTTTGAGAGACCAAAGACACAAGGTAGCTTCACCACGACCCCCCCCCCTACAGAAAGATTCCAAGATTCATTACACAACCTTCCTATTCTGTCTCCTCTTCCAGACTTCTGCTCTCCTTACAATTAGAAAGTTTTCCTTAATATCCAGAGCTCACATACTGTAGGTTAAGGTTTTTATTCCCTGATGTACTCACTGTGGACAGAGAACAGATTATTCCTTTCCTGTCTGCCACCATCTTTGCTGTGAGATAACAGATAACCAAAGGGACACGCACAACATCCTCAATCTTTTCCCTTGAGGTGCACACTTGGAAACCTTGTCTTCCAAGCCTTGACTGCCCTTGCTGTTCTATACTGAAATTTCTTTCCCAGCTTTTCCACCTCCTTCTAATAGGCACTGCCCTAAACGAGGCAAAATACTGCAGCTGAGATCTTCCTGTTGAGATCTGCCAGCAACAGAAGGAGGATTTCTCCAGGTATCTTCCAGGCAGCTATCTTCCTCCTACATCCCAGTACGCTGTCTGTTTTGCAGCACTAAAACATTACTGGCTTATGCTCATTTTTTATATCACTGTGACTGTCCTACCCACGGATCTTTCTCTAGAAAACATCTGCTTCTTGCTCCCCATCCTTCACAGTTGCAGGGTTCTTTTTTTCTACCTAAATGCAGTCACTCTGACTGAAGAGCATCCCATATTTTCAGACCACTTTTCTATTTTGCAGTGATCATTCTGAGCTTGACTCCAGTCCCTCAGCACATCTGACAAGTTTGTGTCATGTGTTAATGTTCTCATAGTATAGCATATTCTATCAGTTTCTAACAAATTATTGTGCAGTACCAAACACTAGATGGACTTCTTGAAAAGCCCTGTTTGAAACATCCTCCAGGGTAACAGGCTCGGTATCTAATCTTTTTGGGTGTTGTTTTTTTTTGTTTGTTTTGTTTTCTGGACAATGAGGCATTCACCTTATGAGTTTCATAAGAATCAAGATTCAGCAGCTTGCAAATGAAAACATCATCAAAGACTTTGTCAAAAAGCTGAAGAAATATGCCAACTACTATTTCTCCCATATCCAGAATACTTGTTATTCCATCACAGAAGGAAATCAGGTGGCTGTCATACAATTTCTTCTCAAAAATCCCATGGCTTCTTCTTATCTCCTTGTTATATTCCACATATGCATCAAAAGCTTATTTGCTAGGTAACTTTTCCCAGTCAGTTTTATTCAGGGATTAATGCCAAACTAAATAGTCAATAATTTCCTGAGTCTTTTGTTTGCTTGTTTGTTTTTTGCTTTGTAGATGTGCTAGATTTATATGTTTTCTAGTAAAGCTGTCCTGTATTGTCTCGATTAACTACAGTTTTTCTCCAATACATTAAGGTAAAATTAGCTTCTCTACCTGCACTGTAAGATAGGAAAGCTTTGTCAGCATTGCTCTTTCTCTCTAATTACCCCAAAAAGGTCTTTTTAAAGCCAGCCTCTCCACTTTCTGTTCCTTCTGCCTTTGAAAACATCTCTCCTATTTGCTTCAAACATAACTCCTTTGTAGTGGGATTCTGAACTGGTAGGCATACTTGGTTTGAAACCTCTGAGGCCAGCAGCAGCTGCCAGATGGGTATCCAGCAGGGCTGATGGGGTGAGTTTTCATAAATCTGATACTCTGGCTGCACATATCCAGAACTTCAATCATCATGGTGTTTTAACCTGGGTTAGCAGTGGTTTGCTCCGAGGCGTCTTTATTTAATTCACACAAGTTGTACGCCAACATTGCCCCAGGAGTGCCAGAATACTGAGCCTGCAATTCTGCACGGTAGGTTTTCAGAATCAGAGATGAACTGTTTCCTTTGAATAAACTCTTTGCCCTCCATGTAACCTTTCTAAATGAGGACTTGGGTCAGGAATTTTGTGAGCTAGGGATGTGTTCAAAAATTATCTTTCTCCCACCTGAGAACACCATACCACTCAGATGCTGATGAATGAGGCAATGTCGAAGTGCATCTGCTGTTCTGAAACACAGCAATGCCATTGATTTCAGTATTTTCCATTTGTTTCATGAGGCTGTCATTGCTGAATTTGACTTAAGTTTTCAAATCATTTAAATCAGCATAAAATTGTATATGCTGCTATTTATTTACGGTCAAATAAACACTCTGGAATGTTTTCTGTGTGCCTCTATTTTCTGAATTAGTACAATTTTATCATTTACTCTTTGTCATAGAATTAGTTCCAATTTTTATAAGGTTTGATATCTTGGAAAATTATGGTAGTTTTTCATCAAAACTGCAAAGGTACATCACGCTGTCAAAAAATATTTACTGTAAAGATTTGCTACAGCTACTGAGCAGAATGGTTATTAATCTCTTACTAACATTAGCAGAACATTTCTACAATGATATATAAAATAAATAAAATGTGTTAGCAGAAACTTCAGACAGGTAAAATCATCTGACAAAAGAAACACCAAACCTCAGCAGTTTTTTCATAATCTGCCCTTTTCCTTGGCCCTCACTTTGTTGCTCCTGCTCAGATGCCACAAAATGCAAAACCTAACCACTCAAGCTCTGCACAGATGAGTCCTATCCAGAGAAGCAGCTGTTCAGTTCTGGCTCCTTATTCATCTGGAGTATTCTTCAGCAAAATTTTAGGGCATCAGGCTAGCACTGTTCTGTCAGTGCAAAAAGAACAGAGAGCAGCTGTAAAAGACGTGTCTCTTCTTCTTAATATAAAAAATATGGGACTTAAGTAATTACAAGAGAGTGAGAGAGATAAGAAGGGGAACATCAAGGTTATCAGCAGAGCACACAAAGCACTAATCCTGGGTTTGACCTGAATTTTTCTAGTAAATGTTGGATTAGCTCAGATACTTTGCATTAATCTTTTCCATCAGACATTATAATTCTGTGGGCTGAAAGTGGCTGGTTTTACACAGCTTCTCTCCCAGGCCATTTTCATCATCATTACATTATATTAATTTAAAACAATACAAATAATCTGCCGAAGAGATAATGGTTTTCCCTATTTGTTTTACATCTTACTCACTAAACTGGATTCAACTTGTCTCCTCCAACATCATATATAAGCCTATATTTATTTATTTACAAACAAGCTGCCTGACAGAATAGACTCTTCCCCCCTGACCACATACACTCTTCAGCTCATGGCTCTTTTAACTTGAAATAATGACTGTTGTAATAATTACAAGTTTTCAGGATTATGCAAAGGAAAAGTTAACTTTTTTGTTAAGCGTTCCAAACAATTAATTAATCAGTTCTAAATATTTTCTGGGTATTTCCTTAGGAGAGCTTATAGGAGAACATATTCTTTTCTGTCAGTTCATCAATGAGATATGGAAAATGTTCTTGCAGAGTAAGGGGTATACTTCAGCAATGCTCAGCTTTACTGGCAAACATCTTTTCTAATGGGTCACAGTATGACTAGCTTGTTCTGAACCTTACATGACTTATATTGATCATTAAACTGGAATGTCATGGATAATCTCTTGGTAGAGGAGTTGGGGAGTAGTAAAACCAAAAGTGAATAGAGAAAGAGAATGAGTGAGACAAGATGATACGCTTTCCAGATATAAATGTAGTAGTATGTATGGGTTAATAGCAGTATGATTATTGTAATGATGGACTAAGTATATAACACTGTTACATACCTGTTTCTTCCAAAAAAGAGATAAAGCAGTTGATCAAGATGATGTATACAGTAGTAAAACTACAACAGAATTCAAACTTGTGAACTTAGGAAATTGTGCTCTCTGAAAAAGGATGTTACGTTTCAAAAGATACAACTGCAGAAAGAAATTCTAAGAAATCTGGTCATAAAAAAGCAGAGACAAAGCATTAGCAGAAGCTCCTAAGTTTCCAATACAAATTAAAAAAGAAAAAAAAGAGAGAGAGGAAGAGAAGATGAAGTAAGTAGACAGTGCAGGCCTTAGTAGTGCCAGCTTTCCCTGAATTTTCTCCCGGATAACCCATGGCCTTTTCCTGCAATTGCCCTTCTGCTACATCTCAGGAAGTCCCAACAGAGAGGTTCAAGCAGCAAAGCTGGATGCTGCTCCTGGAATCAGGGGAACAGAGGAACTTGGTACAAATAAATTTCTGCCTTTCCATTGTTGCTTGGCCTGCTTCATGCCATTAATGTTTGTTTTGCTATGGAGCAAAAATGAGAGGGAGCTCTGCTGAATTCAAATCAATTATGGCATAACTACTTTACATCAAAGAAGATGAATATATTCATACTCCAAATAAATATTTAAAGAGCATTCAGTTTCCAGTTTATTCAAATTACCACATCTTCAATCCTGCATTCAGTTCCTGGCAGGAACCTGCACCAATGGGACCAACAGCACCAGTAATTGCCCACTACACAGTCCACTGCTGACAGTAACTGTCACACTTGAACCACAGAATCACAGACTTATTAAGGCTGGAAACATCTCTAGGATCATCTAATCCAACCACCACCCCATTACCACCATAACACTAGACCATGTCACTCTCTTCCACAGGCTCCTATTCCACAGGACGGACCTTCCATGTACATGCTCATCAATCAGATTTCTTTTTCCTAGAAACTGACTCAGCTTAAAGCAAACCTATGAGAAAGGTAATGCCCTGTGCAGTGTTCCAGCATACTAATGCCCCACAGGACTGCTGCTGTCACTCACCACAGCAGGGCACACTGATGGTCACAACACCAGAGGCACCACAACAAAAAGCAGAAACCCAGAGCTCCCCCATCCTGGTGCCAGACACCGAGGTCCTGGATGCTACATCACATCCAACTTTGGAAGCAGCTTAGCCCTGCAAACTCACAAACATGAATAATCTTGCCTAAAACGAGAGTAGAGGAAATATTCACATGAATAGGGAATTGCAAGTGCAAGTCCATTATTTAGCAGAGTACACAGCTGGTTACAAAACCAGTCACTTTACATTCATAAGGCCCTTAGGCATTATGCCTGCTGTTGCTATTTTTTTTTTTTTCCTTTTTCATAGACTCGGTTTATTTGAATCACTTAGCTTTGGAGCCTAATTAAATAATAAAATATTCTGTTTGCAAATTGTGGCACATTGCCCTCACACAATGCAAAGCACCAGATGGGGATTTGCTCGGCTGCTAGAGGTTCTATGGCTGTTGTTTGTTGTTTTGCTCTCACTTTAAAAACTGTTAATTTCAGGTCATGATTTTTTTCAGATTTTTTTCACCCCAATTTGCCAGGGGTTGTCTCTTCAGACTACAAAACTGGTCTCTGGAAGGCCCGCAGTACAAAACTAGCTGTTCTCTTGTAGAGGTCTGAGAAACCTCTAAGTGTTCCATTCTTTTGAAAACCAGACTACTTACTTTATCTCCAAGTACACAGACTTGGGAGCTCTGCTTTTCTAAAACGCTGTCTTAATCAAATAAAAGAAAGCCAACTCTGTTGTTTTCAAAGACATTTTTGAATACCTATCCACTTGTTCTTCAATCTCTAGCTTTCACGGTACTACAATACTTACCAGTGCGCTGTCAGGAAAATGCAACATGGTGATGCTGCCACTTGTGCCGGAAGTACGAAAGAAAATGAATACTATCAAATCAGTGCTAGCATCTGATTTTCATTGACCAGAGTGCCATAAACATCTCTACACCTGAGGAAAAATGGGAGTACTTCATTGACAATGATATATGTGAAGTGGCAAGTGCACATAAGAAAATATGATTAGAAAAGATGCCTTGTAGGGTGTCTAATAATTCATATTAACTACATTTTAAAAAAGAAGATAATAGAATTACTTTGACCTCATGAAATGATGCCACATAAAGATATATCGCTTCTGTTCCTAGCATTTATCTTTTTTAAAGTACATGGATCAGCCTCAGGTCTCAAAGATTCTCCTGGGTTTATTATCATTAAAAGAAGAAAAAGAACCAACCAAATAACCCCAAAACAAGACAGAAACGTTAGTCTCCTTATCCTCCAAGATGCACATTGCCTGTGATTCCCCTATGGTCTCACAAGGAGAACAGGAGCAGACCAGTTACTGTAAAGACCTGATCCCTCAGCTCTCTTAAATCTACTCCTTTACAGCCAACAGATCTAGCAGAATGAAAATACAATTATTCAGAAACATTAAAATGTTCAAGGCTGTGTGATGGCCATATCATGTCCACCATAGAAGTCAGAGGTGCAAATCCAAAAATGCAGCAGCTCTGGCCTACCAATATGTTGTCTTGGTTATAGCACTATTAAAGATCTGATATATCAGTAAGTTTGGTTTCTCTAGAAACAAGAAAATTAACTAAACTAACTTATTCTTCTGTGCGTCTGTTTTTAAATAATCCACAAGTATACCTTTGTATGTCTGTGTGTGCTTAACATAATTGTGTCATAGATGTCTGCATTTGAAAAACTGTCCTGTATTTAATAATTTTCTTTACCTGAAACCAGTGTATTTCTTAAGAAGCTAGGTGGTTTGTCTGAGACCACACCACATGCCAGAGATGCAGCTGCCATCAGGAGCTGGAGCTACAACCTGCAATCTGTGCAGAGGATCTGTCTTGGCACACTTGGATTGTGTTTTCTCTGCTGCTGCTGGCCTTCCAATTGCTGTGGGAAATAGATGCAGCTTGAAGAATAACTATCTGTAACAAAATGGCTACGTGACATTAATAAGCTCAGTATCATAGACTCATAGAATGCCTTCACAGAATCACAGAATCACAGAATGGCCAGGGTTGGAAGGGACCTGAAGGATTGTGAATCTCCAACCCCCCTGCCATATGCAGGGCCACCAACCTCCCCATTTAATGCTAGACCAGGCTGCCCAGGGCCCCATCCAATCTGGCCTTGGACACCTCCAGGGACGGGGCATCCACAACCTCTCTGGGCAGCCTGTTCCAGCACCTCACCACTCTCACAGTAAAGAACTTCCTCCTGGCATCCTACCTAAATCTTCCCTCCTCAGTTTGAAACCATTTCCCCTTGTCCTGCTGTTATCTACCCTTTCAAAGAGTTGATTCTCCTCCTGTTTGTAGGCTCCCTTTAGGTACTGAAAGGCTGCAATGAGGTCACCCCTCAGCCTTCTTTTCTCCAGGCTGAACAAGCCCAGCTCCCTCACCCTGCCCTCATAGGGGAGGTGCTCCAGTCCCCTGATCATCTTTGTGGTCCTCCTCTGGACCCTCTCCAACAGCTCTGTCTTGTACTGGGGGCTTCAGACCTGGACACAATACTCCAGATGGGGCCTCACAAGAGCAGAGTAGAGGGGGACAGTCACCTCCCTGTCCCTGCTGGCCACCCCTCTTCTGATGGAGGGTTCATAATGGTGGTTCATAATTCAAGCTTGATCCGCTATTTATCTTTTTTAAAATGAAATTCTTATTTCACAAAGCATGTTCAAGAAGTCTCCAGTTCTCTTTTCTAGGCTACAGTTCAGAAAACAGGAACACAAGATGATCTCTACTCTAGTCTGTTTTCTTTGGGTGCTTCTTCCGTATTTCATGACACATTAGGATCTTCCAGTAAGGAAATAAAAAAAATAAGGGAAAAAACAATCTGTTGTATAGTTCAATATTTTCCCTCTGTTCTGCAGCCTAGTAGCTCTTCAGGAATAGTAAATTAGCTTGCAGCACTGATTTTTCCCCAGACACTTCTATTACTTTGAATTTGCATCCTTATCCTGTAGATTATGTATGCCTGTGCGTCACTGTGCCTGAATTAGACTACAAGTTCCTCGTAGCACAATACCTTATTCTGTTCACAGCACTACACTCAATTTTTTGATGTTCAAATAATAAAGTAACATAGGAAACATAATGGCAAGAAAAATCAACCAAAATACCTTTAGCACAAGACTGACAGTAGGTCTAACAGCTACTTGACAAAAATCAATAGGCCTCACAACCTAAACGTTTACAGTTGAAGACTTAAAAAAGTAGCTCCGCAGACTTCAGATGATCATTTCTTTTCCTAAACGTTCATCGTGGGAGCTTTTCTACCGAGGGAGAAGAGCTCTTCCTAAAATAGCTCCCTGCATGGAAAGGCTTATTCTGAGATCCTGAGCATAAGCTCGTTTTCTCTTTTTCCTAGCTCCCAAGGCCAGTAGGATGGAAAGGGCCAAACTCCACCTGGGGGCTGGGCTTTCAGAGATGAAAGGATCCTCTCATGTCCAGGTGTGTGTGGTGGCAGAAGTGACACCATTTTCAGCTCAGTGCAAGGGAGCATTAAGAAAACATCTCAGGACTCTTCAGAACTGCATGCAGAAATCTTACAGATGCATGAGGAGGAAGAAACCCTGCTTGTTCTGAGCTCAGAGCAGAGTCATGGGTAGAGTCTCACCAGCTGAGTCAAATACAGAACATATACAAAATATATAGCATTAAGAGCAGCCCATTGTCAGACACAAGGCAGCAGACGAAGAAATGGCATGATGAGCAATTTCTATGCTAGTTTGTAGTCATTCACAGACTTTCTTAATGTGCTGTAGTGACTTGATAATCTCAGTTTTCTCCATCAGGACCTTGTTTTTTGGTAAGGAGACAATGTTCAAACAAATTACACTGCTGTATAGTATATTGAAATTGTACCATGGTAGGCCTGGAATTACTGCAGATGAAGAGAACTAGAGGAAGGGAACAGTATATTCTGTCTTGTGAGCTGTTTTTCTTTTGTGTTTGTGCTGGATGCTCTGTGTACGTTCTTTTACTCGGTAGTTTCAATACCCATTTTCATTTTCTGTTCTCCTGCATTAATCCTGCTTTGCAATCTTATAAGTCCTGGCTTTCCTGCACAGCTGCTGCAAGGAATGGATGTAGCCAGTGCAACTCTTTCATTTGGCAAAATGTTTTTGGTTTTTTTTTTTTTTTCTTTTTTTTTTTTGCATATATGATTGTATAAAACATTTATACCTGCTACAATAGTTATGCAGCAAGCGTTAAGTTTTAGTTATACAGGTGTGAGCCCTTGGAGCCCCAGCTTCTGTGGAGGCACCAGGAGGGGATCCCCATCTCACAGCTCTCACATGTGCTTCCCTCTCTCCCTCCACCTGCTGACGGGGGATTGCTGCTCAGAGACATGCAGGGAGAGGTGATATCATGCTATGGCAGCCTCAAGGAGATGTAGTGGTTGTTTCAAAGACAGCAATTCTTTCAAAATGGAGAGCAAAGCTTAATCAGCAAAAAGTTAGTGACCTGGAAAGACAGGTAATTTAGTGCTTGGCTGCAAGATGAACACCTAATTGAAGCTTTTTGAAATGCGTGCAGAATTTATTCCCACAGCTTGCAAATGAACCTAAATCCCCCATGAAGCAAAAGGGACTGGTGGTTTCTTCCACCATCCAAACAAGATGTCTTGTATTTCCAAGCAGCCAAGCAAGCCAGATGGAAATAGATGGGGCTTCCTACCACTCCACTGCCTTCCATCCTCCTGGCAGGCAATTTTCCGTGGTGCCAAAACAGCCACAGATTAAGCACTGCAGGATAAGCATCAATGCTTATGTTCATTATCTCTAGTCTAGGGGCATGCCTGTATTCAGACAGCTCTTGAGTTCTCAGTTTAAACTACATAGGTGTCTACACAGCTGGAGTAAGGTCAAAAGCACCAGTTCATTTTTCATCTACTATTGGTAAGCTGACCTCCAGCCTAGACTGGGTTACAAAACACAACCAAACAGCAAAAATCTCAGAAACCAATTGCCACCTGCCCATAAATGCTAGCTCCTGTGCTGCGTCTATTGACTTATGTGAACTGGCTATGGAAAATGGACCAGTAAAAGCTATTATGTTAATTCTTTAACTGACTCTGGGCGTGAATAAGAAATGTTTGGGATCAGTCTCCAGCCCTCCCGTATGGTCATCCCCTGTCATGAGTGTTGTCAATGAACATAAATGGTCAGGCTTTGCAATGTTTCTGACCAAACCAAGTATAATTCTGCCATGTCAGTTCTTTCCCCTCTACGTCATCTGGAAAGTACAAATAGGACATAATTTGATTCTAAATGCCAAATGGAAATCAGCAGCAATGGAGGGGAACTCTCAGCAGGCAGGAAGGCAGCCAAGGCTGTGCCCAGCACAGGCAATGGCTTACATTAGAAGGGAGAAATCTTGTCTATAGTCTGCTTGTGCTGATGTAGCAAGGGCACCTGCTCAAACAGGTATCAGCAAAGGGCAGTGTGAGAGCTGTGCAAGAACTGGAAGCTGTTGTTAATACTTCCACACTTTTTCAAAGCAAAGGATGGAACTTGAGAAAATTTGGACCTATACTTCAAGTGTTCCTATTTGTCAGAAGTAAGTAGAAAGCCAAAGCAAAACCCTGATCTAGAGGTTAATTAGTTTTAAGACATAAAATAAATCTCCATGAGGCTGTTCCTCATGATTCTTTCAAATGTGTATTCTTGTAGCAATGGGTGAGACACTACACTCCAGATCTTCTGAAACTTCTGCTGGTGTTGCAAAATGCACAGTCAATTTAGTTTACTGCAGTGGATTATAGATAAACCTGCTGATCTGAAGAAATGACCTTCAATTTCTTTTTTATCAGGAGCTCAGTAAGCTCTTGGATGTCATTGGCTTGACAGCACAGCAGAGCATTTCTCTAAGCCACTTGCAAATACAAGTAAAAATGCACTACATTGGAAGTGATGAAGTCCATTTTAAACCCAAGCATTGTACACTGCAGCTCTGCCTATTCTGTCCCCATACCCTGCCCCAGGTGCCACACTCTGATCAGTTTACTGCAGATAATCAGTCAGACGATTACATTAAGCAATCATGTGCCACTTCCCTCCTCAATTTAGAAATTTACAGCTTTAAATGTATACATTTATCATCTGTTTCTAAACTTTGCTAAACCATCTTTCAAACCTCTTCCACAAGACAAATTGCATTTTACACACAAGAAAGAGAAGATATGAAAGGCTGTCCACGTTTCAGTGATTGATGTAGCATTATTGATGGACAACATGACATGAACAACAGTAGGTGTCACTCATTCCTGTGTGGATCTGGTGGAGTTAGAGCAATGGCTGTAACATATCCTATCCAGTAAAGCAACAGGCAAAGCCCAAGTGACTGACCCTTAAGGCAGACTCTGAAGTATTGCCAGGATCAGAAAGCAGGTCCCCCTTCTTTACATTTGCTCCACTGAGATCATTCCATTATGCCATTTATATTTCTCTCTAGAAGAGATATTTAAAAACCAAAAAGGGCTAAATAAATAAGAAAAATTACAGTGATTCAATACAGTTCAAAACAGTGAACTCATTGTAATGGGCAATCAACCTGAAGAAATCTACCAACGATGTATTTGGCTCCAAACATTTACTATATAATAAAGTAGTCAAGGAAGCCCATGCTTAAAAATTCAGCATCTTCCTGGGTCTGAAGAAGTACTAGGCTTGGTTTGTTGCCATCCTATACTGACAGTTTCATTATGCTTTATATAACTGCAGTATTACTGAAGAAGGTACCATAACATACACTGTCTCTGATTAAGTCCATTGTCTCTGGCTAATCAAACCCAAGTAACGCATCCCAGTGTAACTCAATAACAACTTCAGTGCTGTGCTCCACACATCTGCACTCAGCCTGTCTGCAGTGACTTTGCAGTTTCTCTTGTTTGGTTGTTTGTTGTTGTTCTTTTGTTTTGCTTGGTTGGTTGGTTTGCTTTGTTTTATTTCAATAACAGGGTAAACTTTCTAGCTGGTTTGCACTGAAGCTATTTAGAATCAGATGAACCCTGCAGACACCATCAAAGCAGATTTAAACCACGTCAATTTCTTGCTGCATTTAGGAATACCTAAACAAGATTCCTGGTTGTAACATTACTGGTCACTGCTGATGGGCTTTCTTGATTGCTGCATCCATAACATTCTAGAGGATTTTGCCTTATTTTCTCTAAAAATCCTATGCATTTAGACATATCTCACATGGAATTTCATTAAGCAGTTCCAAATCAATTTCAGCACTACCTGTTTTAATACCTTGCCAACAATATCAATATTTTTTTGTCTTTTTCTTTGAGAAGTTGCATGCCATCATCATACCCAAGGGAATTTTACTTCCAGATACAATCATCTCAAACTAGATTTCATGGTTAAAGTGAGAAGTTCGAAAAAGAGCAATTTTTATCAAGGGAGATCTGTGAGATATTACAGAATTAAACCTCACCTAATCCAGATTCTCAACATGTTCACTCTGATGATTTGTAAGAGCTGCCATTCTGAAACTTGCACTTAC
Source organism: Chrysolophus pictus (assembly GCA_037305975.1). NCBI lineage: Eukaryota > Metazoa > Chordata > Aves > Galliformes > Phasianidae > Chrysolophus > Chrysolophus pictus. Next base: position 149,066,260 of record CM074576.1, read on the forward strand.
ATTCTGTATTTTTGTACCATCTTATTATGATTGTGCTCAGGTTATATCAGGGGAACTATGGTATTTTTAAAAACTGCATAATTATCTTCCACATTTCTCCCTTTTGTAGCGTGCTTAGTGTACTCACTGAATAAAAGGAAATATAATGTATAATTACTTTCCAAATACTTTGAGCTGTTTATGGAAAGAAGAAAATATTTTTTATTGATGCCTTTTAAGACTTTAATTCAGTGTGAGGTTTACCCTTGCACATTTATTTTCACAACTGACAGTATGAAAATGAGAAGTAAGAAATGCAATCCAAACTTTTCTGTGGATAATGTTGAAAAGTGGCCATGAAAAACATGAGCTTAGCCTCCTCATGATACTACTTATTTTTTCTCTGTAGAAATTAATACTTTGCAAATTGAATGCTGATTTTCACAGGACCAAATCAGCACTGAGAGTACCAGAGAACAAAGCGTCCAGTTTGAATGCAAATTTTGCTCTCACTAAGTTGTCTGCAAGTTGTCAAGAAATGTCACAACTCTCTCGCTGAGCATTTTTGGCATCAGTAGCTCTAGATGGACATCTTTCTCATCAGTTTCATGCCATGGTAGAACCAGTTCAATCGTTTGCAATATCCCAAACACTCTAGTCTCCTAAAAAGGGTCTTCAGAGACTCCGCTGATATAAACCAAGCAATCCCTTGTTGCTCACCAGTCTAACCACAAGAAGAAACATTCCCCACTTCAATCCCAAATTAGGCATTTTCCCACATAAGCCTCCTGGAAATAGCAACACAAACAATAATGGGGATCAGCTAGCTGGAACTGAGGAGCTTCTTCTGTCTGCAAATTAATTTCTCATATTAAAAATTAATTGAAAAATTAATCTGTTTATTTATTTGGTGCTCTTTCTATCCAATGATCCTGAAAAAAATGTTATTATTAAGGTAGAACACTTTTTTTTTCTTAGTTGTGCATTCTATAAGCTTCAAACAAGGCACTGTTGATTTCTAGTAATTTAGTCATCAAACTCAATATAAGATTCAGAGTCCGTGAAATCTATGGGTCTTCTGTGATTATGGCACGAATATGAACGCCATTTATTTTACTCTAATAATCTAATTATTTCTCTGTGCTGGCCGAAATATGTTTATGAAAGAGAAAATTATAAAAAAAAAATCAGAGCTTAATGGCAGTGAACAATGCAAGTTTCCAGATACTAAATCCTATCCTCTTTCTTCTGCAATTTTTCTGTTAATGCTATATCTGAAACATGCTTCCCCATCCCAATTCGTTGTTCTGCCTTCAGTTCCCCTTTAACAAAAACAACAAAAAACAAACAAAAAACACCCTCATTTCTTCCTAAAGGAGAAAGGTACAGGGTGGAACCAATTTTCTTCTCTATTTTTTTTTTTTTTTAATCCTGAAGAATAGAAAAGCCTAATTTAAACCAAAAGTACACAATTCTGAATTCCGTGGGCTGATGCACTTTTCCTGCAGCCTGTATCTGCTCCTTGCAGGCCGCTGGTATGCATCAGAAAGTGGAGTGAGACACTGTCAACACCAAGAATAAGTGACAATTAAGAGCTGTCAGCTCTCCCTTCCAGCATAGGCAAGAGAAATTGAAAACACTCTACCTGATTTCTTGAGCGTCCTCAGTAAGATCCAACTCCAAGCTCAATACATCTGTGCCACTCACAAACTGCGAACTGTGCTGGAAATCAGTATCTTGACCCTGCTGCTTCTCATCATTCACACTTCCCCTTGTTCCTGACATTCATTTCTACTGCTCTAGCAGCATTGTTCCTCTTCAAACACTGGGAAGCAGAGTTGGCCAAAAATTTGCATAGAAACAAGGGGATATTTTGCTTCTCACCTCTACAAAGAATTTCTATCCATTTTCCAAAGCAGACAAGGAGGGATTTGATCCCTGTCCCCACTGGTAAGCTCCTGTGCTGACATCTGTATTCTCTAGGTCTTTCTCAGTAATAAATTTCAAAATTATCCAAGACAGGCTAAAAAAGTTGGGAGCTTAGAAATGTAGAGGGCAGCAAAAATTAGGTGCTTACCAGTAGAATTCAAGAACCCACAATTCCAGGTATTGGACATCATGCACTTTAAAAAAATAAAAAGTCTCCTGATTCAAGTGCTTATGGAGACAAAATTAGCAAAAAACAAGAAAGTAAGATGAGCTCAATAATAAACAGGAATTGGAACAAACTTTGCTTGCTTGTCTTTTTCACTCATTCCCCATGACAACTGTATGGACTATTTTTTAAAACTTCCGGAATAATACTTCATAAAAACTGATACCATTTCATGAAAGAAGAGATTACTTTGAATTTTAGACTTAACACCATCCAGACTGCTATCACTACCCACAGGGAATCCATTGACTGCAGCTGAACAGCAGCTTCTGCCTGAGCCAGGCAACACCCTGATGCAAGAGCAAGATGAAGAGAAAAAGCATGCATTTTTACTTATGGATTTCCTGACAAAATGGAGCACTGGATTCTATTTCACACTTTCACCAAAGATTTTCAAGTACATCAAATCCCGCTGATGCTCTTATGTGGGGAAGAAGTTCCTCACTGCCTCTTGCATCAGTCCATTTATCAAAAGCACCTGCTGCTGAATTAGTTAATCCCACTTGAAGTCTGAGCTTGCTCAGCAAAACAGCAATACTAAATCCAGAAGGATTAACATTGTACCAAAGTTTTCAGCATCTTGCAGTTAGCAGGGTGCAATATTTATTGGCTTGTCAGATTTTTTATGAGAGGAGTAACAAAAAACTTCTCCACTTTCTCAAAGTGTAAAATTCAACACAGAACTGACCCTTTGCAAAGGTTGCAAGCCTGACTTTTTCTATATAAACTGTTAAGTTGTGCAGGAAGGAAATGGTCTCTGTGGGAAACCAAGGGTTCTGTATATTCTTCAGAGTAAATCAATAAGTCTCTAATTTCCTTGGCACAAAATTAGATACTTAGTGCCCTAAAAATACCCTGTAGAGGGGCTGAATGTCCTATTTTGCCCTCTGTGCTTCTATTTATGTAAATGGCTGCCTCCGTTTTCTAAGTGTATTGTTATCAGAAAACCATAAGCATGATTATAGGTAAAATCATCTCCACGATACATTCCAATTATAAGAGATAAACAAGAATTGGAAGAACATCCTTAATAGTATTTCCTGATCTCTGAAATTTCTCTGTCTTCAGCTTACAAGCGCATTAAGATCATGACATATCCACTGCTTTAATTCAGAAAGAATCTAAAGTGAGAGCATGAGAAATTTACCTCATCCAATGGGTACAGACAAGGGTAGGCCTTTTCCTGGGATCATGTGTTAAACACAGCTCTTGTTCTTGCACTGGGACTGAAATGAGCAGGTAACAAATCCCCACAAAGCCACATGCGTTCCAGGATGCTGTGCTGTGACAACTGTCTGCAAATGGTGCTCCAAACAGCATTTCAGATGCTTTTCTCACTCAAAATTTGTAGTCCCATGACTGTGACTCATAGGTCAGACCTTCTGGTAAAGCTTCTGAAGCATGGCCATACCCCTGATAGTGTCAAGGGCATGCAAATGAAGTTTTAGCTGTTTTTCTCACAGCACTTAGGACAGAAGAATTTCTGAGTTTGACTGATTACAATTATTACTTGCACTATTTATATTATGTCCTTTAGTAAAAATTATAATAATGTGTAAGGAAAACATTTTCACAGTTTAATTGGGTTTACGTTTAACACCAAAACTGTAAAGATAAAATTCATGCTCACTTAATAGCTAATCAAGAATTGCCTTTCTTTTAAAACTGGCAAAGTATCTTTTGGGTGAGATAGTCAGTTACAGCCCTTACTGCCAGCTTATTTAATTCTCAAGGAAAAGATACTCAGTTGCTTAGGATAGCAGAAGTAAAAAGAAGCATACTTTGGTATGCCAAATATATATATATATATATATATATATATATATATAAACACATATTCTCCATATGTTAGAGCAGGATTTGATATTTGATGGAATATCCCATTAAGGCAGACTTTCATCAGCCATGTGAAATCTACAAATTTTTTTTTTTAACTAAAAACTTGGTAATATTCTCATGCTGTGGTCAAGAACACCTTAACAAGGATAATGTTTTCTCACCTGCACTTAAACCAGTTACAGCGCAAGGCCAGCAGTTGAAATAAGAAAGCAGAGACCCTCTTTCCTGGGATCTCCTGAACAGCAGCCATACCATATAGCAACAAATAAAGAATTACCCTGATGGAGTGGAGAAAAGGCTTGTAGCTGTAGAAAATACTTTCTTCCTTTAAATTACCCATTACACGTTATGAGGGAGCTCTGTGGCAACAGACATGTTTTCCCCTTGTGACCCCTCTGCCTAGAGATTAAGGAGCATGGCTCCAGACTGATTTTGCAGTGTGCTCACACCTAGAACGGAGAAAACTGAAGCTCTTAAGTATCCGTCCTACATATATTGCCAACATTTTTCTCAGTATCAGAGGATGAAATTCCTGGATTTCATATTGCCTTTTAAAATATTTAGTTGTTGACATATTAAAAAAACTACATCAAAAGAGTGTTTAGTTTGCAATATCAAGCCACCAGACTTAAAGAAATGCCAGGTTTAAGGCTGCATCAGTGAAATATGCTCAACATTTTGTGCTTATGGAATATGATATGACCACAAATAATTTTTATCTTCAGTGTGCACTTGGGAGACATTTCTGAGATAACCACCAATTCCGTGTGGCCTCTCCTTCAGCAGAGGGGGAGCTGCATACAAAAACGGAAATTGAAGCTGCATGAAAAGAAATGTTAGTCTCTGGTTTAAAGAATCTGAACTTTTGTCTTTAGGTAGTTGATTGTATACCCACCTCTGCCTTCAATGCAGAAAAGGGTAGATGTGGCACTGAGGGACACGTTTAGTGGGCATGGTGGTGATGGGTTGATGGTTGGACTAGATGATCTTAGTGGACTTTTCCAATCTTAATGATTCTATGATTCTAAATAAATGGCTTCAATGGGTGCCTAGCTTTCAAGACAAGATTAATAAAAGCTATGATACTCACTTCTCTGCCCTCACAATCTCAATTCACACCTTATTTTGGTTATATGAAATGCTACAATACTATGAAGGCATTGAAAAAATCATGCTCTTGGGATTTCAAATTCAGCGCCCTAAGCTAATGGGCATTTCTCATTTTCATGCAAAATCTCACCTTATCTATAAAGGAATAAGAACTGGCAACAACAACAAGAAGGGAAAATTATTTGCCATCTGGTGATCAGCAGAAGTTATGCTGATAAGACATAAAAATACATCTATCAAGATGGCTTTTTTTGGAGCACAGTTTGAATCATACATACTAACCATGAGACAAGGAAGACAAAATGGAACGCAGAAAAAACTCAGTGAAAACCACTGCATGTGAACATCTGACTAAAGTCTACAGAATAATGTATAGATGCAGCCAATTCTGCCATTTATTAATTCTTATATCGTGGATTTTACACTCTCACATGCCTTTTAGTATAATAAAGCATGCCTAGATTACACAGTGCAAGCACCCACGAATGCACTGCACTACTCACAAAGCCACATCTGAGGCATAAAATCTATTTGCAGGCTTTTTGTTTCCAAAAAATGCAGTTCAAAAGATATAAGTGGTAAAAACGTGTCCCCAGAACATGTTTTTCCCCTGGAGTCTATAAAGAGAAGAGGACATATGTTTGACAATAGTGAAGCAGAAATACCACTTCAATTGCAAGTCAGTTAGCCCAGAGTGCACTGCAGTACTAGAGAGAAATTCAGAGGACATAAAAATCTAACCAGGCATCATGATATGCCCTGGAAAGAAAAATAACTGAGAATGCTTAGACAGGCAAAGACAAGCATCAATGATATCAAAATTATTTCGCAAATATATCAAATACTTATTAATGTTCCATAACAATATGATAATTCTCTTTTCCCCTCACACTGTCTATGGAAGAATAAGCTATGTGACATGAGCAGGGCATTGGCATAGGTTTTGAGAGGCCTGGTTCTGCTAAGACACATATTTTTGTACGATCCTAAGCAAGACATGGAAATCTTTGACAATTATGAAGTTTCTATGCAGTAATTGTCACAGTGTGACTGAACAGCAGAAAGTGCATAGCAAATCCCAGATATAGGGATCATCACAAACTGACCTTAAGAAAATGTTGAAAATCATTGAATCTGTGTCACATCGGTCTCACTGCTTCTCACTCTGCTCCCTCTTGGGACTCAAATGAAGCAGATATCCTAAACCCATCTTCCTTTCCTCACTACTTGTCTTTTCAAAATAACCCAAGAGCCAAAGTGTCCTTCAGCAAACAGTGTCACATCGGGACAAGCAAGGGCCTGCTGTACACCCTCACCGCAACACCTATTGAATTTCAATTCTGTCATTTTCCTTAAGTTTAGGAAATGAGATTATCATACTGAAATTTCACACGGTACTTCTGGTCTGTTATGCCTCTGCATTGAAATGTGACCTTTAACTCTGTCATTGCACTGTTTTCCAAACACTTAATGGAAAATCATTATTTGCTGTTGCAAGGAACGTCAATCTGTGCAACAATCACTGCTGAACTGCTGTAATTCAGAGGTGTGACTGGGTTCCCTTCCTTCTCCTGAAGTCTGGAGAGCTTTCAACTTTATTTTCCCCTTCTCATCTAAAATAGAGAACTTCTATGGCAATAACCTCAAAAACCCTGGATGTTATCCAAGGCAGCATTGCCAACTTCAGTATGAAAAGCTTGAAACAATTCTGGCTACAATTCTGATACCAATTGCCTAATTCTTCTTCATTATGTTTTTTTGACCTCTAGATTTCATAATTATGGAATATGCTGTTTTCCTAGTGTATTCAGAAAAATAATATTCTTGCTAATGCGGTTATCATTTTATTTGGCTCTTAGGTTCCAATCCTGTCGTCCTGCTAAATCTGCCTATAGCTGTCTCCTGTTGTCCAGTTTTCAACACGAGCTTCACAATCTCTCGAGACATATAAATAGTCTCATAAAGCCTTGGATTTCAGCTGACATTTTACAAGAACTCATCCTCCAGGAACTCTCAGACTCATTAACAAAAAGTCCAATATGACGTGTGAAATACTGTGTCTAATTTTCACAAAAAACAGTTTTGTCAAAGAAAATGATCTGAAATGGGAATAATCTCCTGGGAATCCAAAACAGATAATCACCAGCCTAGCTTTTCCCTACAGCAAATTGGCTCAGAGGAGGTTCAGTCTTGCTCCTCTTAAGTGATTTTGATAATTAACTTCTTCCTTAAAAAAAAAAAAAACTGCACAATTTTTCTATACTTAAGGCCAAAAGCACCATATAGAATATAGAATTAACATCAATACTGCAGGGTGCTACAAATAGGAGCAAATAAATGAAGTTTAAAAAAATCTATCCTGAAGCAGGCATCTATTTCAACCACCAGCAGTGGTGATATAAAACCTACAGGTAGCTTAAATTGTATTGAAAATGCTATCCCTAGCTTCCTATCATCAAATAGCAATAGGCTCCTATGAGAGACTTGGGACACAGATCTTAGATATGCTTCAAATTGCAATCTACAATCTCTAACTTCTACTGTTGTACCTATGGAGAAAGCATGAGGACTCAATCTGCTAGAATCACGACGTTTTAGACATAGCCAGTATGACACGGTCCTAATCCTGGCTTGTGTTATACAAATATTGACTGTTCAAAAATGGTTATGTTTTTAGGGTGCCAGACTGGTGCCCAGGTGTGCTGGTGGCTCTAATCTCATGTTGATGGTGTGCTAGTTCAGATTTGACACTCAACAATAACTATGAAGAGCTAACACTAATACTGAAACAATGCCAGGGAGTCTATTAAGAATAACTCAGAGCTTATGTAAATAATAGTAATAAAAATTATCCTTGGTAATACGGACTTTCAGTGAACAAGCTGTGTAAAATTCTTGGACAGCAAGCCTGTCAGCAAGCCTGATGGTTAAACCCTAAGTGAAGAGTCTGGAAATCTCTGAACTCAAACTCAGACTTCACCACCTGGGGAAGATCAGTCTTCTGTCGGAGCTGGATTTGGAGACACATTTGTAAGTATGCTTGCTGTAAATTCTCCTTAGGTGGTAGAGGGAAGGGAAAGTATTTTCAGTGTTGAGGCCTTGATTGTTGAGCCTTGCAGTGTTGTAAGCCTCTACATCCAACTCTTAAAAAATAATATTGTTCTCTCTACTATAAAGAAACATGAGTCTTTCCTTAAAAATTCTCTCTCAGACTCATGCTCTCTTAGGCCAAAATCCATCCATATGCACAAAGCTGTGTGCCATTAGGTCTCCTATCTGGGGACTTAATTGCAGCTTCAATGATATTCATCCTGCTCAGAGACGTTGTTCTTAGAGATCAAACACTTGCATTAACATGCTTCGGTACTAAAACTCCTTCCACTGGGATGCTGAGGAGCTGTCCAATACCTTTTCACCAGATTATTATTTCATTTGATTCTGCAAACAGAACAGCATAACCGTCTTGATTTTAGACATCTCAGATGATCAGAACAAGACCACTTGCATTTGGTTGACTTGAGTTTAGGTAATTTTATCTTCTTCATACCTTCCTCCAAAAAAGACTACGAAGGTTTCTGAAGTAATTCTGAAGTAAATACTTTGTCTTTAAACTTTCCAATTAAATTTTATGTTCAGAAGTGCTAAAGAAACCTATAAAATAGAGCAGACCTTCAGGAATGCTTTAATTCTTTGATTTTTCCCCAAATAAGCAGGCCTAATTCTGCCCCACTGATTCTGAAATGAGACAGTTGTGATTTATTCTATGCAAGAGAAAGTTCTTTAACTTACAAAATTGCTCAATTTATTGTCTAGTATTTCCTATGGAAAAAAACCTGTTCCTGAGCAAATTCACATAGTGTGAACAGAAAGCCCACAGTTTCCTTGAAGAGTCAGTCAGATCTACACAAGTGCTATACTGTTGTAAAGACAGAAAGCATAACTGTCTGAGATCTGACAGGCATAGAGTGAAAGCACTTAGTAAGAGGGCAATACATTCACAGAAGATGTGTTGGACAGATTTAATAATGCCCAAAAGGTAAATCTTCCACACAAGTATGGAAAAAAAACACAAACACTTCCCAAAGTACCAAACTCCTTCTGACATGTTATGTAGCATAGGATCCAAGCGTTGAGCTTCTTGACATCCACAAACTGCAAATGTAGCAACTGGGCTGAAGACAGCTAACTTGTTAATGCCCCCAGACATATAGGGACAGATTTGTAATATTTGCAGTATTAGAGCTGTAAAGTCCTTGAAATCAATGTGTACAAAATCTACAGACTTAAAGAGAGAAAATGTTCAGATAAATCAGTAGAACTATATGAATAAAAGAAAGCCTAGAAATTGCAGTCAGTTCTTGCTACATGTCATTACTTGCATTGCTATGGACGAAGAAGCAAACAAAACTACAATTAATACAACATGTAATACATACATATAGTGGATATTACAACATGTAATTACATGAACTATATAAGAGTATAATGCAGCACACTACCTTTCAAAACATTTGCAAACAGTTTTCACAAGGTGCTTTGAAAATCACTAACCAGTTCACTGCCTGATACTGATGACCTGAGCTCTGCATCATGCACATCCCAGCATCACATGTATCACATGTCAGTCTGGGGCGCAGAGGGAAAATGGGATGCAGTTAATCCACCACTTGCATTCTTTAGCTGGTGACCATCAATAGCTGCATATGTCTTGTCCAAAAGGATATGAGTACACAGAAAGTATAAAACTAACGAGACTAGTTTTAAGGGAAATTAGTGAGCATTTTGTAGAAAAGTATTCCATTCTGTCTGTAATATAAATGTATATGACAGTATTTGTGGAGCATGAAGTTTTAAAGAATTTGGTTTTATGGACAAATCAAGTAACGAATGCATACTTATCAAACATAGAGAAAAAAAAAATGATGCAGTGACTTCATCAGACCATTGGGTGATTTCAGCTGGCTGCTTTTTTTTTTTTTTTTTTTTCCTCCCTGCAGTTGTTTTCTATGCAGTCCTCAGACATTCTGCAAAGGAATTAACATGACACCATGCTGTGAAACAAGGAAGTACTATGCATGCATCCCTGTATCTCAGCATTCATGGGATTCCGTAGAACTGAAAGGAACATCTGCCTACTTGGATTTCTTGTTATTTGGGGGTTTCCCTCTTCTCTCTACCTCTCAAGGCTTTTACAGGAGCTTGCATCTTTATTTTTTAGCTCAAGGCTGCAATAGGATGTGCTGGCAGAATTTAGGTGCAGTCATCTCAGTTGCAGTACACAGACGTCAGGTTCCAAATGTAAACATCCCATTGCAAGCTCATGTGGTTTAAACTGGAAAAAATACTTCAAATTTATTATTTTTCTTCCTTCTCCTTTGCGTCAAGACTATTTGAAAAGCACAATGCATTATATATTTCAGCTTTTAAACTTTTATTGAAAAAAGATGTGATTATGCTTTTAGGTTAAAAATTAGCTTTTACAAGATAATCTTTCAGACGTGATATTTTTCAAGTGAGAACAGTTCTTTGGATTAAATGTTAGTATGAGTGTAGATTTTAACGTAGGGGAATGTCTGATATTATAATAATAGCTTGAAAATAAAAATAATGTGCTGTGCCACACTTAACTGATCTTCAGAATCATTTTGATTGCATGTATTTTGCACATCCTCTTACTTCTAAAGTTTACAATAATTTTCTAAGGAAGAAAAAACACAGTAAGCACCTCAATGTGCAGATGCCTGCACACAATTACTTATTACTTTTAATACAGAGAAGTCTAAACTTGGTCTCCTAAAAGCAATGCTGTGACCTACAGGCACTCAGGACCATTTCCCCATGTGTGCTAACAAGATCACTGCTGGTCTTATTTCACAATCAAAAGTTTCTTTACTGATGCAATTGTGTCAGAGCTTATTGAAATGGAAACAGAACAAATACAGACATCTTTATTCCCCACTTAAAAAAGTTAAGAAAGGCAGACCTTAGAGCCTTTTTATAATAGACACTGGGAAGTACTGCTTTAGGGATAAATGCTGCTTAAACAACTCATTGAACTGCACAGATGCCAAGAGAGCAGGAAAGGCAGGTTTGCAACATGCCCCCCTGGATTGGTGAAGAGAGAAACAGGTCTCTGCTGCACCAGTGGGTGCAGCATGATGCCATCATGAGCTGATGAGACAGCTGACTTGGGCCACTGGCATCTGGGAATGTGCTGCCCCTACCGTACTTTTGTTTCATTTTTTTTTCCCCTGAAAGCAATGCAGCAGGTACCTCACTGCACCATGAAGTCCTCTACCTGCAGATCTGTGTGAGGACTTCTCCTCCCCCTGTACCTCTTGCAGGTGCTGAGCACTGAATGTCCTGCTTCGATCCCTGAGTGTCCTTCCTTCTGCAGCGCGCGCACACACACACCAAGCCAACCATACATAAATATCCTTTCCTGTCTCTGCTGTACTTGAGCGCAAAACAACTGCAACATCTGAAAGTTTTCACTCATTTGGGAGAGGGAAGGAGGTACACGAACTCTGCTGATCTAAGCAGCTCATGTGAAACAAGCCCCTCTGATTTATAGCATGAACCACCAGCAAAATCATTTTATTAAGCCATGGCATAAAACACACTAAACAATGAAAATAATTTCTGGATACCAGCATTTCTCTTTCTTGAAAAGGGCACTGCAGAGACAGAATTAAATCTTTATTCTTATCCTAGCTCATAAAAACAAAAGTGTAAGAACGCATCACGCCATTGCCTCCCTTTGAAGGCATGTCAGTATAGGATGAGTTTGAGCCTGTGTTACATCTGACTTCAGCAGACCTTTAAAGATTTAGTGAAGTCCTTATTATTCCTGCAGTGTGTAACTGCTATGGGTACTCAACTCACATAATGGATTCACAATATAAAACATGTAAGTTAATATTTTTGCGGTTCTCTCATACTAAAAGGCAAGTATTTGCATTTACTTTTATGTCTCACACAACAAACAATGATGTCTAAGGTCACAGATGTCTGTGGACAAAATAATGACCTTTCTTACTTGCAACATCAGCGCTGTTAATATAGATTAGGACACAGATTAAGTAAGAAAAGATTTAATTTAGTTGCACTTCTTTTCTACTGTGGAGCTGTAAAAGACTAAGAATTTGCAACTGTACAGATCAGAGAGGGACCAGGGCTATTGGGTTGCTTGTGCTGTAACTTCTCGTCCCAACCAGTCAGCACTTTACAGATGCAGAAGGTCCAACTTAAATCTATGTCATCAGGTGTTTCTGTGTGTAAAATGCTGGAAGAGCGGGTCCTTCCTATGCCAATAACACACACAGGCACAAACCACATGTACTCCACACTCTTGCACACAGGGGTGTCAGAGTTTTCTGGATGACTAGCCAAAGCAGGGGATATCCGTGCCCTTCTGCCACAGCAATGCAGACCTACAGAAATGAGTCGTCATCATCAAATCTCTCCTTCAGTTCCCCAGAACCTTAAGCCATTGCTGCCACGGGTGATCGCAAGCAATGTTCAAGCCTCCTGTTTCAAGGACAAAGAGGCAGCACTCAGATTGCAATCACTACTTCAGAGCTCTGAGTCAGAGAGGGGAAAAGAGCAAAAATCAAGAGAAAACATTTCAGTTAGCTCACAACTGCTATGAAGTAGATGAAAATGGTAACTAGTACTGAGTGAAGGTCACGAGGCTTATCTAAGAACACAGGGGGAAAAACAGACAGGGAAAGGAGAAAGAGGAGAGGGAGGGAGGGAGAGAGCACGAGCACTGCAGCAAAGAAGCTATGCTCAGCCAATACATGCTGGCACTTACCATAAAAATAGAAAGATCCAAAGAGAATCAGATTAAAGATCCTTTTTATCTCTCTTCAATAGAAAGATTTCCACATGAAGCTCTGAACACAGCTGTCCAGGGAAAAGCAAGGCAGTTTGATGCTACACAGAAAACACTAACACAGCAGTGGCAAGTCCTCGCTCAGCCTTCCAAAGCCTGCTAGCAGTTTGTGCTGAAAAATCTACGGTAAGAAGTCTGGAAACGACTCCTACATAACACTGCAGCTAAAGCAGCTGTTTTCCTCCAGTCACTCAGGCTGCACTGTTTTCATGTTCATCTTCTCACCATTACTTACATCCTAGAGGTGGGCTTGGGGGTGGGGAAAGAGATTTCTCCTCCAAGTGGAAAGGAGCGCAGAGACAGCATCAGCATTTTTAATCAGTGGCTGAGAGTACCCAATCAGAGGAACTGAGTTATGCCAGCGTGACAGTTGTCCAAAGCACGGCAGCCTGCCGCGGTCCCTGCTCACACAAGAATACTTTAGGTAATCTGCTGCTTAACCCCTGCAAGCTTTTTCGTGCCCACACGCAAACAAACTGTCGTCATGCACTGTGTTTTCTCCTCCAAGGAAAAGATCTTTGAAAACTATGAGCTTTTTCCTGGGATGCTACTCTGTTTTCTCTATTGTGCAATAGTGCAAAAACAAGAAAAGTTTGGAGGTTTGAATCCCAGCATCATTTTACTTTGCAGTTTATTAATCGGTAGGTTCCATGTGTAGGTTCCACACATGAAACTCCTTCTCTTTTGGGAAGAGAAAGAAGTGTGTGAGAGATTTTACAGCACATATCCACTGCTGTGGAATGTCTTATTAAAGGCAGCACTGTTTTTGATGTGAAATCATGAAACTCTGACAGCAGCAGATCCCTCAAAATATATAATCAACATCTCTTCCAGCATCCCCTCAAAAGACAACTTATGTTAAATGTTTGTGATGTTATCTATCTTGCTATAGGACATTTAAAAACAAAAATAAACAGATAGACCACAACCTAATTTGAAGTAAGGATACCCACAGTCTGGAAACAAACCATTCTGTGGCATTTAACCCGAACAGGACAATGATGCAATCAACATCAAAGCTGCCAAACTCTGCAAGTTCCAGAGAATGGTTCTGCTTCCAAAATATAAATGCCTAGATTTAACTGTGAACGAGAAATTCTTCTGGTCCTACTGCACAGTGCAATCCACAGGCAAATCCACATGGCACAGGCAAAAATACAGCATGCAATTTGCATTTAATTAAAGCAGACACTCTGCTAGTAGACATGCAATGTTAAATGTTCATCTTCTAAAAGCATTTTTAGAATGGTCAGTTCCAGATTTCTGCCATGCTGTAAAATAAACATAAATATCACCAAGCTCATATTCACATTTTAGAAGATGGCCCAGGTACCTATAAAGGTATTTTGGAAATTAGTCCCATTAGTCCAAGACGCAATTCTTTCTAAGGTGCCATGTTGCCACAAGACTTGATTTTCGAGGCCCAGGATAGCATTTTGGGCAGGAACATGGTGCATGATATATGTTTCCAGATCTCCAGTATTTGCTTCTACCATTGTAAGTACATGGCGTTTGTCGTGGCAGGTTTGTGGGAGTGTGATATAATCAACTGGTGAGGTCTCCCTCTATCTATACTTCTGCCATCATCCTCCATACCAAAGAGGCTTTATCTGCTTGTCTTAATTGCAGCGCATGTTTCAGATTCATGGACAACCTATGTAATAACATCCATAGCCAAATCTACCCCTTGATCCCAAATCCATCTATAAATTACATTCCTTCCTTGATGGCCTAGAGGTGTCATGAGTCCACCAAACTAGAAATAGTTCACTCTTATGTTGCCAATCCAGATCTGCCTGAGCCACTTCAATCCTCACAGCCTAATCCATTGGCTGATTGTTTTGATGTTCTTCAGTGGGATGACTCTTAGGTATGTGGAAATCTACATGATTTGCTTTTATAATCATGTTCCCTACCAATAGAGAAAACAGCAGCAATATTGACAGTAATACCTTTCCATAATGCAGTGACAAACGATGACAGTGCAGTCCTTACAAATTTCTACCACCTAGATTGCAGGCACCTGACATTATCAGAATCTTGGGATAACTGATCATCATCCAGGTCATTATTATACATCATCTCCAGCACAGATAGTCCCCTCAGGTACTGAATATCTTTCTCCATGCTGGCCCACCTGCATGGGAAATATACCAGATCTTCCTTGAAGGACTATCTTTCCTTCATGGCTAACAAGAGTTGTCTCATTAGGGTGAAAGCTTCCAATCACTTTGTCAATGCCTCTTTCCTTGGAGAGGCCTTCCAGCTGCCTGGCTTTGTTGCCTATTAAGTCCAGGTTACTGGCCCCTTTAGCATTGGATCAACCAAGTGACAATACATACGCTTGCCTAGATGACATCTGAAGTCTGTTCGCATATCTGATAGCACTCAGAATTAGAGGTTGGAAAGTTATGATTCTTTATGCTCCCATCCTCATGATGTCCCTGTTCATCTTCGTCTTCTCCTTCCATCGTCATTTTAGTATGAGTTTGTGTCTTTACTAAATGAGCTGAATTTTGTAGCCATTTTTGTCTTGTGTATAGCAGTGACTGATGCTGGCACAGACTGGTTCCTGATTGAGCTGCAGAGTTTGGAGCAACCTCAGGGTCTGTTGCACTGTCATCAGATCTGGAGACCTCTTTCCCCTTAGGGTGCTGAGTAATGTTAAACTTGGTAGCCACTAGCCAGATCCCAGGATGTGGCAGTGATTTATGCCCCCCTAGAACTGCCAGGGCGACAGCACACCTTTTCCAAATATTTTACTTGTTTCTTAGGATTCTGCAATTGTTTGGGAGCGAAGTTGCAAAACACTGGGGTTGCCCACTGTTCTAGGTATCTGCCCATATATCCCGCTCTTCCTACACTCATAACTATCCAGCCCCGGGGCAGATTCCTGGGGGACAGTCATAAATAGTTAACTTTAAACAAAACCAGAAACACATTCAGTAGGCAGAGCAATAGTAACATGCTGGCTTGAATACTCTGCTTTTCTCTTCCATAGCCAGGCTTCCTGAGGAGAAAATTAAAGAGTGAAATTATAAATAGTTTCCAGGATATAGTTTCCAAAGTGTGAAGATGACTGCATTCGAAGATGAAGACTGTATACAAATACCAGATTAGTTTCTCAAGCAGCATTACACCATGCACAAAAATGATAACCTTAATCCAGCCCCTGGAAATGGTAAACAGCGCAACAAGGATCATACGTAGTCAGTAACAAGGTTTCATGAAAAAACTCTGAAAGATCTCAAAAAATAGAAAAAATAGCATAATGACCAGGAACTAATAGACTACTCTAACACATCTTTTTCAATGTACTCTGGTCAAATCTGTCATTATCTTAATGCTTAGAGCTCCACATTGGGTGCCAAAAGGACTGTTGTGCTGTAAGCTGGCAGCAGCTCAGCACCACACCTCTGTGTGCTCACTGCCTCCAGGTGGGATGAAGGAGAGAACTGGAAACATAATAGAACTCTCAGGTTGAGATGAAAACTATTTACTAAGACAGAAGAGGAGAATGGAAACAAAAATGCAATTATAATATATACACATATATAGCAGCAATGCATTCACTTGCTGACTGACATCAGTAACACAAGGCCTCAATTGATACCCAGCAGCTCCTGAGCAGTAGCTGATCCCACCCAACTCCCCACAGCTTTATGGACTTCCATATGGTATGGAACAACCAAACAACCTTATGCCTCATTCAGGCACTGTCTTGGCTCTTCACACCGTGCTGCCTGGCCTGTCCTTGGGCACACTCCCATCACTCAGCAACAACCAAACATCAGTGTGCTTCTAAACCTGTTTAGGCTGAAACCAGGACAGTGGGTGTCTGAAGACACTTTGTAGAAGAAAGACTTCACACCTACTTCTAAGATCATCTTTTAATATTCATTTTACAGCCTTTTTCCCCGCATCAGTTCCCTTTTTCTCATATAAGGATGTATGCAAAGCCTAACATTGTTATGACAGCTCTTCGAAGAGAAGGAAGCAAGGCAGACTTTGGTGGACAGTGCTATGAATATTTTCCAGTGAGTCTCTTAACAAATAAAACTGGACCTTATCTTTGTAAAAGGAAGGGATTGCGTGGTCTGTCCCCACTTTTTTCATTTAAGCATGGGAAATGCGAGAAGAGGCTGCCCGCAGAGGAAGAACTGCAGGAAGGACTGCAGTGGTGCCATCCAGATCCTCTCTGATGTCAGCTATAACAACACATAAGATATGAATAAAGGCTAATAGAGTCGTTAGTTCAAGCTTTCTGCTAAGAGCAGAGGATTGAACACTCAAGTAGTTTATGTAAGCTTGTACTGAAGCCACCTTCAAGAAATACAAAAAAGTCTCTGAGAGATGCTCAGAGTACATTTAATGATGGATCTATGTTTCTGGTGAACAAAAGATCTCAATTTCTTTGGAAAAACACACATATGTTCACGGATAATTAATTACCTCCTCTGTTCCAGTACAATGACTGCTGCCTGGAAAAAAATACTGAAACCAGCTCTTTTTCTACATCTAGTTAGAGGGGAAAAAAAAAAAAAGTGTTTTTGTTTTGATGAAAGAGAGCCAAAAGAGCACCGCTTGTCAAAACTGAGGTTTGTTTTGTACTACCTATGTATCTGTTAGTCCAAAAAGGAAAACAAACTCAGGACTGGGTGATTCAGAACTATTCTCTCTATTCCTCCTCAATAATTTATGTGACAATAGTTCAAAACAACATTCCTGAGCCGGAAGTTAAAGATGATACGTAGGATTTAATAAAGATCCCTACTGTTGCTTCAGGTGAACTGTCAGCTGCTCAAAGAAGTGAAAGATTTAAGAAGGCACAAGGGGGATGGACTCTGCCAGCATGCAGGTCCCGTCTTCACACTGTACTTTGACAGGTGAATGTGTGAATGCTGCAGGGAGGTGAGGGAAGAAGTAGAACTGAGCATAAAGGAATAAAACAAGTTGCAGCGAGAGATGTCTAAAGTTTCAGTGAGTAGTTCTGGTGCAAGTGTTTTGTTTCTCCAATATGTCAGGATCAGAGAGACCTGGACAGGCTGGAGAGTTGTGTGGAAAGGAATCTGATGAGGTTCAACAAGGACAAATGTAGAGTCCTACACCTCAGGAGGATCAGTACATGCATCAGTACAGGTTAGGGGCTGACCGGCTGGAAAGGAGCTCAGGAGAGAAAGGAAGACAACAGTTTGACCATGAGCTAGCATTAAAAAGAGTGTGACCAGAAGGTAGAGGGAGGTTATCCTCCCCCTCTGGTGAGGCCACACCTGGAGTAATGAATCCAGTTCTGTGTTTTTCAGTTCAAGAAAAACTGGGAACTACTGGAGAAAGTCCAGCAGAGGGGCACAAAGATGATTAGGGACCTGGAATGTCTCCCCTATGAGGAAAGGCTGAGAGACCTGGGATTGTTCAGTCTGGAGAAGAGTGAGAGAGGATTTTATCAATGCTTATAAAGGTATAAAGGGCAGGAGTCAAGGGAATGGGGCCAGGCTCTTTTTGGTGGTGCCCAGCAACAGGACAAGGGGCAATGGGCACAAACTAGAGCACAGGAATTTCCATCTGGACATGAGAAAGAGTGACAGAGCACTGGAACAGACTGCCCAGAGAGGTTGTGGGATCTCCTTCTATGGAGATATTCAAGACTCGTCTCAACAATGTAAGAAATGCATAAAACCTTCCTTCTCTGCTCGGCAAGAGTTGAGGCACCTGTCACAAGGAATTCAGCACAACTCTGGTACCCTGTATTGAGGTTCTTGGTGAGAGCAAGGAAAAGCCTAAGCTTCCGCCACTTTTGCCTTGGGTGAAGGTAACTAAGAAAAATTAGTACTGCTCAGTTCAAATACCCTTCAACTTTGTGTTTGTTTTTGTTTTCCACTTTGTAATTGTTATTATCCATTGTTTTCAGCTATCAAAATTCTAACCTCTACGCTGATCACTGAGCACTGTGACTTTTCTCATTAGTCATTTTCTTGGCAGGCTTAAAACATTTTCTGGTCTATCCACCTGCCACATGATGGTTCTTTGCATGTTTTGCAAACTTTCAGGACTATTTTTGAGGCCATGCAGGATTTTAACTAATTCTTTTAAAACACACTGAGAGAAGGTATCTTTCTGCTGATTGCAAAACAGTTTGCTTTGTGCTTTCTTATTAGAAAACTCTTAAATTAGTGCTGGAACAAAGTATCTCAAGTTATGACTTCTTTTTTCCCTAAAGGCAAAACAGAAATAGTTATTGTATTTTTCTGCTTTTAAAATTATAATTGCCTATCCCAGTATTTCTACAGAAGAACTTTAACAGGCAGTTTAAATAAAAATACAATTCTATCATACTGTAAAATCTTTCCTAACTCTAAGAGACGTTTTATCTATTTTCTACTGTATTACACATTAATATTCATAGCTGTCAGCATAGCAAATTTTCAAATCTATTTTATGGCTTTCCTTGTAAGATAAAAATGATATATTTTTAACAGGAGAAGACTTCACTCTTCAAAATGTTCTTTTCTTGGAAAAACTAAAATACTCTTAAATATTCTTCAGATAAATAAACAATTCCTAATCATATAAAAGTGGCTTCCTTTTTCATGTCTGCTAATAATAAAGCAAAAAGAATCAGTATCTGTCCGGGGAGAAACTTTATTTATCTTTGTTTCCTAGATAAATGAAAACCAAAGAGTTCACAAACTTCCACCATGCTGCTGATGCAGCATTTGGAATTGAGTACAGGAGGTTCTGAAGTGCCCATAGAGATGGAAAGAAAACTGAAAAGCATGATGGAATTCAAGAAAAGATGCTGCTAACACAAAGTCAATATGACAACTAATACTTTCTACCTTGGGTTATTTATTTATTTATTTATTTAATGTCATTCATAAAGCGATTTCAGAAGTACCAGAAACATTCAGATGGAAAATATGAGAATAATTAGTCATCTAGATCTTCATTTCTACAACATAAATTTAATTCTAATGCAGGTGGGAAGCAGTACAAATCATTGACAAGACCGTGTGGATAAAAACTACAGCTGCTGAGTATGCCATCTTTAGTCCTAATTAGAGTGTTTGTAAGACTTGTTTGATAAAAATAAGAAAATTTGAGTTCTTCAGTGATTCAGTCAAAATCCCAAGAAGAAAAGCAGTTCATGGAGGGAAAAAAAAAAAAAAAAAAGATCCCTGAAAAAACAATGTTTATAAACATAATTTGACAGAAAAAGCTGTAATATTCATGACCATATTCTAGAGACTCTTTAAAGGAAATTTATCTAGGGAATAATGATTCCCCCCACAAGTTTTTTTTTCACTAGCGTTGAATTTCCCTGTTTATTACTGCATATAAAAAGTTCTGACATTTAGCTTCATCATGGGAAAAAGGCATAGTCTTGCACCCCCATTTGTCAAACAAAGCCACAAACTCTAATGTCTAAGCATAAAAATGGAATATTTTTCATTTTCTTCCTACGAGAGAAGGTTTCCCCCCTCCTCACCTCCTTTGCAAAGAGGACTGTAAATCAAAGCCACCGAGAGGTAACTGAAGGCTATGACTCATACCAAGCATGCCATTACCAGTTCTACATTTAGGGTATTTGGTCTTTACTTCAGGATCTCAGAATTAGGCTCTATAAATCAAGTAAGAAAATTATACATGTATTACTTCTTTAAGTATAAAGTACATCTTTGAGAAGGCTGTAATAAGCAACAACAATAAAAAACCCACAGCAATGTACCTGAAGCCAAAACTGGTAGGAACAAGTAGGGAATATACAGAGCCCACCAAAGTGAAGTCTTAATTTAATGTTGCTTTTTTTCAAATGGGGAGTCAGTATTTCTGATTACTGAATTATGCTACTAACGCTGTTTTCAGTATATTAATGATATTATGCACAATGAATATAAAATTAGCACTGATCAAATCAAAACACAAGCTTAGGAATTTTAACACTCTTTACAGATCATACTTTAATGGTTCAGCATATTCTATTAATTTCTAACTACTTCCCTAATTTAATAAAATTAAACTCACGACAATGAAATGATCTTACAATAGGCCATAAACCTTACATTTCTCTTCTAAATAACACATTTATCCCCCTATCCATACTAATTCCAGAAGAGGTGGTCAGGAGATAACCCAGTTAAATAGTAAAAATAAATAAATAAATAAATAAATTTTCCCCTTTTCTGTTGTGATTTTGTTGTGTTTTTATCATTAAAAAAAAAAAGAAAGAAAGAAAGAAAGAAAAAAAGAAAAGAAAAAAAAGTTTGCTGCTTATTTGAATCAAAGACAAAAAGGACAAACCCTTTCAGGATGAGCGACTGGAGAAAAATGATTTAAAATACACAAAGGACATAATCTCCTGAAGCCCAATCCGTTAGTTCCTAGTGTAGATAAACATGGCACAAAGAAGATGGATTGTCCAGTAAGAGATTAAACTGAGGTCCACTTACTTTTTAATGATAGAAGTTAGATCTTGCCCCTGAAAATGCTAAAGTTAGCAAACAAGTCAGAAGTGACAGTGTGCTAACCCATTACAAAATAAGGAAGCACAAAAACATTACAAATTAGGATACACATGCAGACATGCACGTGAGAGACAAGGATTTTACTTTACAATATTAACAGAACATTGCTGAGCATATAAACACTTGGCACCTTTCCTGCTAATTTTTAATAGCTTTAAAGACAGTCATTCAACATAAAACACTGAGTATGTAAGATCTCTATGAAGAAATAAAGTATTTTTATTAACTATTGTTTTGAAGTTTAACATTCCTTGATTAAAGGGTATGAACTTAATCTAATCAAATAGTGAACCTAGATCTAATCAAATCCTGAACTAATTAAGCTGATTCAGGTTTGTCCTGTTTTCTGTGGAGGGCTGGATAAGACAAGCTTCAATCCCTTCTAAACTAAATTATAACATTGATGAACTCTCTCAAATAAAAACTCTCAAATGAAACTGCAAAATTGATCAGTCCATCACTGGTGCTTATACACACATACATGTACCATAATAAAAAACCTGAGTATCTTGTAATGGCAAACAGGAAAAGAGAAATTCATAGGAATGAGAGGAATTCCATCCCTCTTTCCTTGCCAAGCAAGGATCCAAATGAAAGGGTTCTTGCTGAGAAGCTTCAAATAGTGACTGATCAAGCTTTGGACACTGACTCCATCTAACACTAAACTTCTCTACTTGTTACCCATATAACTGCTCCGTTACTTTAGTTTGTTCAGAAGCATGGATCTTTTAAACATGCTCTATTTTTAGATTTTCAGACAAGTTAAACAAATACTCATGGCTTAGGTGAGATATCAGATTTTTAATGGATTTTTATTGTAAAAAAAAGAATTCTAGAAATTTCACCATTAACAAAAATCTTGAAGTATTGTTGGAATTATACTTCTAAATGCATCACTCTAAGCCACAGTCATAAATACTGCCAGCCACTGACAACACTATTTCAATAAAACCTTTTATTAGCAGTTGTATTCCCTTATAAAAGATCTGTTACAAGTAGCTGAAAAGTACTAACTCCTCACCAATAAGTAAGTGGTATAACATGCACTTAAGCCAGAGTCAGTGTTATCTTTACAGATTCTTTTGGTGTAGGCAAAGAATCTTTCTGGGACGGTGAAAGCTATCTTTCACTGAAGCAGACTGAAGTTGACACAAGTGCTACATTTAGTTCTGAGTTTATAAATCCTTCTATAGATTCCCTTCCTCCTCCTTCCCTTCCCTTTACTTAGATGCATTTTTAAATGTGGAGAAGAAAAGTTTGTAAAAAGTTTTTTGACAAATAGTTTTCCAAGCTTCGAAATACATTTTTTTGGAAGAGAGACCTTAAAAGAGAATGCTTGTCACATAACACTTGGCTTTTCCCATTCACCTCCAACTTGTCTTGGAAGTCTGCTAGGAAGCCAATAGTCTCAGGGCACAAAGAAACCAAATTTGCAGTGAAATGGGTCCTGTATCTTATCATAAAGCTGCTTACTGCTCAGACACACACAACCAGCCAGGAATTTGGGGAGCAGAGTCATGTGCCTAAAGTTATAAATCGGAAGAACAAAAAAAGCAGCCAAACCATCAATAGTCCGTAAAATATCAGTATTTCCCAAGTGAAACACACTAATGTGAAAAAGGAAATCAAAACCAAAAGTCACTGACATTGCAACAGTTACAGTTAAATAATTAATACCAGTGATAATAAATTCACCCACTCTAGAGTAGCTTCTCATTTCTAGGAAGAAGCAGGAATCTGCACACTCTTGGATGCTTGCTGGCACATTCCTGTGCTATTCCTAGGAGATGCTAAAAGTGTGAAGTCCTATACAGCTCAACAGAAAGAGTCAGGAATAAAATCCAGATGTAGTCCAACAGGCCTGTTCTTATTACTGGCTACAAAGAATTGATATCTAGGATTTAAGTTGCTTTAGGTCCTAAGCAAGTTTCCCCTGAAACCAGTAAGTCATATGCAAGGAAAGAAGATTCAACTGTTTGAAAGGGTAGATGAACTCTTTGAAAGGGTAGATAACAGCAGGACAAGGGGAAATGGTTTTAAGTTGAAGGAGGGAAGCTTTAGGTTGGATGTCAGGGGAAAGTTCTTTACTTTTTTTAAGTTCAGTGTGTGGAGACAGGACAAGGGGAAACGGCCAGAAACTGGAGCATAGAAAGTTCCATACAAATGTGTGCAAGAACTTCTTTACGGTGAGGGTGACGGAGCACTGGAACAGGCTGCCCAGGGATGTTGTGGAGTCTCCTTCTCTGGAGATATTCAAGACCCGCCTGGACGCCTACCTGTGTGACCTGGTGTAGGGAGCCTGCTTTGGCAGGGGGGTTGGACTCGATGATCTCTGGAGGTCCCTTCCAACCCCTACAATTCTGTGATTCTGTGATTCTGTGATCCCTGGAGGTGTTCAGTGGCAGGTTGGATGGGGCCCTGGGCAGCCTGGTCTAGTATTAAATGTGGAGGTTGGTTGCCCTGCGTGTGGCTGGGGATTGGAGATTCCTGATCCTTGACGTCCCTTCCAACCCGGGCCATTCTCTGTGTGATCTGTGTGATTCACAGGGCACTGTGAATCAAGTCCCTAATGGAAAAAAAGCTGTTGTAATAACTTAAAGGACTTGATAACTCCCCATGCACCCCATGCATTCTCTATGAGGGGAACCCTGTGCACAGTGCAGGAGTTATTAGGGCCAGAGAGATGAGAAGCACAAATAAAACACATCTCTTGCTTTTGATCTACTGTCAGTTCTTCAGTACCACCACAGACTGATTAATGGCCATTGCATGCTTGGAAATATTAGAGGCCGTGTGATCTTATATTTTTTCACCTTAAATACTGCTACTCCCCTGATGTCAAACACAACTTGAAGACAGTCCTGAAAGCTGGAAGGGGTTTTGTAACCAGATACGCTCTCACACTCTTTTCCTGTCTTCACCTGAGAAAGGAACCTTGCAATTCACAAACCAACATTTTGATATGTTCAATGCTTTCCAAAAAAACGCAGATTCAGAACAGTTTTGTAACTTGATGTCTTGCCTCATCTTTACATTTGTCAGGTGTGGATCTGAAGCAATTGTTTTGCTCTTCAGATTCATGGTCATTTCTACACTGACAATCCATTGTAAAATACATGACATGAGAAGGCAAAAGAACAATCAGCTGAGGAACACAAAAAATAAGTCAAACAGGTTATTATATAAACTCACTATTTTCCTCCACTCTCCTGCCTTGCATTTCTTTCACTTTATTGCCTTGGGCTAGGAAAAAGAATTGACTAGGTCTCTGTGAAGAAGAACAGTCTTATAGCAATAAACTCAGAAACATACCTTGCTAAGTTTAAAGACAGTCAGACTGTGCATAATTAACGTCAGAAAAGCAGTTTACATGGATACATTCACATACATTTCTTCCCAAGACAATGTGGGACCGTACACACTTTTCAGATTGCTATGGCTACAGAGCAGACTGGAGGAAAGCAAGCATCTTCACATTCAGACCCCAGCTAGAGCTCTACCAGCGCAGTCACAGAATAACACAAGGCAGGTCAGTAAGGCAGATGGGTGGCATACTCCCTCCAGGGCTCTTGCAGTGGCTGCTATAGGGTCCAGCTATCGGCCCTCACCAGCTCTGACCCCCAACCCCAAGGCAGATATCCCAGATTAGCCCATCCCCAGAAGACACACAGGGCCCATAATGGTGCCCAGGGCTGCCTCAGTGCCACTGGCTATCCTGCTGGCTGGTAGGACAGGCCCCAGCTGCAGGGCTCTGCCATGATGGATACAAACAAGCCCCTCTCATTTCATCTCTGCATGACTGAAAGATTTCCCAAGAAAGCAGTTGCTTTTTAGAATGTTCAATTTTATCATGAAGTGTTCAGTTCTGCTTAAACACGTGTGATCAAATCCCTTACTTTCATGATCACAGTTTTATGGGGTTTTTTTTGTTAATCTTTTTTTTTTTGAATTCAGTAAGTTGGGGGAACTTCAAAAGTTCAGATTTCAGTCTTACATACACCACAAGCATGTGTGCTTGCTGCCAACACAGCAGAGCGTCCGACTGCCCTGCTCCCTCCCTTCCTTCAGCAAGAAGACCCAAGCGTCATCCTGTAAGCATCCTGCATCTGTCTCCTCAGCCTTAGACCTCAGCCAAGTGCTTCACTTTATCTCTCTTCCATTGGATTAGCTCAATGGCAAAAAGACAGTTCATAACTCTGAGCATACTTCAGGATATATTTTTTGATAATTCAGATGTAGGAGGACAAATGGAACAGCACAACCCTATGCCCCTGCACATGGCCATCTTCTCTCCTTTGCCTGAGCTTAGGCATCCTCCCCATTACACATGCTCACTAACATTTAACACTGTTTTTGTGACTTCTGTCTATGCAGATGTGGAAATGAGCTGATGAGTGTTACCATGGATCTGTCTGCAGATGGGATGCTGCAAGGTCACTGCACATCTCCTCACTGCTCCTCTTCCCATGCAGAAGTGTGTAGGCATATCCTGCTGCAAGTGCCTCTACAGACTCAAGAGGCAGGACTTCTGTGAGGAGAGAAGGACTACACTCTTCCAGGTCACAAATCCCACCAAAGATATTCTAATAGCAGTGAAGCAACAACAGCAAGCATCACAAAAGGGACCTCCAGTTTCTGCTTCGTGGGTGACTTGGGGTCTCTGGTAGCCACAAACAGCAAAGATTTCGGTAAGGGCTCCTTGAACTATAAAAAAACAAAAATTTAGAGAAACATGCAACATTCACTCCTGCAAACTTCTGTGGGTCTTAGATTGAGCCTGAGTTGACAGACAAGATATTTGGATTCGCAGGTTTTTTCATGGTTGCTGAGGAAAGTAATAGCATGATACCAGTGAAAAAAGAATGGCTGCAGGAACCAGGACAGTGTAAATGACCCCTCCGTGCAAAAATCAAAACCTTTCAACAGCTTGGCACGGAGATGAAACCATTCCAGCTTCAACAACCCTTTTTCTCAAACACAGCACAAGGTGTCCAGGGAAAGATTGAAATGTTTTTCTTCCACCTGTCCTTGTGAGGACAGCACTCATCTACGCCAGACTCTCCCATTTTACACTGTAACTTGGCCTATCCTAATACCAGTCCTCAAACTGCCCTTGCTGTTTGGCACATGTTACCCATCCCCTCCTCTCACACTTCCCAAGTGGCTGTCTACATGTACTCACTGTAATTGGAGGAGTAACGTACATTAAGTTTGCCAGCTTCATTGGGATTCATTTTTAATAACAAGATTGAAAAGGTGAAAGAAGTACAAATTCATTCTGTCAGAGCCAAAGGCTTGTTCCAGACGACAGAGTAGAAGGAGAGAGCAGAGGAACCCAAACCTGTTTTATGATGACACATCCTTCCCTGGGCTGTCACTCAAAACCCTTGGAGCCCCTTTTTGCAGTGAGGAAAAAAAAAAAGTGGGGCAACTGCACTTCCTCAGAGCAGAGCCTTACAGACAGCCCAGATGCTGGAGCACCAGAATGTTCCCCTTGTTCAAGCAGAGCCTCCTTGCTCATATATCCACCTTTATTCATTGTTGCTGGTCTCACTGAATTTCTTTACGTACAGGAAAGCTGCTCCCAGCTTCATGCTCCTTTTTTAACAATTGTGCTGCTATTTTCCAAATCTAAAATCCAAAATCTAAAAGTGCAGAAAGCGAGGCCTCTCCTGTTCCTGTAGCCTCTCTGATCATATAGAGCCATCATGACAATATATTTCTCCTAGGCTTAGTAGTTTTTCAGGTGCTTGCAGTGTTCTCAGGGCCATCATGCTTTTCTGCCTATAGCAATCCATCACAAGGGTTTATCATACGCATGCCTTATAACACTTGACCACACTGCAGAATAAAAACACAGAAGACAGGTCTAGGTTGTAAAAGCAGCCTTGCAGTTGTCCCATTGATCAAAGCCCACAGAGAATTTCAGCTTTCTTGTACAGACCCAATTCCTCAGCACCCTTTCTCCACATTCTGGTTGCCAGTGAGTTCAGTATAGCCTATGTCAGCTGCAAGATGTTACAGAATAAAACAAAGGGGAAAAACCTTTTCTTTTGTCTGATAGTCACTCATCAGGTGAGGGGACATTTTTAGGTTCCTGAAAGTGCTTCTGTAGGTATCCAACTTTACATATTGTTAAAGTTCCTTAAAAATAAATTCAGACCAATGTTTGCCTATCGTAGCACCATTTAAGGACTTCTCTTTTTTTTTTTTTTTTTTTTAATTTGAGTGCAGATTGAATTCTTTCTTCACTTAAGCTGCTAACAGAGTTTTCATGAGTGGAACCACCAGGAAGCCTCACACTGACAAGTTTCCCTGCAACTAGCAAAGGTGTAATCTGAGGTCATGTGCACCGGGGACCAAAAGCCCTTGCTGCAAAGGCATTAACCAAGATGCCAAAAATTCAAGATATCATCCATGATGCTGAGGATTTTGCTGTTCGTACCAGTATGCACTGTCTGTTGGCTACTTCAGCTAAAACTAAGGGTCTTTAAAAAAAAAAAAAAGCTGAACATAAGGTCTAGACCTCCAATAGGAATATGCTTCAGTTTGTTACAAAAGAGAAAGCAACTATTATAAAAAACACATTAGCATGAATAATCAGCTAGTATATTCAGAATGGTTATATTATATAAATATAAAAACATATTTATACTGATTAACTATTCATCTTCCCTAAGTGTGTTGCATGAAAGTGTATAAATTTACAAAATTAACCCAGCTTACTCAATTAGAACATTTATCATCATTATAAAAAGTCATTTATTATTAAGTAAATGCACCACTGAAAGCAAACATATTTTTACCTTAAATGGAAGGAACAGGTTCCAAAAAAAAAAAAAAAAGGAAGAATTTAACAAGAAGTTTTAAACATAGGCAATAAAACAAATACCTTCGTATAGTCTGTTATGTACAGATTTGGAGAATTCTTTTCAAACAACTATGCACAGAACCTGCAGAGTCAAATGCTTATCACAGTTGTTAAAACAGGTATAAATTTAAATGAAATATCCAAATGTGCAAGTAATTATGCATGCAACTTCTAGACAACTAGCAAGCTTGAGGTGAAATGCATCTTCAAGTTGCTTCAGAATGAAATCTAAATCAGTATAAAACAATGTTACAAATGAAATACAGCTAGTAAGTCATGTAGCCTTCTATGTCAGATCTCCTTAGCTGCCAAAGAGGGTTTTAAACAATGCTTGAAAACTAAAAATGAAGCCTCTGAGATTCAGTTATTTTGAAGAATCACTAGACAGGAAACTACAGTATGCCACCAAAAAGGATTCTACCAATGAAATATGTTTGATTCCTAGCTAGAAGAGGGTGAGATGGTAATTTATTCAAAAGAATGTCAGAATGTTGACTTAAAGCACAACAAAATCCTACAGTATTTTCCACAGCTAAAGAGGAAAGGAGTTAGAGTGCCTACTGGAAATAACAAAATAAGATGGTGTCACAGTAGTACTGATCAGAATTCCATCACCTGGTGAAAAAATTCCAAACACCTAATCAGAATATGTTATAGTAATACATCATAATTATCCTAAAATACAAATTTAATAGACATCAATAATGAATTTATCAATAAATGATCATATAATTTCCTTATCTGAAGAAAAATTTGTACACCACTAGTTAAGCTTATATACATTAAAGCTTGCAATTAGATTTCTTCAAAGGTGGATTTATTAAGTCATAATAAATAAGAGCAAACAGTATATTCACCATCCAAGTATGATATAAATAAGCTTGTGAAACCACAGGCAATGGAAAGATTTCATCCTAAAACATGCGCTGAAACTACATTAGCACTGTACCAGTTCTTTTATGCATAAGGACATTAAATAAGAATTTCAGGGGTCCATTTCTGTAAAGATAACCTTGTCTGATGTTATTCTGAAGTGTCTCAGGAGTTGTTTTACTGAAGCTTACGTCAGTCAAATCTCCAGGTTTTTAAGTAAAATTCTCTTTGTTCAACCATTGATAATTCTTGTGGTTCAGTTTTGGATTATGCACTGACCAATTTATATAATTGAACTCAGAAAAACTTTTTACTGACAGGTTTCAATAATATTTTTAGCAGAAGATACTTCTAAAAACAATAAAAAGTTAGGCAAAGATCTTATTTCTGGACTAAATAGCAGTGTGCAAGATATGCATGAATAATTTTACTGAGTTCATGAGGCTCTCCATGTAGAATGCTTGAATGTTTACAAAGAAATGCAGTAGTATTATTTCTGAAAATGACCAATTTTAGTCACTGCTTGATTGAAAGACTTCTTTACTATGCTTTGAATTAATTGATCTTCAACCTTGATGCATGTCCTAAGAGCTAAGCGCTAATGTTCTTGTGTGGAGCCAGGAGTTGGACTCAATGATCCTTATGGGTCCCTTGCAACTTGGGAAAATCTATGTTTGTAATATTTATTTATAGTATTTTGTCATGCTTTAAAGACGATTCTTGGTATTTTGCAGTTTCATTATCTCTAACATCCAAAAAGCAAAGTAAAGCCCAAAAGAGAAGATGAAAAAACTGAAACCACATAGATATTTATTGTAATTGAAAATTATTAGAAAGTATTAACAAATATACATTCTCTTCATCAGAAGTCTTATTTCCAAGATGAACAGCATAGGATGCTGAATTAACTCAAAGAAGGATGCTTTTATTCCCTTCTAATGTCTCAACCAAGTGGAGGTTAAGACTGGCATAATTCACAGTACTGTTTAATCTAAAGAAATGGGACCCGATTGTGGGAAGAATCACTAGTACTTATGCTATTGTGCTTATGGAAAATGTTAAAAGAATTTTTTTTTTAAGTCATCTGAATTGCAGTGAGAAGCAAGTGAACCACTGTTCAGGTTCATCACACTCTACCTTTAAGTTATGGAGGAATATAACCTACAGTTTGGTGCATTTTGTCAGATGAGAAGTATTCTTAGTCCACTTTCTGAAACTTTCTGTCCACAGTTCTAACCAAATCATCATTTCCTGTTGCGCTGATCATTAGAAGTGATCTCTTCTTCCCCCACTATTAACTGGCCATGAGACAAACTCCATTCTTATCAGCTATAGCTTAAAACCAAGTTGAGCTCATGATTTTCCTTATTTACTGATATAGCCTCTTTTTACTTTCACAATTTCTACTTGCCTTATTAATCACTTGACCACTTACCACTCATAATACTCAATATGAAGAAAGATTTAGAAGTGTTGTGCTTCATTTGGCACAGGAGGCAACACTCACCAGTGGACTAGTCAGATGCTTTTCTTTCCCTTTGTCAGTTGTAACAATACACACTATTCCCCGATCATTTTCCTTTTCAAACATTTTTTTTTTAAACAACTAACTAAAATTGCCAGTAACCCATAATAACAATGAGTTTATTTACCACTTAAGGTTTTATACAGCGTAGACACAGCCAATTCATCACAGCAAATTGCATTCTTTATTCAGCTGCCCATCTAATTCAGGTCCAAATCCTATTTTTAACAGTGACTCATTTAATGTCATCCTCACCATCCTGCTATCTCAGCTCAAGATTATTACATAATTCAACCCAACAAAACACACTAGAAATTTTTGTGTTACAGATTCATTACTTACTCAAAATCAATGATGCCTTTTACTTCAGGTCAGCAGAGTATGTTTACTAATGCCGATTTGGAACAATCAGCTCTATTAATAACAGGAGAGACAACAGTTTCTTTGCTATCCTGAAGATAACTTAGAGGAGTCTGATTTCTGCTCCTACCAAAAACTAACTTGTGACCTTGCAGAATAATTGGAAAACTGTTCCACCTTTCTGTCTCTTCTTCCATCACCTACCAACCATATAAATTGCAGTTTAATATCTCTGCCTAAGAAAAAAATATTGAAGCCTATTTTCAGCAACCATTTGGTGCAGAATGTTCTTATCTTTATGTATGGAGCTGCAATGATATTCTCCCCTCCCCCATAAGCTTCCCCTCAAATATCTCATTTTTCTTCTGCAGTATTTTCATCTTAAAGACTGAAGTTTTCCAAGCATGTGAATGACGAGATTTCTGGCAACAGAGAAATGAAGCATCTAGGGGAAGTATTTAAGCAAGAAAGAGGTATGCAACTTCTTTTACATGAGGTGTTTCCAGTTTTTATTCTGGACATGCAAAAGATGACTGGGCTTTGAGAACTTGTCATTTGCAAAGCAGCAATTATTTCTGTAGCCACCAAGTAGCATCCTGAATGTGCATTTTTCTTCCCTGCAAACAAGAAGTAGGTGCCCCTCCCAGGGGATTTCAGAAGTTTATTTGTAAGGAAGAAGGAAACAAGGTGATAGAAAACATCTGGACAAAAGGAAAGATAGGCAGTACAGAGAGAGAGCTGTTGTGTGACAGCAAAACAGAGCTTAGTCTATAAACACAATACTGAAAGAAAATGCATGATCTTACAGAGGAAGCAGCAAGGAGCACTTCTAAAATACATTTGAAGATGTTTGGTCAAATCTGAGTAAAAGTTTTGCTCATCTTGGATTATATCACCTCATACTGCACCACAAGTCAGTCTTCCCATTGATTACAGTGGAGCATAAACACAGTCTTGAATTTCAAACTGAAAATCAATGTAAGGGGGCTCTGGTCAGAGGGATTCAAACACAAACACATCGGTGGACTTCAGAAATCTGCCTGAGGATTTTCCCCAGAAATAAACACTTCTCAGACTTCTCAACCAAAAGACATTACCTAGGCATAAATGCCAAGAGAGTATTAAAACTGATGATACACAAGTACAAAGCAGCTGATAATCTACTGAACACTAGATCAGCAAGTGCCAAATAAGCCCCTGCTTTCCTCTTACAGCTCAGGGAGTTGTCTGCAGAACAGCTCTCCAGAACATGGGGATCTGCTCTCTCCTGGGCCCTCACCAGCTAGGTCAGCAGCCTGTATCTCCACAAGCCCTCAAACATTCATCCTGATTTTGAGAGTATGCAGTGAATACTAGGAGAATGACTAAGAGGAAGAAATATAAAATTGAAAGAAAAATATGAGCAAAAGAGAAAGAAACAAATAGGTGAAAGAATAAATATAGGTTTCGATTAATATTTTCAGTTTTGCGTATCCAGCTTTTTTGAGGAAATCAATAATCTCTCTTCTAATTGGGGGAGCGAGGAGAAACCAAGCCAATTACCTTAAGCCAAGCTTTAAAGACAAAAGGACAAAATAAAGAAGGGCTTGATTGGAGCTGTTCTGCATAGCTCATTCCATTTTAATTTTACGGCTCCTGCTCCCTGTCTCAGTCTTGAACTATAGTGCTACATTTGAATGCTTCCTACTTGACATCTGCAACTCTGATACATCCTTTCTCTTTCAAAAGACCAAGACTTCATTACCTATATTGAACTAGAAAAAAAACCTCATTAAGAATTTGTGTTTTCTTTATAGTTTTGCCATATTAACCATCATTTTTCCTTCTAGTTCAGTCTCTTCAATATGACTACCAAAAGGAGACTTATTAATTTTTTTTAATAGGTTTTTCCAGCACAAAGATATATAAGTTACTTACATGCACAACACTTCAATGTTTAACTGTGCTATATTCACTAATGACTAATAAACAAACATTCTTCTGGACATCTAATTTCTCTGGAGACATAGTTGGGAAATGCACCCATTTTTGTTCTGCAAAGTTAATAAGATTTTAAATAAATATTTTATCCTTATCTTTTACTATTCACTATTAATTTGATTATAAAATATACAAGATAGGTACACAGAATAGGTCGTGTCATTGACAGAAAAGCTAAACAGACTGTTGTTCTGCAGAGTATCCATAAATCACCATCAGGTTTAAGGTGTTAATTAAACACTTCCATCTTGCACTAAGACTCCATAGTGCTAGAGGACTCCATTGGAAAAGTGGTTCAGAGACACATTCTTATGTATAAACAATCTTGTACCATCCATAACTCCATCCTAATCCTTTTCTGCTTTAACTACACAGTATGCAACAGAATGATGGCCAGATGAAAGGAATCTCCATGAAGTCTGAAATTCAAATAAAATTTTTGCATCTGTTGTGGTCAATATGCATTACAGATGCAGGCAACTAAGAACATGGCAAGCAAAATGAAGGGACACTTATAAATCCAAGACTGTTAGCCAAGCAGCAATTTGAGAAGGAGAGTGCATTATAGATCCTGCTGAGTTTAAGCAATAGCAATGAGCAAATGGTGATAGCATCAATTTAAATTTGTGTAATACCAGGCCGACCTCAGATCAGCAAAAAGGGCAAATACCCACAAGAAATACCTTGCGGTCAACTTCAGAAGAGATGTTAGCAGAAAAGTCTGCTGTAAATGCACTTGTATCTCTAAAGATGTTCTGTAAGGACAGCATTGAAACACTGACGCAGTACTACAAGAGGCACACGTTAGCACTGTCAGTGCTGAGTGCCTTCAGTCAACAGAGCACAATCCAGGCTGTTGGCATCTCAAAAAATATGACTTACAAAAGGAACTGCCAGCTCATTGTTCTTAGATGAGCTTTGGTTTCTCATTGCTAAGTGGGAAGATCCGATAGAGATTGATTTCAGTGGCATAACTCCCAAGTTCAAAATTAAGCATATACTTAAATGCTTTTCTGGATCAGAACCAGGCACTTCGGTAGCTTCTGGGCTAGAACCTATGGTAAAGTCAGAAGACATAGTAGCTCCAAAACTTTTTCTTTAAGTACACGTATTCAGATATTTGAAAATATAGACCTAATGGTACTTTGTGTCCCAAGAGCCAGCAAGGATGGCTAATGTTACCAAAATACTTAATATTCTTTTGTAGGACCCTAGTTCATCTAATTCATCATACTTACTGAATGATGCTTTTTTTTTTCTTTTTTTTTTTTCTTTTTTTTTGCCATCACATGCTTAAATTTAAACACTTTTTGTCTCATTTTTCCGCAGGTGATAAAAGCACACACAGACTTTTAGGAGACAAAGACAACACTGCATTTCAGGAAAGGTATTCTGTAACAACTTGTGCTCCATCTAATTTTGATAAAAGTAGTTAGCAGTTGTTGTTCATTACACTGGGAGACTGCTGGGAGCTGAATGAAAGAACTGAGGGGGGATAAGCGTTCTACCCAGGGCCACGTACAGCAGAGGCAAGGTGATGGTTAGTCAGGTCACAAGTTATCACCTAGGCTGCATCATTTTAGGGTTCAGCTGCCTTTAGGGTTCCCAACTTGCACTTCTGGAAGCAATATTTTTCCTCTTTATAAATCGCATTATCTTTATGACTGTCTAGCATAGAGCTCCTAAGACTGCTGAAACCTCATTCTGTTTCAAATCCTTTGAAGACACTTATTGAAAGAAAATCAAACAAAACTTCCCCAACTGACAACTTTCTTGATATAAGCGTGCAGGGTGTAAGCAAAGAAGCAGAAGCAGCCAGGACCACTGTAAGTACAGCAAATATTGCCTTTGGCATCAGACATGGAACGGCACATAGTATCTGGATTGTCAGGTGAGGACTCTAACTAGAATCCAGATGTCTAATCAGAAGCATGCACTTTCTCAATTTGATAATTTCATTAACCCCTTTGCAGCTGAAAGCAGAGCAAAAAGAAGGTATAATCTCAAAAGTAACAACCACCATCTTTCCAGTTCTGTCTTCTTCTCCTTCTTTCCCTCTGATATAAGGAGTCCCTGTGTTCAGAGTCCTTGAGAAGAATCTGTGCGCAATGACAAATCGTGGACGAAACTGAGTCTCCGACTGGAGTCACTTGGTGGACGAACACGGAAATGCCACATACACCAAACATCGCACGTTGCTCTGCCGCTTTATTAACATTTCCACTCGTGATAAGGAGAGGCAGCACCATCTTGTGGCATTGCCCCTTTTATGCAGTCCCGAGAAGTCAGCCAGTTACCTGCACTGCTGACCACGGTTTGCTACCAGAACTCGTTAACTCATTCAGTGTCTACCATCGGCAGTTGCACCACTGGGGTCACTTAACAGTTTCATCAATCTCAGAAGCTACTGATCGAGATATGTGAACAGATCAGATGCCTGTTCTTTTTGTAAGAACTATTTCTCAGGCTTAATAAACAGTAAATAATTAAATAACCAGAAAATGAAACCTACTGGCATCGTTTTTCTTTATTTCTTTTTTTAAATTGCTTTTGCTTTGCTAAACACAGCAAGCTTTTTTATCCTCTTCCAATACGATACGCTCTCCTCTATCATATTGTATTTTTCTGCTTAAATTCCAGAAATCTCTGTTCTTTTGTGAAAATAAGAAGTCAGTTTTCGTTAGACAACTTTAATCTCTCCTTGTGCATCAAATATTTCACCTAAGACATCCCAGGCTTCCATTTCCTTTTCCACAGCTGCAGCATACTTTTTATTAGTAGCTGACTTTATATTCCTCTGTATTTTCCATTTGAGGACTCCCAGATCACATGAAATAAAATCCTGTTATGCAGTCCTGAAATCTGTAATTTGTATTTTATCACGCTCCCTTTTTGTGTTCCCAGAAGTCATCCTTTCCTGCCCACATGGCTTTCAGGTTCTCCTCTGCAATCCTGATGACTCCAGCTTAGAACCATAGATTCGTTAAGGCTGTAAAAGACCTCTAAGATCACCTGGTCCAACCACCCACCCACCACCAATGTTGCTCATTAAACCGTGTCCTTCAGTGCCACATCCACACGTTTTTTGAACATCTCCAGGGACAATGACTTCACCACCTTTGTGTGCAGCCTGTTCCAATGTACCGCCACTCTTTCTGAGACAAAATTCTTCCTACTATCTAATTCAACATCTTAGACCATCTGTGCACTCCTTTTTTTCCAGGCAGATGTCATCCCTAAAAATATTTATCTTCTTTCCAAGACCAACAGTGAGGAAACTCCACTATTATTCTTCCTCCTATTTAATATTCCTTCTCCCAGGTCTCTTATCATGTCCTCCTCAATCATCTCCTTGCTCACGTTGTAATTCTAAGCCTCAATTATCTTCAAATGAAAAAAAAATTAAAAACCCTAGGTAGGCCTATACTATGCCTGTTACAGAATTCAGCTAATATTAGATCTATTGCATTATCTTCCTTTAGCTAGATTCCTCCATCATACTAAAAAGTAGTCACTGCCACAAGTTATTTCTTCATACAGCTTTTTGCTGTTAATGTGTGATTTAAAACAGGCCTTTAAAGCTGCATGAAACAAGGTGAGTGTAAAAAAAATATATATATGGGAGCTACAGAATCAAAGAATGCAGTTACACATACAGCATCAAGAAACACAAATTAATTTGATTTTTGTCGATGACAAATATAGCATTCACAGCAGATGGCAATATTACTGTGAAACTAAATCCTGCAAATTAGAAAAAAGGTTCAATGCTATAATCACATCAGCAAAATAAAGCAGAGATGCAGTGCAAATGTAAAAGAAGCAATGCATCTTTTTTGTGTCTGCTCAGAATACAAGTTCTCCTGAAGTAGCTCCATCTCATGTGTTCACATATCAGGCACACAGGCACAGACCCACGAAGGACAGAGAGGTGCATACTTCACATTTCCCATAACTGGTATTTAGGAACCTATATACCTTTAAAGGTGTACACCAGCTAAGCAAGGATGAGGTAAGGTCTAACAGTGAAGAAGGGCATAATAACGTGCTTTGGGTAATTACAGTGCAGTCAGCTTAACGTCAATATTTGAGAAGAGATGGTGACAAATTAGAAAGCAAGCAATAAATCA
This sequence comes from Chrysolophus pictus, assembly GCA_037305975.1. Lineage (NCBI taxonomy): Eukaryota > Metazoa > Chordata > Aves > Galliformes > Phasianidae > Chrysolophus > Chrysolophus pictus. The sequence continues at coordinate 149,103,501 of CM074576.1, forward strand.
AGCAGTCGGTAAGCACCTTGAAGAAAGACAAAGAGCTAATAGATTTTTCAGGAACAATTTCTGGTAAATCAATATAATTGCTTTCAAAACAGCTGATCTAGCGTTTGAGGGTGATAAGCTGCTACAATAAACAAAAAATAAATACAGTCTAGAGGAAGCTGTGCTAATTCCAGTACGGAAATGGCTGAAAGAAGAGAGTGAGATTATTAGTAGTAAAATTGGGAAGTAATTTCAAGATTTGTTTTCATTATGATATTTTGTATTTAAAAGCTGTTGATGACAAAAATTTGTTATGTAATGTAATGTAAGCCACGCATAGGACTGGTTCAGAACTCAAAATGAGCCTCGCGAATGTAAAGGAGTGGCCTAAGGGCAATTACAGGTAGCAAAGTAAAAATAAAATAAAATAAAAAATTAAAATAAATAAAAGAATCTAGGAAAGATATAACAAATGCATCATAAAAAGCCTTAGAGGAGAATAGATATTTAAGATGGCGGTGAGGAAGAGGAGTTAGCAGGTTGTACTGGTAAACACATGCAAGTAGAATCAATAATAGCGCTCTTCAAAAAGATGTTTTAGCTAGGGAAATTAACTTGCACCTTCATACAAGTCAGAGCTGGTAACTATTCTACATTAATTAGAGCTGGTTATATTTTCATTGCAGAATTATGCCCTGTTCTAGGTACCATGCTTCAAATGAAGACAAACTGGAGCAAGCTCAGACAAAGCCAAAGATGAAAAATTGTTGAAATAACACAGTCTGTGAGATAAGGACCAGGTTTATTAGTTCTGGGAAAAAGAAAACTAAGCATGGCTATGAAAACAGCACCCCATTACTGAAAAATTATGCAGCAAGTGGCAGGTGAGGTATTTTCCAAGTTTGTAATATCTATTTTAAAACCTTCAGAACATATTATACCCAAAGAAATCAATATATGTCACACAATTATCATAGAATATTTATTTTTTTATTGTAAAGCATCTGCATTTTAAATGAGTAATTAAATTAGCATTGACTGTGAAGACCATTCTCAAGTAACACTTCAACTTGATAGACTACTATAATACACATGAATGCATTTCCAATTTTAATGTAGTCATCTTTTTGTCTGGCCTAGCACCAGCGAAAACAGAGTAGATTACATTTAGCTTTTTCTTTTTTTGCTGTTTTTTTTTTTTTTTTTTTTAATAGGCATTTTAAAATTTACCTGCAACCAGAAATTCACATAACAAATGTAATCCAATTTAAATAGTAAGGCTTTTAATTAAACAGTTACCAAAACTATGTTTTCTGCCTGTACTGTTGACAAGATTTCTGAGCTGGGAGACTAGTACAGAATAATTCTTCATGTTTTGTCCTATTCTGAACAAAAGCATGAGGGTTTTTTTTGTTTGTTTGTTTTTAATCAGTCAGTGTAAATCCCTCAAAAATGTTGTTTTTTTTTTTCTTCAAAACAGAAGTTGTATTATAAACTCAAGATTTCCTTCCTGAAGCACAGAAAATGGATTCTGATGTTCATTATACTCCAGTATGCAAGAACAATATTTGGTACCACTCTGTAAATTATCTAGTGTTACAGAATGCTGTGAAGCACCAAATGCACTGAGTTGAAACTAATGTTTGAAGTAGGATGCAAAGTACCCACTGAAATGTGTTTGCCAAATGCTGTTAGTGGCAGCTCTACATCTTTTATACTGCATATCTAAATGCACAATTTTATTGTGTCAATACCTCATTTTCAGCACCATTATCTTGTTCCATACATCCAAACACAGCTTATTACAGGGCTCTGAACACACAGTGCTGTGGAGGAAGCAGTCAGAATTTTCCTGGTATCATTGGTTAGAAAATAACTCATCTGAAAATACAATCTTAAGTCTTCATCTCGTACTGGTGGTTTAGCATAGTTTGCTTTTCATTATGCTATCAGAATGTTAGAGTTTGGTATGAATCCACAAGAGAGTAGCTGCGCAACTACCCTGTGGCATAGTATTCTTTTGCATCTTTCCTGTAGATAAGCTGATCAAGTAGACTTGGACATGAGCCTGTATACAATTTTATGATATTCTCTACCTCATTAATCAATTTCTAAGCTACCCTCTGTCTTTTCAGAAAATCCACCCATTTCAGCTGATGCAGTGCTCCTGCCTGAGCTTGCACTGAACTCTGTACACTGCTGAGCAGCTGTTCTCTTTGCTGCAAACCAACTTCTCCCTCATTGCAAGAAAGGCTCTGAAAACTTGGTCAAGTTAAAAAAGAAGCCTTTTTGTTATAGGAATGTTATGTAATAATGTATGGATTATTATTAGTGTGGCAGTCCAGTCAAACTGAATAATCAGATGATCAGTTTTTTGACTGGTAAGGAAGTAAGGAAATTAACTCAGCATGAAGGTTGTACCTCCTTGGACATGAGTCATGCCATGCAGCAGCACCTCCCAGCCCTGTTGAGGACGGACATTGCCTCAGCCACACTGCCCTGCTGTTGGGCAGCTCTTTGGTAGAACACCTACATACATTTCTTGATATGTTCTCTTCAAAAGCAATGTAATTTCTTAAAGGACAAAACGAGGAAACTTGTATTTGACTTGCTAGTTTTATACCAGCACCTTTGGCTACATGTAGCCATGGGTTAGAACAATAAAGGCGTTTCTGCAGAGCTGGCAGTTCCTCATCAGTCTTTACTATAGCTTTATTATTGTACTACTGTTTTTACTAGTATTTTTCTCTCGTCCACCATATCAACTCTAGGTGTCAGGTACACTTGAACCTTGGGGTAAAGCTCACACACCACTAAAAAACTTTCCCGTTAAAACTGAAGAGTCATCATCACTCCTCATATGGGAAAGATATTGACTATTTCACAGTACATACAGTATTTATATAATTACAATAGGTGGTAAGATATATAAATTAAGCTTCTAGGATATAGTCATGAAGTTCATAAAAAGATCACTGAATTGTGTACATGATGTGGATTTATACTGCTCTTAATTTGAACTACGAATGTAGATAAGTGAAAGCCACATTTTACCCTTGCATGAATTGCTTAGCAATTGCATTAGCACTCCTGCTTTGCAAGTGTAGCCATCAGATCAGACATTAGGAGTGGCATTTGAAGTACTGGCTCCCAGAATTTTCAGCTGCCATGAGAATCCATCCAATGATTTAAGAGTACAAGTCATTAAAGCAGAAATTTTACTGGGAAGTAAAATATCAGTTTTGCTTGGATTTCAGCACCATTGCCAATTTTCAAGCCCATTATTTTTTGGTGACATGATTACATCAATTACAGTGAAATCTATCAATGTACTACAACAAAAATTTAAAAAAGCAGTAATACAATCAACTGAATAATATATACTTGATTATACTTTTCACTACAAAGACATTCGGCCCCCTGTTTTCAGCAAGTATTACAGTATTATATATATTTTAAGAACTGGAACAGAACTAGGAATTCAGACTGGCCCTTTTGCAGTAGTACCCCATTCAACACTGGATCCACTAAGACCCCATTCACCATACAAACCCTTCTGCTTCCTGGCACCTAGGCAGAACCTTGCTAATCCCACCCTATTATCAACACAAGAAGACATTAACCAGTTCTTATACGTGAATCCGTTCAGGAATCATAGAGATCAGGGCCCCATCTGCAAGCCAGAAAATTTGCTGAGTTCATGACCCGTTTCCTTATCGACACCTTAATCAGAGATCATCCAGATATAAATGGGAGCAGACTATGGGTCAAGTGATTTGTCCTGTCACCACAGTCCCTTGCCAGTCATCTTCTTTCCCAGACGCCCTCAAAGGCCTCTGAACCCCTGAGTGGAAGCACCCCATCACTGACCAACACACTTCTTTCTCTAGTTCCTGATAGACGTAAGCCTGTAATGGCCAGAAACACAAGTGCATTCCCATGCACATAACTGGATACTCTTTGTACATTGTAGCTTGTGATAAGCTAGATGCTCATGGTGTTTTGAATGCATGATGAGCATATCAGAGTACTCTCCATCACACAAACTTTTACCATAGACACAGAAGAGACAATGGTGCCCTGAATACCTCCACATGCTTGTCAAAATGTTTCTATCAGTATCTACCAGTTTTAAAGTAAGCATGCTATAATTCAATAATATTACGGTTGAGAATATGCCACTATTTCTGATACTTTTTAAATCATGAGAAAAATTGTTTGGAAAAGTATTACTTGGTACAATCTTAAATTCGACACAGAGCTTCTGTGGTTTAATTCTTCCTTGGGAGCAGACAAGCTGTCTGGCAGCAGAAAGCTATTTAACTTAAGTAGTAAAACTGCTGATTAAACTAAGTTCTGATGTGTAAAAAAAAGAAATAATCACTTACCTGTAGACTCTAGACTTAAAGTTTCTTGACTACTGCTGCTGTACGAAGGCACTGGAGTGATAGAAAGTGAAGCTGGACAGGATAACGGATATAAGTCATTTTGTGTAGGAAAACATTGAAATGCTGGACCACAGGCAGCTTCAGATAAGATGAGAGGGAGATGAGGGTTCCCATACACATGTATATTTTTCCAGCGAAGCAATCCTACTGCAAGAGTGCCAGCAGTGTCGGAACCTGACAACAAACATCTGAAGTTAAAACTTGTGTCCTTGTTATGTAGTAACTTATGATTTTGGAGAAGGAAGGTATAATAAGGTAATATAATTTCTATTTAGAGTTATATGAGATAGTCACTGATAGACACACACATACATCAAGGTCTCTCAAGTGTGGCCACTCTATAGAAAGAACAAGGTAGCAGTGCAGAAAGTTCAGTGAAATATAAAATATTGCTAGATAATAGAGAGAACTATTATTAGTAGTAGACTTATTAGCAGCAGATATCATTTAACAAAAATCCTTAACTCCTACTTTCATCCCTTTCTTTAGACAAATTTTTGGTTCATGTTTTTCGTGGAAACAGGATTGGTGGATTTTCTAGGTAACTAACTTCCACTGTATTGTTATATTACTATTGGAAATAGGCAACACATTTCAGCGTATCAGTAATACTGGCAGTAGAGCTAGCAATATATGGCTTTGTCTTGGTGTACCTGAACCATCACTTTTTAGTCAATTTTTCTTGTTATTTAGACTTCTCTGAATACAGGTACCTCCTTACTAAATAACTTATATCATAGTGCCTGATTACTTTATTAAAAATCATAGAATCACAGAATCATAGAATTACTCTATGGTTGGGAAAGACCTTACAGATCATCAAGTCCAACCACAGCCCAACTATACTACTCTAACTCTAACAACTCTCCACTAAATCACGTCCCTCTGCACCACATCCAAATGGATTTTAAACTCCTTCAGAGATGGTGACTTAACCACCAGTGTTGAGGAAAATGAAAGTATTAACACATCCACATATGCTATAGAATTTATAGCTACTTTTTAACTTGAATATAACAATGAAAAATCGATAGGTACTTCTAGCATCTTACTCTATGTCCAGATTTTTGAAATAAGCTTGCAGACCCTCTTTCTCCATTACCATTTCCAGCAGACATTGATTTTCACTTTTAACAATAAAGAATCATTCTACAAACTCATCTGAAAGCACATTATTGATTTTTTTGTGTGAGTGAAAAAAGAAAACCCCAAACCACAAATATAACACATAACAAATATCCATTAATCGATTCAGGAACACACTGCCTGTACTAAAACTCCAGTTTCACTTTGAGGTTTATCTGTTAAAGAGCACATGCTGTACAGACTGAGACTGACAAACTAAGTTTATAAATAAAAACTACTCAGAAGCCTTGAATGAAGACAAGACCCTCCAAGGTTTTAGCTGATGTGACTATCAAGATTAAACAAAGTAAATAACAGCTGTCACCATAACCACTTTTTGTAGCCACATTGTCTAATGAAAATATTGTGCACAGAAATGTGTATGTGCTGATAGTACATGAGTGCACCCAGATATAAATATCTAGATATAGATCTATTCCCTCACACACAGAAGCATGAGAGAGAGAAAACCTGGGACACTCAGTGAACGTCAATTCTAAATTACGAAGTTGCAAATCCATAACAGTTATTTCTTTTGTGTCTGGTGAAGTTGTGGAAAGTTTTTAAAGACAAAAAAAAAAGAAAAAAGAAGAAAGAAAAAAAAGGCTCCAAACATGTACCACTTCAAAAAGCACTTTATAAAATAGTTGTCAGAATTCACAAATCTATCTTCCAGGGTGTGCATGACTCTGTGCATGACTACAACCAAAGGCAAGAACCTGGCTAACCTTGCTGCTGCATGGACAGATGTGCTCAACTGCATGGCAGCAAAGCAGCAGCTGAGACAAAGTACTCAAATATGAAACCTTGCAGTGATATCTGAACAAAATCTGTGCCAAGATTTTCTCAATTTGAAGCATCCACAGAAAGCTCTGTCTAGTTCTCAGTGCAGCTCCTCGACTGCACGGCAGGGAAGGGGTTGCTGAGATGAGCTGAAGAGTGCTTCCCAGCATAACAGTGTACGGCTGGAAGCACAGCAGCACTTATGAATCTGCGACAGCGTTCCTGGCATGAGCTTAATGCTGTTCCCTGGTGTGCTGGTACGGCTATGCTTCACAGAACAACAAGTACACAAACCCTTCATTAGGTAAATGTAAATTAAATTGTACATTCTGGAACTTTTTCTCCCAGTGTAGATGACAGAAATGGGCTTGATATTTCCCTAGAGCTGTGCAGACGCATTGCCCCAAGGAGTCAGTCTTAAGGTTTGAAAACGGATTCAAACCTGGCTACCCCAGTCCCTCAGGTTTCCTATCAGCCAACAAGTTTTTGTGCTGTCCTGCTCTAGATGCCTTCCTCCCTCTCTTCCCTTTCCATAGCATTCAGTGAAGCGGTGGTTCTACATCACCGAGTTGTCATTGCTGCACACAGACTGCTCCCAGGCTGTTTCTCTCACAGACTCCACCACGCACAAAAACTCCCTGAAAACCTTTTTTTTTTTTTTTTTTAATTTTTAATATCCTCGTACACCAGTAATCCTTAAAAAAAATCCTTAATATTCCTCCTCCCCTACCACCACCGGAGGGTCATACACAAATGCATAACACAGTAAACTCCTGTCTCTGCCCCGTGACAGAGCAAACCCGAACTACCCAAGCAAGAAAAAAAAACATTTACCCTGTGTGGTCTGTGAATCTGCTCTGCCTGGGCTGCAGGCTGATGATGCTGTGGTAAGACGACAGCGGCCAGTCCCCTGTGCCCCACGTACCCGCAGACCCCTGCTGCCAGTGGGGGTGCGGGATGCCCCCATCCTGCAGAGCCTCTTCCCTCCGCCGCTGCTGCCCAGAGCCTGCAAGGTGCACGCTGTCACATGCTACGAGCTCAGTCCTGCCATACAAAGCTTCTTTTCTTTTTCCTCCTCCTCTCTCCTTTGCCAGCTCGTCCCAACCCTCACAGTCAGACAGACACGGATGCTGCTTCAGCCAGGCTGCTCCATAGGGATCCAAACTCCATCAGATGAGGGAAAAAAGGCAGCAGCATGCTCGGGAGGCTTTGCAGAGACACACACGTGTTTGTTTAGTTAGCACCTTCTCAGTGCACAGCTCTCCCTGAGTGACAGTGGTAAGGACAACCAGGCTCAGCAGTCTCACATGGGGGCATGAGGTTGCTGAAGGCTGAGCCAAACGCACCTGCAGGATAGTATGGCAAAAAGAGTGCATGTATGGAGACCTAACCCCCACAGCATTCCTTTGACAAAAACACAAGTCCATGAGACTTTGAGGATTCATTTCAACCCTATGTTTCTAAGCAGGCTGATCTCCTGCCTCACCTACCCCTGCCCAGGGCACAAGGCAGAAAGCCCAATAGAGTTTGAAGGAACCCATAACAATCATCAAGTCTAACTCCCAGCTCCACACAGGCTGCTCAGAAATCAAAAATCAAACCCTGATTGTGTCTGAGAGTGCTTTCCAAATGCTTCTTGAAGTCCAGAAGCTTGGGGCCATGACTACTGCCCTGGGGAGCCTGTTCCAGAGCCTGACCACCCCCTGGTGAAGAATCTTTTCCCAATATCCAACCTGATATCTGGACTTCATTGCCTGCTATGGCAAGCAGGGCCGGCTCCCTGCTTCCCCTCCTCTGCACACAGGAGGGAGACTTAAGATTGAGATTTCTATCCAGAGACTTAATTCCTTAATTTAATTTAATTAAAAGCTGTGTTTGTACTGCTTACAGCTGCTCAGAAACACCGAAGACTTTAATGCACTGGGGAGGCCCCGACTCTGCTCATCACAGCCAGACCAGGTGGGTCAGACATCCTATGTCTCCTGCCCCAGTTCTAGCAGCAGCTCTACATCTGTTCCACCAGGGAGAATCAAAAGCTCTGCAGTGCAGGGAAGGAGGACTGAACAGGAGCAGGACTATGCTTTGGATCAGAGTTCAGCTTGCAGCCTGCTCAGCTTGCTTAGGAGCTTGATTCAAAGTATGGGTACTTGCCTTGGAAGTCATTCTCTTTATCCTCTGGTTAATCCTTCTAAGCAGTAAAGGGAGGTTTAGACACCACATTTCCAAATATCTTCTGCAGTTTGAAATGTCTTGGTTCCTTTTGTTCTCTACAGATACTGATTATTCTGTTTTCAGGTGACCTACTTAATACAGTACCCTCACAAGGAAATACTGTTCTTCTCCATTTTTACTGAATCAGTTCTTTATGTGCATACTACTCATGAACGTTAAAGCAGTACCTACAAGCTAAAAGGTCATGTTAAAAAAAAGAAAAACAAACAAACAAACAAAAAACTAGTAACCAGCCCACAGAAACAATAAATAAAGTTAGAAAATAAAGCTTAATAAGCCCGTGATTCACAAACAACATCCTTAAAAGAGTAGGAAATTAACCTACTCTAAAGTGGGTGGTGAAACAAAAACAGGATTTGGGAGTGAGGAAAGAATAGAGTTGAAACATTTCATCTGAAAAAGAGCCCAGCTCACCCCACTTCGAGATTGATCCTCATCAAGTGGAATCTCACCATCTTAAAAGTTTCACAGTCTCTATCAAGCTACACACTAATTTGAACAAAATTGCACAGTGCCGAGTTGGTAACAAATTTAAGCTTGGCAGAGCAAAGGAACAGATGAATGATTGCTCAGAAAATATTCAAGAATGTTTTTATTGGCCAAAAAGAGACAGAGCATTAGAGGAATGGGGTGCTCAGAGCCCAACAGCCAACGTGTGTATCTTGTTTAGATCAAGCTGAGGAAAATCCATTTCATCCTGATTTTTCTCACCCCAACTGTTCTGTTTGAGGATTTCTGCCCCCATCAGATTCTGCCCTCACTATCTTCAGAAAATATCTGTTTCTAAACAGATCAGCACTTGCTCTGCAGCACTATGCTTGTCTATCTTCTTCACCCTTACCCTACACCCACCCTACTCTAAACTCATCCATCAATCTGGCATTTACAATCCAGAAAGTGGAGGACCACAACTCTCCCGTACTGATGGGCCACATGAAACTATGGTGGTTCAGCATACATGTTAATAGGCTACAGTTAATAGCTGATAAGTCCAGCGCAATTACACAGACAGATATACATAGAATATTCATAGCCTTAACTGCCACTCTTCATGAGAAGTATATATAATAATGAAGTATTTACAAAAATACATTAAGTATCAACAATATTTTTAGCATACAGGTGATTTATAGGTAATATAGCAACAAAAATCACAACAGACCAACAGTACCAATCTCTATAAAGTAAAAAAACTCATAAGTTTATATCAGCACTTTTTTGTCTTGCATATATTTGGTACATATACGTACAGAGAGATATATTTAGCCAAATGGGATGACACCAACTACTTTCAAGAAATTATGTGCCAACTAAGCATATTTGACATTTGCACACAGCATAAAACTGAAAGTGCTTGTGCAGGACTTTTTTCCAAAGTTTGGGTTAAGCAGAAAAACAGCTTTTAGCCTCACTATATTTATATATGCCCCAGTTCAAACTTTTGAGCTTAACATCTCCTGCCCAACTTTCAAATGCTGGCATTAGTTATTTGAACATCTAACACAATTGAATGCAAAAAAAGCAACTTGACTACATTATGTTAACAAACGTGTGAAGTGAGAAATTTGTTTTCCCTATTCTTTCCCCTTTGAGGAAAGGGAATTATCCTTTAGTTGCCTGTCATTTAGATATTTACTCTCAAGGGAGAACCAGATTTCCCATGGCTGTTATTACTTGCTTCACATCTAGACTGATCAAGAACTGATGTTTGTGCAAAGTTTTGCTAAAAGCTAAGCATATAGGTCTTTAATAGAGGAAATAAATTGTAAGTTCCACTTTTATACACATACACACACATATACACATTAAAGAAATAAAATGAGTACTATGATTGCACCTGCTGATGTGCAAGAAACTTTCTACAGTTCACATCAAGACTGAATCTTTACATCCAAGGACGGAATATGTGATTTAATCAGAGAATAACTGAAGCATGGCAAACCCTCAAGCATCATGCAGAAGGGCACATAGTCTCTGCAAACTTCAGTTAACTAATTTAGATGGCTGGTATTCCCAGGTTCTTCAAACAAATTGCAAGAGCAAGGATCATCTCAAGAGTCATTTGTAGCAAGATCGTAGCTCTGGTCTGTGAATTATTCTCAAGAGTTTTTGTCTGACTCCTCTAAGTACAGATACAGCATAAAGGAACTAGCTACCTAATTTGGCTTGTTAAATTAATTCCCTGATGAGGGGCAGTGCAAATAATCACTTCAAGTATCCATTTTGTGACTCAGCCTTCTTGAAATTTTTGCTGGGTTCATCAAGCACCGAAAAGCTTATCATGGAGAGGCAGTTCCATGAGGAAGGATTAAAGGAGAAGAAATCAGAGACCTAAAATAAGTTTACATACTTTTAAGATTTATAAACGTTCTGAAACAAAATCTTGAAAATCTTCTCATACAATTCTTCTTTTTTTTTTTCTTTACAGGAAGAACAATTACTGTCACTTATCTAAGTACTCATTTCTGTTAAAACGTTCAGAAAGAGCTTGTTGGCTCACTGGTCAGTCAGCTATTAAAAACAATAAGCAAACAAAGTCATGGGATGTATGTTATCTGCAGTTACTCTTTAAAATTTCTTTATTTCACCTGTGTCACAGGATCTGGACTGTTCCTTGGTAGCCCAAACTGAGAGCCCTGTCTGAACCTGGCTTACTTTTTTCACAAAACGCTTAACAGGAATGCTTGAGTTCTGAGCCCTCTGACACAAGGAGGACTTTGAGTTGTTGAAGTGGGTCCAGAGGAGGGCCACAAAGATAATCAGAGGGCTGTAGCAGCTGTTCTGCAAGGAGGGGCTGAGACCTGGAGCTCTTCAGCCTGGAGAAAGGAAGGTTCTGGGGGGAAGTGGCCTTCCAGTACCTGAAGGGGACCTACAGGAGTGCTGAGGATGGACTTCTTATAAGGGCGCGTAGCAACAGGATGAGGGGAAAATGGCTTTAAACTGCAGGAGAGTAGATGTAGATCACACATTAGGAAGAAATTCTTTACTGCGAGGTTCATGAGACTCAGGAACAGGCTGTCCAGAAAGGCTGTGGATGATCCCATGCTGAAAGTATTTAAGTCCAGGCTGGGTGGGGCCTTGAGCAATCTGGTCTAGTGGGGGTGTCCCTACCTATAGCATGGGGGTTTGAGTTAGATGATCTTAAAGGTCCCTTCCAACCCAGACCGCTCTACGACTTATAGTATGATCTGAAGCTTATAGTGCACCAAGTAGAGTTCAGATTTCATTTCTCAGAGCAACGTATGAAGCCACATCTAAAGTCAAAAATGCTGCAGAGTAAAATATTATAAAAATATGAAAAAAAATTATCAGACTGACACAGGCCACTTGCACTCAGATTTCTTACACATTAAGATGAGCTGTAACCTCCTAAAGACTCCCTGCTTCTTTTTCCATAGTACTGATGGATGAGCCCACTTCAGGAAATTTGGGCTATTCTTTTGCCTTCTGCATCAGGCATCCTAGAGGCAACTTATGTCTCTAGGAATATAATATATAAGTCCTTTTCCTCCTTCAGAATTTCAGCATTGTACCAGACAAGGAAGCTAAGCTCACCCTCCCGTAAGGCAGCAGAGGGGGGTTGGGGTTTCAGCACACATTCCACTTCATACAGCTGCCTTAAGCCCATTAATCACATTTACTAGCTGCTAAACGCTCCCAGCTGCAAGTAAAGTCCCCTGAATTTATTCAGCCTTGTACCTCTCTAGCTACTTTGACTAATGAAGTGCAGGACAACTCAATTACCTCAGCTGAGTGAATGCTTTAATCTCAGCAACTTAGAGGCTTGATTTTTCTTTCTGTTTAAGGAGATAAAACTATTTGCTTTACACCTCAGAAAATAATCAGAGGCCAGTGATGTGATCCTGAGGAACTCATATGACAATGAATCATGGTTTTCAGCACAGTGTGGAGAATTGGGCAAGGGACCACATGCTGAAGTACAGGAAGACTCTCAAATGCTGAAAGGCTACTCGTGCACTCAGAGCTCTCTTCTATCTGATATCCTGAAGGAAAAGATCCAAATCATGTCTTATAATGAAAGCATGTGTCAAGACGCATCCATACAAGAGAAATTTGAAGGTAGCACCGAACATCTGAATTATGACATTTTCCAAACTATATTTGATTTTACAGTCCCAGTAAGTTACTTTCACAGTCTGATTAAAATGGGCTATGATTTAAGGTCTCAGATTTTCAAGAAAATTACTGGGTTTTGAAACAAATATTCCAAAAAACTTCCCATCGTTTTCATTTGCAGTCTCAAAACCAGGCTTAATCTAGTGCAGAGGCTTCCGTGATCATTTTCATATGGGCCACTGGATACCAAAATTGCTTCTTTATGCATTTATCAGTAATGTGACATAGCTAAATATCATGCTATATCTGAGAATGCATTAAAATTTGTCCATACAACTGTGTATTAATGAAACCCTCCCAAATCTGATGTACAGTAGAGGAGTCTAATTCCAGGACCACAGACCCAAAGCATATATATTTGACTTTAAAAAAACTCTTTCTGCTGGTCTTTTCTTTGGATGCAGCAATAAATAATTTCAAATAACAGCAAGGATCAGTGCTGCAGTATATACACAATAAACATAATTAATTATGGTCCTGTTTCACAGGTGTCTGTAGAATAATATGCTCAGCAAAAAAAAAGAAAGCATATTGTTCATCATCAGAATGACACACCATGGTAATTATGTTCTTCTGGGAATATAGGTTCCAGTACAAGGTGCTCTCAGTTACAGTAGCTACACTTCAGAAAAGTATAAAATAATAATTTTTATATAAAGGATCAGAAAATTGCAAGATTCTGACCCCGAACTCCAGCAGTTACTTTTACCTTTAAATGCAAGAGAGGGGTAGAGCACATTTTTATTTCATATCTACAAATACGCATATAAAGATCTTAATCTGTTTCTTGAAACATGCCACATTTGAGTATTTTGACAAATATTATTTTGTGCTACTTTCCCTCTGTGTGACTACCTAGCTTTTTTTTTTTTTCCTTGAGGAAACATGCAAGCTTGGCTTTATTTTGTAGGACTGCAGCTTTGCACAGCACTTTCTGACTCAGCACTTCGTGCCAAGTTTGATTCCTAAGTTCTGCACTGCAAATCTACCACCAAAAACCTCTTAACACAACTAATCTGTCAACTTTTTCTGCCTAGCTACGTCCCTCAGAGAAATGGCCGGTTGTCTCCTGCCCTGTAAGGCTTTTCTTCCATCTGGAACACAGTACTCCACACAAAGTGCCATAACAGCACTGATCTTAGGCAGCATCAATTCTCCTCTCCAACTGAAAAGCCATCTGCTGCTGGCACCTGCACTGGTGTCACACCAGAAAGTTCAGCTCCCAGTTAATGGGGATTACTGGGGAGCTAGGAGAGCTGTGCTGTGAGCAGACCACACCTCTCAGATATTTTAATGCTTTAATCTTTCTTAATGGGCCTGAAACTGCGTTCAGCTTGTTTACATTTAACACCATTTTTTTTTCAAAACTTTTATTAATGATCTTAATCTTGGCCCTCATAAAAAGGAAAATTTCAATATGCATGAAATAAAAGGTATTACAAAATTAAGTCTCTTGTATTCCACACCTGGATTTTACTAGCCTAGAACTTTAATTTGAATCAAGAAGAAAAGTTTTGCCTGTGGATTTTAAGAAGATTCAGAGGCCATCACTTGCGTGATATAAAATTGTTGGACAGCAGAGGGCCCCATAGCACTCACTGATCTGCCAAATAGATTTCGGTTTCCCGATAGGGACACAGAGAAGGATCCATTCGGTGCGCTGTTTGATGTTAAGGCTGCTTGAGCCCTAGAAGGAAAACTGCCTTAAATTTTAACAATTAATTTACGTATATAAAATTGCCAAACAATAAATGTAGTCTTTCACACTGCGTATATACTAAGCATTCATGGTTGTGTACTTCGCTAATCCGGATGTTTTCCAGATGGTAGCAGGTATCTGCTGCTCACACTTCATGTTTCTCCTGAGCCAGATATTGCTAGAGAGGAGAAAAAATTTGAAGTGCTACAGAGCACTGCAGCTCTACAGGGCTATGGTATCAAGCCACACGCAAACAAAGCTCTCAGAACCTTACCTGCACACCTATGTTTATCAGTGACTTTGTTGCTGTCTCTTAAGATTGAAGGACCTACATTTTAATGATGGAGCATTTTCTTACAAGGCCAAAGCCCATCTGAAATAAACAAAAAGCAAAAAGGTAATCCATTCTGAATAAGATTTGCCAGTGGAATGGTCCAAACGGCTTGTTCCATTATAAGCAGAGCACCATTTTACTGCGTGAAATATGTAGGACTTTGGGAAGAAAACAGTAATCTGTAACTTCAGATAACTCTCTTGCATTTTTCAGGATGACTTTGGATTATGTCCTTAGGATACATAAGCCAGCTTACACATTTTGTAATGTATGATAGACCATTGGCCACCAAAGGACTTCAAATGGCAATGATGCTGAAGAATGCTTAACTTGCATTATCACGAATCAGTGGCAGGGAGGATCACTACACAGCACTTCTCCAGCTTACATGCTGTGGAACAGCAAATCAGAAAAGAGACTCAAGGCCTGCAACTATATGTACAAAACCCATAGGACATACAAGATCCAGACTTGTTTTGGCCAGAGGAAGGTTGTTTGACATTTTCCACAACTGGATTAACAGTATCTAAATGAGGAATAAAACACTGTGATGATTGCTTTAGGCAATCCTTTCAGAAGTCAATGTTACAGCCAACTAATTACTAGAATAGTGATAATGCTTTGAGGAGCTTGATAGTTGCAGTGAGCAACATACTGCTGGCAGAGAAAATGAAAACACTGATGCAAGATGATTTGTTAGCCAGTTGCACATCTTCAGTATAACGATAAAAAAAAAAACAAAAAACAAAACAAAACAAACAAAAAACCCCCAAACTTGGCTTCTCCAGGTTAGGAACTCCACTTAAGTGTAAAAGATGGAGCTCTAAGTCAATCACTCAAAAACCAGCAGAGAAACTGCCCTAGTTTTGATCTACCAGCTTAGCAATGAAGCTGTATTTTCCATTATCTAGTTGTGAACAAGGCCAAAACTTGAAGTCACATTCTTCTCTGGAATTTCAGAAGCAAGAGCTTAAGACTTCCTCTTTACTGAGTTAGAAGAATAGATTTGGACTGTGGATATTAGAAATACGAGATTCAGGCACAATAGAAGATCAGCAAGTAATAAAGAAGGAAAAATAGCTCACCCCTTCCAATGGCCAAACAGCTTGAGAAGAGCCCACTCTCTCACCAGAGATGCTACTCCCTCAACTGCTAACCCTTAAATCAGGTATGAGGTTGAGGAGGAGTGGTTCCAGACTCCACTTCTTCTAGTCACTCAGTTACACTGCTTGCACCTGAGCTCCCTGGGTTAGTCATGCCTTCTCACCTGGTGTTCAACCATTGATTCTGATCATGACCTGGCAATTCTACTGCAGAGGTATATCTGAAAGTACTCAGGCACATTACCAAGTAGGAAAGAGCAAGAAGCCCCTTCCTCTCAAATACTGTTTTACTGAAACATAGTTCAGAGGTCTTGAACTCCAAACAAAACAACAGCTATTTATGTCCTCATAATACCCTGACATGGAAGCTACAATTATTTAAGTGGTGATCGAGCAAAAACATAACCCTTCTGAAACAGCAAACTCAATTCCCTCCCCCTACACACACACAAAAAAATGACAGTAGAAAAAAATGTGTGCATGTAAAAAGGTGCAGTGTATGTTTATTTAGAATAAGTACTCAAAGACATCAAAAGCATATGGAGAATTCAGTAAGATTCTTGTTCCAACTAATCTTTCCCACTCAAAAAAAATAATAAAAGTTGAAAATCAGATTTACTGTTTGGCAACATAAACATTGAGAAAAGAGTATTTTCAGCAGGAGGTATTTTGTTACATTTTGATTATTGGCTCACCTTGTGCCACATGACATTATCAGTTATAACATGACTGAATAAAAAGATCAAGAATGCAATTATTTGCACAAGTTAGATAATACTTATACTATTTTTGTAATAAAAAAACCCAAACCAAGCTAACCCATACATAGCACATGAAGCATCTTTAGATTAACTGTTTAGGTTTTCAACAGTAAAGTGATTTTTTTTTTTCCCTTTTTCAGTGCCTGCGTCCCAGTTTACACTTTTCCATTTCACTTTGAACAACAAAATTCAATCTGTTACATTAGATAACAGATTACAAAGTTGAAATCCTCACTTTACTTTCTCTCAAGTAATTGCTCTCAAAGGTAGATGCTGAGATAATTGTTACACTGGGATCCAAGAGTCTTGGTACTTAAAGTAGTACTGTGAAACTTGTAAACAGTTCAAAAAGTGTTGAGGGTCATTGAACCCAGCAAGAAGCCAAGCACCCACTCCCAACCCACTTGCTGTCAGGGTCAGCACGGGGAAAAGAGAAAGCCTTGATGCCACGCAAACTGATTTTGGCAACTGCCCAAATCCTGCGGTGCTATCAGCACTGCGTCAGCTACAAATCCAGAACACAGCACCATATGGGCTGCTGTGAAGAGAGCAAACTCCATCCCACTCTGACTTGGTACAGAAAGAAACCCCAATTCATCTATCGTATGAAATATTGCATGACAGCTCACTATATGAGATCTCAAAATTAAAAGCAAGTCACCTACTGCAAAATGCTTTCAGAGTATGAAATAGCGTGTAAATTTTAACCTAACTCCCCTACAATTGATACTATTTTAACATTTGCGGTAGTGATTTTGGCCAGTGCATTTATAAAATAAATAAGCAGTAAGGCCTTCCCCATACATACAAGTTTGAACATAAGTTTGTGGGAGCTCTCTATGTTATTAAAATTGATATTTGCCTCCAACAGTTTGTATATTGTTATTTCCTGTTTACTCCCAGCAAGTTGTAAACAGAGTTGTACAGTAGAGATGCATAAATAGAATGATAAATAACTGAAGCTAACAAGGTGCTCAGAAAGGTAGCTTGATAATGTCACCACTGCACATGAGAATTCATTATTACTTTACAATGCTTGCTTATTCTAGTTCCAGGAAGAAAATATTCAACATACAGCATCAGAAGCTGCAGTTTCCATGTGCTTCTTCTACCCATAAGTAAATATCTTGACAGCAGGAATAACAACAGCCTGTGGAAGTCAGCAGTCACAGTGTCTCTCCAAGAACCTGAGAGTTCCTATGACTCCAGTCATAGGACTGACTGTTCATTAAACCCAAAATATCTTAAACAATGCTACTTCCAGAGACAGTAGTTTTTATTCAACTACCATGAAACTCATTTCTGCTGAGTAACATGGACCCACTAAGAGCCTTCAGGAGTTGAGAGTAAATGGCGCTTCACTCTGTGGCACTTCCAAGGCAAAGATAGGCTGTTGTTAGCTCTTTGGGAAACTACTCCTCATCTAAGGAAAAGTAATACAGGAGAGCCAGTAGCAAGGTCTCCATAAACAAAGCAAAGGCCAACACGGACTAAGGCTGCCCATACAAATAAACCTCAAGCATCAACAAGTATTCAGCAGTTCAGTTTTATAGAAAAAGGCCACTCCTGCAGAGCAGCAAGGCTCTGCCTGAGCAGGCCCCGTGCCAACCCCATGGGGTCCATCCTGCAGGAAAGTGACCTCACAGCAACACAGGTACTTCTTCCCATGCAGCAAGAGCTTCCTAGGAAAAAAACAGGCTTACCTGTCACATTGGAACACATACTAAGCAAAGTTGTCTCCCCAGGCCTTTACAAGTACATTGCTGAGGCACACACACAAAAAAAAAAAAAGAGTCAAGGCCATGATTTTCTATGTGCAATTTAAAGCAAGCCAAGGCTCTATGCCCAAGCAAGCTGAAGCCATGTTAAGGCACGTAGGAGCACAGTGAATGCTGATAGCTGCAGCAGTCAAACTGAAGAAGACCAGACGTTTCTCTCTAGTCGTAGAATGGCGTAGATTTGGAGGGACATAAGGCCCATCCAGTCCCACCCTGTGCCATGAGCAGGGCTGCCACTCTCCAGTTCAGGCTGCCCAGGGCCCCATCCAACCTTGCCTTAAGTGCCTCCAGAGATGGGGCACCCACAGCTTTCTGGGCAGCCTGTGCCAGTGCCTCACCACCCTCTGAGTTAAAAAAAAAAAAAAAAAAAAAAAAAAGTCTTCCAATGTCTCTAATACACACAGGAGACCCAGATTTGGGGTCCTGGAACACTAACAAACTTAAAAATTAAGCAAAAAAAAAAAAAGGGAAAAAAACCCTCAACAATTTTGTTTGAGGTATTAGAAGTTATATAGCATCTGCACCGCTCTATCGCTTGCCACAGGCCTTGATGCAGATGTGCTTAGAACAATCAGAATTGCTCAGCTTAACTCCCTGGAAAACAAACAGCAGCAGCGTTCCCAGCTCCCCTTTCTCTCTCCTGCCTTTCCCAACAGCAGGTCAGGCTAGCAGCAAACACAGTTATCCTCTATTCCACAGTGCAAGCAAGCTTACTTGTAAATATATCTAAAAGAAGTTTTAAAACTGCAAAATAAATACAGTTATTACTGTAAGTTATGCAGCAAAATGTAATTATGCCTAATATTTGGCATGGCACACGTAGTGTTAGTTAACTTATTTTTCTCCTTAGCATAGCAATTTTCAGAGGCCCATTTGAACGTTACAGGGACTTCCACACAGAAGTTAACAGATAGGTCTACTTTCTGGGCTTTTTACTCCCAGTCATAACAAAATAATGATCATCTTGTTTGCTCTTCAGAAGAGGCCCTTTTGATGCATTAGGTGTTCCTTTGTTACAAGCTGTTGCTGATTTTCCTTTAGAGAGAGGTTTCTTGGCTGCTGGGACCAAGTTTCCATTGGCTTGCAAGTCTCTGCTTGAAGGCTGACTTTTTGTGGAGGGCTGCACTGCTTTTTTGGTCGCTGCCACTTTGGCTGAAGTTTGAGGAAGCCGCACAACAGAGAGCGGAGTGCGTTCAGGAGGTTTAGATGAGGAGGGTCCAACCTCAGGGGGCTTATTGACATTTTGGGTCTGTAGATGCTCCGTAGTTGGTGTCTTATTGACAGATGCTATTAGATTTTTCCTCGTAGATCCCAATGTAGGTGGCGACTTCAATGCTTTACTAACTGCCAGGGAAGGTACAGAAGCTGAGTGCTTTAGATTTGAAGCAGTCTTCAGGTTACTTGCCAGGTCAGAAGCTGTTTGTGGAGCTTTCCGAGGATGCCGAGACCCAGTTCCTGATTCCTGAGTAGTATTTTCAGAAGGAGATTTCACATAGAGCTGCTGGGAATGTGCAAACTTGGCAACAGCACGCAGATTGCTAACAGGTGGCCGGGCTGGCCTCGGAGCAACAGAATTTACCTTGGTTTTAGTGACAGATACAGGTTTAGATTTAGAGGGGACACACTTTTGTTTCGAAGCTAATGTTTCAGCTGTTGCCGGCAACTGAGACAACTGTTTCTTAGATGCTGAGAGTGCAGAATGCATCCCTGTTGCTGGGGAGCCTTGGGCTGGGGCAAATTTCACCTTTGGAGCATCAGGGGAGCGAATACGTTTGCGTAATGTTTCAGAGTGAACAAGAGCTGCTCTTGATCTTGTAGATGAACTCTTGCTTGCAGGCAGCGAAGGAACAGGAGCTGGCGAGTGGTGTGCAGGAGATGCCAGTTTCTTTGAGGTGCCTATCAATGGTTTGAAAGGAGACTGAGCATCTGTTAGTTTGGGTCTGGCTGACAACAACTTGGCAGCAGAGGATGTGTGCACTGGCACCTTTGGTGAAGTCAGGGCAGGAGGCTGAGGATGTTTAGATAAAGGCTTCTTAGCTGTCGTCCCATGAAGAGCTTTTAGGGCTGGAACAGGAGTAGGGAGGTTTGCTGGCTGCTTTTGAAACATATTGACAGCTGACATTGGGTTCATGACAGGAGGTTCCTGAATTCTGGCTGGTGAGCTGGAGATATTGTCACTGGTGACTCCCTTCTGAAATGCCAAGATTTTTTGCTCCAGAGTTGCAAACTGAAGCACTCTGCAGGGATCATACTTAAGCAGAAAGCCTTGGAGAGTGTCCCATCCTCCACCAACACGGACCATCACATGTTTGCCATGTAGCATCTGAGAATGATGGAAGAGGGGTGGGAACAGAAGAACGTAAGAAACCTTGTTTTACGCAGCACTAAGTCTTCACCTCATATTATGAAATATTTAAATTGATATAGGATCTCCTTTCTTATGGAGAATCATTTTAAGAAAAAAAAAAAATTATGGAATAACTAAGAGGTTTATACTTCCCAGATCTTTTATTAGTTTTTCCTGCAGAAGGAGTCATTATGTGTCAGGAAATAATGAAAGCAAATGTGTAGAAAATACATTAACCATTCTGTCAGCATCCTTATTTAGTATACAATTTTAGATTCCAGTTTTGATCAATTTATGAATGCCCTCATTTTTTCCATCGCACAAATTCTTATTCCTGAAGAAGTAGTTCAGCTAACTGCAAGTTATGTATAAACCCATGTGTATGAATTTTGAACAAGCAGTGTTTTCAGGATATTATATTGTATTACCCTTAGTTATACTACAAATCACTACCAAAATTTTACAAACACAAAAGCATTAACTTTCTCAGTTTAGTGTGGTTCTAACCATAAAATCAATGGTTAAGATCTAGTTAGCCAGACCTGTTTTAAACAGGATTGGGTCATGTGGTATCCCTAAATCATTCTATAAACCTGAAATAATACCACAAAAATCAGGTATTTCACTTAAAAGTATTTCTCTCCCATTTTGAATGTAGATTTTAATATTGAGAAACAACTTACTCGTATGAATAATATTTTATCTCCCAGTCTGTAACGTCCCTCAGATAAGTATTCAATGGAAAATCGATGGGAGCAGCTACAAGGCGGATCTTCTGCTATGTGTTTAACCTAATTGTTTAAATTTAAAGCACGTATTAGTATTTTAACAGAAGCATATATTTAACCATTTATTGAGATTCCATTAACTCGCTGTATCAAATATTTTCTCCCCTTAATTTAAGGAAACTTAAGGAAAATTTTATTCCCTCACAAGAAAAATCCTAGCTACATAAAGCTTCAAAACAGAGAACAAAAGACTGAACAAAAGTGTACATGCAGTCAAATATTTTGGAGTTGTCTAAATCCAATTTTCACGATTTCTTCAATTTTAACATATTTCTATTTTCTTTTTAAAGATTTGTCCATCTACTTATCTACTATATAGTAGTATGAAATTCCAGGCAGAACTCTTTCAAAAAATTGAAATGCAAGTACCTGGGTCTCTTCTGTGACTAAATCAACCCTCAACAGAACCAGTTCCATTGCTACACCTTACCCAGGGGCACTTCAGCATTATCCCTCACTTTTTAGAAGGCATAGAAGTTAACCTTCTATGTGACACCCGAGAAGGAAAACACTGAACAAAAGAGAAAGATAGCCCCCCAATAAGTCTAGAGTTAGAGAGGATGCATCTGTTAAAGCCACTTAGAAGCTTCAAGGAAATTAGGAGGTCAAAACTATTGGTAAGCAGCAAAACTAGTGTGTTATCAGAGTGTGGGGATCTGGTGGCTGGTGTTCTCGAAGAAGAAAAAGCTTTACATTACAACACAAAGGACTGTTTAAACAAGTTAAATGTCAAATCTCATTGTGCATTCATTGTTGTTCATCATTTCTTTCAGGCCAGTTCACAAGTTGTACAAGTCATTTCTTTTCCGGCACACATTAATTTCCAATTGGTACAGCTATGCAGGTTTTTTTCCAAAGCATTTCATCAAAACTTGCTTCAACGTTTTATGAAGTTCACATTAGCCATAGCATATTGATGCACAACACTTCAATGAGAGGCAGCTCAAAGCAGCAGCGGAAGAAGGGATAAATAAAGGTAAGTTACATGCATTGATGCATTAACTTCAAAATATATAGAGTAGTATTTTCATAACATTAAAACAAAGTTTATTGTTCAAAGAGGTGTATTCACTTCTGTTTTCTTTTTAAGACGACTCACAGATATTAGATGGAAATCGGTCTCTGTCATATCACACAAGCACTAAGCTAAGAGTTGAACTTAAAGACAATTTCACAATAAATAAGTACTTACAGCCTCGTGTAGCTCCCCATGGTGACAACATGACTTTGCTGTGTCAACAGGTGATGCTGGTCCAGAGGTCCTTAGCAGTGTTTCTTCTAGCTCAATTTCCTTCTCCAGTTTTACGAGCACAGGAGGTTCAACTCCATATCTCAACACAATTACATACGTAGAAATTTTAATTAATAATTTGATAAAGAAAACAAATAAGTGATTATAACAAGCAAGCAAAATTATGAGTAGTTAGACTAAGAGTGAACAGCACTACAGCAGTCATAGGAATAACTGTCTTGATAATACAAAGAGAAGGAGGAGCTCCAAGTTTCTGGAAGAAGTCCTCACAAAGGTGGTTCTAGAGCTACCACAGAAGGCAATAACAATACTGCTAAACCTGAAAAGCTTACTTTATCTGAATTGGTCAGGAACTACCTTAAAGCTTCCTACTCTGTGCTGGAAACAAATTAGAAGTCAATTTAGAGAACAATAAAGAGTTGCTTCCTATTTAAAGCTTTCTTAAAACTTCCAAAAAACTTAAAAAATTAAAGACCTTCAGGACTCTTCACTGAATTCTTCCAAGATGTACACATATCTATAAGCTGAAGGTAACATTTAAACACGTGGTCATAAAAAGCAGTGTGGATCAGCACCTCCTCATGAAAATAAAACAATTAATATTTGAAAAAAATACTCATACAGTGGTCCTAGATGTGCTACTCATTACTTTCTGCACATAATTAACATCTACTGCTTTGCATTTAATGGCCACAGACCATCTTAGCTTTTGATTAATAAAATACATTCTTCAGTTTCTATTTAAAGTCATGAATGGATCAAATACCTGGATACAATGCGTCCAATTTCCAACAAACAGAGATACACTTGTCTTGGATCCTTGTGCAGAACTAAAAAGGAATCAAAAATGAAAGGGAGTTGTAAACCATTTTTATTGTGGGAAGGCCTCTGCAATTGGATAAAGAGAATAAGGAGCAGATGACTGCAATTCAGTCATCGTTCTGCTCAGAGGTAAGTGACATTATTCCAGTGAGCCAATCCGAAGTGTACTATACTGTGGTTAAGCACTAGATGCTTTCCAACTCTAATTTTCTTGTCCAAAAAGCATCTAAATCCATTCTAACACAGCTGTAGTTACCTTTACGTTGTGGAATACCGAAAACCAAAAATCACAAAACCATGACACTCCTAGACGTGAAATGGAAAGCAAGAAAGCTGAAGAGTTTTTCCTTCTCTTTCCCCATACACATTATAGCAGTCTTGCAGACAAAGAGCATTCAACAACAGCAAATAGGAAAATATACTGTCTGGTAACTCATACACATACACAGATATGCACATTCATTCAGTAGGTGAAAACTGCAGAACTAGGTGCAAGTGATCCAGCTGACAAATGGATGCCTATGCACAGCCAGTCAGCTTGAGTGGTTTAAATCGTTGGCTGTGAAAGAATGATCCAGGTAATTGCAATCATTTTAGGAACATCTTTTTCTTCCAGCTCTTAAAAATATTCAGTGCCCATCTCATGGCAGATTTACTCAGTTGTACTAGAAGATGTCACTTTGCCACTGGCAGGTCCGCTGTGGAGCCCTACCCCATGCCGTATGGTTCTTTCACTCCCTGCTTATTAGCCCCCACACTATCCAACCAAAGGTTTTCTTCAGAACCATGCATCCTGGTGAGGCTGTGCTCTGAGAAAGAGGGTGGAAACCTATGACTGTAAGAAAGGGGTGAGGATGATACTGGTCAAACACTCAACCTCAAATAGAAGGTATTGATCACAGTGAAGTGGAAACATTAGCTCAGATATGTTATTAGCACTTTTGTGCTAGGCTTTGCTTCTCCACAACTCTGCCTACATTCACTGCACAGCACACCCCTTATTTCAGAACAGCTCTAACAGCTGTATGCATCTGATCATGTAGGCACATGAAATAATGAGCTCCTGAATCTTGAATCATGAATACAGACGAATCCTGAAGCTGAAGAATGAGAGAAGGATGAAGAGATAGCCAAATTGTATGCAGATGACTCTGGCAGCTGCCCTGGGTTTTCTTGACAACTTCGAAAAGAGAGCATTCAATTATTTCTAATGCCACTCTAAAGAATGGAAGAGCACAAGAAAAGAAGGTCTACTTTGGTTTTGCTTCTTGCAGTGCCTAGGGAAAAATAGAGGGACAGAGAATAGTTTAAAACATCACACAAGTAATTACTTCCTCCTCAGCCCTCCATTTAAACCTCAAAATTGAGACTCTGTCAACAATTTCTAAGCCCGCAAACAGCTGTATGAATGTTGTAGAAAACAAATGAGCCTCATGCTTTCTTAGCCATTGAGGAACGCTGCCCAATAACTCAGAAACCAAAGGCTAGAAAAAAATGTCATTGAGCTTGCTTCACTCTACACACATGCCATTGTTCTTCACACACCATTAAGCATAAGAAATGGGAAAAACTGTAGATAGAATTTTATATGGTATACCATTTAGATAAACTTCCTTCATGCTGCGCAGTACCAATATTAAACAGAACATGAAAATTCACTCTGAAGAGAAACTTAATGAGCCAGCTCCATATTTACAGATTAAACCTAATATCTTTCTGATGTTCAGCTTGATAAGTAAGATGATTTCACTTTAAACAAGACTAAAACATTTACTAAAGTATAAGCTGAGCATGAAGTCAAATGTTCTTGCTTACATAGAATGGCTTGTGTTGGAAAGATCGTCTAGTTTCACAAAGTTATATCATCTACTCCAACTTGTAATTCTACTTATTTAAGTAGATGGCTTAAGTAGATGATACGATGGCTAATTCAACAGAAAGTTGACCCAGCCGTAATCCAAAAGGTATGAGAGATTTTTTTATCTTTTTTTTCACAAGTGGTTTTGTCAGCTCTGAGAAAAAAGGCATAATTTGCCTGAATCCAGAAAAGAAAAATCAGTTATACCTCTAGCAGAAACCAAGACTTGATGTTAAAGGGCACCTCATAATGGCTACTCACTCTGATAACTCGGAGCAATTAAATTAATTTTCTCCATGGCCACCCACGTTTATCACGAGGTGTTGCTACACATTTGACATGAAAAGGACAATTACCAGGTTGTCTTTCCCCTATTTCATTCATAAAGAACAGCTCAAAAGTTTGATGGAGAACATCAATGGAGAGAATATGTCATCAAGGAGACTTCAAGTCGGCTTATTTCAACTGCCAAATAGGCTTACAGACGATATTTATGCCACACAGCAAGCTTGTGTCATGAGTTACAATCAGACTTCAAAACACTTGACGATGAGCAAAAGCCACAGCATTATGAAATCCAATCTACTTATCTCGGGGAGGCTAAACTGGTTTTAGTTACCCAGCCAGTTAAAGGAATTCAGATGTTTAAGCAGTGTAATTCCTACAAGTTAAAATTAAAAAATACTAGAACTAATTTTCTTATATCTCAGTTCTCCCGCTCATCTGTATTTTGTGGGTCTGAAAAGAAGATAAGGTCCCTAGTTAAATTAGAATGAGACAGATGCAAATAAGGATGTTTTCTCAACTGCTTTAAAAGATACGTGATGCAGTAGGGAAGGCAGAGGCAGTCCAACTAGCAAGGAGAGTTTAAAAGAAAAGCAGCTAGTCAAACCAGCACCTCCCATTTAAATAGCATTAAAAGGCACAAAGACTTCAAGAAAATCTAGTAAGTTTTGTGACATATTCATGTGATTATTGAAAACAAAAGTTCTTCGCATTTTTTTTTTTGCTGTTCTGCTTGAGAGGAAGATTTTTTCTCTCTCTCTTTTTTTTTTTTTTTAAAGTATTTGGCTTGCCAAAGAGAAGTTTATATTAATTATTTTCTAGAGACATAATAACTGGTAGAAGAGCATTACATTATTTCCATACAATGGAAGCAGTTTCTCTTAATTAGCAGTAAAAAAAGTATTCCTCCTGGAATTATCTGTCTAGAAGTTGTTTATTACAAGGGATGGGCTGTGCACTGTGGCAAGCATAAAAAATAAATATTGCCAACTGTGTGTATAACCATCCTGTTAAGACAGGAGAATACACATGGTTTATAGTTACTCCAAGTAAAACTTGAACTAAATGTTAATTACCAGCAGACTGCTGCCATTTCAGCCCCAACGCTCTGATGCAATTACCAAACTTAGTAGTCATTAAGTGCATTATTCTGAATGCTTTCTCCAATAAGAATTATCTCTAATACCAAAGGATTTTATCGTGAGTTGACTCCATGGCCGTGTGGTCTTCCAGCATACAGAAAGAACGAGGAGTGGAGAAGGGAAGGGACACCACAACTTCTCTGTTTCTTGGCAGGGCTTTTTACAGAAGCAAAACACGTGAGTTCACTGCACAGCTCTCACTACCCTTCTTCCTCCCACGTGGCAACTTCTAGAAGCCTGGAAAAGCATCCTTCACTTTAGAGAAGTTATTGAACTGATATTTCAGTGCTTTTACACAAAACTGCCCTAAAATAAATGTTTGCACAAGACAGATGCAGTCATGACGAAAGCTTTCTAGGACCACATGCAACAGTTCTCCCTGGTGAGATAGTTATCCACATGCAGACCATGAAAAGTCTTACAAAAAGGTAGATTTACCTAAACCTTCAGATTCAAAGAGGTAAGTCTCATCAACTCCAATGGCCCTACACCAGTTAAGAAAGTTGGCTGTGTTATCTCTGGCAAAAAAAGATCCCGATGGAGCATCCTTCTTACATGGAACTTTTCTCATTGGAAAATTCTGGCAAGAGAAGAAAACAAAGTACACTGTGCACATAAACATTGACAACAGATTTTAAAGCACATTTTCAGAAAAAAAAAGCTAAATTTGGAGTATAGAAGCAGTGGTTGGTATTTATTATCGGTTCAAGAAAAACAACATGCATTCTATTAAAAAAGCTACTCTAAAGTAGATGGTATTCAGTCTTATCCACATTAATAGTCACAGAATTAACAATACTTAGCTCTGTAAACCTCTCCCAGAAAGTTGTCTATACAGTTACTTCCCCATTTCCCCCTCTGCTGGGTTATATCTGTTGATTTCACATGTTTAGATAATGATTCCTTCCTCCCAAGTTCTGTTCAAAGCTATAGAATTAGCACAAACAGAAAACCCCAGATCAACTAAACTTAAACTCACTGCAACATTTTAGAGCTCGGTTTAGAAAACAGAGGAAATATAATTTTAAGATAGTGTACATTATATATTATATATACACACACACATACATATACAGATATAAACAAATACTAATTTGCTTTAAAGCTAAACAAAAAGGTTTGGACAAAAGTACAGAAGTTAGGCATCTTGCCTTCCTTACTGAAGTGTTTATCTATGCATTAAAAAATTAAATATAACTCACCCTTAAATTATTTGAGTTACATGATTTTTTAATTGTGTTTTGAAGAACACCAATCAATTGGCAGAGTAGTACTCCATTATCAAGTTCTTCCAGCAGTTGCTCTGCCGTGACTTCTATTCCTAAAAAAAAAAAAAAAAAAAAAAAAAGGCCAATACTGGAGTTACTCCACAGAAGACAAAAAAATTTCATGTGAACTCATAGGCAACTCCAAGAGTGTTCCAGTGCTAAAGACTTCAGTTAAACTAGAGCCCACAAAGGAAGAGAAGCCTGGTGACCAACACTCAGCACTGTTGTTACTTAGGCTCATCTAACAGAGGTTGACTAACTTTAGTAGTTTTTCCCGTCTATGGACTAGACCAATAAAAGAAGTTGATGCCGAAATAATAAAATAATGAAAGCTTTTAGAAAGAAATTTGCAAAACATTCATTCTAAATAAATACTTGATTATCCAGTCCAACCATATGTCACTGATATCTCCACATAATAAAAAAAAGGGATTTCACAGACTGAAAATTAGTAGAAATATAAATAAAGTAAAATCAAATATTCACTTAATTAGACTAACAAGACTCAGAACCATAAATTAGAAGGATTAATCTAATGAGGTTCAATGCAGCAAAGTGCAAGGTTTTACACTTGGGCCAGAGGAATCCCAAGCATCTATACAGACTGGAAGGAGCAGTCCTTGAGAGCAGCCCTGCAGAGAAGGACCTGGGGTCTTGATGGATGAAAAGCTTAACGTGAGCCAGCAGTGTGCTCTTGCAGCTCGGAAAGCAAATGGTATCCTGGGCTCCATCAGAAAAAGGGTGGCCTGCAGGGACAGGGAGGTGATTGTCCACTTCTACCCTACTCTTGTGAGGCCCCATCTGGAGTACTGCATCCAGGTCTGGGGCCCCCAGTACAAGAAGGACAGAGAGATGTTGGAGAGGGTCCAGAGGAGGGCCACAAAGATGATCAGGGGACTGGAACACATCCCCTACAAAGACAGGCTGAGGGAGCTGGGCCTGTTCAGCCTGGAGAAAAGAAGGCTGGGAGGTGACCTCACTGCAGCCTTTCAGTACCTAAAGGGAACCTACAAACAGGAGGGGAGTCAACTCTTTGAAAGAGTATATAACTGCAGGACAAGGGGAAATGGTTTTAAGTTGGAGAAGGGAAGATTTAGGTTGGATGTCAGGGGAAAGTTCTTTACTGTGAGAGTGGTGAGGTGCTGGAACAGGCTCTCCAGAGAGGTTGTGGATGCCCCGTCCCTGGAGGTGTTCAAGGCCAGGTTGGATGGGACCCTGGGCAGCCTGGTCTAGTATTAAATGGGGAGGTTGGTGGCCTGCCTGTGGCAGGAGGGTTGGAGATTCCTGATCCTTGAGATCCCTTCCAACCCTGGCCATTCTGTGATTCTGTAATCACCTTACCTCTAACAGTTGGAAGCTAATAAGATCTGAAAACAGAACATGCATTTTTAATGCAATTCTCCTTATCACTCAGGCTCAAATGCTATTAATATTATGGATATTAAGTGTCAGTGATGAGTTGGATATTTGAATGCACTTTGAAATTTATTACACAATGATTTATTTTTAACCTCACCCAGCAAGCCAGACAGCCAGATTGACAGGTCCTCTTGCATAGGCACCAAAGTTGCTTCATGCCGCACAGATATCCACTGGTCATACAGGCACACATCTGCCAGACCTGGGCCGTGTCTGGGAGTCAGAGGACTTCGAGGACTTAAAGGAAGGTCATCTCCAAACCACACCTGCAGAAGATGCATGCACAAGACAGTGAGCTGTAATATTTGCAGACAGAGGATGGAATCTCACGGTTCTGAATAATACATCTTTAGCATAATTCAAAGAGTAAGTTCTAATTTCCCTTCAGACAGACACACCAAACCAACACAGCAGTAATCAAGAATGGTACAGTTCTCATTAGTAACTCCTCCATCAAAAGCACTACCACGTTCATTCTCTTGTTTTCACAGTTACTCTATTGTGGCTATAAGCAGATCTTCTTCAATAAGCAAACAAAACACACATAACACATTCATTCTGTCTTCTTCCTCCTCACCACATATTAATACAACCTGTAGTTTATCATATAACTTATTACAGACTACTGACTTCTGTGATCAATCATTTCAGGTGCATTTAGAGTTTAAATCATTAAAGTGGTGATACTAAAAGAAAAAATGTGAGCATACGCAGCTCTTGGACATGAATCCTTAGCTTTTCTCTTAAGGATCCCATGTTTTCAGATTAATGGATTCTGCCACACTTGAAGAGAAGGATCATGCTGAGATGGCATGGATAGAATTCCCAAAGAGAAAGAGTCCTTCCAATATCCTTAGCTACCTTCTTCAGCTCAGGAAGGATGTGTACCTAAAATACAGACTTCTATTTTTGTAGCAATTTACTAATATGCAGGTTTTTAGAAACACTTCCTTATTATCAATAAAGTTTCAAACATTCTCATCCTATGACTTAGAAAACTTCTAAGGAAATAGCACTTAGAAACTGAAAGTATTGCCTATCTGATCACAATTTGGGTTATCTATCTCACCACAGTGCTCCACTTGTTGAAAGGGAAAACTCCTATTTATTTGTTCAAAAGGTTATTCTGGGGATTTTGTCATTTCATCTGCTTCAGGGTAGATGATTACATAAAAACATATAATATAGAATTCAAACATTACAAAAGGCATTTACCTGAACTGCATTCTGCATGGTCACCAGCATTTACATCAGTTTCTCCCTCTGGGGAAAGAGAAGTTTAAATACAGTCAATCCTGCTTTCTAAAAGATCCCAATAAAAACCCACCAGGCAAAACACGAGCAAGTCTAAGAAGACACAGATGCAAAAAAGGAATAGTTACTTTAGCATTTAAGGTGTTAATTCAGTATTCAGGCTTCTTAGGCACTCTGTCTCTAAATAAAGTAGTAGTTACTACAGCTTAAAGAAGCAACTAACTTCAAGTGCATAAATAATGCTCAAAGGGTTGCATTGGTTTAAGGAGCTGTAAGGCATTTGCTTTTCCAAAGAGAAATACTAATACTCAAACAGTTCTCAGACTTGGCATGGCTGGCATTTACTCTTCCTTTCCAACCTACCACAAGCATATCTTGTACATGCACAGAGACACACATACACATCCTGAGCTTACACAAAATACTTCAAAGATTAAGAACAATCTTGATGAAATCACTTCAAAGAATGAGATTTATTTTTGCATAGATACACAAAAGGAATTAATGGTTTTATTCATTTCTATATGGATTTTGACATGGATTTTTCAGGCAGCTACCATAAACATAAGTTTTTGATGCAACACTGCAGGCTATGAGGACAATGCCCTTGCAAAACAATCCTTAAGGAAAGTTTTAGGTGCAATCAGGTCAACACTTCCCCGTTCCTTTTCTAGCAGTGCTTTCAACAATAGGAAAAAACAGCACAAACTCTTCACCAGGCTGGGGATCATGAAGTCTCTCCTTACAGACTCGAGGTTTAGAAACATGCAGCATTAGCTATACAGGCAATTACTAGAAGGAATTTCCTCAGCATAGTTCTCCACAGTGGTAGCAGAGTGCATTACTCCTATACACACATATCTGTGCATGTCTTGAAGTCAGTTAATAACAATTTTCTTGGTGCATTGGTTAAGATCAGGCTGGAAATTAGACTGCAGACAGATGACATCAATAGTTGAAACACACATTTTCCTTTGAAACTTAATAACTCTTCACTCCTGCTCCAGATGCAACCTCACCTTCCTAAGACAAAAGGCCCATCTCAGAGGATCTAATACTTCCACGTACTTGAGCCTCACGCATTACATAGGACCACACACTTCAGAAATTTCAGACAACTTACCTCTATCATAGGCAACAGAGCAAGCACTTTGTTTCCAGACTGAAGACACTTCCTTCTAGCAGGACTGCCAGCACTGCACCAACTTTACCAAAGATGCTTTAAGTGGTATCTTCTCCCCTCCCTCACTTTTATTTCCTAAAGGAAAAAAAAACAACAACGAGCCATAATGCCATTTTTCCTTCGATGAATGAACAAGGGAAGGGCAGAGTATATACCAAGCATTACTAATGAGCATGTTATGCTTCCCACAGCTCTGTCCAGGGGAATACATTTTCCTTTAGCATAAGGAAACTATTGTCCCAAGAGAGTCACAGTAAGAGGCTTCATTGATCAAAAAGAAATAAATAAAACAACAGCAGAACAGCCAGCAGAGAAGCTGGTCTCATTAAAACAAGGATCTCCATTTGGCCAACAATCTGGCATGCTAACTGCCACGGGAAGAACAAAAGGCAGCCTAATTCACAGGGAGTGCTCGAAGCAAGAACAAAGCAAAATATTCACACGACAGCTATCACAAAAATGTTCAGCATCTGCAGTTCTGCAGAAATGCCCAACAAAAACTGGTCATAAATATGGAGATTGAGGAGAGGAGTTGTAGCACTTGAACTTCAAGGGCCTGCTGTTTTAAAACAAGTCATTTTGTAAGCCTGTATGCATAGGGCTCTCTAGAAAGAGAAATGGGTTCACTTAGCGCTGGGGTACCTGAATGGCATTTAACAGAAACATTTCATCAGAACAGGCTATTGTGAGTGGAGTTTTAGCTGACAGTGAAAGTTAACTTAAGGGTTTGTCACTCTCAGATCCCACATCTGTCTGTTCTCAGATTGCAAGGAACACAGTTGAACACAGCTTTGTTGCTGGCAATGGTGAGGAAAACACTGCAGTAGCAGGTGGTCATAACCAAACTGGATTTCTCCTAAAACCAGTGGGTTTTTCTGCATCAAGAGTTTGTAATGAATGAAACAAGTATTTGACACTGAATTCAGGCAGCTCCAGCTGCTGAACCATATCAGTTTCTTCAACTCATCTTCATTCAACAAGCAGTTAGTGCCCAGGGCTCACAGGTGTGAAAGAAAAGGCTCCAGAATGAATATGTAATATGTCATTTGGCCACGTCTGGCTATGCCATTTGCATTTCCAGGCCAGCTGGTATCTTAAAGGTGCCTAGGAAGGCTGTCTACTAGCTTCCCCCCTTAAAACAGGGGAAGCAGTAGAAACTGGAAAGTGCTTCCCAATTAAGGAATAAAGCCCAGTGCTTGGCAGATGTAGAGATTGCCAACCACCAGCACCACTCCCTGGAAACACATCCCATCTAGTATCTCTGGCCCTCCCTGCTACCCACAGGCTCCATGGGATGGGCGGAGAGGAGAAACACTGCTTAACAGCACCTGATGGCAAGATTGATACAGCCACACTGATTTGCAATAAGACAGGTGGGCAGCCCCAAATTATACACTGGGGAAGGCAACAGCTGCCTTCAGCTGGCTGACTGCTGAGCCTCCAGCAAAGGACTGGAGCTTTAATAGAGGTGGAAAATAAGGTACCTAACATAGCATAGGGACAGGCATTTCTCAGGAAGAGGGGTGCAGATACAGTCTGACAGCCACACGAAACCATTTGCTCCCCAGTGCTCTGTCCACCACTTTTCCCCCAGTCTGAGGAAGCACCGAAGACTTCAACGCCAGTACTCTAGGGTGCTAAGCACATGCTCTTAGATGCTGCCCAAGATATCCCGCTCAGTAATAGTTGTATCAGGTTGAATACGTGGGCCCCAACCAGCAAGACATGCTACCCTAATTACAAGCCATTCTGTAGCACAAGACGAACCACATCCAAATCCCATTTCATTAGATGGCTCTGTTTACAAGGAAACAAAAAAAATCCACAGCTCTGCAGCTATTTAATACGCAGATGAAGCAGCCATTCATGTATCATATGGAACTTAAAGGGATTCACAGGCTCATTAAAAACCCTTGGGAAGGAACACTTTCACATCCTCACCCTTTGCTTAAGAAATATCACACTTCATCTTCAGCTCCATCAGCACCCGAAGGCCGGTACAGCAGACTAGCCCAGAGCAGCTGGAATCTGCAGGTGAGTCTGACAGCACCTATTGAAACCCACATTTTTAAACACCGTGGAATGAAAGAAGCTGTCAGATCAGGACCTGTTGAAACCTACCTAAAGACATCCAAGATTTTTTCCACGCATAGACCCTAACATGCAGAAGAGAGGTTAGCACAACAAGACACATCCTCAGAGCGCTACTCCCTGTCACTACGGCAATTATAGAGCCCTTTCGCTCACGGCTGAGTCAGCAGGAGCTCTGCTTCCCTGGGGAGGCCTCAGAGGCATGAAAGGGAAGGAACCAGACGAGTTGGCACGGCAGGGCTGTGGGGTGGCATCACAGCGTGCTGGCGGCTCTCCTTGGGGCTGCTTTTCCACACCCTCCAGTGAAGGCAGACATTGCCCCAGGGGCACCTGGCAGGACTGGAGCCCACCTGAGCTTCAGGGCAAGCACTTCATCCTGGAGGCTGCCACAGCTCCTTCCCCACAAAAGCATCCCGTTTGGGAACCTCTGGTCCTCCCATGCCACCGCTTGCACTGAGCCATCCTGCTTCACGAGAACCAGCTCTATTTTCTCACTTTTCCATTCCAGTTTTCTTCCAGTGAAGTAACACAGCGGGAAGCACGGCTCAATGCCCTCTGACCAGCGGGAGGAACGTGCTGGGACTTGATATAAAATCTCATCTTATTATAAAAGACCCACCTGCCACATTTATCACTACCATGCACAAGCCAGCTATGCCCTGAGTCCCCTTATCTGATACTTACGTCAGAGATGGCACACAGCATCCCTGGAGCACCGCCAGCCTTTCGGCAGAGAGGAGAACCGACGTTTCCCAGCTCTTTAAGCGACCCTGATGGGCGCTGTAGCCCAGAACACGGGGCACGCTTCCTACAATACCAGCACCGCACCCCCAAACGCGAGAACTGATTCACAAAGTTCCGTGCGAACGTTTCCCTCTCCCTTCCCAGGCTGGGCTCCTTGCACGAGAGTTACCGAGTCCCGAACCGCCGTCCCGCTCCCGGTGCCCACCCGCAGACACTCACCTACACCCCGGCACCCATCGCTCCGCACCGCCGCCAAGCAGCGCAGCACCCCCGCCCCGCGCCGGCCGCTCCGTTCGAAAGAGCCAATCAGCGCCCGCGGGGCGGGGTCGCACCTGGCTCCGCGCCACCGGCAGCCGCGCCCCGCAGGGGAACCGCCCGCCCACAGCCGCCTCTGTGCGAGCGCTGCGCGGGGCTCGGCTGCCAGGTCGCGGCCGCCGTCCTGCGGTAGGCTCTTGGACGTTACCGCTGTAGAGCAAAATAACCTGATTTTTACTTTGAATTAGTAAGAACACAGATTAAGTTTACATGTCTGCGTCATGAAAAGTGCCTTGTGTGCGTGCGTGTCCCTCTGCCCGTGGTGATTTTTCATCTTGTGAAGAAATCGGAGCTTGCCTGTCTCACGCGGCGAGCACATTTCAGTTACACACCGTGGCACTAATCATTTCTGCTGGTTTATTGCGGTAAATATTTGGAATATATTCTTTAATGGAGGCCAAGCACAAAAACACAGCAATGAAAAATGTGAATGGAAGCCCGCATCGCCCCATTTTGCAAGAGGAACTCTGCAAAGAGAGCAATTGCAGGAGGGATTAGTGGGGTTCCTGCGAGGAGCCGCTGAATTCTTTCCGATCAGAGAATATAAATACAGAGAAAATTATAAGTCACGTGCGGAAATCTGACAGCTATACAGTATTCTGTGTATAACGCACAAAACGGCTTTTGTGAACTCCATGGCAAGTTTCTATAAAAATGCAGTAAAGAAAAATGAATGCACTGTGGTATATTGCTTTTTTTCCTATGAAAATAAATGCTGTGTGGTCCTTTAAAAAGACGTTTGTCCTGAAATAAAAACAACCGGTATCCATCACTGCACATCCCAGATCTCGCAGAGGAGAGGGGTGAATTTGTGGTCGTTCACTCTCCAGGACATCAGCATCTCTGCATGGTGGTGGTTAAACGTCCGTAACTCGGTGAGGCGGCCCAGGAGGCACGCAAAGTGCTGCGGGTTGTCCGGGTGGTGCAGCTTGCAGAACTTCTGCAGGATATCCAGCAGTGGCTCCTGAAGCCTTTCCACCGACTCTCTGTCCTTTATGTATTGTCGGTCTGGTTTGGGTTTCAAAAGGGAAAGAAGTAATCAGCAAATGTATGTGTTGATGCAATGTAAGTATTTACCCTGATAAACAAATATCAATATATTTCATTGGGCACTGATGTTCACACCTAACAAGAACATTTCTTTTCAAATGAAGAGAGAATAAAAATGCCTCAGCATGGTATTTTTTGGTTCAGCGTTTTCATAGGAACAAGTTCTTCTTCGAAAGAGTGAATGGTTGGGCACTGGCACAGGCTGCCCAGGAATGTGGTGGGGTCACCATCCCTGGAAGTGTTCAAGAACTGTGTGGACGTGGCACTGAGCGTAATGGTCAGTGGGCATGGGGGGGATGGGCTGATGGCTGGACTGGATGACCTTAGAGGCCTTTTTCAAAATTAATGATTCATTGATTCTATTAATTTTTTAGTGTAAAAACATTCCTAATCAGCGCTAACTCAAAGAGAAATGGAATTGCTTCGCCTTCACCATCTTGCATAAAACCTTACTTAGAGGCCTTAGTGATCCAAGTAAGTTTCACATGAGATGGCAAAGGTGAAGCAATTCCATTGCTCTTTCAGTCTTTTGTGTTGAGGCACTGGGATTCTCTTGTCCCTTCCTCAGGAGTCAGTTTGTTTAAGGCACTGTACAACTTCTCCATAATTTGTAGGTTACTTCTGTCTTGTCAAGGAATTGTTTTTTATAGCAAAGCCTGGCACTACTGTGGAAGAGCAGTTTTCAGCTCTCTACAGCCTAAAGGACAACTCCCTGCTGTCCTCTTGTTCTCTCCCACTGCTGTTTGTACAATAGAGGCCGAAGCCCTTCATTGTCATTCTCAGTTCTAATATATAGGATTTCCCAATTGCCATTTAAAAAATGCGTCATTCCACAATGGACTTGCAATGCACATGTAACCACACCTGGGATATTCTAAGGGAGTAAACCCACTGCTCTGAGCACTGATAAGCTACCAACAATTATTTTAAGCAAGGTATTTAAGCACTTTTTCTTCCTGTACACAAAGCCAGATCGTGCAATGGAGTTTGGATTTCATGGAATCGTGGAATCATAAGGTATCTCAAGTTGGAAAAGTCCTCTAAAGATTGTTGATTCCAACTCCTGGCTCCCCATAGGACCACCCAAAAATCAGATCCTATGTCTGAGAGCATTGCCCAGACACTTCTTGAACTCCAGCATCTTGGTCCCATGCCCACTGCCCTGGGCAGCCTGTTCCATGCCCACCACCCTCTGGTGAAAAACCTTTTCCTAACACCCAGCCTGACCATCCCCTGACTCAGCTTCACGCCATTCCCTTGGGTGCTGTTGCTGTCACCAGCCTTTTGTTTGAACAGCAGAATATACTGAAAACTAGAATGTATGCTCACTTATTCTGTGTAGAAAGTGAGTTTTCGTAAGTCTCAGGTCACACTCCTCATGCTTTCTTTCCAAAGACACTAACATTGAATTCTGAATCAGGAGTTACCTGGGGACAGGATCACTATTGCTGTGAGCAGTGCGTATTCCTCCTGTGTCATCTTCAGCTCTCCAATACTTTTATAAAAATTAAACATGGGAGTTATGAATTCGTCTGAGATACCTGAGAGGAAAATAAAAGATATGTTATTTCTTTAATTATTGAAATAGTCTGGCTTATTGCCAATGAGCAGTAAGTTAATATTTAAAGCCGTGACTGTTTGTCTTAGTGGGAGAAATTTACTACACAAATCAGGTCTGATGCAATACAATTAGTTTACAGAAGTGCAAGCATGTCCTTGTTTACCAGAACAGAGTTGAAACAGGTAAATGCTGGCAGCTTCACAGTTTCAAAGTCTTTCTTTCAAGTAAGTTCCTTTTCTCTCCAGGTTTGTCCACCTAGCTCCTTGTAACAGCACTTATTTGTGTTCTTGCTGTCTGCTGATTTCCCAGTTGTCTTCTTTTTCCAATATCCACAGTTTGCAAAACAGTCCCATGTTCCCCACCTTCATGTTAATTATATGGAAATCTCTCAGGGCAAATAGCTTAATTTTAGCCCAACTCTACTATACAGCTACCTGCCATGGGCAGTTACTTTGGTTGTCTTCATAAAGAGACTTAATTGCTCCTTTTATGTAGCCTGAAACTTTAGCTAGATCTAGGATTACCTGTAGTCCGTGATCAACTTGCTTGCAACTACCTCCTACCATGAACCAGTGTATTATGAAGTACAGAGACATAAATAATGAAAACATAGCCTAGTTTGAGTTGGGATCATGTGATTCTCTCACCATCATGAAAGCCACTGGCGTTACTACACTGAGGCATGCTGACTGGGCTTCCTCTTACGGACTTTGTCATCGGGTCACACTGTTCTTACACAGCCTTCAATTACAGATATATTTCACTCTACCCTTCGGTGTAAAAGGGAAGTAGGTCCTGTGGCATCTTTTTTTTTTTTTTGGTTTGCTCAGAGTCACTCAGTGCAGCCACTGACTACTGCAAACGGCCTCTTGAGCTCAGAAATGGCTGCACCTACAAGGTCTAGAGATTCAAGCCAGTGGTTCTTGGCTGAAAGGAAAGGGATTACCTCTGTTCCCACAGAGGAGGGCCGTGTCATTTCTTGTGCTTTCACTTTGTTTAGTTTTAAGCTGTTCTGGGATGAGACTTTACAACTTAGTTCGGAAACAGCATGAAACCATGAAGTTTAGAGTGTTTTATACAACATGAAGCTGAGCCCAGGTCTGATAGTTAGAGGTTGTGGAGTGCCTGCAACAGGGGAAGTTCAAAAGGAAACCCAGCAGATGCAGCTCAAAGAAAGGAAGTATGAAGTCACTTGGCTGAACTATGAATAAGTTATATTTTACTGTAACAGTGACAACTGTTAGGAGCTGGACTCATTGATCCCTTCCAAGTTGGGATATTCTATGATTCCATGAACTTATTTTGATCAGTAGAGTAGTTATGTGACACAACAGAGTGAAAAGTATAGTCTCGCATGGTGTGGTATGTTTTGTGGCTAAACAATATATTTAAATATGTGATATTTGCAAGTTTGCTTCAGATTACAAACCACAAATCTAGTGTTTGTAACAAGTTCAACGTGATTGAGAAGATCTATATGGTAAGAGCCAGCTGGAGCCTTATACAGAGCAAGCAATAGTCACAGCATCGATGTGCTGCAAGCTTAGTCATCACAGTTAGCTATTTACAAATTTGAACACTTGCCCTTGCTAACTTTTGAGGAACTGCCTGTCTGTATGGCAGTTTTAAATGCCGAAATTTCTTACAGCATGATGTACGTAGGGAACATGTACATGTAATTAAAGGTTCACATGAATCTGGAAATATGAAAAAAAGTCCAGTTGAGCCCTAAACTGAAGTAAGTGAGTTCCTCTTGTGAATAGTTTAGCAACAATGAGAGAAGTCAGAGCCAACTACAAATATTTTTAGTACTCCCCAAGCAAGGTGTCGAACTGCTCATCATCTTGGCAGCAGGCAGGGAACAGGAAGAAGTGGGCTGTGACTAAGAGTCTCCTTGTTTGTTTCGCATCTTCATCACTTAACTAGTTTTTCTTTTTTTTTTTTTCTTTTGCGGGGAGAGGAGGAGGAAGATTAGTTTTCAGCTGGATGAACTTTCTCATTGCTTTACTGACCACAGAGCTTCTCAAGTTCCCTTGTCAATACAAGAATCATAGAATCATAGAATGGCCTGGGTTGAAAAGAACCACAATGATTATCTAGTTGCAATCCCCCCTGCTATGTGCAGAGTCGCCAACCAGCAGACCAGGCTGCTCAGACCCACATCCAGCCTGGCCTTGAATGCCTCCAGGGATGGGGCATCCACAACCTCCTTGGGCAACCTGTTCCAGTGTGTCAACCTCTGTGTGAAAAACTTCCTCCTAATATCTAACCTAAACCTCCCGTCTCAGTTTAAAACCATTCCCCCTTCTTCTATCACTATCCACCCTCGTAAACAGAGAAGTGTAATGAAGAGAGGTAAAAAGTACAAGGTATGAAATACCTAAATTCAGGTCCTCCTTGAGCACATGTGCAAGTATGCAGTAAAACAGTCCTTGCACCAGAAAGCTTATAGGCTAACATTAAGAAATTAAAGAAATGAGAGAGAGGGTGGAAGGGGTGAAAGAAAAGTTGTGAAAGCAAATAAAATTACATCAGAGGGCTTCTCTGCACTACTGCAGTTCAGAGAAATAAGACAGAATAGGTAAAAGGGAGTAATAAAAAGGAATGTAATAGCAATGCAGCTGATGTTTATTGCTTTTATGAAAAAAAAAGCAACAGATATTTGAAATCTTCAAACAGATATATATCACTATGCAATTATGAACAAAACCATGCAGAAGAGCAATTTTAAGTCTGTTGTTTTTTTTTTTCTTGGTTACTGGTATTGCCCCTGTCCCATCTGTGCCGGCTTTTCCCGGTTAATTCCTCGTTTTGAATGAACACATTACACAAACTACTATTCCATCACAAGAGGGGGCTGTTTTCCAATGTGACTGAAAGCGCTTCAGTTTGGATTTAATAAACTCCACTAGAAAGCAAAAACAAACAAACAAAAAAGAAAAGCAGGAAACAGATGTTTATAGTTCTTGCTTTTTCCCCCTTATCTACTGTACTAGATGTCACTTCCATTCAGGTTATCAGAAAAAGAATTAAAGGCAATTTGTTCCAGCCCCCTGGAAGGGCTGAATTGTGCATCTTATCAAGTGTCATTCCTACCAATCATACTCCAAAAGTGAAAAAAATCAAATAGATAAAGTTATAATGTATTTCTGGCCTCAGTGAGAACAGAAAAGTGAGTTGTTTATACTTCTTTATTTAGCTCAGACGAGAGCTAAAGTGTACTTATCAGAAAGGCAGAACTTCCTGCTCTGCATTTAATGATGTACCCTGCTTAGACTTTTTTCAAGAAGATTTGAAAAACTTTGCATGATGTTGTCTTAAGGCAATAGAAACTGGAGTCTCCTCAGTGTTTTGTTATGCAGCATTCTGAATTAGGCAGATTTCTACTTAACCATCAGCCCAGCTCTATCATCTGCTGAAGACGCTGCAATTCAATTTAATTGATTTCGCTGTGTTAACGCCTGACTGGCTGGGAACCCCCAGGTAGTCAATGGGAAAAACTGCCTTTACTGAGTATGGCCCGGCAGCATTAGCCTAGAGGAGATGCAAATTTGTCAGCATTATTCATTCAGCACCTCTTACTTCTTAGACAGTGTAGTTCACCTCTGTAACTTAAGACAAAGTATTGTTTCAGACTTTGCCTTGATTTTTATAGTTTTGTTCCTATGATTTCTCCGTAAAGGTAAGAGGACTTGCTTTCATAAGGTTTGCAGTTTCAGGCTGTAAATAATTATGAGTTTAACATAGCCCTAGAATAGACTTCATTTTTTTCCTGTGATATCAAGTCAGTATTGCCATTTCTTGAGACCAGTATTCTCTCTTTTATTTTGTCTATTCATTAAAACAGAGCGGATCGATCTATTGCAAAAGAAAGCTTGCAAATAAATGCTAATTAATAGCAACTAGCGCTGTGTTATTAATATGGATGAAGAGATCTTTTTTTCTTCGTAAATGTGGAGATGACTAGATATTAAATCAAGAGTATGATAGTGGCTGTTTTATGAAAATAAAATATATTAATTACTCACAAAATTACACCTTATCTTTCACAATGCTTCATCTACCAGAACTAACTTCCATGCTGTAAAGTATTTGTTATCTAAGTAAGCTTTTGGCCTAGAGAAGCACACTTATGCAGAAGGAAAGAGATTGGGTCCTCTGATGTCTGTTCTTATTTTCATATTTTCATATACGTAAATTAACTCCGTAGATATGGTTTAAACACTTGTGTAAACTTTATTTGTAATTCAGAAACATGGCACTCAGCAGGAGAGATCATGCAGGACCATATACAAGCTGAGAAGTTCTTTCATATACTCTGTTCCTTCCTACAGTCTTTAATTAAAAGTGCCCCTGATTTCTAAATGTTCTGTGCAGGGTGCTGATTTGGGCTCGAGTCACAGGATGGGAAATGTCTCCTTCCATGTGAATGCGTGCAACTACTGGCAGAGCTGGACAGCTTAGATTTGCACTTATGCTTAAAAACTAGGAGTGACATAAAGAGATTACTCTGTCTCAGATTATCTGTTCTCAACGGTGAAGATTATTTCATTTTGTTTCCCCATACAATTCCTCCAGCACAGTGGGCTTTTGAAGCACTATGGTTACTCAGTACTAATAATCAAATAATGAAAGCCAAAGGCAGCGGAAGTGGTTAGGTAGCCATTGTTCCTCTGCCAAATTTTGCCCTTGGTTGCAGGAGGCCCTTGTCCAAATCAATGGGAACTTTGTATCCACGTTCAAGGGCGATAGGTGGCCTTTTGCCAATGCTTTGGAATAGTGGCTGTTTCGTTTTACTCTTGGATTGCATTGCACTTCAACACTTGTAACCCATCCAGCAAGACGAGGGTGTATTTCACAATGGCAGGTCTCCTGCTGCCAACTGAAAGTTTGAGTCCCAATTCTTCCACTTCTCTTCACATCAGAAAGTATGCTATCCCTGACACTGAAATTAGTTGAAAATGATGACGTAAAAATCTGTGGCTCTTAATGACTACTGAAAACAGATGTCCTTAGGAAAGGAAGGTATAAATGCTCCCTGAGAAGACATTCAGTACTTCAGCAGTGATTTTTAAATTATTGTCCTGCTAGACAGTGGGGAGTATTTGCTTTTAAAACAACAGAAAGAAACAAGGTATTAAATTGCCCAAGTGTCAGCCTTT
This sequence comes from Chrysolophus pictus, assembly GCA_037305975.1. Classification (NCBI taxonomy): domain Eukaryota; kingdom Metazoa; phylum Chordata; class Aves; order Galliformes; family Phasianidae; genus Chrysolophus; species Chrysolophus pictus. The sequence continues at coordinate 149,146,421 of CM074576.1, forward strand.
AACAAAATGAGTCAATCAGTGACAACAAGGTATGTGCGTAAAGAAACATCAAATAAGATGAGTAAGTTTTATGAGCTCTCATTACATTAAATAAAATGTCTGTATTTCTCACTAGGGCTTAATATAGATTGAGTAAGAGAGGATTTCAGTTTCAGGAGCCATGAAACAAAGAATTTCCATAACAGAAAGATTGTACAGGCACAAACAAAGGCACATGTACCAGGATCTTATGCAACATACTCAAGCTAAGAAATAAAAATATATCCCATCAGCATGAGAATGAAAATGAATACTGATAATGCTCAAAGGTCATCACGATCAAATCTCTGGCTTCTTTATTAGAAAAAAAAAAAAAGCCATAAGTTCCATAGAATCAGAGTGGGGAAGGCATAAATATTAATAGATGAGAGTGACTTCTAAATGGACACAGTGACAGGTGATAGAAGTTTGAATAGCCTGTGGCTTTTAGGCAGGATTCCCCCCCTTCCCACTTGATTTTATGGATATGGATATCAAGGCTTGACAATAGGACTGTGTGACATTCAGACATTTGTATCTAAAAAATGCTGATAGAAGTTCTGACTAATGACAGTTTATGGCTGATGGCCTGATAACGCTTAGGACCTCACCAGAAGCTACAAATAGTCATGATGATTTTTCTTCACTAAACTCTCTTCCAACTGCCACTGCATTTGCTTTGCTACTCTCACTTGGATTTGCAGGGTATTTTGGTTTGCTGTGTTCAGTCAGGTGTATGCTAAAATTCCTGTCTCCATACTTATGGATAATTCTCCTGGGCTTTCTTCTTTATGTAATTTAGATTCGACCTCTCCTGGCCTTATCTCTTGGACTCATCTATAACATGATAATATTCAGCTGCAGCTTTTAGTAAGTAGCATGTTTCCTTACTGGTGAAGTTTAGGAGAGGTTGCTAAAGTTTCTACTCTAAAATCTGTTGTGGTGACTGAGCACCATACAGTCTTTTGCTCACTGTCCCTGTTCCCAGTGGGATGGGAGAGAGAATCAAAAGGGAAAAAAACAAAAAACAAAAAATGAAGGAGAATCATGGGTTGAGATAAAACTATTTACTAAGAGAAAAGGAAAAGGATAATAATTATGAAAAATATATATGTGAATGTGTATAAGAAGTGATGCACAAGCAATTGCTCACCACCACATGACTGATATTCAGCTAGGCCCCTGAGCAGTAGAAGAGAGTGAGATGAACTCCCACTCCTTTCAAAACTCTCCTTCCACGTGATGTCATCTGGTGTGGAATAACCACTTGGCCTCTTTAAGTCAGTTGTCCTGATTCTGTCCCCTCCCAGCTCCTAGTGGGCATGAGCTGAGAAGCCAGAAAGGTCGTGGCTCAGTACAACACTGCTTAGCAATAACTATAAACATCACCATGTTATCAGCACTGTTTTTCTCCTGGAACCAAAACATAGCACCATACCACACTGAAGAAAGAGTCCCAGCTGAAAATAAGACAAAATCACATCGGTTCAAGCCAGAACTCTGGTGCTAGGTCCTGCAGCAGGGCTGTGAGCTGCATTTTTAGTGCTTTTCAAAGCTGTATATGTAAGCAATGACAGCAAAAGAATATGGATGCCATACTTCTAATTTATTTAAACTCAGGATACCTGCAAATAATCATGAATTAGACCACAAAAGAAAAATGCCTCAGTAGTATACATTTTATAATATTTTGAAATGAGTAAATTTACCTAAATGTGTATTTCTAGAATTTATCAGAAACCAGGACAAAATGTGCAGTAAAAGTGCACTCAAGCAGGAGCTTAACATGAAAACATGAAACTCTGATAGCTTGTAACATAGGAACAATATTCTTTTGAAAAGTCAGGGAATACTGGGAAGCATGAGAGAATCAAACCTCTCTCTTGACTCTTCCTCTTAGAAACTCATCTGCTTGCATTGCCATTGCAAAGAAGTTGATAACACTATCTGACCAGCACTGAATAGAGAGACAAAGGGGCATTTTTAAAGCACATTTAAGCAGTTTCCTATAAGAGACATGGCCAACTCTAGCTGATATTCTCTAACATGCAGCAATGACAGTGAGGCAATGTTCATCCAAAATGAGGGACTCTTGCACTCTTGGGAATTCTGAGTGACTTCTGGTTCTGTTCAGTAGCCCTTACAGTCAACATCAGCTTCAGCAGCGTCAGTAGCAACAGTTAACACAGCTACAAACACAATGATTTACAAGCTGCTTTTGTTTACTGTCAAAACCCCATTAAGTGCAGTCAAGGAAACTGTTTTTAAATAGACTTGAATTTGCACAGGAGAAAGAGAATACATGACAAAGATTGTTATTTCTTGTATTCTGATTATAAATGGAAAGAAAAAGGTGCAGCCAGCAGCAGGTAAGATGGGTCATACTTCACTCTCCTGCAAAATAGGGAGGGAGCAATTCTAGTAGCAATATTTCTTTTTATGTTCCTAGCTTGATTGCAGCTTCAGGAAAGATGCTTTAGAAAGTATTTTTTTTTTCTTTTTTCTTTTTTTCCCACAAGCAGTAAATACATGTATATATGTTCAGCTTGTATATATTTACACACTAAAAAGTTATAGTGCTTCTTTCCTTGGGAACTATTCAACACAGGTTATGATCCAGAACTCATTTTTAATTTACCTTGGTGGCTTTTGTTCTCCAAGGAAAAAAGAATTGCAGGAAATCTTCCTTTGGAATGATTAACACCTCATTGGAAATTGTTAGTTGTCTTGAAACTTTCTTATGCATATAATGCTTGGGTTTTTAACTAGTTCATGAGAGGTCAATAATATTACAACAGGATACAATGTCATATTCCAACTAGTCATGCTATGTCAGGTAATGTTATCTTTAAGTCTAGTACTAACTCACTCAGAAGGACGTTGCATTTCTTGACTTGACTCAACAGTTGCAGAGAATTAAGACTATCTGAAAAGTATGAGTAAGGAAAAAAGTATTTGTATGACTTAATGGGCTATCTGATATTCAGGATTCAAATATTTCTTCTACGTCTAGCCTTCTTGGCACATTCCTCTGCCCAGAAGCCATCTGTATCACTCTTTTATCACCCTCAAACACACTGACTCCAATTCTTCAAATAATGGTCTCTTATAATTAAATAAAAGAAATATTAAAAACTATAAAATGTAAACCTAGAAATGAGCATTCTAGCTCAAACTAAAACCATATCTTCAGCAAGTGAGTTATTCTCAAGTTTTCTGATTCGTTTTCAGGGTTTCAAAAGCATAATTATTGGCATCGTTTTGCATACATCTGTAGTCCCCTCACGTCGTGGGTATTAATCGAATCAGAACTGAATTCAAGCCCATTTCTATGATTAGCATTGTTCTCCTATATATATTTTCCTTCTGGCTATTATAAAGGAGGGCCAGAAGCTAGAATCAAAGCAGCCTCTCTTCGATTCAGAATTTTTATTACATTTGAATTTTTAATGATGAGATGAAGGGTCGATAAAATTTGCTAGTCAAGACAGAAAAAACAAAACACATTGTGTATTGCATCAGTGGAGCACAAAGGCTGTGTAACAATGCAAAACACAGCTTTGCCTGCATTAAGGAGCAAATATCAAGCTTAGTTCATCTTTTTGTAATGTTCCAGACTTATAACTTTAGAAGAACCTTAAGAAGCAGCAAATATACTGAGAATATCCCATATTTGTAGTTCTTCTATGCAGCATGAATCATTTTTTGCCAAATTAACCCTAAGAATAGATGTTTCTCTTCTACAGTAACATCCTAAAATCCTCTCTTTTTCTTTTCTCTCTCTTTCTTTCTTTGAGTAATTTCATCTGCAAGCAAAAATACTGATATTTTATTTGAACAATTTGAAATGGAATCTATTTTCTTCATTCTTCTATGCTTATCATTGGAAAGTTGTACTGGGTTTATTCAAGATTGCATTATTCATATCACTTGCGATGTATTTATGAATAACCCTTTACCTTGTGATCTTTACACTCAAGGCTGAATTAGATTTGTTCTAGTTAATATGAAGAACAGCTTTCAGATCAGCCTTTTTCAATACTAGTAAACTATTTTACTAGCTTTTCAAGGTCAAAATACTGACACAGAACTGTGACTGTGTGGGTTTTTTTTTGCCTTGTAAACAAGATGCTTACCGCTATTACGAATTCTTTCTTCTAGAAGGACAGTATGACCTGTAGGAAGTTTCCTACTGAAGATCTCAGCTGAACGGAGGAACATGGCTTCTACTGCTGAGCCCTTCAACAAAGCAATCTGATCTTCATGGTCAAGGGTTTGGAAGCCTGAGGAGACATTAGAGACAAGTAAGGCATCAGCAGAAAAGTCCCCACTGCTTTCTGTCCTGAACTTTTCAAACATGAGGTGCTACACATCTGTGTAACCTTGACGCAGGTGTTAGCTTACTTGACAAGTACAGAGGCTGAAACTCAGATTCCACAGAATAACAACACAAGCTCAGTCCTCGCCAAAGTCAAGCAGGCAGCATTTGTGCAACTTTTAATTCCAGGCCTTTGTCTTTTCCTCAGCATAGGGAAATTTGGCTTGCAAAAATCTGGTAGGACTTTTTGCCTCGTATCAAAATACTATCATGTTTCTAGCTCATAGCCTTGCTTCCTCTCAAGTGTGTACATGCATGCATAACCCTGTGCTTGACCAGTGATTGATTTCAACCAGAGTAGCATGTAGCATATTGAATTATTTCTTTTGTGCCATTAAGGAGTTGTCTTAGCATCTTTCAGCTGATATTGCTACACTTTCCTTTGCTTATTTTGTACCCCGTTCATGTCCTGTGAACCAGTGTTCCTGTTAGCATAAAAAAAGTTAAAGTTGAGGTATTAGTCTTTGAAGCAAGTCTGTAACACACAGAAAAAACTCAAGATCATGGGAATGCTAGAAGAATAATATTTTTTTACAGCTAAGCATTCCACTGCACCTTCCTTAAAAAGAAGGGCCTGAAGAATCTCTTCTAGGGTGTCTCAGTTCAAGGCTTCAAGGCTGAGTGTAGGGAAAGGTGCTGGAATCCCTTTCCAGATGGAGAATGGTGGGCAAGTGCTCAGTGCTGGTGAGAAAGCACCTGCAAACACTGCTTCCTGGCAAAGAAGAAGAAGGGGCTTGTCTCACAAGGAATCTGTACCATGCCTAACATTCACTCCTGTGGTAACATCCACTTGGTAGTTGAAATTAATAATAATTATAATATTAGAACTCAGGTTTTAAGTGTTTGTCCATAACACACAATGCAAGGTCCATAAATATTGCTGCCTCCAACTAGGCAGACTTATTTAGCATCCACAGTTCACAACTGAAACACTTTTCCAGAAAGGCAGCAAACTGAGCAAAGCAGTCTTGCCAATGTTAGTTATAATTTAGAGGCAGACTATTTGGCATTTCACTGTTATATGAAAATAAAATCTCTCTAGAGATATCACCCCTTCTCTGAACATTTTGTTTTCCAATAGGCAGAAAGTGCCACATCTCAGAGAGACAGAATTTGAATTATTCAAAATATTCTCTGCAGAGCACAAAGCCCCTTTTCTTCTGATTTCAGGTGTCTGAAGAATGCATGTGTCAGAGGAGGTGACATTTCGATATAGCATTCAAAATATACACAACAATCAAATGGCAACCGAAAGCAAAGTTTTGAAATAACAAAATGTGGCCCAGCAGACTGGATATACCTGGTAGTTTTTTAGTGAATTCCACAAGAACTTGTACATGACTGGTAGCCATTTCTGTTAAAATCAGAAAATTCCCTTCAGCACTGAATTCCTCATGTAACTGTTAGAAATCAGAGCAAACAAAACCTGTTAATATCCATCAGCACTTCACATTTAAAGACATAAAATACAAGAATTATTAGAGTGGGCCTGGCAGGAGGCCTATCTAACCCTGTAATTTGTCTTCAGTCATTCATAAATCAGGTATTTCGGTAGGCGTTGTAACAAATAAAATATGTAGGAAGTGTCTCCTTTCCTTTGAATATCTGTCTCACTTTCAATGTCATGTCTAGCAGTCAATGATCTAGGCACTTCCTGACCTAGAAATTACATGTGCACCACAATATTTAATTTTAAACTGTAAAATGAAAATCATCAAAATATCTTTTATGCCTTGTGTTAAAAAAGAATTGGCTATGTCCCAATCTTTTACCATCTAAGCATGATAACTGGAAGTTTTTAAATGGAAAACAGAATTTCTAGAAGATAGAGAGGAAAAGGAAAGAAAAAGGAACTAACAAAAACCTGAAAGATGCTGGGAATTTGGAACAATAAACTGAAATATATTTAAGAATCCAGGCTTGTAACTTTAAAGAAAGAAAGCTTGGTTACAGTCAAACTCACTGTCTATATTGATAACGCAAAAAAAACCACTGAAATTCCAATTGGCAAAAATTAGATTTGAGAATAAAGGTGTATTTTAAAAGAGTAGAAAGCTTTTTCTTGGCATTTAATTTTGGTAAACAAAGATGTAGTATAATTAATGACTGAATAGGAGAAACTCTGCCGGCTCACAACATGTTTAAACTTATAGCCTACTTAATCCTCTGCCTCTTCATCCACAACTCAAGAATTAATTAATCAATGCACTTACCAGCTTTTTTGACACCTCCTGAGGTATTTGTTGTTTGCTGTATGAATCCATGATGTAATCAAGAAGGTTCTGCTGTTCTGGGGTAAATTCTACTTTCTCCTATACTGACAAAAACAAAAAGCCCATCATGAAATGCAGTTATGTAGAAATGACCCGGCACCACTTGTTTTAGGCAAAAGATATGCATCTATTTCTCACACCTGGACATCAAGCAGACTAGGTTTTGCTTGTCACCAAGAGACACTGGATTTCTACAGAAATCAAAAGAGGAGAGGTGTTTCAGCTTTCCAAACAGCACAAGTTTGTGTGGTTTAATATTAGAAATAGGAAAATGATTAGCAACTAGCCAGGCGTGCTCAAACTTCAATACCACACCTCATTGTATGTGAAGTATAACAGAAGATATATTTTATGGCTTTTGCGGAGGCTCTACTGAGTTTTGACTAAAGATACCAGAACTACTATAGTCCAGCTGTTTTCTTGACTTGAGTGAGAGATGGATTTTTAGTTGATGCAGACAGATCCACAGAGTTTACAAGTACTTATTCACTGTACTAACCACAGTTAGCTAAAAACACCACTACTATTGCAAGAATTTTATTACCCTATACATTTTAGTTGTAGATGTCACTTGTTTCATGTCGTGGCCTTCATTATCTTCATTGACTGTCTGATCTGGGAGCTGTTTCACATTTTTCCGTAGCCTTTTTGACTTGCATTGTATTTCTGTTAATAGACCTGGAACACATAATACATTAGATTTTGAATATATATATATATGCTTTAGGCGCTGACTAGGTGCATAAACATGCCCTTGAATGCCCTTTATGCTAACAAACACATTTACCTGTACAGACCATTTCCTGAACATGCGTGATGTGAATCTAATGAGACACACAAGTATATACCAATGAGTAGTCCAGCCCAATAGGAGCCCATTTGCAGAGGAAAACGGTTGGTGCTGCACAGCACCAGTTGGTGCCCAGCAACTGCACAGTGTGCATATCAGGGAGATTGTTTTGGATCACCTCTTAAATGCTCTTACAGACAGAGTGTGATGGGACTGTTCTGGATTATGCCTTCAGTTCAGCTTCATCCAAAAGAAAGCCTTCATTGTGCTCCAGGATGCAAACCAATGCGCAGTAAATGAGGGCGATTAGAAGACTGTCTAATTTGATCCAAAACAGTAATCAAGGTGCAGCTGTTCTTACACAAAGGGCAGTGGATTTTTTCAATAATCTTTAAGCCGTGTTATAGCTGTACCACAGTTTCTTTGTAAAGTTCTTTTAGAAGAGGACTCCCAGGCTTCAACCATTAGTGTCAGTATACAGATAGATCAACAGCTGAAAATTTAGGCCAGAAGTAACTGAGGCTGGCAAATAAAGATGAAAAATGTATTAATTTAAAATGTTGCCCAGTTGCTCTTGATAGTTTGCATGTCTTTGTCTTAGAAGACTGGATAAAACTAGTTTTACTCTAGGGTTTCATTTGTCCCAATGAAAGGATATTTGCATTGATGTATTTTGTTTTAGACTACACTTCAATCCTTTGAACCAGGGAGCATCCCTATGTGGATGTCATAAAAACTAACAACTTGCTTGTGTAACAAAAGAAAGGGACAATGTGTACCCTAAGCAACCAGTGGAAGACAGCCAAAAAGCACAAATGAAAAAGTAAACTGTTACGTATTCATCTAAAAATATCACCACAGGACTTTTATTCAAGCATCCTTCCCATTCTTCAACTGTGAAAACACAGAGCAGGGAAAGGTACTCATTCAGTGAGTGCATGATGGTAGAGGAAGATACCGTGAAAACAGTGAATTTCGTTGTGAATGTTTTTAATTTCCTGTTTAAGCACTATATAAAATAACCTACCTGAACTGCTGAGAGAAGAGGAAATTTACATGATTAAAATAAGACCTGCAAATAATACCTTGAAAGGGGGGAATGGGAATGATGGAGATAATAATTGGTATTGAGCCATGTAATTTGTGCTGCTGCACAGCATCATAGATTTTTTTTCCAAAATGATAATATTTGATATGTCCTTTGGCAGTGCTAATGGGCTTACACTATTTTCCACCAGCTTAGGATCTAGCCTGCTGCCTTTCTAGGGAAAATGTGGCTTACTTTTGCCTTAAGCAGTTAAGACTAAGCTTCCTGCTACTGACATCTTATTCTAGCTCCAACTAAGTTAATTGGAAAACTCAAGTGAGAGACAGGACTTTACTTTTTATCTCAGAGCTAGCTGGCTTTCAATGGTTATTAAATGGTTATTAAATTGTAGAAAGAGTAGCATAATCTGGGTCTTCCCCAGGTAGACATTTCATACAAGAAACGTGCAGTTTGTAACAAAACCACGGGAAGCAACTGAAACTGATGGTGAGCAGTTTTGATCTTTCATGTATAAAGGGCAGGAGCAGGATTATTGAGTAGCTATACCATAAATGTTTATAAGACTTTACCTCCTTATTCATTGCAAAAAAAGGAATTCACAGTGCTTGTAATTACAATCCTACAAAATGAGTAAGAGAAACAGTGAAACAAAGTTCAAGGTTGCCTTTTATTTCCTAGTCATTTTTTTCAAATAAATGCTTTGTACTCCTAGAAGCTTCATGTTTTACTGTTCTGGATTGCCTTGAACTAAAAGCAATTATACAGCACACTCCTACTTAAAAGCCATTAAATAGTACCTTGCAAAACATCCTCATTGCAGTGCATTAAAGCACACATGTTTAAGTCATGAACGACACAAGATACCCAGTGTTTCCATTGCAGAAAGAGAGTCAAATGGCAGTGCCACTCACTAGCATTTATTTCACATGTGCCAATTTCTGAAAATGATCAGCCAGCTTAAAACTTTCATGTGTGCCCAGCTGGTGTTATTTACGGTGACCTATTTTTTTTTAGAGATCGCTTGTTTTTCTACTGAGTCACTCAGGCTATTTTAAACCCTACAAATGTTGGAACAATGGATCTGGGATCAGCACCACAGGGGAGTCATTTCCCTTTGACGTGGAGGTACCCATCGAGTGCTGTCATCACAGTGGTGGTGTCTGCTCATATATTTATATATTGCACAAGAATATGTCATATCACAGAATCTCTGTAGCCTGTTCAATTTATGGACAGGAATGGAAGATTAATTACACTATGCTGGCAATGCATTCCAAACACTGATGAAGCTTATTGTTTCTCACAAAACCAACAGTTAATATAGCATCTTCTGATCAGATTGAGGCTTGGAAGTATATTAAAAATTCCAAGTAGATTAATTTCCTGTATGAACCCAAATTGGTTTCACACATATGTGTATGCTAAAATGATTGGAGCTGTCAAGAAAAATAAATTGTTGCCCTGTTCATAGAAGGCAGAAGAGCAGATATTTACAGACTATTTTCAGGAGCTGGCTAGAAAATGTATTTTATTGAAAATTCTTTATCTATGCTTAAAGTTGCACTTCAGCATCTCTGTTCTAAGGTGGCCAACGTAAAGCTTAATGAAATTTATAAGCTGTCAGCTTGAATAGAGTATTCTTTTTAAATGAAACATTGTTAAAGTCCATCTGCTTCATCTCTGGATCCAGTCCTACCTATGTAGCTCTATGAGGGCAAGAAAATCCATAGTGCCACTCAAAAAGCAAATGAGACTATAAAAAAGGGCCAGCCCTCAGCAGTCTTAGCCTGATTGCTGGGTGGAGTCTGGGAACGTACACTTGGCAAGCCCACAGAAACTGCCTGCTCGTGGCAGTCTTCCTCTTTTCTGAAAAACGGCGTTGTTTGAATGCCAGCATTTGGACTTGGTTAGCAAGAACTGGAGAGGGAGAGGACCAGAAAGAACAACAAGAGGAAGCACCAGGACTTTTCCTGCTCTGCCTCCCATAGCACTGCAGACTGCTCACTGCCAGAGACTTGCTCCACCCAACCACCTTTTCCTCCCGCTCACCTACTGAAGGACAGCCTTTCCTTCATCAATTGCTCAGCTCCTATACCTTTGTGTCCCTGGCCACCAAATCCTGCTCCTTATAAACGTGCTTTCCTTTTTCAATGGGATTTGATGCACAGTGACAGCATCATCTTTATTGCACTTTCCACCCTCCAGACTGTATCTTTTATAAGTTTGTTATTAAGACCAGCTCAATTAAACAAATACAGTATTTGGTGTGTTCTCTGCTCACTCTGACTGTATGATGCAAATACCTGTATACATACATTCAGCCAACATGCCCATTTGCTTGCATTTCCTTAGACGGCACTCTTGGCACTTCCTCCTCATGTACATATCCATCTCACAGTTGCCTCCATTTTTACATTTGTACACTGCATTTTTTGTGATGCTTCTTCTGAAGAACCCTGTACAACACAACAGTGACATAGATCAAAGAAAACTCTCAAAGCAGCAAAAATAAAGATGAAGAGCACCTCCAAAAGGGTTTTCTGAATTACGCCAGTTCTGCTACACTGCAGGTTTCTCTTGGTGCCTGGGTGATTAAGTTCTTGCTGTTTACATTGAGAACAGTATCAAAATCGTGTAATTTAATAAATGAGCATATTAGATCATGTGTCCACATTAGAAATTAGCCCCAAGTAAGGCCCTGCAACTGCTGACCTTGAGAAAATTCAGACCCAAATCTGAAACCTGCCAGGAGCAGGCTGAGCACCTGCTATAGGAATGATGGCATACATACTGGTGCAAAAAAATACCAGCCTGTTAAGTCTCTTGAGGTACAGGATGCAAAGGAAGAGAGATGAATAACAGGTTATACTTCCCTGCAGCTCCTGGGAGCTGCAGAAGCTCCACATACTGGTCTACTTGCCGATTCCAGGTCTAGTAAAGAAGCTGTACCATATCCATCTATTGTACGTGAGGAGGCCTGTTAACAAGATACATCGATCCCTTTCCCTAAACACTGTCCCCCAATCAACTAAGCACTTACCTGATTTCAACTACACAAGCACTTGAATTGATATCATCACTGGATTCACACAAAAGTTGCACAGCGGTTACTGCAAACCAGAACTCATCCCAGAAGTCTACAGGAACTCAATTCAATCTGTAGAAATCTACTACTTGTTGATGCCTAGCACAGCTCTGTGAGAGGAACTGTGGGGAAAATGTGCAGTGCTCAAGATATGAAATTTTTTACAGTAAGAGAGTCACCACAAAAACATCAGAGTTTTTGCAGTCAATCATGACTTAAATGTTTCCTGATTTTTTAGTGTGACTCACTGCACCATCACAATCTTTTGAAGTTATCGTTCATATGGCAGACTATCTAGCATCAGCTGCAGAGGGAATTAACTACCTTTGTCATAGCAGGGAAGGCTGATTCTCCTTCTCACCTGAGGGCAGGCTTTTGAGGTAGACTTCTGGGAGCTTCTCCTGATACATCACTGATTTATAGTGCAATTGAAACTAGAACTCTGCGTCAATTTGAGTAAGCAGAACTATTCACAAAACTTTTGCTTTCTTCTTGCCCCTGGCCAGCACAATAAAGATGCCATTGTTTTCTGGCCTGGCACTTTCATGCAATATCAGAGGCACCCAATAAGATTCAGTCTCTCACATTTAAATTGCAGGGCAAATTTAGATGCGATTCTGAATTTTTGTACATTGAAGGATTTATCTGTGTGTTTTCACAGACAATGTGAATGTGAATCCACAGAATGTGTGGAGCTAGGATAATATGCTGCTGAATCTGGGCAAGGTAACGTGATATGCTATGGTGATTTTGCCATTATCAGATGACAATTTCCCAATTTTGCCCCAAGTTTCTACAGCTGTGTCATCTCTTCGAAGCACCAGTAACGTAGCTTTGAGTAAAACTATTCTGCTCACTAAAAAATCTAGACTTTCTTTAAATCTGCTTTATTTCCTGCTTGAAATAGCTTTCATTCTTGGCTTCTTTTCAGATAAATATATTTGACTGGCATCAGTCTCTTTTGAAATGCAGATTGCTTAGAAGCTTCTGCAGCCCTAGGCATTATTTTTATTCATCATTTGCACTGTGTTTAATACATTACCATTTAATGCTCAGGGAAGGAAGAGAAAGGCTTGGATTTAAGCTGTTGGTTCTCAGTGTCAGTTAAAGGCAACTATTTGTTAAATTTAAATCCTGTAATTTGTGATAAGTATTAATTAGTAGTAAATATTAAAAAGCTCTGTTCAAATATTTATGACATTTTAAGTCCAATTTTTCCCTCACGCTCTCTGCTAGTTTGCTTTCTCTCAAGGGAGCAAAGGAAAAGAGCCTTAGTAAATGAGTGCTTAAAAAACATGAAAGAACGTGAGAGGATCCAAAAATAGGGATGCAAAAAGGTAGAAGCTAATAGGACTCAAATACTTAATCTTAAAAGAAAGTTTTCGGAAAAGCAAAATTATGTGGAATAAAAAATTAAATTAAAGGTTTTTTTTGTTTTTTTTTTTACAAAAAGTAGTTTTATTCCTATTCTCATTGCAGTTCTATCATGAAGTGACTCTTGAATCATTTTCTTCTCGAATAGACTTCACAGTTGATTTTGAAATAAAAATTTTGGTACAAAATTTGGTACCATAACTTTTTTAATACATTGTCTTTACTAATAATTCCAAATAAACTTATATTGCTTGAAGTATTTTATGCACAATCTCCTATACCAGACAGCTTTTTACAAAAATGTGGAGAAATGGCATCTGTTAGAATAATGAAGGGGCAGCCCCCAAAACCTGACAGCTTTTTATGGCACAGTGTAACTTTGATTTGATCTTACCAAATTACAAAAATCTCACATTGGCTGGAAATGTTGATTTTGCTTTGTTCTCTCAGCTAGTAATGAATATAATTAATTAAGACTACAGTTACTCCATTGTTACCAATTCTAATTTTTCCTAAGGAAATTATAAACACTGAAGGAAGATAGCTGTTAAAAACACAGATGAAAGCTTTGTAAGCATCTCAGTTTGCCATCCTGGTGTCTAATTGTTCCAGGAATCTCAATCTAAAAGATTCTGAAGTTCACAGTTGCTAACGAAGCACTACTCCACTCTGTCAGACTATCAGCACATGCTGTGGCACTCCCTCCGCCCACATGATGGGTGTGAATCTGAGGAGAAGATTAAAGTAGCACTTCATTTCACAGGAAGTATGCTTGGTCTGATATAAGAATCATTAAGCATCATCAGCAATGCTTTGAAGAGTGCCAAAACTGGTGTCGTTCTATGTAAAGGGAATTCACAACCAGCTTTTCTCTCAGCAAACATGCTCAGTAGATTCAATGAACAAACACAGTACTGCATCACACTTGTTCTGCAGCATCTCAAAATGGCCTTCAAAGCCCAGTACCACTACGCAGATTAAGCTGTTCCTAGTGTTTATTATCTTATTTATGAAATGGCTTAGCGTATATTTTCAAAGATGTATGATTATAAACTATTGGCTGCTTTAAAAATGCCTTTAAGAGCTTTGATATCTGCCTGCAAAGATTATCAGGAAATTGGTCTCTAGAGGAGCAGGCTTTAAAGCATGGTACAGTGGTCCTTATAATGAAATGTTGCCGTGGACTGTCTTATCCTTTATGGACCACAGTTGTGACTCTAGTATTACTGTAGAGCCAGGTGGTATCTTCAATGCGTTACAGGTGAGAAAAACCTCAAAAACTTCCTCTTATTTCATTTAATTTCTATTTTTATACACTAAAGGCAACTATCCTATGAGAGCAACTGTCTTATCTGCTTTTATCTAACATGTAAAATATTAAATAATTAATAAGTATTTCTTAAAGGATGTTCATGTATTGAAAAAAATAAGATAGAAGCATATAATTCAATCCGTATCTTCAGATCGCTATTCTCATGAGGGATGATAAATAAGATCTTAATATTGCTCTACTCAATAAAGAAGAATGGGGAGTGTTGCTGAATGTGCTATCCAGTAAAGTAATAATGGTAAAAAAATTCACATATTCATCACAGAGAACTGACTCCCATATAAATATTTGCTAAGTGTCCAACTTTGAATCAGAATCTCCACAGCATCACTGGAGCAGGGACATTGCAGGGCCTGTAGAAAGAGATCTGTGTATTATTCAGGACACTCAGTGAGAATGAATTAATAGTCTTGTCACTGAAAAGAAGAGTTAATGCCATGCTCAGATATGAGATGTGTGAAGTAATCCTACTACACTGATAAGAGTGCAACTGTCTTAACGAGCCCAGTTTTGTTCAATGTGTCTTGAGGTAATAGATAGCAATGTGAAAAATTCCACAGAGACAGAAGAATGATCAGAGGTCTAGAAGAGACTATATCCTCTTCACGTTGTAAAAGAGAATTACTGTCCTCAGCACATCTTTTTCCTGAATCAGCTGTTATTTTAATGGCCTCTCAAGTTTATTGTAGAAATTGAATGTATCGTCTTTAAATAATTCAACTTTTACTATGTTTGATCAAGGGTACTATTCCTCATAATTGATGTTGCAATCATGAAATAGAGAGAAAACATAAAATAAATTATCCCAATAAAGCAGTATAATTATAATTATGCAGAACGATTCAAACTGAATCAGTAGAGAGATGAACACATATTGCCTGTGTATTTACCTGATGGCTTTAACTAACTCCCAGAGATGTTTTTTAAACACTCCAGAGTTTGTCATTATAAATCTTTGAAAAATAGACTAAGTCATCTCATAACTGAAATAATAAACAGTAGGAACAGCTAGCTAACAAAATAAATGTATCATGTCTTGGAATCTTCACGTTAAAACTGAATATAAATCGTGTTCATAAAGACAGCATTAGTATAAGCTATTTATTTTATTTTTACTTTGAGAATACTCACTCAGGCAGCAGAAAGAAACCAATCTCTTATTTATTGGAATTATTCAGATAAACTATATGACCTTTAATTGCATTTATGTTTACAGTGTTGGACCACTGAGCTCTGTTTTGCCCTCAGAAATGAATCTGTAAGAGGTAAAAGAAAACCTAAAAGTACTTCAAAGGCCACCCTCAATGACAGCGAGCTCCACATTAAGATTAGTATCGATGTTCATACTGTAGCCTTTATCCATGGAACAGAAACCTTAATTAAACATTTATTCACAAAATAGGATGAAAAACTGAGGGATTTTTCATCCTACCTTGCACCTTGGCTTCATCACAGAGTAACCATCTTAAGGTACAATAGTTGTTCTACCAGTATATCTTTTTTGCTTCCTCTGCTGAAATATCTGGCAATAATGTCTTCAATAATGGCAGTGATTTTCTATATTCCCTTTATCCTGACAGATTTGTGAATACTGTTCCCCTAGGAAGTAAGATATTTAGGCTGCAAATGCAACTGGGAAAAGCTCTTTCTAGGAATAGAGACTGTTTCTAGAAACACACCTGGAATTAGAAAGGTTCATTCATTTCAAAAGCCTAAAGACACTGCTTATACATTAGGAGCTGAAGGAAGAGGGTTCTTTGGGAACTGTTTGGAGATGGGGGCTGAAAGCTTTAACTTCCTTTCAATGTACACTACTTATGGACTGAAATCACAGCTGATTCCTAGGGAAGCCTAGCACAGAGATAGATCCTAAAGGGTGTCCATGAGTTTGGCTCTTTCCATAGGTGCAGGCTGGGTTCAGTAGCCTCTGAGACAGCAAAACCGGGCTTCCAGGCACTGCATGGAAGCTGGTCTTCAGTTTAATGAAACCTGAAGATGGCTCAAGAGTTACAGGTTGGCCAATTGTGCTCTATATTCATAGGAAAATGGATTCATAGGTAGAAGATGTTGACAATTTGTCTTGAGGAAAATCCAGAATAATACACATCAAATCCAAATTTAATTTTCTACAATACTTAATGACTTGGACAAAAAATATAAAGAAAAAAGTGAAAAGCTGATACTGCTATGCTTACCAATCAAGTGGTATTCTGTAACTGATGTCATCTTACCTTTGCATCCTTCACAAGTGAGAGCATTGTAGTGGTACCCAGAGGCTTTGTCACCACAGACTACACAGAGCTCTTCTCCTTTCATTCTTCCTGTGGAGTGGCCCAGTCTAGGCTTTTTGGCTGCAGGGATATCCATTATCTCTGTTTCTCTTGTGAAAAAGGTCTCTGAAGGTATTCTCCTGAGCTCGTACATCCCAGGGGAATACCATTCCTCATGCTGTGGAGGGTAGAAGCCCAGGTTGGAGTAATAAGGTGGTGATGAAATCTGAGGCTGAACTTGGGGAAATGGCACACTGTTGTACTGTGTGTAAGGTGAAACATCTGCTTCTTGCACTGGAGAACTCATTGGCTCTGAAAGGATACCTGGAAAATAATAAACAAACAAAGAAGAAATCCAAAATACAAATTATTCCAACTGTGAAAATACAATTATCAGAAAAGTTTTCACTTCCTCAGACATCCATCTCAAAAACGATATGGCATAATCACAAAGACTGCACAGTCTGCTCATGATCTTGCAAGGTGTTTTCAAATCAGCCACTCTCAGATACTCCTTTATTAGTGGTGGAATGTCACACACTGCCATTCACATAAAGAAAATTGTAAGATACCACGTAGCTAGTAATACAAATGTTCAATTTATGAGAAAGAGTAATCATACCACAAATAAATTAGTAACCTGAATTAAGATTTGCAGCAAATTCAAAGAAATCCAAGTAAATTAAAAAATCCTATGGTATTGATGAAAGCTAGATCAAGACACAAAACATCGTGTTAATTTCTAAATAATTCTGAATGAATACAGTGTGATGGGAAAGCTACATTGGGGAAAGACAAGAGAGAAACTTAATTATGTGACTAAGTACATGATGTAAACTTTCAAGAAAAGTCTGAAAGGGGGCAGTGAGACTGCAAGGAAGAAGTTGGGAAGATATTCCTGATGTAAGTGGAAAAATGGGACCTTCCCAGCAGCCAGCCTGCAGTGGTCACCCAGTCAGCCCCTGTAACCCAGTCCTCAATCTCTACAAGCCTATGGGACTTAGAGCATCGGCCCACTTCTCATGGACACACCTCCCTAGCCTGCACTATTCACCTTTGAGCCAACAACAAACTTGGTAATGATGAATGATTTATGACAAAGAATTGCATCATTTCCTGTAAAAGTAGTTTGTAAAGTTGGTATCAGCAAAGTATCCGGAGGCTACCTTACTTAGTTCATTGAATTGCATGTTCACATTCTGCTTGTCTTATTCAAAATACCAACAACTTAGATCTTATTTTTGCAATAACACAAGTGGAATTACATCTAACAGTCCTTAGATGATATAAGTAACAGGAAGCCCATATCAACCAGTTGAAAAGGCTGATTAAACAGTTATTTGCAAACTATTCTATACTTTCTGTTGGAAAGTCATGTCTTGCTATTTCATGAAAATACTGACACTGCTCCTCCTTTAATTCCAAGAAGATAATTCAGTAAAAATAGTGTACGTTACTGGAGAGATGCCTAGTCCCACTCTTATTGAAGTCAACAGCAGAATTTACAAGGAAATCATAGATAAAAGTTTGTTGTTGACCATTACTTAACTGTGTTTCTATAGCACTCAAAAAAGCTTTTTCTGACAAAATCAATTCCTGGAAATTTTCCTTCACTTCTGAGGAATCAGAAGCAATGAAGAAATGCTAATAGCAAAGAAGGAACATTCTGTAATGACAGCTAGGAAGAAAAATCTGTAGTAGGGGATTTTTCCCTCTCCTTTGTCTCTTTCTGGTTAGTGACAGAAACTAACCTTTGCTTTTCAACTACTTTTTCACTTTCAAGGTCCCATGCTTTCTGTGCAGCTTTCTGCCCCTCCTACTTCACCATGCTGCAGAAGTGATACAACTGGCTTGGATTTGGCTGAATGCTGTATTGTCCACAGCACATCTTTGCCAATAGCAAATGTAGAGGTTCAAGTTCAAGAATAAACAGAAAGACACAAGTCTGGAAAAATAAGACACAAGCCTAAAAGAGAGTGCCATTTATTGTTAGCAGTTAGTTTGGTTATTGTTGCATTTTGTGCTTCCAGAAGATGCCAAGACCCACATACTACAATAGTGTGTAACCCACAAGCCC
This sequence comes from Chrysolophus pictus, assembly GCA_037305975.1. Lineage (NCBI taxonomy): Eukaryota > Metazoa > Chordata > Aves > Galliformes > Phasianidae > Chrysolophus > Chrysolophus pictus. The sequence continues at coordinate 149,165,064 of CM074576.1, forward strand.
ACGTTTATGTCCTTCAAATAAATAACATAGACATCTGGACTTTTGAGAGAAAGCATTGACATCTTCCATAGAAGAGGCTGGAGATGAAGTCAGAGCTTTGTCAGTCAAAACTAAACTGTCACTGCAGTGATACCTTTCAGCTGCAGTGGTGACAGAAGGTATGAAACTTGAAAATAGCAGTGATTTAATGCTGAGCTTTGTTGTTCAGCATGAAATTCAAATGCAAGGAAAGGCCTCACAACTAGAGGTTTAATGAGTAGGTGGTCTTCCTTTAATTTTATTTCCAGTTCGTTGGGAATGCTGCCCTTTGAGATTGTTCAAAATACTTTATGCACAAAAGCAGTGCAATAATTTAATGGCAAGACAATCATTATACAAATCATTCAGTCTCTTTGGAAAGGAATCTGTTCACCATGGAAACCTAAGCTGTTGTTTGCTAGTTAGGAATTACTTTGATGACTAAGTTTCCTAAAGGAAAGAGGAAGATCCCAAAATGAAGACAAAGAAACTCTTGATTTTTATCCTTATGCCATCCACCGGAAATTCCACAAAAGCTCTGTATCAGTCTCTTGAACTGCTTGGAAGGCAACATTCCTTCCACAGCAGAAAATCATCTCTGGATTTATTAAAAACTCAGGGCTGTAAAAGAACTGCAGCATATGCTGAGACAACATTGAGCATTTATTTAAAGTAGCGTTTGCATTACAGATGTTTACAGACATCTCCATAATTATGAATTGTATTCTACTAGTGAAGGACACAAAAAACATCAATCTATAATGTAAAATACAAAAGAAAGAGAGATGAAGACTTTCAGCTAAATCTTATCCATGGTTAGAACAGTGGAAAGAAAAAGGGAGAACAGGGTAAAGAGAGACCGAGAGAACACAGTCTTGTTTTCTGTAAAGCTAGTTTGCAGTTAAAATTCCGGAAGTATGCAGATGGCTCACTGATGGAGACCAAAGTGATTTTTAAGGATATTTAGTTACAGTGTAGGCTTTCCTGCTTCAGCTTAAGGCTTTATTATTATTATTAAGTTGAACTGATTTGTCTAGTTTGAAGAGCTTTGGTGGGAACTTTTGTTTCATCCTTAGAAATTAGCAGACTTGTGCTGAAATGCCTTTACCCAAAGCAGATCAACAACTGCTGTTGAATGACTATTATTCCACAAAATCATCAGTAAGGCTTGAAGTAAACACTGCAAGACAAGCATTAGCTATTTAACATTTTTCCTAGAAATATTTGTTTAAAAATGTAGAGGTCTTCCATAAAGACAATTTAAAAATGAAACTCTCATTCTTTAGTTGAAATGTCCTTTTATTTTGAAATATTTTCTTTAAAAATGAGAAGGTTGAAACAGAAATCAACTGCTTTGAAGTTACCAGGATGAAGAATTTCTTTGGCCTGATCCAAAACATGTGGTCCGAGCAGTGTTCCTCAGCCAGCGGTGTGCACAGAGCTTTTCACAAAGGCTGCAGGGATTCTGCTCTCAGAAGCATACAGTGCGCTGCTCTGTCTTGCATGACCTTTCAAAATCACAGCAACTTTGAGAATTATGCTTTGCAAAGTACATGCGAGTCTAAAACAAGTAGTTTCTTATCACAAAAAAAAACCCCTAATCTTATCTTGCTAACCAGAATGCACATATGCTTTTATCAAGACATTAGAAGAAATAAGTCTGCAATGAGCTGGTCTCGTGCCACTGGGAAGCATGAGCCAGCCACTGAAATCACTGGAGTCGAGTAGTAAAAAGCAGTGAAAGTGAAGTCAGAAATGGACTCACTGGAATATAGTCATCTTTTTTATTTGCTTAGTCTTAGATATTTTGAAACATTTGCTTTTCCTTCTGAAATACTACTTTTTACAATTTTAAAAACTATTTAAATGCACATAAATGTGGATTACTTACAGTTGTTGACCTTTTAGGTTATCTTTTGCAAAATAAGTGACTTTCAATGAAAATATTTTACAAAAACCAGGAAAGCTTACAACGTGAAACATTTATATGGATGTAGTCAGAATTTTGCAAATATTTTTCCACAACATTGCTTGCAACTGAAACACATGGGAGAGTTTTGAGTTCGTTTCTTCAAACTCTACACTGAGTATTTTGCATACAAATTAAAACATTTTTCATGTAGGCTTAAGCGCTTGCTGAATTGAAAAGGATTTCCCTTGAAGGAACTAAAGAAACTGTTTTCAGTTAGTAGTGAGGTTCAAGACTCAAGAATAACACAGGTTGATTAAGAATATTACAGAAATTACAGTGATATCACATTTTAAGATAAAATATTATTATTCCATTAATACAAAGCTAATAAAGGGTCAAAAATATAAGATTTCCAGTATGAACCTTTGGCAGTCTCAAAGATATTCACAATGGAACTTAAAGAAATCAGCACAAACTTCAGGATTAAGTAATTGGAAACCTTAGAACACCCATTAATGAAGTGAAGAATACAAGTTCAGATCAAACACACACCTAAACAAGAGAATAGTGATATCCTACCTCAGCCAGTCTTCAGTCAGACCATATCTTGAAGCAAAACACTGTCCTTACGTTACCCAGTCCTTCTTTCCCTCTTTCTCTGCTTTTCTCTTTCCCTTGAAGTTTTTGCTTTGTCTATATCCCGTTGCCTTCTTTACAGTGAGAACTTTCTTTAAGAGTCACAAAGGAGTGACACAGGCCAGAGGTTATATCGTTTACTGATTAACTTCATTACAGAGAAACTTGTTAGTAAATGCCTGAAACAATAGCAACGCCAGCATCCACTGGTAATTTACCTGGATAAAATCTAGTTTCCATGTAAGGGGGTGCCTCCAAAGAGCTTAGATATTGTAATTTTCTGTAACTATAACAGTTAACTCACGGCAAAATATTCATCAGTAAAGATTTAACAACCTCAGGTGATTCTGTGCAATAGATTAACCACTTCAGTAGCCCGTTTTAGTTGACTAGATTAACAGGTGCTTTTTAAGCCCAGAAATGCTTGTATTCTCCAAAACAAGCCAAAGTGCTTAGGCTTTGCTGGACATCTATATGATGACATAGAAGAGTGCCAGAAGGATGCCCTCAACCCAAGGCCAAGCGTCAATTCTTCTCTATGTTGCTTAGGGCTAAAGCTAACTCTCCAAAGCACAGGTAGGATGCAACTGAATTTGTAGTCCAAGTTGCTGACCTTACTCTTCTGGGCCTACGCAGCCTTCCTGAGGCTCTCAGGTATTATCACTTAATAGGTGCCACTTCAGCTCAAATCATCTGTAATAACATGAGGGTTCTGTTGTGTGCCACCGTAGTGTACTGGGTCTGCTGGATGCCTGGAGAGTGTGTTGTATGTCATCATTTAATAGCAGCAAAGGTATGAAGATGTGCAAAACCCACTGAGATAGAGTGTTAGAGAACAGCGTAGGGCAAAGCCAGCCAAATCTACAGCAGTCTTGTCCAAGCAGCTTTTCTGGAAATGGTTCCTGATAGATTCCTGTGTAATTTCACGAAACAACCAGATTTTCAGGCTAAGATGCATAGGAGGAAGCAGTATACATGCATTTTGGTTTTGCCTTGCTCTGTGGTGTGATCTTCACTCTCAGTCCTGTTCAGTTGCATACTTTTCCTTTAATTTCTTTTTTTTTTCCTCAGATCCCACTCGGTTTGCTTTAGCTCTCCTCATAATAATTATTAAACATACATGATTTTCTGTTTTAATTTGTGTTGCTTTGTTTCCTTTTGATCTGGGGGTCTGTTACAGGCCTAATTATCTCCTCTGCAGGGATGAAGCCAGATGTTTCATCCCTGGCCAGGTGGTGCTGAGGACAAACAGTTATTTAACATATCTTATGATCTGGAAGGTGTTTAATCAGTTTGGACACTTTATCCTACTAGTGTTAAAAAGAAAAAAAAAAAAAGAAAAAAAAGGAGATGGGCATAACCAGAAAAAATACAAATTTATCTAAAATTGAATGAGCCTCCTTAGTTGATCTGTTGATACTGTTCTATGTGTACAACACTTTCCAACGGCATTTTCATTGTTTTGTCAAATGCAGATTTAAAAAACACTTTTTCACCTTACAATACTCTTCTCCAATTGGGGTATGCAAAATTAGGAAAACATGTCTTGCTTTGTTATGTTTTGATATTACATTACAAGAAATTTTAAAAATCAATCTATGTGACCAATCTATGTGTCAGCTGTAGTCTCACACTTAACATCTTGCGTATGAATGACCCCTATATAAGGTGTGTTGACAGAAAATAGAACAGGGCTATTGTGTTAAAAGCCCGCTGCCTACAATTTGTCACATTCTTTAAGTTCAGGTTGTGAAGTTGGGCCAGTCTTCATGCAGCTGGCCCTAATTGAATCAGAGGGGCTTGTGAAATAAGAACAGTATATCTGAGGAAGAGAAGCATCTTAGAAGGACAAGTGCCATGCAGGCTCAGGCACCTCAGGGATTTCTTGTCATTAGGAGTCCCTTTCCCTCACTGTGAAAAGCAGAGCTGCAAGGAAGAAAAAGTTAATCTATATATAGTTATCTATATATAATGCTATATAGAGTGCATTTTATGTATCTGGTTTAGGCCACTTACTCAAATAGACGTTTTCTCTAAAGAGATCTACAAAGTTTCTGAATCACACGGGTAGTGAGGTAGAAAAACAGAAGCAGGTTTGCCAGAAGATGGAAGAGAGAGGTACCCACTTCTGCTGTAGTTAAAGATGCTTCCTGCTTCCTCTTTCCTGTTTTGAGTAGTCTTTTCAGAGTTTCATAATGACGGAAATGAAATATCTCTTAAAACCAACTCCTAAGACATGAAGAGACAATTTACCATAGACATAGTCTGTTAAAATAGCAGTGTACAATTTCCAACTCCTGAAATGTAGAAGACCCTTTTTTCCTTTATGATGTTCTGAAATCTACTGTGACTATAAGTGTTGAGGGCAGCAAGGAGCAGTGCCCTCGGAATTACCATGGTGATGAGGCTCACAGCACCAGCAAGTCAGGATTTACAGCCTCACTTCTGAGGGACCTGGACCCAGTGCTGATGTTCGGAAAGGCACTTAGTTGTGAACGTCTACAAACACTCTTCTATAAGTTTCAATGAAGCATAATGAGAAGAAAATACACTTTGAAGTATTTCTTTTTCCAGAATGTGAGTGTGTATCTTTGAAAAATGAGACTATTTATAAAGGCTGATGTTTATAAGTCAGCAGTTTCTCATTTGTATTACATCAAAGCTGTAATGTGTGAGAACTCCTTTAAGAAACGTATATTCTAAAGACCATTTAAGAGAAAAATTTGCTTCCTGTTTCCTTGGGTACACAAGTCTCTACTTGCCAAAACAGAATGCCAAAAATGCAAGTAGCTTACAAATACAAAACTCAGAGACAAAGCAAATTGCTACAAGAATCTTGAATAGATAGATCTGTATCTTCACAATGAGTAACTTGCTGCATAGAATTGGCTGCATACTATTTCTATTTTGGGGGGGCTTTTAGAGCAGAAGACATCAAACTTAGGAAGAACTCAGTATTGAGACTTAGTCAAGTGGCGATGCACAAAACAGGACCAAGTGACATAAAGAAAGAGCTGGAAGTCAGCTTAAGTGAAACTACAGGAATGCTAAGTCTCCTTCTTAATGGGACTCCTAATTGAGCCCCATAAAATACATTATTTCTTTCTGTTACTGAAATGCCAGTATGAATTAAATCTCCTTAGCCCTAAGCTCTGAATATCTATAATGGGAGACACAGTTCCTCTTTCCAAGACCTGAAAGTTTCTGAATGTGATTTCAGTGTGGAGGAAAAGTCTTTTACATTACCATATTTTCTTGTGTTTTGAAGCTACCTGATCCTCTTGAAAAATAATTAGCAAAAAAGTAACCGTTAGAGGAAAAATCTGGAAAAAAATCTCAAGTATCTCAAATTGTCAGGAGTTTTAAAGGAATGAATGAATATAAAATCAAGTGTCCTAAATTTGGATGTCATCCTCTTCTTTAAGTATTATTGCCTGAAGTGTTTGAATTATTTTACGTATACTTTTTTTTAAACTATTGGCAAAGCATTTCATCTGCTCAAGTATTTCTTCCATCAAAAAAAAAGAAAAGAAAAAGAAAAAAAACAAACAGAAAAAAAAACAAACAAAAAAAACCCCACAAAACCACCAAATTTAGGGAAAGAAAAATAGCACAATAACATAAGGTAGTGAAATGTCTGTGTTTATTTTTAGTGATAGTACTTTGGATTAGTTGTATGAGGTTGGATTGCTGATGGTGGCCTGATTCATGGAGATGCTTCCAGCTTCTATGTGCTCTGCAGCAGGAGTGGCTCCATGTCCCTCTGTGCCCAAAATGTTATTCTTGTTTCAGATAGAAGAAACCAAAATGATTGCAGCGTTTTCCACCGCTCAAAAAGACAAAGTTTTGGTCTTATTTGGAAAGGAAATTTCTGAAGTGCTGTAGCTTTTCTGTGGGGTCTGTATTATGTGTGAGGCTATGAATGTATCATGACTCTCAACAGAAGTCCTTCTATGCTGCCAAAAGAAAGGCTTAAAACTGTCTTATTCTCTATTTATTTTTTTTCTCCCTGAGCAGAAGACAGGCTCCCCATGGTCATAAAATATAGACCAAAAATTCTTCATTCATTAACAAGACTACGTTTATTCTTGAAAAAAAAGAAAACTAGTGGAAGAGGAGCAAGGATGGATTTTTGCAACCTGCATTATACATTGTTTTTGCATTAACATCATTAGCATAAGTTTTTAATGGTCACAGTTTTAACGTAGATGAAATTATCATAAATACATATAGTATGGCAATGCAAATAAATGGCAGTTTTTATTTGAAACTAACTGAAAATATGTTTGCTTAGCCTGGTTTAAATGACCCACATGAAGATAACATCCAGCTTACACACGCAGGTCTGCCTTTTTTTTTCCCCCTGCCTTTCAGGTATTAGAAGTGTTATAATAGATAATAATATGGAAGTGCTGCTATTAGCATTGATGGCAGAATGCAGAATTAAATGACCAAACACTACAGACTCATTATTTGTTCTTCTTTCCATAGGGACTGATGATTCAAGAACGTGGGCACATGTCCACCACATATCCTTGGCTTTGACTTGTTTTCAGTGCATTTTTTTCTAGGTCTTTAAGCAAAGTTAAAATACCAAACTAGCCTTAATTCATCGACTTACCAAATAAATGAGGACCTTCAGATAGAGAAAATCCATCTGCAGTAGCTAGCTGGGGATGTCCTATTAAATTCATTTCAGATCCCATTTATTCTTCAGTTCAGGAGGAATATAATTAAGAAACAGTTTGAAAGGAGATCCTGAAAGATATAAACCAAGAAGAATATTTAAAACAAGGTAATTCATTTTTGTGTACTGTTGCAAGGCAGAACCAAGGAGGTTGTTTCAATATTTACTGTACCAAACCTTGGATTGAAGTTACAATATCTAGTTCAGCCTTCAAATAAAATGCTGCATCTAGTTTGTTTGTTTTTTCCTTGCTATGCTGTATCTTATTTGCCATCCTTCTGCTGTTCAATTAAAACCAATGGCAGTTTATGCTCAGCGTAATTCAGATATTCACAGATTGAAGCACTGAGCTGACCTGCTGAGGGCAGTGCTGCCCAGACCCTCTCCCAAGAATGGTAGCTGTTTCCATTATTTTTTTTCATCGCTCTTTCATCATTTCTTTGTTTTCACTTACTGAGAAAGTGCAAGCTTATGGTTTAGGTCAGAAGACTCCAAGTCAGGAAACTTGAGTTTAATTTCCAGTGACTGGTTCTTTATCTTGCCTTCAGTAATTACTGCCTAAAGAAGATAAATGGTGGCAAAAACAGAAAGCAAATCCTTGCTCTAAAAAACAGGCTATTTCACCTGCTCCCTCAAGCAGCCATACAACTTTCTCGCTTGGGGAGGCTGGGAGATGCTTGTGCCTAGTCACTGGCGTACTTTCCTAGTCATTAAACACAGTTGCCAGTAGTGCTGCACCCAGAAAAACAACAGGGTTTTCTCCCTTCCACTCCAGCCACTAGGCTGTTAGGAGGTGAGAGGCCTACCAGTGCCTCTTGCTCAGGTCGGGGCTACGGTGATAGCAGCACCACAGTCAGCAGGAAAGCATGCCAAGAGTCTCCTGTGCCCAAGTCTGGCCAGTTTGGGTGGAGCAAGAATGGGGTTGTGCTCATTCATGTGTGGGATGGAACAGCTCAAGGTTACATGTGGGGCAGGACTGTCAGCAGCCGGAGAACGCACATAGGACGTCTCATAGGCTCAACGCAGACACCAGAAAGATTCTATCTTAATTCTTTCTTTGATTTCATTCCCGTGGGACTGTTCCTGAATCTGTGTTTCCACTCACTGAAGCTGCTTGAGAGTTAGAGCCTGGCCTGCTATGCATAAGGGCTCAGCATGCTTCTCAAGCAACAGTGAAGTCATCTGACAAAAACATGAGTGCAGCAGGAGGCCCCAGAGCCCCACAGACTGGGAAGGAGCTTGTGAGACCAGCAGGCACGCTGTGTAATTATATTCAGATTTATCCATAAGGATTCATTAAGTTCTTTCTTAACATAAACAAAGGCCCTCTAATTAGACCGATGCATCTTAAATGTCTGCCCACAGATAATTTAAACAGTTTACTTAGAAATGTCAAAAGTTACTCATGTCACAGACCAGATTTGGGTCCTGCAGCAAATAATATGTAAACACTCATTCTCAAATCTAGCACAGAAACAGTTTTGCAGCAGCAAAAAACTCCACGTATCTTGGGATCGGGCTTAGCAACCAGCCTAACCATCCCAGCAGGTTCGCATCCACCTCCAGCCATGTCACCACCTCAGTCACGTTTTCTGGGGAAGATTTCCACTGCCAAAACCCTTCAAGAAAAGGGTCTGTCCACTGAGGTTGCTAAGGGAAGTTAACAGCAATACAGCAATTTTCTCATGAACTTCCCATGACAGGCTGCAGGGAGGAGGGCTCCTCTTACAACCCCATACTAAGGGTCCTGCAATTGGAGAGGAGAGCAGCAAAGTCAGGGCTGAAAAATTATAATAATGCAAAAAATGGAAAGCTATAGAGAAATGCCAAAATGAGGCATCTTCAGAGGAATTCTGAAGTTTTCTATGAATTTTCTTGCTAAAGAAGAGGTCATCTTCACCTTGCCTTCACATGCAAGCCCATCAGTAGTTTTCTTACTGCTCACAGGAGTGCAACCCATGCAGTTCCATGCAAGATTCTCTCTCTCCCTGCAACCAAACTTGAAGATTATGTTCTGTCATTACTGTTAAGCCTCATGTTTCCTCAGCAAACCTAGCTAACACTACTACAGCTGACAGCAGCATTGATATTGAGAATTCCTATATATTCATACAGAGTTCATACATAACATACCTCATGTTCTTAGAGGATTTTGGGTATTATATCAGGACATTTTAAAGACAAATACCTGTGGCATTATTTACTGAGGATTTTGGTATACAGTTAAAATTTTCATGCATAGTTCCTTAACTTATATGTTATTTATCCTGTATCTGTCTAGTCTGTGCTGCATATAAGGTAAGAAAGCTGCATGTTAAACTCCAATGATATTTGCATTTTTACAGTCTCTTTGAATTGTTCCTTTGAGGCTATCCAATTATTCTTTTCTTAACATATCATTAAATAACATCACTGAAGACAGAATTCCTAGGCTCTGTTATTCTTTACACACACACACACAAATGATGGCATTAACAGTGCTTCGTTCATTATGATAAATCGGTGGCATATTTGGTACAACTTCTCTGTATGCTCAGACATTACGAGTTTTGTAACTCCACTCCTCCTCCCACATTAATTTTGATCTAGACAGATTCAATTCCCGTCAAATATTCATAAAGATCTGAGAGTTCCCATTTTTTTTTATATATGTAAGTTCATATCTATCTACCTATCTATAATTTCCTTTAATATATTCAGCTGATGTAGACCATTTACTGGATTTCATGAAAGAAATTGATCATATCTTACTAGGGTTTTTGTCATATATAAGCCATGATCACCACTGAAAAGGCTAGAAATATATTTTTCCATTACACGTAGCTTTGCTATTGTAAATTTTCCCGAATGCCAAACTCTTCATTAAATACTGATTTATATTTTGCTTTAGAATGCTCCTAACTACAACCTGCTGTGAACCTGTTAGATTTACCCAATCAATTTCATCAGTAATTCAAAAGCAGCAGCTAATGATTTTCAGCTTTCAGGCTAACATCACTTACACAATATGGGATATTTAAACACTACTTCTTCCAGACTTCTTTCAGTTCTAGGAAATAGTACAGACAGGTCAGTATAAGTCAATGTCACAAAGCACCACAGAGCCAGAGGCAGACTTCTCTGCTTTCAAATAGCTGTTTCCATAACTAACACCATGTCTTAGCCACTTCTCAGCTTAATCCTCTGGGGCTATTCCTGCAGTTAAACAGCCATGGTCTCAGCTTGCTCCAACTCTCATGGAGCAACTTCAGAAGCATTGCACTGAAAGGCAATATAGTGCCACTCAGCAGGCATACAGAATCACAGAATCACAGAATCACTAAGGTTGGAAAAGACCTATAAGATCATCCAGTCCAACCAACGAAGGTACATTACTTGCTGGTGACATGGCTAGGAGACATACAGAGCCATCTGCACCACCTGTGCACAGAGTCTCTCGACAGAATTTTTGTTTTCCTAAGATAAGACGTTTATTTGTTTTGGTGACATAAAACTATGTCATCACAGATTCTAGAGGCACTTCATCTCTATGGAGGGCGACCAGCAACCACTCTCTTAATTCAGATTTCTTTATCAATCCAAAACCTCAACCATCTTACCATACTTAACCAATGTTCCATCATGATGTGTAACAAAAAAATCATCAGACAAGGGAAAAGCTAAAATAAGGGCAATAGGTGCATAGGAAATCAATACTGTTCTCCAAAATAAGAGCTCCTCAAGAGAAATGAAGAGGCATGAAATAAGAAATAAAACTCTTTGTTTCAAATGATTACTTCAGATAAGTTTATTCAAAAACTATCTGCTCCACCTTTTGAGATTATTTTCATAGGGCAAAATAAGACAGTAAAGAAAAAGAGAGCTCAGTACATATGCAGCAAAGCATGTGCTCAGTTTCTTGAAATTATCTTCACCAATTATGTGTGAAGAGCTCTGAATCACATAATTTTAGCATACATCAAAACAGTCAATACATGGTTATGCATTTGATGTTTAACTGAGAAATTTGAGATATATATGGTGAAAGAACATATACGTGCATGCATGTTTATTTGACTTTCTTATGGGAGATGTTGCTGAGTGTATATAAATGTGTGTATGTACACACACATGCACACAGATGTGGGTGTAAGTTTCAGTTTTATTGTGTACTCTTATCAGTGAACTGCCTCTTTGCCTTCTATATAAAACTTCCCCTGGCTTCTGTGTTAGCAAAACCAAGACTCTTTATGAAGTAATTAAAGTGAGAATTGACTGGGCTCACTGAAAGTAAAAAGCACCATAGACTCATCTTTTCAGCTAAAGCAAAAATATGTTTGATCATCAGAAAACCCCCTTAACACTCTTATTACCATCAGAAGACTGACTGTATCTATTTCAATATCTCAGTCAAGGAAGATATGTCAAAGTACCAGCAAAAATTTTTACAAACATTAGTAAGACTTTTCCTTCTTTCCGCTCTGTAATATTTTCCTATTCTTTACATATGTGGCCACCAGTTCTCAGAGAAGTTTCAGTTAATCCGTGGCCTGATCTGAACACTGTTAACATCAATGGAAAGGTTCCCATCTAGTTCACAAGCTTTTGATATTGCCTCATAGCCCCTTTGTAGAATATTCAACACGAAGCCTCAATTTTATGAAAGTCTTTTTATGTGCCTGCCTGTTCACTTCAAAGTATATCAAAGACATGAAAGCATGAGGAAGATTCACACTCCTCATTTCTAGCCTTTCACTGCCAAATCACCATGGCATGGCACGGCACCATGGGCAGCTACGCAGTAACTGATGCAGAACATAAGCAACAATATGAGCAAGTTTTAGAAATGCATTTTGGTTGAAATTTACTCTGTGTGTGGCTGTCTGGTTTTAGTATGATGTTCAAAATCAAAGGAATTAAAGAGATACAGCACACAGATAAAACATGAGATATTCATACTGCTTATTTTGAAGGGACAAATCACAAGATGAACTGAAAGCTCTGCCAAAAGACTTGTTGCCATTTCTGAACATAGGCAGGTTGACTTCAAAGAGTGGGGCAACTTCTGACTGGCTCTGGGCTGAACTGAACACCATTCCTTTGCACTTTCCTTTCTCCAGCGCCTTTTTCCTGTCTCAGCAGCCATGACTTCCTTTCTTAACCTGTTTTTGAACTCCCATTTAGCCTAGTGGGGGCTCTGAGCTCTCTGTAACATGAGCAACAACATTAAAAATAAGGAATGTATGCCAAATGTGTGCCACTCTTGCAGTATTTTGAAGATATAAGGCTAGCAGGAGCATTCAAAGTAAACTGATATTTTCCTAAATTTAAAGATTTTAACAGTAGTCACTTGAAATGCGAAACCCGTTTTTGCTTATGCTAGTTATAAGTGCTGAAGTTCTGGACTTCAGAAGATGCACCCGGTATCTATACACAAATCTATCAAAATGAGAAATTATATAAAATGTGTATAACTATTCCTTTAGATTATCCTATGTAGATTATTCCCCGTTTTTCCAATTCTTTTCCATTTCTTAAAATGAAAAAAAAAAAAAAAGCAAACAAATCAGTGCAATCATAAAGCTGAGGCACATAATTAATGAGAGTGTGTTATTTCAGGAAAGACGCAGTGTCAAAGTTAAGCTTCTTTTTTCCACCAACACAAAGACACCAAAGTCAGCTTTGTAATGACAAATTCCAACCATGTCGGTTTTTTTCATGATCTCAACTTTTTTTTTTTTTTTTTTCCCAAAGGGGAATATCTGTTGTTGCATCAGTTTTATAGTCGAAATTACTTCTACTCGTTTTTCTTTTAAAATTCCTTCTATCCTGACCAAGAATTCATTAACATCCTCTAAGTAATTCCGGTGAGAAAATTGCTTTTATGCTGTGCAACATAAGAGCAAGATATAGCAATGTAAGAAGTTATTACTTACTGTCCTTTTCTGCAATATCGTGGATGGCAGGATGTAAAACAGTTCTGCAGTCAGTTCAGTATCCTAACGATTCTCACACAGGAACATTTTTGTTTTGTTTTTAGGTTTAGCAGAAGCCTGTAGTGATAACACAATGAATCAAAGCTTGGGCTCATTGGCTCAGTGCCCTAATGGACAAGGATTACTCATTAACAATTCTTTCTTTGCGAAACTCTCTAAACACAGGCTGTATAAAACATTTTGAATCCCAGCTTGTCCATCAGCTCAGAGATCTGAGATGCTCATTAATACTCTGGCTTCATGTGTGGGGGAGGCTGGCTCAAAAAGTGCAGAGATAGTACCACGCTGTTAATTGTAATACTTTTCTTGCACACACAGATTTTTATGACAATCTCAGCATCCTTTCCTTTTCCAACCAAGGAATTGAGATGGCATTCCAAGCCGTATATCTAATTTTCAAGTGTTTCTGGTATATTTACACTTTTGAGAGCAACTGAACATTTCAGAGTATGATACCCAAATACTGAAAAAGCAGAATGGGCTATGAGTTACAACATTCCAGGGATCATGAGACATTAAAGTTCAGTTCCCAGATTTGGCACATCCTCTAACAAACTGCATCATTTTGATTCTAGCTCATCCCATAAAGCTTTGGGAATGCAGCTGAGATCCTTAACTTTAAATCTAGTTGTTTCTTGCACCTTTTGTGCATAAATGGAAGAATGTAGTCCCAGGAGATGGTGAAACACATGAAGATGCTGATCTCTTACTACTGACAGAAAGGTAGCCTTGAACAATTATGCTCCCACTTATCCAGTAAGGAAATTGAAAGTAAAGAGCAGCAAAGTCAGGCTGTTCTGTTAGAACATGGCACCACATAATGAGGGTAATAATACCTTGTTCTGTACTGATGATGTATCCTCTGGGGATGAGTTGATTTGGCAGTGGAATTGAGGCAAATTTCAGCCAGGAAGGACAACCGGCAGCATCGCTTATGGGAAATGAGTTTGTGTCTGCCACACTGTAGTTGTTCTCTCTCCTTCTCCTTTTCATATTTGCACTGTCTGATTAAGAGTGCGTGCACACAAGCTGTGCCTCCTACTCCAGGAGACAGGCATTGGACAACAAACACAACACTTTCTGGGAGAAAGGTGACAGTTGCCTGCCCTGAAGTTATCAACAGCAATATTCCCTTCTTCTCTCCAAGTTAAAATAAATAAATTAGAAAAGGTGTATTCATCCTCCAGCTTATGTCAAGGAAAATGGAACTGTCTTTCTCTTTAAAATGTAATAAATGGTCTTTCTTGTGATCTTCTTCTTGTAGGTTCACCTGGTAGCCAAACACACATGGCCTGACAGATTTCTGATGGGATCAGTGCCATAAAGCTGCTGCAGGACACCACTGTTTTCAGGGGTTTGTGCCCACAGTTCCATCTAGCAGATACCGGCTGCATGATAAATAGACCAGCTGTCTTTGCTGGTTCTCTGGAAGTCATCACCATTGTAAATGATGAGATTTCCATTTTACAAATTCATTCTCAGCAACATTTTCAGTGCTTGCAAAGAAGATAATTCTTCCAAAACAATTCTGCTCATAGGAAGCAGGTGGTCTCACACAAAACATGCCGACATCCCATCTGACAATTTCCAGTAAGCACACACACTGGTGGTGCCTAGGAAACACATGCAAAAAAACTCCTCAGTCAACCTGAGGCCAGTAATAGGGTTTTGTCAGTTACCAGGTGAAGCAACAGAAGCTGCATGAAGCTATCTCACAAATACCATATTATGTCTCACACGTATTATGTCTCGTCTATTGACTAATTCTGAAGACCTTAAATTGGGTCTTTCAGCTTTCAGCCCCTTGCAGGATCAGTCCTAGGTATTTAATGGCACAGCTCAATTGATATTTAAAGTCCCTAGAAACAAACCTTCAGTAAAGGCTCTTCTTCCAAAAGCATTTTTCTCTGCATGGATGTTGTTCTTCAGATAGAAAAGAGTTCACAAAGGAAGGA
Source organism: Chrysolophus pictus (assembly GCA_037305975.1). Classification (NCBI taxonomy): domain Eukaryota; kingdom Metazoa; phylum Chordata; class Aves; order Galliformes; family Phasianidae; genus Chrysolophus; species Chrysolophus pictus. Next base: position 149,180,247 of record CM074576.1, read on the forward strand.
AGCAGAATTTAATACCTCCATTCACCAAAGCATTTGTTACATTAAAATGTCTTTAATTTTCATCCAGTAATAAAAGACAAAGTGGCAAAGTTGTGCTTTGTCCGCTAATCAGTACTTCTGATACGTTATTGGAAAAAAAACAAGAAAGACTCTGCATGATCAGAAGAGGTGTTGCCTGTAGCAATGACATGTGGCATTACTAGTTCAAGCCAGCTGTTCATATTTTATTGTGGCTGACATGCAAATGAAAATAGAATGGAAAGGATTTAGAGCAAATCAAATGTCTTCTCTAGCGTTGTAAGAGACTATCTACAAGGGAGAAAAGTGGGAGTGAAATGGTTCAAATCCAGTTCCCACAGATAGAAAGTCTTTTCTAAAGAGCTTACCCAAGCCACACCTCCGCAAAAGCCATTGCTTAAAACTTGTAAAGAGTTTCTGATTTGGTTATAAATAATGGTCTATCTATCCACTGAATACAGAGTCACTTGCACCTCTTCTTGCATCCTTGCAGCACTCTATATTTATTGCTGCTGCACAGAGGACACAAGTCACTCACAGTGCTTTGGCTCACAGTCTGTCTCATTGGAATGGCCATTATATACTCTTGGGTACTCTCAGAAATACCACTCTTCACCAGTCTAATGAAAAGAAAGCATTTCATTTCTTGAAGAATGGCCAAAATTATCACCAGCTTACAATAAATTTTATCATAGAAAGATAATTATGTAATCTTAATAGATAAGGGTGCTTCTGAATGGGCAAAAAAATAGGAAAAGAATGAGGTGCAAAGTTTCAGTGAGTTAACTCTAGTAACTTTACATCGTTATTTTCCCTCTTGTATTTCAAAGGGCAGAAGATTAGCTCCAGAGTTAAGATCAGTTTCATTTATAGAGTAAGTCTTTCACTAATGTGAGCCTCTTAATTATAAGTTACTCTCTGATTATTTGGTTTCTGGACACAGCAGAATTTGTTCAACAATTTTATGATCTGCACTGATGTAATCCAACATTTTGCCTTTATCGCTCACATATTTAAAGTAGAGAGTCATGAAACATAACAGCAAGGGGGGAATTCCTCTCTGATGGCAAACAGTTAATAGTTAGCCAGTGTGCTCTAACAGGAGCACATATGAATTAATGTGATACCATCTTGCAACTGACCTGGTGCATTGGAAATGCTGACCATATGTGGAATCAGAAACACTGTCAGATAGTGGACTTCAGTGTGTGGAACTTGGTCTACCTCCTTCTAGCTGACTTCAACTGGAATTCAGAATGTGTTTTTGTATAAATAAGTTTTATGGTTATTCAACAAAATCAGATTCTCTCATTGGTTTTAAATTTTAAGGCACTGATATTATATCCTTTTCTCCCATTCTCTTCTTTCCTGCTAGGGGTTACAAGTTTAAAAGTTACTAGAGGAATCACAGCTTTAAGTCAAAAGTGTTAGTACAGTATCAGCTGATAAGAAGTTCTGCTACCGGCCTTGGGGTAAATATACACTTTATTCTTTCTTTTTTTTCCTCTTGATATTTTGATGTTATACAGTAGGATAGTAATTGAGTTCAATTAGGGTTAGTCTTCATTTATGTAAATATTTGGAGAGAGAAAAATATTATGAAATGTTGATCTGTTCCAGTAAATGAATACACTACCCTTTCATTAATAAATAGTTCTTCTAAACTGAATGTCAAAGGTGATGAGTGAAGTATCATTAATAAGTAAATATTAGAATATTTTAGTGATTTTTTTTTTTTTTTTAAATTGCTGCCTGAAATGCACTAAGGAAATTCCTTCTGCAAACATTTGAACTCCTGCTTGCTTTTAATAATGTCTTTTGCATCAAGGGAAATATGTTTAGGACTGGTTCAGTGATTGACAAGAAACTGATTCTTCCAGAATAGGAGAGAACATTGCAGATTACATAAATGGATTATAGAAGCCATAGATCTTTGGAGGTGTAGGAGGAGCCTCCAAATGTAATTTGGCAAATCAGAGTCACTACTGGCCTTTTAAGTACCTCATTGCTCTGTTTTGTACCTTTTCTCCTAAAAGAGGCACTACCATGCTCTGAAGCACACAAATGATTTCTCTCATTGCTTGTTGATAAGGAGGACAGAACAGGTGCTGCGCCCCAGATGATACCCAGAGGCATGGGCACAGCCTCATCCTGTTCCAAGAGTTCCAGGACCACTGAAGGTACAGTGGGGCCATCACACACTCAGTAGCTATAGAAAACTCATTGTCTACGTGTATCTACACTTTCAGGGAAAGGGGGAGCATCATGGCTATGAGAAGTCAAGTAGAGTCCAGTTTGGAAGAAGCTGCATTCTTCATTCTGCAAGGAAGACCTGTATGTGTCGGGGAGGAACAAGGCTGCTTCGATAGGAAAAGAAGTCAGGAGCCAAAGATAGCCCCACTGACAATGCACAGTCCCACAGCTGAGCAAGGCCCAGGTGCTGAAGCAACAGAAACAAAGAAAGTTGGGTGGCAAATCAAGCCCACTGCACATCTAGAGATCAGTCAAGAGCAACTGGAGCAGAAGGCAAGGCTAGATACAGGCCTAGAGATACACTCCCTGCAGAATCATTATGAGGTACACCCAGGAGGCAGAGCAGAGGCAGGACAGGAGACAATGCAGGCTACATCTCATATGTACAGCAAGCCTGGATGGAAGACATCAAAGCTTACATACATACAAGCTTAGCTTAGCTCAGGCCAGGACTTAAGGCCCAGGCTTGAGACTGAGCACTGACATGGTCTAGCTGAGGAATGTCAGGGCCATCAAGACCTCTTAGTACCCTCAGGATCTTGATGCATAATTGTCCCCAAAGCAATTGTTGGTTTTGAAAACTGCTTGCTCCTTGTTCCTTACCAGATGTAGGAACAGTGGTGAACAATTTTAGATACTTGTGGCAGGCAAGAGGAACAGCAGCAGGACTAGACCCAGCATTCAAATTCTACTGTAAAGACCAAGATGAAAAGTCCATTGTCACAAGTTCAGCTGAAGTGACTCATGACTCCACCTGCTTAAGAAAAAACAAAAGGGGCTGAAAATTAGATTATTTTGGATCTTGTATGTAGCTGCAATATTGTCAAACTCAAAGCAATGAGAAAATATATCACATTAGATTACTCCCCTCTGAATTCTAACAGAGGCATCCATGAATGTGTTCGTAGAGCCCTTCCCATCCCAGCAGGAGATTTTGTTGGGAAATATTGGTAATGGGTGGATGGTTGGACTGGATGATCTTAGAGGTCTTTGCTAACCTTGGTGATTCTATGACTCTATGACTGATGAAACTGGAGAACTGCTAATAGGTGCATTCCAGCAAAGAGATCTTTGGCCACAACTTTCCCAGAGCAACAGTTTCCCTTGCCACAAAGGTGCACAGAAGTGCAAACAAAGCATGAGGTACAGTCATTGTACCCTATTCTGCCACACATTAGGTGCTCATTAATCTGGGGGAACGTTAGCTATACATGGTTGTGTGGGGTGCAGTAAAGAGCAAGTGAATGGGCAAGTGTGTGTGTGTGTTGGGAGCTAAGAAACACAGGGGTGAAACGGAGGAGAGTAAGAGCAAACATAGATAGCTGGGCAGAGGATCCTAACTCCATGCACCATGACCATCCCATTGGCAGCCACCTGAAAACAGAAGATATTGAGGAAAGAAGGAGATCTGGAGGGCAAATGAAGGTGTGGAAGTTGAAGAAAAGTATGTTAAGCAGTAGATCTTGGGAGAATTGAGGGATTCCGTTTGTTTTCCTTTCTTTCTTTATCTTCAGTTTACGTCTTGCCATTCCAAAAACAAATGACTTCCCTTTATGGAAGAAAGAAATTAAATGCAATAATAATTTTATTAAATTTAAACAATGCAGATAAGGAAATGCAGATGTTACTTATCTCATTGCATTATTAAACTTGGCACGCTGTGCAGAAGATCTTTTTATAACAGAACCCGATCTACCATTCTTTTTGTTCAAAATTGGGTTATATCCCAAAATATGAATATTTGCATTGGCAGTTCTCTCACTGATTTCTAATCTCACTTGGCAAATGCATTTCATTTTCCCATCTCACATTGCAACGGAAACAGTATAATAAAAACAGGTTATCTAGAGAACAGTTATAGAGTAGATTATTTGCCTGAGAAATTTGTCTAATTCTCTTCCTGCCTTTGGGCTGAAAAAACTTTCACAAGGAAGAGAATCTTACAAGTTTGTGACTTCTAAGGTTTTCCCTGTTTCTATAAACAAATGTGTAGGGCTGAGACAATATAGGTGAAAGTGTGGAAAAATCAGTTCAAAGCATGAGTACTATTCCACCCTCTATACTGACTCCTAAAAAATATAGAGCTACATTAGCTCTATAGTTTCTATCCTTTTCCTCAAGGTTTCCACAAAATCACCTCGAGCTGGGCAGTGAATGTGGTCTCCCTCTCTCCACTGACAAGCCTTTTCCCAAAGCTGGTCGTTTTCCCAGGAAATGGAGTTGCCTACCCAGAGGATGAACTGCGTTCATGCAGGCAGCAGCCCCTCCTCAGCAGCTAACCCATGCTGGAATAAGTCCTTAGGTACCTATGGGATTGGCCTCAGTGTTCCAATCAGCCTACTTTAGATATATTTGCATTTTTTGAGCAGATATACCAGTTACCATGATGGCAGATAGATAAAGGTAAGTGTTACTGTTACAGAAATAGTGGCTATTCTTGGAATAATGGCTGGAATTAAAGTAAAGAATTAAATTTCAGTGAAAATTTAAAACATAACAGAACAAGCTATCAGTAAGTGAGGAGCTGGTGTTTTGGTCATCACGGGGACTAAAGCTGAGTCTTAGCTGCAGCAGATTCGCACATGAAAATTTTTTGGCTGAAGTATGTGTGTGTCCATATATGCAGATGCTGCTGTATCTACTCAAAGGAAACAGAATCTACAAGTATGATTGACAAATAAATTAACGCCACTGACATCTGAGGGGCAAATAATGTGCCCTATCCTTTTCCCAGTACTTTCCCGTGTGGTAGTTACTGATGATAAAAAGAGAAGCAGAAGCTCGTAAGTGCATCAAAGGTACCAAATGCTAGAGCAACAGTATGCTGGTTAGATAAAAATAAAGTTGTTCTAAAGGTGCTGTTCTAAAATTGTTAAACTGATAACTTCCCACATGTCATGCTTGCTCACATAAACACAACAAGAATTTGTGTGAGTTTCCTTCCTGTGGACATGGAAAGTTATTCTATGCAGATACACACGAATAACCGTATTTCAGATTGGATGCTTTATTAACAGCAGCCAATAAATATACATCTTGCAAAATAAAAGATTGATAGAGGAAAAAAAAATCCTTGTAGCAAGATCATTTTTTAAGAACAGAAAGTATTTTTCTCTTGAATATGTGATATTAACTTGGAAACACACATAAACCCTGGAACTGCATTCGCTTAGCTGCATGTCCAACTCATTCCAGAGAGGGCCAAGGAAGGGTATACACAGCTCTTACCATTTTCAATTTAGTCTAAGAAGATAACTCAAAATCAGAAAATAGGAGAGAACTGCTGTTTTCCAGGTGGGAGAACGGTTATTCAAGTCAGCAGTGAGCACTTTGAACTATGCAAGACCTCAAAGTCACTGCTATAGCACAATTCTAGATTCAAGAAGTTTGACTGGAAAAGCATCAGTCCTTAAATATTTTGGCAAAATATAGGAACGAACAAGCCTGTTGTAAAGTTGATACAAATATGAGATTTACCAGATATATGCCTTTCCTGTGGCATTAAAGATTACACAAAAGTAAATTTCCCAAGGAATATAATTAATAAATAATGGAGACTTTATTAAGTGGTAGCAAACACACACACACCAAAAAATCACTGATGCTGAAAATCAGTTCAACTTGCAACTGAGAGAATTGTATTTTACATACCTGATACTTTCTAAAGCTCTTTTAAAACTTTTCTAGTGGATACTTATTTTCTCAGTTTAATCATTGACTTGTTGCTTAACCTGTCTTTTCACTCAGGTCTTTAAAAGTCAACAGATAATAATATGAAATAAATAAAACCTTTGTCACTCATTCCTACATCGTTTTACGTAACTCTCCTAAATACGAGTTGCAACAGAAACCTTTGAACAGCATGCCAGTAAAATGGCTGTATTGCAAAGAAGCTGATAAAGTCTAATTTGGAATATTGTCAATTTATTCCAGGAATTTAAGTGTCTGTAATCAGACACTTTAAGCTTCTGGAATTTTAGAAGTCTTTGTTCTGTAAATGATACTGTTCTTTATTTCTTCAAGTGGAAAAAACTTGATCTATTTGGCCAAAGTAACAGTCTTCTTTTTTGAGGCTGCCAGCAGAAGCGGGCAGACAGAATGATTTCTGTAACAGGAATGTCTGCCAGCAGGTGTTAAAGTGAAATGTGACCTCGACCTTACGCCTGACCTTGGATTACTTCAAAGGAATTACTGAGGTGTGAAAAAATGCTTTTTCTGTAGTCACCCTTGATCCCTTTATTTAATATCCCAACATAACAATATTTTAGCAATCACCTTCCTAGTTTTGGAAGTGAATTAAGCGAATTAAGAAATTAAGATGCTTCCAGCTTTTTTTCCTTTAGAAGACAGATACTCACTGAGTTCCTCCTGAAAAAATTACCTGCTCCCTAATACAGCTGCAGGGGAAAAACAACAGAAATCACACATATGCTGCAGGGCTCTGGTCTCACTGGGATCATGGAGACAGGATGTGATGACTCACACTACTGGAACATTGCCTTAGATAGATACAGGCTCTTTAGCAGAGGCAGAACAGGACAGTGAGAAGATGAAGTTGCCTTCTGTGACAGCAGCAGGAATGAGGGAACTCTGCCTTGGGATGGAAAGTGAGCCAGCGTGGAGCTTGTAAAGTGTGGATTAGAAGCAGACCAATGCACGCAATGTCGTGGCTGTCTTTTCCAGATTGATGAGAAAGAAGTATATGAGACCTTCTCTAGCTAGAAGTCTCTTGTATTCAGCCCCTTGTCCTCATGAGGGATTTTAATGATGCTATTGGGTTCTGCTGTCACTGGAGGAACAACACAACCACGTATAAGAAATCCAGGTGCCTTCAGAAGCGCATAGACAGTAACTGATTATATCTGATACTAGGTGATTAAGGAGCCTGAGAGAACATGCTTTGCTGGACTTGATTCTTTAAAACAAGGAATGTCAAGGAATGTGAGGGTTGTGGGCAGCTTAGCTGTAAAGAAAATGAGATAGTGAAGTTTAAGACCCAAAGAGGTAGAAGCAAGGCAAAAAATAGGAACACAGCCTTGCACCAGGGTAGCATCCTTTGTCCTTTGTAGGACTTGCTTGGAAGAATCTCATGGGAACATGACCTTGGAGAGAAGAGTGATCTGAAAGAGCTGTTTGATAATCAAAAGTCATCTCCTCCATGCTCAAGAAAAGTCCATTGTAAAAAGCAGGAAATCTAGCAAAAGCAGCAAGAGACCTATCTGGATGAACAAGGAGCCAAAAAAAATCAAAAATTAAAAAAGAAACTTACAAGAAGAGTGGAAGAAGAGTGTAGGGTGAGCCATAAGGAATACAGAGCATGCAAAGACTGTAGAGAAAGTGTTAATAAAGCTAAAGCCCACCTGACATTACATCTGGTAAGAGATATGAAAGGCAGTAAGAAAGGCTTCTACAGGTATACCAGGATCCTAATAATCTTCTGTAGTGAGAAGGCTCTCTTCCTGTACAAGGATACCCTCACTTTAGCAAACCTTTCAGCACTGTATCCCCAAACATCCATAGAGAGGTAGATAGAAAACTGAAGGAAAAAAGGCTTTGAGGTCAGCAGCATGAAGCCCAGCTGTACGGCATTCATTACTGGTTCAATATCTGGATTTAACTTCATTAAGGATATGGATGATTGGAGAATACACCCCCAACAGCTTTGCAGAAGGTCCAGAACTGGGAGGAGTGGTTGATACACAGAGTGACCACGTTGCCATTCGGAGTGTCTTTGGCAAGTCAGAGAAATGAACTGAAAGAAATATTGCAAAATTCATTGTAGGGAAATCCATGTCCTGCACATGGGGAGAAATAACCCTGTGTACCAGTACAGAATGGGGGCTGAGAAACAGTTTAGTTGAGAAGTCTTTGAGTGGCTTGGTGGACAAGCTGAAAATGATCCAGCAGTATGCCCTCACAAAGAAGGCCAACAGGTCAAAGGAGTTGAATTCTCCTGTTTGCTCAGCTCTAGAGAGACCCACATGGAATGCTAGGGCCAGTTCTGGGCTTCCCAATGCAAGTAGGACACAGACTTAGTGGAGCAAGTCTAGTTGAAGAGCCATTAAGATGTTTAAGGTGTTGAAGCATGATATGTGATGAAAGGCTGAGAAAGCTGGGACTTGGGGCTTGGGGGCGATCTCATTAATGTGTATGAATACCTGAAGGAGGGAAGTAAAGAAGATGGAGCCAGACTCTTAAAAATATTCAGTTACAGTCTGTTATGTTTTAACCTGGCAAGCAGTTAAGCATCACACAGCTGTTCGCTCATCACTTCCCTTACCCAGATGGACGGGGGAGAGAACTGAGAAAAAAAACCCCACATTTTCAACAACCCCACTGTTTTTCTCCTAAACCCATAACATAGCATCATACCAACCACTATGAAGAAAATTAACTGTCCCAGCCAAAACTAGGTCACAGGAAAAGAGGTAACAGGTACTGACTGAAATTCAGGGAAAAATATTTAACTTAAAAATAATAATAATAATAAAGAAATTGTTTCATTGTGAGAGGAGTCAAAAACTGGAACAGGTTGCTCAGAAGAGGTGTAATCTCCATCTTTGGAGATACTCAAAACTCAACTGGACATGGCCCTGGGCTACGTGTTTTACCTTACCCTGCGTTAGCGCAGAATTTGTACTAGGTGATGTCTAGAGCTCCCTTCCAGCCTTAATTTTTCTATGATGCAGTAAGAAATTGGGTGTTTTAGAATAACCAAATTAATCAGGGCCCATTTCAGTAAGTCACTACCTACAGAAATCCATCTTTCTGAATAAAACTAATGTCACAAAATAGATGAAAATATTACTCACACACCTGGAGGCACACCGTGTGCTGAAACTCCAACTCTGCCCAAATTTGGCAGCTTTGCTGGTCTTCAGTTATTTTGTAATTTTTTTTCAGGGGTGGACTGATGAAAAATTTTAAGAAGGAAAAACTATTCTCTCTAAAATGATTTGTACTAAACAATCCTTCTGAGGAAATCTACATGTGTAGTGTGTTGGGCTGGAGGGGTTTGCTGTCCTTCAGCTGTTGCAACAGTATGATGGCTCAAGGAAAAAAACTGTAAGTCTTGAGCATAAAATATGTCTGTGTCCTCCAAGGGCAAAGCCAAACATTGAATGAAGCCAGAGAACAACCTGTTAGCAAACTTCTCCCATGTGCCTTTCTGAAGAATCAAATTCTTTTGTAGAGTTGCGGGGAAGTCTTTTTCAACAACTGGTTTGAACCAACACCATTCCTTCACTGAAAAATATATAACTGCTGAAGACCTACTGCTAGATAGCCCTCCCTCCTGAGCTGTAGCATGTGAGAGCCAGCTGGTCAGTGGGCTGCAACCTGCCCTTACACTGCCCTCTTCATACTGCAATTTGTGGGGACCCCACAGTGTTGAGAAAGAGCAGATCCCATCCCAGGGCTAGCTAAAATCATCCATCCCAATGGGAATACAAACACATTGCTCCCATCACAGAATCACGGAATCACAGAATGGCCAGGGTTGGAAGGGACCTGGAGAATCATGAATGTCCAACCCCATTGCCACAAGCAGGACCACCAACCTCCACATTTGATAATAGACTAGGCTGCCCAGGGCCCCGTCCAATCTGGCCTTGAACACCTCTAGGGACGGGGCATCCACAACCTCTCTGAGCAGCCTGTTCCAGCACCTCACCACTCTCACAGCAAAGAACTTCCCCCTGACATCCAATCTGAATCTTCCCTCCCTCAACTTAAAACCATTTCCTCTCGTCCTACTGTTATCTACCCTTTCAAAGAGTTGACTCCCCTCCTGTTTATAGGCTCCCTTTAGGTACTGAAAGGCTGCAATGAGGTCACCCCACAGCCTTCTTTTCTCCATCCACATGCAGACAGCCTAGATACGGACCAGGGTCACTGGAGAAAATGGAGGCTTAACTCTATATACAGTGAAGGAGAGAGAAGGAACTAGCTGTAGGCTGCTCTTTCTCAAAAGTAAACATAACAGTACTGGGTGTGGGACAGCTTTAAACTGGTCACAATTATTAATGAAGCTGGGACAGAGATTGGCAGTAGTACAAATATTAATGAAGTATGCAGAAAAGGACTTGGAAACACCAGCTGTTTCTCATGCTTGTATAGTTCCTGTAACCACTTTAGCCAGCAAGGGTAGGAGACAGAGATCCTGACTGCGGCTTCCCTCCCGGTTTTGTCAGCAACTTTGCTCTCCAGCTCTGTCCAAGGGTGATGTTTCCCTTAATGCAGAGCAGACGTGCAGGGCAGGCCGGGGCGGCCTTGGCCTTTGGCCATCCAGAATAACACTTCAGCTCCACAGCTGCACTGCCACTGGGAGCGGGAACTTCAACACTAAATGTCCCCCTTTCCGGTAAAAGATAAGGGGAAAAAAAAAAAAAAAAAAAAGGAAAGGAAAAGGAAAAATAAATAAAAATAAAATTTGCTAAAAATAAAATTCTTGTTATTACTGACTGTGTGCTGGTCCAGGGTCTTGTGTACCGTTCCACGAGCTGGCAAGAGTTGGGAGGAACAACTCATGAAAACAAGAAAATATACAGTAAAGACGAGGTCCTGCACAACTGCAGCTATTCTTCTCTGTGCTGTGCCCACAGCCATTTGAAGTGTATCCTGTAGCCAGTATAGAGCAATAGGAACTAGGAAGTGAACTGTGCAGGACAAAGGATATTGCATTCCCTTGCTAAGGGAAAACCTACCTTCTGGGGCTCTCCAAGCAGCTTCTGCCTGCCCCATACAGCTGTGTTGTACCACAGGAGTAACAGTAGGCACATCAGTGTTGATTGTGCTTTTCTTGTTTTTCTTCTTAACGTTAATGTTCTTCTCTTCTAAATTCAGGTTACCCTTTGGTACTATGATTTTCCTTTACCCATTGTGAGTCAGGAGGGACTCATAAACTAAGCTGTGTAAATTTCTATCAGTACAAACTACTGATCACTGCCAAGAAATAGACTGAGTGTCTCAGGACATACAGACTTTTTTTTTTTTTTTATTACATACACAGGGAGACAGAAGGGAACAAGCAGATAGGATCAAAGTCCTCTCCCTAAAGCAAGAGAAAGCCTCACTGCCCTTATCTTACTCACAGCATCAGCAAGTTTCTCTGACTAATTCCTTTGCCATTCATTACTCCTATGCCCAGCAGACAAAAAACACCTGGCACAGTGCTAATGATGACTACCAGTTCCTGAGAGGACAACTATTTTTATTGGCTGCCTTAAATATTTACTGTTTTTATGAAAGTTTTTCTTTTCCTGAAGTTGGTGCTCCAAAGAAAAAAAATAAACAAAACTTTGAGCTAATGGAGATGTATTTTTCATGAGTTCCAATTTTTGCCTAGTACTTATTTACCACAGCAGCCGTGATCTGCTCAAAGAAACTCTAAATTTTTTGTCCAAGTAGAACTACTGAGCCTAAAACAAGGAGAAAAGTAGATGCCAATTTCCTATACCAAAGTTCTGACTGCTGCAGATATACTGAATGAGAGGTTAAATGAGTCAAGCTTTTATTATGATGAAGGCTTAAAATATCCAAATGGTATGCTCTCAGGAAAAGTGTGTTGGCTCTCATTTTATTTCCAAGATATTTCAGCATGAAAGAAAACAAATCTTACTGCATTTCTTACATGAATTCCTTTCTTTCCTCATATAAGTCTGCATATAAAAGAGCTCTAAGAATAGTAAGCATTATAACTACTAAAATCCAAAAAGTTTGAGATAAGAAAGGATATTTTTTGCTGTCACTTCTAAACATTGTTATCAACTGGATGTTAAGATATAACTGCTGTTGGTATGTGTGTAATTAAAAGCACTTTTACAAAGAACCCTACCAGACTTCTCTGTATACATATGGATCTATATGGTGTAAGTAGTGTCATCTGTATCACGTAGACATTCAGATGGCATAAGAATGGGGAGTTTTGAATCTCTCCATTTATTTATTCCTGATTTAATGGGCTTTAAACTTTCAAGGAGATTGCTGAACTTTGAGACTGTGCAGGATATCAGGTCTTGACCCATCTTGTAGGCTTCAAACTCAAAAATCTGCAAAACTTCAAGTTCTGTTTCCAGGATTTGGATGCTGAATTCTGGTCCTTCCTCTGTCTGCGTTGGCTCTCAGCTACAACTTGCATTCATTTTTTCTCTTTTTCCCTTTCTGCTTTTTCACCACACAAAATGCTCACTCCTCTTTCTTAAAATATAAATAGTTAAATAGAGCTTTTCAAATTATCATCTTTAAAGGAAAATGGGAAGTAATTCTGTTTGTTTTTTTTTTACAAAATTTTTATTTAAAAAATCCTCAACATTATGACTAAACTCAAAGATAACTATCTGACATCAGGAGTCAATTGGAAGTACTCACATGACACAATTTGCGTAACCTTGAATTAATTTTTGTTGTGCTCCTTTCAAATTAATTATGTTACACACATGAGACTCCTCCTGGCACTTTGTTAACATCTGGATCCCCTTGTTATGTATTTTACCTAGAACTCTGCATGCCCTTTTGGACCAAATGATTATTTCCCTGGATAAGTTTCTACTGAGGTGAATTTTCATTGTTTCTGTCATTATTTTTTCCCTTCTCACTACAGGGAAAAATTTATTTAACTCTTACATAAATATAATAAGAGGAATATTAAGTACCATTAAACTTCTGCTAGTTGTACTTGGGAAAAAACAGGTGCCAAGGAATTACAACTGCAGCTTTGTTAAGAAAGGCCAGCAGTTGGTTTGAACAACCTGCACCTAAGACTTGCTGTCCTACTTTTTCTTCTCAGATTTAAATTCTTATTCTGTGGCCTATCTTTATCAATTCACATTGATGAGAGATGGATGATAGAAAGCTTGATGGAGATCTCTTCTCCAATACAAATCAAATTTTTCTTCCATCTACAACCAGAAAACATTTTTCAAATCAAATACTGTGTGTATGAGTTCTATCTTATGTTGGGAAACATGAAGAAGTTATTTTTGACACAGGGACAGAAAAATATGCAAATAATGCAGTTACTGGAGTTTAATCAATATCCCTCCTTTGGGTTATTTGCATCCATTAGCTTAGAGCTATGACATTTTAGGAATCAGGTTGGGTTGTGCCAGTAGTTTCCTTTATTCTTTAAATGTTTCATATTCTAACATATTTTAAGAAGACACTTTTAGAAGAAACAACTTCAGTGACTGCACTCTCTCAGATCTTGCAAGGGATCACTGTTGAAGCAAGTTGCAGATAAAGAGATCCAGGATCCTGGAAGCCTGTTTAATCCCTATACACTGGCTTCATTTTCAGACATATAGTAGTGTGGAAGCCATCGAGTAGGTCAAACACTTGATTAACTATCAAAGATTTCCAGGAAAGAAAAGTAACTTCCAAGTAATGTTGCTGTTTACATTTTATGCAATACATCTGAGCAATTTAAAACAGTTGAAAAAGAAAGGGAGAAAGCCCCATCCTACTGTGATTGCTGAGAGAAGCACTGTGGTCTGTAAATAACTTCAGCTTCTCAGATATTATATTCTACTCCTGGCAGCATTTACACTTACAAAAGAATGAAAATACTTACTTAAGTGCAAAAGCTCATCCACAAGTTTTTAACCATTTCTTTCAAGGCATTAAGTAATGCACAACTGTCCACTGAAGTCAAACTACCACTGAATTAAATCAATGTAGTCTGTTTGCAGATGCAAATCGAGCTCCTCACTGTATTGTCACTTGAGACAGTTGTAATGCATTACTGTAAGAAATAGAAGCTGCAGTAACCACAGAAGAAACAGAACTCTCACATTTGGCCGTTTCTGAAATTGTCAGTATGTTTGTAGTTTTTCTCATAACAAAACATTCACTTTGTGTTCTTCTTAGTACAGTGCTTAATCAGTACTTGAAAAATTATCATTGTCATTGTGGTCTTTTCTTTACTAAGGCTGGCTAATTCTCTTCCTCTTTCCTTTCTGCCAGATTATTCTTAGATTCTTACGTTAATTCCTTTCATAATACTATTTTGCATATAAAGAGTTCCTGTAGTAACTATGTACATTCCACATGATTGAAAAAGGAGTTGTTTGGTGCATCCATATGCAAAGAAGTGGCCCCCTCTCTTTCATAAGATGTGGTTGATGTTGCAAAATAGTTTAACATCATCACGTTCATCTGTTTTGATATTCTGGTGGGAACATCTGACCGCTTCCTGCCACTTAAGTCCCTGAATGTTGATTATAACCTGTAAGAGGTCCAAGCTGAAGATTAAGATTGTGAGAAAATATTATATTCCGCCGTAATAAAATAAAGTTTAAAAGACTGTGTTTTTTTTGTTGTTTTTTTTTTTTGTTGTTTTTTGTTTTTTTTTGAATGGTTTGTTAACAAACTGCATTGTGCCAAGGTAGGATTGCTCTGTACCACAGCAATACCTGTATCATTGAATTATCAGTTAATACCAGTTTAAAATTCCTCAGTGAAGCCAAATAAGATGCGCCTTCATCTCACTTTTCTTTTCATCCACATATACTCTTGTAGATTGGATTTAGCTGGGTAGAAAAGGAACCAGAGACATCTGAAGATAATTAGATAATTTCAGGTTCTCCCTGTTTAGTTACACTTGTAGGAAAGATAAATCATCTCCGAATTCAAATGATTGTACAAATGTTTCACTCATGGCATTCAACTGTGCTTCAACAAAACAGTGAAATGAGTATTAGAGATGTTCTCACCTTGTGTGCATCACAGTGTCTGTATATGAGAACAATAATACTGAAATATCACAAAGCACATTGTAGACTAGAGAGGATAGCTTTCATTTGAATTTAATGAGGCAGTAATAATAATGTAAGACAAATTAAATCATATCTTACTGAAATTCTCCATTCTGAAATGAATATTAATGTCATGATGAATCTGAGTTGCAGCATAATATGGCATGTTCCACTGTCTGATTCTAAAAATGGTTGAAAAAAAGCTAAAGCCACACTATGCTGTAAAATATATACCTATAGAAAAAGAAAAATAATTTTAGACATAGATATTCTGCTATCTCTCAGTACTACATCTTTTGCAACAGTGAGACTGTAGATCCAGAACTAAAGACTTTACTCACCTAAATAGACTTATTCATCTAAATGAGGGCTGTTGGGGTTGAGTCCAGGAACTCTATCAGTATAATACTAGAAAAATATATTTAAATTACTTCACAATAATTAATTGAGTGAGAAATCTAATCCCAGCAGGACAACGATTTCCTTTCATAAGGATTTATAATATTGCACCACTAGAGATGATTTTATATTCAAAATTATTTCATGCCGGCACAAAATCTTTGAAGGGGACAAATCTTACAAGTATCCATTTAATTGCCTCATCCAGACCCTGTGGATTACACCTATAAAGCAGATTTACAATAAATTTTAGGGAAGCAATACTGTGTCATCTCTGCTACATGTTACCTTCCTGTAGTTGAATGACCATTATTGGTTACAGCCTCATGTCATAAATCTGTTTTTCCCTCCACTTTGATCTTTTGCAGTTTTCAGTTTGACATGGGTTAAGCAGCTCAAATGTTAATCTACAGGAATCTTCAAATGGCAAAGCAGTGCTACTCAGGGCAGATTCGTGTGCCCCACTAATCACATACATCACTGTGGATCCACCTCTGTTGTGACCTTTTCCGTTGTCTGTTCAGATGAGAATAAAAGGATGCTCCTTGTTCCAACAGTCATAGGCTCACACAAGGCAGAAGATCTGCCAGGACCAGTCATTGGTATAGGAGCTCTGTCCAAGGGAATCCAGTGGCAAAGTGAAGATTTAGTGTCACTTCTCCCTGTCCCGTTGTTGTTAGATCTCTTCCACAGTGTTAGAAAGCAAGTATTACCCCTCATGTCTAGCCACAAGGACAGACATTACACAATTTAATCAGAAAATAAATACCAGATTATTTGGGGCAGCTATGCAGAAGGGAAGATGGGAATAGCTGCTACACAAACCTTACAATTTCAAGTATTTATGACAAATCTTGAAAATTCCCATTTTCATAATGGTAAGAAGTCTGTTCTTCCGTGTCTTGAGTCATTTGCTTTTGCTTTCTCCATTCCCTTCTCTGTATTTCACTATTTTGACTGGTAGCACCGTATGTTTTCTTTGGACTTACAAAAGTTTCACTGTTCATCTCAGTTTCTTCAGCCAGTTCATCCTGATCAATTATACCACATTTCTCTTCATTCAGGTTTTCAGGGTCAGCCCATTCCTGCTTCTCCCCAGAAGCAAAAATAGCATAGAATATTACTCCACTGTAGTGCACCAGGGCTGCGATCAGAAAGACATTTTGCCATTCTTCGCGGGTCTGAAAAAATGTTCCAGGTCTCATTAAGTTTGTGGTAAAAAGAAATATTAATGTCTGAACTATACTATGAATTAGCATATACTGATGGTTGTTTGATTCCTGATGTTACAGATAACACAATTTATGAGATGTGAATATTTTAAATTTCATATCAAGGGCTAATGCAATAGAAAAAGGGACAAGAAATATTCATGGAAAAGCCAATCTCTCCCTAAAAACTGAGTTACTTGGTGATTGCTCAGCACCCTACTATAGGTGCATTGCAGAGGTGTTTCCTGAGTAAGCCTTTAAGTATTCACTGGTAGCACGAGGATATTGAAGAGATTCAGCTGAGGTTGTATAAAATAGTATCTCCCTACACAGATAATTAGTTTATAACAGTTGAGAATCTAGCCTCTGCACTGTTGTAGAAGTGAATTTTTAAAACAACAATAATAGAAAACAGCTGAAGATATTAATGATGAAATTGAGTTCCCAGGAAAACTGGAAATGTGTTAATTTTCACTGCATAGAACACTCCTTTCCCTAGGAAACATGGAGAAACATTACCTTGTGTTTTGTCATTGCACCAACGATGAGTGGGCACACCATGCCTGACAGCGTCCCCACACCATTGGAGATCCCCATTAGGATGCTGGCATAACGTGGGGCTATGTCCAAGTGATTCACATTGAATCCTACAACATACCAGAGACAACAGTCAACTTAATGCTACTGGGCCAATACAATTTTCTCTAGCTGTTCTGGCTGAAGAAACCTGAAACAGGTAGGAAATCCTAATCCATGTATTAAAAAAAACAGGGCAATATTTTCTTAGTGATAAAGATGGAAGATACAATCTAACTCTTTATTTACAAAATCTCTATTAAATTCCCCAACTCTGGAGACCATGTTGTGGAGAAAACATAACTCGTTTTGGCTTCACAGTGGTTTAGAGTATCCATACTTCCTATCTTCTCATACTGGAACAATGTATTCAGGAAAAATTTTTAATTAGGGAGGGAAAGCGTCATGTTTGTAAGATGTATTTTTCTTTTTAAAAAGATATATTTTAACTTATGTAGTAGTGTTTTTTAAACATATTTTCCAATTCTTTAAGTTATATTTAATGAAACAAAACAAGAAAAATCCCACTGTATATAAACCAGTCAGAAAATTAATTACCCTGGCTGTAGCACATCTTCTTGGTAAACATTTCATTGGAAAATAAAAAGAGAGAGTAAAAATCAGCTCAGATAATTATCATGCTTTAGGTGATGAAAATTAGTCGTAAGTGCTATGGATGATCACTAGAAAGGATGATGAATTCCAAATCCATGTGATTAAATACTGTAAAAAAGCTGAGTGCTGGGAAAATTCTGCAATATAATTGATTGATAGAAGCCACCTGCCATGCAAGCACCTCATAGCTGAGCAGTGCAACTACTTAACCTTGAAAAGATGGAAGATCAGCAGTTATTTTGTTTTGTTCAATAGATCCATCTTCTTGGCAGTCTTCCAGGAGGTGGGCTTTCATCTTCATAGGAAGATGTGTTACTTTTAATAGCAGAGTTATTGGTGGAACTACAAAGCCAGAGACTGGTGAGCCTCATGAAACAGGCAGAAACAGCAGTTCAGGTTAACAGGGTTGATTATAGGATACAACAGAGACACAACTGGCGTAGGAAGCACAAACTGGCAGATAGGGTCGGCAGTGGGATTGCAACAAGTATCCCTTGAGTTCATTTCAGAGTAATTCTCTCTCCTTCTTTTAAGGGATACTCATTATGGAAGGTGGCCACCACTGTAAACGGCATTAGCACAAGGCTGGTGTAAACTAGAAACAAAACAGAGCAGGTTCTTTCAAAGCTTCATGTCCTACACGCAACACCTTTCATAGATACTGAAATAAATTATTTCTGATATAGGAAATAGTAGAGAACACTCCATAAGTAGCCATGCTAAAAGCAAACAACAATAAAATGACGACCGGAACAACACTGAGGGTAACATTTCTTTTGTCAATAATAAGGAAATGAATAATAAGATTAATTCTTACCTGAAATTGCAAAGCCACTGAAACCTACAGCTAACACCAGAAAAGAAATAGCTACGCCTTTTGTATGAGAATATCCAACCACCAAAAGCAAGGTCGCTTCCATCCCAAAGCCTGAAAATCAAACACATGGAAATAAATTACATTGCAGGAACATGTAAATGTTACCTGTTGGGAATATACTTGCTGGAATATTTTAATATATTTTATTGAAAATATACTTTTTACTCCGCCTCCCCTGTGTAAATGAGATGAGTGATAGAATAAATTGACTCATCGAGCAGTATAGAGAAATAATGAGAAAGTGATTCTCTATGAAACAGTGTAAAATTCACAAAACAAAACAAAAAAAAGGGGGCGGGGGAAGAAGAGAAATATTTCTTGTCTTCAGTTTTTTATGGCTGCTGTGAAGTGACAAGTTCTTGGCAGATGGAACAAAAGACTGTTTTTCAGAGAGGTGCGTCAGCAACAGAAGAGGACATGCCTGGGTATCACAGAAAACTTCCAGGCTTTGCCTTTGGTGGAAATCAACATTTCCTAATATTTAACTTTACAAACCTTCTGTTTGTTGTTTTTTTGTTTGTTTGTTTGTTTGTTTTTTAAATAATGCTGAAAATAAACCTTGAAAATACAATTAATAAAAGAATCCTTTGTGAAGATGTATAGCCAAACTCTGCAGGCATCTCTATTTCAGGCACCCCATGCCAGCCATAAATAATGTAAGCCAGAAGCCAGAAGAAAAGCATGACTTCACAGTCATGCTACAGTTTAGCATCTGTACAGTTTACAGATTTGGCAATTACATGCAGATGCCATTGATTTTTCAGTTCCAGTGACCAATCTAAAAATAAACTATTTCGTGCTCGGCAAAAATGAGTTTGTCTATCCGCCATGTTTCTTTCAGCTGATCTCTGCAGCCTGAATTTGTCAGTGAATTCTTCTGGAAGTAGAACACAGGAACACATCCAGTTAATGCAGGGTTCTGAAAGGGTTCCTGCAGCACCACAGGATGTGACTAGCTTTGTCAAATCAAGTTTTCAGGATGAAGCTTATTTTATCATAATCTCTTCTGAGCCAGTCCTTATTGCCCTTCTAATTATTAACAACTTGTCTTGCCTCCTCTCTTTTTTAAAAGCATGCTTGTATGCCTTACAGCATAAGGCTGTCTAGTATCAGCTCTCCATTAAATATTCCAGATTAACCAGCTGCAAATGCAAACTAGAGTAATTTTCTCATGTTGCAACAAAACATTGGCCAAACTATGATATCTACACCAGGTGCAGCACACAATTGAAGTACTATATTTTGGGAATCCAGTAGTACCTCCACAGTTCATGACCTTCCTTACAGTGGTAGTAGTTAAAATCTTCCTGCTCCGTAAGAAGTCAGCTATCTGCCCTCCAATGGGCACAATGATTGTCATAACCATGTGGGGAACTGCAGACAAAAGGCCAACCTGAAATTACAAAAGTAAGTGCTTACTGCTCATATCCTTCCTTGGGATTTATGGGGAAAAGAACAGGAATCATATATATAGGACACATCTTTAGCATATATCCTTATGTGGATTGTGGACTTTTTCTTCAACAGAACTTGCAGCAAGGACCTGGCTGACCTTAAGCTACCCTTGTCCCAGCTTTAGGGATTTCTAGGAGCTTGAGGAACTCCAACATGCTCCAATCCAGGCAGTGGCAGCTTTTTTCTCAGCTCTGAGCATCTGTACGCAAGCTATAATGGGGCTCAAGCTATAATAAGAAGGAAAAAAAAGAGAACTCTGTCTAAAAATTCTGGAGTTGGTGCTCTAGAGGAATTTTCTCTCTCCAGTGGCCAGCATTGGAGTGCAAGACTACTACAGTTTAGCTCATTAGAGAAGATATCCAAAGTGGGGTGATGTGAGTATCTCCTGACAGTCCTGGAGGAGAAGGCATAGCACAAGAATCTCACCATAGAAATATCGTGCAATATCTCTGCTTTTTGGTGGTTGCTCTGAAGAATGGCATAGAGGACTGCAAATATTTTCTGTTGTAGATACCAGGAAGCACTTACTTATATGTTCTACAGTAAAGTGTTTTGTCTTTCAGTTTACAACTGCTTTTATGTATTTTTATTATTCTGTTCTCAAGGAGATCCTTTCTGCATAGCGAATCAGTTTCTTGACACTATTATAATGAAGGCAGCACATGTACATTGCATGGGCAATAAGTATATACAGTATAAAACCTGAAATTATATTAGAATCTTATGAATAAGCATACATTTGAAGTAATGCATATACTTCTGCTCTTGTGGTACTAGGACCTATAAATTGATGCTCATTGTATCACATTTTCTGGCAGAGTTCTTAGTTTTTCTGTAAGCTCTGGTACTTATTCCAAATACAAGAAAAGACTATTTTGCACAGTTTTAGTGGCCAGCACATCATCATATAGAGGCTTAACTTTGAAGTAGTAATTCAGTAGGAAGTTGGAGTTTCACTTTCCTTACACTGACACTAAATCAGCTTTACATTTGTTTTTAATTAGTGAACATTCTAATATTCATGAAAGACAACTTAGAATAAACAACTCTACTTTGTCTTAATAACCTTGTTCTTCATACCATTGCTACACTAGGCCATTCAGAGTGTCATTGCCCTGAATAAATAATTATTGCTATAATCAAACAGTATGCTACTATATGAAAATTGTTGTATAACAAGTACGTGTTTTAAAGGAAAGTTGGAAGAACTTTCTCGCACAACCACTCCACAATCCACATTCGTGCTCTAAAGGGAGATTGTAGCAATATTGTCTTTAATGAAGTGGCAGGAAATACCAATCCATGGAAAATTTGACCTCTGATTGTCAATGAAATGTACTGAAAAAGAAAGAAAAGGAGGAAAAACATTGCCTGCCAAGTGCTGCTAAGCCACCAGCACTAAAAAAAAAAATGTGCATTTCTATTTACTTACCTGCTGGTTTCTATGAAGTGTTTCTTTGTTACCAGTGAAAGCAATTCTTCCTTTCTTTCTTTTTGCTAAGAATTTGATGCTAGCATGTTTTCATGTCTATCAAGTTTGTAAACGTATGTCATCCCAGTTACCTGGAATAATCTACTGAAATGACTGCAGTGACATCTGGAGATCCTCTGTCTCCTAGAGTGGAGTCTGAAGGTCACTGCTTCATCTCAGACATTTACCTTACTTATTGCAAATCCAAAGACTTCTTCAAAGTAAGCAGGCTGACTTATAAGGAGCAAATAGAAGGTCCAGCTTCTACAAAAGTTAGCCACAATGATTGCATAAACTGGCATTGAAGTGAAAAATCTTTTCCAGGGAGTACTAAATTTCTAAGGGGAAAAAAAAAAGAAAAACACCATTTTTTTTAGTAGGCAGAAGCACGAAGAGATGAGAAAGTATCTTCAGTATCAGGACTATCCATTATATTGCATAAAATTTACACTGCAAATTGCTTACAATGTAAGTCTGAATTAACAGCGAAAGAAGAGATACAGAAAAACTTTCTCAGAATCGTTAAGATTTTTAGGATGACTACTGTGCTATTATTGCTCTGCTAACTGAAATCACAAAATTCTGTACTGAAATCCTGCTGTTGGGATAATAGGATCAATAACAGAGTCAAAGAATACTAGAGGAAATATTGCTCTGTTTCCCACTCTCTGTCATAATGAGGTTTGAGACGGTCCCGCAAAGGAATTATGAAAAAAGTGTTCTCCAAACTAAGAAATAGTTAGTAACACACCAGCAGGCTGCTACTTGCTTCAACCTACTTGGTTTCATTCAGCAAAAAGCTTGAGTAGAGGATTTAATTCATATAGTTCACTTTCTGCATTTCCAATTTATATTTATGCTTAAATATTCCATACAGCAGGAGCAAAAAACAGTTCAGAGATCTATTCACTTGAAATAAACATCAAAAGAGAAGCCTAGATAAGCAACTATTGCAATATTCATTCGTATTCTCCTTTCTTTAAAATATTAGCTGTGTTCTACAGGCAGCTGTGTGTCTGCAGTCATGTGTGAACACATGATGATGGTACTAGTGTCTTCTGCAGTCAAATCTCTATATAGCAAGGGCAAAATCATGACCTGAAACAAGTGTGTATGTCTCCAAACAGTGACTTCAGCCAAACTTCAGGAGCATGTCCAAAAGGAGAGTCTGATACTTTATGCTTTTTCTCACACTGTTATCCAAAACATGTAGAGGATAGGGTTTGTAGAGTTGACTTTTTTTTCTTTTTTTTTTTCTTCCCCAGAATGTTAAATAGTAAAGCCAAGAAGGGGGAATGTATTGAGAAAAATCTTTGTTTTTTGCCTATAGCAATAATGAGTTACTTAAAGGAATGGATAATGTTTGACGGGTAAATAAGCTTTGCTTGTAAGTTCCCAGGATCCTCCAGAGGAGAGAAGTCTTAATACAAAGTAATGAGCTATTGTGTGAGAGAGCAGGGCAGAAGTCCCAGCCTGAGCTCTCAGAGTTTCAGTCATCCTTGGCAGAAGCCCATAAGGCAGCTAGGTAATTTAACATCCAGAGCCAGATCCTTTTTATGGTATTTCCATTAGTTTGGGGATTTATTTTAGAACAAGTCTGATAATTACTCAAGAACATACCAGAATGTGTTGTTTCCTGCTCTCCCCACTCCATTCCTCTCCCTAGACTAGGGATGCTCTGTAAACCAAGAGCTGAAACAGCCCTACAGGTTTTGCCTGTTGCTGAATTTGTCCTGTACACTTGCATGAGCCTCATCCTGCAGCCTTCATAAAACAAACGGCCCCTAAACTTCAACAGAAATAGTTCTGCTGTTCTTATGAAGCTAACTGTATCTATCCCATTATGTGTTGATGTTATACAAAGAGCTCACGAATTATAACTAGTCACTGAAAAGCCTTTTTTTTTACTTACGCTTGCACTAGCAAGGCTGGCTCCTTCTCCAATACTTGTTTCTATATATACCCTTTCTTCTCTGGTTATTGTTGGGTGTGCAGCTGGACTCTCATAGGCATGAAGCAGCCAGAACATGTACCAAACAATCCCAAACATTCCTAGAGAGGCAGGAAAAGCAAAACTCAGTTTTAAAAGCCAATTAAGCCATACTTCTATATCTAAAAGTGTTAAGGTAGTTTCAACTACCAATCAAACCAAATCTCCATTAAAAATATGCTCAGAGAAGGGAGAATAAATGATTCCTGACTCAGTACATACTACATGCCTGTTTGCAAAGTGTTTGAGCATTCTGTTGCTCATATGACACAGTATGTGTAGGGCAGAAAAAAGGTAGAAACAAAGTTTTATGTGGAACTAAGAGAAGAAAATAACAGAATGATCTTAACATGTTCACATCTGCACACAAAGGCTTCACAACCAGAGAAGACAGAAAACTCATCTCAACTGCGTGGGACAGATTTTTCAGGGCAGAAGGTTTCTGAAGCATTAGGCTTCCTATCAGCAGCATACGTTGACCCTTATGCTGTAGGGTCAACAGCAGGTGCTCTGGGATACCTATCACTTGAGTGCTTGTGTTGCAGAGCAACCTGCACAACTGTAACCAGCCCTGTCATGGGATGACATGTGTCACTTCTAAGAAGCACACTACAGACAGCCAGGAAGTGTTTCTTGTTGGTCCTTTATACCTTGGGCTGTAGTCTGGTCATTACAATTTTAAAACATGCTACAACAGATTACAAAACAAAACTTTTCAGAAGCTGCCATAAGTAGAGAATAATTGGGAAGACCCATTTGCAACCACTTAATTCCTCAGAACAACTTTGATACCTGTCACACAAAATTAACAAAATTGCAGGCAATATCAGTTGATGAGAGGAGATTCTTTATGTTAACAACTCACCATAAATATAGAAGACTGATGACCATCCTATATACTGTACTAGCACTCCTGCCAATGGCATGGCGACCACTGCACCTGCATATGACCCTGAGGAGAAAAAGGATTAAGAAAACACATCAGCAATGTTAAATATGAGTCCAGTCCTTACTACAGGCTGGCACCTTTTTTTTTTTTTTTTTTTTTTTGGTGAACATTTGTGATGGGATGGCAGCTGTGATATTTTGACTGGGATGGAGAGACAGGCCCTTTGCTGGAGTGGGATCATCTGGCTCATTCTGTAGCCAGAAGGAATGTGGTAACCTAGGTAAATGGGATTCACAAAGCTGACACTGATGGCGTACCATCACACAGGTGTAACTTAAGATCTGAAGAGGGGATTCCCACTTAACTTAACCCTGTGGCATATGAAAGAAAACTCAGAGAAGCCCACAGCTTGAGTTTCAGAAGCCCTCTTGGTGTCCAGAAAGCCCGATGGCTGCTGATATGCTGAGAAGCTTCTGTCATGACTCTAGCCCCACCACCCGACAAGCACTGCAAGTGGAGGCTCACATCAACCTGTTTAACCACGTTTAGTTTATGCCAGTGGCATGAACAAACACACAGAATAAATAGCCTAATGTTGACACAGGACAATTTAAAAAAAAAAAAAAGAGCAAAAAAAGTGAGCTATGCCAAGGTTTTCAGACTGGGAAACATACATTGCTGGCTAAATATATTTCTGAATGACTCACAGAAAGAACTGAGAATTTAAGTACTTGGAAAGAAATTTCCATGAAGGTTCTAAGGAGGATTCATGTAATCTGGACATTTGGCATCAGCACAAAATAATGACATGTGAGAAGTGTTGCCTTGAATTACTTTAGGAAATAAGATACACACGCTTTTGACCTTATTATATACTTTGTTAATGAGCACCTATAATCTAAAACTACAGGCAAATGCAGAAGTACACCTCACTACATTCATTAGCAAACACTTCTCATTGCAGAGATCCTTTGCCTCTGTGCAATTAATTCAGTGTTCTTGCAGAAGTAGCGAAGCCCCAGGCAAGAAAATAGAGAAACCAGGAACACGGGTAACACTGGACTTCCTAATCTTTCCATCATCTCTGTTCACCTTACAAGAGTGAAAGAGAAAACTGATGATCTGTAGCAAATGAAATGGGTGTTGAGCTACAGGATGGATCTTTATCTGCTGCTGGGCTTTCAGCATTGAGTATGGAGAATCCTCTGCAGAAATTTGAAACTCCTAAATAATCACTAAATACCAGAGTCATTTGTAATAAAAATAGTATTCCCAGAGTATTAAAAGAAAATGCATTTTTTCATATTTCAGTCTTTTTTTTTCCCTACTATTCCACATGCATTTTAGCCCTGCATTTTCCCCAGCTTTTCAGTTCCACTGCTAACAGACAATAATTTCCTGTGACTTTTATATTTTCTATTACATATTCTCTCTCACAGACATTTGTCTTCAGCTGGCTTTAACCCACCAACAATGCTTATTTTCTTTGTTTTTTCTTCCTCCATTCTCAGCTGCTCACTTTTCAAAGCGTTACTATTTCTGATTTGTCTTCAGTATTATTAAACATCCCCTCACTGTTCCAAGTTCCCTTTTACAAGTGGGAAAGGACAAGGCAAATGGAGATGTGTGTCTTAGAGGATAAGAAACAACAGACCGAAGTAATGAGTAGGACTTTTCCTTCACTCTCACAACAGCCCACATTAAATCACACCACAATCATTTCTGTTCCATACTCTGGACCTTTTAGGGTATGAGAATGGAGGAGGTGCATTTGGGTTATGCCTTATCTTCCTCCCATTTAGCCTTCTATCCAAATCCACCCTGAAGTCAATAAGAAGATACAAGCATTCACAGCTTTCCCTGAAATCAGCAGCTAGGCTGGCCACTGAAATCTGATGAAGAAATGAAAGGGCTAGAAAGACGTGAGAGTCAAAGTAGTCTTCTCTGGAAAGAAAATGTGGTAGCACAGCGTGACCTGCAGCATTTCTTTTCAAAACCTGCTACCCAGAGGACAGAATTAAAAGAAGAAAAACTCTTTATTCTTAATACGGATGTGAATGAAAAGAGAACAAGATGTAAAACTCAGTATTTTTCCTGCTCCATGTTTCATAGAAAGATCTAAGGCTCTTGTTAGAGGCTAAAAATTGAATGAAAGAATTTTATTTCTCCCATCTTTCCACTGGATTCCTTTTCCCAAAGCCTTCTGAAATTTCCTATAAGCCACCTTCTAGAAGTCTGTCTGCCAGTAGTAGGAAAGACCGAATGAGCAGAACAAGATGGACCAAGCCCTCAAGTCCTTTAAAATAGTTGTTAAGTGCATGCTTAATTAAATACTCAGTTCAATGCATACAGCAGATAGAACGCCTAAAGACTGAGCAAATGAAAAAAAAAAAAAAAGTGACCCATAAAATGAATAATATATATGTCAATACACTCATAAGCCTATCAACTTACCACAGAATGATGTCGTTGCCAACCTGCTTCTCTCCAGTGGAGGAGCCCATTTACTCCACATCCCATGGCAGGCTGGGTAGGTGACGCCCTGGCAGACATTTCACACATCATATGATTTGCTTTCACTACATTCCTACTTTAAGATGTTGCTGAAAGAGTTAACCTGTCTAGCTCATTGTCACCACATCGGAAGGATTAAAATAAGTCTGGGAGTTTTCCTTTGGGGAGCGTGAAGATGGCAAACTAACTTAATTGTTATGCTGTCCTGGGTTAAAAATGCTTCTTAGTGCATGCAGTGGATGACTTAAATAGGCAGAACTAGGCCTATCTGCAGTACTATTAATCTATCATTTTAAAACTCCTTTTAAGATAAATTTAAAAATATGAATCAAGATAAGAAAAAAATAATCACCGTAAAAATACCAATGGAAAAAAAAAAGAGTAACAAGTAGAACTGTAGATGGATCAGAAAACCTGACCAAAATGTTTCAAACTTTTTTTAAAAAGCAAATTTCCCCAAATGAAAGTGGTGAATGTTCTTACCTCTACCAGACCTTGTAGAATTCTAACAAACATCACACAGCCGTAATGTACCCTTGCTGCAGAAGGGATGAACATGTTCAGTGTAGATGTTAGAAAAATAGCTGCTCCAAACACCCTTTGAAAAAAGTATCATAAAAGAGAATGTAATTATTATCTGCTTTTCAGAAGCAACATTATTCTCAGGTACGGTCTCAAAGACAACTTCTCCACTGCCCACCAAGTCACAAATGCAGATAATTGTAAATTTGCCTTATTGGCAAAAGGGATAAATACACAGAATGTCACTGCATTTTCTTCCCTGAATGAGATAGGAGTTTTATGCACACTTAAACAAAGGTTTTGTTTTATTCCTCTATCTCAGAGGTGTAGTTGCTGGTGGCTAAGCTGTTTACACAAGCCCTGAACTGAGAGCATTATTGCTATTCTGGGAAGTACTTGAATTCTTTTGTATCAGTAGGGTTTGACTTAAATCAGGTAAAGTCTTGTTTGAGTGCCTTACTGAAATGTGGGAGCGTGCTGATTATTTCCTCTTTCTGCAGCTAAAACTCATAACAGCACAGTTTGAGATCAACTTCTTCCCAACATCAATTCTCTAAAAAATAGATAAAAGCATTTGCAACTGTGGCATAGAAGGGGTGCTTCCATAAGAGATCTTCTGTGAAAGACATGATATGAACATTTTGTTCCCTGCTTGGGAAGAACAATTCCTGCAGCTGGGTGCAAGTCAGCCACCGTTCTCCATGCATCTGGGGCCTTTGGGAAATCTTTTGCAGCCTTCCAGAACTTACCATCCATTAGAAAAATGGGCAGCAGAAAACTCTGTGTGGTAGTTATAGATCCAAACAACATCCTCAAAACTTCAGGACACTCAGAGGCCCTGGGAATACACTCAGAGCTGGGTCTGTCTCATTCCCCACAGTCTGTGGGAGCTCTTCCCAGTAGAGACACGGGCTTTTCTCAGCTTAACTGAAGAGCGGTGCAAACTTAATGCATTGTATTAATAATAAACTATAGTGACAATAGACATGATGGACAGCTGGGCCACAGTGAAGTCATTTCAGTACGGGATGGTTGCAGGCTTGCATACATTTTCACACCCAGCTGATCAAAGTCTCAGGTTCCCTTTCTGTACTACAGACAGGGTTCAGTATCTGCCACACTCTGAATATCAAAAGTTCATGACTCCAACATCTTTGGAAGATGATATGCAGGAGGATCCTCTCTCAAATTCTCTCATATCACCAAAAACTATTAGAACTGGCAGAAAGAGTTCATTCTGCAGATAGAAAGCTGCACTGGCTGATGGCCCTGGGAATCACAGCATGTTAGAAGATGGGAGGTTGGGTCAGAACAGCCTTGTCTTATCCCAAGACAGAGAGTGACACCTGAGTTTCATCTCTCCCTTGTGGCAAAGGTCCTCAGCTCCTGGCTACACTGATGCTAGCTGGCAGCAACTGCTCTTTGAGGACCACAGTTCACATTCCTTTTCAAACTGCTCAAACTCACTGGTGTTGAACAGTTCTGAATTGGCTTATTATGCCTGTGGCATTTAAAAAATGACAGATGACACATTAAGCTTCATTCTGATATAGGAATGGTATTAGATATTTAAACTGAAATAATGACAGCAGAAATATTTTCTCCCTTTTAATTTTTCTGCCAAAGACATATGCAGCTCTCGCTATGTATGGCTATTTATCATCTTCCGTTGAAAAATATTCGTAACTTTTAAAACCTTCTGATGTCAGAAGCATTTTTTTCCTTCTTCTTCTTCTTTTTTTTTTTTTTTGGAAAACATTCACAGAAAATATACATCACGTCATATTTTAAATCCAAGTTTATGATCTATGGAGGAATTAATGACAGCATTATAGCACAAAGAATCTACAGTCAGAGATCAACATTGTTTCTTCTCATCCTGTACACCTCTTGACAAAAGCAGCAGCTCAGCTCATGCCTGGACAGCTCATAACCTGAGTGACAAGAAAGCAATCAACACATGAACACAAAAGCAAAGAAACTGAGCAGGCTGACAGAGGGAAGTGACAAAGGAATGAATTTGTATAGAAACTAGTCTGAAAATCTGAAGTAGTATACAAAGCCTGTGATTGCATCTTGACATTTAGGATGCTGCTTTCAAAGCCAAATAAACATTTAGCTAAGAAATGGCATTACTGAGAGCTCCGTTATGATCAGTGAGGAGTTTTGCACCTTGCATCTTCTTTGCCACAGGAATGAATAAGCCACAAGAAAGAGAACATGTTTTACTACCCAACCAGCTAGCTCTCGGGATTGAGTTTCCAATCTTTGCTACTTCACTTAATGCCAACTCCTAACACATCCAGGTTGTAAATGCATCATATACACTGTGTTAGAACCAGCCACTCTTTTGTTACTAAGAGGCTAAGTAGTGTTTCTGCAAATAGCCAGCCAGCATCTTTCCAGCAGTTTCCAACCTTCAATCCCAAAGAAGCTGGTCTCCACCATGGACAAGAATACACCAGTTCTTTTCAATTCATTGATTCTTTTCTCCTCACCACCGTGATCCAGTTACCATTTAGCATCAAAACAGCTTTCTCCAGCGACAGACTCCTCTGCCCAGCAGTGTGCCATTACTAAAAGCAGATACCATGGGGTGCTTTATGTTTCATGTCTCCTCGTCACCACCAAAAAATTAAGAAATTTTGTTAGGACAGATGTTGGAGGATAAGCAGTAAATCAAAAGAACACAATCACTGAACAGTCAGTGAACTTTTTGGTGGAACATAGATATATACAAATTTGGACATGCATAAAGGAACTTACTTGGTGTCAGGTGGTTTTAATGCAAAAGCATAAAGCACTTAATATTTTCCTCTGTTCTGAGACCTGTTTGAATGCCACATTATTATACACAACCATTTGCTAATGCTTGTTGGGGGAGAGAAGGGGAGAGAGTTTCCACGTTTGTTCAAGGTTCCACAGTGATGAGCAGAATTTAAACAAGTAACAAAAGGCTC
The DNA here is from genome assembly GCA_037305975.1 of Chrysolophus pictus. Taxonomy (NCBI): domain Eukaryota; kingdom Metazoa; phylum Chordata; class Aves; order Galliformes; family Phasianidae; genus Chrysolophus; species Chrysolophus pictus. Next base: position 149,210,749 of record CM074576.1, read on the forward strand.
TATACCTAAATCTGTAACACCAGTAATAGGGCAGAGTAATGCATCTCATTACTGAGCACAGTTGTGAGACAGAAAACATTTCTCTTTCTAGGGGGGTGTGGGTTCAAGGTTGGCCCCAGCTCTGCCTGTTTCCTGCCCTGTGGTGTTAGTGAGCAGATGTTACCCCTCTGAAAGGGAAATACTGTTTAATCTACCCAAGCAGAAACTGGTAGGGAGAACAAAGAATAAAGGAAAAATGTAGAGTTAGTCAGATCTGTTATTACAAACAGGAATACTCTCTTAGTTTATCTTTTGGGGGGGGGTGCTCTTCCTCAAGCAGATTCTATTTCCAAACCCAGTCATAATTAAATCTGTAATGTGGTGTCATATTGTAGAATCAAAATGAGTCTAAAAGTACAATGGGAACAGAATTATAGCTTCCTGTGCATATGCATGATAGATACCTAAGGAAGTAGTTAGCTGATAGAATACGTTGAGCTACAGGGTATACTTGGTTGATTTTACTGTTAATAAAAAATATAAAGGTAACAAAAGCCAAATCAATAATATACTGAATTATTCAGCCAACAGAGCACACATCTGTGTTTTTGAGCCCTTCAGCTGCCAAATTTCATGGTAAGACTGGAAAGAGAGGGGAAGTGATTAAACCTAGCTAATTTGTTTGGCTTATTCAACAGAATGAAAAGTATCCTGCTTAGGCACCTCATATGGTAGAGAAATGAAGAACTGAGGCTGCTAGTAATGTTGAAGAAGTGCAAACTGAACTCAGAGTAACTTTTGTTAGAGGTAGAGCAGAGCTGGATCTGAACTTCTGGAAAATTCTATGGGATGACTCCATACTGAAGTCATTTCTATAAGAGACAAAGGTGAGGAGAATGCTCAGACAGCCTTGTAACCCCTGTAACTCTCTGAAGAGTACAGAGCAAAAAGTACTTTTATTTGAGGCAAAGCAATGCAAAGCTGGTCTTAATTTTTTTTTTCTCCAGTTGTGAAAGCCATTGTAGATATCAAATCTTGTTTGCAGAGAAAAGTATGAGTGCCAACCCTCTTTTTCATCTGTAGATCTCAAACGTCTTTCACATGCACATCTCATGAGTTCATTTACAACCAGCTGTCTTCAGACAAGCTCTTTGTTTCAGTTGGAATCATATTCCAAATTCTGCAGACTTTTTGAAGTAAAGCTTAAAAACAAAATTATCTTTGGCAAAAGTAGCAACTTTTCTATTGTTATTTTCAAAAATAGTTGAATTAAAAACAACAACAAAGAAACAGCCCAAAAACAAAATGGACATGGAAATAATCTGTGTAGAAGTTCAGACTTTGTCATACAGAAATCATGAGGCTCTATTAGAAAAGTTCTGGGCAATCCTAATTACAGTCATCACTACTGTATTCAACCACAGACAGCATAACTATGTTTATTTCATAGAAATGTGCATGAGAATGGGCTTGTGCCTTCAGAACATAAATATTTCTGTATCTTCTAAACACCCAGCTTCAAAATTTCTGGAAAATTTCAATCCACAGGGAAATTTTAAAGGAGAAAAGTCAAATTTATTTGGAAAAAAATAACTTGGTAAGTTGAGTTAAAAGCATTGAAGCACTTCTGAAAGACAGATGCTACAAGCATAATCTCAAACATCAGGTGTATGTTCCTAACATCCTCCAGAAAGCACTGTTGTTTAGAAAACAATAAATGTGCAAACATTTGAGATGAACAAGTCACTTGGAAGAAGCAGAAATCAGACCCATTACAGAAGTCTAGCTCCTTTTTTGGTTATAGACATGAATACTGCAAGTTCAGCTGCAAGTTCTTTAAGCACCTTTGTTCACTGTGTTAGTAAGCAGTATAAAACAGACATTTGTAAGGCTGTAAAGCTTAACTCTTTTGATTATTGTTTTCTAACCTGTTAGCAGCCAATTTGTTTGCAATGAAACCTCCTGGAATTTGTGTCACAATGTAACCCCAGAAGAAAGAGCCATGTATGAGTCCCACTGTCTCTGGATCCCAGTTGAACTGGGCTTTCTGTAAAAGAAACAGAAAAAATGTAAAATGAAGCACACTTATTAGAGGTAAACACTATTTGCAAGTCTCACAGAAGTCACTCCATCCTACAGATCAGGATAATCTCTTTGCATTGGTGTTACTGAGATTGAATCTTCTCCATTCGTGGCAAAATGCTGTCAAATTGATAGGTGGAATTACTGCTTCTGCTCCGTCAGGGTGACTAAGAGAAAAGAGTTCAACCCAAAGGCAGCTGGTGCTGGCCCTTCATCTTTGGCTCTTGCCACTGCTTTCCTTTGTAGTGCTTAGTCTTGAAGACTTTGTTTTCAGGCCTGCTTGGCGTTATAAGAAGGACCTGCTGCCTTTCAATGGGCACATCCATTTACTCAACAAGATTGCTCAAGCTGGACTTTGCCTCGTCAAGGTAAAATTCTGACCATCCAGCATCTACATTAAGTAGTAGTATGGGAGCAGAAAATGTTTATAGAAGAATGGGGAGAAGGGGTAACATCTGAAGAAGTAATCTATAAGTTAGATTAACGTTAGCTGCCTAGTGTATCTTTTATAAAAAGTGATGCCAATCATGGGGTTGGATTTGGATACAGAATACCACCCCCAGGCAGGTCACAGATGGTTCCTACCCAATAATGTCTGGAGCTAAGAGAAATATTTCTACATATCATCTTTGAATACCAAATAGTTTCAGTCTTCTCAAATCTTCCTGATTAAGGGCATTTCTCTGATGAGTCTGTTTTAACATACTCTGTTCAGAAGAGGGTAGTCAAAACCCAGAAAAAAAACATGGAGCAGTGAAGAAAAGGTGACCCAAAGTGCCCCTCCCCTTCATTGTTCTTGAACATCAAAACAGTATAATCACACTAATGTAAAGTCATTGTCAACATTTTCTCCCTGAATCTTCAATTCAGAAGAGCTGTTCTGAAGAAAAGAGAAACCATGTTGTTTTGCTTAATGATTATTTTGAGGCTAATCACATGGCAAGGAAAGGTGGTTAAGCATCACAACACAGATAGTCTTATATTCTGAACTAAAATTGTCACTAAAACATGAAATATGAAAACTAAAGTGGTAGGCCCTAAAATCTCCTTTTTTTCATTTTACTTTGTATGTATAGAAGGAAGTATGTGGAGTTGCAATTCAGTTTTCAAAATATCTAATTTTCTACTAGTAATTTTCAACTTGTTTTCTTAGTGTTAATTTGTAAGGGCTGAGACATCACGAAACGTAGAGAAATTTCCATTATCAGGAGTGGCTCATGCCCAGACAGAACAACTTGGTGGTGTTATCTCAAGGGAAACATAGGGAAACATCAGGTAAGAGTCAGTATTCCAGTGAATAAGTTGTTATAAGAGAATCCAACAGTAAGTAAATTTTATGCATGCAAGAACCAGTACACATGATAACCCAGCCCTGTATCATGGCAGGACTGGAGACACTTAGATATGCTTTGAACATAGAGTTCATTGGGTGCATTTTTAAAAGTTTGTAGACATCTGTGAACCACGTGCCATCCATCACAAATTTGAGATAGCTTGGCACCTATTTCCAATTACCTCTAGACAGCACTCCCCACTGTCAATAACTTGCAAATAACTGTTGCCCTATTGCCTACTGTAAGGTCCTGAAATTCATCCACTGATCTGAATAGGGATTAGTGGTACATAAAATGATTAATAATTCCTACTGTAGCAGCAGAATCAGGTGCATTCCCCTGAAAGAGTAAATAGTAAAGTCTTCTGCAGCTGAAACAAAATCTGTCTATAGCTGAAAGACTGGAGACTTGATAAACACACAAGCCATCTCAGTTCTCATTTCTGCTATTTACTTTCTGTATGCCATTGCAAATGCTCATATCACATAGAATTTTTGTATGACTTAAAGACCTAAATAATGAAAAAGAACCTTCACATCTGTAGGAATCCAGACTTGCATGTCTTCCTGCCTCAGTTTTTGACCTATACATGCACTGTTCTTCGATATGTGGCACTTAGACAACACTACAAAGGAGACAGGTCAGAACAGGAGATAGAGGACGGCTTCTCACCTGCAGCTCTGGTTTGCCATTAATATAAACAGTACTATTGTTCACCATTTCCACAATGGCAACACCCAGGTTGCACCGAATTCCAAAGGAAATGCAAAAGCCCAGGCCGCTCATGATGGCGATGATGTAGCGCTTGGGCAGTCCACAGCAGTAGCAGTCACACACTTGTGGCTTGTGGGCGCTGGCCTGCACAGGCCTCCCCTCCTCTGTCAGCTCAATGTGATCCTCCTCGATGTTGGTGCCATCGATTTTCCTAAACAGAAGAAGCAAGAGAAAATGGAAATGCCTTACTGTGAAATATAGATGGACAATTAGGTGCTGCAGTCAGCTATTAAAACACCTCTGTGTGAGGGGTTTGCCTCTTGGTGCTGTGATGAGATCATGCTGGGCACGCACAGCCTGTATTTTTGTCATGAAGAACCCCTGAAGTTCCAAAATCCCAGACATTTGACTGGACAGCTTGCATAGAAGTGCTTGTGGGCTTTTCACAAGCATGGTTATGAAAGGTCTGATGAGCTCTGCTGTGATAAATCCTGCTGGTTGTTAACAATATATACACATGAAGAAATCCATCTTAACTTCTAATTAGATCCACTGAACAGACTGGCAGCAGGTTTCAAGGAAAGGGCAAATACAGCATGAAGCGTATTTTTTTCTCAGATTCATATTAAATGTTGGGGAAAATTTTTCCGTGAGAGAATAGTGAAGCCCTGACACAGGCTGCCCAGAGAAGCTGTGGGTGTCCCATCCCTGGAGGAGTTAAAGCCCAAGCTGGATGAGGCCCTGGGCAGCCTGACCTGATATATCCTCATTTAGTGGTCAGCAACCCTGTCTTTGCTAGGGGGGGTTGGAACTAGATGATCTTTCAGGTTCATTCCAACCCAAGCCATTCTGTGATTCTAAGAGCCAGGCCCAGGCTCTCTCTATTCAAAGGGATTTGATGACAAGTAACCCCTCTGCTGTGAAATATCACTCACCACGAGAAGTTAGCTCATTACAAAGCTCAACTTCTGTTGTTGAGCATTCTACCCTTTTCTTTAAAATAATCAACGTTCAGTGAGATCTGAAAATTAAGCAACTTTCTGCTCACTGCCCCTCAGCAGCAGAGGCTGAAAGGGCTTCACCTGGGAGCAAATTTTGTGTGGGCACTGCAGTGCAACTGGGGAGAATACAAAGGAAAGGTCCAGAGACACAGACTGTTCTGTTTACTTAGAAATAGGAGCAAGTGATACCTATGCGTGTCAGCCTGCTCTCACTAGAGCCCTGCACCAGCAGCAGGGGAATGGAGGGAGGGCCCATGGAAGGCAAGCAGCTGCTGTCATCAGCCCAAGTCGCACTCCATAGCAGCATCTTACAATACAAATGGTCTCATCAGTGCAACAGTTGCCCATTGCTATTTCCTGCACTTATGGAAATATTTTCCTGTGCTAAAGCAATTAAAAATTTATTTGGTCTCTCAGTTTGATTGGAAATATCAACATCCTGTGCTGTAGGAATGGGGAATGTCTCTGGTAGGAAAGATGAGATCAGAAGGAACTGAAGACACACCATTAAACTGGAGCTAAACACTTCCTTTCCTAACATTAATTTCTAATGCCTCTGTTTTAAATGCAGTATACAGGCTTTCCAACATGCCAAAATACTTAAGCACACTCTGAATGCATGACTGCCCTCTGAACACCACCTGCAAGATTAGGGTTAAGTGTTCTCTAAAGGAAAGCCTTGATCAGCAGCTGCGTTAGGAAGCCTTTTAGCTTTGGCACTGCTGTGAATCAGTAGGTACAGGATCCAGCTTCTTTTGTGTCCACAATGGAGGTGCTTTCACCACTAGTAAAATATGAGCACATACTTAATATAAGAGAAGCCCAGCTTGGTGTATAAGATGATGAAATGATTTAATTCATTCTTTTCTGATAAGGAGTTACTTATTTCCTTCTTTCACACATCTGATCTGAAGTTTATCTGAAATCTAATGCACTTCAGTCTTCCATATAATAATCGGCTATTAAAAAATATTTCCAGAGCATGGTTGGGCTACACCTGGCAACCTACACAGTGGTTGGTTGGCTCTTTCAAGAAGAGTTTTTTGTTTAATCACAGCTTTCTCCAATTCTTTTGTGTCTAATGTACCGCCCATAACCTAATGGATGGTATTCCATACTCAAGGCTTTGCAAATACAGATGATATCTGTAGCTTCCTGGGCTGCTGCATGTGGATTTAAATAGGAAATTTCACTTGAAATTGTTAGCATTTATAGCTTCAGAGCTTCATTTCTAGCTTCAGGTGCATCATTTGTTATATTACTCTTTTTTAACATCGTGTAATAAAACTGCTAATTCAGCTTTACTCTCAGCAACAAGAAAAAAAAAAGCATGTTAGAATACATCAGTTCACACTTCCAAGAAATAGCAGAACTGAAATGGTTATTTGATTTAACCCCTTGCTCAGAGCAGAGCTAATTGCAAAGTTAAATTTTCTTGGTTTAGGTTGGAATGAGGACTTTGTGTTTAAGCAAGGTAGCACAGGAAACATGATAGAACTGTGGTGTTATTGAAGGTGACTGAGATCTTGCAATCCATTGGCAAAGGGACAGCACTGTTGGTGAAATGAGAGCACAGACAGAAACACAGCGAGGCACTTTAAAAAAAAGACTCTGTGTTTTCCTTGCTCTGTGTGTTTATGCCAGCTGGTGTAAACCATATAAAATGTCAAAAATGAAGAAGGCAGGAAGAGAAAAGACAAATAATTGTTTCTAAAGATATTACTGCTAACTCAAAAGATCTATTAACAAAAAAAAAAGTAATTTTATTGTCTTACTCCAGCGTAAACTAAGATACTGAATGAATTAAAGCATAATTCCTCATTTTTTTGTACTTTTACCACTCTGTTTATATGAGAAAGATTACGCTTTAATTGGTGCGTCATTTTTGGACAGCTGGCAAAGATTGGACACATCATCCAAAGCAAAAACATCTGTTCCTTTCTGGATGCTTTCAGCAAACTGTCAATTCACATAGGCATGAAAACATCCTTTGATTCAAAATTCACTGTTGGGAGTGTTGATGCAGGAGGATGAACACTATGGTCCAATGTCACTTCTGCAGTGGAATTGTTTTGCTATTGTATTCAACTACTCATTAATAAAAGCAGATTGAGAACTGATTCATGACCTCAGATAATCATAGAATATTTGGTATCTTGAAAGCTTAACATTAATCCTTCTACTACAGGAGAAGTGTCTCAGAGAAAACAGTTCAAAATCCAGAAATGAAGCTGGAGCAAAGTGTAAGCAGTGCAAGCATTCACACAGTCTGTGTTTGACCTTGCATTTTGGCCTTGTGTCACCGAACAGCGTAGATATAGAATGGAGGTATGACAAATCCATAAAGGATGAGAAATAGATCTTCCAGTTGATCAATATCATTTGGTGGTGCCACTGAGATTTTCCTTGTTGTACACTAATAATTTAGAAGAGAGCTGTTCAGAAACAGTCTTCTTTATAATTATTTGAATAATGCTGGAGAGCATTTTGCTGGATGGGAAGATGTTTGTTTGGTATTTATATCCCTCTGATGTTTTCAGCAAATACACAACACTTGGCACGTAAGAACATCTTGGCTGTTTGGAGGTATCTACATCCATATTCCATACCCAAATATTATAACTACTGCATGTAACATTTCTGCATCTGACGTTCTTTCTCTTTTCTGAAGAGCTTTAACTCTATTTCATGCAAAGTTTTGAAAGAATGAAAGTTTTTAAAACTAAATCAGTCATAAATAAAATTCATAGTACACATACACATTTACCAATCTGTAATTTATGTGTTTTAGCAGAGGAATTAGTTGTTCTTCTAATTATATAAGTGGGATAGAGCTGCGCATGTTGCTCTGAAAGTAATGCCTTCTAATACTTCCTGCAGAAACCACAACTGATACAAAAAAGTAATAAGAATATCTGATAGAGAAAATTATCAGCTATAAGACACTATTTTTCAGCACAGTCACCATCATTAGCAGTGCATTTTTACCAGTCATGAACAAAAGCCTGCATGCTGTACTCGTGAAGATCTGCAACAGCAAAGGTGACTTTATAGCTGCTATCATGACATCATTGCTAGGAAAACATTGCCCACAGTCCAACTTTCACTGTGCCCAGATCAACTGTTTGGTCTCCATAAGCATTCAGCCAGTGTCAATGAATATCAATTCAATGCTTTCCATACTGAACAATTCACCTACACACCTTTGCTTCATCCACTCTTCCATGTCAGATGTCATTCTGTCAGACTGCCTTTCTTCTGCCATCTATTGCATGGCAAGAAAACGTAAAGGAATATTGGTGGGAAGGTTCAGCCTCTACTGCCATACCACCAACATTCACCTCTGGCATCATGGACCAATAGAATAAAATAGAAGGCATTATTTTTGGAGCAGCCCTCATCTATTATTTCGTTTATTTTGATTAAAACTCCATGGATTCTACAAGAAGGAGAAAACATTAATGCTTGCCATGTATTAAAATTCTTTATCAAATTAATTCTACCAGATTACACACTTTCATAGCCAGCAGCAGCCATAGATGCTCAAACTTCACACCTCTACATATACAACAACAGTCACCACACAACAATTATCTACGATTCTGATGTAACTTCAGAATCCTACACACTGGCTACTGAAAAATATTATTTATCCAAAGGCAGATACAATCGTCTGAGATCTCATCTACTCTGTGAATTTGTCAGCATGACAATTGCTTATAGCAAATCCTGAAATTATTGCAGTAGTACAGCATTCCAGGCAGAGAAGCCTGTCCAACACAAGGTAGATCAAGCAGCTTCAGATTGCAGTTTTTAGCTGACTGGGATGTCTAATCCATTAAGGGCAATCTGCAGGTGCTACACCTAGCAGGGCCCAGATTACAGTCAGCAGCTGTGTGACACAGCCCATGTTAATTCTCACATTAACAATGTTGTTATTGGCAGGTGAACTTGTTCAGCTCCTTCCCCCTCTGTGGTAAGCCCACTGCTGTCACTGACTGACCAAGGACTCCTGAAATCCTCAAGATCCTGAGATCCTCAAGAGCCTGAGATTTTACTTGAATTCACATTTTTTTCTTTGCATACACTGAGCACACAGATGGCTGAAAGTGTTTGTACCTGTTAAGAAGTTCTGCAGAAAAAGTTTTCTCTTCTGGGAAACTTAAAGTGTTTTCAGAGCTCCAATATTACTTACCCAGGACTTGAATCCTCTAAATCAATTTTATTTGCTGCCCTGCTGTATTTAGCTAATTAAGAACAAGCCCCCTTTTGCCTCTGGTGAATTTATTCCAGCTGGTGGTACTCTAAATGGATATTTAGGTGTTGCAAATGAAACTGCCCAGAGTCAGGATGCTTCCTGCATCTCTCCTGTTCCATCCCCTTTGACCCCCACCAGCACCTCAGCTACCCCAAGGTAAACTCCTGGGGGCAGAGTCCTGTTTTGCAGCACCCACAAAATATTTGGAGGCTGCTAACCACCCATGGGGAGGCAATGTGTCACTTCTGTCACATGCTTGAGCATCAGAATGTATCAATCTTCAAGTAATTGCTATGAAGACAGGACCTGGTAGGTGGTCTTGCCAAACACCAGTTGCTGATCTTCACTCTTGTTTGATGAAATGTAGGAGGAAAATTTAGGCTCATCATATTTACCAAAACTAAGAGTACTTTTTCTAGCCATTTTGTTGGTTACTACAGCCAATAACATCCTCAGAGACCTGACCTGTGCTAATACAACTAACCACCTGTAAATGTGAGAAGTGAAGCCAAATCCTTTGTTGGTTTAAAACATACTAGAGTCAGTTAGCAAAGCTGGGGTCACAACTGTTAAATACAGACATGTATCACATGTACCATCACGCAATAAGCATATGCTCTTTTTTATAGGCTAGGTTGTGGAGAGTTAACTTCAAGTTAAAAACACGCATGTTTCCTTCAGAGAACTTTAGATGTGGCTGCATATTTCCTAAGAGACTGCTAAACTTGTAGCAGTTCTTGCTTGGGTCTGATTGCAGATACAGTAAGAAAACTTGCATCATTTGGAGTATTTCCTTCATTGACCCGTACAGTTAGAAAAGGCACAAACATACCTGTGTTTAACACAGAAAATGAAAAAGTTCCACAAACTTTCTTGTATGTCAGCTCAGATCTGTTCACACTGGAACAGGTTGCCCAAGGAGGTTGTGGATGCTCCATCCCTGGAAGCATTCAACGCCACGCAGATGTGGCTCCGGGCATCCTGGTCTACTGGTTGGCAACTCTGCACATAGCAGGGGGTTTAAAACTAGATGATCATTGTGGTCCTTTTCAACACATGCCATTCTATGATCTGTTCTGCTCTGATTCAGCAGTAAAGCTGGTGAAGTTAGGTAGCAGTGCTATTAGCAGGCCATCCCTGTTGCACGGCTACAAGAGGAGAGAGATCCAGATCATCCAAAGCCTTTGTGCCACAGGCACATGGCAAACCCTTCATACTGGCACAGTAAGTATTCACTATATACAAACCCTGAAAATATTTGGGTAAGTTAGCAAGGGGAGGCCATAGTACTTAGAATGTGTGACTGAATGAACAACTCCTTGGAATTATGTGGAAGGAGATAACTCCATTCAGGTGGTATAGGAACAGTGCAACTGGCAACATAATGGTGAATGTTAGTAACTTCCACCAAAGTGTACATGCATGTTTTCCCATACGTACACAACATAGTATGATAAATGTGAATTATTGTACATTTTCTTGTGATCAAATGCATGTTTGGATGTGCCAAGAACTGTACCTTGGCTCAAAATAACTTTCCCAAGAGAAAGGAAGAGGTTACACACAAAAGAAAATCAAAGCACTAAAAAGATGTAGGATTCAAATAGCGCCCTGACCTTTGCAAAGATGAATAACACAACACGAAGCGTGCCAGCAGTGCCACTGAGCTCCCTGCCTCTCAGCTGCCCGTTGCACATCTCAATGCTGCCAGTAGCCACTCCAATAGAAATAAGCTTCCCTTTAAACCAACAGTCTCGTTGACCAAACTAGTCATCTGTTACACTGTACTTTCATTTATTCCAAACCAAAAATCTTGGTTTACTGTCTTGTAAACTGCCAGATTAAGTTATAAATCTTTAATCCTCTTTTTGCAGACAGCTTCTGTTTTCCTTCGTTACTCTCAGTAAGCACACAAGCACAGACACACGCAGCTGAACTTGGTATTTTACTTCTATTTGTTTTCTCTTACCATGTTAGCAAGAGAAAAAAAAGATTCTCCAGAATTCCTCTGTAATTTAGGAATGTTAAATCTGATTTCAAGAGTGGCATAATTTGGGACAGTTAGATCCCATTAAATAATCGTTTTTTCTCATGCAAGATAAACAGAATAATTCACATTTAATCACATAGAGGTTTTCTTAATTAAAACCCTTCTTCATGCGCTTTGTAACATCAGAATAGTATTTTATAACTTATTTTCACCTCTCCTTTGCTCAGTACAAATATTATCCTATCTGCAGCCACATGCTGCTCCATGTCACTCCTCTGGCACAGTTTGCTTTACACAGCAGGGCGTCTCACACTACGGGGATTCAGTAATTTTGCAACTCTAAATTGTTTAATATTCAGATATTTTTTGATACTTCATTTCTCTTTAAGCAATGTAACCAATGGATCTCGCGAGGAATTTGCTATCAGATTTTACCTTCGCAGATTCCCCAGCGAGTCGCTAACGGTGTTCTTCACCTCTTCCTTTCCTGGGTTAAAAAATCTTTCCTTCAGCGAATCAAACCCTTTGAAAGGCATTTTGTCCTTTTTCCTCAGGAAATCCCTGACGTTAACAAGCGCTCAGTTCTGCTGTCATATTTCCCGATGCCAGACTCAGGAGCCTGCGCCGGTCCCCTTGGTGACCCCTAAAATGACAACCAGTTGCTCAAGAAAGGAAGACAGAAAGAAGAATTCGGAGCAAATCTTCCCAAGCCAGCAGGCCGGTTCGGGAGAGCTGTAGTGTGGAACCCCTGGCAGTGCTCAGGTTCTCGGCAGCACACTTGCAGCAGCTTCACCGTGCATCTGTACACCTCACGCTGCCTCGCCAGGGCTCGTCCTCCCCGCCTGCCTCCCTCCTCCCTCCCTCCCTCCTTCTACACAGAGAGCTGTGCGAGGTGGTGCTATAGTAACAGGCACAATACCTGTCCACAGGCCACACCAGTTGAGTAGCAGGACCTCATCTACAGCAAAGGAAAGAAGTTTATTAAAAATTTATGAGCTCTTTCTGCAGCAAGGGGAGGGCAGGCTGCGGCTCCCATTCTCTATTTACGCCAACCCAGATGGGCCGCTGCCCTCTGCATCTGCTGAAGGGCCCGTGGCCTCCGTCCCGGCCCTAGCATTAATTATGGATGCTGCTGGGCCCTTGGGCTGACAGGCACAGGGATGCACTGCCACAGTGCTGCTTGACTCATAGAATCGCTCAGGTCAGAAAAGACTGCTGAGATCATCTGTTCCAATCAAGCAGTGAAAGAGTGGCCGTGAATTAAACACAGTGTATTTTCAAAACACAATGTGGTCGAAAAAGGTGAACCATTTCAACTCAGCATGAATTTCTGATGGTAACATGCCTTTCCTAGCAAGGAGAAGAAACATTTCATGAAAACTCCTGTGGAAATGCTGCCTCATCAAGCCTCTGTGTTGACTGGAGTCAAACAAAGCAGGCCTCTCTCATCAGGGAGGGGAGAGCCTGGGAAATGGGGAGGCTTTACTTGGCTGGAATCTCTCTTGCTGCAGAACTGGTCACTGTTCCTTTCTGCCTCTTGAATAATTGACACACTCTACAGTAGCCTTGGAAAACTCTAGGTTCAGCACAGGTAACCTGCACATTGGGTCTAGAAGACAGCCCTCCCACAGCGAGCAAAGGAGGAATGAGGCTGCAAGGCCATCTCCTAGCACTACTACCCATGCACCTCTGGCAGAGCAACAAGGTCATTGCTTTGGGAACAAGGGCCCAGTACAATCACCCATACACAGCAAAGCTGGGTCTCCAGTTTTCAAAGCGGAACCAGAAAACAAGGTATAAATACTTGTAGAGATATACACATGTAGAATCATATAATGAAGTTGTCTTACATTTCAGCAAGTATGTATTTGCCTTGTAAGAGAGCTTGCTCATCTTGACAAGTGGTTTTCAATCCATCTCTTCCAGAAGCTGTAGAGCAGAAGGTTTAATTTGTCCCATTCCTGGTCTTCTGGTCCTGCTTCAGTTAAAGGGAGGCACACAACAGAAAGAAGCTGTGGTCTATATTTAATGCCTTATTCACCTATTCACACACACATTAATTGAATTTAGTGTGAAGTCTGTCTTTCATGCAGTTGGAAAACTTTCAAGCAGCTTCCCCAGAGCTTTGTATCAAGTGGATGGGTATGTTCCCCTCATGGCCATCAGTTTTCTCTCCTCACTCCTGAAGGTGCCCAAGGCCAGGTTGGATGGGGCCCTGTGCAGCCTTATCTGGTAGGTGGCAGCCCTGCCCATGACAGGGGGTTGGAACTGGGTGGGTTTTAAGATCCCTTTCAACTCAAAGTGTTCTCTGCTTCTGTGCTGCACACCTCACCTCTAGTAAAACTGTCCATTTCTCACAGCAGTTGTCACCTCTCCCTGCCCTTTAAGGTTTGCAATCCTTCCACTGCCTGCAGTTCTGCTGTGCCACAGTAGTAGCCGCTTTGCAATTTCCTAATCTTTTTTGCAAGGCTTAAAGCAACGGTGTTGCTAACTCACTGTTCTGCAAGGAGATTTCTAGACAGGAGCAGCACAGCTTGCTTCCCCCTCTCTGGGTTCAAAGGCTGGGAAAAGACCCTGATTCCAAACAACTGATGCAGGTCCAAGGAGCTCTAATCCTGATGGACACTTTCCATGAAGCATCACAAAACTCCCAACAAGGATGCTCTGGAAGAGGCAATTACAACCTCTGTGCAATCCCTGTATATATTTCAGAGCACCATCTGAGCACAATCCAGATCTGCATATGCAAATAAATACTTTGTAAAATTAAAATTACTCCTGGCTACAGATTGTAGCTATAACTGGAACTACAGACTCATATCACCAAAGGCCTCTTGCAAGGCTTTATTAAAACTGTATTTTAGAGACATAAAACCAGTATGCAGACAGCGACTCCTGGGGCTCACCTGCTATCATTATCTTGGGTGCTCAAGAATAAAATGAGTTGTAAGAAAACTCAGATGTTGACTCTGACTATAACTGTGCACATAGCTGGATTCAGGTTGGCAGCATCCTCTCAAGAATGCCAGGCCAGAAAACATTAGAGCTAGCAGGAAACATAATTCTCAGCTGTATGTGGTTAAGTAAACGTACACCTGGAGGCTACCTACTTTGTTGAGCTGTTTCTTTTGTTGAAAAGTGTAGAAAAATCATCTTTATACTGCTTCTGCTTTTGACTGCTCAAAATAATGTTTACGGTAAAATCTGTTAGTTAAGGGGAGAATTTTGCTACTGCTTGCAGTGTGGGCTGGATAGCATAGACTTTGCACACACAGTGTCATTTAAAAGGCACACCTCTTTTAACTGTTCCTGACACAACCTTGCAGGCAGGCATTTCTGCTAAGGCTTGTAAAAAAGAAAAGGAAGAGAAGAGAAGAGAAGAGAAGAGAAGAGAAGAGAAGAGAAGAGAAGAGAAGAGAAGAGAAGAGAAGAGAAGAGAAGAGAAGAGAAGAGAAGAGAAGAGAAGAGAAGAGAAGAGAAGAGAAGAGAAGAGAAGAGAAGAGAAGAGAAGAGAAGAGAAGAGAAGAGAAGAGAAGAGAAGAGAAGAGAAGACCCTAGGAAAGTCAGTTTAACCACCTGGTTTCTGGAGAATTAGCAGACAACTCTTTCAGTTCAGGTCAACCTTGCCCATAGGCTGCTGGGGTCCCCCCAGTGGAACCACACACAGGTGTGCAAAGCATCCTACAGCCTGGCAGGTCCAAGGCACACCAGGAAAACACTGTTAATTTTTAATCTGTTTCTTCTCTGTTTCAAGCCATGTGATCACATCCCTGTTGCTTGTGAGCTGCTTATTGGATCACTCTTATTATTCCTTTGGAGAAACGTCGTTTTGGTAAACCTGGTTAAATCTAAAGCAGAGCAAGTTTGACAATGCTCTTCTCACAGACAAAACCTTTTTTAAAACCTGCCTCAGAGGTCTGATGGTATCTTATAAAGTGTGCACTACCCTGCTGCTCATTGCTTGAAATAATGTTGCAACGTAAGATCCTGGAAATTTCTACTCCACTAAAAAGTGTTGAAATTGGCTCAATAATTATAGGAAACAGAATAACAGACAAGATTATCGCATGTACTTTGTAGTGGTAGGACACAAAGCTAAGAGTCACATTAGGTGCTCCAAGAAATCTTAAGAACATAGATTAGAAAGCATGAGAGTCCTTATCTAAATGGATATATTTTGCTTTCCTCTTTTCAGACAGAATTAACGTCATTCAAAGCTGAAATTATCAGTTCACCTCAGGAGGCAAAGCATTAAGTAATGCAAATAAAACTCTCACAGCGAGAGGCAGGAGGTGTAGTGTGGCACTTCTGAGCACAGGGCTCTGTGCACAAGGAACAAGAACGCTCTGATGACTCCTGCTGATGGTCAGCTCCTTCAGTGGAGGGGACTGCAGAGGTCTGTAACCAGTCATTTCCTAAGAAAAAATGTCAACTGCAAATTTTATGTGAGTGTCTCTTTCAGTCATGATATTTCCAACAGAAACCATAACTACAGGTACAGTAAACAAAACCAAGAAAAAGAATATGTCTGAATATCTGGAGATACTCAAACCCCAGCCTGACATTCTCCTGTGCAACCTCCCATAGGGACCTGCTGTAGCAGTGGGGTTGGATGCGATGACCTCCTGAGGTCCCTTCCAGCCCCTGTGATTCTGTGAACAGAGACTGGGGATGTTAACAGCAAATCAATAATGAAAGGAAGAAATAGCTTTCTTTATTGGAAACTGCTAATAGAATGATAATTTCTTGCACCTTATACAGTGGGTATATTTCTATAGCATTTGCAATTTACTTGAAAGTTGCTTGGGTTACAGTGACACCTTATGGTAGTTTTATTGTATTTTACAGGTCATTTGGAAAGTTAAGATCTCTTAAAACCTTTAAAGCCTGTCATTACCAGTGAGGAACTGCTCTGATATTTTTAGAAAGCTTTTTCCTTTAAGTTACTGAAACACATGCTTAGAATATATTGTAAATTACTTAAAAAACACTGAATAGCTAATATTTATTTAGCTGTTCGTGTGCTTGTGCATAGGTAGGAAAATGCTTTCTCACGCTAGGAGCCAGCTCCCAGTCTACCAAGCAATGGCAGTGGTCTCCAGGTAGTGATGTGAGTGCAGGAAGCTTCAGAGATCCAGGACGAAAGCACATCTGTCTCTAGCAGCAGGAGAAGAATATCAAGTGAACCACTTCTTGCGTAACTCCCCACAAACTGCTCATTTCTTACACCTCACATTCCTCACAGCTGCAAACTTGATAGGGTAACACAGCTTTATAAACACCCACATAAGAATGATTAATCTAAAGCTTTGCTATACTGTATACTCAAAAGGAGGGACTAGAGATACTAAGTAAAGGGATGAAGTGGAGACATACTTAGCTGCCAGCATCAAAGTGTCCCAGGCAATGAACAATGAAATGCAAAGTTCTTCAGCTTTTCCTGTTAGACACATAGGTTAGCTGCATTAATGAAAGAATTCATGAAATTGTGATTTCTAAGCCACTGCAAACCAACCCAGAACATCTGGATTACAGCACTCTTGCTTAATATACAGACGATAGTTACGGATCCAATCAGTGCCTAGGAACAGAGGGGATGAAGAGAACCACTAGGACTGTAAAAGACACTCAAGTCAGAGTTCATGACTGTGATTTTCATTGTGGGATGCTGTTGAGCTTATCTTCTCTGGAACTATGACCAGTGAATGAAATCTGGCATACAAAAAGGTTGTCCTCCCTGCTGTAATTTCCTCTCTTACCAGCCCCAGCCAAGGATGATCCTTCTAAGCAGATGAGATCTCTGACATCTCATACTTGATCAATTAATGTCATTGAAAAATTTGAACACCACCTTCCTCCAAAGTGCTGGTAAACACAAGAGCCTGACAACGCAGCATATCCTGAAACCCAGGTTCAAAGTAAGTGATGTTTTTTAAGAAACGAACAGTGAAAATGAAAATTTAGATCACTATGTGGCATCAGACTGCCAACTTCAAACATGAGCTTTCAGAAAAAGTAAATGTTAATGTCAGAGATATCCTATCTGTCAGATCTTCCCCACAGCTTTCATTCTTTCCATGAGGGAAACGTGATCAAATTTCACAGGAACTACTTTAAGAAATAAAATTAAAATTATGTTCCATAAACTATAATTCAAACAAAATATAAAGTGATAAAGTTCTCCACAGAAGTTAGTATTTTATGGAGATTTAAAATAAAATTATCTTTCAACACAAATATATGAAAAGTTCATTTATTTCCATAGGCAACCTCATTCACAGTACAAAGTAATAAGAATTTCTCAAAACAGTCACTGTACCTTTTACATATTTTAAGTAACCGATCTAAAAGTTGATACAAGAATAAATTTGTTTTTGAAGAGCTGTCCAATAAATTGGAGATACACCAATGCCATGCTATGACAGTTCTAACCATGAATCACAGCTGACACTACAGTAACACTACTTTATAAATGAGGATCTTCATGTTTTACAATCAAAACATAAAATTGCCACTAGTACAGAGACTGTACGATTAGACAAATAAACAAATATTAAATATTTTGCACAAGGCCTGAGTTCACTATAACATATTTTGATTTACAATTTCATCTCAGAAATCTGTACAGCAGTTAGAATTGTTTCAGAGAACTCGAAGACGATACAACTTCACAGGCTTGTATGTTCAGTTGATAGAGGTGTGAGGCCTGGAAGGCAAGAGGATTTGGTGTATGAATCCAAGGTTTTACTGCCTTGCGTAATTTCTTTGTAAAGCAGTCAAAACCTACTGGAGAGATAGATACAAAGCAGGACCTCACATGAAAATCAGCTCAATCATCTGAAAATCTCCAGACAGGTTTCCTCACAGCTATTTCAGAATAAAAGTTCATAATCGAGTATATAAAATGCAGCATATCTCTTAACAAAGAACATAAAAGGGTTATGTGCACAGCAAGATATTTCTGTATTCCCCTTCCTTACATTTTTTTAGTTGGAAGTGGCACAAATTAGTGATTTTTCCCTCCTCTGTAAAAAACTCTTCAATGAACAAAAATCACATTAAAAACGAGGGACTCAGTCTTCATAAACTTACCTCTTAAAAACCGTTCTTTTCTGCTCAACTCATGTAGATACGGGCAGATTAACCGAATGAATTTATAATATATAACAAAGCAGCATATAATTGTTTACCCAAATGGAAGCCTTGTAGAATTTGAATTAAATTTTAAACTAATTTTATTTTCTTTGCTCTCCTGGTATACTCGAACTGAAAAAATCTATAGTCTTGTAGTCTAAATACACACTTACCTATCTGTAGACATACACACAAAAGAGGTTACAATACTAAAGCTACCACATTTTCCTTACTCTAAGGTACCACTGGGATGTTTATGGAAATGTATGTGAAATAGATGTTGCTACAAACCTTAACAGAAAAGTTTTAAATCGTTAAGACTTAGGTGCACAATGTTTCAAGCATTCAAAAACTCAACCTTTTACTTGGAGTACTCAGCACCGGGCAGACCCGTAAGGCCTCAACTTCGCCAGGCCATTTCTAATTCACATCACCATGAGAGAGGAAGACATAACAATATTCAATAAAACAAACATCCTACTTCTGTTCTCAGTAAAAATTTCTTACTTTGTCTCCCATACAGTTGGTGGATTCACTAACTTTCAAAAGACTGGTACTGCCCTTCAGATAAGAAGGCTTCACAGGCCTTACTATGCCTTATCCACAAAATGCATGGGGAAAAAAAAAAAAAACAAAACAGAAAATCTGCTCCTTCCTCCATCCTTGTGTCATTTCATTTCCACTTCTCTCCTCTTGAAAGAAGCAGGCCTACGGCCTACAAAGCAAACTACTCTGTAAGCGACTAGTTTCAAGGTTCCTCTCAATCAGCCCCGGTAGCGTAGGTTTCTCAGGTCTCTTTAATACCACCCTTCCATCTACAGAATTAATTTTCTAAGACTGGGTTTTTAGAGAATGCTTCAGAGGCTTTCACACTTCAAGAATTTTGAACCAACAGTTCTAATATGGAGAAACTGCTGTGTTGGTACGAGAACATTCATTTAACATACGCCAGAGCAGCCAAAGGACAACTGATGCTTACACTCAAGATATGCAGCAATTTCTACTTCTCTTCTTTGCATTTCTCCTTTCTTTGTAAACATTTAATAAACAAATCAATTAAAAAACATTTCACCTTTCTTGTCTTTGCTAATCCTTTACAAATGAATGGGAAGTAAGGAGGAGGGCCAGGCAAGCAAAACAGGTGTGCAGGGCAGAGGCTGCATGGTGATGATTCAACCTGTCAGCTTCCACATTTTTTCCTTTAAATTAGGTTGAATATAAAGCACAGAAATTTTGTGTAACATACACAATTGTTCAGATAATGAAGACATATTTTATATCAGGTTACTTTTCCAATAAAGAATTTGCAATTTCTTAAACAGACACCACTTTCAAATTTGTGTTATTCATTCTGTTTTGCATTAAGGCTGAACAGTCCCCTCTATTTCAGGCCAGTTGAGATGTAGCACTGTCTTCCATCCAAGTAAAGAAATAGAAGGCCTCTGGAATACCCACATTTTGTAATACGGTTCCTTCCTTCTACTCCTTTCCACAAACTGAAATGGATCAGAAGCACAACCATTGCTTTCAAACACTGGTGTTCACTCTGGCCATAATATAAGTCTTTCATCCTCTTGCAGGGCTTCAGAATGATGATGTGCAAGTGAATACATGAACTGGACAAGGCTTTCTAAGGAAAGGCTATTGTAGCTGAAGCCAAGTGGCACATGGCCTTGGTGACTTACCTCCTGCAACTCCTCTTCCCTTCAAGTTAAGCAGAAATAATTGAGATGTTCAACATTCAGTTCTCTGACACACTAAATAGGAAGTATGTGCAAAAAAGAGGGATGTGATCCTCTGATTTCAACTGAAATTACTTCTCCAATTTTATTTTTTAATAACTGGAAAAAAAATGCTACAATTTTCTTGTTTTCCCTGTTTTCTTTGTTTCTATTCATCTACTCTGGTCATTCTGAAAACTGAGGCAAACAGAGAAATCAAAATTATGTGTGGAAATATGTGAAATAAAAAACATTTCATATTATTTGAGGCACATAAAAATATCATCCAACACATCAGCATCGTAAAAAAGAACCTTAGTTTTATCTTGTAGGATATTTTTTGCTTTGTTCTTACCAAATATATTCTTCAACAGTAGATGCCAAAAGTATACGCCTCAAACCCCAGAGTTCAGCAATCTTATGCATAAAATTTGATCACAATATAATCAAAATTTTTCAGTCAACTTTCTCTCCATAAATTAAATCTAAATGAAGTTCCGAAATCTCCCCAGGACAAGAGGATCAGCGACTGAAAAGGAAGATCAGGACACTGATATTTAGGACTGCCTTTACCATAGATATATTAATTGAATACGCTGTAGAGTCCCCAGAGATGTTATTTTGAATATAACCTTCTTTTCCAAATAATTTAGAGGAACACAAATTCAAGTAATTTTTCAAAGTCTTGACTTAAGTTATCCTAACAAAATGTAGCTTTCAAAAAGTTGATGTAAAAGAAGACATTAGTGTGATTGAGAGTATAGAGTACTAGTAACTTTCAATGAATTTAAATAATTTAACAGTTCTAGTATAGTACTTAGGTTTACACAGACACCTTAATATAACCTATCATGTTTACCATGAATATTAACAGCACATAAGCATCACAATGTGTTAGGCTTTGTTTTCTAAACCGTAATTTCACTGGTCCCAGGTATTTTAAAATAATAGGGCTAAGGCAGCAGCTACAATACATAAACAATTATTTAGGAAATATGCTTAATGCTATTACTGCTTAAAATTGTGGAAGTATAACAAAATACATGTCACATTTACAGCATAAGGCCCTTTGGTTTCTTAAGCAGCAAATGAAAGAACAATTTCTTCAGTGAAAGGCTTTGAAAAATAAAGCATGTAAGCTTTTCATTAAAAAAGTAACTAGTTCTTTCCTTCTCGAAATAGCCAGCTAGAGTCTCCAAAATATTACATAAGAAAGCTCCTGAAATTCTGAGGAAAGAAGAAGTTAAAATCCAACAGTAGTATCTGACAAAGCAGAGATTCTATCATGGGCAAGCTGAATGTCTACCTTCTGCAAACTAGAACAAACTACTCCTTCTTTTTCTGGAGAGCTTTATTAAATTTGGAGTAATACAATAAAAAGGAACTGAAATACCTGTGTATTTATCATATATTCTAGAGCTTACAAATCTGTATTTGAGAACTTACTTCATATTAATCTATCCTTCATAAGGACTTGAGTTAAAACAAAACTAAAATGAAATAGTTTATTCTAGTCAAGGCAATTTATGGCAGTCTGCTTTTCCACAAAACCACGTGAAACTTCTAGGCAGGCAACTCTTTCCCATCTCCCCAACAGTGTCCAAACCAAGTAATTCAAGACATTTCTGTTACCAAATCAACTGTAAGAAATTGGGGCAGTCAACACTTGAATTTTACAGACATTTTTTTCTGGGAATTTCTGTAAATATTCATACTGTTCTTTTCTTCCCTCTCACACGTATTTTTCAATCCTGCTTACATGGTATGTGGCTTTTGCCATGGAGTTGGTAACAAGGATCTGATGTTATAAAACAGGTTGTCAACTGTAGCAGAATTTTCCCACTGCCCAAAATTTGCACAAAATTTTAAAATCACTTTATCTTGTAGTTTACTACCACATCAATTCTAATTATCTCACAAGTGAAGAAAGGCAAAGCATTTTTTCATAGTGTCTTACACAGTTATCAGGTAGAGATATTTCTATGTAACGTGGCTACCAAAACATTCTGCGTCAGCGTAAGAATTTACTTTCTGCAAACTGTCATGGGATATTATAACAGTTGGTACCAAATTCAGATGACATAAATCATTAACAATAGTTGAATTCAGCAGGCACCAGAAAGACTGATCCACAAGATAGGACAGCACTAAGTTGCATTTCTTAGTGTTATTATCCCCCTAAACATTTCTGTTTAACAAACACAGTTTTGTTTAAATTCAGGAATTTTGAATACACTTCTTAATAATTTTTAAACATTTAGCTCCTTCTTTTTCAATTGCATTTATGCATCCTACCTTCAAGTGCTTTGAAGCTGGATAAAAAGATGGGAAATCTTTAGCACGCAAGATGACTTTGCACTGCAGTGCAAAGATGACGATTCCACTGCAGTACCAGGTGAATGCAAAAATCAGTCTTTTTTCCGGTGCAGAAATCTTTACCTTGCTGGATGAACTTTCCCCAAACCATGCTTTTATCATTAAAAAAAGATGTTAATCAGCTTACCCACAATTCAAATTATAGCAATCTTTGAAAAAAGAAAAGACACATTACCCAAAAAGATCTTTTAAGTCATTACTAGCTGAGCTGCTGTTTGTCATTGTGTTTGCTGGTTGTGCAAAGTTCTGAGGAGCAAAGAAAGGATTACCCTGTATACCAAAGCCAGTCTGTCCTATCATGTTCATCTGAGGCCCCATGACTGAACTGCTCACACTTGGAGACCCTTGTGGGGGCACAAACTGATTAACCCACTGGTTTGATTTCTGTTGAGCCAACTGTTTCATACTAACTTTGGGTTTTTGAGGACCAAAAAGATTATCTAAAGCGGACATATCTGGGGGTCTGTTTGGTTGTGTCAGTGGAGAGATGGCAGATGCAGCACTCATAGGACTGTAATTTGGCATATTGGCAGTTGGTACGATGCTCATCTTGGTTGTTCCTGCTGCACTTGGACCACTGAAGAAATTCTGAGCAGTAGGGCCACTTCCCATACTGAATCCAGCAGTCTGAAAACCCATGTTAGTATTTAGTCCGTTTGTCATATTTCTCTTTGTGCTGTCAACAGGTGATGAAAATCCCATTCCAACACCCATACAAGAGACAGAAGAGAAGCTGTTTGAAGATGCCACTTTAGCTTTGTTGATAGAATGGCTAGTCAAAGATGACATATTGTCTATTAAGGTATCTGTCAAGTCTTTTGTCTGCAAAATAGATAAAACTTAGTTAAACATACTTCCTGTACATACATGCTAGCAACAGTTTTTAATCACTGCTCCTGTGGAACTGGCATTAATTTTTTCCAGAAATTCTAATTTATTGCATGGAATTGGGTATGAATTGTAAACTAATTCACCTCACATATAATTATTTTCACTATTTGCTACTTGGAACTAATCGTTTTGCAGCTTCAGCTTGACAATTATGACTATACAGCAAATACTGTTAGGCATATACTGAATATATCATTCGCTTGCACATTCCATTCTCAACTCCACACCCTCTATATTATTTAGGTAAACTGTTTTGAGCAAAGTCTTCTTTTTCTATCTGCTTTTCTCATATCTAACACAATGGCCATCCAGTAAAAATGGTGTCTTTGGAAACTATTGCACTTTAAAAAGTGGGAAATATTGCTAATGATACAAATACAAGACAAATTGCAATTTAGTTTTTCACAACTGTAACACTGTACTGCAGGTGAAAACAAAGATGAGCCATAGCAGAAAAAAAAAACTGCTAAAAGCATACAGCAGGTGGAAAAAACCCATCACAGCAAAGTATTATATTGTTTCTACTGGAACTGTAGCTCACCTGCTTCACTGGAGGTGTTACTGAAGTTGCTAGTGGCTTAAGAGGCTGTTGGCTTTTCAGTTTCTGTGCCTGTTCCTGTTCTTTAGCTAACTTTTGCTTCTCTTCAAGTGTAAGTGATACCTTTAAAAGAGAAAGTACTAAGTTGAACAGTATAACTACTTACTGTGTTTTTGATATATATATATTTTTTTATAAATAGCACTATCATTTCAGAGCAAAAAGTGGATAAGCACATATTGATAAAAAGTATTTAAAGCAAATAAAAATAATAGTGAAAGCAGCACGACAAGAAATTCTGAGCAGATCTCAAATAAAGTAGTTTTTCAAATAAGTCATTTCAGCTTTGACTTCTAAATACTGGGCGTGAGAAGAACTCTTCTCAGTTTTTGTTTTCATATAACTACCCCTGGCACTTGATACAGAATTTCAACTGACAGTGTTGTTTATTTTAAGATCGTTTAGATCTTTCAGGATTCTAATTCTACTTTCTTTAACAAATGATAAAATCATAAAATCATTGCCCCTTAGACTAAAATTAGGAAGAGAATTCAGATGATAGAAATGATTCAGAAACAGAAGTGATAAACTACCTACAATCTGGGGCAGTAACTTGTTGATAGCCATGGCTAACAGCAATGAAAATAATTTTATCACTGAATACTAACTATAATCACAGGCTGCATCATGACATACTTATTCTTTGTTTCTTGAACTTATCTTCATATTGGCTGTTTTCATTTAACTCTGAATTTTCAGACTAGCTGTTATTGTCAGCTACCTTATGAAATTCTGTTTTTGATCTCAACCTCCATTTGTGATTTTATAATAAAGTTGCCTGACCAATTTGATTTGGCAAACTAAATCCACTGTTACAGCTTCAATTTCATTCATATCCATAATTAAAGAGGAAAGACCAAAAAACATTTTATCCTAATCACTGACTTCATTGTTCAGAGAAGAGCTATTTTCAAGAAAAGACTTTCACAGAAATTCAAAGATGCTATTTGAACATTTTTCAGTGGATCTTCACATGTGACTGGGTTACATAGTGCTGTACTCTACAGAAACAGTTTTTCTTGTGAAGCTTTAAATACAGTAAATACGTATACATATTCTTTTCATGTAGCCATACCAAACTTATGTTAGACAAAAAGATGTAAGAATTCCAGAACAAAGAAAAGCATACCTTTTTCTGTACTGATGACAACTCATTTTCTTTACTATCAGGTCCACTAGTTAGAAGGTCAGTTCCAGTATTATTGAATACCTTGTCAATCTGTTTAAGATCAAAGAATCAACTCTAAGTTATTTGAATAACTATAACTTTAGGTAACGTAAATACTATGTGATATTAAATTTCAAATTTCTAAGTTTAAGTAACACAGTAAAATACTGACTCTTACCTGATTATTTGTACTACTAGATCTTGCCTCTTCAGACACACTCATTTGATTAGCTATATCCAAAGATCTATATGGTGCAGAGTACAAAAATTTTAAAAAAGGAAACTTTACAGTAACATCCACAACATTAATTTAGCAGCACAGATTTAAAAATAAACAAAATGCTATGAGAGCACTGTCATATTCAGAATGCATATTGTTTGTGTTCTCAACAACTACAGAAAAGAAACTACTCTTGGTGTACAGATGTAAGGTATAACTGTACTGGTGGAACTCAGTATAGACTTTTATATTTAATTAATAAAACAATAAATTGTGAGTGAACATTGTAAAGGAAAGAATTTTACACTATAAAAAACATAATACTATCATTCCACGACTAATAAATAGGTGTTGACAATTGCACTTATTTGAGGTAATTCACTACCACTGAATAGAGAATTATGTACATTTTTATTGCCATGGCTAAAAGTTATCTCAAATTTTCCTAAACAAACAAAGAAAAACCCCGAATTTTATCTCTGCTCAGTTAGTCCATCTCAAACACACCCACAAACACTTACTTCTGTTGCTCTTGCATGACATGAAGTTGCTCAAGTTTTGTTTTATGCTCTGCCTCCAATCTATTAAGCATATCTTTTATAACACAAATAAAAGAATTGAACTGTAAAAGAAATGTACAAGCAGTTTGGATTTTGCAGTGACAGAATTCAGACATATAACCTAAAAGGTAGTCTCTTACGAAACTTACAATATCCAGTGTGAGATAAACTACAGGCTTTTAAATTATTTATAATCTGGCTCACTATCTTGTGTTAGGTACTTGGCTACAAGCAGAGTGTATACTGAAACAGTGAAAATAATCTATCACTAAAAAAAGTACAACATCACAACAGAAGTGAGACAACTCAGACAAAAAAAAAAAAAAAACAACCAAAACCACAAACAGATGAATATTACCGGATTAATTCTCCAAAAAAATCCTATTAGGTATCTTATTTCCTAATTATTTCATTCAGCACTACTACATTTTTACGTTATCTACAACATTCACAAGCAAAACTAAGGGAAGAAATACTAAGATTGTATTTTAGCTTTTAATTTCAATTGTAATTATGCTAGTTGCTCACTTCTTTTGCAGGCTATTTGGAAGGTGACAGTATTCACTTTGAAATTTTACACTAGATTAGTAAAATTGACTGCAAAACAACAACCCTTAGACATGCAAAGAGTAGTATTGAAAGAGGTTTTCTTTTTTTTTTTTTTTTTTT
The DNA here is from genome assembly GCA_037305975.1 of Chrysolophus pictus. NCBI lineage: Eukaryota > Metazoa > Chordata > Aves > Galliformes > Phasianidae > Chrysolophus > Chrysolophus pictus. The sequence continues at coordinate 149,237,444 of CM074576.1, forward strand.
TTTTTTACAGTAAAGAGACCTATAGCAATGTATGAGTTTTCCAGTGATAACAGTTTAAAACTATTCTCTGACAATTTATCAAGTAAAAGCATGCAAAATATTTCCTACCTGATTGAGATTAAGATTATTCTCAATACTAAGAGGAATTAGATGGGGTAATACTCTTCCTGCAAGTTGTTCTTTGGTAATCCCCAGCTTCTTATGAGTAAATGTACACTTGTAAATACCTGCCATACAATATCAAAATAGAAAACCTGTTAAATTTTGTAAATAATGTGAAAAAAATTCCAAGTGGTACTCTCTACATGTATAAATCATCTGAATATACATTGGTTCTAAGTTACCACAAACTGACAAATTGCAACCAGGAAACCAATCTGCATTAACTAAGCCCATGTTCTCACCTGGCACTTTAAGTGAGTAGGAGTAATTGTCATGCTATTGTAACTTATACCCTGAATGCTTTTTACAAAGACTTCTACCTAAAGGTTTGGGGCTGTGTTACACATAGGATCAGAAATCATGAGACATGTTTTCTCTATTCTAAAAATCACTTAAAAAAAAAAAAAGAGAATAGTGACATGCACAAGCTATTAAAAGTGTGCATCCTAAATTGACCACACATCAGAGTGGTACTAGGAAAGCTTAGCTCAGCACTGGAGGCCTCCCCCTCCACAAGTAACGAGCCATTAGATTTTCTTAGCTGTTTTGTGAAACCTCACCCCCAGACTACACTCCATTTTAGTGCAAAGGCAGCAATGTTTGCTTAAACATCCAACAAAATGAGTCTGACAAAACCTGCAGTAAAGAACGACAGATTTGCACAGCAATGATTTACAGCATCTGACCTGCAAGAGCAGGCAATAATAACACCTAAAAGCTCCAGTCAAATGCTCAGCATTTGAAAGAGAACAGATTGCATACTCTTCCGGGGAAAGGAGTCTCTGACACTGTATGGGCCATATAATCCATGAAACTGCCACAGCCCAAGGATAGCAGAGTACACTGAAGTGCACTGGGCCTTGAAGACTACAAATATATGTAACTAGAGATTAGAAGTACCAGCAATATATATGTAAAGTAAATGAACAGGGACTTACTTATGAAGCAGAGACAATTAGTTTTTAATAGACATAATAGCAATATGCTATGGAAATATTATTAATGATTAAACAAACTCTGAGATTTACAAAATCAAAAGCATAAGAGAGGAAAGTTTAAAGTATTAATTACCTAGAATTCCCATTAGTACTGCAGGTTCCTTGGATGGAATTTGTTGTAGAAAAGGTAGAATATCATCAAGAACGAACCATTTATCTAAGTACTCCAAAATCTTGCCTAAGCAGACTAGTGAGTTTACCCGGACCTAGGAAGAATTAAACAAAATCTTAACCATGCTTTTATCTTAGAAACTACAAAATTCGTAAGCAGGGAAGTGTTTCTGAAACTACAGCCATCATGTCTGAAAATTCAGTATAGTTTGAAACAAACTTTTGTGTCAGGAAAAGAAAATATACAGCTGTATACCACACACAAAATCTTGGCTTTTCTGCAAAACAGGCATTACTAACATATAGTACTCAGAAACACACATTAGAAATCGTTATATTAACAACTTAATGTTGTTAACACTATTTTAAAAATTCCTAAGTTTAGAAGTAAACTGTGTTTTGAAAAAGAAAAAAAGAAGAAAATTAAAAAAAAATCTGGGCATGCTGTTTGTGTTTCCTTTGAAAACACAACAGCCAAAAAGCCAAAGTAACGAAAGGCAACAACATTTTCTGAAGACCAAGAAAAAGACAAAATTTCAGAATACTTACAGCAAGAGAAGAAGTCTGCAAACATGCGGTTTTAATTCTTGGAATTAATGAATTTTTCATTGACGGGTAATCTATTAAATTGGCAAATGTGGGAATTATGTTTAGGCAAAGCTCCTGTAAAAAAAAATATTCCACAGTAGTTTAATGTTCTACATAGGTTTAAATATGACTTCCTATTATAAAATTAGTACTAATATCACTCAAGATTGAAATTAGCTTGAAATGTCCCCCCCTAAGCTTTCAATTTAATGAAATGTTCAACTAGGTAGACTCATTTAAAAATACCTAAAACAATAAAACATAATATTATGAAGATAAAATTTGGAAAACGTATTCGAAAGCATAATCATACATTTGTAATAAGATGCTTGGATAACAAGAATATCTTGTATTTTCACAAAGCCTTTCACCTTTGTGTGTGTGTATATATATGTTTTATTACAAGACAATCAAAGTGCATTCTTTTTCTACAGAAGTCAAGCAAATTTGAGTAAGCACTATGAATAACATTATGCACCAGTAAAATGACACACTGAAAGATAAAAGAGCGTATTTAACCAACAGAAAAAAAAAATTACTCAATTTCAGCCCAATCTGAAGATGTAAGAGTGATATTTACTATAGACTGCAAGCAAATATCTGAGTAACCAAATTACTACTGCAGAGAAATCTCAAGCCACATATGTTTATCCAAATTCTTCTTTAATTAATATTATATTTATCTCCCTCCTCCCACTTGTGAATGTCTAAATGGGCATTAATTCCAATAGAAGTTGATTCCACTCCTAGAGAAAGCTAATTCCAGTGGAAAATTTACCAAAAACAAAACAAAAACAACAGAGTTAGAAATATATAAAAAGCACAAAGAGAAAAATTAAAATAAGGATATATAAAAATATCACCAGAAATTGTACTAGCATGATCTTACAGCATATTCTATCTTCCAAGGTAACTATCAGTACAGACGTTCTTGCCAGTGGAATCCTGGAACAAGCCACCTATCACTAACTGGTAGTCACTGGTATCACTAACTGGTGCTGGAACAGGCTGCCCAGAGAGGTGGATGCCCCATCCCTGGAGATGTTCAAGGACAGATTGGATGGGGCCCTGGGCAGCCTGGTCTAATATTAAATGGGGGGGTTGGAGATTCATGATTCTTGAGCTCCCTTCCAACCTTGGCCATTCTGTGATTCTGTAAGTTAGTGCATGTATGTTTTCTGCAGAGGTAAGACACGATAAAGGCACATTCAACTGTTTGCTATGGTACTTAGTAAAAATTTAGGATACGTGTGTTGGAGTAACAGTCAAATGGTTACTCTGGAAAATCAGGGACCTAAATTTTATTTTAATATGCCAAATGTTCTTATGTAAAACATTATTCTCTTTCAACATTCAAGTATATTACACAACTATATCCTTTGCGTTTTTTTCCCCTCATTCAAGTAATCAGACAAAAAGTTAGTATATCTGAAAGAAAGAGGAAAAACCTGTTAAGCAATGTTAAATAAAAGCTGCAATTACTACACCTGGATCTGAATTGAAGGTGCTTCCAGGGCTCTATAAACCATTGGTAGAACACTGTTCTTTATTTCGTCTGGTGGAGTTTTGGTTAGAAGTAAGTCCATCTTTTGCAGGAAGATCAGTAAAATCTATTAAAAGAAGGACAGTTAGGAAGTTAAAAAGTTAAGTTGTGAGTACATCTTTCTGGAGTTAAAAGTGCATTGCACCATAACATTAAAACTTCAGAAGTTTTCTTGTAACTCAGTAAATAGATCACTTACCATGTTGCTTGCCTGAAGGCATGGAAAACAAAAAATACTTTGACATATTATTGCATTTTTAAAACAGCGAATACAGATCAAACAAAATATGTCTTCTAGACTAATACTTCTGAAATTAGAAATCATAACTTCATAATACTTCTGAAATTAGAAATCAGCTGAGAAGGGCATTCTTGTTTCTATTTACAACTTTTTGGTCTTTTTAAATAAAATCAACCATATACGTTCTTTAGAGACATCACTATTGAAACAGGTAAGCCCCCCCCGCCCAAAAAAACCCTAAGTTCTGATCAAAGCATTTGATCAAAACTCCACCTATAAAAACTGCATTCTACCTGAATCTAAGATCAAAACTGGGACCTGATGACATGAGTATTACAGCTACTATATGGACATAAAATAGCTTTATTATATTTCATACTGGAAATGTCTATCATAAAAAAAAAAAAGTCTCAAGCACCAAACAAAATAACACCACAAACTCACAGCACATTTAGCTAAAAAGTAACACTCCAATGGCATATTTGCAAAGTGAGATTCATCTTGGTTAGATTAGCCATCTAAAAGCTAGCTGATAACGTGAATTACTTATCCAAGCTAATTCTCATTTCAGAGAACTCTGCAACTAATTTTGAAGGGAACCATTTGAGTTAAGTAAGACAAGTTTACAGGGACTGACTCTCCATCAATATCCAACCTCTTTTTAGAAAACAGGTTGGACTAGGTGGAAAAACTGTGTTAAATGGTGTCACATTCATAAAAAGCCAAGTATTTCACTGAAGAAAGTGATTTCAATGTTCAAGTCTTAAAATATGTAGCATTGGTGTGGGTCAGATAAATAGAGGCATCAGAATGGAGAAATGTAAGCATATCAATGTAAAATACAAGTTTTCTCCTTTCATTTTCTTTCTGCTAAGGATAGGATAGCATTCCAGGTATCCCACTGTAACTTCAAGACTGTCATATGAACAGTTTAACTAATTATTCCATTTCAAGGTTATAAATTCCCTCATATAAAATCATTTTAACACTGAATAATAATTTCTTCTTCTGAAATACAGTAGCCTTCCCATACACATTTGCTCCCTAACTCAGGTGTCTCACAGAAGCCAAGCAATGTGCCTTATACACATCCAAAACATCTTAAGAGAATGTGTGGAAAAAACACTGACATCCTCTCTATGAGCTACAAACACATAGGAACTGAAAGTTTGTGCCCTGCACAAAGACATGATGTTGCCAGTCAGACCTGGAATTAAGTCTTCTAGCACCTTTTACTTTTCCCCTTGAATTCCTAGTATATTTTGAAACATAGTATATTTGAAAACAAGTCCAGTTAGATGAACCTTCCATACTGAAAAGTCCACAGAAATAAGACCAGAACAAGCCACCTCCTACTTAAAATATCAACATAAGAGTACTTAAAAATATCAACATAAGAGTATATAGTATCCAGTAAGCTAAGAAATGTTACAAGTTTATATTTCAGTTTCCTCTTATTTCCTAAGAAATAAAATAGCTCTAAATATAATAATATATCTTATAAATATGTATAAATGTTAAATAGAAAACCCATTATGTTTAAGATAAAACCTAGATATAAAGTTTTTGCAGGAAAGATTGTCTACAAATCTGATGTTAAAGGCAGAAAAGCTGAGCATTATCTTTTACGATCAAACGGCAGAAACGAGATGTTTACTGGCTGTGAATCAGACACTTAACTTTTTCAAGATAAAAATTAGGATGACATAAACCTGCAATGTACCAAAGGAAAAGAATATTAAGAAGTTCCAACTTTATGAGCTATTTTGAGGTAATACAGTTGTCCTCTTTCCCTACCCTCCAGTATAATGGGAGTTCTCTCCTCTGGTTCTTTGAAATTCAGAGGTTAAACACCTACTTGCTCATTCCTACATTCACCTTGGCCCTGAAGTGCTTTGCAGACGAACAGCTGCAGTAAGCATTAAAATGAGGTGTGCTAGAAGAAATGCATAGCTACATTTTCTCTCCTGATGCACGATGCCTAACTCAGTGACAGAATTCTCAAAAATCATCACACACTATGTTGACAAAAAGGATGCAAATCTCGTGCTCCTTTGCTACTTCTGTGCAAGTAAACAACAATGATAAAACATATTTTATTTAATCTAACACGGTAACATTTGTCAAATAAAATGAAACACTTCAAACTTGTGTACGGTCCTCAAATAAACACTATTTTATTATCATCAGTAAGCAGCACATTAAAGAGAGCGTCAAATTTATGACTTTTCCTCTGCAAGATCCCAGTGTTACCAATCCAGACATAAGAAAAAAATCATAGGTTATCAGTAGAATATGTGTAAATACTGTACCATACAACTCTGCTTCGATCTGCTACAATCATGATAAAAAGATTTTAAAATACACTTTCAACAACTAACCAAAGATGAGAGCTGAGTAAAAACTGTTTTCTTTTTGCTATTCTAAATCTCATCTATAAATATAATATAACCTCAGAAAAGCCAAGTAAATAGCAGGAGTAAAGACTTGGTGAACTTCCTGGAAAAATCTGTTTTGTATGAATTGAGGTTGACTACTTGGACAGCTACAGAGCAAGCTGGACAAGCCACGTGAAGCTGGAAAAGGGAACTAGAACAAACAGTCATTTTTCAGGGAAGAAGCACTGAAGAGAATAACTGTAATCTGAACAACTTTAACATACCTGGATTGGTTCCTGTTGCTTAAAAACAGGACCAAGATCAGGCAGAATGAGCCTGATGTATTCTTCTTTGGTGCATTCCTCAGCAATTAGTAGAACGTTAGGCAAGACAAAAGGTACCATATCAGGATTCACAAACTCAGAGGTCAAGCAAGGCAAAATTCGCTGAATTATAACACGCTGAGAGAGAAAAACAAGCATACACACATTACACCACGCTGCTACTGTGCCAGCTCAACAGCTTTTGCATTAATCTGATATTAACAAAAAAGATAAAACTTTCAATTTTGAACTTACTTTCACCATATGTTTAAGCTAATTTGCACTGTTCTATTCTTCTTGTCTCTGATTGCACTCAAGACACAATTTGAGACTATACCAGCTATGAAGGTCAGTAAAAACTTATTAACTGTACAGAAAATAGGACTTTAAGTCACTTATATGAATTAGGAAAACTTCATTCTACATCTTTCCTTCAGGAAAAAATTAAAAAGTTTTATCACCCAAGACCTCAGCCTTTCACTACCTTACAACCCACTGAACAAACCCATAAACCTAATATATATCTCCCTGAAAACTCCAAGTACATTCTCTAAGTGGAATTCAGCTGACAAAACACAGAAAATTACACTGTGGATGCCTAGGGTAGAGACAGGCAAGCTTAAATGCTTTAAAAGTCATTTAAGAGCAAGGGCACAGTCCATCTCCATAATAACATTTTACAGACAGAAAAAAGTGAATGCCCTAAAGGCAATTTGTAGCTGTCGGAAGTTAGCTGAAATACGACCCATCTATGCCCAAATTTTAAGTATCAAGAATTTCTGATCAAAGAAAATAGTTACTCAGTAAAAAGATGACAATGTTAAATCTGAATTTTATACTGTGTAGTTCAAAATTCAACTAAAAAGAAAGAAGTTTGATGCAGTAATTGAAAAGCTCATCTATCATGCATTAATCTAATACTACTTCTACATCACATACACACTATGTCTTATACAAATATGAGAATACCACAAGAAGAAAAAGTCAGTCTAGACATAGTGTCTAGCACTACATAGGAGAAATGTATAATGACAGACATTAGCTTCAGAGGTTTCTGGGTCCTGCTAGCACAAGAAAACATCTACCCTTCTGAAGGAAGGACACTTTGCATCCTTCAACATTAAAGTACTACCTTGCTATAAAGAAGCTGAAACAATCCTATAAACAAACTGGGAGAAAATAGGGCAAGATGATTTCAAAGAGCTAATGATAGAGTCTGGAAAAAAAGGGAAAGCCTTGTAAGTGCAGAGTAGATAATTCCCTTTTAAAGTGAGATGAACTACATAGAGGATATATAAACAATGATTTCATAGATGATCTAATAGCACATTTTACCATTTCATGTTTCCTGATTTATTAACAGCTGAAGAAAATCTACACATTGTTTTCCAATCTTCCATTCTTTCCTGCTACTCTATTCTGATATATTGTGGCAGTTTACTATGCTAGGTACAATGCTACATAAAGTTCAGAATTCTAACATTAAGAATGTTAATAGAATTGTATGTGTTTTTAAATGATTTCAAGAAGTCATACTTACATACCTTAGGCAGCTTTGGCAGAACCTTTGGTAGTCCTTTAAAAAATTGTGATTTCTGAAGGTTATCCCTTTGAAATAATGAATCAAAATACTGAAGAGTCATTGCCCCTACATCATCAAAGAATGGTATCTAAAAATAAGATCAATGCTATTAGAAAGCTTACTTACACTCACATAATTGTATGCTTACCTTCTCAATGTACTATAATAAACTTCTACAATGAAGTGTCTGCAACCAACAGTTAGAAAAGTAAATATTTACATACTGAGTAGTATAATATTCACAGACAAAGGTTGATCATTAAAGACAATTTTCCTAGCATTTAAAATAAGTATCTAAATTAACTTATTGTATAAGATTTTTTTTTTTTAATTTACAAAAAGAAAAAAAAAAACAAGAGAAGTAAAAACACCAACTAAAAGTTCTCTAGAAGTAAGTATGCTATTTAATATTACAAAGGCCTACCTAAAAGCCTTCTGGGTCTAGGTACCATCCCCATATTATAATGTTTCAACAAGAATTTAAATGCAATAGATGTCTGATTATACAAATTTATCTTCAGTGTTCATACCTGCTTGTAAAAAGCTACAATGGATAGGATATACATGATCTCCCATGTTTGCATTACTTCAGCTGCAGCTCTAGTTGTCAGAAAAGAGGGTCTGCCTTCTTAAGTTTTGTGTAACAATGTAATTTTGTGTATATACATAGACCAGGCTTATGAACACGGCATTAATAAAATGACTGGATCATCCTATTGCCTTGATAAACCATTAACACTGACATAGCTGCTCCATCATTAATGAAAGACTGATAGAAATGCATGATGAGGAAAAGACAGTTTTCATCTAAAATCCATCCCTTGAATATTCAGCTTTCAGCTGGCAGTTGAACAAAAAGAATAGACGAGTGTCTATCTCAAACCTACAGATGCTGTAATGCGTTTGAAAACCTGCACGGGTAAGAGTCCTCCTCCTTTTACTAGTTCTCAGGGAAGGACATATCAAACTTTATGGTCTTGCAGTGGTGAGAGAGAGAGCTCAGTCTCTCTGACTATTTAAACATCTGTTTTCAGTTGAAAAATTTGCGCAGAATGAAAACATATACAAACATACAGTGAAGTTGTGCTGTCAGGCAAAAAAAAAAGTTGATAGGAGTAGGGCAGTAAAGACAACAAAATCTATCAGCACCTAATTCAAGCTAGTCTGCAGTGTAAGACTTACATTCTGTATTCCATATCATGTACGAAGAGAAGTCTTAACTAAAAGACTGTGAAGCTCTACACAGGTTAACTTAATGTCATTAAAAACAGCAAGGTAAATTTTCCCATGCAAAGCTCCGTGTTAGCTTGCACCATGCTGACCTTAATTAACTGCTTAACTCACATTTGTTACAATATATATTTAGCCCTAATATCTCTATCCTACAATTCAGTAAAGCAATAAAATAGTGTTGCATTGAATGATTACTCTAAATTCTGTTTCAGCACACACTTCTTTCATATTAAATGTTAGTGTAAGAAAAATACTTGCCACCAGCTAACAGCATATTTTCAAAATAGTTAGATGGCTTTTTAAAAACATTTCAACCAAAAAGATTAACAGGAAAAAAAACAAACTTCAAAAAAGCTCTATTATTTCCATAAATTAAACATTGTTTTCCCTTTTTCCTTCAGCTACCGTATTTTCCATGAACTGACCTTAGTCATTTGATCTGCATCTGGTCTGACTGCTGGAGCTACATTTAAGAGTAGCTTTACATGTTCACGCACCTCCTCTGGTATATTCTGGAGAGTACTGGAGCTTAAACGGCTCAGCTGCATAGAAATTTAAGCATATGTAGCATGAAATCAGAAAATCCTGTATATAACTACTTCCAGTATACACTAGCACTATAATTTGTTTCTCATACTGGTTTCTTTAACCAAACCTTTGATACCATTCCCTTCTCGCCTTTCACAATCCATTTGCTCCTGATTCCTCATAGTTTTCCTTCTGCTTCCCAACAGCCCACTAATGTCCAGTCACATTTTCCTGTTCTCAGCTTCTAATTGTGTTCAGGTTATTGAATAACAGAAAAATCAGTATTTTTAAAGAAGTATGTGTTATTATCTGAGGTCTTGTTTAGATACATAAAAATACATTACATCTGGTTAAGGCAATAGGTACCCGAAGAAGCCGCAACAAAAAAAACTTGCATACAACCATGTTACATCAGTTGTTCCAATTAACTTCATCTATGAATACTCATAGTCCCCAAAGAATGTGAAATAGCTGATAACTGAATGGCTGCCAATTGATCAAATCACTCTCAACTCCACAGTCTCCACCAGCCCTATGCTGGTCATTCATTGTCTCGTGTTTGGCACTATTTGCCCTAACAGTTGTAAAGCACTTATCCCATAAGACCAGCGTTCAACACGGTTATAGAGAAATCAGAAGAAAAACAAATCCTCTAGCTGATAAAGTTAGTACACAAATTTTTCTACACATACTTTCATTTTCCATATTTTGCTTAGGACTTTTTAACTTGTGTCTAAAATATTTAAATTTGCTTTAAAATAGTGACTTTTCAAATATGAAAATAAATGTATAATATTCATAAATAGATACCTGATCAAGTTGTCTACTAAAACTTTTATAAATATCCTGTTTGTTGACCTCAAAAATTGGTTTCCCTTTATTAAACACTGCATACATAACAGCTCCTAGAGAGTACATATCACTTGCTGTCTCACAGCTCACAGAGAGAATGTATTCTGGTGCCAGATATTCAGGATTTGGAAGACACAAAGATGGCAAGTTTGGATCCCATTCCTTACAAGGGAACTTGGGCTATAAGAGAACCAAAAAAAAAAAACAAAAAAACAAACTTATTATGGATTTTAAAAAAACTAATATGAATTTTGAGTAGCAGCAAAAAATAAAGTTTTAATCCCTTCAAATCATGAAACAGAAATGGAGTAAAGCAGAACTGTTAAAAATCAATGGCTGTAATGCAGAGTGATCAGTTCATGCAGTAAAATCTGGACATTAGAATTAAGAACTGTAATGCAAATGTAAAAGCACTGCTGTAAGGAGAGAAACATGAACTATGATAGAAATTAATTTGAGGAGGTAGCAACGAGGCACTGAATGGATGTAAGAAAATAATGCACAGCTGTGCATGTCACTGAACATGCAGGTTAGCAGAATCACATGCACTTTCAGCCTTTGTCTGAAACTATCACTAACCTATTCTGAGCCTATTGAGCCAAGTCAGGCTTTTTCTCTGATGATCAAAGGCAGACCTGTGCCATATATTCAGACTTTCTGCCAACAAAATGCAGATGTGAATATTACATAAATGTATTGAAATGTAAGCTCAAGAAACTGGTTTCAGACAAAGATCTGAATATAAAATGTACTAATAAATAAAAATATGAACATGGATGTAGTACCTCCTGTTCAGATGGATTTGTTGACTGGATACAAAAATCAAAGCCTGTAATTTTCCATGCTCCACTTTTATTCAAAATTATATTTTCAGGAGTAATATTTCCATGGACCATTTTCACACTGCTATGCAAAAAGGACAAGCCTTCAGAAACCTGTTAATAAAAGATTTCAGGTTAAATATTTCCTAAGATGGATTGTACAACATCTACAAAAATTTCTGTCATATTTATGGCCTTATTTCCTGTGGTCATGGTTATATTAACACATTAACTAAGAAGCCATTTTTCATCATTGATTTTGGGCTATGTTTTAAAAATTATGTAGGAAGGAAATTAAATACAGATGTGGGTAAGCAGCAGGTGAGACTACTAACACTGATTAACTACCAAAGCATGAGAACAAAAATGTTTTTTGGTATTGAATAAAATTTCCACCAAATAAAATCTGGAAGCTATTGTAAGCTATTGTAAGATTCGTGTACAGGAGAGACAGTTGTAGAACTGACATTCATACAGAATATAAAAATTAATTCATTTCTTAATTTTCCATATCAGAGTAACCAAAAATAGCAGCAACTTACAGAGCCTCCAGTATTCACCTTCTCTTATATTTACAATGTTCAGGTCACTATCATCTTTCTCTTCCCAATTATTTGATTTACTGTACACAGACATGGCATTTATAAAACAACTATTAATAATAACAACACATGAAAATAATTAAAATGTCACACCTGAAGCAGACCATATTTAGTCTCCACATCATAAAGCTTGTATTCTTTAATGTCGGATGGTACAGGAGAAAGTAGGTTGTCCCAGCTGCCAAGAACATTAGCTAAACTTGCACACACTGGTTCTGTACAAAAAGCCAAGCAATCTCTACAGAGAAAACAGATTAAAAAAACGTTTTTTATAAATAATGTAATACAACACATATTGGCTAGGAGCAACCATGAAGGCATCATATTATACATTAGCAGAGACTCTGTGTTAACCTAAAAACATATTTTATTTCAGGCTTCTAACCATTAAATAAGGGATTTTATATAAGCATATATCTATGTGAAATGAAAAAAATATTATAGTATAGAAATCAGCTTAAGTCATTGTATTCTCTAACATCAACATATATCACTCACTGTGCACACAACACTTCACTGAAGTTTTAAGAAAACTATACTTTTTCCTGCTTTGATCCAAGAAAAGCAAATATTTCTTACTACCATTAAACCCTGTAAAATCAGGCTGTTAGCTTTGCCTAAAATTGATATGCCCCTTGACTGAAGCAATGTTTAATGTAGTCAGACAGTAATCAGAGACGCACACAACTATGCTTGTTGTATGAACTGTTTCTCTAATTAATTTATCTACTGCTTTATTCCTGAATGATAGATCCGCATTAGCACTGTTTAGAAAGCATAGATGAAGCACAAAGAGTGGAGAGGTTGTAACACTGTGCTCAAGAAAGTTAAATTTTGAAGTCCTGAAAACAGCACACGCCACAGTTTCACAAACTTCATGTCTAAAAAGACCAATTTGTCTTATATATTCCCACACTTCACCCTGTTCTGAGCAATACTGGAAGCTGTAGACTGTTTATTATTTCTTGGAGAAAGCACTGTGTGGATGGTAGCATATATATCTGAATATTTTTCATGCAAACACATTGTGTTCATACGCTGTACCAGCATGAACACAGAAAACCAAGACTGAATATCACAAGTAAAGGTATTTTTGTGAGTAATAAAGCTATTGGCAAGAAGGCAGAAGCCTAACCATTTGTTTATTCCTTTAAAACAGTCACAGCAGACAAAATATTTCTGCATGAATCTATCACAAAGTTTTTATATATCTCAGTGGATTAACACACTGGCTCTTTGAAGTAAAAGAAGGTTGACGAAACATGCAACACTCTCATTAGTCATCTAGACCAAGAGTGACTTTAGTTTTTTTCTGATGCCTTCCTAAAGGGAAAAAAGAAAATCAAAATTCACAGGTTTGTAAGCCTCACTTAACCTGACTGAACTGTAATTGCTTCACCACCTTCACACCATTCTGTAGACAACATCTCCTCCACTTCTCTGTTAACACAGCTAGCGCTACAAACCTCATTTTTTGATTAATCACCAGGAGGAATCAAAGCACAGAAAGACAAAGATCTTCATTTTTAATCTTATTTCAGCTTTACTGTGGAGCTTCTCCATTTAGTTATGGTTAAGGCACTGATGGCAGAAAATACAAAACAGTTATTCAGTATTTTCACAACATAAACACTCCAATTGCTTTGAGAGAATAGAAAGATGTTTGTTTTTTTTACTTCAGGAGTTAATTAAATAAGGTACCACATCAGAATTATGGAAGGATGGGGCAAATCTCATTAAAGCAATTTAATATTGTAGGAGCTGTTATCTGCCGTGCAGTGCATCCTCTTTACTAGTTCCCTGAATAATATCAAAATGACATTCTGAGTAACAAAATAAAAAGAAAACAAGTTATAAAGAAAAGTAATGGCAAACACACATATGCTTTGGGAAAAACTACAACAGATGGAGTGTCTATGAAATTAAATATCTGGAACCCTTCATTCTTTGTGAATGGTTTTACAATTTGGCTTTTTCATGCTCTTCTGTTACTGGAAACCAAAACAAGCTGTAAGTAAATATACGTTACATTAAATGTTTAGCATAAATAAAAATATACATTGCATATATTATATAAATGCATGTAAAATTTATATCTACCAAAATATTTATAATCAACATAATTATGTTGAATACCAATTATATGAAACAGAAGCTAGCTACATACTGGGATCAAAATGGCATGGCCTGGAAACATTTAGTTGGTGCAGATACACCAAAAGCATTCTTTTGCACCACACCACAAAGTAAAATAAATTGTGCAAGCAGTTCAGCACAACTGTATGTTACTTTGGATTCACCAAAAAAAGACCAGCCCAGAAGGAGCTTCCTGCAGATGTCTTCAAAAAATAAGCACTCTGCAAGCACCTTCTTCTAGTCTAAAAAAATTGTCAGTCTTACAGTACACTTATACAAGGATATATATACAGTCTAAGCAAGTTTTCCTTTCATTAACCCCACAAATCTATTATGCCAGTTTCTGGCACAGAAAGCAGCTGGGCAGGTTTGCTCATAGTGATGTCCCTACAAAGAGCTTATTGAGTATGAACAGTATTCAGACCAAAGCAGAGTGTTATTAAAAATTCATGAACAAGAACTCTGACCAAACTGTAAGATCAATTTTACTCAAAAGGCTTAAATTGTTTGCAGGAAAAATACCAAAGCCTTCTTATCTCTCCAAGGTATGAATCTTACCATCTTCTTCTTTATGGAAAAAATACAAGGTTTCTGGCTCAACTTAAACACCATGACAGTTTTAAGTGAAAACCTTGAGGTATATCCTAGGATATACAAGTCACCTGCATAAACAATGGCTAAGACAACCATAGGACATTAAATTGGTTATGATAGTTTATTTACTACTGTACAATATTGACAGCTCTCTTCAATTAGCAATCCACCCTGGACTTATACAAGGAGCATACTAAACCAAATGACTTTAGAACAGGAGGAAAGATATATATGAATACACAGATGTCATTTGATCCAATAAATCTTTCCCAAAGTAGGCATTGCAGAGATAAAAAAGTATTCCCATGGCTTTCTCAGCAAGTAAAAAGCAGTGTCTTTGAAAATGTGCAGGAATAAAGACAGAATAAAAAGTGGACAAGTTCGAAAGGTAATTTACATGAATCTTTATTAGACTCAGAAAAAACTTCCTTGGAAGAAGTTGAAAAGCTTCATGACCTTCCTCAGCAGGATCAGCTTTCTATTTTTCTATTTTAAATCCTCATTTTATTTATCAGAATTTAGTGTGCTCTTATCACTGTAATTGAATAATAAAGGTGTAAAACTAACTCATTATTGTACCTAACACCCAATCTTATATAAATCAAATTAATACTAAAAAAATACAAATTTGTTTCCTTCATTTGGTACCTGAGGATCTTCAAAATGCATATGGGCCACAAAAGTACAATTTCCAACAGTCCCCAATCTCATAAATGGAAAAAAAATAAATGAACAATTTTTAAAAAGAAAACAAATTTAAAAGGCTCTTTAAAAGTGAAATTAATTGAACTACTAAACATCCTTGCTGTAATTGTCACATGTAGTCCTCCAGCTGCAGTAGGACTTAGATCATGCAACACATTATCAATTAGATTCACACCAAGCATGCATGCTAAGACTTGGTGAATGAAGATTTGAGGATGGAGAAAATACCATTCTCACTGAGTAAATATATTAAACAACTTGAACCTCATCAGATCTAAGTGCTGAATGTTCCAGACTTTTTATAATCAATAACAAAACAATAATTAAGAAAGCCTGTTCTCACCTTTACTATAGCTTACCTAGATTCTTCCAATGGATGTTGAACAGTAAGCAGCCGAGGGTGTCGAAGCCTCGTTAGCTGTTGAACACCTCGTTTTAAAGAATCAATAATCTGATCCTTTTCAAATTTTTGATACTTGTCTATTAGCTTCTTATCAAACACAAAAACAGCCACTTCCTAGAAATAACCAATGAAATTAACTCAGTAAATAACATATCCAAAAAATAAAACGTATAAGATTAGGTACATGCATACTTTTTAAAAAATCAACAATACAATCCCACCAGTGCAAGAAGCACTACAATATGTAGCTATAACTATAGCTACATATTGTCCTTATTCTGTCCCAGCTATTTTCACCATAACTGTATAGAATTTCTGGAATATGTTTTTTCAGAATTACTGTGCTCCAAACCTTACAAACTATTGCATAAACTACAATCATTTTCTACAGAATTATACAACAGCAGGTTAACAAGATAGAAATCAGCTTGATTTTTAGGTAGACAAAAGCATCTATATTAACTATGAATAAATAAAATATTCTGAGGGTACTCACTCATTTGGCATTAAGAGATGTCTCATTAAACTCTACTCTTTCTCAAAGTTCTGTTCCAAACAAGTATGTTCCATATTGAAGTACACTTTCATAAGACAGAACTTGTTGTGAATAACATCTGAGAGATCAATTAACCTGATCATTCCCATGATAGTCCAGACCTGAGGCCGCCAGTACAGGAAGGACATGGAGCTCTTGAAACAGGTCCAGAGGAGGGCCACTGAGATGATCAGAGGGCTGGAGCACCTCTACTATGAAGAAAGATTGAGGGAACTGGGCTTGTTTAGTTTGGAGAAGAGAAGGCTCCAGGGAGACCTCATTGTGGCCTTCCAGTACTTGAAGGGAGCTTATAAACAGAAAGGGGAACAGCTGTTTACAAGGGTAGATAGTGATAGAGAATGGTCTTAAACTGAGACAGGGGAGGTTTAGGTTAGATATCAGGAGGAAGTTATTCACTCAGAGAATGGTGACGGACTGGAACAGGTTGCCCAAGGAGGTTGTGGATGCCTCATCCCTGGAGGCATTCAAGGCCAGGCTGGATGTGGCTCTGGGCAGCCTGGTCTGGTGGTTGGTGATCCTGCACATAGCAGGGGGGTTGAAACTAGATGATCACTGTGGTCCTTTTCAACCCAGGGCATTCTATGATAACACATTAAGCATAATAAAAAATTCCTGAATGTGTAAAATCAGTCCCAGAAATGTAGTAAATATTAAAAAAGAGGAAACAGATTTTCCAATGAACCTCTGCAAATGGAGTGGGAGAAAACTAAGGAATTTAAATGAAACTTGAAAATTACAGAGGAGGATATGAAATTCAAAAGAAAAAAAAAAAGCAACAAAGAAAGAAAAATCAACAACTGGACATATCCATCATTAAAGCTACTAAAGATAAATAAATCAGTTGGAAAGAAAGTACACTTGCACCCATACTTAACTAGCAAACACCTTATAAACAAAAAAGTATTTCCCAAATCTTAAGAAAGCGGGTAGCAGTAGTGAAAAGTCAATATTAGAAAGTAAGCCCTACTCTATTCTCAAGGAAAAAAAAAAAAGTATTTAAATATTGCTGATTTCTATCAACAAAGGCCATGATCAAGAGAAAGAAAATAAATAGTGCCACCACACTCGCTGATTCTCAGTAACCTGTGCTCCACTGTTTCCATTCTAAGCTCCTGACGTACTCTGCTTCCAACAACAAAAGGCAACCAGGCCACCTAGTCATGTAATGCTTTCTTTTTCGCCACTGAGAGGAAGGCAAGCCACACAAAGACTGCAGAAACACTGAGTACGTGTGTTGCTAAAGAGGCAAACACAACTATAAGGCATTTCTAAATAAAAGCTCTTAAGAGCTGTGAAAATGTAATGATGCAACAGCATCGATTCGTCCTCCCTATTTCACTGTATGTTGAGGAAAGATGTTAACAATATGAAAAACAACCGAGCACCATAGTGGTTAACATCAGAGAAACTCAATCACTCTTTTCAGTAGATTTAGAATAGTGTACAGTAGTAACAGCAGAGACCTAGCACAGGACAATATGGAAGGAAGACCAACCCACAGAATGCCGGATGACAGCAGTCTGTCATCTACCCTATGATTCGAATGATGCGGTGCTCTTGTGCAAAAGATTTAATGTGATCATGTTGTTAAAGACTAAGCTGTAAACAAAATCAAAGGAGCACTTAATTTTAGAAATTGTTTGCTTTGCCTTTTATATCTCTTCTCTATTTTACCCAAATGCACTCACTTTTTTTTTTAATGAATAATCAAATGCCACTCAATATGAAAACACATGATGTTTTACCAAAGCCTCCCACTGTGCAAAGCAAAATAGTCTCTGAATTAAAATACTCTCTGAATTAAAACACTGGAAATAGCATTCCAGTGTTACACTGGTCTTTTGCCAGAAAAGAGTTTCCTACAACTTTTTTTTTTTTTTTTTAAGTAGTTAGACAATGTTTTTTCTACAATGTTAACTCTACTTTCCCAACAGGTTGTTTTAGTCACAAAGAATACATTACCATTTAACATTTGAAATGAATTTGCCCTCAAAGTTTAAATAATAGAAAGCTTCAATTACAGAAGTACTATAGCTGAAATCCAAAAAGCTGATCTACCTGTATCTAGTACTATGACAATAAAAACTAATCATGACTACAACAGCCCCAAAGTGGGAGCCACTATCTTATTCTACTACTTTTTTTCTACTAGTTTTTACTATTTTCTATTACTTTTTACTATCAAGCCACCACAAACATCCTGAAGTAACTTTACCCTGTGTATTTCCTTCTGATTACTCTAATTGGAAAAAAGGTGTCATATTATGCCAGAAGAACATCAGCAAATTCAGACTACGTAAGCAAATCCACAATGGGCAGAAATAAATACTATAAAATAAGCAATGTGCTGCTTCATGTAACATGCTGTGTAACTGGAAGGTAAAACAAGAAAGACTCAAAAATATTTCAAATAAACAGCAAACACCACCAAACACAAGCACACAAGACAGTAATTTCCTCACATTGTTAGCTTATTGTTCAGTCACCTATAAAGTAAGCAAGAATAGATAAAACATTTAAATATATATATATACATATATATATATGAAATGAAAGAATACTATCATACATATCTGCTGTCACTGGAGATTGAAGCTTTGAATTTTTTGTATATGTCATAGAATTAAAATAAGAATCAAATTAATTCACACTTGAAATTTTAACTTCAGCTGCTGACTTCCACTTGTTCAGGGAAACAAACTGCTGATGCAATACTGAAACTCCAGTTTAGCTATTTTACATGGCTACAATGACTTAAATTACTACCTGTGTTGTAAAATAACAAGAAGGGCAATTAAGCCTTACATCCTTTTTGTTTGATCACTATACACGTTTATTGTAAGCAAACAAACATGCTAAGTGCTCGTAGCTCCAAGTTAGATACACGCATTTGCAACACAGGAATTGCATGCAGCACAGAAGTGACTGCAACCACTTGAAGTACGACAGTCAGCCTCCTCCATACTGCCCAACCAACCTTCTAAAGGCCCATGCAAAAGAAATACAAAGTAATGCTAAAGAACAGACCCAGCAGAACAGAGTGTTTTGTCCTGATGTCTTTCGCAATATTAAACTGAATGTTGACATGATGTTTCCTACCTACAATATTAATAATGAATGGTAATTGCCAGCTAACATTCTCTGCAATACAACTGTTGCTGTATTTTTAATGACTGATGATGGCAGACAAATGTACAGGTGTTAGTTCAAGGTTTACAGAGAGAATGCAGGTTCAAATATGGTAACATCTGAACTAACACCCTTTTAAATCAACAGTCAGACAACCATTCAAAGGCTTGGAAAATAAACAACACACAACTATTTACAGGAATGGATTTCCATATACTCTATCAGTTGGGCAGAGTGAAAGAAATTACAACACTCCATACCCTCAAAGCTATGCCCACTACAGGTCACTTGCTTATGGAACATGGAGATTGTATAAAACCTACCGAGACTTTCAATATTATTACTGCACTGTATGATTGAATAAGACCAAACACCAACACAAAACAAACATGAATTCAGCACATTTGATAAATTCAGTAAGTACTATGAGTAAAATCCTGTCATGGCTAGACAGATGCATGAGAAACATGGTATAACATATACTGAACAATATGCAGATTCTGACATAGATCACACAATTCCCACACAGTATTTATTCTGCATACTATACTTCTCCACTAGCTACCATGTGACAGGCTGTATACATGCTTATTGAAGTAAGTTACTCTGACCATTTCTTTTGGCACATTTACAGCAAGCTGATTCATTCTGCAAGTGATTTCATATTACTTCAGCATCAAGTTTAACTGCATCTTCTACTTTATCAAAGAATATTCTATTTTCTGGCCAAGTTTTAAAAAGATATTTCACATTTCTTCCAATCAATAAAATCATGTTCTATAACACCAGCTTTTAAACTCTGTTTCTCATTGATTCATAGAATCGATTGAGTTGGAAGTGACCTTAAAGATCATCTAGTTCCAATCCTCCTTCCCCTTGCAGGGATGCTACACACCAGACCAGGCTGCTCAGAGCTCCATCCAACCTGGCCTTAAATGCCTCCAAGGATGGGGCATTCACATTTTCCCTGGGTAGCCTGTGTCTCACTATCCTCTGAGTGAAAGATACCTCCCAGTATCTAATCTCAGTATCTTCTCTTTTAGTTTAAAACCATTTCCCCTATTCCCATCACTATCAGATTGTGATAAAAAGAGGGGAGATTGACTTATAAAGTTCATTTTAAGTACAGAAAGACCAAAATGAACTATCCCTGGAGTCTTCCCCAAGCTGAACAAGCCCAGATCTCTCAAATTTTCTCCACAGGAGAGGTGCTCCAGCCCTCTGATCGTCTTTGTGGCCCTCTTCTGGACCGTTCTAACAGTTCCACATCTTTCTTGTGCTGGGGGCCCCAGGCCTGGAGACAGCACTCCAGACAGGGCCACACAAGGGCAGAATAGAGGGGAACAATCCCTTCCCTTGCCCTGCTGGCCACCCTTCTTTTGATGCAGCCTAGGATACTGTTGGCCTTCTGGGCTGAAAGCCTGCACTGCTGGCTCATGTCTAGCTTTCTGTCCACCAGAACCCCAAGTCCTTCTCCACACCTTGCACTTGGCCTTGTTAAACTTCATTAGGCTCATGTGGACCCACAGGCCTCTCTGGAAGGCATCCTTTCCTTCTGTCGTATCAACTACACCACTCAGCTTGGTGTTTCATCTCCAAACTTGCTGAAGGTGCAATCAATCCCATCATCTCTGTCATTACTAAAGACAAACCTTCTTCCAAAGTCACAGTCCCACTTTTATCTATATGTGCAGCTTCAAGTGAAGCAAAAGCACATATACTAGTGCTCTAAACTGTAACACTTCAAGACAGAGTTACTTCTCTGGCAGCAATACTGGTCTGAAAGTTGCACAACCGAGGGAAAATTCTCTTCCTCCACACCCTCCTCCACTATGCAATGCCTTTCTGCCTCTGTATCTCACTTCTTAATAACATTTCTAACCCTTCAACTCATGTGTCAAAGCTGAACAAAAAAAAATCAAAGCCTGTTTTGCTGAGATCAAATAATGGCACGGTTCATGATCTTTTAATGCTGTAAAAAGCCAGTATAATTGTGCTCCAAAACTGCAAGGTAAACTAAGCTGGAGAAATGAACCGTGTTAAAACAAACAAACCAACCTCACCTTTCTTGTCAGGTCAGTTAACTCAAATCAGTTCTTGATCTTGGTCTTGAGCTGTACGCTATAACTACAGCAGCAAAGCTCACTTAAGTAGCTATTAACATCATATTTAAATAATTTTGGGGTCCTCAATTCAATATTATGCTCTCACCACTTGTCTGCACAGCTGGATTTTCCTTTTGAATATCACTAAGTGATACCTACTAGCCTGCTATTTAACACTTGTAAACATAAGTTGTTACTTGACAACTCACCTGCTTTGTCGATTTTTTAGTTCCATTAAATATCTTCCAGGCAAGACCGTTACCACCACTGGCAATATGTCGACCTACATCAAATTCCCTGGTAACAGGATTTCCCATGACTGCACTGGTGACATCGGCTGTTACCTTTGTAACAGTGCTCTTCAACTTATTCAGCATGGACTCCATTGTGCCAACTGTACACCAACGTACTATCCTAAAAAGACAAGAAAAAAAGCTTCATAGTCTTTTAGAAATTCTATAAACAAAGACAAATGTTGAAAATAATATTAAGGTCATCTGGCCAAAGATCCGTAGAATACTTGAGGCCTGGGGCTTTATGTCCTTGCTACTCCTCCTCAGTAACTGCTGAATCTGTTGATTACTCTTCATAAGATCTATCAAAGCAACTGAGGACTGAAAAACTCAACCATTTATTGAAAAAAAAGGTGATTGGATCAGTTAGAGAATCTATAAACTGCTCCTGTGAAAGGAAAAGTTCACAGCTTCTATATTAATATCAATCAGCAGAACCAAAGGTGAATGAAATCAGAACCCATCAATTCAGTGTTCGTGGAATTAGACATTTTCTGAGGGAAAATACTGCTCAGCCTAAGAATGATTTCTAGTATGCAGAAGACAATTAAAAAAAAATCAGACTCTTCTTTCCTGCATCATGACTAACAAAACACAAGCTCAAAATTCAGTATTTTACCCATTAGAATTGCTGACATTATTTGTCTGACCTGAGTATTCAGGAGGTGATCAGCTGCTGTGAAAGTAGGAAACAAGAAACTACGTTTTTATGCTTTTTTCAACAAAATTGTACATGTAAGTTTATTAGCATAATCTTTGCAAATTTGAGAGCTAAACGACTGTGGCTCCTTACAGTTTATTTCACTTTTCTCTCCCTCTACTGCGTACTTGCACAGTTTCCTAAGTTGACATGATTAGTTCAAAAAAATGTGATTTCTCTTTTCTGCCAGAGAAATGTTTGAAGGATATGCCACATTTATACAATTGTCTTTCTGATAATGGATATGTGAAAAAGAATGGAGACAAGAAAGAAATAGAGAAAGAGAGAGACAGGCATTCATCTTCTTTATCGGTATATGCACAGATAAAGAGAGAATGCAAAGAGAAATGATTTCCTGGAATCGGTATCATACGGCATATTTTGAAGAAATATTGAAGAATATTTCTTCATTCTTCCTTTCATATAAGGTATGAAGAATTCTAATTTCTTCAACTTGTAGAATAAACCTATGATAACACATTAGCAAACATGCTGAAACACAGCCTTATTTGTTATATACTCAATTTATTAGATTATAATTTATGCAAAACTACCTTGAAATATAGAGAATGTCACTGCTAATCAAATGGAAGAGACCAGAGTCAGCTGTGATAAAGATGTTTTCCAAGCCTTGGTAATGAGGGCAAAATAAGCAGAAGACAGTAACAAGTAACCCAGGGAGCACTGGGGCCAATCAGCCTCAACGTCCACCTGATCTATTTGAACAAACTAAAGCTCTTCCCACTGCTCAGGCATCACAGGGCATTGCTCTGATCTACACATATTATCTGGAGTCTAATCAGATATGCATTTATTATAACATTTTCCATATTCAAGGCAGAGATGGAGCTCGTTTCTTCTCCGTGGTTCCTCAGTCTCACAAATCTGTAGCAATTTATCTCTGGCATCTGTGTATTTCAGTCAAACTTGACTGAAATTGATCACACTATTCAGACATGCAATCTTTCTCCCCC
Organism: Chrysolophus pictus; assembly: GCA_037305975.1. Classification (NCBI taxonomy): domain Eukaryota; kingdom Metazoa; phylum Chordata; class Aves; order Galliformes; family Phasianidae; genus Chrysolophus; species Chrysolophus pictus. The sequence goes on from CM074576.1 coordinate 149,261,001, forward strand.
TTTCCTAAAAGAGAAAATTAACATAGTAGGCAAATTTTCTCTTAAAAGAAGAAAAAAAAAAAAAAGAGTAACTGAAGAATTCATTACAGTGAAGATGTATTTTTAAGCAAATCTAGATCTTAGCCCAGTGATGGAAGCATCACAGCTACGTTGCCCTATATTGATTACTGTTGCAGTTACATCCCATTTTCAGTATGACTCCACAGTGAAATGTAGAAACACACTCCTGCTGTGACTCAAAAGATGTTCCTCCAACAGCCACGTCAGATGAGCAACACAATTTTGCACTTCTAAAGAGAGTACCAAAATCAAAAATTCAAGAAAATGTTCTATATATAAAAGACATATTAGTATAAAAAAAGAAAGGCATCAGCTGCACAGATCTCAATCTCAAACTCAGCTTTAAAACAAGAAGTAGCAGTTATGGATCCGTCAGGACCACTCAGGAGCAGAAGCAGATATGATGCATATGCAGGATGAAGAAGGTCTTAATTATGGGGACCGGAAGCTTTCGATAACGAGGCACTGAGTAGTCTAAGTCCAATGAGATAAGAATAATTATGTACTTGCTTGGTATGTATTGCTTTATTGAGAACATCTGGAAATAAACTATGGGAACACGGAATTCCTTTATTAAATTATACTACGATTTATAAGTGACATTTTATAACAATAAATCAACTTCATCAGTTATGCTATGGACAAACGTATACAATTCTTAACTATGCAGCCCAAGATCAAACAGTTATCAGACACTGTCCAATATTCCTTTATAAATGAACTTTTTATTAACCTGATGAATAAGTGGCAATAAGGATCACAGAATATTCTGAACACAGTGGTAGGAATCCCTAGAACTTTTCTGCAGCTATGTCAAAGGACAAACTCTCTATATTAAAGGACTATAAAATCAATTCTAACGAGTTTAAAATAACCACAAATCTCATCTACTTGCTGTTCAATTTTGTGCTATTCGTATTCTGTTTCATTCACTCCCTACTGACGAGTCTTCTATAGCATCAGTGCAGCACATCCTTCTGTCGCAATTCTCAAAACTGGAGAGTTCCACAAAATTAGTTGCAGAGATAGGATGAAGAAAACGTGTGCACGTGTATGCTCACATTCCTTTGTATAAACCTGAAAGAGAGCTTCTGTAGCCAGACAGTGGAAAAAAATGGTGCAGCATTCATTAATTCAGAACTGCCCTCTACTGTGGGTGACAGATTAACTACAGTGAGAAGGCTAGAAAAGCCAGTAGGTGAGGATGACCACAACATCCATGTTTTTGAAGGATCAGGATTTAAACAGCAATCCTAGCAGGCCCTGTCCAACCTGTTCATCTCCAGCTTGACAGTACACAAATCACTGATTTGTTCAGCTAAGGAAAAGGAGTACTGAGAAATGTACTCCTCAGTAAACAGTTTTGGTTTTAAGTCTATCAAAAGCTGTTTATACATTTGTAGAAATCCTCATGTCAACATTTGGACTGCATTCTAAAAGAAGTCTTTTTTTTTTCAGCTCTGTAAAAATGATGGTTATTATTGATTTCAATTAAAACATTTACATCAACGAGAACAGTGTACTTTGAAAATCCATGAGGAAAAAACATTCTGCTTTGGGAAATAACTGTAATACCACAAATCTTAATGTTATTGACCATACCCGAAACATGTAACTTTAGTTCTCAACTGCAGGAAACTGTTCAATTGTTCGGTTACTATAAGATTGAATTACTACTCATAGCAGAATTAACAGCCACAGGGCAACAAAGCAAGTCTGTTATCAAGAATGACAATTTCAGCTCAAATTAAAAGGTAGCAAATGAGAAAAGCATAAGATCTTACGAGTAATAATGCACAGACAAGCAACACAGGACATGTAATTACGCTTAAAAACTTTGCTTTCCTTCTATTTGAACAGGAAGGGTTATTGATAATGAGTCGATGACAGCAAGAGCCTGATAGCTACACCAAGTCTACAGAATCTGGAACCAACCCTAAAAGGAAACGCAGCATTTGCTTAGGGCATCGTTTTCATGAAGTCCCCTCACAAGTGCGGGTGGCCTTTGTGCTGACACACATCAGCAGAAAGACATCAGCACGGTGACAGCCACTGTGCGAGGGGAGCAGCAACAGCCCTCACAGCAACAAGAAATGAATCAAAACAGTGAAAATATTGAAATAAAATCCAAAATAAATCCCCAGAATAAGTCACCTTCACGGCTTTGTTTTTTTGGTTTTTTTTTTTTCTGGGCTTTTTTTTTTTTTTTCCTTCTAACATTTTGGTACTGAACTGCAGCTGATACCTTAACAAGAACTGACAGAAGACGGTTGTGCCGGTCCCACGTTAACAGGAGAGCTCTGACCTGAACGCCGCACAACGGCCTCTCGCGGGCCGGCCCTCCGCCCCACCGAATGACTGTTATTTACAGTCAGAGCGGACCCGCAGCGGAACCCCTCCCCGCAGCTGCCCCCGGGCGGGAGGGGTTGCACTCCGGCCCCGCTCCCCCACCCGCCCCGCTGCCGGGACGGCAGCCCTCCCTCCCCCCTCGGGCCCGAACGCCGCTCTCTGGCCGCGCACCGGCAGCCCCCGCGGCCCCGCGCAGCAGCGTTAGGCCCTGGGTGGCCCCGCGGGGCCGGGCCGCGCCTCTCACCTGAGCCCGGGGCGAACCGCCGGCGCGGGACCCGGCCGCCCGTCGCCCCGTGGGCCCGGAGGACCGGCTGTCAGCTAGCTCTGCCGCTGGCTCCGTCCCGTCCCGCTCCGGCTACTCCATAGCGAGAGCCACGGCGCCGGGAGAGGGGCGGCCTGCGCGCGGCTCACTTCCGCCCCGCAGGGGCAGGGCCGAGGCGGCGGCGGAGGGCGGGAAGTGTTGAGCCGCTTCCGTTATGGCGGCTCGTTGGGCTGCGCGCCTCGGGGGGCGCTCTGAGGAGGGCGGCGTGTGGGGGGCCGCTCGTGAAGCGATACCTTCCTCTGTTTTTGTAAAATTAGGTATGGTTGCTCTAGAGCTTACGTATCAAGAGAGCGGACTGATGTCACGCAGTAAAAATACCTTTAAAATGTGAAAGCAAAGCTTTACGCGCTTTGCACGTAAAACTTTCATATAACCGTTTTGCAAACGGCAATGGTCCTTTTCAAGCGCCTCAGCTGTGGAATCATAGAATCGTAGAATATCCCGAACTGGGAGGGATCACTGAGTTCAACTCCTGGCTCCACGCAGCACCACCAGAAATCAAGCTGTGTGTCTGACAGCACTGTCCAGGTTGAGGCTGCGATCACTGCTCTGGGCAGCCTGTCCTACGCCCACTGCCCTTTGGTGAAGAACCTGGCCCTAACCCCAACCTGATCCTCCCCCGATGCAGCTCTGCGCTATTCCCTCCTTTGTTACCTACAATAGCCTGGCACAGTAGCATAAGCTTAATTTTGTTCCTGTTTATACACTGTCCTGAGTTCATATGCTGACAGATGGGTTACATGTTGCCTAAACAGATATGAGTAACCAGGCCACAGCTGCAGACTTGGTTCACTTCAGATGCAAGCCTAGTAGAGGTTCCAGAAAAATGAGAAGAGGAGGTAACTTATTTGCTCTCCTAAAAAATAAACAGAAAAACCCACAACCCACTAACTCTCAACCTCTTTTTAAAAAGGAAATTTTCCAATTACTTTTTCTCAAAGTCTATGCATATTACCAATAGCAGAGGTCACATTTCTATTCCTCTCATGACTGTTCACTAACATAATCATAACCAAGACTCATATATTCATTTTCAGAATGGGCAAAGTTGAAGTGACCTTTTAATAACGGTTCAGTGTCCATTCAGTTGCATGAGAGTAACATTTATTTTAGGGGAAAAAAAAACAACAAATTATCTCATGTGTTATACCAACACTAGTATTCACTATTTTGCCTCACACTATTAAGACTTTTTGCACTAAGAACATAATGAAGCAGTCAGTAAAAATTAGGCTTGTAAAACTTTATTCTGAAAATGAACTTCTCCCAATCCAATGAAGTATAGGAAAGCTAAAACACAATCCTAACTGACAGAGAACAGCTCAGAGCTCCGCTCTGAGTAAAACAATGGAATAACAATATAACCAACTATGATAATTAAATATCAAATTTCTCTTCACATATATTGTGTCCATGTTCTTCATAATCTTCTCTGGTTACTACCAAGTCTTCAAAATCGTCATTTTCAGAAATGAGCTTTCCACCTTCCCAAGAATAAGTAATAGGGCTGAAAAATGAACAAAACCATTGTCAATCTTGTGCAAGTTCATTTAAAATACAGTTCTTGGAAATCATCACCGCATACTTTTATTTGACCGTATCTATAAAAAATACATCAGAAAAGACTGTTCTCAGATGATTTTTTTTTGACTGCTAAATGAAACCATCCAGCTCCAGTCAAGTTTTGAGACAAAGACTGAAACTTGGTCAGGGCTGACTTCCCATTTTATAAAAAATTAAGTAACTTTTGGGAGGCAGGTGTGAAGGGGGCAGGAAATAGCAATATCTTCATATTTTCTTTGTGTAGGTGATTATCCTTTAATATTCAAAAATATTCCCTAGTAATACTTTTAAAGGTAAAGATAATCTTTTGTGTGATCAAAGACTACTTGTTTTGCCTCTACCGTATATTCACACTCTTCAAAGATGTTATTCCTTCAAGTCCCTGAAGTGCCTGCATTAACACTGACATGTCAGCATTCATATACTAATTATTCTTTTAAGTACTAAACTCTAATCACGCATGCTTACATATACACTTCTCTTAATGAGACTACAGTCTTACTGATCTATTTATAACACTCATCCTGGAAACAACTACTTGTGTGCTTAATTTTATTAGGCAATATACCAGACAAGCAGATGGTCTCTAATACATTCAATTTCTCTGAAAATACAACAAATTAAAACAATTGTTCTTGAACGATTTTGGTTCACTTAAAAGGATTAATATAAATATTATGTATCTTTTTATCAGCAAAAGAAGTCCTGCCTGATAGTTTGTTCAGTACAGTTTAGGACTTACTTTTCAGGGAGAACAACAGAAACATCATAGTCAGTTGGAGTAAGGCATCGCACTTCAGAATACACTCGATCTCTGAAGCCCGGAAAAAGTGTGTTTCCCCCAGTCAAAACAATGTTCTTGAAGAAGTGAGGCTGCATTTCTTTAAAATAAATAAAACATCCTTAGTCTCTAACTACAGGTATTTAGAGATGAGGTTTTTTTTCCTCAATTTTGTTATGAATTGGAAATGAGTTAAGAAATACATACAGAAGTTGTGATAATCTAATCAACATCACAGTTGTATTCATTGCAAAATACAACCGAACAATCTTGTTCTTTAATTTCTAAAAATCACAACGTTGTCTTTTAGATTTCATGCCTACCAACACATTCTCCTTTCAAAATGAATTTTATTTTGTACTCTTAAAAATTGTACCATTTCATCGTCTCAACACCTCCATCCTTATATGGCATCACAAAACCTATGAAAATCCTTGTAGTAGTAGTAACGTTAACTACATCGATATCATCTATAACACGAAGGCACTAATATTACTTCCCTCCAACACAGCAGTCAGAAAGGTTTTAGAGTTTGATGCTTAAATGACTGATTTTGGCAAGGTTGAATTTTCTTTCACCGAAGGAAAACTTAAGTATATTCCATTATCAGTGACAGGTAGATCACATTAATAACACAGTACACAGCAATTAACTGAAGCAAAAGTATAAGCCAATCTAGGAACTACCACAAAGCTGGGCTTGCACAAGTGGGCATCTTACAGATAATAATCAGTTGCAGGCTACACAATACATGCCAAAAGACAGAACAGTTCACAACAGCCTAGCTGCCATATTGAGAGTATTTAGCTTCTTATGATTCTTTGGGTGCTAAAAAAATTTAAAATAAAATAACAACTTCCAAAATACGTATAAAATTATACCTTCCGGTAAATTCTGAATAGAATCAACAATGGCTTCAGGAATTCCCATCTCTTGAATACCAATATCTGAAGGATGGAAGAGTATTTCCGGAACTGCAAATCTTTCATTCGTTAGACGAAGTATTTGTTCACCAGTTTTGTATTTTCCACTTAGCACCATCTCTTCCCTAGGCTAAATTAAAGACAGAAATAGTAAACACTGCTTTAGAAAAGAAGCTATATTCCGCAGTATTCAGCTCATTTTTCTCGTGTATTATAGTAGTGGTAAGCCATATATCCCACATTAAGCCATATTACATATAAATCTTTTAATAATAACAGTACATACTCTGGTATTAAATTTGAATTTATCAGCTTACCAGCTGCAGATTTGCCCAATGCAAAATAAAATAAGTATGCACAAGAGTGAAACTTTAAATACTGCGACTGCTTTTGAAACTGAAACTATGGCCAACTAAAAAAAAAAAAAAAAATAGGGTAACACTTAAAATTGTTGTCACTAGTATGAAGATTTTTCAGGCTCTTCTATTGCACAGTTTTGAGCTTTCTACTTACTGGCATGCTTAGATGAAATTCAGATAGGCTTACTAACACTTACTAAAGAGAAAACACCTTTCAGCTTTGCGAAAGGAGTAATAGTGATACATGATAATTTAGAATAGGTTTCATGACAGCACAAGCATAGAAATCTGCAAGTGTTAGATAACAGGACATAAAATGCTATGCTAGAGAAAGAAGTATTTCATTTTCATGTCAGCTTCCTAAGAAAATGAGTGACAAGCTGTCTGCTTTTCCTTCCTATCTCAGAGGCAAATTAGAGAACCTTCAGGTAACTGCATAGAATCCAATTTTTCTAGAAAATTTACAGATCTCAGAAGGTAGGCGAAACCTACCCAACACCAGGAAAGGTAGCAAGAAACATCAAGTCAGCATATCAGATTACCAGGTAGCTACAGTGGTTGCAACTGAATTTAACACAGTATTGCACTAACGGCAATCTGAAATCTGATGACAGCAAGTCAGTTTCTCTTGATGATTACTATGTATACTACAAGTAGTATACACACTAATCATCATATACAAGTTAGCATTAGCACATGTAAATCACTGTAAAGGAACATGCTTCAGGAAGAATGTAAGCTAAATGAATTCTTAGTTTTATGCAGCAGTTACAAAGTGTATGGAATCTTCATGAGAAGCTGCAACATAATTGTATCTCAAAGCCTTCAAAAATAGATGACAACACATCTTGCCATTTTTCTACCAGAATAAGGAAAGAAGACATGGAGCCTTTGCCATCATTCAGTTTTCAAACCACACACAATATTCCTACAAGCATCTGAGCTAAAGATTTGACACTGCAAATTAATACCTCAGGATACTTGGCATTTAACCTATTTAGGCATATTAGATTTAACCTATTAAGGCAAAGAACAGAAAGAAGTTACAACGCAGCACTAAAACAAAAAAAGTCTCTTTAACAAACAGGAACAGACTTGTGCAAAGGAAAACAGTCCAAAAATATTTAAAAACTCTAATGTCAATACCTTACAGAATCCTTTTTTGATTGTGCTGAAGTCTGGCAAAACATAATCTACCATTACAGTATTTTCTTCTCCTTTTAATCTGAAAAATATTGTAAAATACAACAGAATAAAGAACAAGTTCTAAATCTCCACATTCTTACACTGATAATACTTCCTTTGACTTAACTTGAAAATTTTCTAATTAACAGCATATTTTCATTTGTTTGTACGAACTGATTATTGAGAAGTACCAAGTTTTACATTAATAGCACTGCATACATACTTAGCGATCTCCATGTCCTTGTAAAAGTCTTGAGAAACATAACACACATCTTCTTTTACTTGATTAATTACATGTGTTTCATCCATAACGTGTAACTGCCTGTGCAGAAACAAACAAACAAAAAACAACTACCATATAAAATAGAATCTAAGTTTGACAACCGTTACAATTCTTTGCATTAACTTTCTAGTTATTTATTGGAGATGGGTTACCAGTTTTCAAACTGCAGAAATCTAGCACTGTAGCACATATTTGAGAACTATCTCAGTAGGTTATCAGTCAGCTGTCTCAGAAAGTTTTAAGTATCATTGTGAACATACAGGTTGTTTCAGCAACTTCAAAAGCCCTGGTACTGTGATGAATTAGGCTGTTAAATTTTTATAGTGACAATTTTAACTTAGGACAGCAGCTAACTGATTGCAACAGACAACAGTTCCCTTTCAACAGCATTTAATCTAAAATTCATAGAATATCTTTGCAAACTTGCTCATTTTGTATCAAGTCTCATGCTTTACCTGTAAGAGATTATCTCCTTCAGATGGTTGGTTAACAGTTTTCCGCCAACATTAATCCTACAGAGAAGAAGTAACACAAGGATTTTCGTTAACTTCAGCAGGGAGAGGGAGGTGATTGTCCCCCTCTACTAGAGGCCCCATCTGGAATACTGCAAACAGGCCTGGGGACCCCAGTACAAGAAAGACATGGAGCTTTTGAAACAGGTCCAGAGGAGGGCCACTGAGATGATCAGAGGGCTGGAGCACCTCTACTATGAAGAAAGGTGGAGGGAACTGGGCTTGTTTAGCTTGGAGAAGAGAAGGCTCCAGGGAGACCTCACTGTGGCCTTCCAATATTTGAAGGGAGCTTATAAACAGGAGGGGGAACAGCTGTTTACGAGGGTGGATAGTGATAGAGAATGGTTTTAAACTGAGACAGGGGAGGCTTAGGTTAGATATTAGGAGGAATTTTTCCACACAGAGGGTGGTAACGCATTGGAACAGGTTGCCCAAGGAGGTTGTGGATGCCCCATCCCTGGAGGCATTCAAGGCCAGGCTGGATGTGGCTCTGGGCAGCCTGGTCTGGTGGTTGGTGACCCTGTACATAGCAGGGGGGTTGAAATTAGATGATCATTTTGGTCCTTTTCAACCCAGGCCATTCTATGATTATATGATGATTCTATGTATAGCAAACAATTCTTAAAAAAAAAAAAAAAAAAAAAAAAAAAAAAAAAAAAAAAAAAAGTAATGTAGTTTACCTGATAATTGCTTCCTTCTTCTTTTTACTTCTACAATAAGGTACAATATGTGTAAAAGAATAGCCACTGTCCACAATGATACAACACAGCTCAGATGGATTATCCCGGAAATACCTGTGCGCACTAAGAGCTCCAGCTGAAATATAGAAAATCTACTCAATATTTACATGAACAAACTGATTTACACTGATATCCAAGTACTTCAAATTTTAAATGCCAGACTTTCAAGAACTCAATACAGAACATTACAACCCCACATGAACTAATTTTAATAGCGCTAAGATCAAGTACTGTATATTCCCACCCACCTCACTGCTTTTTTCTTTATCATGGATTCAAGTGCTTGCTCTATTTCCTCTCCTAAGGTTCACACAGATTAACTGCAACATAACTGTTCACGTCTATCTAAAGGGATATTCTATGCCTAATGATGCATTTCATGACAATGCTGCATTTTATTTGCTAATACAAAGCAAAATTAAAAAAAAAAAATCATCACCAATCCTAAAAGAATAAAGTCTGCACACAAACCCTTGGTTGACTTTCTCAAATGCTATCTTATTTCAAAATACATTAATTATCTCTGCCATCCTTCTCTCCTCTTAGATTTCCTTTAACTGAATTTAAAGTAATGATGCACTTAAAGAAGTAGTCTGGGAGGGTGCCTAATCCAGTTTGAATACATCTATTATCATATTACTCAGGAAGGAAACAAAATAATTTCTGCACATGCATGTATACGTTTATATTTATTTATTTTCAAGTTTGAACTTTCCAGTGCATAAATGTGAATTAAAATGGGATATACTCACCATTTACTCTAAGAACTGCTTGAAATTGATACTCTTCAAATAGGATTTCATTCATTGATTCTTGTATTGAACTGAAGTTAAAATAAGGTTCAGTGATAATAATATTGGTATCTACAAAATCCACCTATGAACAATACACAAAAATTGCCATTACTTTCAGGGAGACCTCACTGTGGACCTCCAGTATTTAACGGGAGCTTATGAACAGGAGGAAAATGGACTTTTTACACAATCTGATAGTGATAGGACAAGGTAGAATGGTTTTAAACTAACGGGGAGATTTAGATTATATATTAGGAGGAAATTATTTACTCAGAGGGTGGTAAGGCACTGGAACACGTTGCCCAGAGAAATTATGGATGCTGCAACCCTGGAATTGTTTAAGGCCAGGATGGATGAGGCCATGAACAGCCTGAGCTGGTGAGTGGCAGCCCTGCACATGGCAGGGAGTTGGAACCAGGTCATCTTTAAGTTCCTTCTGACTTAAGCCATTCTGTGATTCTATGCTACATCTTACAGCAACGGAAAACAATGCAAATTTAGGTACACAATTATAATTTGCCATATCTGTTAGCAGAAACGAGGCTTCTTAAGTTCTACTTTTATTTTTTCTTTTTAAGGAATTTATGAGCAGTGATGAATCTTAACGCATTAATGGGTTAAAATATAATAGAAGGGAGCACCTTCATTATGTACTCTGCTCCCATTACCATCCTTAACATTATAATGCAGCATTTTAAACAGATACGCATAAGAACACTACAATACTCAAGTAAGGTACTACCAACTATAGAAAAGCATCTCTTCAACAGCTCAGCACTTAATCAAGATGAAATTCCACACCAACTAGTGAACTGTAGCCAGACCAGCAGAAGATTCTGGTCTTTCTACATTTACTGATTTCTTGAGTTTAACCGCGAAAACTTTACAGAGTTTTTTTCCACCATACCTTGATATTGCCCTTATCCCTCTAAGGGATTTTAAAAAACTAAAAATTCTTCCTGTGAAGAATTGAGACTGACTGGAATTCTAGGTCCAAAATTTAAACGAAAGCTAAATATGAAAATCCAGTAGTATGTATTTTTAAGTCCAGAAACTAAGCATTTGGGGACATTATTTTCATTTTGAGTAAAATTCTACCCTCCTAGGTATCACAAAAATAAAAACACCCCAACTTTCAGCTTAAATAACAATGCAGCATTTTTTACAAGAAAAAATAGAAGAGCAGCCTTACTACACCTCTTGGGCTAAATCTAGTTGGTGTCACAAATAAGAAAAATGACATTTCAGATCCTTATATTTTATTCATCAGTTGGCAGAAAACTGTTAGCTAAAGATATAGTTAATTCATGTAATTTGGCCCACTGACTCAGTTCATCCTGCTCCTTTACACCAACAGTTCCTTAGTCTCTAAACCACACTTTATCTGCCTAAAATAATTTTTTTTCTATTAACTTAGTCTCTTAATTAGATTGATGTGAATTTAACATTAACATGCATACATTGTACTCAGTATGAATATACACAAAAAAGTGTCAAATGTTTTTCAAACTCCTACTCCAAAGTTCAAAGTCGTAATTTTCCTTATTAAAAGAATAAGAAATTAAAAAATCCCTGTGATTTCTAATAGAAGTCATTTTCAAGGAGAAAACTAAGCTGATCAGTTTTACTTAATAGTTGTCTTTATGGTAAATCTCTCAGTAAGGATATAACCTACAGAAATTGGTAATTAAACAAACAAAGGAGGGTCTTACTTGATACATTTCTTTTCCAAAGAGATAATCCCAAACCTGTCTCTGGACATCCCAGTTTACCAAATAACCCTGTATAAGTTTGGAAAAAAAAAAATCAATTAGAAAATACATTTACATCTAACACAACCATTAGAAATAAATATTTAGAAAATACAATTTAACTTTATTTTTTAAAAACAATTACCAGAGATCTAAAAATCTCAAAAAAACATGATAGGCTAGCAGCACAAATGGAGATTGGAGAGTAAAGATTTCTAAATTCTTACAATTCTATGCCAAGGAATAAATGTTACACACACAAAAAAAAGAACGTTATTATTATCTTTCATTGATATGTTAACTACTACCTTAAAAAAAGAAGGTAGGTTCCTATGTGCATTATTCTCTTTGATAGAGGAGAATACATTGTTGAGCTGGGATGTCTATGATAGCAGCTATACCCTGCAGCTGTGGCCTGTTGTGTGAAATATATTCCATTAAGCACTAATTCCCAATTGGCTGTAATTCTAGATTGGGGATAGCTTACTCACTTTCTGAAAAGGGAGAATGTAGAAGAGGCCGGAGGGGTCTTTGATTTCATCTAGTTGATTTGCTGTGAAGGTTTTCAAGCGTGCAGTCTTGGATCTGAACTGGCAGTTGGGAATGACGCTGGGAGAAACACAGACATTTCCTACACATCACAGCTTAAGACACGAGCTGTCTTTCCACATCACTTTCACAGTAGCACGTTTTCAATGATATATTTGCAGCCACGCCTCATTTTTAAGCTATTTATCAATACGGGCCAGCGAGAAAATATTGCAGCTGCTCAGAGAGATGAGGCGCAGGCTGCGCATAGCGCTGCAGGTGCTCCATCCCCGAAGGCGCCCAGGGCCAGGCTGGACGGGGCGCTGTGCAGCCCGAGCAGGTGTGCGGCAGCCCCGCCCACGGCAGGAAGCCGCTCTGTAACCCGTCAGCCCGCGGCTCGCAGCGCCCGCGCTGCCGAAGGAAGGCGGAAGAGGCGTGGCCGGCACGCGCCGCAGGGGCGGCGCCCACAGCGGCCGCAGAGGCGGGGCGGCGGGAGCGGGCGGCGGGAAACGCGAGGGGCTGACTCGTCCGCGCCGAGATCAGCGGGGAGCGATCGGAAACGAAGGGACGGCGCCGGCGCCGCCGCGCGGCCTCACCTGACGTGCGCGTGGCTGTAGCCGATCTTGGCGTTGTAGGCGCCGTTATCCAGCACCAGCGTCGCCATGCTCCCCACGGCGCCACGGCCGCCGCCGTCCCAGTATTGATCCGCCACCGCCGTGGATCGCTATGGTTACCATAGAGCGGAGGTGCAGCGCGCGCGCGCGCGTTGCTTGACGGGACGCAGGAGTGCCGCGGGACCGCCTCCGGCCGAGCACCCGCCTCTGCCGCCGGACGCTCGCTGCTCACGTGATGCCGGCGACGCTCGAGGAGCCGCCGAGCCCAGCGATTGGTCGAACACCACCCGGAAGCGCTCGCCACGGGAGGTGACGCGCATCAGCCCGCCCAACCGTTCCGGCAGCCCCAGTGCGCCTGCGTCGGCGTCACTCCCAACCCCGCCTTCTCCGGCTCTGCGGCGCGCCACAGTGCCCCCCGGCGGCAGCCATGGGCACGGCGCTTTGCTAGAGCTCCTGCTCTATCAGTTAGGTGTGCTATCATTTAATGGCCTGTACTACATTCAGGGTTAGGGATTTTTTTTTGTTGGAAAAATCATTGGATCAGGAATCAAGTCAACAGGCCCATGGAAATTCACACATAGAGCTGCCTGTGCAACCTCCCTTTCTTTCCTTCTCAGGTGACATTTTTGTCCCCCTGCACAGGGCTCAGTGCAGATGCATCAAAAGAAAAGAGCTGGATGAAGGAATCCTTCATAGCTGTGTCTTCAAGGGCAAAGTAGTTAAGAAGAGTAAACTTCTGCTGCTTTAAGGCCACAGCTGATGACACTCTCACAAGTGGCATTCTTCATAAATGGTTGCCTTCCTCTATTGAATAAAGGAATCATTCTTTGGATGTTCTATCAAGCATCAGCTCCACACAGCAGTACTCCAAAATGAAGAAGCCTTCTCACACTCATTTGCTTGAAAACATGGGATTGAGATGTGGGGGGAAAAAAAATAAAAAAAATCAGTTCAAAGTCTAACGAACACAGTATGGGAATATTCTGCTATTAACTTCTATCCAAAACACCAGTATTCTACTCTGAGCAAGATAAGCTGGGCTTCTTATTATACACACTTACAGTTCTTTGGGGATGGAGGGCTGACTTGTGCCTTTTCCTCCAATGAGCATGTTCCAAAATATGAGGGAGAAGGTGAGTTGATGACTCAGGTTAACCATGCTGGGCAGGAATATTTCAACTTTCTTATTCTGATCATCTTGTCCTCTGCCAGACCTACGCGGGCAGAACATTTGAAAGGGAGCACATGCAAGGATCTTGCTTTCCTTTTCCTCACATTTCCTCCCCTGCTTCTTTTCTTCCTTGATGGGAAACTGTCACGTTCTCCAAGAACTCTGAGACAATGGTGGATTTTTTTCTAGTTGAGAAATGTGAACTAAAACGTGAATAAAAGTGTTGCTTCATTCCCACTTTATAAGTCTCTCAAATTAATATAATGATGTCATTGTTACACAACTGACTGATTTTTAAACACCTGGAAAAAAAATCAATTGAAAGTATTCATCTCCTGACCCGTTTCTTCATTTGTTACTGCTGCACATCTGATATGAAGGTCCTTGGATTATTTTGGTTCATTGCATGTAAATAATTTACATGCGCACAGGAAGCAAAGAAGTTAGTGTCTGATGTATTTCCTCTGCAGCCCTAGACTACATTCTAGAGTCAGTCAGCCATCTTTCTTAAAGAGATTATCTGAAAAACCTGGTAGTTTTTACCATTCTTCTTGCTATTTCTGAATTAATATTTACAATTAGAGTTCCTGGTTAGCCACCAATGAAATTTCTTCAAGATATCTTTCCTGAATGAAGTAGCTCCAGAGAAGAGGCTTACTAAATGAACAAGGCTATTACAGATCATTTAATTAACTATCTTGGAAATTTTGGCACAGCACGATAACCTATTCTCTTGAAACAATCATAACCTGTAGGCTTCATAACAACCATGGAAATCACCTGGAGAAGAACATGATTTTAGAAGTCTGAGAGTTTGAGTAATTTCCAAGACAGTCTGCTTAAGGAAAATGCTAAACTGGAGCCAGCAATGTACTTTCACAGCCCAGAAAGCCAACCACATCCTGGGCTGCACCAGAAGGAATATGACCAGCAGGGAGAGGGAGGTGATCCCGTCCCTCTGCTCTGGCGAAGCCTCACCTGGAGTACTGCATCCAGATGCAGAGCCTTCAGAATAGGAGAAAGACGGACTTGCTGGAGCATTTCTGGAGAAGGGCCACAAAAATGATCCAAGGAATGGAACACCTCCGTGTGAGAACAGGCTGAGAGAACTGGGGCCAGAAGCTGTGCCTGGGCAGTTAATCTTGCTAGCAAGGTTGAGTTTGTTGCTGGTGGGGTTGTTAGTTTGCTTGGTGCATCATTTTAAAATGATCTAGGAGATCTTAAATAGAAACAATTTGCTTTCTGTAGCTAGAAATGAGCGTTATTTTGAAAGAGAAGTGTAACACAATAGCAAACGCAACAAGGACATTTGAACAGCAAGATTCTAGGCTGCATCAAGCAAGGATTCACTCAAACACAACAACCATAAGAAACAAGGAAAAATAAGCTACTTATCTCTAGAAAGATACCTTTGCCTCCACTGCCAACCCCTAAATGAGGTCTAGGAAGGGGTGGAGCCAGGATCCACCCATTCTGGTCACTCAGGTGCATTGCGTGCACCTGAGCATCCCTGGGTTGGCTCTTCCTTCCTGCCAGGTGCTCAATCACTGCTTCAAGCTGTGACTTAGCATTTCTGCTACATGAGGTATAAAAAGAATAAATGTCTTACTGGGCTCATCAAAGTAAATGTACTGCAAAGGAGAGGGAATACTGGAGTTTATCTGGGAAATTCAAAGCAAATTCTAACACTGTTTATGCAAGTGAATTTTCAGACCACTTGTAGCTCTGGCTCTTTGGGAAGCACACGAAGTGCACATTGACAGCAGCTAGTAATGCATGCATGCAAATTCTCATTTTATCTGGATGAATCTTTAGTGCATATCAAAACATTTATTACTGCTGTTGCACGTTACATCTTTAAGCTGCACTTTGTAACAGCTTTTCAAAAAAACCAACCCAGTGCCAGTCTCTGAGGGTGTAGGGAGTGGGCTGGGTGCACTAGGTGAGGGACAGGCAACGTGGCCTGCAGGAAACATGCTTCACGGGGCAGCAAAGGGAGAGGCTGCAGCCGAGGTACAGAGAAATGCCTTCTTAGTCTACCATCTCATCATCAGTGGGGGAGAGTGAAGAAATGCAGAGAGTGGTACCCAGAAAGTAGTGGTGAATGGAGTTAAATCTAGCTGGTGACTGATCAGGAGTAGTGTTCCCCAGGGTTTGGCACTAAGGCCAGGCCT